>CM022298.1:451626070-452886779 GCA_011799875.1 Thinopyrum elongatum | reverse complement strand
GAGGGTGGGGGGCCTGTGGAGGGGGGGGTGGTGTTTGAGGATACGCCGCGGCTACTGAAAATTTTAGTAATGGTGGGTGGAGATGGTGGTGGACGAGGGAGGGCGACGGTTCAAATGCCTCGGCTACTGCAATTTTACTATAAGGTCGGTGCTGGAGGAGTGGGGGCGACGGTTGAAGTACCGCGGCTACTAAAATTTGGGTAAAGGAATTGATGCGGGGCGGGAGCACCCAAGATCGCACACGGTCCAATAAGAATATGCGTGTATGATAATAAGGAAAAGCGGCGGAACCGCCGATTTTTGCAACGCTCAAGGCGGGCAGCTTGTTTTAGATTTCTAGCTAGCTGGTCTATCACACACGATTCGTCCTAATTTTTAGTCGCAGACGTGGAATTCAATCTAAATAAAATACCCGCCTTTAGCTTGCACAGGTGGCGATTTTACAACGCACTAGCATCGCAGACGGTTAAGCCAGTACCTCCACCTTTGCTCGCGCTTGCGCAGTCATGGTGATTCACAGCGCACTTGCATCACACACGGTTAAACCACTACCTCCACCCCTGCTCGCGCTTGTGCAGTCGTGGTGATTTCACAGCCCACTAGCATCGCATACGGTTAATCCACTACCTACACCCTTGATTGCGCTTGCGCAGTCATGGTGATTTCACAGCGCACTTGCATTGCACACGGTTAAGCCAGTACACCCGTGTCCGTTGAGCATCATCCGAGTCTTCGCAGCAGAAAAAACGTCAGAGAGGGTCAGAAGACAGCCACACCAGCATGTGGCCCAAATATATATGAGTGAAAAGGGTGGTCTGTGATGTTAAAAATTCCAATGCACAACTTTGACCGCGCGGGCCCATGGTTGGGCGCGTCGTCGAAGATCGATGAGAGGGACCAGAAGTCAGGAACCACTTGGAAGTGGCCAAATATATGTAGGAATATAGGGTGTGATGTTTAAAACTTTAAATACACAATGCACAACTTTGGTGGCACCTGCCTCACAAACCCGAAAGCACCCTTGGATATATATATAATGAAATAATGTCGTAGCTACCTAGCTAGGGTGCTTGACCCACCTACCACTTCGTGTCGGCTGGGTGGATGCACGTAATGATACTTTGGTCATACATGCATGTCACCATGACCTACCATAAGACAGACCAGTGAATCTATCGCTTGGTCAAACGACAACTATTGTTGTCGATAAAAAATGGATAGAATATATATAAACCGCTTGGGCCAATAGGTTGAATCATCATTAAAAATCGCATGAGAGGGACCACAAAACCAACACCGCCTGCATGCGGCCCCAAATGATGTATGTTGGAAGGGGTGATGTGTGTTTTCAATATCAAATAATGTACAATTTAGATGTGGCGCCTGCCTCTCGATACAGACAACAACCATGAAAGCCAGGTAATTAAGGACGAGATACGCATGGTACGGTGTCGGTCGAACCCACCAATCCGAGCGTGTGGGAGGGAATCCTGACAACGCATGAGCTCGAACTGTGGTTGAACGACATGTGACGGTGACCGGCCCTAACACGAACTAGGAGGTATCCATTCATGGCCAACACATACCCCTCGTTATCAGTCGAAGGATGATATATATACACTCGGGGAGCCCACAGATATGCGTGGCATCACAAAAAACCACACAAGGGAGACGTGGTCGCTTAGAAGACCCCCTATACACTGCATGCGGCCCGAAAATATGTATGGGTGGTGTGTGATGTGTTCAAATCCCCAATGCACAACTTCGATTGGGGACCAACTACATTACAAACCAAACACCGTACCCGACCCCAAGCCAGGTTCAATACGTACAATGTCGGTTCCCCAACTTCGAGGCGGGGGGGGGGGGGTGTCGTCCAACGCATGCGCTCAAACTTTATTTGGTCTAACATGGCACACATAGAAATAGGAAACCATCATGGTCAAACCCTTCTCGTATGTTGGGTGAAAGGGAGAGATTGTGTGGGGCCCCCCTTGTTATCGGTCAAGGATGACATGTATAGACCTCGGGGAGCCCACAAATATGTGTGGCGTATATAAACCGCACAAGGGAGACGTGCTCGATCAGAACACCCGGCCCCCTATACCCTGCATGCGGCCCGAAAAAAATGTATGGGTCTGGTGTGTGATTTGTTCAAATCCCAAAAGCACAACTTCGATGGGGCACCAACTACATCAGTAACATTACAAACTGAACATCGTACCCCCTAGATAGGTTAAAGACGTACGATGTCGGTTTCGCACTTCGAGGAGGGTGGGGGGGTAGGGGGTGTCGTCCAACGGATGTGCTGAAACTTGATTTGCTCTAACATAGCACACAGAGCAAAGAGGAAACCCTTGTCATGCGTTGGGTCAAAGGGATAATTTGTGTGAGCCTACAGATGTCGATCATTCTTTGATTTTTGAGTACAAAAAATAACCAATAAAAAAACATATTCTACAAACTAGCAAAACAAGGATCCCAAGGTTTATATAATCATCATGACATGTCACTATAGAGACATTTAGATGATAAATGTCTATAATGACCGTATCATGGCGCTTTAATGAATCTTGAGATATGCAACTTCCCACCGGGTCACCCATCCTTGGACTACTCTAGCCCCAACACGCTTAACTTCTACGTTCTAGTCGACTATTCACGCTGGTCACCCTATGGGACCTACTCCCTACTATCACACACGTTTGTGCTTTTAGAAACTGTGTGCAATATTTACATGGCCGGTGTGTCGCCGCCTAGCCTTCTATGAGCACTGATACAGGCAGCGGGAAACCGATGGGAGAAGAGGCGGGAAACCGATGGGAGGAGTGGCAGGAAACGGTAGCGTGTTTGGATATATAACAACATTAATATGGAAAAGTTAGTAGAGAAGGAAGCGTGAGCTAGCATGACACATGCGCACAGTGCTTACCCACGGGTGACAGACGATTGACCAGAACTGCTTTAAATATTCAAGGTTCATTTGGCCATTTTTATACATTATAATTAAGTTTTATAAGCATTAGTTTAATGTGCATAATTCAAATTAGTGCACCAAAATGGCTACAAAAATCATACATGTGTCCTTGGATGCATGTTTAGGTCCCATGCAAAGAATGAAAATGAATTACAACTGTCTCGACGTCTGGCTCGGCCTCGGACATTGAGAATCTCGGTTTTTAAATCCCCGTAAATCCAAAACTCACCCGAAAATCGTGAAACTTGGCATGGTGTCACGACATGGCACATATATGTTGTGGAAAGAAGTTGTCCATTTTGGGGCAAGTTTTATTACAAGCCTCTTACAAACCGGAGCTTCTCTCAAGAAGCCTTGTGGTTCCGATAGGGAAACGTGTCCCCCTTGTGGGTGAAACAATAATCACTGCCTCTCTTCGCCTTGTATTTTTTTCTACAGGCAACATGGAATGACAGGATATCCGTGCTGAAATTTAAAATTATTCAGGGTTCGTTTGGCCTTTTTATACATTAATTGAGTTTCCTAGGCATTTAATGTCCATAATTCAAATCCAAACTACAGATACATGTTCTAGTTCACCAAAATGGCTAGAAAAATCATACATGTGTCCTTGGGTGCATGTTTAGGTCCCGTGCAAGGAATGGGAATGAATTACAACCGTACCGACATCCTGGCTCGTCCTCAAACATTTGGAATCTCGGTTTTTAAATCCCCGTAAATCCAAAACTCACCAGAAAGTCATGAAAGTTGGCATGGTGTCACGTCATGGCACATATATGTCTTGGTAAAAATATTGTCCAATTTGGGCCAAGTTTTATTACAAACCTCTTACAAACCAGAGCCTCTCGCAAGAACCCTCGTGGTTTCGATAGGGAAACGATAATCACTTCCTCTTCTAGCCTTGTATTTTCTTCTACATGCAACATGGAACAACGGGAGATTTGCACTGAACTTTGAAATTATTCAGGGTTCGTTTGACCTTTTTATTCATTAATTGAGTTTTCTAGGCATTTAATGTCCATAATTCAAATCCGAACTACAAATACATGCTCCAGTGCACCAAAATGGCTAGAAAAATTGTACATGTGTCCTTGGGGTGCATGTTTAGGTCCCATGGAAGGAATAGGATGAATTCAACCGTCTCGGCATCCTAGCTCGGCCTCAAACATTACGAATCTCGGTTTTTAAATCTGCGTAAATCCAAAACTCACCAGAAAATCATGAAACTTGGCATGGTGTCACGACATGGCACATATATGTCGTGGTAAAAAAATTGTCCAATTTGGGCCAAGCTATATTACAAGCCTCTTACAAACCGAAGCTTCTCGCAACCCTCGTTGTTCTGGTAGGGAAACATTCCCCTCTTGTGGGCAAAACGATAATCGCTGCCTCTTCTCGCCTTGTATTTTGTTTTCTACAGGCAACATAGAATAACAGGAGTGTCATGCTGAAATTTGAAACTGTTCAGGGTTCGTTTGGCCATTTTATATATTAATTGAGTTTTCTAGGCATTTAATGTAGTCCATAATTCAAATTTGAACTACAAGCACAGGCTCCAGTGAAGCAAAATGGGTGGAAAATCATACATGTGTCATTTTATATATTAATTGAGGTCTCATTGAAGGAATGGGAATGAATTACAAATGTCTCGTCATCCTGAAACATTGAGACTCTCGGTTTTTAAATCCCAGAAATCAAAAACTCACCCAAAAAACATGAAACTTGGCATGGTTTCATGACATGGCACATATATGCCGTGGTAAAAAAATCGTCCAGTTTGAGACAAGGCGCACACATTAATAGCCAGCGAACTCCTTTTGAAACAAATAGCTGACACGTTAATATCGCAAACGGTTGTATTATATGAACCATGTGTGTTCCCGTAACCATTTAAGTGCGGCCACGCATCCCTCTTTTCTTATGGGATAGTACTACCTCGGTCCTTGTTCATTGGTCATCTTTGTATTTTGTGCCAAAATTTAACCATACTCGGTGATGTGCGTGCAGTTGTTTGATTAGACGGGGCGAGCACGAGAAGTCCGCCGTGCAGGCTCGACGGGATGCGTGCGAGAAGTCCGCCGCGCAGGCTCAACTGGACACGTGCGACCTGTCCACCTCGCAGGCTCGACAGGACACGTGCGAGTAGCAAGGCCACCCATGCTCACCAGTAAGTGAGCTCTTTGACCTCCATCCACCAGCCGCCCGCCTCGCTCACAACTTCTCCTTTAATGGCGGCCGAGCTCTTTGACGGAGGGTGTTTGCTTGTGATCCCATGGCCCCTCTCAACGTTAGCATTTGCTTTGTTCGTGTTTTCAACTCGTATTCTGGATAACCTAAAATGCCACATAGGGCAACGGATAATACGACGACAAATAAAATGGCAATGGATAATACGATGACAAATTTACAATGGCGTCGGATAATAATTGTCTTACATATTCCGGATAATTTAAAATGCCACATGCGGCAAAGCCCGGAAGACATGGGGGCAAGAGAAGAAGGAAATCGCAGACAACGATCTGGGTCGCTACTGTCTCTACTCCTTGATGGATCGCTGGGTGATGACATCCTCTAGCTCCTTCTTCAATTCCTCACAACTTTGCTTGACAGCAGTCACGGATTCATCCACCTCCTGCTCGCGCTCGATCTAGAGCTTCCTCAAGTCACCCATCAGTTCCTCGACGACCGCTTTCAGCGTCATCCCCGAGGCACTGCTCTGCTCATGCAGCTTCTTCCAGCCGGCGGCCTCCTCCTCCTTCTCGGCGAGCGCCTTGAGGAGCTTCGCATTGTCACCCATGAGTTACTCAACGAGGCCGGCCGCCTTCTCAACTGAGGCATCGCTAATCTCGAGCAGCTTAATCAAGCCATCGACCAGCTCCTGCTGCTTAATTAGGCCAGCGAGAATGTCATTGTCGCTGGACAAGGACTTCAGGAATGCCTGCTCGTCGCGATCACCGACGCGGTGAGTGCGCTTGTGAGAGCCCTCACGTGCCGGTGAGAGCTTGTTCGAGAGCTCCGCGGCGTGCCGGGACATCTCTGCTGCGGCTGCCGCGTAGCGGCGGGACCTCTCTAGTGCTTCCGTGGCCTTGGTCTTTGCTCCCTGGTTATATGTCCACCCGAAACTCCTCCTACCGGTCATGGCAGAATGACTGACAGGAAAGACCCATTTTGTGGGCGATGAGGAGAGGAACTGTGAAGTAATTTTCTAGTGGGTAGTTTTTATAGCCCAGTGCTAAGTGTGAACACATTTAGGTTTGATCGGTGTGAACAGATTTGCAATTACTTATTGCGTTGTAATTTGGAATATGACGAGAAACAAGGTCAAAATTTATTGATGGTTCTACTTCTGGGCTTGAAGCCCATTTCTGTTGTTCTGGCTCGTCGCAAACAGTTCTTATAGATCAACCGTATGCCATGCATCGGAAGCCCGAAACGGTCCCCAGATGGCGTACGTGGGCCCGCGTTCTCAGATGTACGTGTACACATGTCTGCCCACTATCACACACGGTCAAGATATCACCATCGTGTCCGATGGATGCGCCGTCGCGCCTCCCACGGGGTGCCAGAAGGTTGACCAGAATTGCAATATGCAAGTGTGGTTGCTCGCTGTTGAGGCAGCCGCTGCGCGCTCTGCTCGTCGTTGAGGCGGCCGGGGCACGCTCTGCTCGCGTCCGTCCGCGCATTTTTCTCACCATTGAGGCGGCTGCGGCGCGCTCCACTCTGGCGTCCCTGCGCGTGCTCTGCTCGCCGTTGAGGCAAATTTACAATGGCAACGGTTAATAATTGTCTTACATATTCAGGATAATTTAAAATGCCACATGCGGCAATGCCCAAAACACTCATGACCTACATATGCATACAATTATAACAAAATATAGGCTAAAAGGCTGAGCTGGCGGCCTTCCGACGACGGTCTTCTCGGACTCCATGATCAACATAGCACCCTTGCAGCCGTTCATTACAAGTGTCCCGACCCGCCTCCCCCTACGGAGCTGCTGGCGCTGGGAGGCTCTTGGGGCTGTTGGGCCTCTTCCAAAAGAGCTTGACAGCGTGCAATCGCGTGTATGACATCTCTGTGGAACCGCTCCATTTCCATGTCTCTGGCCTGGTAGCAAACTCCGTCCATCACCTGCATCCTCAAGATACCACGTTGGCGATGTTCTACTTTGTCGGGCATGTCAACTCCGCCAAGGATGTGAAGGAAATATGCCCTAGAGGCAATAATAAAGTTGTTATTTTATATTTCCTTATTCATGATAAAGGTTTATTATTCATGCTATAATTGTATTGATCGGAAACTTAAATACATGTGTGAATACATAAACAAATACCGTGTCCCTAGTAAGCCTCTACTAGATTAGCTCGTTGATCAAAGATGGTTAAGGTTTCCTAACCATAGACATGTGTTGTCATTTGATAACGGGATCATATCATTAGGAGAATGATGTGATGGACAAGACCCATCCGTTAGCTTAACATAATGATCGTTCAGTTTATTGCTATTGCTTTCTTCATGTCAAATACATATTCCTTCGACTATAAGATTATGCAACTCCCGGATACCGGAGGAATACCTTGTGTGCTATCAAACGTCACAACGTAACTGGGTGATTATAAAGATGCTCTACAGGTATCTCCAAAGGTGTTTGTTGAGTTGGCATAGATCGAGATTATGATTTGTCACTCCGAGTATCGGAGAGGTATCTCTGGGCCCTCTCGGTAATACACATCATAAGCTTGCAAGCAAATAACTAAGGAGTTAGTTACGAGGTGATGTATTACAAAATGAGTAAAGAGACTTGCCGGTAACGATATTGAACTAGGTATGAAGATACCGATGATCGAATCTCGGGCAAGTAACATATCGATGGACAAAGAGAATTACGTATGTTGTCATAACGGTTCGACCGATAAAAGATCTTGGTAGAATATGTAGGAGCCAATATGGGCATCCAGGTTCCACTATTTGTTATTGACCAGAGAGGTGTCTCAGTCATGTCTACATAGTTCTCGAACCCGTAGGGCCCGCACGATTAACGTTCGTTGACGATATAGTGTTATGTGAGTTATATGATTTGGTGACCTAATGTTGTTCGGAGTCCCGGATGAGATCACGGACATGACAAGGAGTATCGAAATGGTCGAGAAGTAAAGATTGATATATAGTACGATGGTATTCGGAGACCAGAATAGTTTCGGAGTGCCTCGGGTACTTATCGGGTCGCCGGAAGGGGTTCCGGGCACCCCCGACGAGTGTATGGGCCTTATGGGCCAAAGGGGGGGGGGGACAGACCAACCCACAAGGGGGCTGGTGCACCCCTTCCCTTGGCTGGCCGGCCCTAGGGGAAGGAAAGGGGTGGGGTGGCCCCTCCTGCCTTTCCCTCCTCAGGAGAGAAAGGAGGGGGGGGGGGGGCGCCACCTCCTCCTTCCTTCCTCCCGCACTCCAAATAAGGAAGGGGGGGGGCGCCACTTGAGGGAAGACCCCAAGTAGGATTCGGCCTACTTGGGGGTGCCTTTTGGCTGCTCCCTCCACCCCTCCACCTATATAAATGTGGGAGGGGGCGCCTAGCACAACACACGACATTGTCTTAGCCGTGTGTGGCGCCCCCCTCCACCGTTTACACCCCTGGTTATATTTTCGTAGTGCTTAGGCGAAGCCCTGTGGAGATAGCTTCACCATCACCGTCACCACGCCATCGTGCTGCCAGAACTCATCCACTACCTCGTCGTCTTGCTGGATCAAGAAGGCGGAGGACGTCACCGAGCTGAACGTGTGCTGAATGCGGAGGTGCCGCACGTTCGGTACTCGATCGGTTGGATCGCGAAGATAGGTTGACTACATCAAGTGCGTTGTCAAACACTTCCGCTTATAGTCTACGAGGGTACGTAGACACACTCTCACCCTCTTGTTGCTATGCATCTCCATGGATAGATCTTGCGTGTGCGTAGATTTTTTTTGTTTTCCATGCAACGTTTCGCAACAGTGGCATCCGAGCCAGGTCTATGCGTAGATGATATGCATGAGTAGAACACAAAGAGTTGTGGGCAGTGATAGTCATACTGCTTACCACCAACGTCTTATTTTGATTCGGAGGTATTTGATATGTCTCCAACATATCTATAATTTTTGATTGTTCCATGCTATTATATTATCCATCTTGGATGTTTTATATGCTATTTATATTATTTTTGGGACTAACCTATTAACCTAGAGCCCAGTGCCAGTTTCTGTTTTTTCCTTGTTTTTGAGTTTCGCAGAAAAGGAATACCAAATGGAGTCCAAATGAGCTGAAAATTTACGGTGATTTTTTATGGACCAGAAGAAGCCCCCGAAGCAAAATAGTTGGGCCAGAAGAGTCACGAGGCCTCCACAAGGGTGGAGGGCGTGCCCTACGGTCTTGTGGGCTCCTCGTGGACCCCCCTGACTTGTTCTCGACGCTAAAAATTCCTATAAATACAGAAACCCCCAGAAATAAACCTAGATCGGGAGTTCTGCCACCGCGAGCCTCTGTAGCCACCAAAAACCAATCGGGACCCTGTTCCGGCACCCTGCCGAAGGGGGAAATCATCACTGGTGGCCATCTTCATCATCCCGGCGCTCTCCATGACGAGGAGGGAGTAGTTCACCCTCGGGGCTGACGGTATGTACCAGTAGCTATGTGTTTGATCTCTTTCTCTCTCTCTCGTGTTCTTGATTTGGCACGATCTTGATGTACCGCGAGCTTTGCTATTATAGTTGGATCTTATGATGTTTCTCCCCCTCTACCTTCTTGTAATGGATTGAGTTTTCCCTTTGAAGTTATCTTATCGGATTGAGTCTTTAAGGATTTGAGAACACTTGATGTATGTCTTGCATGTGCTTATCTGTGGTGACAATGGAATATTCACGTGATCCACTTGATGTATGTTTTGGTGATCAACTTGCGGGTTCTGTGACCTTGTGAACTTATGCATAAGGGTTGGCACACGTTTTCGTCTTGACTCTCCGGTAGAAACTTTGGGGCACTCTTTGAAGTTCTTTGTGTTGGTTTGAATAGATGAATCTGAGATTGTGTGATGCATATCGTATAATCAAACCCGCGGATACTTGTGGTGACATTGGAGTATCTAGGTGACATTAGGGTTTTGGTTGATGTGTGTCTTAAGGTGTTATTTTAGTACAAACTCTAGGGCTGTTTGTGACACTTATAGGAATAGCCCAATAGATCGATCAGAAAGAATAACTTTGAGGTGGTTTCGTACCCTACAATAATCTCTTTGTTTGTTCTCCGCTATTAGTGACTTTGGAGTGACTCTTTGTTGCACGTTAAGGGATTGTTATATGATCTAATTATGTTATCATTGTTGAGAGAACTTGCACTAGTGAAAGTATGAACCCTAGGCCTTATTTCCAAGCATTGCAATACCGTTTTCGCTCACTTTTGTTACTTACTACCTTGCTGTTTTTATATTTTCAGATTACAAAAACCTATATCTACCATCCATATTGCACGTGTATCACCATCTCTTCGCCGAACTAGTGCACCTATACAATTTACCATTGTATTGGGTGTGTTGGGGACACAAGAGACTCTTTGTTATTTGGTTGCAGGGTTGTTTGAGAGAGACCATTTTCATCCTACGCCTCCCACGGATTGATAAACCTTAGGTCATCCACTTGAGGGAAATTTGCTACTATCCTACAAAACTCTGCGCTTGGAGGCCCAACACGAGTCTACAAGAAGAACGTTGCATAATAGACATCAAGCTCTTTTCTGGCGCCGTTGCCGGGGAGGTGAGTGCTTGAAGGTATATCTTTAGATCTTGCAACTGAATCTTTTAGTTTCTTGTTTTATCACTAGTTTAGTCTATAAAAAAAATGGAATTGATGTTGCCTCATATGCTTCATCTTTTTAATGTCTTTCGTGAAAATGATGGAAAGGAAAATTGTGCTCAAGTGTTAGAAGAAGAAGTCTATAAAATGTTTGGCACTAAATTTTGAATGATGAGCATGATTGCAATGTTGTTAGTATGAATTCCTTGAATATCCATGATGCTAATTATATGCAAAGCTACAAGCTTGGGGATGCTATGTTTGATGAAGATGATATTTTTAGTCCCCCAAGTTTTGATGAGAATATTTATTATGATGATAGCATGCCTCCTATTTATGATGATTATATTGATGAAAGTGGGTTTGGAAGAGTGTCAACTCTAGGTACTAATGATCCCACTATTTTGGAGGGTGTTGAATCTTTTCACAATATTGATAAAAGTGGATTTGGAGAGGTCATGACTTTATTTAGTGATGAATCCACTATTTCGGAAGAGGTTCCAATTGATTATGAGAACAAAGTTGCTATCTATGATGATTATTGTGATGACATGTATGCTATAAAGAATAATGATAACCATGAAACTTGTCATCATGATTTTAATTTTCAATTGGATTATGCCTCACATGATAGTTATTTTGTTGAGTTTGCTCCCACTACTATTCATGAGAATAAATTTGCTTATGTGGAGAGTAGTAAAATTTGCATGCTTGTGGATCATGAAATGAATGCTTTATGTGATATTTATATTGTTTAATTCATTCATGAAGCTACTGAAAATTATTATGAGGGAGGAACATATGCTTCTACATATTGCAATAATATCAAGTTTCCTCTCTATGTGTTGAAAATCTTGAAGTTTTGCTTGTTTTACCTTCCTATGCTAGTTGATTCTTGTTCTCATAAATTGTTTGCTCACAAAATCCCTATGCATAGGAAGTGGGTTAGACTTAAATGTGCTAGTCATATGCTTCATGATGCTCCCATTGTGTTTCAATCCTTATCTTTTATGTGAGCATCATTAAAATCATCATGCCTAGCTTAAAAGGCATTAAAGAAAAGCGCTTGTTGGGTGACAAACCAATATTTACCCCTATTGTTTTTGTGTGTTAACATGATTAAGCTACTGTAGTAATCATGTTTTATAGCTTTTGTTTCAATAAAGTGCCAAGTAAAGCCTTTGCGATAGTGTGGATGATAGTTGACTTGATTCTGTGCAAAAACAGAAACTTTTGCATCCAGTAACAGAATTGTTAAAATTGACTCGAACGTGGAAAAACTCTTAAATTTTTACATAGTATTTATATACAAATTTTATACGTTTTCCTAATTTTTCAGAAATTTTGGAGTAACATAAGTATGAGATCAATTCAGATATTCACAGATTGTTCTGTTTTTGACAGATTCTGTTTTCGATGCATAGTTTGCTTGTTTTCTAGTTTCTGTGACTTATATTGCTTAATATAAATTATAGAAATGATAGGGTACAGTAGGCATCATGTGATAAAAGTTATGAATCTTGTCTTGACAGTACCAAAGTGAATGATTTGTTTTATTATACTAACGGATCTAACGAAGGTTTTGTTAAGTTTTGTGTGATTGAAGTTTACAAGTTTTGGGTGAGATATTGATATGAGGAGAATAAGGAGTGGGGATACCCAAGGCACCCCAAGGTAATATTCAAGGAAGATCCAAGCAACTAAGCTTGGGGATGCCCCGGAAGGCATCCCCTCTTTCGTCTCCAACATTATCGGTAAATTTACTTGAGGCTATATTTTTATTCACCACATGATATGTGTTTTGCTTGGAGCATTATTTTGTTTTATTAGTATTTGCTTTATGTTATTTAGATTAATGTTTTGCATCTTTTAGTTCAATAAAAGGGTCAAGTGTAGCCTTTACCATGCTTATTTTGCAAGTCTATATGTTGCTGTATTGAAAACAGAAAGTTTTCTATTGTTGTCTGAATTCTTATGGAAAGTCAGAACATGATAAAATATTTAAATTTTTACACGATCAGAAATAGCAAATTTTATACAGTATGGTAATTTTTCAGAATTTTTGGAGTTAGGGATGTATGATTACAATTGCACTCTTTACAGACTGTCCTGTTTTGACAGATTGCTCTTATGTTTGCATTGTTTGCATATGTTTGCTTGTTTAATGATTCTATTTGAGGATAGGAGTATTAAATATGCATAGGCATTTAGTATGCAATGTTAAATAATAATTTTAGTGATTTGCTACAGTAGAGATTGATAAGGTTTTGCATTTGATTTAGACTAACTTTTCTCACAAGTTCTTGTTGAGTTTTGTGTGGATGAAGTTTTTAAGATTTAGGAAAACCATCATATAAAAGGAATTAAGGAGACACAAAAGCTCAAGCTTGGGGATGCCCAAGGCATCCCAATATAATATTTCAAGAAGTCTCAAGCATCTAAGCTTGGGGATGCCCCGGTAGGCATCCCACCTTTCTTCATCAAGAATTATCGGTTAGTATCGGTTGAGCCTAAGTTTTTGCTTCATCACACGATGTGTGCTATTTTTAGAATGCCATTTTATTTTGTTTTTATTGCTGTTTTAATAAAGTACTTAAGATCTGAAATTTTATTTATGAGAGAGAGTCTTCATATAGCTACATAATTATTCAACTACTCATTGATCTTCGCTTATATCTTTTTTGGAGTAGTTTGTCATTTACTCTCGTGCTTCACTTATATCCTATGAGTAAATGGTTGAATGAATTGAATATCATAAATCTGAAATTATATATGCTTCATATTCTTATACCATGGGGATTAATGACTTCACATATAAGAAGTAGAGGTGGTAAATTTATTGAAAGTTAGCAAACATTGTATTGGTCACTTGAGTAATTCATGAAAGAATATTGAAGGAAGAGAGATTTCACATATAAATATACTATCTTGGACATCTTCTATGATTGTGAGCCCCATTAATTATTTTCAAACTTGATCAAATGAGTTGAAGTTGGACAAGGAAGACAACATAATGAGTTATGCTTGGGTATATTTGTATAGAAGTTATATTGTTATGGATCCTCCAACATGTGGTGCTTGCTATTTAGAATCTTTTGCTATCCAAAATTTCTGTACTAAGCGGGAATACTACTTGTGCATCCAAACTCCTTGAACCAAGTTTCTTCCATGAGGGTCCACCATATCTACCTATATGCGGTATTTACCTGCCGTTCCAAGTAAATTTGCATGTGCCAAACTCTAAACCTTCAAATAATAATCTGTTTTGTCTGCCCGAATCGCTCATGTAGCGACTAGGGGCTGTCAGTACGTTCCATGCTAGGTGGGTTATTCTCACGATGAGTGGACTCCACTCATCATTCACGAGAAAATGGCTGGTAACCGGGATGCCCAGTTCCATGCTCAAATCAAATCAAATTATAATTGCAAACAAAACTCCCCCAGGATTGTTGATAGTTGGACGGTACTTGTTGTTTCGGACAAGCCGTGGAGTGTGATTGTTGGTGGAGGGGGAGTAAAAACTTTACCTTTCTGTTTGGGAACCGCCTATAATGTATCTAGTATGGAAGATATTGGGAACTCTTGGTTGTTATGTTGACAATGAAAGCATACCTCTCAAAATTATTTTCATCTCTGTTTTAAAAGCTTCGAGCTCTGGCACCTCTACAAATCCCTTCTTCCCTCTGCGAAGGGCCTATCTTATACTTTTATGCAAGAGTCAGTAGTATTTCTTCTCATTCCAACCTATTCTTTAGTTGGCAAGCATCATGTGGTGGGGAAAGATCTAACCATATATGGCCATTCAAATATATTTGATCATGAATTATTATTGTTGACAATTATCTATATGATAAATAAGTTGGGAGGCGAAACATTAAGCCCCTATCTTTCTCTGTGTTCAATGGATGCTATTTGTTCTAAAAATATGCTTTGAGTGGTAGCAATCATGTAAGACTATATGATAGTTGAGTATGTGGGATTTGCTAAATCAAAGCTCTTACATAGACCCTTCCTGAAAATAAGATGAATTGCAATTGTTTGATGACTGAGAACCTAGTTTGTTAGTTTTCAAGAAAGTTTATTATCTATGCTTTAACATGTGAATAGTTTGCTACTTGATCATGAGAAGTTTTATGAGATGATCTACTGTTTATGATATATATTGATGCTAGAAAAAGTGATTGAAATTATCATTGATCAAACTTGTGCACTTGCTAGCATTCCACATCAAAAATTCTGTTTTTATCATTTACATACTCGAGGACGAGCAGGAATTAAGCTTGGGGATGCTTGATACGTCTCCAATGTATCTATAATTTTTTATTGTTCCATGCTATTATATTATCCATCTTGGATGTTTTATATGCATTTATATGCTATTTTATATTATTTTTTGGACTAACCTATTAACCTAGAGCCCAGTGCCAGTTTCTATTTTTTCCTTGTTTTTGAGTTTCGCAGAAAAGGAATACCAAACGGAGTCCAAATGAGCTGAAAATTTACGGTGATTTTTTATGGACCAGAAGAAGCCCCCGAAGCAAAAGAGTTGGGCCAGAAGAGTCACGAGGCCTCCACAAGGGTGGAGGGCGTGCCCTCCGGTCTTGTGGGCTCCTCGTGGACCCCCCTGACTTGTTCTCGACGCCAAAAATTCCTATAAATACAGAAACCCCCAGAAATAAGCCTAGATCAGGAGTTCCGCCGCCGCAAGCCTCTGTAGCCACCAAAAACCAATCGGGACCCTGTTCCGGCACCCTGCCGGAGGGGGAAATCATCACCGGTGGCCATCTTCATCATCCCGGCACTCTCCATGACGAGGAGGGAGTAGTTCACCCTCGGGGCTGAGGGTATGTACCAGTAGCTATGTGTTTGATCTCTCTCTCTCTCGTGTTCTTGATTTGACACGATCTTGATGTACCGCGAGCTTTGCTATTATAGTTGGATCTTATGATGTTTCTCCCCCTCTACCTTATTATAATGGATTGAGTTTTCCCTTTGAAGTTATCTTATCAGATTGAGTCTTTAAGGATTTGAGAACACTTGATGTATGTCTTGCATGTGCTTATTTGTGGTGACAATGGGATATTCACGTGATCCACTTGATGTATGTTTTGGTGATCAACTTGCGGGTTCTGTGACCTTGTGAACTTATGCATAAGGGTTGGCACACGTTTTTGTCTTGACTCTCCGGTAGAAACTTTGGGGCACTCTTTGAAGTTCTTTGTGCTGGTTTGAATAGATGAATCTGAGATTGTGTGATGCATATCGTATAATCAAACCCGCGGATACTTGTGGTGACATTGGAGTATCTAGGTGACATTAGGGTTTTGGTTGATGTGTGTCTTAAGGTGTTATTTTAGTACGAACTCTAGGGCTGTTTGTGACACTTATAGGAACAACCCAATAGATCGATCAGAAAGAATAACTTTGAGGTGGTTTCGTACCCTACAATAATCTCTTCGTTTGTTCTCCGCTATTAGTGACTTTGGAGTGACTCTTTGTTGCATGTTGAGGGATTGTTATATGATCTAATTATGTTATCATTGTCGAGAGAACTTGCACTAGTGAAAGTATGAACCCTAGGCCTTATTTCCAAGCATTGCAATACTGTTTTCGCTCACTTTTGTTACTTACTACCTTGCTGTTTTTATATTTTCAGATTACAAAAACCTATATCTACCATCCATATTGCACTTGTATCACCATCTCTTCGCTGAACTAGTGCACCTATACAATTTACCATTGTATTGGGTGTGTTGGGGACACAAGAGACTCTTTGTTATTTGGTTGCAGGGTTGTTTGAGAGAGACCATCTTCATCCTACGCCTCCCACGGATTGATAAACCTTAGGTCATCCACTTGAGGGAAATTTGCTACTATCCTACAAAACTCTACGCTTGGAGGCCCAACACGAGTCTACAAGAAGAAGGTTGCATAGTAGACATCAGTATTGTGGGATGAAGCGGCCCGGACCAACCTTACATGTCCACGTACATGAGACCGGTTCCACCGACAGACATGCAACTTGTTTTGCATAAAGGTGGCTGGCGGGTGTCTGTTTCTCCTACTTTAGTTGAATCGAATTTGACTACAGCCGGTCCTTGAAGAAGGTTAAAACAGCAAACTTGATAAATCACCATTGTGGTTTTTGCCGTAGGTAAGAACGGTTCTTGCTAGAAGCCCGTAGCAGCCACGTAAAACTTGCAACAACAAAGTAGAGGACGTCTAACTTGTTTTTGCAGGGCATGTTGTGATGTGATATGGTGAAGATGTGATGTGATATACGTTGTTGTATGAGATGATCATGTTTTGTAATATCGACAACCGGCAGGAGCCTTAGGGTTGTCTCTTTATTGTATGAAGTGCAAACGCCATGTAATTGCTTTACTTTATCGCTATGCGTTAGCAATAGTTGTAGAAGTAATAGTTGGCGAGATGACCCTGATGCAGCGATGGAGATCAAGGTGTCGAGCCGGTGACGATGGAGATCATGACGATGCTTTGGAGATGGAGCTCAAAAGCACAACATGATGATGGCCATATCATGTCACATATTTTGGTTGCATGCGATGTTTATCCTTTATGCATCTTATTTTTCTTAGAACGGCGGTAGCATTATAAGATGATCCCTTCACTAAATTTCAAGATAAAAGTGTTCTCCCCGAGTATGCACCGTTGCCAAAGTTCATCGTTTCTAAGCACCTCGTGATGATCGGGTGTGATAGACTCTACGTTCACATACAATGGGTGTAAGACAGTTTTGCACATGCAGAATACTTGGGTTAAACTTGATGAGCCTAGCATGTACAGACATGGTCTCGAAACACTAGAGACTGAAAGGTCGAACATGAGTCATATAGTAGATATGATCAACATGGAGATGTTCACCATTGAAGACTACTCCATCTCACGTGATGATCGGACATGGTTTAGTTGATTTGGATCATGTATCACTTAGACAACTTGAGGGATGTTGATTTAAGTGGGAGTTCATTAGTAATTTGATTAATTGAACTTAATTTATCATGAACTTAGTCTTAATAGTTTTTGCATATCTATGTTGTAGAGCAATAGCTCATGATATAGCTCCCCTATTTTTTATATGTTCCTAGAGAAAACTAAGTTGAAAGATAATGGTAGCAATAATGCAGACTGGGTTCGTGATCTGAGGATTATCCTCATTGCTGCATAGAAGAATTATGTCCTTGATGCACCGCTAGGTGACAGACCTATTGCAGGAGCAGATGCAGATGTTATGAACGTTTGGCTAGCTCGATATGATGACTACTTAATAGTTTAGTGCGCCATGCTTTACGGCTTAGAACCGGGACTTCAAAAACCTTTTGAACACCACGGAGCATATGAGATGTTCCAAGAGCTGAAATTGGTATTTCAGACTCATGCCCGTGTCGAGACGTATGAGATCTCTGACATCTACTTTGCCTACAAGATGGAGCAGAATAGCTCAGGCAGTGAGCATGTGCTCAGAATGTCTGGATACTACAATCGCTTGAATCAAGTGGGAGTTAATCTTCTAGATAAGATAGTGATTGACAGAGTTCTCCAGTCACTATCACCAAGCTACTAGAACTTCGTGATGAATTATAATATGCAAGGGATGACAAAAACTATTCCCGAGCTCTTCGTGATGCTGAAATCGGCGAAGGTAGAAATCAAGAAAGAACATCAAGTGTTGATGGTTAACAAGACCACTAGTTTTAAGAAAAAGGGCAAGGGAAAGAAAGGGAACTTCAAGAAAAATGGCAAGCAAGTTGCCACTCCCGTGAAGAAGCCCAAAGCTGGACCTAAGCCTGAAACTGAGTGCTTCTACTGCAAAGGGAATGGTCACTAGAAGCGGAACTGCCCCAAATACTTGGCGGATAAGAAGGATGGCAAAGCAAACAAAGGTATATTTGATATACATGTTATTGATGTGTACCTTGCTAGTATTTGTAGTAACCCCTGGGTATTTGATACTAGTTCAGTTGCAAAGATTAGTAACTTGAAACAGGAGTTGCGGAATAAACAAAGACTAGTTAAGGGCGAGGTGACGATGTGTGTTGGAAATGATTCCAAGGTTGATACGATCACCATCGCACACTCCCTCTACCTTCAGGATTAGTGTTGAGCCTAAATAAATGTTATTTGGTGTTTGCGTTGAGCATGAATATGATTTGATCATGTTTATTGCAATACAGTTATTCATTTAAGTCAGAGAATAATTGTTGTTCTGTTTACATGAATAAAACCTTCTATGGTCATACACCCAATGTAAATGGTTTATTGAATCTCAATCGTAGTGATACACATATTCATAATATTGATGCCAAAAGATACAAAGTTGATAATGATAGTACAACATACTTGTGGCACTGCCGTTTAGGTCATATTGGTGTAAAGCGCATGAAGAAACTCCATGCAGATGGACTTTTGGAGTCACTTGATTATGAATCATTTGATACTTGCGAACCATGCCTCATGGGCAAGATGACTAAAACTCCGTTCTCCGGAACAATGGAGCGAGCTAATGACTTATTGGAAATAATACATACCGATGTATGTGGTCCAATAAGTGTTGAAGCACACGGTGGGTATCGTTATTTTCTCACCTTCACAGATGATTTGAGTAGGTATGGGTATATCTACTTGATGAAACACAAGTCTGAAACATTTGAAAAGTTCAAAGAATTTCAGAGTGAAGTGGAGAATCATCGTAACAAGAAAATAAAGTTTCTACAATCTGATCGTAGAGGCGAATATTTGAGTTACGATTTTGGCCTTCATTTAAAACAATGTGGAATTGTTTCACAACTCACGCCACCTGGAACACCATAGCGTAATGGTGTCTCCGAACGTCATAACCGTACTTTATTAGATATGGTGCGTTCTATGATGTCTCTTACCGATTTACCACTATCGTTTTGGGGTTATGCATTAGAGACAGCCGCATTCACGTTAAATAGGGCACCGTGTACATCCGTTGAGACGACACTGTATGAACTATGGTTTGGCAAGAAACCTAAGCTGTCATTTCTTAAAAGTTTGGGGATGCGACACTTATGTCAAAAGGCTTCAGCCTAATAAGCTCGAACCCAAAGCGGAGAAGTGTGTCTTCATAGGATACCCGAAAGAAACTATTGGGTATACCTTCTACCACAGATCCGAAGGCAAAATCTTTGTTGCTAAGAATGGGTCCTTTCTAGAGAAGGAGTTTCTCTTGAAAGAAGT
This sequence comes from Thinopyrum elongatum, assembly GCA_011799875.1. Classification (NCBI taxonomy): domain Eukaryota; kingdom Viridiplantae; phylum Streptophyta; class Magnoliopsida; order Poales; family Poaceae; genus Thinopyrum; species Thinopyrum elongatum. Next base: position 452,866,764 of record CM022298.1, on the reverse strand, counting down.
GAGTGGGAGGAAAGTAGAACTTGATGAGGTAGTTGTACCTTCTCTCGAATTGGAAAGTAGCACACCAGGGAAAAACGTTTCTGTGATGCCTACACTAACTAGAGAGGAAGCTAATGATGATGATCATGAAACTTCAGATCAAGTTACTACTAAATTTCATAGGTCGACCAGAACACGTTCCGCACCAGAGTGGTACGGTAATCCTGTCATGGAAGTCATGTTGTTGGACAACAGCAAACCTACGAACTATGAAGAAGCTATGATCAGCCTAGATTCTGAAAAATAGCTTGAGGCCATGAAATCTGAGATAGGATCCATGTCTGAGAACAAAATTTGGACTTTAGTGGATTTGCTCGATGATTGGCAAGCCATAAAAAATAAATGGATTTTTAAGAGTAAGACAGATGCTGATGGTAATATCACTGTCTATAAAGCTTGACTTGTCGCGAAAGTTTTTCGACAAGTTCAAGGGGTTGACTACGATGAGACTTTCTCACCCGTAGTGATGCTTAAGTCTGTCCGAATCATGTTAGCAATTGCCGCATTTTATGAAATCTGGCAAATGGACGTCAAAACTGCATTCCTTAATGGATTTCTTAAAGAAGAGTTGTATATGATGCAACCAGAAGGTTTTGTCGATCCTAAAAGGTGCTGACAAAGTGTGCAAGCTCCAGCGATCCATCTATGGACTGGAGCAAGCATCTCGGAGTTGGAATATACGCTTTGATGAGGTGATCAAAGCATATGGTTTTATACATACTTACGGTGAAGCCTATATTTACAAGAAAGTGAGTGGGAGCCCTGTAGCATTTCTGATATTATATGTGGATGACATATTATTGATTGGAAATGATATAGAATTTCTGGATAACATAAAAGGATACTTGAATACGATTTTTTCAATGAAAGATCTCGGTGAAGTTGCTTATATTTTGGGCATCAAGATCTATAGGGATAGATCGAGACGCTTAATAGGACTTTCACAAAGCGCATAACTTGACAATGTTTTTGAAGAAGTTCAAAATGGATAAAGTCAAAGAAAGGGTTCATGCATGTGTTGCAAGGTGTGAAGTTGAGTAAGACTCAAAGCCCGACCACGGCATAAGATAGAGAGAGAATGAAAGTCATTCCCTATGCCTCAGCCATAGGTTCTATAAAGTATGTCATGCTGTGTACCAGACCTATTGTGTGCCTTGCCATGAGTTTGGCAAGGGGGTACAATGGTGATCCAGGAGTAGATCACTGGACAGTGGTCAAAATTATCCTTAGTTACCTAAGAAGGACTAAGGAGATATTTCTCGGTTATGGAGGTGATAAAGAGTTCGTCGTAAAGGGTTACGTCGATGCAAGCTTTAACACCGATTCGGATGACTCTGAGTCTCGATCTGGATACATATTGAAAGTGGGAGCAATTAGCTAGAGTAGCTCCATACAGAGCATTGTAGACATAGAAATTTGCAAAATACATACGGATTTGAATGTGGCAGACCCGTTGACTAAACTTCTCTCACAAGCAAAACATGATCACACCTTAGTACTCTTTGGGTGTTAATCACATGGCAATGTGAACTAGATTGTTGACTCTAGTAAACTCTTTGGGTGTGGATCACATGGCGATGTGAACTATGGGTGTTAATCACATGGCTGTGAGCTATATTATTGACTCTAGTGCAAGTGGGAGACTGAAGGAAATATGCCCTAGAGGCAATAATAAAGTTGTTATTTTATATTTCCTTATTCATGATAAAGTTTTATTATTCATGCTAGAATTGTATTGATTGGAAACTTAAATACATGTGTGAATACATAAACAAATACCGTGTCCCTAGTAAGCCTCTACTAGACTAGCTCATTGATCAAAGATGGTTAAGGTTTCCTAACTATAGACATGTGTTGTCATTTGATAACGGGATCACATCATTAGGAGAATGATGTGATGGACAAGACCCATCCGTTAGCTTAGCATAATGATCGTTCAGTTTATTGCTATTGCTTTCTTCATGTCAAATACATATTCCTTCAACTATGAGATTATGCAACTCCCGGATACCGGAGGAATACCTTGTGTGCTATCAAATGTCACAACGTAACTGGGTGATTATAAAGATGCTCTACACGTATCTCCGAAGGTGTTTGTTGAGTTGGCATAGATCGAGATTAGGATTTGTCACTCCGAGTATCGGAGAGGTATCTCTGGGCCCTCTCGGTAATACACATCATAAGCTTGCAAGCAAATAACCAAGGAGTTAGTTATGAGGTGATGTATTACGAAATGAATAAAGAGACTTGCCGGTAACGAGATTGAACTAGGTATGAAGATACCGACGATCGAATCTCGGGCAAGTAACATACCGATGGACAAAGGGAATTACGTATGTTGCCATAACGGTTCGACCGATAAAAGATCTTCGTAGAATATGTAGGAGCCAATATGGGCATCCAGTTTCCTCTATTGGTTATTGACCGGAGAGGTGTCTCGGTCATGTCTACATAGTTCTCGAACCCGTAGGGTCCGCACGCTTAACGTTCGTTGACGATATAGTGTTATGTGACTTATATGATTTGGTGACCGAATGTTGTTTGGAGTCCTGGATGAGATCACGGACATGACGAGGAGTCTCGAAATGGTCGAGAGGTAAAGATTGATATATAGGACGATGGTATTCGGACACCGGAATAGTTTTGGAGTGCACCGGGTACTTATCGGGTCGCCGGAAGGGGTTCCGGGCACCCCCGACAAGTGTATGGGCCTTATGGGCCAAAGGGGGGGGGACAGACCAGCCCACAAGGGGGCTGGTGCACCCCTTCCCTTGGCTGGCCGGCCCTAGGGGAAGGAAAGGGGAGGGGTGGCCCCTCCTGCCTTTCCCTCCTCAGGAGAGAAAGGAAAGGGGGGGGGGGCACCTCCTCCTTCCTTCCTCCCGCACTCCAAATAAGGAAGGGGGGCGCCACTTGAGGGAAGACCCCAAGTAGGATTCGACCTACTTGGGGGCGCCTTCTGGCTGCTCCCTCCACCCCCACCTATATAAATGTGGGAGGGGGCGCCTAGCACAACACACAACATTGTCTTAGCCGTGTGCGGCGCCCCCTCCACCGTTTACACCCCCGGTCATATTTTCGTAGTGCTTAGGTGAAGCCCTACGGAGATAGCTTCACCATAACCATCACTATGCCGTCGTGCTGCCGGAACTCATCCACTACCTCGCCGTCTTGCTGGATCAAGAAGGCGGAGGATATCACCGAGCTGAATGTGGAGGTGCCGTACGTTCGGTACTCGATCGGTTGGATCCTGAAGAAAGTTCGACTACATCAACCGCGTTGTCAAACGCTTCCGCTTACGGTCTACGAGGGTACGTAAACACACTTTCCCCCTCTCGTTGCTATGCATCTCCATGGATAGATCTTGCGTGTGCGTATAATTTTTTTGTTTTCCATGCAATGTTTCCCAACAGGATGCGCTCGAGCCTGGCCACCACATCGTCGGGATCGAGGTTGACATGGCCGCCGCCGGCAATGATGAAGCCGCAGGCTGGCTGTCTCTTAACTGATTCGCAGAGGTCCTCTGCCCGTTCCTTGCGGGGTATCAGGCTCTCGATGAGCACTGGTGACAGCGGCTCTTCGGGTGGGTCGTCGATCATGCCGCCGAGCAGCTCTGGATCTTTTGCACGGTGGATGGCAAACTGCTCATCACACTTCCTCTGCAATATGTCGATTGTGCGCCCAAGGACTGTCACGCCGATATCATTGCCGATGGGCCATGGTGCCTGCACCGGCCGATGAAGCCCTTGCTCCCCGACCTGCACTGGCTCGTTCTCCTCGCCAAAGATGTAACGCAGGTAGGGGTCGACATTGAAGCTTTGGTCATTGCCTAGCATGCTTGGAATAACTAATGGTAGATGGGTGAGGACTAGATATGCGCACAGTGTCGCGACGGTGCGTTGCCGCCTGGGTTATATACAACAAGCCATTAGCTAGTGGTGGGAAACCGATGAGATAAGAGGCGGGGATTTTACAATTCACCCATATGGAGCGGGCGAAGCATTTGCTGGAGTGCGGAAGCCTTCCCTAGAGCTCGGGAAGACCAAGTGGAGCACGCAACCCGAATACCGTATGTGGTGTCACGTGTTATCTATCACACACGTGTTAACATAGGGAAACATATGTGTAACTTACTAATCATCGCACACGAGTACTTGCAGACGCATCAAGTGCGATACTCCTAGCCACTGCAAGCAACTAGTTTGCATTTTTCAAAGTTTTTTGTACACACAGAATCGCACATGAATTAAAATTAACTGTAGTAACCGTCTGTGTTATAATTTCTCATCGCAAACAGTTCATCCGAGTGGGATATTTGCCGCGTATCACACACATCTTGTTTACATGAATCATTTGTGTTCTTTTGACTCATCGCAAACAGTTCATCTATGTGAACTGTATGCCGCATATCACACACATCTTGTTAAGTTGAACCATTTCTGTTGTGTTCCCTAATCGAAAATAGTTCGTTCGAGTGAACCGTATGCCGTATATCACACACACCTTGATCTGGCTAACCATTTCTGTTGCATTCCCTAATAGCAAACAGTTCATCGGAGCGAATTGTATGCCGTATATCGCACACACCTTGATATGGCTGCCCGTTTATGTTGTTCTATCTCATCGCAAACAGTTCTTATGGATCAACCGTATGCCCCGCATCGCACACGCAACTAAAATCTGAACCGTTTTTGGTGTATCCTTCATTGCAAATGTTTTGCATCTTTTTTGATGGTTTTTACATCACCGTTTGGGATTAATGTATCGCACACAGTTTCGTCAAAGGGTCTCTGATCGTAGTGTCGCGTTAGCAGCATCCTACAGTAGTGTACAGATCAAGAACACAAGCATACATGTAGTGTTAAACAACGTATAAGCATGAATGGTGAGTGTATTGTCAATTTATACCATTTCAGATAGGTAAATAAAGAGACATGATTTAAATAACATTAACATAATATGGCATTGTTCATAGTTAAGACATAGCAGCATATGACATTGTGCTGAGTTGGTAGTTTCACCACTGGATTACAGATCAAGAACACAAGCATACATGCAGTGCTAAAGAAGATAACTTGCTATGTTTAGTTTAATTTACATGGTATGAATAAGGAACTAGGTTGTACAACTAAAAACTGAAATTGAGAAGTACAAACTTATGTTTATGTACTTCTTCATAATAAACTTTGAACATGCAATTTGATGTAGATGACAAAAATAAACAGCATTTGCAATCATAGCTATCCAAATATACACAACAAAGTTTGAAGACTCGAGGAGGATAAACTTACGTTAGTAGTGAAGACCGGCTCTATAAACCCCTTGTCCATATTGATGGGGGGGGGGGCAATTCAAGAAGTTCACCACAGACTCTTCTTCAAGAGCATTGCCTTTATTCTACATTTTGTTAAGAGTAAATATAGATGTGATGATATAGGAACAAATGGCGATTATTTAAGCTAAGATGCAGACTACAAATGTAAGTACAGCATACAGGCAAAAGGCACTGACAAGAGCAATTTAGAGCTAAACTTCTTAAGTAGCATTGGCTTTATTCAATATTTGGGCAAGAGTAAATATAGATCTGATGTGTAGAAAATGGAGGGCAAGGGAAAATAAGCTGCAAAGTGTACATGAACAACTAGCTGACAATATAAGTACAGTGATGAAGGACAACATATACTTACAAGAATAATGCAGAGCTAAACTTCTTCATAAGCATTGGGTTTATTCTACATTAATGTAAGCATTAATATAGATCTGATAATTTGGAGCGAACAGTGGATAAGCAAGCTATAATGCACAATGATGTCACATAATCACTGGTACAGCGAGGTGCTATACAAACGGTTTTTAACCCCTTTCTGCGACGGTGTTTCGAACCGTCGCCAAGTGAGTGACTGCGATAGGGGGGTCCTTCCCACACGAACCAGAAGCCGTCGGGGATAGGCCCTCCTAGCACACACGCTCGGCAAAATGAGGTCGTGTGCGACAGGCGAGCGATCAAATATGGTTATACGTACAGTTGTGCTAAAAAATACAATTATACAGGCCAAATCGTTTCCGGTCGTAAGTACATCCCACACAGTCAGTTCCGGCTAAACCTTTCCGTTCGTATGTACATTCCACACAGTCAATCCAAGGAATACGTTTCCATTTATATGTACATCCCACACAGTTAATCCAAGAAGTACATTTCCGTTCGTATATACATCCCACATAGTCACTCCAAGGAAAACATTTCCGTTCGCAGGTACATCACACACAATTTTCCCCATTAAATCGTTTGTGATAGCATTGCCATTGCACACGATATTAATAATTTTATCGTTTGTGTTATTGAATGCATTACACACGGTGCATAGAAGAAACTGTGTGGCAAAGGCTGTCCATCACACACACTTTTTATGTGGTAAACGTTTGCGCAAGGTGGCCTAACGCAAACAGTTTTCAAGAGGATGTCGTGTGTGATTGTTCATTGATCCAACACGGTTTATTCCTAGAAATTGTGGGCGTTGCCTGAGGTCATCGCCCACGGTGTTTTCTCAATAACCGTTTGCAATAGAAAAACCCAATTAGCAGGCAAATTGCCCTATTATTAATAATCCATTTATTAATTAATCTAATTGACATTTCATATTAAGCACACAATATATTTCATTTTCATATTAAGGAAGCAGGATTTCATAATTGAAATACATCAGAGTACAACATCATATAGCTTCAGCACTCAGCTACCCCATTACACAACTGCACCAGCACCAAGTTTCACATGCAACATCTATAACCTTTCGAAATTAGCATCATAGACGGTACATAGACATATGGATCTCATATGGAAAACTGCTGAAGTGGAAGGCGAATACTGAACCTTCATTGATGTTGAAGGTCTTTGCAACTTTAGGCCAGTGCCTGTCCATCCTTCGTCCTATTCAGAAACACTTCAATATTGAACCATGGGTGTTGTATGAATACCTTCCTCGCCTCCTGAACATACAGGTGGTTTGGGAGGTAATCATCAGTGAACTGCTTTGGAAAGGCCTGAAAACAAGGATATGCATAAATATCTTCTCTAGATTTGGAATGGCGCAAAAGAATTAAAAAGACAAGGTATAACAGTTAGTACCATCCTGTAGTGAACTGATGTCTTCTTCATTGTGCAGACAAAGATCTTGTTTTTTGTCGCTGATTTCTTTATCGTAACAATCTTTCTGAGTTTCTTGACTTGACTGATATTCATGGACAACTCATTTCCACATATGCAAAAAGGGTCAAACAGTGGGTCAAAACCTCTGACAGCCGGACCTACATTTGCAAGACCAAATTGTTAAAAACCTAATACTTAAAAACAAGAAGTGGAAAGGTGTGTTATTAACTGCAACATGCCTAATATTTAAAAGCAAGCAAACATAGTCATTCAAACTTGTATTGTGCAGGTCTAAGTACACTAGTTATTGGCCCTGTTTGGATCCATGGGTTAGAGTTAGTTTGAGCTAGTTTTGGGCTCAAATAGCCCTAAAGTATCCAAACACGAGGGCTAGTTTGAGCTAGTTGCGTCTAACCCACCCAAAACACCTATCCCACCCAAGAGGTGCTGATTGGGGCTAGTTCTCCTAGTGCATTTATTGTCAATCTAACACTGTCATCCAAACGCCTCTTTGGCTAGAGTTAGTTCAGGGTTAGTCATTGTTGAGTATCATTGTTATTTAGGAAACGTAGGATAGCGTAGGATTAATTCTACCTTGACTTGTACTCCAAGATGACCATGTACTCCTATATATATGCCCACGAGGCTCAAGGAATACAATCAACTATTCCACCAATCTCTCTCTCTCTCCCTTTTAACTGTCATGAGCTAGAAACTAACTCTAACCTCTAGCTAAGTTGGAGTATCCAAACAGTGCCATTGTTAAATCAAATGGAAAGGCGTGGTAAATACTCCCTCCAGTCCTTTTTACTCTGCATATAAGAATTGTCTGAAGTCAAACTTCATAAAGTTTGACCTTATTTATATGAAAAAATATCAACATCTACCATGCTAAAGTTATACAATATGAAAATTTAAGTCATGACACATGTACTGATATTGATTTCATATTGTGAATGTTGGTATTCTTTTCTATAAAGTTGGTCAAACTTTACGAGGCTTGACCTTAGACAAATCTTATATGCGAACTAAAAAGATTCGGAGGGAGTTCAACATGCTTAACAGCAACCAAATATAGTCATTTATAGAGCTATTGTTAAAATTGGTATTGATGAAATTGAACTGCACAGTTCATACTAGCACATATAGAACATCACACTGTTAATAGCTGAAGTAAACAAGGCATACTACGAACAACCAAAGATGGCAATTGAAACTGGACATATGCTAACTACAAAGAACCGAACAACCATAAACCGTAGAAATAAACAAGGCGTAATGCAAACTACCAAATATAGCAATAAATACTGGACAGGTTCTCACTACAAAAGGGGTTCGAGAAAACAAATCATGGGTTTCCTCACTTGTCACAGATTGGCTCCTCCTCGTGGTCGCCGTCGATTAGGTCGGACTTGCCAGCTGAGGAACCCAAGCCAGCGTCACAGAACATGTCCTTCAGAAATGACAAAAGGGGCTCCATGGCGATGAAGGATGGCAAATTGTTCATAACGAGCCACAGGAGATCAGTGGCAGGGCCATCGATGAGATCGACAGCTGTCGAACCCGAAGGTTTGGGGGTGGGCAACTTAACCTGTGACATAGCCCGCATCAAGCCGTCGGTGTCGATGACCTCGATGTCGTAGCCGGCGTCCGCGACATGCCAGAATACTCTAGCCCGCTGATTGAAAGGCTCAATCCAGGTCCAATCATCATCGTCGGCTTCCTCGGCGGCCACCTCACCGACGTCGGGCAAAGAGGCCGCGGTAAAGCTCTTTTGGGCCATTCGCTCCTCAAGCTCCCCGGGAAGCATAGCCGGGCTTAGGCTGCGACGCTCTAGAGTGGGGGAGGGGTTGGGGATGGGGATCTCTGGGAAAGGGGGCATTTTGTAGGCATCATCTAAGAAACTCAGGGCGGCGAGGGTATGTATATCGGTGGGTAAATTTCACAGGCAGACTGGCAGAGGTTGACGATGGAGGTGGCGCGGCGGCGGCAGCGACCTAGCTAGGTTTGGAGCGAGGGAGGGGTGGTGTGTATGTGTGTGAGCAGGGGATTTGGGGTGAGCGAAGGATTTGGGGTGTGTGTGTGGAGGAGGTCCAAGGTGGTGTTTGAGGAAATGCCGCGGGTACTGAAAATTTTACCAGGCAGGAGTAAAATGTCGGGGCTACCGAAAATTTGGATCAAGGGATTGAAGCAGAGCGGGGTGGGAGTAACGAACATCACACACAGTTAAAACATAATAGTCGTGTGCTATCAAACAGAAAACCACTCCAGCCGAGCAGATATTTTTGAGATTGTGAGGGATGCAGGCGGGAGTAAAATGCCGGGGCTCTAGTTCAAAAAAACAATCCGGGGCTATTGAAAATTTGGATCAACTGATTGAAGCAGAGCGGGAGTAACAAACATCGCACACGGTCCACAGATAGGAATCGTGTGCTATCAAACAGAAAAACCCTCTACGCGGGTAGATATTTTCGAGATTACGATGCAGTAGATATTTTTGAGAGCGGGAGACAAGCCTCGTGGAGCCCAATCTACTATGCTGATGTGAGTGACTGCAGGGGCACGGGCGTGGCACACGGGTAGTCTGACCGAGCCGTGTCTGTTGCGTACCCAATCGCAGACGGTTTCTGCATCCAACTCATGTGCTGTTTATAAATTTGGCAAAAAGAATAACATGGGAAAGGGTCGGAACACGAACACACTTGCATGTGAACCAAATATATGTATTAAAAGGGTGGTTTGATGTTCGAATACCCAATGCACAACTTTGATGTGGCACCTGTCGCACAAAGCACACAATATTGCTAGTCAGCCACCCCCTATGAACCCCACTTCGTGTCGGCGGTAAGGGAATCCTAGCGATGAATGCATGCCCCCAGATAGGTAGGTTTGAAATCTCACCCTACCGTAACACAAAACCTATAGGAGTCCATCATATATATGGTCAAACTTCCCCTTTCGCTTCCGGACAAAGGTGGACCGTGTCCCGACCCACAAATGTGTGCGTGTGGTGGGAGATGGGTGAGACCACATATGAACCGCCTGCGGGTGGCCCTATACTATATGTATGAAAAGGGTGTGGCGTGATATTTAACTATACCATTCACAACTTTGATGTGGCACGTGTGCCTCGCAAAATAACTGGACTTCCCTGAGCCCACGAAGGTTGCGGGTAGTTTGAAGTACCCCCCCCCACACACACACACGTGTTGGGGGAAGGGCATCTCACCAAGGCATACTGTAACACGGACCAAACAGAATCCAACTTGATCATACAACCTCTCTCGCTCATTGTTGGTTGGTCAAAGTGATGGACGTCCACACGGCCCCGCAAAATGGGCTAGCTGGTCGCTGATAAACTCGCGAGGGAGTACTGTCTGAAGACAAAACCCACTCTGTGCATGTGGCCCAATTATGTAGGGAAGTGGTGTGCGTGGTGTTTGAATATGCAATGTGCAAATTTGATGTGGCACCATGCTTTGGAACCATAAAATCCCCACACTGATCGAGGGTTCACGATGCGTAGCATGCATGCGCTCAAACTTAATTAGGCCTAGAATGATCGACCTACTACTATACGGTAACACGAACCAAAGAAGAAGAATCCACCCTGGTAACCTTTCTCGTCGTCGGTCAAAATGATGGACGTCCACGCGGGCCCACAAATATATATAGGCTTGCCGCCCATATATAACCAAGCGAGTGAGAGTGTGCAAAGATAACCATTGCATGCATGTGTCCCAAACATATTTATGGAGGTGCGTGATGCATGCATATGTGTTGAATTAATACCTAATGCACAACATTGATGTGGTGCATGCGTTCAAAATCGCACAGGTCCCCACACAGAGCAAGAGGTTCATGACGTGTCGTGTGCTCGCCCCCCTTCGATCCAGCGGGATGGATTCATGTGTACACATGCGCTATTATATATGTAATCTCACCTATATCGTGAGACAAGCAAAAAATTAATCCCCTCCTAAGTCAAAATAATTAACCTCTCTCGTTGTCGGTGAAAGTGATGGACCAAGCGGGCCGACAGATGGAAGCATCACCGATAACCACGTGAGTTAGTGCCACAGGACAACCACCATCGCTTGCATGTGTGCCAAAACATATATATGGAGAGGTGTATGGTTGTGATGTTTTGAATACCTAATGCACAACCTTTGATGTGGCATTTGCCTCAAAAACTTCAAAGTCCCCACACAGAGTGAGGTTCATGTGTGACACCGAGTATATGTTGGTCCCATCTCCCCTTCGACATGTACTATATATATATACTCCTACCCTAACACAGCCCTAAAAGAATTAATCCTCCATGTTCGTCAAATGTGCCTCTCTCTCTCATTGGGTCAAAGTGATGGAGGACGACCTCTCGCGGGCCCACAGATGGAAGCGCCGCACGTGAGTGAGTTCCTATAGGGAAACCAACGCCTGCATGGTATTGCGTAGTGTTTGAATACCAATGCACAACTTTGATGTGGCACCTGCCTCGGGAACCAAAAAGTCCCCGAGGTTATGACACACACACACACACACACACACACATCCCCTTTTTCTGCAGTGAACATGTGACCAAAGGAGTGTCGTGTTAAAGTTTGAAAAGAAAACAAAGATCATTCGACCCGTTTTATACATTGATTGATTTCCTAGGGATTTAATGTGCAAAAATCAAATTTGAGCTACATGTGCACCAAAATGGATTGCAAAATCATATGTGTGTCCCTCGGTGCATGTTTCCCCGTGAAAGAAATTTCAAAACATTGAGAATATTGATTTTTAAAATTCATTAAATCCAAAACTTAGTTGAAATTCAAGAAACTTATCGTGGTGTCATATATGGACACCAGTAGACTGTGATATTGTATTTTTTCCTTCAAATTTGAGACAAGTTTTGATATAATCTACTTACAAACAGGAGATTGTTAATAACTGGCAACCAATATCTCATACGGAATATTTATTCGGACCGTGTGCGTTAGACCGTGCCATGCTTCGGTTAAACAGCAAAGCGGCAGAATGAATCATCAAAAAACAAAAACAAAATATGTGCCACGTGACCCGTGTGGCGTGCGAGCAGGCGTGAGTTGACGAGACGCATGCGAGCAGTCCGCCGCGCAGGCAGACCGGGAGGCATGCGTGCAGGCGTGTGAATTGACGGGAGGCGTTTTCGCTGCGCAGTGTCACCAGGAGGCGTGCGAGTAGCTGTGTGAAATGATGGTATAGGAATGCCAGAAGTCCGCCACACAGGCTCACCGGGAAGTGAGATAGCCTTTGACCACCGCCCGCCTCACTCCCACTGGTCCGTATTAATGGCGCGCCTGAGCGGCCGCACCCCCCATCCTCGCCACACACAATCCTCTGTCTCTGCCCGCATCCTCGATGCCGCTCTCAGTCCTCAAAGCCGTCAGTGTATGAGGATGCCACCGAAGTGCCCCATCGGAGGGAGTGGTGACGCCGGGGCTGCTGAAGCATCGGAGCATGATGTAAATATGGAGACAGAGGTTTCTGTCGCCGCTGACGAGGTGGAGAACGAGGCTGCCAACAAGAAGAGGCGGGTCGAGAAAGAACCGCAAGCGACTCCAGCAGGCCTAGACTTCATCAGCAGCCTCCCCGATGATATGTTGACAGTCCTCATATCCCTCCTCCCAATCAAATATGGGGCGAGGACAACCGCCCTTTCCTGGCAGTGGCGCCCCCTATGGCTCTCCACCCCTCTCGACCTCCTCGACGCCCACGAGCTCTGCCATGGCTATCGCAAAAGCTTGGATGCGTTCTCCCAGATCCTCGGCAGTCACCATGGCCCAATCAGAGGCCTTATCACGGGCAAGTTCTGTTCCAACGGCAAGGACCGAGCCAAGCTTGACGAGTGGTTCCGATCCCCCGCCCTAGATCAGCTCGAGGAGCTCAGTTTTAATGATGGGCATATGCGCTCGCTGCCAACGTCCGCGCTCCGCTTCGCGCCCACGCTGTGCCTCGCCAAGTTCATGAACTGCCGTTCCCCCCTAATGACGCGCCCGCTCTTTTTCTACCACGACTAAAGCACCTCGAGCTCGTCGCCGTCTGCATCCCAAAGGATGACATGGAGCGCCTGCTCTGCGGCTGTACTGCACTCGAGTTCCTTCGTCTTCAGGCTATGAATTGGTCGAGTAGCTTCCAAATCACCTCCATGACTCTCCGGACTATTTATGTGTGTTGCTTGTGCTGCAACACGAGATCACAAAAGGTGGACCACAATATGGTCATTGAGGACACACCTTCACTTGAGAGATTACTTGTAGTTGATCAACAAGGTCCAACAAGAATCAGTGTCATTTCTGCGTCGAAATTGACAGTGGTGGGCTACTCGTCTGTCAAATACTTTCAGGTACAACAGTCGCCTTCTACCTCTCCTTCTTGATATCAACATTATTTCTAATTTTGAAGATGTATGTTCGTCTATCATCAAGAAAAGCTTCACCCAGATTCTAGTGCCAAGGCCATCACTGTGCGCAGATATGTTAGATCGGCCGCAACCTGGACCAAGTTGTCAATTTTTTGAGATGCTTTCCGTGCCTGAAGAAGCTGTATATCGAGGTGATGTTCCTTTCCTGTTAAATGTTAACCATAAGGGAGTTCAATTTTTGGCACCTTTTCCCAAGTTTACAATGACAATGTACTATGATTTCTGAAGGAATTTTGGAGGATTTCAGGACATACACCCCCACCCCATATTGGTTGCTTGATCCATATGGTTACAATCCATAAGCATTTCTCCTTTGGATTCATCTGTACTAGTTTTCTTAGGGAATTTTTCATCCACTCCAACCTCTTGTGAAGAAGGTTACATTTTTCTAGATTGTAATCAAATGCCCATGTTAATCATGTCAGATCGAAGATGCATGGCACGTTGGTGCATTTTAGAAATCCTGCAAACCAAATAGGCCTGTAGTAGTGTTCAAAACTGCATGTAGGCACTAACACGTTCTCTTCTTTTGTAGATAATAATAGGCCCGGTGGTGGATAATGTTTATAATGACAATCACATCGAATGCCTAGATCTGCATCTCTTAAAATTTACTTTGAACTCCTACCGAGGGACCTTACCGGAGATTATATTCGCCAGGTTCTTTGTTGCCAGAGCAAGGGTGCTAAAGGTAATGAGGTTGAACATGCATTTAAATAGGAAATATGAATGGTTTGTTGACCAGAGCCAGCAGCTACTGCAGAATGGAAGAGGCTCCAAAAAAGCTAAACTTCGTATTGGAACTACATATGACAGAGTAATTGGAAGTCATTGTGTCAACCCCATACATGACTTGTCAGCGGCTGATCCCTTTGCAGAAATGACGAGGTTTCGAAACCGGCCTTACTATTTATAATTTTAGTTTGAACATCTCTTATATCCATGTTTAGCTGATCAGCATGGGTGTTTGCAGCTGAATGAGCTGAATTTCATTTCTAATATCAGTTTAAACCTTGTAATCGTCGAATTTGAGCCATGTAACTCTGGAATTTGAACCTTGTAATATTTCGGGATTTTGTGGTACAATCGTTGAAATGGCATCGTATGAGACTCGTATATTGGTAGTACTATTTTGACCTTAATATGCAATAGACTTAGATTTTATTAACCATTCACGACCAGGGATCCAGCCGAAAGCAGAGCAATGGCAAACGTCATCGCAACAAGATGTAGATATGCTCATTTCTCCTAGTTTAGTATGCATGTAATTGCTTACTTTGGTGTGTGAAAATGTTGTGTGTGTAGTCACTTATGTAATTGTATGCTTAATTTGGTTATCCAATGATGTTCTTATAAGTATATATGTTGATGTTCTGTAGACAGAGCATATCACATCGCACATGGACCACACTAGGGAACCCGTCGGTCATGAATTCATCAATCGCAGACAGTTGTATATCAGCAAGCGTTTGCCCACAACACACATGGCTTATTCCATCACAAACAGCTCGGGTGGATCTACTGTATGCCACGTATCGCACACGCAACTCTAATCTGATTTGTGCTTGATGTCTCCAACATCGCTCACATAGTTCGTCTTATTTGCCACGTATCACTGTGCCGGCCTCTGCTCGCGTCCCTCGGCGCGCTCTGCTCGCCGTTAGGTGCCGCGGCGCGCTCTGCTCGCATACCTCCATGCGCTCGGCTTGTGGACAGCTTTTCCTTGCGTGTTCAACTGCTCTATGCATATATATGGTTGCTCGCCGTTGAGGCGACCGCAGAGCGCTCTGCTCGCGTCCCTGCGCACGCGCTCTGCCAGCGGTTGGGGCCTGCGCACGATCACGTTGGGGGATCCATATGCATGTGGTTGCACCGCACGCGTCGCCATGATGCATTTACGTGCAGCACGATGGAGTTACGCGTTGCAATTTAGAACTGCCATCCGGGGTTGCAGATATTCCAGGCCGTCCGACTTCCCCATTAATTCCCGCGACCATTATAACCTTAGTCTCTTCAACCTCTCGATCTCTCCCCACAACACAACAAGCACACCCACGACGACACATACAAAGAGGATATCTAGCGGCACTCCAATGGAGTTCGGTGAGCATAAAGTGGAGACCCACGCGAGGGAGACGGATCTCTCGATGGTGTACACCATCGACCCGGCCGTGGTGGACGACTACATCAACAACATGGAGTAGTTGCTTGCTCGAGACAAGTACAAGGTGGTCGGCATCAACCTCTAGTACACCGGCGGTTATCTCGGCAAAGATCAGAAGGTTGCCATTGCCCGTTGTGCATGCGCCATCATGTCCTCATCTTCCACTACTGCATGGCCACAGAGCCTTGCGACCGTTTCGCCAGGTGAGGGAGTCATGGACTAGGGGGTCCTCGAGGCAACGGCCCATTGGACTTGGGCCGGACTGGTGGAGCCATACAATGACAGGAGATCTATGAATCCGTGGTGTGCCCTCCAAGTCAAGAAGGTGCATGATCTCTTTAAACCCTTATTGTAATCTATCTTCGGTAACCCTAACCCAACCGGTGTCTATATAAACCGAGGGTTTTTAGTCTTTAGGGCTAGAGCTACATTCATCACCTGATCGCCTTAGGGTTTAGCTCATACGGATCTCGAGGTAGATCTACTCTGTAAACCACATCATACATCTAACACAATCAAGCAGGACGTAGGGTATCACCTCTTCGAGAGGGCCTGAACCTAGGTAAACAATGTGTTCGTCGTCCCATGTTCCCCATCGATCCCAGATGCACAGCTCGGGACCCCCTACCCCGAGGTCTGCCGGTTTTGACACTGACATTGGTGCTTTCATTGAGAGTTCAGCTGTTGGATCGCCAGAAGAATCTATGGCTCAATCGGTCGTTGGAGACCACGCCCGCGCCAAGGGCTTCCCCGCCCTCGGTCATCTCTTTGTCTTCGGCGGCGTGCCAGTGCGTGCCGATCCCACTAGTCACCTCGACTAGCTCGAAGGCTTCACCCCCGTTAAAGGGCTCATTGGTTCAGGGGCATCGACCCCAGGAGCAGCAGACTCACAAAAATCCGGTATCTCTCAGAGTCCGGCTGTCATGGGAAACCACGGCCACCTATGGGGCCAAGGGCCCCTTTTGGTTTGGCAGGGGGACTGAGCGCATTGCACAAAGAGCGGAGGAGCGTAGCGTAGCACGACAGAGATAACACGGGCAGTTTTTACCCAGGTTCGGGCCACCGCGAGGCATAAAACCCTACTCCTGCTTTGGTGGATTGATGGTGGATGGTGGTGGAAACACAGCACTCTTGCTCGGTAGGGTGGCCTCGGGGCGGGAGCAGCTACGCGCGTATTGGTGTACAGGGGTCCGAATCCTTTCTATCATTGCCATGGGCCTCCTTTTATAGATTAAGGGGTCACCACAGTGGCAAATCAGTCATTGTGTACTGATTAGATAGCAAACAGTGCTATCATATCTCCTCTGCAGACAGAGCAGTACGCATTAAATGCGCCGCTCAGTGTCACATCATTGCCTGCCCGGCACGCCTTGCCGGGCCGTTTGGCCACCTTCTCTCCTGTCGGCATGACACGTCGCAGGATGGGTGTCATCTGGAGGTGATTCCTGTAGGAAATGGCTGCCATGTGGCGAAAGGCAGCCACTTAGTCATCTCGGGGCTTGAAACTGCACCGATCGGTGACTTTGCGTCATCATGAGGTGGGGCGGTGAAGCCTTGGCGGGGCGTTTTGCCTCCGTATGCCCCCGGCAGGCCTGCCGGGGTGATCCTGAGGCTGGCTTCTGGGGCAACCTTGACCTTGCCAGGCTCTCCTGCCCGGCAAGGGAGGTTTTCCCTTAGTGGTGTCTTGCTTCTTGGCTTGACTTGGTCTTCTCAGCTTGCCCTTTGATTTGTCAAAGAGCTTATCTCTTTTACCTTGGCCTTGTCTTCGATGTTGCAACCTTGATCTTGGGCCTGTGCATGGTCTGGGCAACAGACCCAGGATTTGTTGCATCGACATGAGCCCCCGGGCCTGGCCCGAACGAGCTGCCACGAGTCGTCGGGGTAGGCCCTAACTTGTGCACAGGCGAGGGGGAAAATAGCCGCTCGCCCTTTGAGATCTTCTTTGCTTCTTCATTAATCCGAGCTCAGATCAGTTTCCGGTTCTTCCGCCCATCACGTAACGCCAACCGCAGTGGGGCCACTCTTGTAATGGCCCGTGAATGACTTTAACGCAGGGGTGAGTAACTGCCAATTCAGTCTTCCCACCACGCCCTTATCCCCGGCGACGTATGCTGCATGCATCGAGCGGGGTAGGTAATGGAGGCGAGTGGTGCGGGGGAGCGTTAAGGCAGGGGCCTGGTCTTCATGGATTGGTGGAGGAGGACGGTGGCCCCCTACTGAGGGAGCGGCTCCCGACTCCGGCCTGTCTATAAAAGGAGGGACGGGGGAGGAGTGGGAGTATTCGTCCACTCACCTCCTTCATTCTCTGCTTCCTCCTGAGGTAAGCCGAAGAGG
The DNA here is from genome assembly GCA_011799875.1 of Thinopyrum elongatum. Classification (NCBI taxonomy): domain Eukaryota; kingdom Viridiplantae; phylum Streptophyta; class Magnoliopsida; order Poales; family Poaceae; genus Thinopyrum; species Thinopyrum elongatum. The sequence continues at coordinate 452,848,635 of CM022298.1, read as the reverse complement.
AGAGCTTGGGGCCAAGCCCCAGGCCCCAGCTTGGGGTCGATGGCGTCGAGTGCTGGGGCGGAATCCTCTTCCTGTCTTCGTGCATGTTTCAGGGGGGTAGCGCCGTAGGTAGCGACTCTGGTGCGCTCGTCGCCGGGCCGCCCGTAGCTCCAATCTTAGTGAGGGGCGATGCAACCGACACCACGCCGAGGCCCATAAGGGACACGAGGCATGGTAGTCGATCGTGGCCTAGTCCTCTTTTTCCCGTGATGCCGGAGGGAGGCCGCAAAGGTGGTTCGGTATCGGTAGTGGTGGATTCCTTCTCTCAGGGCACCGCCTGCCCGGCGTATGGGCGGGCTCTTCGTCCCCATGTGTGCTTTTTTAAAGGGCGGCGGTCCCTCGTCTTCGGGTCGTTGGAGACGACCATGCTCTCTGTGGAGCTACTCGGAGCGCTTGGTGTTCGCCCTGGCTGGCGTGGCAGGAGCTTCGAGCGACAGTGGTAAAGGAGGTGGCGGCGACCGACGATCCACCAAGAGCGGGGACGACCACTCCGACGAGGTGTGCTTGCCGGCAGCACCATCACCACTGGTTGAGCTTCCGGCAGCGTCACCATCCACACCTGCCCTCCGGTTTCTTCCTCCTAGCCCGAGAACGGCATCCTTCTGATCCTGGGGAGGCGTCAAATCCCAGCTAGGCCTTCCCTTCGTCTTCTTTGTTCCCCCTGTAGTTTAGAAGGGAAGGACGGAGTAGAAAAAAGGGAATCATGAGCATTTATCTTTTTTTTTTCTAAAATATGTAGGCATTTGCCAAACTTTAGTTCAAATTATGTAATCTCTTTTATCCATGTTTGTGTTCTGTAAGGTATGTACTTGTTGATCAGCATATTAATGAAAAAGATAAACCTTGCCGGGCACTTGTGCATGGAACATGTCTAGGCAGAGGGAGAATGCCTCTTTACGCTCAAGTAAACAAGTTTTCCCCAGTAGGCTATCCTGCCGGTACCCTCTAGTTGCTGCCGCGGGGCTGGGCCTACCGGGCACAAACCATGAAGAGGGACCAGCCCCCCGCCAACTTCCTCTCCAAAGGCCACTACAACCTCCCTGACCGAAGCAACATTCGAGTCAAGGGACGGGAGCACCTAAGTCTTGAAAGCGGCGAGGTTTTCTTATGCACAAGCTTTACTTACAGAACTCGTATGGATAAGAGAGAGAACTTATCTGTTTGGGCTTGCCGGGGATCACGATGTAGGCTTGTCTTCTCTTCTCCTTTTTCGGGACCGAATCCACGGTAGGAGCCTGTAGTATGATGCAGATGAAAATGATGCCTCATGCGATCTTATCTACATGAACATGTAATGCTCATGATATGCTTATGCATGCATGCAATGTGTCGGGGGCCCCCCAGCGCTTCATTTATTTCTCTGTTGCTCAGGGTTTGCGCCTGGCTTTGTTTGCGCCTGGCTTTGTACAAGGGGTTACATGCAACAGAGGCAAGGCCTGTACAAAAGCCTGCCCGGCAGCCGCGCCTTACGGGTAGAACTTGCGAAGATGCTCAATGTTCCATGAGTTTTGCAATTGAATGCCATCTCCGGTCTCCAGACGGACTGCTCCAGGTCTGGTGACTCGTACTACTCGGTAAGGGCCTTCCCACTTCGGCATCAACTTGTTTGTACCCTTGGCGTACTGAACGCGCCTAAGGACAAGGTCGCCTTCCTCAAAACACCGGGCATGAACCATGCGGCTGTGATAGCGATGCAGAGCCTGCTGATAGCGTGCGGCACGCATAGCAGCCCGGAGATGGTTCTCCTCGAGTAGCACAGCGTTGTCACGCCGGTGCTGATCTTGCGCTACTTCATCGTAGGCAAGCACTCGAGGTGACCCGTAAATGAGTTCCGTGGGGATAACTGCTTCTGCCCCATAGACTAGGGAGAAGGGAGTATGTCCTGTAGCTCGATTTGGTGTTGTTCTCAGGGACCAAAGAACCACCGGCAGCTCATCAATCCACTGCCTGCCGCACTTCTGCGGCCTATCGAAAGTTCTTGTCTTGAGTCCTTGCAACACTTCAGCGTTCGCCCTCTCAGCTTGTCCGTTGCTCCTTGGATAGGCCACAGAGGCGAACGAGATTTTGCTTCCGAGGGCATGAACGTATTGCATGAAGGTGCGACTCATGAATTGGGTGCCGTTGTCAGTGATGATCCGGGCAGGAACTCCGAAGCGGCACACCAATCCTTTCAAGAACTTGATAGCTGACTGACCAGTCACCTTTCTCGCGGGCTCTACTTCCAGCCACTTTGTAAACTTGTCGATTGCAATGAACAAGAATTCAAAGCCCCCGGTAGCATGGGGGAAAGGGCCGAGGATATCGAGCCCCCAGACCAAAAACGGCCATGACAAAGGGATTGTCTGAAGAGCTTGGGCAGGCAGGTGGATGTTCTTGGAATGGAACTGGCAGGCTTCACACTTGGTGACAAGCTCGACCGCATCTTGGAGGGCGGTGGGCCAGTAGAATCCTTGCCGGAAAGCTTTCCCAACCAACGCCCTTGATCCAATGTGGGAGCCGCACATACCATTGTGTATCTCCGCCAGTAGTTCCTTTCCTCCTTCCCGGCAAATGCACTTCAATTTCACACCGTTGGGCCTCCTTCTATACAACGTGTCATCAACGAACTGATACATACTGGCCCTCCAGGCTACTCTTTCTGCTTCGTCTTGCTCTTCGGGAAGTTCTCCAGTTTGGAGGAAATGGACTATGTGCCATGCCCAAGGCGGAGCCTGTGGCTCGGCAATGAGGACTAACAGCACCTCCCCATTCGCGAGAGTGCGATCCTCGACCACGGGGACCGGTGGCCTGGCAGTAGGATGTAGCTCAGCAACCGAAGGGGAGTTGTGCCCGACAAGCTTTCTGCCGGGATCCTCAAGGGGTTCTACCGGGAGAGGCTTGCCGGAGTCCAGTTTCCTCCTCTTTCTGGCCATTGTTGCCATGGATACGGAGGGCTGAGTCAGATGGAGAACAAAAGTTCCTGGTTCCACAGGGAGCTTCTGCGCAGCGCACTTTGACAGATGACCAGAGATGCTGTTTTCCGCACGGGGTACGTGCTCTGTTTGCAATCAGTCAAAGCGCTCCTCCAACTTTCTCACTTCCTCAACATATGCCTCCATCAATGGACTTTGGTAATCCTTGTTGACTTGTCTCACCACAAGTTGTGAATCTCCACGGATGATCAGCTTCTTGATCCCCAGTTCTGTTGCAATCCTGAGCCCGGCAAGGAGCCCTTCATACTCTGTTGTATTATTGGTAGCTTCTTCCCGGGCAAAATGCATCTGGACGATGTACTTCAGGTGCTCTCCGGTGGGAGCAACGAGAAGCACGCCAGCCCCTGCACCTTGTAGGGAGAAGGCACCATCGAAATACATGATCCATTCTTGGGGTGCTTCCTGTTGCTCCCCGAGGTCGCGAGGGCCGGTCTTGAGTCATGCCCGCAGCTGCGTTGCTCTGTAATCAAAACATGATGCATGCTCTGTGTTTAGACATTGCACTATTTATGCTTACATGAAACTTGATGCCTTTGTTAGATCTGAATTGCATGTTTTATCCCTTTTTGAATGTTACCCCATTGGTGTTCGGATGATTAATCTCTATACACGCTCTGGTTGCCTGCCGGTATCATATTGCCGCGAACATCGTAAGGGTCTGGCCTTTAACATTTATCTTGGCGTGGATGCGTCCCGGCAGGTTTTTTCCTTAGCAGTTTCCGACGCAGCCACCCATTCCGCGAGCAGGCTCTGAACGAAATGAGGGTGCAGACAAGAATCCAGCAAAGGTACCATCTCGTGAAAGATTTCTTCACACGAACACTCCAGCATTCAAGGGATAAACATATGCAAATTCTTGATTTATAAGTAAAGCAAAGATTGAGTAAACTTAGCTCTTATTCGTGCTTCCATCTACTCTTCCTGGCTGTGGCCGCTCGCTGAGCTCGCACGTTCCGGGAAGGGCGGCGCCGCACGTATGTCGACTTCTAGCTCCCGGCAAGGGTCGGCTAGAAGTATAAGTATCTCACGAGCAGCAGGACGCGACGTTAGGCATGGCTGGTTCCTCTCCCCTCCTCTTCACATTTTTGGATCAATCCAACGACAGTTGGCACAAAAGTCATGCCAGCGCGGATGGCCTTCCCGGAGCGTACTTGCCGGGGCGTCAACCAACGGATTTGCACCGGCGTTCTACTCAGGATTTCCGCAAGCAGGGTAAATGCTAGACTGAGTATCGCGCGGGCTCATCGACGTTGATGAGGCCTAAACCCGGAGTAGCTTGATTGTCAATAAGTGAGAGTGGCAGGGAGAGAAACCCGATACCCTTTGCACATCGCCCCTTTTCCCGGATGGGGCTCGCTAGGCGTTCCTGTTGTCTGATCCATTTGGGATGGTATTGTCGCCCTTGTCACTATCCTCCGCCGCCGCCGTGACCGCGGCGTGCGGAGGTGGCAGAAGTTGGACAAAGATGGCGGGGGAGCGGCATCGCTCTCCTGCTCTACCCCCGCCATTCCTTCGGGTGCCGTGAGTGGCGACGCCATTGATGAAGGAGATGTCGGTGAAGATGACGCGCTTCGTACACTTCTCGGGTTTGCGCAAGCGCAACCCCCTACCTGGTGCGCCAAAGATGTCGTGGGAAACCACGGCCACCTATGGGGCCAAGGGCCCCTTTTGGTTCGGCAGGGGGGCTTAGCACATTGCACAAAGAGCGGAGGAGCGCAGCGTAGCACGACAGAGATCACACGGGTAGTTTTTACCCAGGTTCGGGCCACCGTGATGCGTAAAACCCTACTCCTGCTTTGGTGGATTGATGGTGGATGGTGGTGGAAACGCAGCGCTCTTGCCCGGCAGGGTGGCCTCGGGGCGGGAGCAGCTACGCGCGTATGGGTGTACAGGGGTCCGAATCCTTTCTATCGTTGCCATGGGCCTCCTTTTATAGATTAAGGGGTCACCATAGTGGCAAATCAGTCATTGTGTACTAATTAGATAGCGAACAGTGCTATCATCTCTCCTCTGCAGACAGAGCAATACGCATTAAATGCGCCACTCAGTGTCACATCATGGCCTGCCCGGCACGCCTTGCCGGGCCGTTTGGCCACCTTCTCTCCCATCTGCATGACACGTCGTAGGACAGGTGTCATCTGGAGGTGATTCCTGTAGGAAATGGCTGCCATGTGGCGAAAGGCAGCCACTTAGTCATCTCGGGGCTTGACACCGCACCGATCGGTGACTTGCGTCGTCGTGAGGTCGGGCGGTGAAGCCTTGGCAGGGCGTTTTGCCTCCGTATGCCCCTGGCAGGCCTGTCGAGGTGATTCTGAGGCTCGCTTCCGGGGCAACCTTGACGTCGCCAGGCTCTCCTGCCCGGCAAGGGAGGTTTTCCCTTAGTGGTGTCTTGCTTCTTGGCTTGACTTGGTCTTCTCAACTTGCCCTTTGATTTGTCAAAGAGCTTATCTCTTTTACCTTGGCCTTGTCTTGGATGTTGCAACCTTGATCTTGGGCCTGTGCACGGTCTGGGCAACAGACCCAAGGTTTGTTGCACCGACACCGGCCCTGATGCCCGACTCCGACAGACCGCCCACAAGATCTCCCGCCGAATCGCCGGAGTGTCCGGCACCCCCACGTGGCCAGCCGACAGACCACTTGTCAAGTCTTTTTCGTGCAATGGGAATCTCTGTTATCAGGCCCACGACCTATGATCGGATCGGGCTTAAACCCGACGACCGAGAAATCAACACCCCTCTGGTCACGCACCTCGTCGCCACGGTCGAAGAGGCCCAGGAGGGGCTACAACCCTGCAAGCTAAGAACGGTGTACACTCGAATCTCCAGCTCGGAGTCAGACACCAGCTCAGATGTACATTCGGACTCGAGCCTCAACATTAGATACAACCTTGAGCTAATGCAGCCGCACGCTAGTCCGGATCCGAGCCCTGCACGATCAGAACCAGACATGACTCAACAACCCATCAAGGATAGTCCAGGTCCACGGCAGGAGGGAATTCTCAAAATTTTCCCACCCACCCACCACAAGGAATACTCTCCGGATTTGGGAAACCTAGACATATGGGACCTCATGTACGTCAAACAGCTGCCAAACGAGACAGTCCACCATTATTGGGCTAGATTTCTCCTGGTAAAGAACAGGATGGCACCTTGCTGTCACAAAGAAATAATTAAAGCCTTCCAGTTTAACTGCAGGGACGAGGGCCTCTTAAATGCCCTCGCACATCACTGAATTCAAAGCTTCACCGAACTATCAGACATGGTATGCAAATATTGTGCCATGGAGAACACGTGGAGGACGCAACAGATGAACATGGGGCTACAGCCCGCCGCGCATCACGGAAAGCCTCGCTTTAAATGAGCTTACACAAATCGGTCGCCAGAGCGCGAGCCTAATGAAAAGAAAACTAGGCCCAGATCGGTGTTAGATGAGTTGCTGGATAAACCATGCCCAATACACTCGGTCTTGCTAGACGCAAACCCAACCCACAGACTTCGAGCCTGTTGGGTGGTAAGACAAGTGGCCAAATATGGCGAGCCAATCTTGGGCCTTACACCCCCAGATAAATAGCCCTCGACTTCACCACAGGACCACAATGTCCTTACAGTTTATGAGACGTCTGCCTCAAACAATAAAAGGAAAAAGGCTCTTCGAGAGCTCAATCAAATATATCAAGTGACGGTCGCACAACCATGGACAGCCACTCCTATCACCTTCAATGAGAAGGACGAGCCAAGCCCCCGTAATAACCACGCACCGGCCGCACTGGTCCTCGACCCCATTGAAGACGGTTTCCGGCTGACTAAAGTGCTAATGGACGGAGGCAGCGGCCTCAACCTCATTTATGAGGACACTCTAGACAAGATGCAGTTCAACATGTCTCGCATCGAATGCAGTCATACCACATTCCGAGGTATAATACCCGGTAGGGAGGCACACTGCTCGGGACGCGTAACCCTGGACGTTGTGTTCGGCACACCCGATAACTACAGATCCGAACCTGTCAGAGTAAATGAACACGGGTAGCCACATCAGCCCCCCATGGTATTTCAAGACATCGGGGGCGGCCGCGCCCCTCACGCCCTCCGGAAGCACGACCGCCTTCTTGGGCCAGCTGGTCCAAAGGGCCAGCTGCTAGAAAGCGGCAAGACCACAGAAGGCGGCCGCAAGGGGGCCGACTCCTGGCAGACGGCCACTCGCCCCCTCGAAGTCAACACCACATTACCACGACAAGACAAGGCATGGCTATAGTACGGCCTACCACCCCCGAACCCAGGATGGGACTTGGCCGCAGAGCCGTGTACTGGGCGGACACCCCCCGCCCAGCGCGACACTGTAACCACGCAGTCCGTGACATCACTAGCGCCAGAGGGAGCCACGCTCCCACGGCGGGCGGTTAGTACGGCCTGGCGGGCCCTACATGTCCGCGAGCCACCTGAAGGCGGCCCACCTCAAGCAGGTGGCAATAAGGGAGGGCCGACTCCTAGCAGGCGGCCCTTCTCCCCCTTGAAGTCTGTGTGCCATCAACCAGATGAGACGGGGTATGGCTACAGTGAGCGCCCGTCAGGCGACGGACTGTAGCCACGCTCCCTCCGACAAAGCCTTCGTCATCAGGGGTGAGGCTACAGTATAAAGCAGTTAACATGGCCCGCAGGCGGCGGGCCCTACCTGATGGCTGAGATCATGGCAGTCGGCGGGGCCCACCAGGCAGCGGGCCCCAGCGGTCGGCGGAGAAGCCGGCAACCAGAGACGCTGACGGCCGGGTCCTACACCCGGCCGGATTACCATTGTACCCCTGGGGGGTAGGCCTGTATAAACCCCCCGGCTCACCCATGCAAGGGGTTCGAATCATCACCCACGCCATTCGCATACACTCACGTAGAGAGAGGAGTAGAGCTAGCCTTGCCCTTCTCCCACCTCTAGCCGAAACAGCTCAAGGAGCAAGCTTGTAGCTACTTTGTTGATCATAGTCATCATGAGGAGACTCCGCAGAGTAGGACTAGGGGTGTTATCTCCTAGGAGAGCCCCGAACCTGGGTAAGATTCGCAGGCGTATGCGGTCTCGCTCACTCTCGCTTCTAGAGCCCGGCGACGTACTCTTGTCCCCATCCATGATAAGCCACCCCCTGGCATATGTCGCACGATATCCCCGACATTTGGCGCCCACCGTGGGGCAAGGTGCACCGTCGTCCAGAAACATGTTCTGGACGGGAACCCTCTTCCTTCCTGGCGAGCGCAGCCAGCCCGGCACGCCTGACGGCGTTTGCGCCGACATGCTGCGTGGCACGGAAGCCGCCTGTGCCGCGAGCTACCTCGCTGATCTCACCGGCGAGATCTGCCTCCCCGACGAGCCAGCACCCGACGCGGGCGCTGCCAGCTCCGAGAGCTGCCTTGTCGACCTCCTCGGCAAGCTTCACATCGCCAACAAGCCGGCCTCCGACCTGGAGTCCGTTGGCTCCACCGACCCGCCCGTCGACATGGTCATCGACGCCGACGCCGCGTCTTCTGATGCCTTCCCCAGTGACGTGGTGATCTTCGATGACCCACTTCCTGTTGCAGACAGCAACGCCAGCACCAGCACCGTTACCGAGGTGCTAGTCATCAGCCATGATGGAGCCTCTAGCGAGGCCGGCCGGGACCCGTTGCAGGCGGCAATGCGGGACCTGTCCGCGCCCATAACACCCGGTGCGAACGGCGAAACGCTGGAAGCGTGCCGCGTTGCACTCCTCGACAGCACCAACAAGTTGGCAGCCATGAGACGCCTCACCGAGGCCTACCAGCGCGAGATCGATCGCGCTGTTTGCGGCACGCTGGCTACCTACGAACCCAGCCGCGTGGGCACAGTCCGGCAGTGCGGCACAGCCATCGCCAGCATGCTGGGGGTCGACCGCCCGGTCTACGCCACGCCAATGGAGAACTTACGCGCCGCCCAGGCGGCAGCAGATGAGCTGGACCGCCTAAAGGGCGACAAGCGCCGCTGCATGACGGAGTGCGTCCAGCAGCTCATCAACGCAGCCGCCGCGCAGCAAGAAGCCGACCGCCGGGTGGTGGAACCCGGCTTGCAGGACGAGAACCTTCCCCCTCGCCGAGAGCACGACGCGACCTCGCGGACACCGACAGCTGGCGCCCGCGACCGAGGAAATCAAGAGCCGGCTGTTAGCCACGGCCGCACACGCGTCACCATCGAGCGCGACCAAGACGGCCGCCCACGAGCAGTGGAACAGCGAGATGGTGGACTGCCTCCCTCGCGCAGGGAGAGGCGCGCCTCCCCCCCACCTGTTGAGCATCCGATTCTCGGAGACAGGCTGCGACCCCGTGAAGGAGTCGGAGAGAACGACGCCCGCGTCCAGATCGACCGCTTGGCTCGATCCCTGGTGTTAGAAGAAGAAGATGCGATCGGCCCGCCTTGTTTCGGCCCCCGCATTCGCGACGAGCCCTTCCCCAAAGGGTTCTCGCTTCCTCGAGACACCCCCAAGTACAACGGTTCCGTGAAGCTGGAGGATTGGCTGGTTGGCTACTCCACCGCTGTCAGCATAGCAAACGGCAACAAGCGCGTTGCCGTGAAGTACGTTCCGCTCATGCTCCAGGGCACGGCCCGGACATGGCTGAACAGCCTCAAGCCCTACAGCGTCAACAGCTGGCTGGACTTCACCGAAGTTTTCATCCGCAACTTCACCAGCACCTACAAGCGGCCGCCCAAGCCTCGCCAGCTCTCCCTGTGCGTCCAAGGCCCAACCGAGTCCACCCGCAAATACTTGACGCGGTGGGCCGAACGGCGCAACCCCTACGAAGGGGTGCATGAGGTGCAAGCCATAGAGTACTTCACTACCGGGTGCCAAGAGGGCACCTTACTCAAGCACCGACTCCTCTGCGACGAGCTAGCCACACTCGACAAGCTGCTGATCATAGCGGACAAGTACGCCACCGCCGACTCCTCCATGAAGTCGGAGCTCCGAGTGGACGCATCTGGAAAGATGCTTCCTCCGGCCCCTCAGACGCCTGCCGGTGACTCCAGTCGGCGCCAGCAGTCGAACGACAACAAACGCAAGGCCCAGCAGCCGGCTTCCACCAGCCGGCAGGTGGCAGCAGTTGAAGACCAACAGCCGGAAGAGCAGCCCAGTCCCAAGCGTAAAAAAGGCGGCAAGCCTGCTTGGTTACCCAGCTTCTCCTTCGAGCAAACCCTTGATGCTCCCTGCAAGTTCCACAGCGGCGCGAAGCCGTCCAATCACACCACCCGGAAGTGCCACTGGCTCACCCGCATTGCCAAAGGCGAAGGACTGCCCCCTTCGCCTGCTGGCCCGCCGGCTCCGCCTCCTCAGCAGCCGGCGGCCCACCCCGTCGGCGCAATCCAAGATGAATTCCCCGAAGAACACGGAGCCTATGTCGTCTTCACCAGTGTGGCCGACGACAGGCACGGCCGGCGTCAGCAGCACCGCGAGGTGAACGTGGTCGCTTCTGAGGTCCCAGAGTTCATGCACTGGTCCGAGAGGCCCATCAGCTGGAGCCGCGCTGACCACCCGGAGGTGATGCCTTCTCCGGGTTCCTACGCCCTGGTGCTAGATGCCACCTTTTCAACAGAGCGGCGAGCCTGTCGCTTCTCCCGAGTTCTGATAGACGGCGGTAGCAGCATCAACATCCTCTACCGTGACACCCTGGAGAAGCTGTGCGTCAAGGAGAAGCAGCTCCAGCCCAGCCGGACTGTCTTCCATGGCATTGTACCTGGCCTTTCCTGCTCTCTAATCGGCAAGATCAAGATAGATGTCTTCTTCAGAGACAAAGAGCACTTCCGCCGCAAGCCAATCTGGTTCGAGGTGGTGGACCTAGAGAGCCCCTACCGCGCGCTCCTTGGCCAGCCTGCTCTGGCCAAGTTCATGGCGGTGCCACACTACGCCTACCTCAAGATGAAGATGCCGGGTACCAAGGGCATTATCACCGTAGCCGGCGACTACCAGAAGTCGGCCACGTGTGTTGTTGCCAGCAGTCGGCTAGCCGAGTCCCTTGTCATCGCTGTGGAAAGGCGGCTCCTTGACCGGGTTGTGGCCATGGCCAGCAAGCAGCCGGACCTGTCATCGGATCCCAAGGAGTCAGAGGCCCAGGGCTCCTTCCAGCCGGCCAAAGAAACCAAGAAGATTCCCTTGGACCCTGAGCACCCGGAGAGATTCGCTGTCGTGGGGGCCCACCTTGACAGTAAATAGGAAAGCGAGCTCGTCGATTTCCTCCGTGAGAATCGGGACATCTTCGCATGGTCTCCCAAGGACATGCCGAGTGTTCCGACGGATTTCGCCGAGCACAAGCTACATGTCAGATCAGATGCAAAACCAGTTAAGCAACCCCTCCGCCACCTGTTAGAAGAGAAGAGAAGAATCACTGGCGAAGAGATCGCCCGGCTTCTGGCGGCCGGCTTCATCATGGAAGTGTTCTTTCCAGAATGGCTCGCCAACCCAGTCCTTGTGCTGAAGAAGAACAACAAGTGGCGCATGTGCATTGATTACACCAGCCTCAACAAAGCTTGCCCCAAAGATCTGTTTGCTCTACCCCGGATAGACTAAGTGATTGACTCCACAGCCGGATGTGAGTTGTTGAGTTTTTTGGATGCCTACTCTGGCTACCACCAGATCAAGCTGAACCCAGCCGATCGGCTGAAGACCGCCTTCATCACACCATTCGGGGCCTTCTACTACCTAACCATGACATTCGGCCTGAGAAATGCCGGTGCCACGTTTCAGCGTTGCATGCAGAAGTGCCTCCTCAAGCAACTCGGCAGAAATGCCCACGTCTATGTAGACGACATTGTGGTAAAGACGGAGAAGCGTGGTACCCTCCTGGAGGATCTCAAGGAGACCTTCGATAATCTGCACCGTTTTCAAATCAAGCTAAACCCAGAAAAGTGTGTCTTCGGAGTCCTAGCCGGCCAGCTCCTTGGTTTCCTTGTCTCAGAGCGCGGCATCAAGTGCAACCCTGTGAAGATCAAGGCCATTGAGCAGATGGAGAGGCCCACCCGGCTGCGAGACGTCCAGAAGTTCACCGGGTGCTTGGCATCCCTCAGCCGTTTCATCAGTCGGCTGGGCGAGAAGGCTCTTCCCCTGTACTAGCTAATGAAGAAAACCACTCACTTTGAGTGGAACGACAAGGCAGACGAGGCCTTCCTCCAGCTCAAGAAAATGCTGACTACACCACCTGTCCTGGCGGCCCCGGCTGCTAAGGAGCCCATGTTCCTCTACATCGCCACCACCAGCCGGGTGGTCAGCACTGTCATTGTGGTCGAGCGCCCGGAGGACGGCAAGGCACAGCCGGTCCAGAGGCCCGTCTACTACCTGAGCGAAGTACTGTCAGCCTCCAAGCAGAATTACCCCCACTACCAGAAGATGTGCTATGGCGTATACTTTGCCGCCAAGAAGCTCAAGCAGTACTTTCAAGAGCACTCCATCATGGTTGTCTGCACTGCCCCACTTGCCGAGATCATGGGCAACAGAGATGCATCCGGCCGGGTGGCCAAGTGGGCCATCTAGCTGGCTCCCCACACCATCCTGTACCAGCCCCGCACCGCCATCAAGTCCCAAGCGCTGGCCGACTTCCTCGTTGACTGGGCTAAGACCCAGTACCTACCGCCGGCGCCGGATTCCACCCATTGGCGAATGCACTTTGATGGCTCAAAGATGCACACCGGTCTAGGAGCCAGCATCGTCCTCACCTCTCCCAAAGGCGACAAGCTCAAATACACGTTGCAAATTCACTTTGCCGCCTCCAACAACGTGGCCGAGTATGAGGCGCTCGTACACGGACTCCGACTGGCCAAAGAGATTGGCATACGCCAGATTCTATGCTACGGCGACTCGGACTTGGTAGTCCAGCAGTCGTCTGGCGACTGGGATGCCAAGGATGCAAACATGGCAAGCTACCGCTTCCTTGTCCAGCAGATCAGTGGATACTTTGACGGATGCGAGTTCCTTCATGTACCACGAGCCGAGAACGAGCAAGCTGATGCCCTGGCACGAATCGGCTCCACCCGCCAACGATACCAGCCGGCGTTTCCCTTCAATGCCTCCGCAAGCCGTCTATCAAACCTTCGCCAGAATCAGAGTCCATCTTCATGCCGGCTGCTCCCGGAACAGTCGGATCCGACTCGGGGGCTGTAACAGCTGGCCTGGGGACTTCGGCAGGCGGCTCGGGGACTGCAGCAGTCGCACCCGGCCCGGGGGTTGCGGCAGTCGGCCCAGGGACGCCGGCAGGCGGCTCGGGGACTGTAGCAGTTGCATCCGGCCCGGGGACTTCAGAACCCGGCCCGGGGGCTGCAGCAGTCGGCCCGAGGACTTCAGCGACACAACAAGAGGTGGCCGACTCCAACCCGCCTCCTCCCAACCCAACCGCCCTGGTTCCACTAGCCGTGATGATAGTGGTCGAAGCATCGTCATGGGCGCAGCCCATCCTCAACTTCCTGGTATGCGGAGAGCTACCAGCCGATGAGACTTTGGCCCGGCAGGTGCAACGCCGGGCAGCAGCATACACGATAGTGAACAGAGAGCTTGTCAGACGCAGCGTGACTGGCGTCTTCCAGCGCTGCGTTGAGCCAGAAAAAGGCAAGGCAATCCTCAGAGACATCCATCAAGGCGAATGCGGCCACCACGCGGCCTCCAGATCCCTTGTCGCCAAAGCTTTCCGCCATGGATTCTTCTGGCCGACTGCTTTGGACGACGCCAAGGACTTGGTCAAGAAGTGCAAAGGGTGCCAGAAATTCAGCTCCAAGCAACACCTGCCGGCTTCCGCACTCAAGACCATCCCCCTCACTTGGCCATTTGCCGTCTGGGGGCTGGACATGGTGGGCCCATTCAAAACGGCATGCGGCGGCATGACCCATCTGATGGTCGCTGTGGATAAATTCACCAAGTGGATTGAAGCAAAGCCAATTAAGAAGCTGAACGGTCCAACTGCGGTGACCTTCATCACTGATATCACCGTCCGGTACGGCATACTACACAGCATCATCACCGACAATGGCACAAACTTTGCCAAAGGCGCCTTGGCCCGTTTCTGCGCGACGCAGGGCATCCGACTGGACTTAGCGTCCGTTGCCTATCCGCAGTCAAACGGCCAAGTCGAGCGAGCAAACAGCCTCATCTTGTCCGGCATCAAGCCCCGACTGGTCGAGCCGCTGGAGCGCTCGGCTGGCTGCTGGATTGAGGAGCTACCGGCCGTCCTCTGGAGTCTCCGGACCACGCCGAACAAATCGACCGGCTTCACTCCCTTCTTCCTCGTGTACAGGGCCGAGGCTGTCATCCCAACTGACATCGAGTTTGACTCGCCTCGCGTCACCATGTACACGGAGGTGGAGGCAAGGGAGGCGCGAGAAGACGGCGTCGACCTGCTGGCACTCAGCCGGTCCGCCATCTACCAGCAGGCCCTATGCCGCTACCACAGCCGGAAGGTCAAGCCACGATCTTTCCAAGAGGGGGACCTTGTGCTCCGGCTGATCCAGCGAACAGCCGGCTAGCACAAGCTCTTGGCCCCTTGGGAAGGACCCTTCGTCATCAGCAAAGCCTTGGGCAATGACTCCTACTACCTCATCGACGTGCAGAAGCCCAGGGCACGCAAGAGGGACGATTCTGGCAAGGAAACAGAGCGCCCATGGAATGCAAATCTCCTCTGAAGATTTTACAGCTAATGCAGTATGTACCATGCTACCTTGCGTATTAAGAGTGAAGGCATCGGGTTCCTCGAGGAGCACTCGGGGACTACCCTTTTTATCTATACGATAAGTTTATGCCTGAGAATGTGTTGTTTCATTCCTCTGCCCGGCACCGGGTTCTGACCAGTCGGCCCGGGGGCTCGCCGCCTTGTCCTATGTTGGTGCCACCTGCAGTCGGACAAGTAGTGTGCAGACATCTAAGCCCTCTCTTGCCTTAAGCCGCAGCTCGCAGAGCGACTGTTCGGCTGGCAAGAGCTAAAGGTAGGAAATGGTGTCCACACGAAAAATGACTAAGGAAAAAAAGCATCAACATAGGCTAAGCCGGCTCCTCGCCTCACCCTCCGGCTGCTGAGCAGCCGGCCGGCCGGCTTCTCACTTGACTTGCTACGTTCTAAAACGGCCAAAGTACTTGTCCTCCTAAACGGCCAAGCACCGGACCCAGCCACAGACCACAGAGCGGCTGTCCGGCTGGTAGGGCGGTAGCCAAAGGAAGGCGGCAAAGGAAAAAGCCAAAAAAGAGCAGAAAACAAGGCAAAGTCAGAACCCGGCAGAGCACAACTTGTGCGAATAAGTTGATTTACATAGCAGAGCTCATAGCCAGCATTCAACAAAGTTTGAATACACCCCCAGTGGGTGGAATTGCGCGAATTTAACATGCTTGTTCAAAAGATTACAAGAATAGGAAAGATAAGACAAAGTGGCCATCTAGGCCAAAGGAGCAGCAGGCGGGTCCGACGGGTTGGCAGAGGCAGCGGCACCGGATGGTGGAGCGGCCGACTGAAGGGTCTCGGCCAGATCGCCCTCGGCAGCAGTCGGTGCGGTAGCACGCGGCTCGTTGGTCGAGACTTGGTCGGGCTGAGGCCGGCTATCCGCTCCGTTGTCCAGCGTGTCGTCTTCGCCGTCCTCGTCCTCTTCGTCCTCGCCCTCGTCGCTGGAGGCGATCTCTTCCGCCGAGTCCACCGCATCCACCGGGTTCAGCCCGAACCAGTCAGGCAGCACCTCAGCGCCTTCCTCGTCCAGCTCGGGGATGAAAACGGTGGTGTCGGCGTACTCGGCGATCGCTGCCGCGCGTTGAGTAAGTGCAGGGCCCACCGCCGCCAGCTCCGGTCCGGCCTCCTGTTGGAAGGTGGCCAGCTAGGCCAGGTCCAGCCTAGGATACCACGCCTTGGCGAACTCCAAGGCCGTCCGCGCACCCGCCCGAGCCGCGGCGCCCTTCCAAGCCTCGAAGCGGCCGACCGCTACCTCCAGCTAGTCAGCAGTCCGACTGGGGGTGCGTGGAATTTGAGCGTCGGGCCAAAAGGTGGCCAACACCTGAGCCCCGATGCGCTGCAGGCGACGAAGCATCCTGTGAGCCGGCTGCAGGCGCGTCTTGACAGCCAGAAGCTGCTCGCCGAGATTCCGGGGCGCGTTGGGCGCAATGTCCGCGCCCGTTTTCCTCCGCATGTCGCGACGCGCCTCGATGGCCTGGCTGACGGCGATGGAGTGACCTGGAAAGTATTCTGCACAAGAAGAAGATTAAAGATTAGAAGCCAGAGGCCGACTCCTGCTGCAGTCGACGGCTGTTCAAAAGAAGAAGTAACTTACCATCAATCATGTCCTCAATCTCGCCGTAGCCGCCGGTCAGGAGTCTCTCCTTCTCAGCCCAGTTCGAGCGTTGAGTCTCGAACTCGGCCTTGAGGGAGTCTTCCTCCTCCTTCAGCTTCCGGAGCTCCGCCTTGTGCATCTCCGCCTGGTCCGCCAGCTCCTTGGCCAGGCGGTCGCATTCCTGGGCCGCCTGGCTGCACTCCTGCTCCTTGGTATGTAGCGCGGACTCGGCCTCGCCCAGGCGCTACCGTAGATCTGCGGTGGCCTCTGCCAAAAACAAAGAAAAAAAAACCATCAACACCAATGGAAAGAAGTTGCCGGGAGATCCGGCCCGACTGCTCAGCAGTCGGCCCGAATCTCAGGGACTACACCCAGCGGGTGCGCTGACGCGCCCCCGCAAGGAAGAAGACCAAGTGCTTACTTCGGCTCTCCGTCAGATCGGCAGTCCGCTTGGTCAGTTCCTGGAGCTGAGAGTTGTAGGCGGCCGCACGGATGTTGTGGTAATCCTGCAACAAAGACAACATAAGAAGGTAAAGAGTCAGTACTCGGAGCTCGACCTGAAGTTCCAAGCCGCCTGCTCAGCAGCCGGCCCGGAACTCGGGGGCTACACCCGGTGGGTGCGCTGGCGCGCCCCCACGGAAGATTACAAAGAAACAAAAACAAGAAACGTACCCGAATGACCGCCCGCGTTGCCAGGAACTCCTGCGTGTACTGCTGGAGAGCGGTGCCTTGGGCGTTGAACCGGGCCAGGACTTCCTGCGAGGCCGCGTTCAAAACAACCGTACCACCCCCAGACGTCCAATCCGATGGGGCGGCGCTAGTAGCCTCGGCGTCGGGCGCCGACGAGCTAGCGACCCCGACCTCCAACGGCCGCGGTGCTGAGGCCGCCTTCCCCGCACGCCGACGCGCCGGGATACGGGTTGCGGGAGTCGGACCCACCATCAACTCGCCACTGGCTGGCGGCACCAGCGACGCGTCAGGATGACTGCCTTGGGTGTCGGCAGCCGGCATGCGCGGGGGCACCTCCGCCTCCGGGATAATAGGGTCCCCTTCCCTCTCTCGGACCGGCTGGTCATCGCCGGCCCCTCCAGTCGGAGCCTGGACCTCCAGCACCACAGGCTCCGCAGATTGCGGATCGGTGGACTTCGGAGCCTGGCTGCGGGACGCCTCCTCCACCTGCGCCTTGGTGGCCACGTCCGCCTGCTCCTTGGCCGCGGCGTCGGCTTGGGCCTTGGCCGCCGCGTCGGCCTCCGCCTTCTCCCGGGCCGCAGCTTCCCGCTCCTCTCGCGCCTCCCGCGCGTTCTTCTCCGTCGCCTCCTGAAGGGCGGCAAGCAGATCCACGCGGCGGGGGCCTACGATGTCGTCTGCCGCCCCGATCACCGAGCCGGACGGGGCTCACGACAAGGAAAGTGAGGTGCTGCGCGCCAAGGGAGGAAGAGAGTAAAAAGATTGCAAAGATAGAAGAAAAGCAAACGCAAAACAAGATGCAAGAAAGGACAAGGCACTTACGCGGACACCAGCAGGAGCCGCTTTGGGACCTTCTGGAAGAGGGCCGCCTTCGCGGCAGCCTCTTGCCGTTTGGTCACGGCGGCCGAGGTCTTGGCCTTCTTGGGCCGGCTGCCGAACAACCCGGCGTCGGCCCGGCGCTTCGGTGTGCCGGGTGCTGCGGTCGACGCGGCCGAGGAGCTGGCGCCCGCCCTGTCGGTGCCATGGGCACGACGCGGCTCTTCGTCCCCCTCGTCGTTGTCCGGCCAATCCCCGAGGCCGCCTCCTAAGGAGCCGCCTGCTCCCTCGCCGCCACCGCCTGTGGCGTCGTCCTCCTCCTGAGCGGCCGCCCCCAAGTCGGGGTCGTCCATGTCACTCACCGACCGGTCTGCCATGTACTGGTGACTCGGGGCCGGTGTGTCAGTGGCCGTCTGGCCTGGGAAGTGCTGCACCAAGGCTGACTGGTCAGGCGGCAAGAAAGAACCCGGACGAACAAAGGAAAAAAGAATAAGGAGACGTACCGGAGGCGGCGGGTTGGCCCGGCTGTACGGCGGCTTGCCGAATTGCTACTCCGTCTCCGACAGCTTGCAGTCGGAGAAGAAGTTCACCATGTGGACCACCTCCACGTCCGGCATCACCTTGGTGGACATCCGGCACGGATCCCGGCGCCCACTCATGTCGCTGATTAGGTGGGGCCGGGCTTGGAGGGGCAGCACTCGGCGCTTCACGAACGCGGTCAGTAGGTCTGAGGCCTTGAGGCCCTCTGACGCCGTCATCTCCTGGAGCTGGAGGAGCACGGTGGAGCACGCGGCCGACAGGGTTCTTGGCCGGAACTTCCAGTTGGTGCGAGGCTTGACAGGCAGGCCGACTGCGTAGGTCGGCAAGTTGACGTAGTCCCGCGTCGAGTGGATGTTCTCGACGTAGAAGTACGACTTCTGCCATAATTTGGCCTACTGCAGCAGGGCGAGAGCCGGGAAGCGGACCCCGGATCCTGTGCGCCGCACCATGACGCAGGCTCCGCACTAGGCCGCCTCGTTTTTGGCAGCGGTGCCGAGCTTGAGATAGAAAAGCTCTCCCCACAGCTCGAGTGTGGGGAGCGTGCCGAGGTAGCCCTCACACAGGGTGACGAAGGCGGAGAGCAGCACCACCGTATTCGGAGTAAGATGGTGGGGCTGCACTCCGTAGAAGTCCAAAAACGAGCGGAAGAATCCGCTCGCCGGAAGGCCGAAGCCGCGGAGGAAATGCGACCGGAAGACGACGCGCTCGCCGCCGTCCGGCGCCGGCGAGATCTCCCTTTTGGGGGGGACACGCACCTTGACGTTCGATGCGTTGGGGAGCCGCCGGGTCTGGTGGAGGAACTCCAAGTGCCCGTCGTGGACGTTGGAGCCATCCCAGTCGCCCGCGCGGCCGCTTGGCGCCATGGGCTCCGTGCTCGACGGCGGCGCAAGGTGGCTGCGGCGCGTGAAGGTCCGGCGACGGCGGGCTGCGGCAGCACTCCGGCGAGAGGAGAGGCCGCGGCAACAGTAAGAGGAAGAGGAAGGAAAAAGCAAAGAGAAGGGGGAGGAGGGCGCGCGTGCGTTCTGCCGCTTCCTCCTCCCCCTACTTATAGCCCTCAGCTGCAGAGCCGAGGGGGCGAGACGTGGGGGGGGGGGGGGCGCAAGATTAATTGCGCCCACTCCCCCCACGACCCCGCAATTACAGCGCCGTGATGGCGTGTATTAATCACACCCGGGAATCGCAACCGCCCGCCTCGGTCGCAGTGGATCCGCACGCATGCCGAGGCCCTGTAGTGGCGGGCCCTGGCCTGCGGCGATGTCTCATCACGCACGCGGGCTGGCAAGCTGGCCTGGCCTGCTGGCGCCGCGTGGCGGGCGAGCCATGGGCGGCAAGCCTGCCGTCCGGCTGGCATCTAATCCGGCCTCCGCCACGATGATTCGAATTCGCCAGGTGGCCAGCCTGGCCTTGGCCGGCTCCTGGCAATCGGCCTCTCCAGAAGACGGACGAAGCCCAACTACCAGGCCACTAAGAGTAAGAAGCTGCTGAGGCTCCTTGCTTTTCAGCCGCGGTGCCCCACCAGCTTCGGGGACAACTGTCGGAGTAAATGACCACGGGTAGCCACATCAGCCCCCCATGGTATTTCAAGACATCAGGTCCGGCCGCGCCCCTCACGCCCTCCGGAAGCACGACCGCCTTCTTGGGCCGGCTGGTCCAAAGGGCCGGCTGCTAGAAAGCGGCAAGACCACAGAAGGTGGCCGCAAGGGGGCCGACTCCTGGCAGACGGCCCCTCGCCCCCTCGAAGTCAGCACCAGATTACCACGACAAGACAAGGCATGGCTATAGTACGGCCTGCCACCCCCGAACCCAGGATGGGACTTGGCCGCAGAGCCGTGTACTGGGCGGACACCCCCCGCCCAGCGAGACACTGTAACCACGCAGTCCGTGACATCACTAGTGCCAGAGGGAGCCACGCTCCCACGAAGGGCGGTCAGTACGGCCCGCAGGCGGCGGGCCCTACCTGTCCGCGAGCCACCCGAAGGCAGCCAACCTCAAGCAGGCGGCAATAAGGGAGGGCCGACTCCTAGAAGGCGGCCCTTCTCCCCCTTGAAGTCTGTGCGCCATCAACCAGATGAGACGGGGTATGGCTACAGTGAGCGCCCGTCAGGCGGCGGACTATAGCCATGCTCCCTCCGACAAAGCCTTCGTCATCAGGGGCGAGGCTACAGTATAAAGCAGTCAACATGGCCCGCAGGCGGCGGGCCCTACCTTACGGCTGAGATCATGGCAGTCGGCGGGGCCCACCAGGCGGCGGGCCCCAGCGGTCAGCGGAGAAGCCGGCAACCAGAGACGCTGACGGCCGGGTCCTACACCCGGCCGGATTACCATTGTACCCCTAGGGGGTAGGCCTATATAAACCCCCCGGCTCACCCATGAAAGGGGTTCGGATCATCACCCACGCCATTCGCATACACTCACGTAGAAAGAGGAGTAGAGCTAGCCTTGCCCTTCTCCCACCTCTAGCCGAAACAGCTCAAGAAGCAAGCTTGTAGCTACTTTGTTGATCATAGTCATCATGCGGAGACCCCGCAGAGCAGGACTAGGGGTGTTATATCCTAGGAGAGCCCCGAACCTGGGTAAGATTCGCAGGCATATGCGGTCTCGCTCACTCCCGCTTCTAGAGCCCGGCGACGTACTCTTGTCCCCATCCATGATAAGCCACCCCTGGCATATGTCGCACGATATCCCCGACAGAACCCTTACTATTTCACATTGTGCCCTTCCGTAGCGGATACCACGCCCTTCTAGGATGTGAGGCATTCTCAAGATTTCAGGCCATACCACATTACGAGTATATGAAACTCAAGATGCCAGGGCCCAACGGGGTGATCTCTCTTAAAAGTGACCCGAGCAAAGCCTTGCGAGCCGAAAACAAGACGGCATCCCTCGACCTAGAGGCACTATCCGAAGCCCTCGCGGCCGAAGAGTTGACAGCACTACGCACTACAGTCGACAGGGATGATGTGGTTCTCAGTAAAAGACAAAAACCCACATCATTCAAGCCAACGGATGAAATAGTAAAATTTCAAGTGCACCCAACAGATCCCAACAAAATGGCATTCATAGGAGCACAGCTGGACCCCGTAGTCAACAAGGCGCTAAGGACATTCCTGCGTGAAAACTGGGAAATATTCGCCTGGCACCCATCAGATATGTCAGGAATCCCATGAAGGCTAGCAGAGCACAACCTCAACATTTTAAAAGGCTTCAAGCCAGTGAAACAAACCCTGCGCCGATTTTCCGAACCCAAACGGCAGGCCATGGGCGAAGAACTTGCAAAACTGCTAGAGGCCAGATTCATCCGCGAGATCAAGCACCCCGAGTGGTTAGAAAATTTGGTTATGGTACCCAAGAAGGATAAGTCCTAGCGGCTCTGCGTCGACTTTAAAGACCTCAACAAGGCCTGCCCTAAGGACCCATTCCCCCTGCCAAGGATAGACCAGATCATCGACGCCACCGCCAGACATGACTCGTTATGCTTCCTCGACGCATACTCCAGATACCATCAAATCAAGATGAAGGAGTCCGATCAGGCAGCAACCGCATTCATCACCCCTTACGGGCCCTTCTGCTTCAACACCATGCCGTTCGGACTAAAAAACACGGGAGCCACATACCAGCGCATGATTCAAACATGCCTCGAAAACCAAATTGGCAGAACAGTCGAGGCATACGTGGACGACATGGTTGTCAAAACCAAACACATCGACCAACTGATAGACGACCTACACCAAACCTTCGACAACCTGCGGGCCTACGATATATGGCTCAACCCGAAGAAATGCGTCTTCGGGGTCCCTGCCGGAAAGCTACTCGGATTCATAGTTTCCCATAGAGGAATCAAAGCCAATCCGGCCAAAATTAGAGCACTGTCTCAGCTCGCAATACCAACAGAGCTTAAGCATGTCCAGAAGCTAGCGGGATGTGTGGGCGCCCTGAGCCGCTTCATATCTCGCCTCGGAGAAAAGACATTGCCACTCTACAAACTGCTCAAAAAGACCAAGAACTTCCAGTGGACAGATGAAGCAACCATGGCACTCGAGGAGATTAAAACACTCCTCGCCGGCAACCCTATCCTGGCCTCACCCGGCGTCGGTGAACCCAAGCTACTATACATTTTAGCCACCAATCAGGTGGTCAGCGCGGTGCTCGTCGTGGAGCGGGAATCTGAGGGCCGCAAGTTCCAAGTCTAGAAGCCGGTCTACTACGTGTCTGAGGTGCTTACGCCATGCAAATCACGATACCCGCACTATCAAAAGATAGCCTACACGGTCTTCATGGCATCTCGAAAGCTACGTCATTACTTTCAAGAATGTTTGGTCACAGTGGCATCAGAGGTCCCCTTGAATGATATAATCAATAACAGGGATGCCACAGGCCGCATCGCCAAATGGGCCATCGAGCTTCTCCCCTTCGAGATAACATACAAGCCATGCCGAGCCCTTAAATCTCAGGTGCTGGCCGATTTCATAGCTGAATGGACCGAGGCCGAACTACCCCGGGAGTACTCTACATACTCCCACTAGACAATGTACTTCGACGGCTCAAAGATGTTAGCCGGACTGGGGGTTGGGGTCACCCTAATCTCCCCCACAGGCGACACTGTTCGGTATGTCCTCCAAATAATGTACACGGACTCCAACAACCCAGCTGAGTACGAAGCACTACTACATGGTCTTCGTATGGCCACATCAATGGGCGTGCAGCGCCTCGAGGTAAGGGGAGATTCAAACTTGGCGATCTCTCAAGTCAACGGCGAATTCGACGCCAAGGACCCCAAGATGGCGGCTTACAGAAACACGGTCCTCCGGATATCAGCTTGATTTGAAGGCATAGAATTTCACCATGTCGCTGGAGACAGTAATCAAGCAGCCGACGTCCTCGCCCGCATGGGCGCCAAGCGCGACCCGGTTCCCAAAAACACCTTCCTCGAGCGGCTCTTTAAGCCCTCCGTGGTGTGGCAGGATGACATCACCGGTGCACTATCTAACGAGCCCGCTCACAACTCCTCGCCCGAAAATGAACAGGATGATCACGTCATCGGCGGCTCCGCACTCGAGGAAATACCTTCCGCACACGAGGTAATGGCCATAATCCCACCCTGGACAGAATCCCTGCTAGCCTACCTCACACAACATCAGCTTCCGGAGGATCAAACCGAAGCACGACGCATAGTTCGGCGCTCTAAAGCATACAAGGTCCATGAGGGTGAACTCTATAAGAAGAGTGCCACAGGAGTTTTACAGAGGTGCATCTCCGAAGAAGAGGGGCAGCAGCTCTTGGCAGAGATACACGCGGGCATGGGTGGACACCACGTGGCAGCTCGGGCTTTGGTCGGCAAAGCTTTTCGAGTAGGTTTTTTCTGGCCTACCGCTCGTGAAGATGCCCGGACATTAGTCCAACATTGCGTCGGATGCCAGCTGTTCGCAAATCAAAGCCACATGCCCCCCATAGCTCTTCGGACGATATTGATCACATGGCCTTTTGCGGTCTGGGGTCTCGACATGGTCGGGCCACTCAAAGGGGGGACAAACAAAAAGAAGTACCTATTGGTCATGGTCGACAAATTCACCAAGTGGATCGAGGCAAGACCCGTCACTTCGGCAGAATCCGGACCAGTCGTTGACTTCTTATCCGATGTCGTACATCGTTATGGTGTCCCCCACAACATAATTACCGATAATGGTACCAACTTCACCGCCCAAGAAGTTAAAGACTGGTGCAGTAAAATGTGCATTAAGCTCGATTACGCCTCGGTGTACCACCCACAGACCAACGGACAAGTCAAACGAGCCAACGAACTCATTATGAGCGGCATTAAACCTCGCCTAGTTCGATCCCTTGAACAATCAGACTGCCATTGGGTCGAGGAACTCGATTCCATACTATGGGGGCTGCGCACTACTCCTAATCGGTCAACCAGATACACACCATTTTTTATGGTATACGGTGCGGAAGCAGTTCTCCCATGCGACCTTATCCATGACGCACCTAGAGTGCACATGTACGAAGAAAAGGAGGTCGAGCTTGATCGGCGGGATGATCTAGATGCTCTGGAAGAAGAACAAGACATAGCTCGAGCTCGGTCCGCGTTCTATCAGCAGCAAGCGTAACGTTACCACAACCGTGAAGTCCGGGTGAAGACATATAACGTGGGAGACCTCATCCTCCGACTCCCCGAGAAACAGAAGAATAAACTATCACCTAAATGGGAGGGACCGTACATCATCGATGATGTACTCGTAGGAGAAGCATATCGTCTTCGCCGCCCATCCGATGACAGCCTGGAACCAAATCTGTGGAACGCAGCAAGGCTGCGGCGTTTCTACGCCTGAGCCCGACATCCATCTCCACCTTTTCTTTCTTTTATTTTCCCTTTCTCTCTCTTTTCGACATGCTGCTAGTTCGGCTAAAACGAACCATACCAAGCTCGTTTTATATACATCACCGAATGTAACACCCAAATATGCATGGGGGCTCCCTTAGAAGAGTCGAATAAATGTATAAATCACATTCGTACGGGGGTTCATAATATACCGTATAGAAAGTTTATTGCCAAACCATGATAACAAGAGCGCACAACCAATAGGAAGATTGTAGTGTCGATAAAAGGGGGACATCATAAGCATCATAAATAAATCAGGGAAGTGGAACTGGCTGGAAAATATGGGGTTGTATTTCCGCTACTAACCGAAAGCCTATCGATCACCTACAGGCCAGCTCTATTCACCTGAAGGCGCACTACTGTTACTATCAGTCTAGTCTCTCAAAGGCCGCACAGCTCCCGGAATTTCCTGGATATTATGGCAGACCAACTCGAATTGTTGAAAGCAACTTGCAGAAGCGACCAAATAGACCTTTCGACTATAGATGTCCCTACTTGCCTTCCTAACAAGGAACATCTATACTTATTAAAGAAGAACAGAACATGAACATGTTAATGAATAGAAGAGGAAGCATATTATGGAGATTCCGTTTACAATGTTGGTTGCCCACCCATGATGAATCAGAGCATCCAAAGAAATGCAATTCCATGCTCTCTCTCTCTCTCTATGTGGGCACATGCATTTGGAAACTCAAGTGGGAGCATTAGCTGACCAATTAAATGTATGTATGTTAACTAATATGAATATCATGTCACATTCGTATTGGAACAACTAAGCTTTGGAATTATGATTGGTGTGTTGTTTAGCCTTAAAGGGTGGACTGCTGCTAGTAGGACACAAAGCACCTACGCAGATCATAGTGTAGATATGATGGGAAAACCCTAAGCATCACGAGTAAAATCAGGAAAGTGGGACTTGCTGGAAAATATGTGCTAGTATTGCCGGTACGGCTAGAAAGGTTTCGGATACCAGCTCTCTACAACTAAAGGCGCGGTACTGTTACTATCAGTCTAACTCTCAAAGGCGACACAGCTCCCAGCATTTCCTGGATATTAGGGCAGACCAACACGAAGAGTTGAAAGCATCCATGAGAAGCGACCTAATAGACATGTACACTGCAAATGTCCCTGCTCCTCTTCACAACAAGGAACATACTGTACTATTATTATACTCCCTCTGTTCCTAAATATAAGTCTTTGTAGAGATTCCACTATGGATCACATACGGGTGTATATAGATACATTTTCGAGTGTAGATTCACTCATTTTGCTCCGTATGTAGTCCATGGAGGAATCTCTACAAAGACTTATATTTAGGAACGAAGAGAGTACTTATTAAAGAAGAACAGAAGAGGAACATGCTAAAGAAGAGCAAGCAGATTTTGGATAATAAAATGTTCGTTGCCCACACATAATGAACCAGAGAGCATAAAGAATGCAGCTCCCTGTTGTCTCTCTATATGTGGTGCACATGCTTTTCGAAAGTAAAGTAGGAACATTAGCTGACCAATTAAACGTTCTCTGTTTTAGTAATATCAGCATCATATCAGATTCGTATTTGAGCAACAAAGTTTGGAATTATGAGTGGCATGTTTTTTAGCTTGATGGGTTGAGGAGCAGTGCTAGCACGTCTCGAAGCACCTAGGATGATGGTACACTGAATATAAAGGAAATGTCTACATTCAAGTCGCCTGACTTTCGTCATTTGGGTCAGTCGACCATTTCAGGCGGTTGGACGAAGATCCTACGTCTCCTAACCCTTCTTCTTACTCGCCTCTTATTCTTCTCCTACAGACCACCGCATGGGCCACCGGCCGAACCACCGGCCCCCGCCCTCCCCTGAACCGCCCACCACCTCTGGTCTTTCGCCGCCCCCGGCCATCCCTCTAGCCAACCCCACCCCCACTCGCGTCGAGTTTTGCCTCCGGCGAGGCCCCACCATAGCACGACGACTGCCCCCCACAACCACTGTCCCCACCCGAAACCCTAAGATAGATAATGGGACAGCCCTCCGGCAAGCCCCTTCCTTCCCTTCGGCGAACTCCCAAAAATGGATTGGCCCCAAATTGAAATTTAGTCGACTGTCATTTAAGCTAATGCGGAATATAAAAGGGAAAAACCATAAGCATTGTGAGTATAATGGTGAGCATGCCATGGCAGATCTGAAGGTGCAAACCAGACAAAGGCAACTTCGCAACCAATGTTTGGTTTCAACTAACAAGTAAGATTCTAAGTGATGGACAAGAAATCACAGTAAAGCAGTGGCGATCTATTTTCTTGCTGAGATAAGTAACTTGAGCAAATACGAAAGAGTACTGCCTCTGGTGTGGCGCCATGTAAGCTTCTGCTGAGACGTTGAGCGTGCTGCGGTAGCGATGGGTGTCGGCGGCGTGGAAGCAGATCTAGGAGGGCAGACGGTGGCGGCGAGGAAAATATCCCAGCGTGGTGGATGAGACGGTCGTACGAGCGGCCTTGGCAAGGTGGACAACGGCACGGATGAAGCAAGAGGACGCGATGCAAGGATCCTGGTCCGAAGCCGTGGATGAGAGAGGTCGATCTGTTGTAATGGACGGCGGCGTCGGGGTATCAGCTCCGACATGGTGGAGGAGGACATCGGTGGATGTGGTGGCGGACGGAGGAGACTGGGGTGGAGAGGGTGTTTTGGCGCCCACGGAGTACGAATGGGGAAATGGAGGGAGAGAGGTAGGGGAACCATGTCTTGAGGACGCGCTTGTCTCAAATGCGAGGAAATTTACAAACTTAGCTGCCGTTTAAAATTTCCTACATCACAACAATATTGGTCGGTTGGGGATAGGACGGTAATCTCGCATACACCGAATATTTGCCAACGGAGATTTCGGCCGAGAAGAGTTTGTTTTGGTGCCCACCGTGTATGATTCCGGGGAGGTGAGTCGGAGGCGGTTATGTCACGTTTGAGTGAAATTACAAGCCTACCCCTATCGAAACCTATAGAAATCGAGCCGATATAGGCTTTGCGTGTCAGGGATAGGTAGTATTTTCCATCTCCCAGATTTTTGTTTCGGGTGGTTACTGCGAGTTTCGCCACTTCGTTCAAATTTTTGGAGAAAAATATTGCATGTTTACCGTGCCAACTCAATTCGAATCCATTTTGTATTCTTTTTTTTCCGAGCAGGATCCATTTTGTACTCGAATACAAATCTATATACATCATTTTTTATATATACTTTCAAAAGCAGAACACCCTTTATACATAAATATGGTTTACAAATGGAATGATCTCAGATTCATAAGGCTGAATCCATCTTATTTTGAACCACTTTATGTTGAAATCCAAAGTAGGCATTCCTCGCTAACTGTGTCTAATTAATGTGTGTTTCATGCGGGTTTTTTACTTCTCTAACACGTCTAATGTGTTTGACACACACAACATATAGTGTAATCCCATTTAGACATTAATTGCATATAAACCATGCATTGTCTCTAATTAAAAAAATCTAAGGATCACTAATATTGATAAACTAAATAACATTACAGGTGTCCCCAAATTCAAATGAATATGAATGTTTGATAGACCAACTTTCGTTATGATATTATCGATGTCTTGGTCTCTAGTTTAAATATTTGAATCCCCTTTAATCCAGATATTCGTCTCATATAACTATCACTCATTGACGGTGTCCTGGACTAGGAGGTGCTCATCACGTCGTCTCCCCACCAGGTGGATCGAGCCGAGGACCCCCAGGACGGTTCATTATTGGGCCAGTTCGGGCAGCCCATGCCGCATACAAGTGATATTCCACAAGACTTGGCACCCAAGACGAGGACTCTTCTAAACCCTAGGCCTCTGGTGCATTATATAAACCGAGGCCAGGCTAGTCAATAGATCGATTGATATTCATTAGAACAATCTCGTGGTAGATACATGTACCCTGTACTACACCCATATCAATATAATCAAAAGTAGGACATAGGGTTTTACCTCCATCAAGAGGGCCCGAACCTGGGTAAAATCCGTGTCCATGTTACCATCGCTTCAAGACACATAGCTTAGGACCCCTACTACGAGATATGTCGGATTTGACACCGACAATGGTGCTTTCATTGAGAGCCTGCTGGGTGATCATCATGGTTCGATGGGATCTTCAACAGACGCCAAATCAGGTGTTATAGTTTCAGTTTATTTCATTGTACATAGATCAATTCTTTTGCCAAAAGAAAAAATCTCTGCTGTTCATTGCTATTTTTTTCCGCATATTAGATCCGGCTCCGCGCGTATAGGCTATCAAGGCGATTAACGTGCGTAGCTATACCAGCGCCAGATGCCAACGTGTGTTAGAGCAGCGGCGGCAGGAGGCCTGGCGGCCGAACACAGCGTTGGGGACACATGCCTAGGGTACCCGATCAGGGCCAGGTTCGTACGCTGGCTGGACAGCAACTCGTGGGATCTGCTAAAAAAATCCGACCTATGTTAATCCAGGCGAGGAGACCCTGCCCATGCCGAACAGTGTGCAGGGGCCGACAAGAATTCAGATTGCTGGAAGCACACAGGGTGATCCGATCCTAGTTCTCTTTTCTTTATTATTTAATAATCAGGCAGTCTATGCTTTTGGCTAATCATGTGTCGTATATGCATGTCCCACGTGCAAGTACTCCCACTATTACTAGGACTGCCATTGTCCACGTAATAGAAGCAGCATATGTTTTTGTTTGGATTGTCACGACAATAACGTGGAGACAAGGAACTCTGAACACACATCAGGGAGATTATCTTCTTTTCTTTCCTTTTTTACTTTCTATTTTTTAAGTAGCAGGGTTGTTGCTGGTCAGGCCATCAGTTCCTGTTAAAGCATACAGTGTCCTTGCATCGCGGCAGCAGGCGCACAAGAGATCATCCAAATGCTAGCACGATTGGTACTAGTACAATAGTACAATTGGTGCTTCTCACGTAAATTATATACTAGTACTAATGATTGGTATTGCAGCTTTGACCAGTACGGGCAATTAGGTGTTTTTTCTCCTATTAGAATTGTTCTTGCAGATAAGTACTACCCCCTCCGTTCTCATTTATAGTGCGCCCTCGTTTTCCGTGCGACAATTTTGACCGTAAATTTGACCAACGAGACCGATTACGGCGGGAGCAAAAATTATATCAGTGAATTCGTATTCGAAAGAAGTTTTCAATTATATAATTTTTGCTCCCGCCGCAGTCGGTCTCATTGGTTAAATTTATGGTCAAAGTTGAACCTCGGGAAGCGTGGGCGCACTATATTTTGGAACGGAGGGAGTACCAAAGACCTTTGTACTGGCAACCGGTATAATTTTGCGCGCAGGTTATTGGCCCTGGCGGTTCACAATCAGATTTTCGCTCTAGCCGATGACATCTAACCCGCGTCGACGTCCCCGTGCTGTCGATCTTACTTCGGCGCGTGGGCCGTATTTGTTTTATTATTTATATAAACTTTGCATGAATTAACTATGCGAAGGATTTTTTTAATTATTATTTTTATTTGGCTTGCACTACTTTGTGTGTGTGCAGGCAATCTATCTAGGCTGGGCCGCGCTAACACCTCGGCAAGTCGTTGTTGTCGTCCCGCCTGCATCGGCCAAGTCATGGCGTCGTCTCGACGCGCGTCCCTGTGTCGGCTTTTCCGCGTTGCCACTTCGCCGAGCCGACCTCGACGCCCAGGCCACATTTCTTTAATTATTTACTTCACTTAAATTAATTAAGCAGAAGAATTTTTTTACAAATTATTATTATTATTATTTGTTATTACTTTTGGATTGCACTCTTCTATGTGCACAGGTAATTGACTTCGTCGGGCCACACCGTTACCTTGGCGGGCCCAAGTTGTCATCCTGCCAGCGTCGATGAAACTGCGTCGTCACCTCGACAAGCCGTGCTATGCCGGTGTTGCCACATTGTCACTTCTTCAAGCCGACATATACAATGCCGACCTGCTCCATCACGTCGGCTAGCCCGGGGAATTCGGCGTCACCTTGCTGACCTAATCTGTCACCCCGGTTGGATCGAGGCTTCGCCATTGCTTCATCAACCCACTACGGGGATTTTGGCGTCACCCTGCCGGCCTGCTCCGTCGCCTTGGTGGGACTGGGGGTTTCGCCTCGCCATATCAGCCGTGCTATGTCACCACTTCGGAGTGCCGAACTCCTCGCTTGGCCACCTCGGGACCGGCTTGGGGGCTGGGACCTCGTCCCGCCACAAGCTCAGACCGTGTCATCAACACCGAGCACGTTAACCAGCTAAGTCGCTTTCATGCTCAACTTTGTAAAATTTTAATTTTTGTTCGGTTAGACCAAGCATTATATTTGTGTAAAACAAAAAGTTGTTTGTTAAAAGCGTTGTTTGTTAAGAACACTTCTTTTCCAATGTTAACTGGGGCTCTTAAATTTATATGAGCCGTTTTATAATAAATGTTTTCTTCTAAGTCATTGCAAAGTCTTTTTCTACCACTCCTTTCTCAACTCGAGTGTGCGGTCAATAGCCGGATAGCCTGGTTTCTCTCTAAAGCCGCTTGAGTTTAGTTCGGTAAATCGGCCTCTGAGAAGCACTCCGCCTTCGGGATATGGAGGTTGCAACCGAAGGTTGACCTACTTGAAGTTTAGAGATCGGATGTGTCATGTTAAAGCACGATGGAAGGAAAAATTTATTTTAAGATCAATTTTCGGATTGGCAACAAAAAATTTGATTTAATTTAGACATAAGGTTTCTATGTGAGTTTTTTTTGGCTTTTCAAGCTTATGGCACTTTCAAGCTATTTGTGTGTTTTCTTGTAGGAGGCGTGACATCCTCATGACCGAGGTGCGCGTCGTAATAATTCAGCTCGGGAAATCCTTTCCGACCTGCAGCTCGGCATCTTTCCAGCCGACCTCCACCTCGGCGTTGTCAAAACACACACCATATCTGGACTAGTTCCCGAGCAGTGCAATGTTGGATGCCTTTAAAGCATTGACAATATTATCAGGGGGCTGCGACTTGAG
Source organism: Thinopyrum elongatum (assembly GCA_011799875.1). Lineage (NCBI taxonomy): Eukaryota > Viridiplantae > Streptophyta > Magnoliopsida > Poales > Poaceae > Thinopyrum > Thinopyrum elongatum. The sequence goes on along the minus strand of CM022298.1, from coordinate 452,816,952 downwards.
CCGAACCAATCAAAAGCCAAGGTACTCCATGGAGTCCTCGGCAAAATGTTCTCGGATATTGCTTTATATGCATCAGTTTCGAATTGTGTCTTTGGTTAATAGTTGGATTGCCCGACTCCCGTGCTTACCCTTACATTCTTGATTGTTCGGCTAAGGGTAAAGGGAGAACCACTGCGATTGTGCTTCCAGTTCAACTAGTCAAGTGCCTCAGTGGAGAAAGCCGAAAACTGACTGTCACAATAAGCGTAAACTGGTCAGCGAACCAATGACTGTGTTAAACTATAGATCGATGGAGGTCACCCCATGTTAAACGATGGGCCTTTCATAACATTGGCCGAAGTGTTAACGGCTTGACCTCGGCTGACGCCGAACACTAACCGGGGGCTAGTAACTGGCCTCCCAACTTTAAGCTCCTATGACTAAGTGAAAGTTATAAAGCCTGCATATCTGATTGCCTCGTTTCCGCTAACGCAAGCGCCTCCGGGCACCGAGATATCGGCTAAGGGTCATCTTGTTACTGCGGAAACACCCTACATAGCATCTACAAAGGGGTTGAAGCCGATGATGGGCCACTTTCAAATGATAAACGGTCGCAACGGAGTCAAAATAAACATATATCATCATAGTTTGTATTCATTATACAAGCGCTGCCTTCCGTAATTATCGTTATAAAGCCATAAATATGCATCAATTTGACTTAAGATTTTGGCCAAGCTGGGTTGCCTGGCTCCTGTGCTTACCACTACGTTTCCGATCGTTCGGCTAGGTGGTAAAGGGAGCACCTCTGTGATTGTTACTATCGGGTCATCCGAGTTAGTACCTCAGACTTGGTGAAGCCGAAAGCTAGCCATCTTAAAGGATATAATTGGTCGGCAACGACAGAATTGAAAATTTAGGTTCGCTAAAGACCACATAGTTCGGGAACTTTCCCCAAACTAAATCCTCAATATTTTCCTCCCGCATTGATCGGAGCTGAGGTTTCTCGATCATGGTCAACAAGATAGCCTGGGAAAAGGAACCTATAAAGGAACTATTTTTCCCAAAAGATGTTTCTTACGTTAAAAAGTAATATAGCATATCTCTCCGCATACCTTTATTTATAAAACCATATGGCCGGATTGCCTTGTTTGCCATAAATCTTTGCCCTTATAAAGGCTTTATAAAGTAGGACAAACACTCCCCGGCTACTGGCCGAGGAGGTTGAAGCCGATGGTCGGTCAACAAAGTTTTGTACAATGCGGTTCTGAGCATTAATGATGTAGAGTACTTGGATACATAGAATCATTACACATAATTTGTGATTTTACTCTGGATATCGATCCTTAATTCGGCCGCCCGTGCCCACATTAAGGCTCAGGGGCTACTGGGCTTCGGGCTTATCATTTACAAATATTAAAGGGGTACATCGATCCCCTGATCTGGTGTTGCCACCCGACCAGTGGCTCGGGGGCTACTGCATTGGCTATTCAATGCAGAAAATTCAAAGTGCTCAGTGTTTGGCTTGACCGAGCTATGGGCAAACACGTCTTCGAACAACAATAGGTACCGTCTGGGGCTTATCCAGCACCAAGCTAATGTATTATGTCGACTTTTCAAAACCCTCTCTCAAGGGTCCGTCCGCCGATCACTATCTCTTCTAATATATTACAGTTCGGCGTTGGAGCTCGGATACAGTCCGGCGTTGGAGCATGGATACAGTCCGGCGTTGGAGCTCGGCTGCAAAAAGACACCTCGGATGCAGTCCGGCGCTGGAGCTCAGATATAGCCCGGCGTTGGAGCTCGGACGCGAGAGGATACCGCCACATGGGAAACACTTCGAACCCGAGGTGTGGCGTAAAAATAACAAGGCAGTGATAAAGGCCGATAACTTAAAGGGCTCCTCGGATGCCCGACGTGTGAACTCTTCAGATTCAGCTTGGTGATCCTCAAGATCAAAGATGGGAAGATTTGTTGAACCAGTTTTCAAGACCGACGACCGAAGATGAAGAACTGTTCGGAAGAACTGAGGAGCGTCCCCAACTTGAAGACCGGTTCAGGGGGCTACTGACGGTGTCCTGGACTAGGGGGTACTCATCACGTCGTCTCCCCACCAGGTGGATCGAGCCGAGGACCCCCACGGCGGTTCATTATTGGGACAGTTCGGGCATCCCATGCCGCATACAAGGGATATTCCACAAGACTTGGCGCCCAAAACGAGGACTCTTCTAAACCCTAGGCCTCTGGTGCATTATATAAACCGAGGCCAGGCTAGTCAATAGATCGATTGATATTCATTAGAACAATCTCGTGGTAGATACATGTACCCTGTACTACACCCATATCAATATAATCAAAAGCAGGACGTAGGGTTTTACCTCCATCAAGAGGGCCCGAACCTGGGTAAAATCCGTGTCCATGTTACCATCGCTCCAAGACTCCTAGCTTAGGACCCCTACTACAAGATATGTCGGATTTGACACCGACACTCATGCTTATATATCTCTCTAGACCTATACGCCTTACCGTCTCTCGGGTATCTCTCGTGCTACTTGTATGTTGACAGCAGTCTTTTATCTTCATAACACACTGACGGTACTATCTCCCTCGACCTTCACTCTATATCTCTCTAAGTATATCTCGCTCCCTGCTATGTGTCTCTAACTATGATTCTCCCTGTGAAATCTCTTTCTCTCATACAAACACAAACTTCGTCTCTCGGGGTCTCATTTCTCTCTACCATTCCCGTGTATGCCGCTCACACACACCCTCTCACACAGAGATGTGTCGCACTCCCTATGTCTCAGTAGCTACGTCTCTCCCTCTTAAATATCTCTTTCTCACACACAAACACAAACTTCGTCTCGCAGGGTCTCATATCTCTCCACTATTCCCTTTGTATGCCGCTCACACACCCTCTCTCCCTAGGATATCTCGCATTCCCTGATATGTCTCTCTAGCTACGACTCTCCTTGCAAAATATCTTTCTCTCTCGCAAACACAAAACTTTGTCTCTCGGGATCTCATTTCTCTCTAATATTTGTTTGTATGTCACTCACATGCACCCTCTCTCTATCTCTCTCACACCCACACACATAACTCAACCTTCTGATCCACTTGACTCTTATCTCTAACACACACACACACACACTAGCCGATCTCCCTCTAGCTATCATCTCTATCTTTCTATTTCTCTGTTTCTCCACCAACCTTCTTTCTCACCTGCACTCTTGCTTCCTATCACACACACTAGATCTGTTTCTCTCTACATGCAGTCATGCACCCTTCTTTTTATCTTTCTCTCTCACACACATAACTTACCGCTCTGAACCACCCGACTGTTATCTCTAACACATAAACTAGCCGATGTCCCTCTAGCTAGCATCACTATCTCTCTATCTATCTGTTTCTCCATCAACCTTTCTTTCTCACACGCACTCTTGCTTCCTATCACGCACACTATATCTGTTTCTCTATACATACATCTATAGGTCGATCTCTTTTGCACACAGATTGTGTCTCGCTCTCTCTGCTCGCCATAGATGCATGCTCCAACCCATGCCACTCTCTCTTGAAGACAAAAACACATGCTCAATCATCGGGCCAACACATGCTCAATCATCGGGCCTTCTTTCCTCCACTCTCACATGCATGCATACTGTCATACCGATCCATCTCTCCCATTCCGTTGATCTTATGACTTATGTCTCCTTTCTTTTATCTCGATCATGCACATGCACACACACACACACACACATCCCACGTATGTATACCTCTCGCACATGCACGTTCAAAGGTCTCATATGTCTCCATACATAGTTAATTACCCTCAACCCTCACCCCACATCGAATCTTTCTCTTCTTGTGTGCACATGAATTACGTCTGGATAGGTCTCTTCTCTAAAACACACACTCACACTTAACTATCTCCTTCTAGCTACCCCCTCTCTCACTCCTTCCCTCTATCCCAGAAACCAATAAGACTATCCCTTCGTTTAATTCCCGCCTGCATGCACCATCGATAGTAGTCTTCCTCGATGTCTCTCGAACAAACACGTTATCTCAATGTCCACTCCTCTCACGTGAATACTCCTTCTCTTCCCTCTTTACAGGCCTCTTCTCTCTCGTACCCCTTCGTTGGAGGCCTCTTCCATACACATCACCTTTCTACAATGAAGCCACACACACTTAATTACTTTCCCTACCGACGACTCAGTTTCACACACACACACACACACTCTCTCTCTCTCTCTCTAAGACTCCATTTCACACACACATGCTCTAGGTGGAGCATTTGTTCCTACCACCCTTCGTCCAACCTTACTCATATGATAATCAATCACCTTAATTTACTTATATAACATGGACAAATTCCACTTTACTTTAGTAGTTAGCAAACTTCTCATAATTATATAACGCAAATCACGAGCAGGAAGTGGCATTTTTTTTACATAACCACATTAATATGGCCACGTAAATCACAAGCTAAAGTGTAGTACCATTATACTTATATCCCAATGCAAAAGGTGGAGTACATGTCCGAAGAGTAGAGGCGCACACACACACTCTGTCTCTCAGAATCTCACACACATACCAGTTACGTGACACCCCCTAAACAGACCCGTATGTGTACAATTTGTGCACGCACGGGTACACATGATGGAGCACATTTATTTAAGCTGGACGGCGAACCCAAACAGTAGCCGCATTCATTCCCCTCCCGCCGCATCTTCTCCGGTCACCATCGCCCGATAGCCATGGCCTGACCGAAGGTAACAACATACGCCATGCCCCCATTGGAGCGGCGCTTTGATCTGCTTCCGGAGATCTGGAGGCGGCGCGAAGCCCAGATCGCAGCCGCCCTGCCTCCGGAATCTAGACTAGCCGAAGCCGGAGGAGGAGGCGGTGGAGGCGGAGCAGCACGCAGAGCCGGAGGAGAACTACGACGAGGGCGACACGGAGCCGGAGGAGGAGGAGGACGATGTGGGCGAAGCGGAGCCGGAGGAGGACGACGACAACGCGGGCGAGGCGGAGCCGGCGCCACCGGCTGCATGCTTCGCCATGGCGGAGTCAACCCAAGCGGAGGAGGCGGTGGAACAACATGCCATCCTCGAGTCCATCCAGTCGGAGGCCAAGGTGGAGGCCAACCGCCGCTTCCACCGCCAGTGGGAGTGGGGGATCAATGAGATGTTCGCCAAACTGGAGGAGGAGGAGCAGGAGGAGCTGGAGCTGCAGCATGCAGCCGCCTACCCATCTCCGACGACGAGTAGTGTGGTTTAGCTTAGGTTATGTACTTAGTACTAGTTACTACTATTGCATGGTATGTACGGATTTGAGATATCTAGTACTACTCCACAATGTAAACTGCTTTTAAGATGAATGAATGAAAGCTTGGCAAGAACCTTTTTTTTGTTAAAAAAACATAATTCTAATACTCCCTCCTTTCTTGTTTAAAGGGCTCATCTAAAAAAATAAATTTCCATTATACTCAGACTTAAACGGCTTTGAGTCTCACGCCACATTTATTTCATAGATATAAGAGAAAGGAAATTTTAGTGGTCATGCATGCATCTTTTTGTGCTAGTAGTACTATATTAGGGTTTACCGGTCGCTTCCCGCGGACATGCCCGGGCGGTGGAAGAGGAAGGAGAAGGGAAGCAGGCTATGGAGTATGCCAGTTGCAGCATGAGCTCCAAGGAACATTCGTGCCAAACAATGCATAGTACAGTATAGGTAGCACGTACACCAGCGGAGTATTAATTGGCCTTTAGGTTGCGTGTGGATGACATGGCTAGAACATGCAGGCTGTAGTTCGACAGCCTACTGCTCCGCCTTACACGGTTTGGTCACGCAAGATTTGCATGCACGCATGTCACGCATGTAGTTGTCGAAGTCGTGCTCGAAAAAGGCGACGAGGTCCACTAGTCCGCGTTGGTCCATGCGCCCTAAAAACAAACTAATCCCAGTCACTGTAAATGTCGTGCGTGTTTTAATTATGGGCTAGTAGATGGACGCGAACGTGCCGTACAACGAACCACCCACCAACTCCCTAATCTCAAATATAAATTGCACTAGTGCGTGCCCGCAGAACATCCTTTCCAAAGGGAAGAAGCCCTGCAGTTACCATCTCCTCTCGTGTAAACTAGATCCCCAAGGGACAAGGTAGTTCATCGCCATTGCCATGGATTCGCAAGGTGGTGGTGCTTCTCATCCTCATCGAGGTTGGGAGACCTTGGACAATGATTCTTTGGGAGAAATCGTAAGTCGCTCTGACTTCCTCACATCCGCAAGACTCAGCGGTACTTGCACCAAATATTTTAAGAGGGTGCGTAAATATGCATGGGTGAAGGCCAGGCTAGTTGGTCTGCCATGTGTCCTCGAGGAAGAGGATGTTTCCTGGGGGGTCTCTCCTGTGCGGCGTGGCTGTAGTTGCAAGTTGACGCCCCTTGAGATGCCGACATTGAGGGGCGCTCGGATTTTGTCCGATGAGCAGGTAAGTGATGAGTTTGATTACGTAGTAAATGCATTCTAAAGACTACTTCCGTGTCCATTTCATAATTCCCCCGCTGCCCACTATTTCACAGGTTAGGCTTGGTGCCCATGGAGATTGGCTTGCATATGTACGGGAGGGTACCAACATCAATTTGCACAACATCTACAATGGTGACACCGTTCCCGTAGAACCTTTGTCCAACATTGGGATCGGCCATGCAATGGGCCATCGCCTGAATTGCTACGATGGAACCACGGTGAGATTGAAGAAGATAGCAATCTCGAAAGCCCCGATAAGGTCATGCGCCAACCAAAATTACACTCTCATCGTGGTGTTTGACATCGCGATTGCTTTCACAATCCATCCTGCATGTGGCGGTCAAAGGTGGACCATGTTGTTTGCGGCCGATTTGTTGTAGTACGAGTACAAAGACACTGTGATCCTTTTTAACCGCATCTTTGCGGTGAAAAAACAGGGGACTTGTTTCGTATGGGACACATCCTACGGTATACTCCCTCTCTTCTAGTTTATTTGTTTAGTTTTTCCGTTTTATAAGTTTCAAATTCAAATTTAGAGCTCCCCATCACATGTTGAGATTACAATGTGCATTAAATCGTTGCATGCATGTAGTAGTTTTTTATTGGTCATTTTTATTGGTCACGCATGCATGCATTGCAATTAACGTTTTTTACCACAATTCTTTAGGAAACTGAGTGCAATAATTGAGTAGTTTTGCAGACTACCAGTACTACACCTGAAATGGTACAAAATCAATACCACCACCACACCCGCGTCTGACCGCCCTGGCCCACCCAAACCCCCTCCCTTGCCGGCACGCACTTCTCGCCTGAAACGGTCAGCGCCGCCCCAGAGCGTCAGTGCCACATTAATGCCCGGCCAGAGCGGAGGCGACCTCTCACTGGCGCCGGCTTTGAAGCAGCACGACGAACGAGAGAGTGCCGTTTCCCGGTGCACGCGACTGCTCCGCGTTGAAATGGCACCACGGCCAGCCATTTGTCTGTGCGCCGCCCACATTAATGACATAGTTGCCAAGGAACCTACTCCGGCGTCACCCGTCCGTCCACCTGCCGCCGCTCATTGCCATCCGCCCGCTATATAAACTTCAGCCCCGGCCATGGCTGCAGTCATCCTCCTGCGGTCCCTTTCTCCTCTCGGCACCACTCCCGCCATGGCCTCCTCATGCTCCAAAGCTCTCTGGGACAGACTGTTGCCGGAGCAGAAGAAGGGCATCGCCGGCTCCAACCCGGCCGCGCTCTGCCTCCATGATTACGAAGCTGGCACGTCTGCGTGGGCGCTGCCGACAGCGAGGAAGAGTAGTGCATGGCAGGTGCCGCAGCTCGGGTCCCAAGAAGGCCGCTGCTTCTCCCCTCCCATCAAATCTAAGCTCGTTGGGCACAACATCAAGGGCCGATTATCCGATTGGCGGTGACGTGGAGGTGGAAATCTTCACTTCCTGGAGCTCCGGAGGAGAAGGCTATGGAGGCAGAGCTGGAGAGTGCTGAGTCAGAGTAGGAAAAGGCGAAGGCAATAGCCGGAGCTTCAGTTCTCGGGGCTCATGGTTCGACATGGGGGATGGACGCCGACAACATTTAGAATATGTTTAGAGTAGGTTTTACTCCGGTTTGTATGAATAATGTAATGTATTTCGTCCGGTTTATATGAAAAGTTTTCGAAATGTAATGATTTTCATCCAGTTTCTATGAATTCCACCTTGTTTGCATGATTATGCAGGGCAAAGTCATCCCCCGATCAAAATCAGATCGCCGATCGTGGATGTGCATGGGACATTTGGTCTAACTTGGAACCTTGTAGCTGACGACACCCAGTTGGGACGTACTATCTTAGCAGTCGTTACCCATGGTAACATTGAAGGGCAGCAAGGTGCCACGATCTATCATGATCGGACCCTGATCATGTACCTAGGTAATCCATTCTCTTCAATCTAAGAGTAGTAGAGCCAGGAGCTATCGTATATCTTATTGCCATGTCATCTTATAACATTTCAGCACATGTCTCTTTATACTCCAGGAGCAGGAGTAGTTCTTTCCTTCTTTTTATTGATTGGGATAGTCATCCATGCAATTTTATAATGCCAGTTGTAATAAACTATATAGGACTTAACAATTTCAATTCCACGTAGTACTAGCTAGGTAGCCATAATCCCATCAAACAAAACTACTCCTACTTTAATTAATGCACATGGCCAGGTAACACTCTCAAATTGTTTGTCATCGCCCGTGCCGTAGCTGGTCTATACGTTGCTTCCCTTCCCTCTCATAGAAATAAGCAATATAAAGTATTTTATTTTAATCTGTATCCTCTGCTTACGTCACCTTATTATACTGCATGGACCATAACCATGCACGTCACCATGTATCCAGGTTTGAGCTGCCAGGTATACCAGATGGACGGCGGTGTGTTCGACCCCCGTGATGCTGCCTGGGTCCGGATGAACACACTTGGAGAGTACTCAGTTTTCATTGGGGAGAGCTACCTGATGACCCACAAGTATAGGGGGATCAATCGTAGTCCTTTCGATAAGTAAGAGTGTCGAACCCAACGAGGAGCAGAAGGAAATGACAAGCGGTTTTCAGCAAGGTATTTTCTGTAGGCACTAAAATTATCGGTAACAGATAGTTTGGTAGTAAGATAATTCGTAATGGGTAACAAGTAACAAGTGTAGCAAAGGTGCAACAAGGTGGCCCAATCCTTTTTGTAGCAAAGGATAAGCCTGGCGAACTCTTATATAAAGCAAAGCGCTCCCGAGGACACATGGGAATTACCGTCAAGTTAGTTTTCATCATGCTCATATGATTTGCGCTCGTTACTTTGATAATTTGATATGTGGGTGGACCGGTGCTTGGGTGCTGTCTTTACTTGGACAAGCCTCCCACTTATGATTAACCTCTCTCGCAAGCATCCGCAACTACGAAAAAAGAATTAAGATAAATCTAACCATAGAATTAAACATGTGGATCCAAATCAGCCCCCTTACAAAGCAACACATAAACTAGGGTTTAAGCTTTTGTCACTCTAGCAACCCATTATCTACTTATTACTTCCCAATGCCTTCCCCTAGGCCCAAATCATGGTGAAGTGTCATGTAGTCGACGTTCACATAACACCACTAGAGGAAAGACAACATACATCTCATCAAAATATCAAACGAATACCAAATTCACATGATTACTTATAACAAGACTTCTCCCATGTCCCCAGGAACAAACGAAACTACTCACAAAGCATGCTCATGTTCAAGATCAGAGGGGTATTGATTATCATTAAGGATATGAACATTTGATCTTCCACCAAATAAACCAACTAGCATCAACTACGAAGAGTAATCAACACTACTAGTAACCCACATGTACCAATCTGAGGTTTTGGGATAAAGATTGAATACAAGAGATGAACTAGGGTTTGAGAGGAGATGGTGCTGGTGAAGATGTTGATGAAGATTGACCCGCCCTCGATGAGAGGATCGTTGGTGATGACGATGGCTTCGATTTCCCCCTCCCGAAGCGAAGTTTCCCTGGCAGAATAGCTCCGCCGGAGCCCTAGATTGCTTCTGCCCAGGTTTCGCCTCGAGACGGCGGCGCTTCATCCCGAAAGCTTCCTTCTTATTTTTTTTCTAGGTCAAAACCCTCCATATAGCAGAAGATGGGCACTAGACGATGGCCAGGGGGCCCACAAGCCCTGGGGGCGTGCCCTGGGCGGTAGGGCACCCCCCAGGCTTGTGGCCACTTGGTGGGTTCCCTTCTGTAGTTTCTTCGCCCAATATTTTTTATATATTCCAAAATAATTCTCTGTAAAGTTTCAGGACACTTGGAGTTGTGCAAAATAGGTATCTCAGATTTGCTCATTTCCGGTCCAGAATTCCAGGTGCCGACATTCTCCCTCTTCATGTAAATCTTGTAAAATAAGAGAGAAAAGGCATAAGTATTGTACCATAATGTGAAATAACAGCCCATAATGCGATAAATATCAACATAAAAGCATGACGCAAAATGGACGTATCAACTCCCCCAAGCTTAGACCTCGCTTGTCCTCAAGCGAAAGCCGAAATCGATAATCATGTCCACATGTTTAGAGATAGAGGCGTCGGTAAAATAAAATATGGACACGAGGGCATCATGATCATCTTTTTAAAATAACTTCTTATGCTAAAGTGAAAATTCATTCACAAGGTAAAGTATGAATCAAAAACTTTGTTGGAAACTAACAAACTATGATCTCGGTCATTGAGGCAATTGCAATTTATCATAACATCAGAAAGAGTCAATGTAAGAGCTTTTATTTAGAAAGTTCACATACTCAACCATCATTTAATCTTTCATGATTGCTAACACACACGATACTTATGAGATCAAAGTTTCAATCAAACACATAGGAAGATAGGGGCTTATAGTTTCGCCTCCCAACCATTTACCTCAAGGGTAACGTCAACAATAATAATTTATGAGCACCTATATCCGAGTGGATATATATATATATATATATACATATATATATATATATACGGATCTTCCCCAACACATAGTGCTTGCCAAAAAGAGAAAATATAAAAGGAAGGGTGAAGATCACCATGACTCTTGTATAAAGGTAGAAAGTAAAATAAAAGACAGGCCCTTCGAAGAGGGAAGCAGAGGTTGTCATGCGCTTTTATGGTTGGATGCACAAAATCTTAATGCAAAAGAACGTCACTTTATATTGCCGCTTGTGATAAATAACTTTATTATGCAGTCCATCACTTTTATTTCTTCCCCATCACAAGTTCGTATAAAGCTTATTTTGCTCACACTAAAAGATCATACATATTTAGAGAGAAATTTTTATTGCTTGCACCGATGACAACTTACTTGAAGGATCTTACTCAATCCATAGGTAGGTATAGTGGACTCTCATGGCAAAACTGGGTTAAAGGTTTTTGGATGCACAAGTAGTATCTCTACTTGGTGTAGAAGATTTGGCTAACATAGGATGAGGAGCAAGCTCAACACATGTTGGAGGATCCATGACAATATAACTTCTATTCGGATATAAGAAAACATAACCCATTATGTTGTCTTCCTTGTCCAACATCAACTTATTAGCATATAATATTTTAATGAGTGCTCACAATCATAAAGGATGTCCAAGATAGTGTATTTATATGTGATACCTCTCTTTCTTTATTACTTCCTATTAATTGCAACAATGACCAATACTATGTTTGTCAACCCTCAATAAATTTCCTGTGACATACTTCTTATATGTGAAGTCATCACTCTCCATAAGATTATTATATAATATTTTTATTTCTTTTATTTAATTTATTTTCTAAGATCAAGGTAAGAAAGCAAAGCCCTCAACTCAAAACTAATCTTTATTATATAGCTCTCGCACTTGATTACATAGATGGATCACAAAGCAAAACTCAAAGACTAGATCATACTAAAACTTTTATTCTACTAGATAACGATAAAACCAAAAGAATTGAACTAAGGTAAACGATAAAGATAAATATGTGATAGTGATACGATACCGGGGCACCTCCCCCAAGCTTGGCACAAGCCAAGGGGAGTGCCCCTACCCATGTACTCAAGTCTCCTTCTTCGGAGGTGGTGGTGCAATATTCTTGGTAATAATTCCTTTCAGGATGCGATTCTCTTCTTCGAGCTTATAATTTTGCTGCTTGAGATCCATAATTTCCTTGCGAAGTTTGCCTGTGATAGTTAGAGCGCCGTCCACCCATGGATGCATCCTGGCTGCGGAAGAAAAATCAACACTCCTTTTCAAGTTATTGTAAGAGATAAATTTGGCACCAGGGGGTTCGACTGAATCCGGCAGGACTGAGCTCGTGAATTCTTCATGCCCGCCATTAGGTTGAGGGAGAGAGGTGACTTCTTGAGCTTTTTCCATGGCATCCACTCTTTTTAGGTCAGCTTCCATCTCTTCCTCCATTGACCACCCAAAGGGACCGGCTTCGCTGTATTCTCTTGGATCCGGTGCCGGGTGAGAGACACGACTCTTCCCGACTGACTCTTGCGAAGACATCTTGCTCTGAATCTGTTGCAGAAATAGCTTGAAACAAGAACAGAGGATATTGCCGTGATACGGTGGTCAAAACCTTCGGGAGATTATATAATGAATTTTTACCGTGCAAAACAAGTATTCTGGGAGAAAACAGAGTCCGGAGGAGGCGCGCCCCCACGGCTTGTCGCCTCCTCGTGCGCTATTCGGACTACTTTTTATTTTCCTAATTTTTAAAATATTCCAAAACGGAGTAAAACTGCTTTTGGGAAAGTTTTGGAGTCGGTTTACTTACCGTATCACATACCTATTCCTTTTCAGGGTTCTGGAGCGTTCTGGAAAGTTTCCCTTATGTACTCCTTCGGTGTTATGGTATGAATAACATTAGTTTCAACATTTATGGTGGTACCTGAGATATAATGTTTGATTATTTGCCCATTCACCACCTTCGGGTTATTGCCCTCGGCATTGTTGATCTTGATGGCACCAGAACGATAAACTTCTTCGATTATGTAAGGGCCTTCCCATTTGTAGAGAAGTTTTCCTGCAAAAAATCTTAAACGAGAATTGTATAGCAAGACATGGTCACCTATATTAAATTCACGCTTTTGTATCATTTTGTCATGCCATCTTTTAACCTTCTCTTTAAACAACTTGGCATTTTCATAGGCTTGGGTTCTCCATTCATCAAGTGAGCTAATGTCAAATAACCTCTTCTCACCGGCAAGTTTGAAATCATAGTTGAGTTCTTTAATTTTCCAATAAGCTTTATGTTCTATTTCGAGAGGTAAGTCACATGATTTTCCATATACCATTTTATATGGAGATATACCCATAGTATTTTTATAAGCAGTTCTATAAGCCCATAATGCATCCTCAAGTTTCTTATACCAATTCTTCCTAGATCTATTAACAGTCTTTTGCAAGATCAATTTTATTTCTCTATTACTTAGTTCTACTTGACCACTAGACTGAGGATGATATGGAGATGCAATTCTATGGTTAACATCATACTTAGCAAGCAATTTACGGAAAGCACCATGAATAAAGTGTGAACCACCATCAGTCATTAAATATCCAGTGACTCCAAACCTCGGGAAAATAACTTCTTTAAGCATTTTAATAGAACTGTTGTGATCAGCACTACTAGTTGGAATAGCTTCTACCCACTTAGTAACATAATAAAAAGCAACCAAAATATGTGTATACCCATTGGAGGAAGGAAAATGTCCCATATAATCAAATCCCCAAACATCAAATGGTTCAATAACAAGTGAATAATTCATAGGCATTTCCTGACATCTACTAATGTTACCAATTCTTTGACATTCATCACAAGACAAGACAAACTTACGAGCATCCTTGAAAATAGTAGGCCAATAAAAATCAGATTGTAATACCTTGTGTGCAGTTCTGTCTCCAGCATGGTGTCCTCCGTAAGCCTCGGAGTGACACTTACGTAGGATTTGTTCCTGTTCATGCTCAGGTACACAATGTCTAATAACATTATCTACTCCTTCTTTATAAAGGTGTGGGTCATCCCAGAAGTAATGTCTTAAATCATAGAAAAACTTTTGCTTTTGTTGGTTTGTAAAACTAGGTGGTATAAATTTAGCAACAATATAATTAGCATAATCTGCATACCATGGAGTACTACGAGAAGCATTTATAACAGCTAATTGGTCATCAGGATGTCGACGCGGGAGCACAATCACCTATGGGGCAGGGGTGCCCCTTTATGGTTCGGCATGGGGACGGTCGCGTTGCACAAAGAGCAGAAGCAGTGGGGGACAGCACGGCGATGGACTCTCTCTCTCTTTTACCTAGGTTCGGGCCGCTTTGCAGCGTAAAACCCTACTTTTGCTTTGGTGGATTAATCTGGAGGTGGACGAAGGCTCGACGCGCTCTGGCCCGGCAAGGGTGCCTCGGGTAGAGCAACGTGAGCTTACAAATGCAGGGGGTTGAAGTTTTCGAACCCCTTGCTAGCACTGGTACATCGAGGTGCTATACAAATGGTTTTAACCCCTTTCCTTGACGGCATTTGGAACCGTCGCCAAGTGAGAGTGGGCGATAGGGGGGTCCTTCCCACACGACCCAGAAACCATCGGGGATAGGCCCTCCTAGCACACACGCTCGGCAAAATGAGGTCGTGTGCGACGGGTGAGCGATCAAATACGGTTATACGTACAGTTGTGCTAAAAAAATACAATTATATAGGCCAAATCATTTCCGGTCGTAAGTACATCCCACACAGTCAGTCCCGGCTAAATGTTTCCGTTCGTATGTACATTCCACACAGTCTATCCAAGGAATACGTTTCTGTTAGTATGTACATCCCACACAGTCAATCTAAGAAGTACATTTCCGTTTGTATATACATCCCACACAGTCACTCCAAGAAAAATGTTTCCTTTCGCAGGTACATCACACACAATTTTCCCCATTAAATCGTTTGTGATAGCGTTGCCATTGCACATGATATTAACAATTTTATCATTTGCGTTATTGAATGCATCACACACGATGCGTAGAAGAAACTGTGTGGCATAGGCTGTCCATCACACACACTTTTTATGTGGTAAACATTTGCGTAAGGTGGCCTAACGCAAACAGTTTTCAAGAGGATGTCGTGTGTGATTGTTCATTGATCCAACACGGTTTATTCCTAGAAATTGTGTGCGTTGCCTGAGGTCATCGCCCACGGTGTTTTCTCAACAACCGTTTGCAATAGAAAAACCCAATTAGCAGGCTAATTGGCGTATTATTAATAATCCATTTATTAATCTAATAGACATTTCATATTAAGCACACAATATATTTCATTTTCGTATTAAGGAAGCAAGATTTCATAATTGAAATACATCAGAGTACAACATCATATAGCTTCAACACTCAGCTACCCCATTACACAACTGCACCAGCACCAAGTTTCACATGCAACATCTATAACCTTTGGAAATTATCATCATAGATAGTACACAGACAGATGAATCTCATCTGGAAAACTGCTGAAGCAGAAGGTGAATATTGAGCCTTCATTGATGTTGAACATCTTTGCAACTTTAGGCCAGTGCATGTGGATGATTGTCCGTCCATCCTTCGTCCTCTTCAGGAAGACTTCAATATTGAACCGTGGGTGTTGTATGAATACCTTCCTCGCCTCCTGACCATACAGGTGGTTTGAGAGGTAATCATCAGTGAACTCCAAGATCTAACACTGTCATCCAAACACCTCTTTGGCTAGAGTTAGTTCAGGCTTAGTCATTGTTGAGTATCATTGTTATTTAGGAAACGTAGGATAGCGTAGGATTTTTTCTACCTTGACTTGTACTCCAAGATGACCATGTACTCCTATATATATGCCCACGAGGCTCAAGCAATACAATCAACTATTCCACCAATCTCTCTCTCCCTTTTAACTGTCATGAGCTAGAAACTAACTCTAACCTCTACCTAAGTTAGAGTATCCAAACAGTGCCATTGTTAAATCAAATGGAAAGGCGTGTTAAATACTCCCTCCCGTCCTTTTACTCTGCATATAAGAATTGTCTGAAGTCAAACTTCATAAAGTTTGACCTTATTTATATGAAAAAAATATCAACATCTACCATGCTAAAGTTATACAATATGAAAATTTAAGTCATGACACATCTACTGATATTGATTTCATATTGTGAATGTTGGTATTTTTTCTATAAAGCTGGTCAAACTTTATGAGGCTTGACTTTAGAAAAATCTTATATGCGAACTAAAAAGATTCGGAGGGAGTACAACATGCTTAACAGCAACCAAATATAGTCATTCATTGAGCTATTGTTAAAATTGGTATTGATGAAATTGAACTGCACAGTTCATACTAGCACAGATAGAACATCCCACTGTGAATAGCTGAAATAAACAAGGCATACTACGAACAACCAAAGATGGCAATTGAAACTGGACATATGCTAACTACAACCAACCGAACAACCATAAACCGTAGAAATAAACAAGGCGGAATGCAAACAACCAAATATAGCAATAAATACTGGACAGGTTCTCACTATGAAAGGGGTTCGAGAAAACAAATGATGGGTTTCCTCACTTGTCACAGATTGGCTCCTCCTCGTGGTCACCGTCGATGAGGTTTGACTTGCCAGCTGAGGATCCCAAGCCAGTGTCACAGAACACATGTCCTTCTGAAATGACAAAAGGGGCTCCATGGCGATGAAGGATGGCAAATTGTTCATAACGAGCGGCAGGGCCATCGATGGGATCGACGACTGTCAAACCTGAAGGGTTGGGGGTGGGCAACTTAACCTGTGACATAGCCCGCATCAAGCCGTCGGTGTCGATGACCTCGATGTCGTAGCCGGCGTCCGCGACATGCCAGAATATTCTAGCTCGCTGATTGAAAAGCTCAATCCAGGTCCAGTCATCGTCGTCAGCTTCCTCGGCGGCCACCTTGCCGACATCGGGCGAAGAGGCCGTGATAAAGCTCTTTTGGGCCATTCGCTCCTCGAGCTCCTTGGGAAGCATAGCCGGGCTTTGGCTGCGACGCTCTGGAGTGGGGGAGGGGGGTGGGGATGGGGATCTCTGGGAAAGGGGGCGTTTCACACGCGTCATCTAAGAAACTCAGGGCAGCGAGGGTATGTATATCGGTTGGTAAATTGCATGGGCAGACTGGCAGAGGTTGACGATGGAGGCGGCGGCGGCGGCGGTGGCGACCTAGCTAGGTTTGGAGCGAGGGAGGGGTGGTGTGTATGTGTGTGAGCGGGGGATTTGGGGTGAGCGAAGAAGGATTTGGGGTATGTGTGTGGAGGGGGTCCAAGGTGATGTTTGAGGAAATGTCGCGGCTACTGAAAATTTTACTAGGCGTGAGTAAAATGTCGGGGCTACCAAAAATTTGGATCAAGGGATTGAAGCAGAGCGGGGCGGGAGTAGCGAACATCACAGACGGTTAAAACATAATAATCGTGTGCTATCAAACAGAAAAACACTCCAGCCGAGCAGATATTTTTGAGATTGTGAGGGATGCAGGCGAGAATAAAATGCCGGGGCTATTGAAAATTTGGATCTACTGATTGAAGTAGAGCGGGAGTAACAGACATCGCACACGGTCCACACATACTAATCATGTGCTATCAAACAAAAAAACCATCTAGGCAGGTAGATATTTTCGAGATTGCGAGGGAGTAGATATTTTCGAGAGGGGAAGGGAAGCCTTGTGGAGCCCAATCTACTGTGATCATGTGGGTGACAGGGGCAGGGGCGCGGCACACGGGTATTCCTAGGGAACCATGTCTGTTTCGTACCTGATCGCAGATGGTTGCTGCGTCCGACTCATCTGCTATTTATCAATTTGGCGAAAAAACGCGGGAAAGGGTTAGAACACGAACACACTTTCATGTGGACCAAATACATGTATGAAAAGGGTGGTTTGATGTTCAAATACCCAATGCACAACTTTGATGTGGCACCTGTCGCACAAAGCGCACGTTATTATTGCTAGCCCTCCCCCCAAACACACACACACACACACACACTTCATGTTGATGGGAGGGGAATCCTAGCTATGAACGCATGCCCCCAAATAGCTAGGTCTGACATCTCACCCTACCGTAACACAAAACCGGAAGGAGTACATCATGGTCAACCCCCCCTTTGCTTCCGATCAAATGTGGACCGTGTGCGGGCCCACAGATGTGTTCTTCTGGCGTTAGATGGGTGAGACCACATACGAACCACACCTGCGGGTGGCCCGATATGTGTGTGTGTGAAAACGATGTGGTGTGATATTTAATTAACCAAATCTCAAATTTGATGTGGCACATGTGCATCGCAAATTAACCGGACATCCCCGACCCCACGGAGGTTCATCTAGTGCGAAGTAGTACTGTGCCCCCCCACACACACTTTGAGTCGGTGGGAGGGGGCATCTCACCAAGGCGTATTGTAAAGACTGACCAAGAAGAATCACCACCTTGGTTGTATAACCTCTCTTGTTGTTGGGTCAGAGTCATGCATGGACGTCCACACGCGGCCCCATAAAATAGGCTAGCTTGTCGCCGATAACCACGTGAGGGAGTGCCTGAAGACAACCACTGCGTGCATGTGGCCCAAAAATATGTATGAAGTGTCATGTGGTGTTTGAATATACCCAATGCACAACTTTGATGTGGCAGTGTGCTTTTGGAACCGGAAAGTCCCCACACGGAGCGAGGGTTCACGACGCATATACTATATATATAGGGATTTATGTGTATGAGAGCCCTCGAACTTAGGTCTCGAATTTCACCATGATCGACGTACGACTATACGGTAACACGAACCAAGAGAAGAAGAATCCACCCTTCTAACTTTTCTCGCGTTGTTGGTCGAAGTGATGGATGTCCATGCGGGCCCACGAATATATAGGTCGTCGATGATAACCAAGCGAGGGAGAGTGTCCAAAGACAACCACTGCATGTATGTGCCCTAAACATATGTATGGACATGCATGATGCATGCATATATGTTTGAATACCAAAAGCACAACATTTTGATGTGGCGCATGCATGCGTCGAAAATCACACAGTCCTCACACAGATCTGGTTCATGACGCGTCGCGTGCTCGCCCTCCCCCCACTTCGACCCGGTGGGAGGGATTTGTGTGTACACATGCGCTCGAAGTATAGTTGCATGTACTGTACCGTATAAGACGAACCAAAATTTAATCCCCTCCTAATTATAAGTCAAATTAACCTCTATCGCTGTCGATCAAAGTGATTGACCAAGCGGGCACACAGAGATGGATGAAGCATCTCGCCGATAACCCCGTGAGTGAGTGCTAGAGAGTACAACCGCCATCGCTTGCTTGTGGGCCAAACACATGTATGGAGATGTGTGGTTGTGATGTTTGAATACCTAATATATATGCAGAACTTTGATGTGGTACCTGCCTCGGAAACCTCTAAGTCCCCCACACGAACCAAGGTTCATGACACATAGTATATATATGTTGCCCCCTCCCCTCTTCGATGCGTAATATATACTCCTACGTATCGTAAGACAACCCAAAAATAATCCTCCTTGTTCGTCAAATTACCTTTCTCGTTGTGTCATATATTAGATGGACGACGACCTCGCGGGCCCATTGAGGGAAGGGTCGCAGGTGAATGAGTGACAACCATCATCTGCACGTGGCCCAATGTGTTGGTGATGTTTTTAATACCCAATATGCACAACTTCTTTGTGGCACCTGCCTCGGAAACCGAAAAGTCCCCATACAGAGCGAGATCGTTCATGACGTGTGTGTAGCATGTGCTGCCCCGACCCCCTCCTCCCCTCTTTGACACGTACTATATACTCCTACCGCAACACAACCCAAAAAGAAACCTCCTTGTGTTGGGTCAAAGTGATGGAGGACAACCTCCCGGGCCCACGGATGGAAGCATCGCACACGAGTGACTGTACTATATAACGCGTAGTATTACCCCCCAGCCGCCCTCTTCAACGCTTACTATATATATACTCCTACCGTACGTAACAAAAACCAAAAAATGACCATCCTTGTTGGTCAAATTAACCTCTCTCATCGCATGTCATAGTGTTGGACGGCGACCTCGTGGCCCACGAGAGTGAGTGTCCTAGGAGCACCACTTGCATGTGGCCCAAAGTTGCATGTCAAACTTTTTCTGCAGCGAACATGCGACCAAATGAGTTTAGTTTTAAAAATTGAAAAAAGAATAAATAACATTTGTCTGTTTTTATACATTGATTGATTTCCCAGGGATTTAATGTGCAAAAATCAAATTTGATCTAAAAGAGACCCGTGATAGTGCACGAAAATGGATTGCAAAATCATATGTGTACGTGTCCCTGGGTGCATGTTTAGTCCCCATGCAAGAAATTTCTAACATCGAGAGTCTTGATTTTAAAATCCAGTAAATCCAAAACTAAGTTGAAATTCATGAAACTTATCGTGGTGTCATATGGACACCAATAGACTGTGATATTATTATTATTTTCAAATTTGAGACAAGTTTTGATATAATCTTCTTACATCTAGGAAATTATAAATAATTATCAACCAATATCGCAAACAGACTCTTTATTCGAACCGTGTGCGTTAGACCAACAATGTACGTACCGTGCTTCGGCTAAGCAATAAAGCGACAGAATTAATCATCAAAAAGGAAAAATCAATATAATACGTGTCGCGCACACGTCCCGCGTGCCGTACGAGCATGCGTGAGTTGACGAGACGCATGCTAGCACTAGCAGGCAGACCAGGAGGCCGAGGCATGCGCGTGTTTGCTACGCACTCACCGGTGGGCGTGCTAGTAGCTGTGTGAAATGACGGTAGGCATGCCAGCAGTCCGCTACGCAGGCTCACCAGGAGGCAAGCCAGCCCTTTGACCGCCACCCACCTCACTCCCACTGCTCCATATTAATGGCGCGCCCGATCCGCTGGTCATAATAGGCGGCCGCACACCCCATCCACAGTTGTCACCGCCGCATGGAGTGTATTAGGATTTTGCCGAAGCGCACCATCGGTGGGAGTGGCGACATCGGGGCTGGTGCAGCACCCGCGCAACACATGAAGTTGGGCACAGAGGTTGCTGTCGCCGCCGACGATGTCTCACGCGGGCAACAGCACGACCTTGACTCCGTCGCCGTCGTGGTGCCTCCCCAGCCGGAGCCGGAGGTCCATAGCTACTCCAGCAACGACTCCGACTCCGACGGAAAACCGGTTAGTCCCCCCCGCCCCTTCTGTTGGGAACAGAAATCCTTGGTTATGTTCACCCAGTCCATGAAATCAGAGTAAGATTCGTTAGATCCGTGTAGTGTATTGATTGTTTGAATGGTATCTATGGTTAGTGATTAATTGTTTGTTCTGTACAAATGATTTCTTTGCTAAAAATCCGACTAGGGTTAGCGTGCGTGCTAATAATTCATAGCCAGATCTTGAGAATTGATTTTGAATGTCCTACATATATGCTTGTGCCCTTTTTTCTTCCAGATCTTGAGAATTGATTTTAAATGTCCTACATGTATGTTTCTGCCTTTTTTCTAGATTGCTATGTACACAGATGAGGCTCCGGCCAGCGGCGCCGTCGGCTATAGATCCTGCACCCGGCAGCGCACGCAGAAGCGGCCACGCCCCCTGGATCTGAGGAACCCGTAGAATATCGGGCGGATCGCATCAGCGATCTCCCAGACGCCATCCTTGGGGAGATCATCTTCCTTCTCCCCACCAACGATGGCTACCGCACACAGGTCCTCGCATCTCGGTGGCACATTCTGTGGCGCGCCGCACCTCTTAATCTCGACTATCGTCGGCTATCTGTCATTCATGATTTTGAACTCCATGGAGCCATCATCTCCTCCCACCAGGGCTTTGTTCAACGCCTATGCATACCGGCATGCTGCCTGCTACACATACCCTGCACGGTGGACGCCTGGCTGACATCCCGTCAATTCAAAAAACTCCAGCATCTTGAGTTCTACCATTACTACGCAAATAGCTGTCCACCAAGCGTTGTAGTTGTGCCCTCACCACCAATGTCCATCTCATGGTTTTCTTCCTCTCTCCACACCACCACCCTGGCCCGATGTCATCTACCAGACAATCTAGTACAAATGCTTCGACTCCCACTACTAAAAAAACTCGCGCTTGTGGTGGTCGATCTGTCGGAGGCCTCACTGCACAACATCATCCACTCCTGCTGCCCTGCCCTGGAGCGCTACTGCTTGTTTTTGGAAAAGAAATCCATATCCGTTGTCTCCAAATAAAGTTGCCTCACCTTGTAAGCATTGGAATTTGCTTTAAAGGAGAGGAGCTCATCATCAAAGATGCCCCTTCACTACAAAGGCTGCTCCTTGATTATCATTATGCTCCTTCGCAAATAACTATGGTCTCTGTGCCTAAACTGGAGACCTTGGGTGTAATTCCTGATCCGTTTGAAGGTTACAAGATGGTGGTTGGCTCCACACTTATTCAAGTACTGTATATTATCATCAACACTTTTGTAATCATAAGCTGCATTTTTCATTTGTGTGCGTAAGTTTTATATCATCAACACTTTTGTAATCATAAGCTGGATTTTTCATTTGTGCTCATAAGTTTTATATAATCTTGGAGTACGCTTTTGGTACTAATATTATGTTCTATGCTCAATGAAGAGTTTGTCCATGGGTACCCTATCAATGGCGCTGGATTCTGTCAAGACCTTACATATCAGTACATGGTGTTTTGATCTGAACATGATTATCGGCTTGCTGCGATGCTTTCCATGTCTGGAGAGTTTGTATATAGAGGTGATGATATCAAGCACATTGATATAATTTACTAGAACTAACCGTTCAGCTGTACTATTTTTTAGACATTAATTGTTTTCAGTCTTCATGTCTATTTAGGCTAAAGGACATGGACAAAAAGGTATAACCAATCGGTGGCATAAGAAGCACCGAGATTTTCTCAGTTCTCATGACATTCGTTTGAGGACAATAACGCTGGAAGGATATGCATCCAATCATGCAAACACTAGCTTTGTCACATTCTTCCTATTGAATGCGGGAGTACTATTGTCCATGAGGATTAAGTTTTTCAACAAAAACTTTCTCATGGATGGACACGTTGAACAGCATAAAAAGAAGTTTCAGGTGGACAAAAAGGGCTTCTGAACATGCTCGGCTTCTATTTACAACAACTTGTCTTCATGTACCAGTAGATTTTCTGGTCCAGGATCTTGATTTTGTGGATCAGACCGATCCATTTGATTGTGACTGCCGAAAACTTTCGTTGAGTTAGTTGTTATTGTCCTATTCAATCTGGATTTTGTGTAAACCTGATGAACAATTAATCATCGTGCTTTTGTACCTTCTTTAAGCTGGGGTTAGATATTGCTGCCCTTTTCAGCTCGTCTTTGACCCATATTTTCTTTCATACAAACCGGAGCTTCTATCAAGAAGCCTCATGGTTTCGAGAGGGAACTTGGTCACATGATCTGTGTGCGAAACGACATACGCTGTATCTTCCCGCCTTGATTTATTTTACAGATGCAACATGCAACTGTGCTAAACATATGAAATTATTCAGGGTTCGTTTTTCCTTTTTATACATTGATTTTCCTAGGCATTTTGAACAAATAGCCACCATGTTATTATCGCAAACGGTCGTATTAGTCCAACCGTGGGCATTCAACTAACCATTTACTACCGTGGGCAGCTGTTTGATTAGATGGGATGACTGTGAGCAGTCCGACGCGCACGCCACAAGCGCTGCAATTTGTTGCTGGTTTTGGACTTTTGTTTCGGCCGCCTCGGGAAGGTACGTAGAACAGTCCTCCATTCTCATCTACAAGCACCGCCACCGAGGATCGCCACCTGCTGCGAGATGGAGGACGAGCCGGCCAACAAGCGGGGGCGGGTCGAGCCAGAACCGCAAGAGCCTCCGGCGAACGTGGACTTCATCAGCAGCCTCCCCGACGAGATGTTGGTAACCATCATATCCCACCTCCCCATCAAATATGGCGTGCGGACCACTGTCCCCTCGCGGCGGTGGCGCCACCTCTGGCACTCCACCCCCCTGGACCTCATCATCGACCACAAGTTCTGCAGCGGGGAGCAGCAACGCCTGGATGCATTGTCCCACGTCCTTGCCACGCACCCTGGGCCAGTCAGATGCCTTGCTATCAGTAGGCTCAGTCCCCACAACAAGACCGAAAACAGGTTGCACTACTGGTTCCTATCCCCGGCCCTGGATCGGCTCGAGGAGCTCAGCTTTCATGCTGGACGTCCTTGCTCGCCGTCGCCGTCCGTGCTCCGCCTCGCGCCCACGCTGTGCCGCGCTACATTCAGGTGGTGCATTTCCCCCCGGATCGATGCCGCGCGTGCTCTTCATCTCCCTAAACTTAAGCACCTCGAGATCATTGCCGTCCGCATCTCGAAGGAGGATTTGGAGCGCCTGCTTGTTGTCGGTGCAACAAACCCTGGTGTATGTTGCCCTGACTGTACACATGCTCAAGGACAAGGTTCCAGCATCCAAGCCAAGACCAAGCCGGAGAGAAATGAGCTCTTTGGGAAACCAGAGGGCAGATCAAGAAAACCAAGACAAGCCAAGACAGCAGATATCACCAAGGGAAAAGCCTCCCTTGCCGGACAGGCGAGCCTGGTCAGGTCGAGGCCACCCCAAGAGCAAGTCCCAAGACCTCCCCGGCAAGGGTTGCCGGGACGCTGGCGGCCTGCTATCCCGCCAGGGTTCCATCGCTCCACCTCACAGTGACACAGGTCGCTTATCAGTGCGGTGTCGAACCCCAAAGTGAATAAGTGGCAGTCATTCAGCACGTGGCAGCCATTGCTGACGAAGATCACCCCTAAATGGCACTCGTCCAGAAGCGTGTCAAGCAGGCATGCGAGAAGGTGTTTGAATGGCACAGCAAGGCTTGCTGGGCTGCATCCACGACGTGACACTAAGTGGTGCATTTAATGCACCTTGTCCTGTCTGCAGAGTTAGGTATGATAGCACTGTGGCTATCTAATCATTGGATAATGACTGTTTTGCCACTGTGGTAACCCCTTTACCTATAAAAGGAGGACCGAGGCAACCTTAGAAAGGATTCGGACCTTTGTGCACTCATAGGCACGTAGCTGCTCTCCCCGAGGCGACCTTGCCGGGCTTGAGTATTGCACGTTCGTCACGGTCTTCCACTCAATCCACCAAAGCAGGAGTAGGGTTTTACGCCTCGCGGCGGCCCGAACCTAGGTAAAAACCACCCACGTCACCATTGCCGTGT
Organism: Thinopyrum elongatum; assembly: GCA_011799875.1. Taxonomy (NCBI): domain Eukaryota; kingdom Viridiplantae; phylum Streptophyta; class Magnoliopsida; order Poales; family Poaceae; genus Thinopyrum; species Thinopyrum elongatum. Next base: position 452,791,692 of record CM022298.1, on the reverse strand, counting down.
TGTTCTACGACCTCCGCTCTTTGTGCAACGTGCCCTTACCCCTTGCCGAACCACAAAGGGGCCGATGGCCCCATAGGTGATCATGTCGAACCACAGCATCTTTGGTGTGCCAGGTAGGGGGGGAGCGCTTGTGCGAACCCGAAGACGTAGACAGCGCGTCGATCTTCATCACCATCTCCTTCGACAACGGCGTCATCGCCATGGCTCCAAAGAAAATATCCGGTGCAGCAGCCCATCCTTTCACCTCGAAGGCCCCCTCGTATGCAGCCACAGATCCCATGGGGGCTGCGGTGGCACCGGGGGACGCAAACGCCATAGGGAACGCGACCGGCACAGGCGGCGTCGTCATCGTTCCTCCCGCGGCTGAGGTGGGAGCAGGAGGCGCCGGAGGAGGACAATATCTACAACATCCTAGCGGCCACGCTCCACAAGATGCGGGAGGGGAGAACATCCAGTTCCCACCTCTCCACCTCATTGGAGAACACAGCCGCAACGATGGCGCCCGCTCCAGCGCGAATCGCAACCTCCTAGCTGCCCCTGCTACGGGTGCAGCTACGAGGCGCACGCCTTTCCCAGGAAAAGGCAATCAAGACGAAGCGCTGAACGGGGCCATCAACCCCAAGCGCATCCTTCTCGTGGTCAGGCCACCCTCACGACTGGCTCATGACGACGAGAGTGCGACGCCGCCACTACCGGTACCGTCAGGAGTCAGGCGACGTCGCGATTTGCGCCGTCGTCCATGCCAAGTACTGCTTTAGAGGCCATGGATCGAGCCGAGCTCTTGTTGAGATTCCCGCCAGTGGCCGACCAAATGGATGAATGGAGAGCCACCATTCAAAGTTTGATTGGTTTCGCGGAGGCAGGGGGATTGCAACGAGCGGGCTCGCCACGGCATCCGCAGGTAGCGACAATGGCCCGAGCCACTGGCTGTGCTAAAGGGGCCAACCTCACGGTGCAGTCCCCCCCCCCCCCACGACAGCCGGCGCAGGGGCCGCACCCAGAGCTGCACAACCAAGAACACGACGAGGTGTTGATGGCTTCGTCTGATCCTCGAGCACTTCGAGATCAGCAGCAGGTCCTGGAGGACAGGTGGAGGGAAGATGCGCGCGTTACCATAGAATGGCGCCGCGAAACCCACCGCCAGTCTAACAGGCGCAATGGCCCCAACATCGACGAGCCTGCGCCCGACGGAGACGGATACCTGCCCTTCGAGGTTGGGTGTCCTGCCTTCACCCGCGAGCTGCGGCAAGTCCGTTGGCCATCTACCCGTACGTTCAAGCCAGAGATACAAGAGAAATACGATGGAATACTGAACCCGACAGAGTTCTTGAGCATCTACACCATTGCTGTTCAAGCCGCCGGGGGAAGAGATGAAAAGATATTCGCCAACTACTTCCCTTTGGCGCTCAAGCCAAATGTGAGGTCATGGCTGATGCACTTGCCGGAGAACTCCATCTCGACTTGGGCTGATCTGTGCCACGAGTTTGTTGGTGCCTTCACAGGCGGCCATCAAGAACCAGGGTGGCCCAGCGATTAGTAGCTCCTTCCACAGAAGGAAGGAGAGAGTTTACAAAAGTACATGCAGAGGTTCAGCCGGGTGCACAGGAACATTCCAGATATCCACCCGGCAGCTGTGATTGCCGCGTTCTAGTCCAATGTGTGCAACCGCAGGATACGTTCCAAAATGAATGTCCGGTTGCCCAAGACTGTGAACGAGCTTTAAACCTTGGCGGATAAGTGCGCCCGAACAGAGGAGGGGAGGTGTCTCCCCGGAGAGAGGATGGCATCGACGTCGACTCAGAAGATGATGACGATGCCGCCAACCAGAAGAAGAAGAACAAGAAACGCAACAAGAAGTGCAAGGAGAAAGCAGTGCTGGTTGTTGAGGGGTTGGGTACTCTGAGCACCGGCAAGAAGGCCAAGGCCGAAGCCCCCGGCAAGGAGATTGCCGCGTGCGCCGACTGCCGGGAGGCCGCGGCGACAGAAAAGGCCGGGAAGGCTGACGAGCCGTACTGCAAGATCCATCAAACCAAGGGCCATGATCTCCAAGAATGTCACCAAGTTGAGCAACTCGTCAAGAAGCAGAAGGCTGAATACGAGAAGCATGATAAGGAGAGAGACCAAGATGGCGTTGGTGGGAAGGGACGAGGCGGCCAAGCGGGCCGCCCCGACAAGGTCCCCCAACATCAGGGAAAACCAGCTAAAAGCCATGAGAAGGAGTGTGGTGTCGAAAGCAATGAAGGGGATGAAGAGGAAACCAATGAGCAAGAGTTTCAGAAAGCCACTGACGCGCTATGCATTGACGGAGGCGCATCCTTGCACTCCTCTCACCGCCAATTGAAACAATGGGTGCATGAGGTCAATGCTGTGGAGCCAGCGGCGGACTCCCAGAAACCACTCAAATGGTCTAGCACGCCCATCGTCTTTGACGAAGAGGATCACCCTGACCACACCACTGTGGTAGGGTGCTTGCCATTGTTGGTTTCACCAACAATCCGCAACCTCAAGGTCACAAAGATGTTGGTTGACGGCGGGGCCGGGCTGAATCTGATTTCCCCCAAGGTGCTCAGCAAGCTACAGATAACAGATGAAGAGCTCAAAGTTACTAGCACGTTTCAAGGAATCAACCCCGGCAGGAGTCGTCCAATGGGGAAGATCATGCTGCCGGTGACGTTTGGAGGGGAGTTGAACTACCGGACTAAGAAGATCGTGTTCGATTTGGTCGAACTTCTGTTGCCATATAATGGGATACTTGGGCGACCGGCCCTGGCAAAGTTCATGGCGGCATCCCACTATGCCTACAACACCCTAAAGATGCCAGGACCGATGGGCGTCATTTCTACCCCATCAGACAAGAAGGACGCGGTCATATACGTGGACAAGATGTACCGGGAGGCGCTTGCTGCCGAGGCCACGGAAGCTACAATCCCCACCAAGGAAAACAAACAAGGTAGAAAAGCTAGCAAGGATGCCGGCAAGGAATCCGGGAAGCACGCCTCTCCGGAGTACGCTGCACCCGTCGATGATCTGCCGGAGAGTTCTACTAGCAAGAGATCCAAGGTTGCTGCACCCGCTGTGAAGAAGGTCCCGGCAGGGCTGGTTGGCACTGATGGTACATTAACTATCAGCTCCACCCTTGATGACAAATAGGAAAGCACGCTCGTTGCGTTCCTGCGGGCGAATGTCAATGTGTTTGCTTGGAAACCATCTGACATCCCCAGTGTTCCTAGGGAGGTAATCGAGCACCACCTTGCTGTTTGCCCTCATGCCCGGCCCGTCAAGCAGAAGGTTCGGAAGCATGCCTTGGAGTGGCAGCAGTTCATTGCCGAGGAGATCAAGAAACTTGAAGCAGCTGCTTTGGTCAGAGGAGTATTGCACCCAACATGGTTGGCAAATCCAGTGGTGGTGCGCAAGGCGAATGGGAAATGGAGGCTTTGCATATATTTCACAGATCTGAATAAAGCATGCCCGAAGGACCCGTTCCCCTTGCCGCGCATCGACCAGATCATGGATTCCACCTCTGGGTGTGACCTTCTTTCCTTCTTGGATGACTACTCCGGGTATCACCAGATTTTCATGTCTAAGGAAGACGAGGAGAAGACAACGTTCATAAACCCCTGTGGCATGTACTGTTTCGTACGGATGCCCTTCGGATTAAAGAGTGCTGGGTCCACTTTCACAAGAGCAGTGCAGATAGGGTTTGAGTCTCAGCTACATAGGAATGTTGAAGCTTACATGGATGACATAGTGGTCAAAACCAAGGACATGTCAACTCTCATTCAGGACTTGGAAGAGACCTTTGCAAATTTGCGCAAGATCAACTTGAAGCTAAACCGAGAGAAGTGTTTGTTTGGCGTTCCTTCTGGCAAGCTACTTGGCTTCTTCGTGTCCCACCGGGGGATAGAGGCCAACCCCAACAAGATCAAGGCGATCGAGCAGATTCAAGCACCCAAGACAGTTAAAGATGTGAGGCGTTTGACTGGATGTGTTGCCACGCTAAGCAGGTTCATTTCCAAGTCTGTCGAGCGCGCCTTGCCGTTCTTCAAAATCTTGAAGAAGGCAGGGCCCGTGGAGTGGACCCCGGAGGCAGAAGCTGTGCTACAGGATTTGAAGACCTATCTTTCCTCTGTTCCCACCTTAGTCGCTCCAAAACCGCAAGAGCCATTGCTGCTACCAATCAAGTGGTTAGTGCAGCGCTGGTGGTGCAGCGGGAAGTAGACGAAGGAGCAGTCGCGGCTACCGTCCCCTCCGGAGGGGAAAAAGAACTTATCCCAGCAAGGTCGGATGCAGATGAGAACAAAGAGGAGCGAAGCGACGGAGACTATTCCAGGATCACGGCAGGGAAGAAGGTGGTGCAGCGGCCAGTGTACTTTGTCAACTCCCTACTGTAGGGGGCTAGATCAAGGTATTCTGGCATGCAAAAATTGATCTTTGGCCTCATCATGGCCTTAAGGAAACTGCAGCATTACTTCCAAGCCCATGAGATCACGGTTGTCACCCGCTTCCCCTTACAACAGATTTTGAGGAACCCTGAGGCCACCGGTAGAATAGTGGAATGGGCTTTGGAGTTGTCAAGCTTTGGTTTGAAGTTTGAGAGCACATCAACCATTCAGAGCAGAGCACTGGCAGAGTTCATTGCGGAGTGGATGCCTACCCCAGACGAAGAGGCACCGGAAATGGTTATCCCCGGCAAGGAAGCACACCAAGAATGGATCATGTACTTTGATGGTGCCTTCTCACTACAAGGTGCAGGAGCTGGCGTGCTCCTCGTCACACCCACTGGAGAGCACATCAAGTATGTAATCCAGATGCATTTCCCTCAGGAGAAGGCCACTATAACACTGCAGAGTATGAAGTACTCCTTGCCGGGCTCAGGATCGCGACAGAGTTGGGGATTAAGAAGATGATCATACGAGGAGATTCACAGCTTGTGGTGAGGCAAGTGAACAAGGATTATCAGAGTCCATTGATGGAAGCATACGTGGAGGAAGTGAGAAAGCTGGAGGAGCGCTTTGATGGATTGCAAACAGAGCACGTACCCCGTGCGAAAAACAGCATTGCTGATCATCTGTCAAAGTGCGCTGTGCAAAAGCTTCATGTGGAACCAGTGACTTTTGTTCTCCACCTGACTCAGCCCTCTGTATCCCCGGAAACAATGGCTAGAAAGAGGAGGAAACTAGACTCCGGCAACCCTCTCCCGGTAGAGCTTCCAGAAGCCCCGGCAGAGAGGTTGGCGGGAACAACGCGACTTCGCTTGGCGAGCAGCACCCTCTCGCCGAACTACCAATCCTCGCGGTCGAGGCATGCGCTCCCACGAACGAGGAGGTGCCGCTGATCCTTGTTGTCGAGCCTCAGGCTCCAACTTGGGTGCGACACATAGTCCGTTACCTCTAAACAGGAGAACTTCCCAAAGAGCAAGAAGAAGCTAAAAGAGTAGCCCGGAGGGCCAGTATGTATCAGTTCGTCGATGACGCACTATACAGAAGGAGGCCCAACGGTGTGAAATTGAAGTGCATTTGCCGGGAAGAGGGGAAGGAACTATTGGCAGAGATACACGAAGGCATTTGCGGCTCTCACATTGGATCAAGGGCCTTGGTTGGAAAAGCTTTCCGGCAAGGTTTCTACTGGCCCATGGCCCTCCAAGATGCAATCGAGCTAGTCACCAGATGTGAAGTCTGCCTGTTCCACTTCAAGAATATCCATCAGCCTGCTCAAGCTCTGCAGACGATCCCTTTGTCATGGCCCTTTTTGGTCTAGGGGCTTGATATCTTGGGCCCCTTCCCCCGTGCTACCGGGGGCTTTGAGTTCTTGTACGTCGCCATCGACAAGTTCACAAAGTGGCCGGAGGTGGAGCCTGTGAGGAAGGTGACCGCACAGTTAGCTATCAAGTTCCTGAAAGGACTGGTGTGCTGCTTCGGAGTACCCGCCAGGGTCATCACTGACAATGGCACCCAGTTCATGAGCCGCGCCTTCATGCAATACGTTCAAGCCCTCGGAAGCAAGGTTTCATTCGCCTCTGTTGCTCATCCCAGAAGCAATGGACAAGCTGAGAGGGCGAATGCTGAAGTGCTGCGAGGACTCAAGACAAGAACATTTGATAGGCTACAAAAATGCGGCAGGCGTTGGATTGATGAGCTATCGGTGGTTCTTTGGTCCCTCCGTACGACACCAAATCGAGCTACCGGCCAGACTCCCTTCTCCCTAGTCTATGGGGCAGAAGCGGTGATCCCCACGGAACTCATATACGGGTCACCTCGAGTATTTGCCTACGATGAAGTAGAGCAAGAGCAGCACCAGCATGACGATGCCGTGCTCCTCGAGGAGAACCGTCTCTGGGTTGTTACGTGTGCTGCACGCTATCAGCAAGCCCTGTGCCGCTATCACAGCCGCAGGGTTCATCCCCGGAGCCTTGAGGAAGGCGACCTTGTCCTTAGGCGCGTTCAGTCCGCCAAGGGTACAAACAAGTTGACGCCAAAGTGGGAAGGCCCTTACCTGGTAGTACGATTCACCAGACCTGGCGCAGTCTGTCTGGAGACCGGAGATGTCGTTCAATTGCAAAACTCATGGAATATTGAGCATCTCCGTAAGTTCTACCCGTAAGGTGCGGCTGTCGGGCCCTGCCCGGCAGCCACCCTTTTGTACAAGCTTTGCCGATGCTGCATGTAACCCTTTGTACAAAGCCAGGCGTAGACCCTGAGCAGCAGATAAATAAACAAAGCGCTAGGGGCCCCAAAAAACTTGCATGCATGCATAACATAACATGAGCATGGCATGATCATGTAGATAAGGACATATGTAGCATTGCTTTCCTCTGCACTTAACTGCAGGGCTCTTGCCACAGACTCGGTCCCGAAGAGAAGAAACAGAGACAAGTCTACATATCGGTCCCCGACAAGCCAAACAGATAAGTTCCTTCTTGTCCATAAATGTTCTGTAAGATGAAAACTTGTGCATATGAAAACCTTGTCCCCTTCGAAGCATATGCGCTCCCATCCTTTGTCCCGAACGTTGCTTCGGTCAAGGTGGTTGTAGTGGCCTTTGACGGAGGAGGTTCGACAAGGGGCTGGTCCCTTTCCATAGTTTTGAGCCCGGCAGGCTAAGCCCCACGGCAACAAATGGAAGGAACCGGCAGGATAGCTTGCCGGAGATAACTTGCTTACTTAAATGTATAGAGGCTTCTCACCTCTGCATGGACATGATACATGCACAAGTACCCGGCAAGGCTTGTATTTTTTCATTAATATGCGGATAAGCAAGTACATGTCTTATAGAATGCAAACATGGATAAAGTAGATTACATATTTGAGACTAAAGTTTGGCAAATGCCTACATGTCTTAGACTAAAAAAAGATAAGTGCCTCGTAATCCCTTTCTTGTCCCTCTCCTCCTAGGAACTACAGCGGGAGGCGAAGAGGGCAAAAGGAGTGCCTGAGCAGAAGCCCAACCCGACCCCGTCAGGACCTGCTGAGCACGACCTAACAAGATTGGGAGTGGCGAGGCTGCGAAGGAGGGGGACGAAGAGAGCAGATCCCACCCCCAGGGCCAGCAAGATGACCCAACACAGGCGCCGGCAGGGAGAGCCTACCGGAGCTTAGCTGGAAGACTACTGGAGGAGGCAAAGGCACCAAGAGAGCATCCCCCTCCCCGACAGCCGTCCAGATGAGGCCGGTGATGATGGTGCTGGGGAGGGAGGGAAAGAGCGGAAAGATGAGGCAGCGGGCCAGCAATACAAGACGACTTCGACCTGACGGCCAACCACCCGCCTTCTCCGTCTTCCCTTGTTTTTTCCTCATCACCATTGCTCCAGTAGGGCGCCGACCCCTCGGCCCGTCACCTCCCTCGGAGACGCGGCACACAACGGCGGCGTCTGAAGCATGCGAGGAGCCCCACTCCCCACCTTGGTGGGCAGAAAGGCACCGCCATCTTTAGCGTCAACCCCGACCTCACTGGAGGGGGCAGTGCTGGGATTACCAAGGATCCCGAGCACAGCACCACAGGTAGGAGCCGGAAGCCCCAGGGGCCTCGCCGACGGGAAGACAAACCTCGATGACTTGCGGCAAGGGCAAGTGCTCCCCTCCAGCCGGCTGGCTTGTATGGGGAGAACGAGCGCTCCACCATCTCGGAGAAGCGCAACGCCTCCCACACTGCGGTCGATACGGCGCCAGCGTCTACGACCGCCGCATCTCCGACAACCTCGGAACAGACTCACTCCCCGAGCGTCAACACGAGTATTCGGCGTCATCACCCCGAGCTAGAGCCCAGGGCCTGGACCCGGTTTCCCTCCCTCGACATAACGAAGGAGGAGGCAAGAAATGAAAGGGGAGAGGTGCGAGGATAGGTGCCTCCCCTCCCTCTCACCCCCCTTTTTATAGGCAGGCTAGGGCTGAGGGCTGATCCTTCGCCCCCGCCCCCGAGGGGCTCTTCCTGATCCGACCCGTCCAAGGTACCACCGACGGCCGGATCCGATTATCGCCCTCTTGCACCAATCCCATAAGACCAGGCCTTTGTCATGACGCTCTTCTCCGCGCCACGCGCCTCCGTTACCTACCCCACTCGATGCACGCAGCATACGTGGCAAAGGATATGGGCGTGGTGGGATGAGTGAATTGGCAGTTACTCCCCCGTGGGTTAAAGTCATTCACGGGCCATTACACGAATGGCCCCACTACTATTGGTATCACACGACGTGCGAAAAAACCGGAAACTGACTCAAGCGCGGATTAATGAAGAAGCAAATAAACTATCAAGGGATGAGCTACCACCAACTCTTCGCCTGTGTACTGGATAGGGCCTACCCCAACGATGCTCAGCAGCGCGTTCGGGCCAGGCCCGGGGGCTCCTGTCGGTGCAACAAACCCTGGTGTATGTTGCCCTAACTGTACACAGGCTCAAGGACAAGGTTCCAGCATCCAAGCCAAGACCAAGCCAGAGAGAAATGAGCTATTTTGGAAACCAGAGGGCAGATCAAGAAAACCAAGACAAGCCAAGATAGCAGATATCACCAAGGGAAAAGCCTCCCTTGCCTGGCAGGCGAGCCTGGTCAGGTCGAGGCCACCCCAAGAGCACGTCCCAAGATTTCCCCGGCAAGGGTTGCCGGGACGCTGGCGGCCTGCTATCCCGCCAGGGATCCACCGCTCCACCTCACAGTGACACAGGTCGCTTATCAGTGCGGTGTCGAACCCCCAAGTGAATAAGTGGCAATCATTCAGCATGTGGTAGCCATTGCTGACAAAGATCACCCGTAAATGACACTCGTCCAAAAGTGTGTCAAGCAGGCAGGCGAGAAGGTGGTTGAATGGCACGGCAAGGCTTGCTGGGCTTCATCCACAACATGACACTAAGCGGTGCATTTAATGCACCTTGTCCTGTCGGCAGAGTTAGGTATGATAGCACTGTGGCTATCTAATCATTGGATAATGACTGTTTTGCCACTATGGTAACCCCTTTACCTATAAAAGGAGGACCAAGGCAACCTTAGAAAGGATTCGGACCCTTGTGCACTCATACGCGCGTAGCTGATCTCCCCAAGGTGACCTTGCCGGGCTTGAGTACTGCGCATTCGTCACGGTCTTCCACTCAATCCACAAAAGCAGGAATAGGGTTTTACGCCTCGCGGCGGCCCGAACCTGGGTAAAAACCACCCGCGTTACCATTGCCATGCTGTTCTATGACCTCCGCTCTTTGTGCAACATGCCCTTCCCCCTTGCCAAACCACAAAGGGGCTGATGGCCCCATAGGTGATCGTGTCGAACCACGACACTCGTCGGCTGTACAGCGCTCGAGTACCTTCATCTTCATGCGATGGATGGGTTCAGTAGCCTCCACATCACCTCGACGAATGTCTGTTCGATTTATGTGCATTGCTGGCGCCACCTAAGGCTGTCAGTTGAGGTGTTTCATGATATTGTCATTGAGAATGCGCCTTTCCTCGAGAGATTGTATGTACTTGATAAATTAGGTCCAGCAAGAATCAGGGTCATTCACACACCAAAATTGACAGTGTTGGGCTATTCGTGTGCTGAATTCAATGAACTTGTTACTGGATCATTATCCGTTCAGGTACAACAGTCTTCTTCTTCTCCTTCTTATATATTATTGGACAACAAATTTTATCTAATTGTTGTTGATCTATATGTTCGTCTGTCATCCAGAAAATGATTCCCACAAGCTTGACCCGGCCTCCGCGCACAGTGAAGATCTTGGCACTACAATTTGTCGGCCCCGATCTGGATGAAGTTGTTAGATTCCTTAGATGCTTTCCTTGCACGAAGAAGCTATACATCGAGGTGATGCTCCTTTCCTGTTAATTGTTAACCACAACGGAGCTCAATTTTTTGTTACTTTTACCCATGATTACAATGCCAAATGTAGAATGATTTCTAAAGGAAATTTGGAGGATTTCAATACATATTTTTTTTCGAGATGCTAGTGTTGTACGCGTTTTATTCCTTCGCCCGACATGCTTTCATGATAAAAGTTTATCATGAAAGATTGAAGGTGGCATTTCACTCTTTTCATGTATTTTAGAAATCCTGCAAATCAAAGAGGCCCGAAGTGTTCAAATCTGCAGCTAGGCACTAATATGTTGTCTTTGTTTGCAGATACTTGCAGGCCCGAAAGTAGAAAATGTTGGGGAATATAACAATCCCATTGAATGCCTTGATCTTCATCTCATAGAAATTACTTTTAATGAGTACCGAGGCACCACACCAGAAATTAAATTCGCCAGGTTCTTTGTTGAGAAAGCAAGGTTGCTCATGGTAATGAGGTTTGCCCTATATTTACTGTGCAGAAGTGAATGGATTGCTAAAGAGCGCATGCGTCTACAGCTGAATGGAAAAGGCTCTGCACAAGCTGAATTTCTGTTTGTAACTTCATATGACAGATTATTCGGAAGTCACTATATCGAGCCGCTATATGACTTCTCGATGGCTGATCCTTTCACAAAAATAATGCATGAAAACGATTCCGAAGAAGATGAATTTTGTGTGTCTGAATAGTTTGAACCTTGTAATCTTTGAATTTGGGTCTTGTAATGCTGGAATTTGAACCTTGCAATATTGATGGTATTTGGTATATAACGTAATTGGATGTTTAATTTGGTTTTGTAATCATGTCCTGCTATAAGTATATATATGTTGTTCTTCTGTACACAGAGCATAGATGTTGTGCAGACAGAGCATATCACATCGCACACGGACCACACTAGGGAACCCGTCGGTGATGAATTCATCAATCGCAAATGGTTGTATACCAGCAAGCGTTTGCCCACAACACACACGGCTTATTCAATCACAAACAGCTCGGATGGATCAACTGTATGCCACATATCGCGCACGCAACTCTAATCTGATTCGTGCTTGCCATCGCTCGCACAGTTCGTCTTATTTGCCACGTATCACTGTGCCGGCCTCTGCTCGCGTCTCTCGGCGTGCTCTGCTCGCTGTTAGGTGCCACGGCGCGCTCTGCTCGCGTCCGTCGGTGCGCTCTGCTCACGTACCTCCATGCGCTCGGTTTGTGGACAGCTTTTCCTTGCGTGTTCAACTGATATATGCGTATATATGGTTACTCGCCGTTGAGGCGCCGCGGAGCGCTCTGCTCACGTCCCTGCGTGCGTGCTCTGCCAGCAGTTGGGGCCTACGCACGATCATGTTGGGGGCCCATATGCATGCGGTTGCACCACGCGCGTCGCCACGATGCAGTTATGTGCGACACGTTGGAGTTACGCGCTGCAAATTAGAACTGCCATCCGAGCGTGCCGATATTCCAGGCCATCCGGCTTCCCCATTAATTGCCGCGGCCATTATAACCTTAGTCTCTTCAACCTTTCGATCTCGCCCCACAACACAACAAGCACACCCACGACGACACATACAGAGAGGATATCTAGCGGCGCTCCAATGGAGTTCGGCGAGCATAAAGTGGAGACCCACGCGAGGGAGATAGATCTCTCGGTGGTGTACACCATCGACCCGGCCATGGTGGAGGACTACATCAACAGCGTGGAGCAGTTGCTTGCTCGAGACAAGTACAAGGTGGTTGGCATCGACCTCCAGTACACCGGTGGTCAACCCGGCAAAGATCAGAAGGTTGCCATCGCCCAGTTGTGCGTGCGCCATCATGTCCTCATCTTACACTACTGCATGGCCACAGAGCCTTGCGACCGTTTCACTAGGTTTGTCAACAGCAGCGACTACAAGTTCTCTACGGTGGAAACCTGCAATGATGTAAAGGCGCTCATGGTTATGGGCTTGTCCTGCAAGAACCTTGTCGAAATCCATGACCACTACAGGGTCTGGGGCAGCACGAAGAACGACTCCCTGGTTGAACTCGCCTCGGCCATCATCGACCCCTACTATGAAAAGATGAAGCTGCCAAGAGAACAAATCCTGTATCTGCACGGGGCCTGGACGCGGCAACTGGATGAACCTCACCTCAGGTTCGTGGCCAAGAGCGTGTACACAAGCTACGAGATGCACTAGCCGATCGTTGACATGAGGAAGTGCCTCGTTCCCAAAATCGACGAGGCCGGATCGAGCCACAAGCAGAGCAGTAGCGGCAAGCATCACAAGAAGAAGATATTGATCAGATGATCGTTTATCCTAGTTAATTATGCATGTAATATATAGTTGACTTTGGTGTGTGGAAATGTCATGTGTGTAGTATCCACCTATGTAATTATGCATGTAATAGTTTACTTTGGTGTGTGCAATTAAATGTCATGTCTCATGTGTGTAGTAGCCACCCATGTAATTCGATGTTTAATTTGGTTATGCAGCCATGTCCATATAAGTGTGTATATATATATGTTGTTGTTCTCATGTTTTGTATGCAATCCCATCGCACAACACACATGTATTATTAGCAGCAATCGTCTGTCTTATTATCGGTCTTCGCACACATTTCTGATTACAGACCCGTTTGCCGCGTATCACACACATCTTGTTAAATTAAACCGTTTCTGTTCTCTTGGCTCAACGTAAACAGTTCATCCGAGTGGACTGTTTGCCCTCTATTGCACACACCTTGATCTGGCTGACCATTTCTTTTGTTCCTCCTAATCACAAACAGTTCATTCGAGTGAACTGTATGCCGTAAATCGCACACACCTTGATCTGGCTGACCATTTCTGTTGTGTTGCCTAATCACAAACAGTTAATCCGAGTGAACTGTATGCCGTATATCGCACACACTTTCATCTGGGTGCCCATTTCTGTTGTTCTGCCTCATCGCAAACAGTTCATGGGAGTGAACTGTATGCCGCTCATCGAACACGTAAGTAAAATCCAAACCGTGTTTGATGTATCTGCCATCGCAAACGTTTTGCATCTTTTTTGATGGTTTTTACATCACCGTTTGTGATTAATGCATCGCACATAGTTTCCTCGAAGGTTCTCTGATTGTAGTGTCATGTTAGCAGCATCCTGTAGTAGTGTAGGTTCCCTCGGGCCTCCTTTTATAGGTTAAGGGGTGACCACATTGGCAAAACAGTCATTTGAGTGTGATTAAATAGCTAACAATGCTATCATACCTAACTCTGGCAGTTAGGACAAAGTGCATTAAATGCACTGCTAGGTGTCAAGCCAAGGGCGAATCCCGGCAAGCCTATCGCGCCGCTTATCTGCCTCTTCTTATCAGCTTGACACACCTCCTGGACGGGTGTCAATAAAGCTAATCTCTTCTCCTTGAGGGTGCCACGTGCTTGAAAGGATCCACCTGGTTGTTTAACACATTGACACCACACATATTAGTGACTTGGGTGCAGTGAGGTGGAGCGGTGGTGTCTTGGTGGAGGTTCCTTGTTGAAAGAGCTTGGCGGGGTTTGGTCTTGGCGGCCCCGGCAAGCCTGCCGGGGCAAATCCAGACTTGTCCTTGGGGCGGCCTCGACCTGGCCAGGCTCTCCTGCCCGGCAAGGGAGGCTTTCCCAAGGTGGACTTCTGCTATCTTGTTCTTCTTAATGCTCTCATTGATCTCATGAAGAGCGGCTTCTCTGGCTTGACTTCGTGTCATGCATTGGTGCCGGATGTATGATCGTCAGCATGTCTGTGCATGAGTTCGGTCAGCAAACGCGAATGTTTGTTGCACCAACAGGAGCCCCCGGGCCTGGTCCATATGTGCTACCACACATCGCTGGGGTAGGCCCTAACAATGCACAGGCGGGCACCTTGAACACACTGCAGCGGGATCCATGTTCCTGAGATCTTCTTTGCTTCTTCATTAACCTAGAATTGAATCAATTCCCAATTTCCCCTCGAGTCGTGTGATGTCGAACGACATGGGTCCACCCATGCAACAGGCCAGAGGGCATCCACGTTCATGGGAAGTTGATTGAAGCGTCTGCGTGGTTTGGGGAGGTAACTGCCATTTTACTCATCCCACTACTCCTGCCGTTTCCGCCACGTACGCTACATGCATTGTACAGGGTTGGTGGCGGATGCGCAGGGCGCGGGAATGAGTGCCATGGCAGAAAGCATGGCGCCATGGATTGGCGCAGAGGGGCGGTCGGCGAGTCTAGATGTCGTCAGTGACGCAGATAACCCAGGTTGGAGGAGCAGGGCAGTTGCCACAGGGTGGTGGGGCGCCAGCCCCCTTCCACGCTCCGTTATAAAAAGGGAGCGCAGAGGTGAATGGAAGGGCTCACCCACGCATCATCTCTCTTCTTCTTCTCATGTCCTTCTCCCACCATGGTGAGAGGAAGATTGTCGGTATCAAAACCGGCAGATCTCGGGTAGGAGGTCCCAAGTTGTGCGTCATGGATCGATGGGTAACAGGAGACAGGGGACACGATGCTTTACCCAGGTTCGGGCCCTCTCTATGGAGGTAAAACCCTACGTCCTGCTCTTGTTTATATTGATGAAGTACCAAGGTACATTGTTGATCTACCTCGAGATCATATGTTGTGGTCTAAACCCAAGGGGTATGATGAGTAATGTCATAATCTATCTATCAACGAGCCTGGCCTCGACTTATATAATGTACCGGAGGCCTAGGATAACAAGAGTCCTAGTCGGCTATGTCGGTGGAGAGGAGTCCTTGTCTTGATCACCAAGTCTTGTGGAATCTTCCTCGTATATGTCATCGGCTGTCCGAACTGGCCCATTAGGGAACCGCCACGGGGGTCCTCGGCCCAACCCACTGGTCGGGAGACAACATGGTGAGTACCCCCTAGTCCAGGACATCGTCAGTAGCCACCTGAACCGGTCTTCAAGTCGGGGACGCTCCTCAGTTCCTCCGAACTGTTCTTCATCTTCGGTCATCGGTCTTGAAAACTAGTTCAACAAATCTTCCCATCTCTGATCTTGAGGATCGCCGAGGTATATCTGAAGAGTTCACATGTCGGGTATCCGAGGAGTCTTTTAAGTTATCGGCCTTTATCAATGCCTTGTAAGTTTTTTACGCCACACCTGGGGTTTGAAGTGTTTCCCGTGCGACGGCGCCCTCTTGCGTCTGAGTTCTAAGGCCGAACTAAATCCGAGGAGTCTCTTCACAACCGAGCTCCAACACTATTCGGCATTCAAGGTATCCTCTTGTGTTCGAGCTCCAACGCTGAACTGAATCCGAGGTATCATAGATTACCTTGGCCTCTGAAAATTTGAATGAGTTCATCCGAACTTAAATGCCGGAGTAGTCTTCTATGGAACGAGCCATTCGAATCCAAGCTTTATGCCGGACTGCTTCCGAGCTCCAACGCCGGACTGCATCTGAGTTCTAACGATGGTCAGCATCCGAGGTGTCATAACTACCTCAGTCTTCAAAAGATTGAACGAATTCAGCCGAGCTTAACGCCGGAAATGCCCTCTATGGAGCCAGCCACTGGCGCCCGAGCTTTATGCTGGACTGCTTTCGAGGTGGTGCACCACCCCGACTGTGGGCTGATTTTTTGTGAATATTTTTGATTGGTGCAATTTATTCTCCGCCGAGATATATAGCCAGTAGCCCTCAAGGTGTGTGTCGGTCCAAAACCCGAGATGCACCTGAAGGAAAACATGAAACCGCTGATCCAAGTAGCCCCTAAGACTCAGGTCGATGCGCGAAATCAGCCTGAGGATCAACTCCTAGCTCGGCAGCATACGTAGGAATAGAAACCCAGTGTAATATATTAGAGATAATAGTGATCGGCGAACGGGCCCTTGAGAGAGGGTCTTGAGAAGTTTCCGTAATATATTAGCTTGATGCCAGATAGGTCCAGATGGTACATGTTGTTGTCCGAAGACGCGTTTGCCTATAGTTCGGTCAAGCCGAACACTAAGCACTTTGAATTTTCTGCATTGAACAATCAATGCAGTAGCCCCCGAGACACTGGTCGGGTGGCAACACCAGATCAGGGGATCGATGTGCCCCTTTAATATTTGTAAATAATAAGCCCGAAGCCCAGTAGCCCCCGAGCCTTAATGTGGGCACGGGTGGCCGAATTAAGGATCAATGTCCGGAGTATATCACCATTTATGTGTAATGATTCTATGTATCCAAGTACTTTACATCACTAATGCTCGGATCCGCATTGTACAAAACTTTGTTGACCGACCATCGGCTTCAACCTCTTCGGCCAGCAGCCGAAGAGTGTTCGTCCTACTTTATAAAGCCGTTATAAGAGCAAAGATTTATGGAAAACAAGGCAATCCGGTCATACGGTTTTATAAACAAAGGTACACGGAGAGATATGTTATATTACGTTTTAACGTAAGAAACATCTTCCAAAGAAAATAGTCCCGCTATCGATTCCTTTCTTTGGGTCGTCATGATTATCATGATCATGAAACCTCACCTCCGATCAATGTGGGAGGAAAATATTGAGGATTTTAGTTCGGGGAAAGTTCCCGAACTCTATGGTATTAATGAACCAAAATTTTCACTTCCGTCATTGCCGACCAATGTGATCCTTTAAGATTGCTAGCTTTCGGCTTCACCCAGTCTGAGGTACTTACTCGGATGACCCGGTAGTAACAATCACAGAGGTGCTCTCTTTACCACCTAGCCGTACAATCGGGAACGTAGGGGTAAGCACAGGAGCCATGCAACCCAGCTTTGCCAAAATCTTAAGACAAAATGATGCATATTTATGGCTTTATAACGATGATTGCGGAAGGAGGCCCTCGTATATTAAATACAAACGCCGATGATATGTTTATTTTGACTCCGTTGCGACCGTTTATCATTTGAAAGTGGCCCATCATCGGCTTCCACCCCCTTGTAGATGCTACACAGGGTGTTTTCGCAATAACAAAACAACCCTTAGCCGACGTCTCGGTGCCCGAAGGCGGTTGTGTTAGCGGAAACGAGTCAATCAGATATGCGGGCTTTATAACTTTCACTTAGTCATAGGAGCTTAAAGTTGGGAGGCCAGTTACTAGCCCCCAGTTAGTGTTCGGCGACAGTCGAGGTCAAGCCGTAAACACTTCGGCCAATGTTATGAACGGACCGTCATTTAACATGGGGTGACCTCTATCGATCTTATAATTTAACACACTAATCGGATCACTGATCAGTTTACACTTATTGTGACAGTCAGTTTTCGGCTTTCTCCACGGAGGCGCTTAACCATGCTAGTTGGAAGCACAATCGCAGTGGTTCTTCCTTTGCACACCTAGCCAAACAAAGCGGAACGTAGGAGGCAAGCACAGGAGCCGGGCAACCCAACTATTGACCAAAGACACAATTCGAAACTGATGCATATAAAGCAATGCCCGAGAATGTTTTGCCGAATCTCTAAATGCGTCCGGCGTTGCGCTGCGAGACTTATGCTGGAAACACACAAATAGTTTAAAAGTGCCATAGGCTTAAAAACCAAAAGACTTATGCGGAAACTCCACGTCCGAACTAAATCAAGTCAATTGGTGCCAATCCGAAAATTGGTCTAAAAAAAAATTTGCGCTTCTGTCGTGCTTTAACATGACACATCCGATCTCAAGACTGCAAGTGGGTCAAGATCGGACCCAGGCTATCCGGCTATTGACCACACACTCGAGTCGAGGAAGGAGTGATAGAAAAAGACTTTGCAACGAACAAGAAGAAAACACACTTATTATAAAATGGCTCATGTAATTTTAAGAGCCCCCAACTAACATGGGTAAAGGGAGTTTCTTTTAACAAACAACTCACGTGAGCACGGTCGAACCGAACACAAATTAAAAATTTAAAACTTTGGGCATGAAAGCGACTTAGCTGGTTAATGTGCTCGACATCGATGACGCGGTCCGAGTTTACGACGGGACAAGGTCCCAGCCCCTAAGCCGGTCCCGAGATGGAGGAGCGACGAGCTCGGCACTCCGAAGTGGCGACACAGCACGGCCAATGTGGCGAGGTGGAACCCCCCGTTCGTCCGAGGCGACGGAGTAGGCCGACAGTATGACGCCGAAGTTCTGGTGTGGGTTAATGGAGTGATGACGAAGCCCCCGGTCCAGCCGAGGTGACAGCGCTGCCCAATCTGGATCATTTACCTGTGCATGAAAGATAGTGCAAGCCGGAGATAACAGTAATAAAAAAAGGTTGCATGATTAA
Source organism: Thinopyrum elongatum (assembly GCA_011799875.1). Classification (NCBI taxonomy): domain Eukaryota; kingdom Viridiplantae; phylum Streptophyta; class Magnoliopsida; order Poales; family Poaceae; genus Thinopyrum; species Thinopyrum elongatum. Next base: position 452,773,194 of record CM022298.1, on the reverse strand, counting down.
TAATCCATGCAAAGTGAGTAATAAAAGAAATATGGCCCGTGCGCCAAACACCCGACGAGGTAGGACCCTCTTGATGATGCCGAAGTCTCCGAGGCAACCGAACATGTCGGTATGGCAATTCAATCAACAAGATGATCATGCGAGCCGATTTATGCCAATTGGGATGACGACATTGGCTTGCCGAAGTGATCGCGTGACGCAGTCGAAGTCAATCACCTGCACACATAAAATAGTGCGGTCCAAAAAGAATAATATAAATATATATAAAATCCTTGCATAATTGCTTTTCGCAAAAATAATTTATTTAAAGAGATGTGGCCTGGCGCCGAAGTCAATGTCGATGCAGGGCGTCGGCGTGATGCGGTAAAGGCGTGGCAAAGCACGAATTCACAGGTCGGTCCGAGTTCCGGATGCGGCGTTCGCCGAACTATGTACGGAAACTGACCGAACCACCACGCGACCGTCGTTAATGCGGCCACTGTTTGATAGACCTGTGTACAGATGATGGAACAAACGAGAGTAATAATTCCTTGGGAAAAATAAACCCAAACAAGCAAAAATTGCTAGGATTAATAGCACCTGGTTTATTTGTTATAGCAGTCCGAAGAAAGGTTACTCCCAAAATTGGGACTCGATCCGCACACCTATTTCCTGATGGGTGATGAAGCGACGGCATGGCAATGCTGGCAAAGATTGTCTCGCCGAGGCAAAGCCCCCGGTCCAGCTAACGTAACGAAGCTGGTCGGCTGGTGACGCCGAAGTCTCCGGAGTAGGTTGATGAAGAGATGGCGAAGCCCCCGGTCTAGCCGAGGTGACGGAGCAGGTCGGTAAGGAGACGTTGCAGTTGCCATGTCAGCCGAGGTGTTGAAGCAGTTCGGCGTGATGGACATCGGCTTGAAGAAGCAACAGTGCAGTCATGCCGACGCAGGTCATAACTTGTGACGCGGTCAATGCCGGCTTGATGAAGTGGCCATGCGGCGATGCCGGTGTGCCCGCTCCGTGTAATCCATGGGGCGGTGATGTTGGTGATGATTTATCCTTGGTGATTCCGAACTCTTGTTCGGCTCGCCGAGATGATGATCCAAAGAAGTTGAGCTCGGCTCAAGAAGCGACGACGCGTCTAGAGCAGGTCGGCAGCCGTGGAGCAATATTGCCGGACTGGTTTAACACCAGCGTGATGATGGAGATTACCTCAGAGGAGGCTTAAAATTTTATGGGCACATGTTTAAAAACAACGCACAATACCCTAGAAGAAAATTCCTTTAAAAAAGGTTGTCCAGTATCACGTTCATAAAGAAACATGAATTCGGGTCGGATCCATATTCGCGCAGAAAACATATCTGAAAATTGATCCACTCATTGGAAGGTTCCCGGAGTTTGAACCGTCGGATCGAGCTGAAATTTTGAGGGGTGGTAGATATTGGAATTCCGCAGCGGATCAACGGTTGGATCTTCCAAAAAACGTCCGAGCTAGATGCTGGGCACCATGCTCCAAACTCGTTCAGATTCCCGTCCAGATTCGACAGGGCTCCGGTATATCGGAGATCGCCGGAGATTCCTCCATCGGAACTCGGCGAAATTTTGCATGGTTGTTGTAGACTTAATTCCGCACAATTCCACCGAAGCAATCATTAAAACGACACTAGAGGAGGCAGTGGAGGCGGATAAAAGTTTGCTGTCTAGAAAAACAGCACGGTCGCCCGAGGGCAATGTTGACGTTGAGCCCCCGAGCTCCAAGGATGATTCCTCCGTGATCATGATAGAGATCGGAGTTGATGTTTGATGAAGGCCCTCGTCCGAACATGACAATCGGAGACAGAGCGCAGTCCTCGGTCGAGCCAAGGTGACCAGTCGAGCCGGCGACGAAGATGCCGACGTCACAGTTGATCTGCGGGCGAGCCATTGATCCTTTGCCGATCATACAGCGGAACTCTCAATGAAAGCACCATTGTCGGTATCAAAACCGGCAGATCTCGGGTAGGGGGTCCCAAGCTGTGCGTCATGGATCGATGGGTAACAGGAGACAGGGGACATGATGTTTTACCCAGGTTCGGGCCCTCTCTATGGAGGTAAAATCCTACGTCCTGCTCTTGTTTATATTGATGAAGTATCAAGGTACAGAGTTGATCTACCTTGAGATCATATGTTGTGGTCTAAACCCAAGGGGTATGATGAGTAATGTCATAATCTATCTATCAACGAGCCTGGCCTCGGCTTATATAATGTACCGGAGGCCTAGGATAACAAGAGTCCTAGTCGGCTACGTCGAGGCCAGGCTCCGGTGTCAACAAAGTCCTGGATTAAGGGGTCCTCGGGCGTCCAGGCTACGTAACGTGGGCCGATGGTAACAAGGGAGCACACCGCAGCGCAGTCCTAGGCCGTCTATTCCCAAGGAAGGTGGTGCACGCCGCATCATGACAATCGGTTTTGCACGCGGTACGTAACGTGTGCTTCATTCCTACACATGCGCCGGTATTGAGAAATAGTTCCCGAGGAGGGCGGTTGCCACAGGGTGGTGGGGCGCCAGCCTCCTGCCACGCTTCGTTATAAAAAGGGAGTGCAGAGGTGAACGAAAGGGCTCACCCACGCATCATCTCTCTTCTTCTTCTCATGTCCTTCTCCCACCATGGTGAGGGGAAGATGGCGCGCTCGAGCTCCGGCTGTGGCGACAAGGGCCTCCTCTTGGCACCGCATCCCCGCCCCGCCTGGGGGCGCAGGGGCAGGATCCAGTGCACAAGGCGGAGCCGCATGACGTGGTTGTGGTCGGCGCGGTGCTCGGGGCCGAGGAGGACGCGGTGGTGCGCCGGCCACTCCTCCTCCGGCCGCTCCGACTCCAATGGAGGGCCATATCAGAGATACAATGTTGGAGTTCATCGTCAGGCTGCACGAGCCCCCCACAGTCGTCTTCGGCTTCCTGGCCCTTTTGCAAGGGTGATGGAGGTTGAATAGCCGCGGGTTGAAGCTGCACATGAGAGGTTGCTGTAATGGCAACATGCGGGTGGACGTCGAGTTCCCCGCACCTCATGTCATGCTTCTCAAGCGTGGCTGGAAAACTTTCGCGCGTGCCCATAGCTTGGTGGAGGGGCATGTTCTTCATTTTAAGTTAATGGAGGCTGATCTGCTCTCCATCAAGGTCTTCGAACGCTCGGGTGCTCATTTAGGGTGCTGCGCGGAGAGCTCGACTGATGATGAAAGTTCCTCCTCAAGCGATAGCGACGAGGAGGACACCGGTGAGGAGGACGACAACAGCGAGCCCCCAGTCATCAAGCGCGAAGGCAACGACACGGACTCTAGCTGAACGCCGGTCGCACCGTCACCGTCAGCCAGGCACCAGCAGCACCATCATCTGCATCTGGTCTTCTCCCCAGCAGAGCGATTTGCCGGGGTGTTGGGTGTAGGTGTCTCTTCCTCCTCCAACTGGACTTCGGCTTCGTCTTCCCTCCGGTGTCCCTCCTGCCGTGTTCCTCTGGTCCTGGCAGTGGTGACCAGGGCATCGCCTGCCGGCTTCTTCCATCCTTCTGGCTTTGTCCTCGCCCTCCCGATCTTGTCAGGCTTCGTCCCATGGGCCTTGACGGGGTCGGGCTAGGTTTCTGCCCAGGCGCTCCTTTTGCCCTCTTTCTGCCTTGGTGCAACTCCTAGGAGGAGAGGGACAAGAAAGGCATTGCGGGGCAATTATCTTTTTTCAAATCAAAAGATGTAGGCATTTGCCAAATTTTAGTTCAAATTATGTATTCCTCTATCCAAAGAAAATAGTCCCGCTATCGGTTCCTTTCTTTGGGTCGTCATGCTTATCATGATCATGAAACCTCACCTCTTATCAATGTGGGAGGAAAATATTGAGGATTTTAGTTCGGGGAAAGTTCCCGAACTCTATGGTATTAATGAACCAAAATTTTCACTTCCGTCATTGCCGACCAATGTGATCCTTTAAGATTGCTAGCTTTCGGCTTCACCCAGTCTGAGGTACTTACTCGGATGACCCGGTAGTAACAATCACAGAGGTGCTCTCTTTACCACTTAGCCGAACAATCGGGAATGTAGGGGTAAGCACAGGAGCCATGCAACCCAGCTTTGCCAAAATCTTAAGACAAATTGATGCATATTTATGGCTTTATAGCGATGATTGCGGAAGGAGGCCCTCGTATATTAAATACAAACGCCGATGCTATGTTTATTTTGACTCCGTTGCAACCGTTTATCATTTGAAAGTTGCCCATCATCGGCTTCCACCCCCTTGTAGATGCTACACAGGGTGTTTTCGCAATAACAAAACAACCCTTAGCCGACGTCTCGGTGCCCGAAGGCGGTTGTGTTAGCGGAAACGAGGCAATCAGATATGCGGGCTTTATAACTTTCACTTAGTCATAGGAGCTTAAAGTTGGGAGGCCAGTTACTAGCCCCCAATTAGTGTTCGGCGACAGTCGAGGTCAAGCCGTAAACACTTCGGCCAATGTTATGAACGGACCGTCATTTAACATGGGGTGACCTCTATCGATCTTATAATTTAACACAGTCATCGGATCACTGATCAGTTTACACTTATTGTGACAGTCAGTTTTCGGCTTTCTCCACGGAGGCGCTTAACCATGCTAGTTGGAAGCACAATCGCAGTGGTTCTCCCTTTGCACACCTAGCCAAACAAAGCGGAACATAGGAGGCAAGCACAGGAGCCGGGCAACCCAACTATTGACCAAAGACACAATTCGAAACTGATGCATATAAAGCAATACCCGAGAATGTTTTGCCGAATCTCTAAAGGTGTCCGGCGTTGCGCTGCGAGACTTATGCTGGAAACACACAAATAGTTTAAAAGTGCCATAGGCTTAAAAACCAAAAGGCTTATGCGGAAACTCCACGTCCAAACTAAATCAAGTCAATTGGTGCCAATCCGAAAATTAGTCTAAAAAAAAATTTGCGCTTCTGTCGTGCTTTAACATGACACATCCGATCTCAAGACTGCAAGTGGGTCAAGATCGGACCCAGGCTATCCGGCTATTGACCACACACTCGAGTCGAGGAACGAGTGATAGAAAAAGACTTTGCAACGAACAAGAAGAAAACACACTTATTATAAAATGGCTCATGTAATTTTAAGAGCCCCCAACTAACATGGGTAAAGGGAGTTTCTTTTAACAAACAACTCACGTGAGCACGGTCGAACCGAACACAAATTAAAAATTTAAAACTTTGGGCATGAAAGCGACTTAGCTGGTTAATGTGCTCGACATCGATGACGCGGTCCGAGTTTACGGTGGGACAAGGTCCCAGCCCCTAAGCCGGTCCCGAGATGGAGGAGCGACGAGCTCGGCACTCCGAAGTGGCGACACAGCACGGCCAATGTGGCGAGGTGGAACCCCCTGTTCGTCCGAGGCGACGGAGTAGGCCGACAGTATGACGCCGAAGTTCCCGGTGTGGGTTAATGAAGTGATGATGAAGCCCCTGGTCCAGCCGAGGTGACAGCGCTGCCCAATCCGGATCATTTACCTGTGCATGGAAGGAAGATAGTGCAAGCCGGAGATAACAGTAATAAAAAAAGGTTGCATGATTAATAATTCATGCAAAGTGAGTAATAAAAGAAATATGGCCCGTGCGCCAAACACCCGACAAGGTAGGACCCTCTTGATGATGCCGAAGTCTCCGAGGCAACCGAACATGTCGGTATGGCAATTCAATCAACAAGATGATCATGCGAGCCGATTTATGCCAATTGGGATGACGACATTGGCTTGCCGAAGTGACCGCGTGACGCAGTCGAAGTCAATCACCTGCACACATAAAATAGTGCGGTCCAAAAAGAATAATTTAAATATATATAAAATCCTTGCATAATTGCTTTTCGCAAAAATAATTTATTTAAAGAGATGTGGCCTGGCGCCGAAGTCAATGTCGATGCAGGGCATCGGCGTGATGCGGTAAAGGCGTGGCAAAGCCCGAATTCACAGGTCGGTCCGAGTTCCGGATGCGGCGTTCGCCGAACTATGTACGGAAATTGACCGAACCACCACGCGACCGTCGTTAATGCGGCCACTGTTTGATAGACCTGTGTACAGATGATGGAACAAACGAGAGTAATAATTCCTTGGGAAAAATAAACCCAAACAAGCAAAAATTGCTAGGATTAATAGCACCTGGTTTATTTGTTATAGCAGTCCGAAGAAAGGTTACTCCCAAAATTGGGACTCGATCCGCACACCCATTTCCTGATGGGTGATGAAGCGACGGCATGGCAATGCTGGCAAAGATTGTCTCGCCGAGGCAAAGCCCCCGGTCCAGCTAACGTAACGAAGCTGGTCGGCTGGTGACGCCGAAGTCTCCGGAGTAGGTTGATGAAGAGATGGCGAAGCCCCCGGTCTAGCCGAGGTGACGGAGCAGGTCGGTAAGGAGACGTTGCAGTTGCCATGTCAGCCGAGGTGTTGAAGCAGTTCGGCGTGATGGACATCGGCTTGAAGAAGCAACAGTGCGGTCATGCCGACGCAGGTCATAACTTGTGACGCGGTCAATGCCGGCTTGATGAAGTGGCCATGCGGCAATGCCGGTGTGCCCGCTCCGTGTAATCCATGGGGCGGTGATGTTGGTGATGATTTATCCTTGGTGATTCCGAACTCTTGTTCGGCTCGCCGAGATGATGATCCAAAGAAGTTGAGCTCGTCTCAAGAAGCGACGACGCGTCTAGAGCAGGTCGGCAGCCGTGGAGCAATATTGCCGGACTGGTTTAACACCAGCGTGATGATGGAGATTACCTCAGAGGAGGATTAAAATTTTATGGGAACGTGTTTAAAAACAACGCACAATACCCTAGAAGAAAATTCCTTTTAAAAAGGTTTTCCAGTATCACGTTCATAAAGAAACATGAATTCGGGTCGGATCCATATTCGCGCAGAAAACATATCTGAAAATTGGTCCACTCATTGGAAGGTTCCCGGAGTTTGAACCGTCGGATCGAGCTGAAATTTTGAGGGGTGGTAGATATAGGAATTCCGCAGCCGATCAACGGTTGGATCTTCCAAAAAACGTCCGAGCTAGATGCTTGGCACCATGCTCCAAACTCGTCCAGATTCCCGTCCAGATTCGACACGGCTCCAGTATATCCTAGATCGCCGGAGATTCCTCCATCGGAACTCGGCGAAATTTTGCATGGTTGTTGTAGACTTAATTCCGCACAATTCCACTAAAGCAATCGTTAAAACGACACTAGAGGAGGCAGTGGAGGCGGATAAAAGTTTGCTGTCTAGAAAAACAGCACGGTCGCCCGAGGGCAATGTTGACGTTGAGCCCCCGAGCTCCAAGGATGATTCCTCCGTGATCATGATAGAGATCAGAGTTGATGTTTGATGAAGGCGCAGTCCTCGGTCGAGCCAAGGTGACCAGTCGAGCCGGCGACGAAGATGCCGACGTCACAGTTGATCTGCGGGCGAGCCATTGATCCTTTGCCGATCACACAGCGGAACTCTCAATGAAAGCACCATTGTCGGTATCAAAACCGGTAGATCTCGGGTAGGGGGTCCCAAGCTGTGCGTCATGGATCGATGGGTAACAGGAGACAGGGGACACGATGTTTTACCCTGGTTCGGGCCCTCTCTATGGAGGTAAAACCCTACGTCCTGCTCTTGTTTATATTGATGAAGTATCAAGGTACAGAGTTAATCTACCTCGAGATCATATGTTGTGGTCTAAACCCAAGGGGTATGATGAGTAATGTCATAATCTATCTATCAACGAGCCTGGCGTCGGCTTATATAATGTACCGGAGGCCTAGGATAACAAGAGTCCTAGTCGGCTACGTCGAGGCCAGGCTCCGGTGTCAACAAAGTCCTGGATTAAGGGGTCCTCGGGCATCCAGGCTACGTAACATGGGCCGATGGTAACAAGGGAGCACACCGCGGCGCAGTCCTAGGCCGTCTATTCCCAAGGAAGGTGGTGCACGCCGCATCATGACAATCGGTTTTGCACGCGGTACGTAACGTGTGCTTCATTCCTACACATGCGCCGGTATTGAGAAATAGTTCCTGAGGAGGGTGGTTGCCACAGGGTGGTGGGGCTCCAGCCCCCTGCCACACTTCATTATAAAAAGGGAGCGCAGAGGTGAACGGAAGGGCTCACCCACGCATCATCTCTCTTCTTCTTCTCATGTCCTTCTACCACCATGGTGAGGGGAAGATGGCGCGCTCGAGCTCCAGCTGTGGCGACAAGGGCCTCCTCTTGGCACCGCATCCCCGCCCCGCCTGGGGGCACAGGGGCAGGATCCAGTGCACAAGGTGGAGCCGCAGGACGTGGTTGTGGTCGGCGCGGTGCTCGGGGCCGAGGAGGACGCGGTGGTGCGCCGGCCACTCCTCCTCCGGCCGCTCCGACTCCAATGGAGGGCCATATCAGAGATACAATGTTGGAGTTCATCGTCAGGCTGCACGAGCCCCCCACAGTAGTCTTCGGCTTCCTGGCCCTTTTGCAAGGGTGATGGAGGTTGAATAGCTGCGGGTTGAAGCTGCACATGAGAGGTTGCTGTAATGGCAACATGCGGGTGGACGTCGAGTTCCCCGCACCTCATGTCATGCTTCTCAAGCGTGGCTGGAAAACTTTCGCGCGTGCCCATAGCTTGGTGGAGGGGCATGTTCTTCATTTTAAGTTAATGGAGGCTGATCTGCTCTCCATCAAGGTCTTCGAACGCTCGGGTGCTCATTTAGGGTGCTGCGCGGAGAGCTCGACTGATGATGAAAGTTCCTCCTCAAGCGATAGCGACGAGGAGGACAACGGTGAGGAGGACGACAACAGCGAGCCCCCAGTCATCAAGCACGAAGGCAACGACACGGACTCTAGCTGAACGCCGGTCGCACCGTCACCGTCAGCCAGGCACCAGCAGCACCATCATCTGCACCTGGTCTTCTCCCCGGTAGAGCGATTTGCCGGGGTGTTGGGTGTAGGTGTCTCTGCCTCCTCCAACTGGACTTCGGCTTCGTCTTCCCTCCGGTGTCCCTCCTGCCGCGTTCCTTTGGTCCTGGCGGTGGTGACCAGGGCATCGCCTGCCGGCTCCTTCCATCCTTCTGGCTTTGTCCTCGCCCTCCCGATCTTGTCAGGCTTCGTCCCATGGGCCTTGACGGGGTCGGGCTAGGTTTCTGCCCAGGCGCTCCTTTTGCCCTCTTTCTGCCTTGGTGCAACTCCTAGGAGGAGAGGGACAAGAAAGGCATTGCGGGGCACTTATCTTTTTTCAAATCAAAAGATGTAGGCATTTGCCAAATTTTAGTTCAAATTTTGTATTCCTCTATCCATGCTTGTATCCTGTATGATTCCTACTTGTTTATCTACATATTAATGGAAAAAGGAATGCCTGCCGGGCACTTGTGCATGTATCATATCCATGCTGAGGGGTGGTCCCTCAAAATTTTCAAGTAAACAAGGTTCTCCAGCAAGACACCTTGCCGGCCCCTTCCATTACTGCTACTGAACCCTGCCTGACGGGTTAGGAGCGTGGATGGAAACCGGCCCCTCGTTCGTTCCCCCCACAAATGCTACTGCGACCAACCTGACTGAAAAGATTTTCAAATCAAAGGATGGGAGCACATATGTTGGGGCGACAAGGTTTTCCTACGCACAAGCTTTTCATACAGGAACGCATTGTGGATGGTGAGGGTAACTTATCTGTGTTTGATGTCCTTCTCATCGCTCCCGATAAGAAGGGAGTTGCCGGGGGATCAATATGCTGGCTCATTCCCACTTCTTCCTTTCGGGGAGTTCATCCGTGGTGGGGGCCCTACTGTTAGTGAAGGGGAGAAAACAGCAGCATATGATCCTCCTGAGAGGATTAGTTATCATGCATGCAAGTTTTGTGCCATCGCTTCGTTTTATTATCTTTGCACAGGGTCTTTGCCTGGCTTTGTACAAAGGGTTACAAGTCCAGGGGGCTATGCTTGTACAAAACAGGCTGCCGGGGCAAGGCCCGACAACCGCGCCTTATGGGTAGAACTTACGAAGATGCTCAATATTCCATGAGTTTTGCATTGGCATGCCATCTTCGGTCTCCAGACGGACTGCGCCGGGTCTGGTGACACGTACTACCCGATGTGGGCCTTCCCTCTTTGGTGTCAACTTGTTGGAACCCTTGGCAAATTGAACACGCCTAAGGACAAGGTCACCTTCCTCAAGGCTCCGGGCTTGGACCCTGCGGCTGTGGTAGCGGCGCAGGGCCTGCTGGTATCATGTAGCACGTACAACTGCCCGGAGACGGTCCTCCTTGAGGAGCATGGCATCGTCATACCATAGCTGCCCTTGTGCTACTTCATCGTAGGAAAGTACTTGAGGCGACCCTTATATGAGTTCCATGGGGAGCACTGCTTCTGCTCCGTACACCAAGGAGAAGGGAGTTTGGCCAGTAGCTCTATTTGGTGTCGTTCTGATTAACCAAAGAACCATCGGCAACTCATCAATCCAGCCCTTGCCGCATTTTTGCAGTCTATCAAAGGTTCTTGTCTTTAGCCCTTGCAACACTTCAGCATTCATCCTCTCAGCCTGCCCGTTGCTCCTTGGGTGGGCAACGGAGGTGAAAGAGACCTTGCTCCCAAGGCTCTGGATGTACTGCATGAAGGCGCGACTTATAAAATGGGTGCCGTTCTCGGTGATTACCCTGTTGGGCACTCCAAAACAACACACCGGTCCCTTGAAGAAATTTATAGCTGACTGTGCCGTCACCTTTCTCACTGGTTCCACTTCGGGCCACTTTGTAAACTTGTCGATTGCAACGTACAAGAATTCAAAGCCCCCGGTAGCACGGGGAAAGGGGCCCAGGATGTCGAGCCCCCAGACCGCAAAAGGCCAGGACAAAGGGGATGGTCTGCAAGGCTTGAGCTGGCTGATGGTTATTATTGGAGTGGAACTGGCAGGCCTGACACTTGGTGACGAGCTCAGTTGCATTCCGGAGGGTGGTGGGCCAGTAGAATCCCTACTGGAAAGCTTTCCTGACAAGTGTTCTTGATCCCAGATGTGAGCCACACGTGCCTCCATGTATCTCTGCCAACAGCTCTAGTCCATCCTCTCGACTAATGCACTTCAACTTCACGCCGTTCGGCCTCTTTCTGTACAGAATGTTGTCCACAAACTGGTACATACTTGACTACCGGGCTACTTTCTCAGATTGCTCTGTATCTTCAGGAAGTTCTCCAGTTTGCAAGAATTGGACTATGTGTTGTGCCCATACCGGAGCTTGAGGCTCGACGACAAGGACCAAAGGCATCTCTTCAGCTATGAGAGCATTCCCTTCAACGGCAAGAACCTGGGACTCTGCTTGAGGGTGCGGCTCCCCATCCAGCGCAGGATCTCCTCCAGCAGCCTTTTCACCAGCGGCTCCAAGGAGCTCTGCAGGCAAATGCTTGCCGGTGTTGAGTTTCCTTCTTTTTCTGGCCAAGGCTGATGGAGAAACTATTGGTTGGGTGAGGTGAAGCACAAAAGTGACTGGTTCCACAGGAAGCTTCTGTACAGTGCACTTCGACACGTGATCGGCGATGCTGTTTTCCGCACGGGGTACGTGCTCTGTTTGCAGCCCATCGAAATGCTCTTCCAGCTTTCTCACCTCTTCCACGTAGGCTTCCATCAGCAGGCTCTGATAATCTTTGTTCACCTGCTTCACGACAAGCTGGGAGTCGTCGTGTATGATTAACTTCTTGATTCCCAACTCGACAGCAATCCGGAGCCCGACAAGGAGCCCTTCATATTCTGCCATGTTGTTGGTGGCGTCTTCCCTGGGGAAATGCATTTGGACGACTTACTTGAGGTATTCTCCGGTGGGCGCAACGAGTAACACTCCTGCGTCAGCACCTTGGAGCGAGAAAGCACCGTCAAAGTACATGATCCACTCCTTCAGGGCATCATTGCCTGGGAGGACAGTTTCCACAAGTTCTTCATGTGGAGTTGGCGTCCATTCTGCTATGAATTCTGCTAATATTCTGCTTTGGATAGTTGTTGTGCTTTCAAACTTCAAGGCAAAACTCGACAGCTCCAGAGCCCATTCTACTATCCTGCTGGTGGCCTCGGGGTTCCTCAAGATATGTTGTAGTGGGAGGCGAGTCACAACAGTGATCTCGTGTGCTTGAAAGTATTGGCACAGCTTCCTCGAGGCCATGAGAAGGCTGAAGATCAGCTTTTGGACCCCCAGAGTACCTTGATCTAGCCCCCTGCAAGAGGGAGCTGACAAAGTAAACTGGTCGCTGCACCATTTTCTTCCTCGCCACCTCCTACTGTTTGTTAGCGCTGATCTGTGGCCCACCCCCGTCGCTGCCGGCAGGCCTTGCCGGGGGTTAAGCTGGCCCAACACCGGCTGATTCCGTCGCAGTAGCTTCTCCGCTGTCTGCTTCCCTTTGTGCTACCAAGGTTGCACTAACCACTTGATTTGTTGCTTCCAGGTATAGCAGCAACGGCTCTTGTGGCTTGGGTGCGACCAAGGATGGAATGGAGGAAAGGTAAGCTTTCAAATCCTGCAGGGCAGCCTTGACCTCTGGAGTCCGTTTTACTGGACCAGCCTTCTTCAAGATTTTGAAGAACGGCAGGGCGCGCTCAGCGGATTTAGAGATCAACCTGCTCAGTGCAGCTACGGAGCCAGTCAAGCGCCTCACATCCTTAACTGTCTTCGGGTCCTGGATTTGCTCTATTGCTTTGATCTTGTCGGGGTTGGCTTCTATCCCTCGCGAAGACACAAAAAACCCAAGAAGCTTGCCAGACGGAACACCAAACACGCATTTCTCTGGATTAAGCTTCAAGTTCATCTTCCGCAAATTTGCAAAGGTTTCTTCTAAATCCTCTATACGTGAAGATTTGTTTCTGGTTTTGACCACTATATCATCCATGTAGGCTTCAATATTCCTGTGCAGCTGTGGTTCAAACCCAATCTGCACGGCCCTTGCGAATGTAGAACCAGCATTCTTCAGCCCGAAGGGCATACGCACAAAGCAGTACATGCCACATGGGGTGATGAAGGCGGTATTTTCTTCGTCTTATTTTGCCATGAAGATTTGGTGCTACCCAGAGTATGCGTCCAAAAAGGAAAGCAAATCACATCCAGAGGTTGAATCAACAATTTGATTAATGTGCGGTAAGGGGAAGGGATCCTTTGGACATGCCTTGTTTAGGTCGGTGAAGTCGATGCAAAGCCTCCACTTCCTGTTAGCCTTGCGCACCACTGGATTTGCTAACCAAGTTGGATGCAGTATTCCTCGGACCAAACCTACTGCTTCTAGCTTCTTGATCTCCTTAGCAATGAACTGTTGTCTCTCTAGGGCCTGGTTCCTGACTTTTTGCTTGACGGGGCGAGCATGAGGACAGACAGCAAGGTGGTGCTCGATTACCTCCCTGGGAACACTGGGGATATCAGATGGTTGCCAGGCAAACACATCGATATTCGCCCGCAGGAAGGTAACGAGTGAGCTTTCCTATTTTTTGTCAAGGGTAGCACTAATGGTGAAGGTACCATCAGTGCCATCCTACCATGCCGGAACTTTCTTGGTTGTCGGGGGATCAGCCTTGGGTCTCTTGCTTGTAGAACTTTTCGGCAAGTCACTGCCGGGTGCAGCATAGTCTAAAGAGATGCGCTTCCCGGAGTCCTTGCCGGTTTCCTTGACTTTCTTCTCCTTCTTGGCGGGAGCTGGGGCCCCGACGGCCTCTGCTGCAACCGCATCTCTATACATTTTATCCACACAGATAACTGCATCTCTCTTTTCCGATGGGATAGTGATGACTCCCATAGGACCAGGCATCTTCAAAGTGTTGTAGGCGTAGTGGGGCGCCGCCATGAACTTGGCCAGAGTTGGCCTGCCAAGAATCCCGTTGAATGGCAGGGGAAGTTCAACAACATTGAACACAATCTTCTGTGTCCTGAAGTTTATTTCCCTGCCAAATGTTACAGGCAAGGTAATCTTTCCCTTCGGCTGGCTCCTTCCTTGGTTGATTCCTTGGAAAGTGCCAGTCTTCTTCAAATCCTCATCTGGAATCTAGAGTTTCTTCAGCACACCCGAAGAAATCAAATTCAAGCCTGCCCCGCCGTCAACCAACATCTTAGTGACCTTGAGGTTGCGGATCGTTGGTGAGACCAATAATGGCAAACATCCTACCGCGATGGTGCGGTCTGGATGATCCTCTATGTAAAAAATGATGGGCTTGCGGGACCACTTGAGCGGTTCTCGAGCGCCTGCTATTGGTTCTGCTGCATTAACGTCACGTGCCCACTGCTTGAGCTAGCGGTGAGAGGAGTGCAAAGATGCACCCCCGTCAATGCACATTGCTTCAGTAGCCTTCTAGAACTCCTGTTCACTGGTTTCATCATCTTCCTCTTCGCTGTCATCTCCATTTACTTTCCTTTCACGGCCTCTGGCGGGTTTTTCTTTCTACTGATCAGACTTGCCACGGTATCCGTTACGACCACCACGGCCCTTCCCGCTAGTACCATTTTGGTTTCTCTTCTTGTCGCGCCTTTCATAGTCAGCTTTCTGTTTCTCCACCAACTGCTCGACTTGCTTGCAGTCTTGGAGATCATGACCCTTGGTCCTATGGATCTTGCAGTATGGCCTGTCGGACTTGCCGGTTTTCTCAGCAACCGCTGCCGCTCGACAATCAGCGCACATAGCAGCTTCCTTGCCGGGCGTCTCAGTTTTTGCCTTCTTGCCGGTGCTGAGATGACCAACATTCTCAACGGCCATTACTTCCTTCTCCTTCCGCTTCTTGTTGCGTTTCTTGTTCTTCTTCCTGGGGGCAGCAGTGTCATCGTCGACCTCTGAATCGACTTCAACGTCAACTTCTTACCCGGGAAGTCTTCTCCCTTCTTCACCATGAGCACATTTATCTACCAGCGTGTAGAGTTCACTGGCGGTCTTGGGCAACCGAACATTCATCTTTGCCCACATTCTGCGGTTGCGCACATTCGTATGAAATGCGGGAATCACAGCTGCCGAGTGTATCTTTGGAATGTTGCGGTGCAATCGGCTGAACCTCTGCAGATACTTACACAAACTCTCCCCCTCTTTCTACAGAAGGGTTTGCAAGTCACTAGGCCACCCTGGTTCTTGATGGCCGCCCGTGAAGGCGCCTATAAACTTGTTGCACAGGTCGACCCAGGAGGAAATGGAATCCTCCGGCAGGTGCATCAGCTAGGACCTCACATTTGGCTTGAGAGCCAGTGGGAAGTAGTTGGCGAGCACCTTTTTTCCTTTCCCCCGGCAGCTTGTACGGTAATCTGTAGATGCCCAGAAACTCTGTCGGGTTCAATTTTTTGTCTACTTCTTGTAACACCCTGGATTTTACCCATTTTCTTTTCTTTTGATTTTGGTTTGGATTTGCCCTTTTGTGGCTTAGTGGTCTTGAAACCTGGAGAGATCACCTTTGATTCCTCTCCCAGGTGGCTTGTCAATCTCAAAACCATCCCAAGACCTTGCCATTTCCATCTTGAACCAATCCCAATATTCTTTTCTCGGGAATATTCCTTTTTCTATTAAAGGAATAACCCCGTCTGCTCTGGGTTGTGAAGCAACCCACATCTATGTCATCCCACAAATAATTCCCATAAATTATTTGGGTCAAATATTCCTCAGATATGTCAAAACCCTTCCTTGCCATGACCAAAAATATTCCACCAATATTCATTTTCTGATTCTGCCCTAGCTGGCAGTTTGTGAAGCAAGTACCCATTATCTTTGCTTGCTTGCTCTCAAACTTTTTGTGCTCTCTTTCCCATCCATCTAATTTCCTCATGCCAAATTTCAAGTTCATTTGCCTGGTAAATATTCCTGAGGAATTTTCCAAAGTTTCTGTTCAAACAGAGGCCTTGTGAAGGAAGTGCAAGCTAGGCATATCCAAATGAGTTGAAATTTTGCAAGCATCTTCATATGCTGAAATAATAGCTCTCCACAAAATTTGAGCATCATTACATTATCTATGTGATCACAGCATCAAATCTTTGTTTCTGGTCATATTTTTCTGTTGTGAAGCAACTATATTTTATATTGCTTCCTAATTGCTGAAAATTTACCAGAGCATTCCCCTACCCATATAACACCTCTCCAAAAAAATTGGGCTCATTTCATCTCGCAATTTATCCTCAGTTATTTTTCTAAGGTTCTGTCCAGTAGGATGCTGTGTGAAGGAAGTACCATTTTGGTTTATCCAAATGGTATGAAATTTATACAGTGTCTTCATATGACTATATAACTCATCTCCTCCAAATTTCAGCTCAATCAAAGCCAGTGTGTGAGTGCCACTTCAAGATTTGTAATTCTGGTCAGTGAAGCCATTTGAACTGCAAGTGCTCCTTATCTTCATCCAAATAGGCTGAAAATTTGCAGAGATGATCATCTTAGCATGTGATCACCCTCTGGCAAAGACCAGTCCCTATCTCTTCTTGTATCTTCCTCACCACGACACAAACACCTTGCTGTTCCAGATAAAACCTGCTAGCTGTGGTCACCTCAAGTGCCACTATGCTTGTTTCTTTCTTCCTTGACCTCGTCTGTTGAATGACCGATCGAGTTGACACGGTGGGGTTGACCAGAACATGTGGCATTGCCGCATTCACGCGGTGACCATGGGTCAGACAGGCCAAACAGCACACTCTGGAAACCGCGGTCGCTGTTATCGTCGATTTCCTCTGCCTCTCGCGTCCCTTTCATGTCCAGTAGCTAGCCCATGCTCGTGCGGTCAATTCCTCTCTGCTGCCCTGCCTTATCTCGCCGTGGTTACGTCGCCATCGCCATGCCCGTGTCAAAAACCGCCTTGGCTCCTCCATTGCCATGTGGCCAGAGCGCTCTCGAACTCTCCTGAAGCGCCTGCGAGCTCTCCCGAGCCTTCCCGAGCTCGCCCGAGTCCTCTCCAATCTCCCGCGAAGCTTGTGGATGCCTCTCCCCTCCTCCAGGCATGCTCCCGAAGCTCCAGGACGCCGGCGACGTGTCCCGCAGCCGTGCTCGCTCACCCGCGTCGCCCAGAGCCTTCCCGATCTCTCCCCGGTGCTATAAATAGCTGCCCCGAGGTCTCCCGCATCTCATCCACCCCTCCTCTGCCTCTCTAGCCCACCGGAGCCCCTCTCCCTCTCCTCTGTCCGTCGCAGCCATCGCCGGAGCTCGAGCAAATCCGGCCATCCCGAGCTCCTCTTCTCTCCCCTCCACCACCATCGCCTTCCCCACGCTCCAGTGCATCTCCCCAACTCCTCGCCCCTCGCCGGAGTGCCCCGTGGCCACATGCCCCTCGTCTGACCGCCGGCCGACCCCTCTCTGTTGCCCATCGCCACGGTCGTCCTGGTCCGCCCCGGCGCCGGCTAGCCCTCTGGACGGAGGCGGCGCATCGCCCCGAGTCCACCGGTGGCCATAGCTCCACCGGGGACGGCCGGAGCAGCCCAGACTATCGCCGGCATCGCGCCGCCTATTCCTCCTCTGTTCTGTGCGGGAACGGGCGAGGAAGAAGAAGACGACCGCCCTGCCAAGCGGGCCCCGCGCATCAACCTCAGCACGTCGCTGCCACGCTGGATAAGTGGGAGGGCCCCAGGCGCCAGCGGCTCGACCCATTCCCTCTCCGTTGCCCTCTGGTGCGGCTGCGCAGGTGGGCCGGCCCAGCAAGCACAACGGCTGTGCGGCCCAGCCGACGCCCAGGCAGCAGCAGCAGTTTTGGCCAGAACGGCCCGAGGGCACAGTGCATTTTCTCTTTTATCCAGTGAAAGAAAAAAAAACTACTGAGGACCCAGATGTGAATAAAGTATTTACAGAAAGGTCCTTGGTAGAAAAACCACTACATCTCTTCAACCATAACTCCGATTCAGGTGAAACCAACGCCCACTTCTTCGTCTCGTCGAGCCCGTTCCGTTGGTACCATTTTCATAATGTTTTGACACAGTGAAAATAACCATTTTGCCCTTGCCCGTAAACAGACCCCTCCAGGAGAGAACTGTTTCCGGCAATCGTATCCGCGGATTCTCCGCACTTCTCCTCGATGGTTCTTTCATCCCCAGGCAAGCCACGACAGCCACTTGCAAGATGGATTTGCAGAAGCTATGGTTTCCTACCTGAGAAATTATTTTAATGTGTGCATGTTATTCTGTCTGGAACTACTGTATATGCTCATGTTCTATGCTTGTGCTCATCCTTATATTCTGTCCATGTGCATCTTGCTAGTTATCAGGTACTCATTGGTAGCATTATGCTCATGGTTAACACTGGCAGTAGTTCATGCTAAGATGATGACATGTCTACATGTTTCTTTATCTGCTGTTATGGTTCATCCTGTTATCATAGCTCAGCATGTCATCATTCAAATTTAACCGGATGTTAATCGAACTTGAACACCTGTTGGCTGAGTCATAGTGCGCCACCAAATCGAGCTCACCAGTGAAACCACACTTGCTGGGATGGGGCAGCCCTAACTCGGTCTATTGTCATGCCTCTCGCCGGTGCCTCCAACCAGGGAAGGTTATGAGCGCGTGCTACCCTGGCCCGGTAGGCGGCTATAACCTTGTGAACCCAGTTTTGGTATTGAGCTCAGGTCCCCGTTTGGGACAGTTTTATTTGGCCATGACGGTGGCAGGTGTCGGAAGGACACAGGGGTCACCCATGACATAGCCCAAAGGGGAGTTTGTCAGAGTGGCTGGGAGAGTGCCATGCAATAGATTGGGTTTTGTCGGAACATTGTTGGTCCACCCGAATGGGAGCACGAGGCTATGAGTTCCGTGGTGTGGGTATAGTGTACTAACCTCTGCAGAGTGTATAATCTATCGATAGCCACGTCCTCGGTCATGGGCACAGTTCGTAGTAGGACACACTATGGGTCAACAGTATAATAATCTTACTTATAACAACCTGGTTCGATGAGAAAGAAGTTGGTTGATCTTTATGTGATCGCGAGAGGATCACCGTGGTATCGAGGATACCGATGTTGGTTGATCGTCATCACGAGGGGATCACCGTGGTTTGGTGTTGTGTGGTGATCTCGGGTAAAGACCAAGCTCCTTGTGATCATGCTATCACTACGGTATTGCAATACCAAGTTCGGTTGGTCCCGAGGTTATCATGTGGCACACTCGATGGTAAGTTCCTACATGTGGAGGTTACGAGGTAACCCCAGAACAGAGTAAGTTGCACCATGGTAGTTTTAACCTATTGCATGTAGTGTCATCCTGGTCATATGCCATGCCTATATTGTTCTAGCATCATCATGTTTACACCTGCTTGATACGCGTTCCAGCCAGAGTCCCTGCGGAGTGGAGTTCACCACCGCCGTCGGGGTTTCGCTGCCAAGGTTACTCCGCTTCCTCGGGTTGTTCCGCTGTTAGCATAGAGCTACCCTGGGCAGGCGTAGTGTCGCCGTGCTAATGTAATCCTTGTACCCTTGTAACCTTATTCATAGTAATAAAGAGCTGGTTTGTTCTATGCCAACAGTGCCGTATTCTAGAAGACTTGTCTCTGGGCTGGAATATGGGGCGTTCCGGTTTCCTCTGAGCCGGGGTGCCACAAGCGTTGGTATCAGAGCAGGTCTGGCTGTAGGACGCCCTAGACCGCACGAACGTTAGAAACCGGTAGCATAGAGTCTTATCGGTTTGCTGCACTTGTTTGTTGCATTTGTTTGCTGCATAGCATGCATATAGACTATTTATCACTAACGATGGAGCTGGTGAGTGTAGGTGGTATCGGTTTTGACCCACTACCTGCACCCTCTAGTTGCATTCTTGTTCCTTGGTGTGGTGTCATCTTCGTCCCAGTGGAGTGATGCCAAGGTGCTTGGTGTTTTCGATTCCTTATCGGATTGATGCACCGGTACCACACCAATTATCCTATTCAGCCACCCCTATTGTTTCGGTGATAGACATGTTTCTATCCCGAATCTTGCCATCATCCCATCAGCCACGTTGGCAACCCTTACTGATCTTAGTTATCAAAAAAGGGCAATGCCCGCAAGCCTTTCTTTTCATCGATTATCCTACCCTGCCATCCATTCTTTGGGCAAGTACGGTTTCTTCCATACGCTTGATGATGCGGTCGTGACCCCCGTGTTCCGACCCACGATCACCAAGTATGTCCCCGCCTCCGTGTCCGTCCAGCTGCAACCGGTGTAAGCCCATGTTTGGTTTAGCCTTGTTTACACCAACTTCCTTCCACACATTGATTCACTTTCGTGCACACCGCCACAGCATGTTAGATCGTAACATCGGAGTTCTTGCGAGATTTGTGTGCTTAAGTAGGCATGCATATTATTGCTGTGAATAGCTGTGGTATATGATATTGCTTGTGTGTGACCTTGTTGCTTTGTGTGCTTGAAGTTGCTCACCGACACTGGACTCAAAGAATCAGTGAAGAGGCAAACATTTGGAAGCTCAGCTCAACAATATGGAAATTTTCCGCCGACTGCCTGGCATGGGGAATATCTGGTCTGATTATAATGATATCCTGGATTGATTATTGGCATCAGGTATATATCAATGTGCGATCTTCATAGCAGTAATAATCAAATCAGCAAGAAGGCAAAGATGTGTGCATGATCAGCAGTACACTTCGGGTCAAAGGTATGGTTCACATATAAGGTTGGAGGCTACTATGAGTACAATTTGAACCAGCTATATCCCGGAAGCAAGCCAGCATATGCTAGGAACTCAGTGCCCAACAAGAAGGATAGTCAAACAACTTTCTGCATTAAAAGTAACCGACAGCAGAAACATTAAGGGATATATATATATATATATATATATATATATATATATATATATATATATGCACTCAGTCTGCTTATGGCAACAAGGGAACTTCAGATATAAGCAACTCAGTCTTTCTACACAAGCTTGCCTCAGGAATCAAGTGGCCAGCCACACATGTTTCCATAGATGTGGTAAACATGCTGCCAAGGTCATACGAGTTACCCATACAATGATGTCAGCTCGGTGACGATTTGACCATTGCATGAGCTATATAAGAAGAAGGACGCCAGTTATACACTTCAGAGGGATGAGCAACAACCTATGGAGCAAGCCGACCATCTGATATATTCCCTAAAGCATTGCTCTGTGAGATTTCTTGCATGTTTAAATTAATATGCTTGCTTGTGTAGTGGTGAGCTGTATGTGACTCTGACGAACCCTTGCTTGCACTTTCTTCGATAACGGCACCACGCCTGTGTTCTGAGCTGTTTTCGGCCGTCCAGGGTGGATGCCAACTTTTGTTTCTCTTTTCAACAACTGTCTGTGTTCTGAGCTGCTTTTCGGCCGTCTCGGGCAGCTGTTGAATTTCTTTCTGTAGCAGTGACCCTATGCTCTGAGCTGTTCTTCGGCCGTCTTAGGGAGTTGCTACTTTCTTCTTATCGACACCGTCTCATGCTCTGAGCTGCTTTTCAGCCGTCTTGAGTCGGGGTTGAGTTACTCCAGTAATGTCCCAGATCTGAGTTGTAAAGACCATTCTGGTGGCTTCTGGTTTATTTGCCGGTTTCATTCAAGGGTTCAGACGATCGTTACCCTACAGCTACAACTTGTAAAGTAATATGCCTGCCGGAATAGTGTACCTGGCAGTACCCATGGTCATCCGAAGAATCAAGAAACACATAAGGCCAAGCTCTGTCAGCTAAGGATACAGGCAAAGAAAACCATAATGAAGAAGCAAGATTGGCCATATAGGTATGATAATGGTTGCCAGATCAACATGGTACAGATACTCAAAACAGTCTGGTTCGGTACCAATCACCATGGGTGCACACCCACGGGGTATATCCCATTTGCAACGACCTCCTATTAAGGTACCCCACTCAGCCAACTACGTATGCTCAGAATTGTCAGGAGAAAACATCCAAGTCCGTCAGGTGCCGATAGACGGAACGATTAGAAGGTTGACAACTGTCTCGAAGCATGTGTCCTCACCTAGGGGAATCGGTTAAAAGAGAACCTACCGTGAACAAAATTCTTCGGCCAGAACCATCGTCAGTCAAGCCTGGGAATAATACCGTTATAAAGTCATACCCTTATGCTGGTCACGACAGGTGACAGTCGAGTATTTGGTACAAATGTGACACTCAAGACAATGGAGATACCCAAGATGATTCAGTAAATTGTGTGAGAAGCCAGGTTCCATCAGGAGAATGGTATGATTCACAGTACTGTTTGGAACCTGGAGGACACATATCCATTTGAAGCTATCCAATGCAATGAGTAAAAGATTCCGTGTCCACCGAGAGAATCATTTTGCAACTCAATGGACGATCGTCCGTATGGGACTCTATCACAACGCATCCATAAGGAACAACTCTCGGGCTTGCAAGAAGAACAGAGATTTTAGTCAGCATAATACATCGCACCCAGACAGGTCGGCAGACATAAAAGGATCAAAGTCAGAGTAATATATAGAAGGTAAGATCTGTCAGAATGCGGATCCAGTGAAACAAACCACTCTGAAACCAGGCAGTGAGTCAGATAATGTACAGTGGGGACATAATACAAAGGCAAAAGGGAACCCGAGTTGGAAACGGTTTCCTCAAGTGGGAATATCCATGTTTGACCCCTGAGCAACCAAATCTCGAGGACGAGATTTCTTTAAGGGGGGTAGGTTTGTAACACCCTGGATTTTACCCATTTTCTTTTCTTTTGATTTTGGTTTGGATTTGCCCTTTTGTGGCTTAGTGGTCTTGAAACCTGGAGAGATCACCTTTGATTCCTCTCCCAGGTGGCTTGTCAATCTCAAAACCATACCAAGACCTTGCCATTTCCATCTTGAACCAATCCCAATATTCTTTTCTCGGGAATATTCCTTTTTCTATTAAAGGAATAACCCTGTCTGCTCTGGGTTGTGAAGCAACCCACATCTATGTCATCCCACAAATAATTCCCATAAATTGTTTGGGTCAAATATTCCTCAGATATGTCAAAACCCTTCCTTGCCATGACCAAAAATATTCCACCAATATTCATTTCCTGATTCTGCCCTAGCTGGCAGTTTGTGAAGCAAGTACCCATTATCTTTGCTTGCTTGCTCTCAAACTTTTTGTGCTCTCTTTCCCATCCATCTAATTTCCTCATGCCAAATTTCAACTTCATTTGCCTGGTAAATATTCCTGAGGAATTTTCCAAAGTTTCTGTTCAAACAGAGGCCTTGTGAAGGAAGTGCAAGCTAGGCATATCCAAATGATTTGAAATTTTGCAAGCATCTTCATATGGTCAAATAATAGCTCTCCACCAAATTTGAGCATCATTACATTATCGATGTGATCACAGCATCAAATCTTTGTTTCTGGTCATATTTTTTTGTTGTGAAGCAAGTATATTTTATATTGCTTCCTAATTGCTGAAAATTTACCAGAGCATTCCCCTACCCATATAACACCTCTCCAACAAATTTGGGCTGATTTCATCTAGCAATTTATCCTCAGTTATTTTTCTAAGATTCTGTCTAGTAGGATGCTGTGTGAAGGAAGTACCATTTTGGTTTATCCAAATGGTATGAAATTTATACAGTGTCTTCATATGACTATATAACTCATCTCCTCCAAATTTCAGCTCAATCAAAGCCAGTGTGTGAGTGCCACTTCAAGATTTGTAATTCTGGTCAGTGAAGCCATTTGAACTGCAAGTGCTCCTTATCTTCATCCAAATAGGCTGAAAATTTGCAGAGATGACCATCTTAGCATGTGATCACCCTCTGGCAAAGACCAGTCCCTATATCTTCTTGTATCTTCCTCACCACGGCACAAACACCTTGCTGTTCCAGATAAAACCTGCTAGCTGTGGTCACCTCAAGTGCCACTATGCTTGTTTCTTTCTTCCTTGACCTCGTCTGTTGAATGACCGATCGAGTTGACACGGTGGGGTTGACCAGAACACGTGGCATCGCCGTGTTCACGCGGTGACACGGGCGTAGAAGAAGACGACCACCTGCCAAGCGGGCCCCGCGTGTCATCCTCAGCACGTCGCCGCCACGCTGGATAAGTGGGAGGGCCCTAGGTGCCAGCGGCTCGACCCATTCCCTCTCCGTTGCCCTCTGGTGCGGCTGCGCAGGTGGGCCGACCCAGCAAGCAAGCGGCTACGCGGCCCAGCCGGTGCCCAGGCAGCAGCAACAGTTTTGGCCGGAACGGCCCGAGGGCACAGTGCATTTTCTCTTTTATCCAGTGAAACAAAAAAAAACTGCTGAGGACCTAGATGTGAATAAAGTATTTACAGAAAGGTCCTTGGTAGAAAAACCACTACATCTCTTCAACCATAACTCCGATTCAGGTGAAACCAACGCCCACTTCTTCATCTCGTCGAGCCCGTTCCATTGGTACCATTCTCATAATGTTTTGACATAGTGAAAATAACCATTTTGCCCTTGCCCGTAAACAGACCCCTCCAGGAGAGAACTGTTTCCGGCAATCGTATCCGCGGATTCTCCGCACTTCTCCTCGATGGTTCTTTCATCCCCAGGCAAGCCACGATAGCCACTTGCAGGATGGATTTGCAGTAGCTATGGTTTCCTACCTGAGAAAATATTTTAATGTGTGCATGTTATTCTGTCTGGAACTACTGTATATGCTCATGTTCTATGCTTATGCTCATCCTTATATTCTGTCCATGTGCATCTTGCTAGTTATCAGGTACTCATTGGTAGCATTATGCTCATGGTTAACACTGGCAGTAGTTCATGCTAAGATGATGACATGTATACATGTTTCTTTATCTGATGTTATGGTTCATCCTGTTATCATAGCTCAGCACGTCATCATTCAAATTTAACTGGATGTTGATCGAACTTGAACACCTGTTGGCTGAGTCATAGTGCGCCACCGAATCAAGCTCACTAGTGCAACCACACTTGCTGGGATGGGGCAGCCCTAACTCAGTCTATTGTCATGCCTCTCGCCGGTGCCTCCAACCAGGGAAGGTTATGAGCGCGTGCTACCCCGGCCCGGTAGGCGGCTATAACCTTGTGAACCCAGTTTTGGTATTGAGCTCAGGTCCCCGTTTGGGACAGTTTTGTTTGGCCACGACGGTGGCGGGTGTCGGAAGGACACAGGGGTCACCCATGACATAGCCCAAAGGGGAGTTTGTCGGAGTGGCTAGGAGAGTGCCATGCAATAGATTGGGTTTTGTCGGAACATCGTTGGTCCACCCGAATGGGAGCACGAGGCCATGAGTTCCGTGGTATGGGTATAGTGTACTAACCTCTGCAGAGTGTATAATCTATCGATAGCCGCGTCCTCGGTCATGGGCACAGTTCGTAGTAGGACACACTATGGGTCAACAGTATAATAATCTTGCTTATAACAACCTGGTTCGATGAGAAAGAAGTTTGTTGATCTTTATGTGATCGCGAGAGGATCACCGTGGTATCAAGGATACCGATGTTGGTTGATCGTGATCACGAGGGGATCACCAGGGTTTGGTGTTGTGTGGTGATCTCGGGTAAAGACCAAGCTCCTTGTGTTCATGCTATCACTACGGTATTGCAATACCAAGTTTGGTTGGTCCCGAGGTTATCATGTGGCACACTCGATGGTAAGTTCCTACATGTGGAGGTTACGAGGTAACTCCAGAACAGAGTAAGTTGCACCATGGTAGTTTTAACCTGTTGCATGTAGTGTCATCCTGCTCATATGCCATGCCTATATTGTTCTAGCATCATCATGTTTACACCTGCTTGGCCTGTAAATGCCATGCTGTTGCTTGTCTTGACTGCTTTGGTTGCTGTGAGCTTGCGAGTACATTCAAAGTACTCACCTGGCATGTCATGCTAGTTTGCAGGTCATGCCATGATTACTTGCTTGTCGAGGATTCCGAGTTTGCGATCTAGGATACGCGTTCCAGCCAGAGTCCCTGCGGAGTGGAGTTCACCACCACCATCGGGGTTTCGCTGCCAAGGTTACTTCGCTTCCTCGGGTTGTTCCGCTGTTAGCATAGAGCTACCCTGGGCAGGCGTAGTGTCGTCGTGCCGATGTAATCCTTGTACCCTTGTAACCTTATTCATAGTAATAAAGAGCTGATTTGTTCTATGCCAACAGTGCCGTATTCCAGAAGACTTGTCTCTGGGCTAGAATACGGGGCGTTTCGGTTTCCTCTGAGCCGGGGTGCCACACTTCTCCGCCAGGTCAGGCTTGAAGGTGCGAGATGATGGCCGCTGGACCTGCCGCAGCTCATGTGTGAAGGCCGGGCACCCTACCTCGTAAGGTAGGTACCCGCCAGCACTGGGCGTGGGTTCATCGACAACAGCCCCGTTGCGCCTATCAGATTGACGGCGTGTCTCGCGATGCCGCTTGATGGTGACGCGAGCATCTTCCTTCTTCCTTTCCCTCAACACTTGACGTTGATCACGCCGGAGTTGCGGATCAGACAAGGCCACTGATGCCTCATCACATTCATCATCGTCAGGTGGTCGCTGAGTTCATCGTGGCTGCCCTTGGGAGAGCGGCCGCGGTGGGGACTGCACGATGGGTGCGGTCCCCACATCTTGGCCACCAATGGGAGTCGCCTGCGGGCGTCACGACGGTTCCGCGCATGGTAGCTTCTTACCCTCAGCAAACCCAAGGAGACTTTGAATGGTAGCTCTCCATTCATCCATCCTGTCTGCTGCTGGAGGGAAGTCCAATAGCAGCTAAGCTCTCGGTACTGCTTCAGCCGACATTTCTGGCATTGTGTGGGAGGCAGAGCGCGACACCGCTCGACTTCTGGATGAACCAGAAGGAGCGCCGTCGGGCTCTCGCCGCCTCAGACCAGTTGCCAGAGGGACTTTTCGCGGCCGAAGCTGTTCTCGTTGACCGGGCTCTTGGTCAGCCGGGCCCTTTCCATGCGGGTGCGGTCGCTGGGGGTCGATGGTGCCGCTCGGGGTGTTGTTGCGCTCACCCGACGTGGGACGAAGCGCACGCCCTATCTCAGACCCTCCGGGCGGCGCTGCTAAAGGATCTCAGCCCACACTGGAGCGGGCGTCGACGTGGCATCGGTTGAGCAAGCCGATGGGATGAGAGGGAGGAAGCTGTGCATCTCCGTGACCTGTACCGGCGGGAGCTTGATCGGTGGCATGCTGAAGAGGTTGGGTCATGCATGCGGCCCCTGCCCTAACCGTAGCAGGGGTGTTAGTAGCACCGCCCGTGTCATGGGGGAACCCGAACACCTATGGGGCCATCGGCCTCTTTGTGGTTCAGCAAAGGGGGAGATCATGTTGCACAAAGAGCAGAAGCCATGATGCAGCACGACGATGGTGACACTGGTGGTTTTTACCCAGGTTCTGGCCGCTCTGAAGTGTAAAACCCTACTCCTGCTTTGGTGGATTGGGTGGAGAGACACGACGACCATGCAACGCTCATACCCGGCAAGGTGGCCTCGGGAAGAGCAGCTACGCGTGTACAAGTGTGCGAGGGTCTGAATCCTTTTCTAGGTCGCCTTGGACCTCCTTTTATAGTTCAAGGGGTATCCACAATGGTAAAACAGTCTTTATCTGATGATTAGATAGCTAACAGTGCTATCATACCTAACTCTGGCAGTTAGGACAATGTGCATTAAATTGTCTTCCAATGAGCCGCCACGTGCTTAGTGGAAGTCACTTAATCACTTGGGGGCTCGACACCGCATTGATAACTGGTTTACGTTGTAGTGCGGTGGGGCGGTGGAGCCTTGGTGGGGAGATTTGCCCTTGGCGGACCCGGCAAGCCTGCCGGAGAAATCTTGGACTTGTCCTTGGGGCGATCTCGACCTGGCCAGGCTCTCCTGCACGGCAGGGGAGGTATTTCCAAGGTGATGCACTACTGTCTTGTTTGTCTTGGTCTTCTTGATCCACTCTTTGATCTCACAAAGAGCTGCTTCTTTGGCTTGGCCTTGCTTTGGATGTTGGTGTAGCTATTCCTTCGTCAAGCTCTGGCTGCCGGGGCGGAGGCCTTTCGTCCGTGCATAAGTCAGGGGAAACATACACCCCTATTTTTGTACACCGACAGAAGCCTCTAGGCCTGAGCCATACGTGTCGCTGGGCACATTGGGTTAGGCCCCAAACAGTGCACGGACACGCATCAAAGGAACGCTACCCATGCAGCGGTTGTTATGATGACCAGTCAATCCAACATCCACTCCGCGTAATTACCGCCGGTCATGGGGTCGTGGTGACTGTAACAGTTAATGGGTAGTGCGCCTGTAAAAACGGTAACTTCCTGTGGAGAGATAGCGAAGAGCCAGCCCCCTGTGCCGGTTCCCAATAAAAAGGCAACGCGAAGGGGGCGCTACTCATTCGCATCTGTCTCTCCCTCTTTCATCTTCTTCCTCAAGCCAAGCAACTGCCTCCGCCGCCAACACCCGCCTCCATAGCTCTCCTTAGATCTCTTGTCCATCTTTTGAGCCCAAGAGATGGGGTGAAAGACGGCCGCCGCGAAAGGGAAGCGGGCAGCCGGCGCCAAAGAGACCGCAACAGAGGGAAGGAAGAAGAGGGCGGAAGAGCTGGACAGGAAGCGACAGGAGGACGTGGTCTTCTTCCTGTCGAGCTTGGATGGTAATGTTCTGATCGCGAAGTATGCATATATGTGGGGGAGGGACGTCCCGAAAGGCATGGAGCACCTGTGGTTTTGCCGGAGGGAGAAATAACTCCAACGAACTCATACCGCTTTTTCTGCACGTATTTCTACTATGGCCTCACCTCCCCCTTCTCTGACTTCTTCTGTGCAATGATGACGGTGTATGGATTCCACCTTCTGGACTTCACGCCCAATGCAATGGCATGTATGGCAATCTTTGCTCATTTGTGCGAGAATTTTGTTGGAGTTGCCCCCAATGTGGATCTGTTCAGGCACTTCTTCAGCCCGCAGATCGAAGATAAATCCCACCTCTCAGGAAACATAAGCTAGATTCCAAAGGGCAGGAGGGATGAATGGCATTATCTCCCCAGCCAGTAGCGCAGCAGGTGGGAGGAATGGAGGGCAGACTGGTGTTGGATTTAGGATATGGATGCCCCAGAGTTCTGCGCGGTGCAGACTGAATGTGTTGTACGCGGCAGCGACTGGAGCAAGCTGGGCCTCACTGATGACAGGCTTCGCCCAGCGTTGAACCGAATCGCTCGTCTCAAGGCTGCCGGGCTAACCATCGAGCATGTGGGGGCGGATTTTCTCCGGTGCCGCATTGCACCGCTGTAGAAGAGGGACATATTTGCTTGGGAGTATGGAGATGCTGCCGACAGAAAGCGTCTGTACCCGGGCCTTGTCAACGATCTGTCGATATACGGCCACGGCTGGCTATGCGAATAGTTGTTCGGCAGCCTTGGGCGATTCCATCTACCGGCAAAGGTCGTCCCACTGCATATCAATTCCGCTCGGGACCAAATTCTAAAGTGGATGCCTGATCACAATGCTTATGGAGTCGAGGCTGACTGGCCACTGCCCGAACTGGATGCTGAAATGCAGTGGGTCTCTGGTCTGGAAGAAAGGGCTTCCAGGGTGGAAGGCAACATGTTCAAGTGCACCTCCAAGGCGGAGGCAGAGTTCATTAGGAAGCGGATTGAGGAGGACAAGGCGTCCCGGGCTGCCGGGGGAACGAGGCCTGGAGAGGAGGAGGAGGAGGAGGATGCCGAAGGCGAGGGCTCTTCTGATGAGGGGAGCGCGGAGCACACCATGGAGGAGGCTGCTGGGCTTGACCCTACTGGGGCTTGAGTTCTTCAAGCCATGACAGCATAGGTCCAAGAAGGAAACGGGGCCGAGGAGGTAGAGCAGCCCGAAGAGGAATGGCTTGCGATGGGCCCTCAAGCTCCAGTGCCAGATCTGGGCCAACGCCTTCGCAAGCGGGCCAGCCGGGGAACAGCGGCCCCTGCTCCCCGGTCATCCACCAAGAAAGTGAAGAAGATCGCCTCCAGGAACGACAAGCTAGAGGTGGTACACCGCCAATCCTCCCGCCTTTCTGAGGCCAAAACTCCTCCCTCCAAGCGACGAGCAGTCATGGGGGTTGACCCAAGCCCCCAGTCAAGCCCAGCTTCTTCGCATAGCTCGATCCCGCCAGAGAGCTCACCTCCACCAAAGAGTTCAAAGCTGCCGGGAAGTTCTGCTCCTCAAACTTTAAAAAGGAGCAGAGCGACCCCATCACTTGCGGGATATGCGTTGGGCTCCATGCTTGTAGACCCAGAGTAAGGAGAACAACTGACTTTCTTGCTGAGGTACTATGTATTTGATAGTGGCTGATTCAATCTTGTCTTCGTTTATCTCGGCGAGGACGAAGAGCCCCTCGCTTAGCGGGCCAAATGAACCAGGCATGCGGTGGCGTCGGAGACCTCGGCAAGCCTGGGCCTAGTGGGGAGAGGACAGGGGACCTTGCACCTAGCCCCCAGCCAAGCCCCCGACGCGAAGGGATGGGGCAAATCTCGCCCGTCCAGAGAAATGCAGAAGAGCGTGCCTCACCCCCTGCCAAAGTAGAGAGTGGAATCCAACAGGGCGAGTCCCACAAAGAGGGGTCTGCCTCAACCAAAGTCCAAGCAGAGAAATCACTGGCAAGGGTCTCCTTCGAGGGGTCTGCTCGTGCTGATGTCCCAGCCACTGAGTGAGTGGACACGGACTGCACGCCGACAACTGATGTTGCCAGGGAGGTGGACGCTCCTCCATAGCAAACACCACCGGGTAACCCACTTGCCCTTGTTCCTGCTTCCTTGAATCGTTTTGCTTCTTGATTTTCGAATTGATTGCATATGGTTTCACATCATCCCATCTGCTGATCTTGCTTGCAGCTCCGTTGATTGAAGAACCTAAGCTCTTGGAAGAGGTGGCCAGTATTGGGAAGAGCGCTGCCGAGGAAGCAACCAAGATTGCTGCCGCGGAAGGTCATGAACAGGCTGCCGGGGATATCCAGGGCCCCCGGAAAGAGACGGAGAAAATCCCGAGCAGCACTTCCAGCTTAGGCATGGTCGTTGAAGAGAAAGGTCCTCTCCAATCCATGGGTCCTCTCCCAATGAACTATCCTCCGACAGCACCCTCGCATCCTTCCCCTAGCAAGTTGGCACTAGCCCTAGCTCAGCCTAGGCTCGCAGCTGTTGGCTCGTCTGCCGTAGCTGGCGTGGATCTTGATGAAGAGATAAGCTGCATACTGGGGCCGTTGTTCTAGAGGGATATAGAAACTGGTGATTCCACTGATGGCGCCAAGGATCTAGCTTTCCTGGAATCCGTGGCGGCAGGGCTCAAGGAGACGCAGCATAGGTACGATCTCAAGTGGCGAGCAGTCAAGGAGCAGCATGACTCTGCCGTTCTTATGGACAAGAAGCTGGTGGACAAGGGCAATGAGCTCCGAGAATGGTACAAGAAGCAATCCCACTCCATCATGCGGCAAGAGGAGATGCTGACCATGGCCAAAGAAGATATCGCTGCCCGGGAGGTCTGTTTGACAAAGCACGAGGCGCTTCTTAATGCCAAGGAGAAGGACATTTCTGCCTGGGAAGGGAACCTCGAAGCCACCCTCCGCGGCAAAGATGTGGAGTTGGAGGCTCTTGTCCAGCAACTTACCAAGGATCTGGAAGACAAGCACAAAGCAACGTTTGACGCGCTTACTCTTGAATCTTCTACCCAGCTGAAGAAGGTTGCCGATGAGCTTGCTACCGCGTCTGTTGCTAAGACTGATCTTGATCGCACAGTGGCCAAGCTGACGAAGGATCTTGCCGGGAGCAGCAAAGAGATCGCATCTCTCAAAGTGGAAGCGCAGAAGGCAGAGACCACCCTGAAGGGGGTGCAATCACAACTTTCCTCCAAGAGCCAGGACCTTGACACCGCCAATGGCACCATCACTGATATGAAGGTCAGGCTTGGCACTTTGGAGAAGGAGATCGAGTCTGCCGATGCCCGCGAGAAGTTCCTGATGAAGGACTTGGATAATGCAAGAATCCTCCAAAAAGACGCGAAGACAAACTGGAGAACCAAATCCAGCAACGTGACCTCTGGATCAAGAATCTGGTTGACATCGCCGAGCACCTCACTGTCCAGATCACAATGATGGACATGAAGAGATGGGCCTTCTCCGTCAGCGAACATGAAGTTCCGAATGTCAAGTTGATTCTTTTCTTTAAAGGCTTGATTGAAGGGCTGAAGACGTATCAAGACGACAGGGCCGTCTGCTTTGCTAACGAGTCCCGAAGCTTGCTCGTGACGCCCTCTTCATGGTCTTAAGCAACCTCGCTTTCCGCCATTCGGATCTCAACCTCTCTGATGGCTTCAAAAGGCTACTGCCAGGCATCGATGTTTCTGTTGCCGAGGAGAAGGCTGGTCCCCTAGCCGACAAGGTTCTCTCCGTCCCAAGAGTCTCCGGAGGTCATCAAGCTCAGCCTTGAACTATCTTTATTACCCTGGTGCCCTGTAATAAGACACAATATGTATCTCGTTCTTAGATTCCGTACTATTCTTGTTTTAATGCTCGTTGAACTGGTGTTTATATGCAAAAATGCGCTATCCCTCTTAGGTTTACCCATTGGTATACGTATGATTAGTTTCCCTTCCATACTTTGGTTGCCCGCCAACAGTATGCTGCCGTGATTGCTTTGAGGAACGGGTCCTTAGCATTCTGCTGGCAAAGACATTCTACCGCTGAGTTTTTCCTTAACAGCCTTTGACGCAGCCACCCACTTTGTCGAGCAGGCTCGAAACAAAGCGAGGGCGCAGACAAATACAGTAAGGTTCCATCGTACAAAAGGAGTTATCATACAAAACCTTGGTTACCCGAGGGGTAGGCAAGCGCAAGCTCGTGAAGAAAAATCAACAAGCAGGCCAACTTAGCTTTTATTTATGTTTTCTCCCTGCTGGGATGTACTTTCGATTGCGCACTTCGTCTTCTCTTCCACTCGTGGCTGGCTCTTTTGTTCGCGTCTCCTAAGGAGACTGTGCTCACACACCCGTGTTTGCTCTGCAAAAGCACAAGAACGAGAAGGGGCACAAGAGAGGGACTTGGTAGTCCATTAGTTACGCACCCAGCCCTGGCACAAACCGGGGGATTCAAAAATGCTCGCAACTAACGATATATGGTGAGAAAGGAGAAGAACCAGCCCCTCCCTCCTTTTCCTTCACTTCCAATGACTTCCCGGTAGCCAATCATGAGGGACACGTTGGCGCGAAAAGCCTTGCTGGGGTTCGCTTGCTGGGGGTGCCAGCCAATAGATTTGCATCAGCGTTTGCTCAGGATTTACCCTTGGCGGGACAAATGCAGGACCGAGCTCCACGCAAGCTTATCGACGTTAGTGACAATGCCACAGTGCGGCCCAGTCATTGGTGAGCGAGAAGTAAGAGGGAAGGTTAGGTACGCACCATTTTCTTGTCTGTTCACCCGAATGATACTCTTCGGGATTGGACGCGCTTGGCAGGAGGACGCGAGGAGGGTGACGTCATCGTACGTCTCGCTCCTCCTTCTGGCTGTGGGTAGCACAGTGGGCACGCCATCTGTGCTAGCCATGGCTATTGCAGCACCGTCGTCCTTTACCCTCATCGCCATCGCCGGTGCGGCGGAAGGCGAGCGATGGAATCTGGGAAGAAAGGGGCTAGGGAGTGGCACTATTCTTTTTCTTCGAAGCCGTTGACGAAGAGGGCGATGATGAAGATGATGATGATGAAGCTCCACGTGCTGTTCACAACTTTAGGTTCACGCAGGCGATTCCTCCTACCTGGCGCACCAAAGATGTCGTGGGCGAACACGATCACCTATGGGTTCGTCGGCCCCTTTGTGGTTTGGCAAAGGGGGAGATCATGTTGCACAAAGAGCAGAAGCCGTGATGCAGCATGATGACGGTGACACTGGTAGTTTTTACCCAGGTTCGGGCCGCTGTGAAGCGTAAAACCCTACTTCGGCTTTGGTGGATTGAGTGGAGAGACACGACGAACGCACATCGCTCAAACCCGGCAAGGTGGCCTCGGGGAGAGCAGCTACGCGCGTACAAGTGTGCGAGGGTCCGAATCCTTTTCTAGGTCACCTTGGACCTCCTTTTATAGTTCAAGGGGTAACCACAATGGCAAAACAGTCTTTATCTGATGATTAGATAGCTAACAGTGCTATCATACCTAACTGTGGCAGTTAGGACAAAGTGCATTAAATGCACTGCTAGGTGTCATGCTAGGGGCGAATCCCGGCAAGCTTGCCGTGCCGCTTAAGCACCTCTTGCTTATCATCTTGACACGCCTCAGGACGGGTGTCACTTGGGGTTAATCTGTCTTCCAATGAGCCGCCACGTGCTCAGTGGAAGCAACTTAATCACTTGGGGGCTCGACACCGCATTGATAACTGGTTTGCATTGTAGTGCGGTGGGGCGGTGGAGCCTTGGCTGGGAGATTTGCCCTTGGCGTACCCTGCAAGCCTGCCGGGGAAATCTTGGACTTGTCCTTGGGGCGGTCCCGACCCGCCCAGGCTCTCCTACTCGGCAGGGGAGGCCTTTCCAAGGTGATGCACTGCTGTCTTTTTTGTCTTGGTCTTCTTGATCCGCTCTTTGATCTCACAAAGAGCTGCTTCTCTGGCTTGGCCTTGTTTTGGATGTTGGTGTAGCTATTACTTCTTCAAGCTCGGGCTGCCAGGGCGGAGGCCTTTCGTCCATGCATAAGTCAGGGGAAACATACACCCCTGTTTGTGTACCCCGACAGCCCGTCCCGCCAGGTCCGCCCGCCGCAGCCGCGGCGCCCGTTGCGCCCGCAGCCACGGGTAACGAAGCCTTCGAGGAGGAAGGATGCGCTCTGGCTCCGCTCTTCTTCTTGGGAGCCATGGATGACGAAGGTTGACGAAGATTTACGTGCTGGCCATTGCTTCAGGTATGCACAAGCGACGCCCCCTACCTGGCGTGCCAAAGATGTCGGCGTGGGAGCACGATCACCTATGGGGCATGGGTGCCCCTTTGTTGTTTGGCATGGGGACGACCGCGTTGCACAAAGAGCAGAAGTAATGGGGGATAACACGGCGATAGACTCTCTCTCTTTTACCTAGGTTCAGGCCGCTTCGCAACGTAAAACCCTACTCCTGCTTTGGTGGATTAATCTGGAGGTGGACGAAGGCTCGACGCGCTCTGGCCCGGCAAGGGTGCCTCGGGTAGAGCAACGTGAGCTTACAAATGCAGGGGGTCGAAGTTTTTGAACCCCTTGCTAGGTCGCCTCGGGCCTCTTTTTATAGGTTAAGGGGTGACCACAATGGCAAATCAGTCATTTGAGTGTGATTAGATATCTAACAGTGCTATCA
The DNA here is from genome assembly GCA_011799875.1 of Thinopyrum elongatum. Lineage (NCBI taxonomy): Eukaryota > Viridiplantae > Streptophyta > Magnoliopsida > Poales > Poaceae > Thinopyrum > Thinopyrum elongatum. The sequence continues at coordinate 452,738,108 of CM022298.1, read as the reverse complement.
TAGCTAACTCTGGCAGTTAGGACAAAGTGCATTAAATGCACTACTAGGTGTCAAGCCGAGGGCGAATCCCGGCAAGCCTGTCGCGCCGCTTATCTGCCTCTTCTTATCAGCTTGACACGCCTCCTGGACGGGTGTCAATAAAGCTGATCTCTTCTCCTTGAGGCTGCCACATGCTTGAAAGGATCCACCTGGTTGTTTAACATCTTGACACCGCACAGATTTGTGACTTGGGTGCAGTGAGGTGGAGCGGTGGCGTGTTGGTGGAGGTTCCTTGTTGAAAGAGCTTGGCGGGGTTTGGTCTTGGCGGCTATCGGTGTCAAAACCGGCAGATCTCGGGTAGGGGGTCCCAAGCTGTGTCTCCGAGGATCGATGGTAACAATGGACAATGGGGACACGATGTTTACCCAGGTTCGGGCGCTCTTAATGGAGGTAAAACCCTACGTCCTGCTTGATTGTATTCGATGAGTATAGGGGTTACAAGAGTTGATCTACCTCGAGATCGTAATGGCTAAACCCTAGCTGTCTAGCCTATGATTATTCTGATTGCCTCTACGTACTAAACCCTCCGGTTTATATACACACCGGAGGGGCCTAGGGTTGTACAGAGTCGGTTTACAAAAGAAGGAAATAATACATCCGGACACCAAACTTGCCGTCCGCGCATATAGGAGTCCTACCTGGACACGGGGGATGGTCTTCTGCTTTATCTTCATGGCCCATCAGTCCGGCCCATATCGAATAGACCGGACACCCGAGGACCCCCTAATCCAGGACTCCCTCAGAAGCCCCTGAACCAGTCTTCGATGACGATGAGTTCTACACGCGGATTATCTTCAGCATTGCAAGGCGGGTTCCTTCCCCCGAAAATTTTAAGCTAGCTCCATGAATAAAGAAACTATATCCGGCCCTGTATAATCAATACAACCCTTAGCCACGAAGGAAGATGTCAAAATAGGAACAGTGTCTTTTACTGACAACTTTTTTGGTGAAGTGTCACACTTGACTCTTTAACATTTCAAACCGTTTTCACGCCTCCCATTTCGCGTTTCGAGGTCTAGCCTTCATTGACACGTCTTGTCAAAACAGAGATCATGCCTGGCCATTACGGGATTCTCATCAATATGGTTTGGGTAATCCAACCGCACCTTATGCACGATTTCGTTGGGAACAGGCGAGGTTTATGGCTTGAGAAGGGGACGTTTGGTATTTTTACCGTCTATAAGAGGATAAAGATCCCTCCTTTTTCCCCACGCCTTCCTCGAGCTTCTGTCTCCCAATCTCCAAGCTCCAGCGCCCATAGCTCCAATCTCCTCCACCGCTGCCACCCACCCCAGCAATGGCCGGGTCTGGCTCCAAGGGCAAGTGGGAGGCCTCCACCGTCACTAAAAAGGACGTCAAGGAGCTCCGGAGCACGGGCTATTTGTCCGCGGATATCGCACATAGGATCCCTGACAAAGATCAGGTCATTCCTACTCCGGAGCCCGGTGAGAGGGTCGTCTTCATCCCTCATTTCCTCCGGGGGCTAGGGTTTCCCCTCCACCCCTTCGTCCGGGGTCTTATGTTCTACTATGGGCTAGATTTCCATGATCTAGCCCCAAATTCCTTCTTTCACATATCGGCGTTTATCGTCGTGTGTGAGGCTCTTCTCCGCATCCCCCCACACTTCGGCCTATGGCTCAAGGTCTTCAATCTGAAGCCGAAGGTGGTCGACGGACAGCATGCGGACTGCGGCGGGGCTATGGTGAGCAAGCTCCCCAACGCCATTTGGCCCAAAAGGGCATTTGTGGAGACGGTCAAGGTGTGGCAGCAGGAGTGGTTCTACATCACCGAACCCCGCGACGCCAACTAGGCGGCCACACCAGACTTCAGATACGGACCCCCCATGAGACTCACCTCATGGACCGCCAAGGGTCTTGATTGGGGGTCCAAACCGGAGGTGAAGGTGCTCCAAAAATGCATCTTCGACATGTTGGGTGAGAACACTGGTCTCACAAACGTGATTCAAGTGATGCTTTTCCGCCGCATCCTTCCTTGCCAGCTCTGGTTCTCCCCCATGTGGGAGTTCGATCCGGAGAAGCCATGGACCCTGAAGCGCTTCTTCGGCACCACGCACGAAGATATATGGAAGCAGCTCTTCAAGGCTCAGAAAAAGTGGCTGAAGAAGAATGAAGACATCGGGCTCGACATCTAGAACCCAGCCACGGCGGTAAGCATAGCCTATCCGATCAATATTTCAGATATGATAGAACTTATATCACCCACTTTCTTTACAGGTCTGGACGACAAAGGCGGAGCAAATCAACTGTCCGGCACTACTGCCTGAGGATCCAGCCATGCCCCAGCTAACGGAGATGCTGGTCCCGGCGCCCTATCAAGCGCCGGAGAGGAAGACCAAGAAGAAGAAAGGCAAGGAGGCCAAGGGCGGCCCCCGCCATAAAGGTCCTTCAGAAATAGTGTCCGGAGAGACCGAAGCCCTCTCTTCCCATGAAGGAGATGAGGAAGAAGAGGAAGAGGAGGTGGAGAGCGACTCCCCCCGTAAGGGGAGGAAGAAGAAGAGGGCGGCCTCCGAAGACCCGGAGGAGGAGGCGCCCAAGAGAGGGAAGCTGGCCCTTCTGGACAGTTTGGACTCAGAGACCGAACTAGTCCCCAAGAAGCCACCCAGGGTGAAGCCCCTGGCCGAATCGTAAGTATCCGAAAACTTACTGTTTATCCTCGGTCTACCTGCTTCCATTATATAAGTTATTTTGTTATTTGCCTTTCAGCCCTCCCCGCGAGCTCCCGCAAACCCCATCATCGGAGGGGAACTCTCTGCCACCCGAAATGGCAGAGAGTGACACACCGACGCGTGCCACCTCGCCTATCATCATGGAGGACACCGAGGTGTCATCCCCAAGGACCTCTCTTGGCAGAGGGGGGGGGGGGGCGAACGAAGCCACCGAGAAAGCGCCCGAGGTTAATACCTCGGTCGCCGAAAACCTAGGGGAGGCGACCCCTATGACAACCGACGGTGGGGACCCCCAACCATCCGGGCCCCAACCGGACACCATTTCGGAGACCAACACGGCTCTTGGATTGGATAAGCAGCCCTGCTTGAAAGAGGGGGGAGGAGAATCAGCTCCATTGGCGACCTCCACTAATCCGGAGGCGCCCAACGCTCTGGAGGAAGCACTGCAGCGTGCTTCCATCATGGCGGAGCACCGCACCCTGATGGGTGCGGTGGTGGAGAAGGTTCAGTATGCTAAGAGCGGACTGAACGAAGCCTTCACCAGCATACTGACAGGCTTTGAGGTATGCGACGTAATGTTCTAAAAAACTTTTCAAATAGAGGAATATACCTGTGTACAGACAGTAGCCCATGAGGCTCTGTTCGGTTAAAAGAAATCGGACAGAGGATCCGTATAGTATTCGGGAGAGTTAACCTGCGGTGCTATTATTGTAACAGGCTTCCCTGTTGGCGGCGACTCCCCAGGCTGAAGAAGTTTCCGAACTCAATCGGAAGCTTCAGGTGGCCAATGAGGAAATCGACCGCATTAATAAGCGGTTCGATGAGACGCAAGGTATGCGTATAATGTTAAAAGTTTATTTCGATATCAGAAGTGATATGTATATTTAGAGATTAACTTATGGAATGCTTTGATTATAATCACAGCTGGCGCAGCCGAGGTCGAGACCCTCAAAAGCGCCCTTGCCCAGGCCAAAAAGGAGGCGAAGGCGAATAAGGCAGCCGCTGACAAAGCGGCTGCCGTACTAAAGACCGAGCAAGATGCCCGCCACCAACACGAAGCTCAGGTGGCCGAAGTAGAGCAGGAGCTGAAGGATGCCATCAGCAAATGCAAAGCTTTAGAGCAGAAGACTTCGGACCAGTCGACCGAGGTTGCTAAGGCTCTCCATGATGCCAAAGAGGCGCAGATCGAGTCCCGGAGTGCTCGTGAAGAGATCCATCAGGTGAGGCAGATAGCGGCTGGTAAGGCCTTTCTTTTGCAGAGTGTCTTTGGAGGTTAGAGGTATGCTTTGCCGACCCGCGTGTGGAGTTCTCCAGGCGCATTTGCGGATCTTCCGAAGAGTGCCGCTGATGCCGCACAGTACTTTTGAGCCCAGGAGGGGAACTCGACCGAGAAACTGTTCTGGTCGCAATTTGTCGCGCCGGAACACTCGACGGCTCTCCTGGGTGACCAACTGAAGCAGCTGTCTGAGCTGCATAGGGTGGCAGGTTTGGCCATGAAGGACTTGACAGTCCAGCTCTGGCCGGCCAAGCCAATCCCTAGTAGCTACTTTGGTTTGCTGAAGCGGCTTATCGACGCGCGGCCTCGGATTGATGCATTGAAGCGCTCGGCCTGCATAGAGAGTGCCCGGATGGCCTTCGCCCGCGTCAAGATGCAATGGGCAAAGATGAAGGCCACCGAAGAGGCAACCGCAGGCCCGCCCGAAGGCAAGGATCACCGGAAGCCGGAGAGGTACTTCGATGACGTCCTAGAAGGAGCCCGAGTGATCGAGGGCCAATGCTCGAAGGGTGTAATTTTTGATTGAGTGTGTTCGGGTTGTACAAACAATGCGATGAACCCATGCTGTTTATATAGCTATGTTTGCGCCTTTTCTTTCAAGCGATTTTTCCTCCTATGCGACCGTTTATTGTTTTATTTCTGAAAGTTGCCAGTCGTCGGCTTCAGCCCCTATGTAGATGCTACAGGGGTGTTCGGCGTAACATGTGAACACACTTTATCCAACGTCTTGGTTCGTAAAGGAGGTGTCAGCGTGGTGAACCAGGCAATCAGACTATGCGGCTTTATTACTTCCACTTAGCCGTAGGAGTTTGACTGTGGGGCTAAGTACTAGCCCCTGATGCGTGTGCAGCTATCTGGACTATGGTGCCTTTTCCACGCGGCTGGACGAAGACCAGCCCCTCGTATAACACGGAGTAAATCGCTAATGATTGTAGTATAAGACTAAGTCACCGAATCGCCGACCAGCTCTCGCTTTATCATGACAGTCAGTTTTCGGCTTTCTCTACTAAGGTATTTGACCGGACGAACCAGAAATACAATCGCAGTAGTTCTCCCTTTACTACCTTAGCCGAATGAGCGGAACGTAAGGTGGTAGGCACAGGAGCCGGGCAACCCAACTATAGACCAAAGACATGATTCGGAGCCGATGCATATAATACAATATTCGGGACGCCAAAAAGTACCCCATAGTAGTTCGGACTTTAAAATGTGCCGGGCCGGATACAGCCCCCAGTGTTTAAGACTGGACTAAGGCACGTGTGGCAGTCAGGCGTAGGGAGGGAAGACAGATGATAATATAAAATAGATGAGTACCAAACAAAAGTGGTGATCAACTACTTCCTTTATGCCCTGATTAATATGTCGAGACATGTCATTACAGATAATGCCCGAAGGCCAAGGCCATTTTGCATGCCAAAAGTTTACACAAGGGAAAGGTTTATGCTGGGCTTTTCTGAGAAAATAGTGGCTTGAAGGTCCTAATGATGCCCTGCTGCATGTCTGCGCCATTTCTCCTTGGTTGGAAATCCTTTGAGAGGAGGAGTCGATGGTCGTCTATAAGAAAGGGGAACCTAGAAAGGAGTCCCTGTACAATCGTAGAGTAGGTAGATTTTTAATGAACCTGTGGTAAAAGAGAAACCAAAGAAAGTTAAGGTCCGAATAGGGTCAAGCCATACTATAGACCTGTTCCACAGTATGCCTCCGGCGCTGCCCAAGGTATTTTAAGTGCGTAGTTATGCACGCGCTGTACGTATGCCGCAACCTTATGGGGCGATCGGTGGAGGCCGAACTGCTATTCAAGCTCCGGATTTGCCAAGCTGTCATGCTGTAATGTTGATCGGACTCGCTTGGCGGTGTCATAGGTCTTGATGACCGATGAGCTGTTGAAGCCGTTCTGTACCTCGGCTGCTAGGGCCGTGGTGTGCTCCTCAGTACGGAGGGAGCGCTCCATATTTCCATTGACTGTGATGACGCCGCGCGGTCCGGGCATTTTGAGCTTCAAATAAGCATAGTGCGGGACTGCATTAAAGCGGGCGAAAGCAGTTCGTCCAAGCAATGCATGATAACCACTGGGGAAAGGGACAATATCGAAGATCAATTCTTCACTACGAAATTTATCTGGAGAGCCGAATACTACTTCAAGTGTTAAGGAACCTGTGCAGCGGGCCTCTACGCCAGGTATCACTCCTTTAAAGGTAGTGTTGCTGGGCTTGATTCTTGACGGGTCAATACCCATCTTATGGACAGTGTCTTCGTAAATCAAGTTGAGACTGCTGCCGCCGTCCATAAGGACTCTAGTGAGATGGTATCCGTCGATGATGGGATCGAGTACCAGGGCCGCCGAACCTCCATGACAGATACTGGTTGGGTGGTCCCTACGATCGAAGGTGATCGGACAAGCCGACCAAGGGTTGAATTTCGGGGTGACAGGCTCTATGGCTTAGACGTCCCTCAATGCGCTATTGCGCTCCCTCTTGGGGATATGCGTGACATATATCATGTTCACTGTTTTCACCTCGGGGGGAAACTTCTTTTGTCCCCCGGTGTTCAGAGGGCGGGGTTCATCATCGTCCTTGCTTTGAGGTCCTTTCCCCTTATGTTCGGTATTTAATTTACCGGCCTGTTTAAAAACCCAGCAATTTTTGTTGGTGTGGTTGGCAGGTTTGTCAGGGGTGCCATGGATTTGACAGGGCCTATCCAGTATTTTATCCAAGTTGGATGGGCCGTCTCTATTTCCTTTGAACGGCTTCTTCCGCTGACCAGGTTTAGAGCCGCTGAATCCGGCGTTGACCGCCGTATCCTTGGTTTCTTCATTGTTGTTCCGACGCTTATTTTTGCTGTGCCGTGGCCTTCCATTGCTGTCCCTGGCCTCAGAGGTGCCAGGGTCGCTGGTGCTATTGCTTCTATGAGCCAACCAGCTATCTTCGCCCGCACAGAAGCGAGTCATAAGTGCAGTGAGAGGTGCCATAGTCTTCGGCTTTTCCTGACCGAGGTGTCGGGTGAGCCATTCGTCACGGACGCTGTGTTTAAATGCCGCTAAGGCTTCGGCGTCCGGACAGTCGACAATCTGGTTCTTTTTAATTAAGAACCGAGTCCACAGTTTGCGGGCTAACTCTCCGGGATGCAGGACTATGTGACTCAGGTCATCAGCGTCCGGTGGCCGGACATAAGTGCCCTAAAAGTTTCCCGAAAAGCATCCTCTAAATCCTCCCAACTGCCAATGGAGTTCTCTGGGAGGCTATTCAACCAGTGCCGTGCTGGCCCTTTTAGCTTTAGAGGAAGGTATTTAATGGCGTGGAGATCATCACCGCGAGCCGTGTGAATGTGGAGAAGAAAATCTTCAATCCACACAACGGGATCTGTCGTTCCATCGCATGCCTCAATGTTTATGGGTTCAAACCCTTCCGGAAACTGGTGCTGCATTACTTCGTCGGTAAAGCACATGGGGTGTGCGACGCCTCTATATCGGGCAACATCACGACGGAGTTCGGATGACATCCGTGTTCAGTTCTCGGCTCGAACTTGGTTATGCTTGTCGCGCCAGGCTTGGTGGCCGTCGTCTCGTATTGGAGCACATCCCTTCATCCGTAGATTGATCTGGTCTGGCCGGCTCTATTGTCCAGGTCCTGATGTAAGTCATACGTGTAGCCCGGGGCCGCTGCCTCTTTGCCTCTACAGTGAGGTGGCGCGGGCTGGTGTTCGGCATAATTAGCCGCTTTGTCACGTCCACGTGGTGGTCAGTCTGGTTGAACAACATGATTGTATCTTGATGGTATTGGCTCAAGGGCTTCGTCGTCGAATTGTGGTAGTAGCCTGCGTTTTGGGTAGCACTTTGTTGGGTGCTCGAGGCCGTATTCTTTGGCAGCCAGGACCTTGGTCCATATGTCGTTGAGCGTATCCTGTTCGGCTTGAAGCTGCTGTTGTTTCTTTTTCAGGCTCCTCGCAGTGGCAATGAGCTATCGCTTGAAGCGTTCTTGTTCGAGGGGTTCCTCTGGCACGATGAAATCTTCGTTACCGAGGCTAACGTCCTCCTTGGAGGCCGGTAGATAGTTATTATCTTCCGAATCCTCGTGATTGACAAGTTCGTTGGAATTGACTTGTCCCTCTTCCCTATCATCCTGCTCGAACGCAGGGTCGACGGGGTCTTCGGCAATGTCCGGAGTGTTATTATCTCCGGTGCCGGTGTTGCTGTCCTTCGCCCGACGTGACCGTGAGCGGCGCCGCTGACACTGGCGCTTTGGTGGATCCTCGACGGGCTTGTTCTGATCTGGATCTTGAGTGCCATCGTCGTCCTGCTTCTCAGGTGTGTCCACCATATATACATCATAGGTAGAAGTGGCCGTCCAACGCCCAGTGATAGGCGGGTTTTGACCTGGTTCGGCTCCGGCATCGTCGTCCATACCGTCGATGTCTTCGGAGGCATAGTCTAGCATGTCAGTTAGATCCTCCATAGTGGCTATTAAGTGGGTGGTGGGTGGGACATAAAATTCCCTGCTCTCAGCCCCTAGTTTAGGCTGGTCGTAGTTCGGAGATGATACTTCCGTGATTGTGAGAGATCGCATTAGGTCCATTGTCTCGTTTAAGAGCGAAAGCCAGACGGGCGTATGATGATCTGCGGAGCTAGGTTCGGTAATAACCACTTGACCGAGCTCAACGGACGCAGACCTCGAGAGTTCGGAGTTGACGTCCAGAGGCGAGTCCAGCTTCCAGATGTCAGGAAGAGTCACGTTTGACTGCGGGTCTACTGACAGTATAGTCGCCTCTAGGTCTCCGGCAAGTAGCTCCATAATGGGAGAGAGTCCAGCGGGGTTTAGCCTCCCGTCTTCGGACAGAGTGGTCCGCCCTGGATCTAAGGCCAGGGCAGGCACGAGAGTCGATCCTTCAGCGGAATCTGACGATGGATCCGATGGGCTTCCTTCATGTGGGTGAAGAGTGGCGGCCGAGGCCGAGAACCCTTCGAAGACCAAGTCTCCACGGATATCCATGATGTAATTCAAGCTTCCAAACCTGATCTGGTGACCAGGGGCGTAGCTGTTGACCTGCTCAAGATGGCCGGTCGAGTTGGCACGTAGCGTGAAGCCGCCAAACACAAAGAGTTGACCAGGGAGAAAAGTCTCCTCGGAAAAAGCATCATTATCGACAACGAAGCGAGCCATCGATTCTTCTGTCGACAACACAACGGAACTCTCAATGAAAGCACCAATGTCGATGTCAAAACCGGCAGATCTCGGGTAGGGGGTCCCAAGCTGTGTGTCTGAGGATCGATGGTAACAATGGACAATGGGGACACGATGTCTACCCAGGTTCGGGCCCTCTTAATGGAGGTAAAACCCTACGTCCTGCTTGATTGTATTCGATGAGTATAGGGGTTACAAGAGTTGATCTACCTCGAGATTGTAATGGCTAAACCCTAGCTGTCTAGCCTATGATTATTCTGATTGCCTCTACGGACTAAACCCTCCAGTTTATATACACACCGGAGGGGCCTAGGGTTGTATAGAGTCGGTTTACAGAAGAAGGAAATAATACATCCGGACACCAAACTTGCCGTCCACACATATAGGAGTCCTACACGGACACGGGGGATGGTCTTCTGCTTTATCTTCATGACCCATCAGTCTGGCCCATATCGAATAGACCGGACACCCGAGGACCCCCTAATCCAGGACTCCCTCAGCGGCCCCGGCAAAGCCTGCCGGGGCAAATCCAGAGTTGTCCTTGGGGCGGCCTCAACCTGGCTAGGCTTTCCTGCTCGGCAAGGGAGGCTTTCCCAAGGTGGCCTTATGCTATCTTGTTCTTCTTAATGCTCTCCTTGATCTCACGAAGAGCGGCTTCTCTGGCTTGACTTCGCATCATGCATTGGTGTTGTATGATCATCAGCACGCCTGTGCATGAGTACAGTCAGCAAACGCGAATGTTTGTTGCACCGACACAGGAAAACTACCATCAATTGGTAGTGAGTCATCAAGAATATTTTCTAACCTAGACTAGTTCTCTGCTATGGGGTTCTCAGCTCCCTTTCTATCAATAATATATAAATCAAATTCTTGTAGCAAGAGAACCCACCTAATGAGTCTAGTTTTAGCATCTTTCTTTTCCATAAGGTATTTAATAGCAGCATGATCAGTGTGAACAGTTACTTTAGAGTCAAGAATATAAGGTCTGAATTTATCACAAGCAAACACAACTGCTAAGAATTCGTTTTCAGTAGTAGCATAATTTCTTTGAGCACTATCTAGAGTTTTACATGCATAATGGATAACACTAAATTTCTTATCAACTCTTTGTCCTAGAACAGCACCAACAACATAATCACTAGCATCACACATAATTTTAAAGGGTAGGTTCCAATCAGGTGGTTGAACAATAGGTGCAGAAATACCGTGTTCTTTTATCCTAACAGGAAAAAGTGATTTCTCAACATAAGCAGTAGGAATAACTGGATCAACATTATAAGTAATGGTTTCTTCTTTAGCTTTAATGGGTTCTACTATTTTTACTTCAATGGGAGGATGATATTTGAACCACTTCTCCTTAGGGAGATCAACATGAGTAGCAAATGATTCACAAAAAGAAGCTACTATCTCAGAGTCAAGTCCATATTTAGTGCTAAATTTACGAAAAACATCGGTATCCATAAAAGATTTAACACAATCAAACTCAAGGTTTATACCTGACTCCTTACCTTCATCGAGCTCCCAATCTTCAGACTTATGTTTAATTCTTTCCAAGAGATCCCATTTGAATTTAATAGTCTTCTTCATAAAAGAACTAGTACAAGAAGTATCGAGCATGGATTGATCATTACGAGAAAGCCGAGCATAAAAATTCTGTATAATAATTTCTCTTGAGAGCTCATGATTGGGGCATGAATATAACATTGACCTAAGCCTCCACCAAGCTTGAGTGATACTTTCTCCTTCACGAGGTTAAAAATTATATATATAATTCTGATCACGATGAACCAGGTGCATAGGCTAAAACTTCTGACGAAATTCCAATTTCAATCGGTTGTAATTCCAAGCTCCAATATCATCAAATAGCTTATACCATGTCAATGACTTTCCCTTCAAAGATAAAGGGAAGACCTTCTTATTAACTTCATCTTCAGGCGAACCTGCAAGCTTAAATAATCCACAAACTTCATCCACATAGATTAGATGCATATTAGGATCTAATGTTCCATCTCCTCCATAGGGATTAGCTAGCGGTTTCTCTATCATACCCGAAGGAATTTCATAATAAATATTTTCAGTAGGTGCAGTAGGTTGAGGAGCAACTCTTTGTTCTTCCGGTCGGGGTGAACATACCCTGAACAAGCCCCTTAAAGGAGTATTTTCCATAGTGTCAAGTGACAATAAATTTCAGCGCGTAATATAAATGTTTCTTTACCAAATTCCACTGACCAAAGGTGCTTCACTCCCTGGCAACGGCGCCAGAATAGAGTCTTGATGACCCACAAGTATAGGGGATCAATCATAGTCCTTCCGATAAGTAAGAGTGTCGAACCCAACGAGGAGCAGAAGGAAATGACAAGCGGTTTTCAGCAAGGTATTTTCTGCAGGCACTGAAATTATCGGTAATAGATAGTGTGGTAGTAAGATAATTCGTAACGGGTAACAAGTAACAAGTGTAGCAAAGGTGGAGCTAGGTGGCCCAATCCTTTTTGTATCAAAGGATAAGCCTGGTCGGACTCTTATATAAAGCAAAGCGCTCCCGAGGACACATGGGAATTACTGTCAAGTTAGTTTTCATCATGCTCATATGATTCGCGTTCGTTACTTTGATAATTTGATATGTGGGTGGACAGGTGCTTGGGTGCTGTCCTTACTAGGATAAGCCTCCCACTTATGATTAACCTCTCTCGCAAGCATCCGCAACTACGAAAGAAGAATTAAGATAAATCTAACCATAGCATTAAACATGTGGATCCAAATCAGCCCCTTACGAAGCAACGCATAAACTAGGGTTTAAGCTTCTGTCACTCTAGCAACCCATTATCTACTTATTACTTCCCAGTGCCTTCCCCTAGGCCCAAATCATGGTGAAGTGTCATGTAGTCGACGCTCACATAATACCAACAGAGGAAAGACAACATACATCTCATCAAAATATCGAACGAATACTGTTGGGGATATACGGGGTGTGACCCGCCCAGAAGGGGCTGGGTTACACAATTGGCGGCTCAACAAAAAAGGCCCAAATAAGCCCAAGAAGATAGGTATGAAGACGGCGGCTCATGAGGCGGGCCTGGTGGTGGCCCAAGACCCGGACGTATGAACCGCCATATGATGACTTGCCTTGTAAGGCGAGGTGATTTAGAAACCAGACCGGTCACGTTGTGTGAGCTGGCTCGGACTCTTGTAAGCCCTGGGCCTTGACCTGTATATAAAGGCGAGACCCGGCGGCGAGTTAACTCAAGAAACAACCAATCGATAGCTAGGTCAAGCGTACTCGCTTCCTTGTAATCAAAACTCAAGCAATACAACTAGAAGCAGGACGTAGGCTTTTACCTCGTTGAGAGGGGCCGAACCTGGGTAAATCTCATGTCCTTTGACCCGCTCAACCCCGTCGAGCTAACCTAAGTGTGATGGCTCCACACCCAAGTCCTTTCACAAGGGCATCTACCGTGTTAAATCCATGACAGTTGGCGCCCACCGTGGGGCCAGAGCACGGTGGTTTCGAGTTCTTGAAGGGCAATTTCTCGGGGATTGAAGGATACGCCGTGGGACGGATGACCAAGAGTCTCCGCGGCAAGATCTACATCGACGACGCTGGTTGGGGCCCCGAGGCCGACTCAATCGAGTACGGGTACTGGGTCCCCTTTGGCGGAATCCACGTCTTCATCGGTAAGATCGGCGAGTCAGAGCCTGAGCCGGACACCTGCACCGACATCATCGAGACAGCTCAGCGTACATGACCCACCAGGGTTCAACCCGGCCGCAAGCGCGCCTTCATTGGCTTTGTTCATGGGACGGATCTTGAGGAAGGATCTGTGTCTGGCGGAGAGACAGCCATCTATTCAGGTGACGAGTCCTCAACCGGGGAAACCGAAGCATTCTATCAGCTTCAGGATGGTGGGCTCCGGGGCTATTCCGATGGCGACAGTATTCCGGACCCTTATGAGCTGCCCAGCAGGGCTGCTACCTTTATGGCCGGCACACAGCCGGCTCTGAATTCATCGACAGCTGCGGCCATGACATCCGGGTCAACTGCTGCTGCGACAGCTGGAGCGAGCGGTTCAGCACGGCCCCCGGCTCAAGTCTTATCTGAGCTCTTGGGCACTTTAATGGCTCTGTTAGCTACGGAGGTGACCCCGGCAAATCAAGTACAGCGTATTGCGGAGGTGGCAAAGGTGCGAGATGAGGTAGCCAAACCACAAGCCGATCTTAATGCAGAGAACGCTAGGATGGCAACAGAGCGGGCTTCTGTTGGGCCAATTTATGAGAATAATTCCCAGAATAGCCCTAAGTCACACCAGCCCCAAGATCAACACAACTGGTGGACTTCCTTGATACAGATAACAGTATAAGATAATATTACACAGGGTTGAGTCTTAGGGCTCAACAAAGTTTATTACAAACTTGCCAATAGATGGCAGTGGCGGAATATGACAGTGGTGTGGTGGTGATACAACACTAGTAATAACATAGAGCCAAGCGTCAGTGTGAGGCTTGACTATTTTATTTGTGTAGCGAAACCTCAGCGGATGATACAAGTGGTAGACTCCTATCTCACAGGTTGACTGACTGGGACTCCTCTAAGCGTCGGGCTCGCTAGCGCAATCCTCCTCCAAGTCTGGCCAAGTAAATAGCCAGAGACAAGCCAGTGAGTACGTTGGAATGTACTCGCAAACATTATGAACAAAAGATATAATGGATGCATATGCTCGTGCTATCTGAAAGTTAAATCATGACAAATAATTGATATGAACGTGAAACCAACATGTTAGTCATGATCAAACTTATTAGAAATAAAACAAATTAATGCTACGGGTAGTCTAGCCAGCCCAAGTGACACTCAGCAAAATAAAACAAATGCCAGTCGGGTGTCAAGTGACGCCACGGTCGGACTTGAAGAGAAATGCCAGTCGGGTGTCAAGTGATGCCACGGTCGGACTTGAAGAGAAATGCCAATCGGGTGTCCACAAGAGTAGTGGCGGAACCGCCTGTTAACTCGAGAGATGCCACGAGAGGTCTTGAAAATAAAATTGAGTGCCCGGGGTAGTCTGGTCAGCCCCTGAGACACTCAGGAAATATAAAAATAAGAGAAACGGGTTAGTCCTCAATAATATGCATAACCATAATAATATTTAACATGCATAAAATATTCATGGTAACACCAGGGTGTCTATAATTATCCTGCAAAATATTTCAGGCATATTAAAATTATTTCCTCCGGAGACCGACACCGGGACCGACACTTGAACCACCCAGCTAACGCCCTTGACCGTGGACAACGGCTATTCAAATAGGTTTAAACACTGCAGAGGGTGTACTCTTTACCCACAAGTAAAGGATTTCTTTAGTCAGCACCGTGACACTGACTAATTCCCATTATGGTCTTTGGGTTGAAAACGCACCTGACCAGCACACACCAGATTAACTTTCCGGATGCCAGGAATCACCCAAAGCATCCTTCAAGAAAAACTCTAAGACGGAGAGACCAACGTCCTGCATGGGATCACTATTAATACGCGTGGATTCCAAGGGGTGCCCCCCTCTCAGTCACAACTGGAACACCCATGCCCCCTGACCCGATGACAGGATTTATTCCAAGGCCTTGGAAACCCTCATCGTGGCACTCTGTACGGTGTGTACCTGGACAGGGGTTAACAACTTACTCAGCCGTACCTTCCTTGCGAAAGGACTCGTGGCAGCACGGTATCCAGCTAGGTGTAACGGAACAAGACTCGATCTAGGCCGACTCAGGAGGTGTTAATTATCATCACCGGTATGTTCCACATAGTCACGTGACACCACCGTGTCAAAAGTAATGGCCCGTGCCCACTGGCCCGTCCAAGTCAGGAGACACTCCCCTGAATACTCACAGCTTTACCATGTTAGAAAGATTCTTTACTTGAGTGAAGTGCAAGACATGTGTAAGAAAATGATATGACCAATCATGCATGCACTTGTGATACATATGGTGCAATACCAATGGATGCAAACATGCAAATGCAATCACCATATCCCAAGTTCAATAATGCTTGCCTTGTCCAAAGTAGTCAGGTGAAAACCCTTCAAAATTCTCGGCAAAGTTTCCCTCTTCTTTTTCTGAAAATTCAAATTCAACTTAAATTAAAAAATTTGACAACAGTACAAAAAGTTGTCTCAAAACATTTTTAAATAAATACTAAAAAAAACTAGAGAGAAAAAAATAAGAATTTCAAAAAAAAGTTCAACTCAAACAGAGTTGTGGTTTAAAAGTTATTAAACTTTCAAAACCAGGGGCTTTTCTGTAAAACAGCAGTCCCTGCACAATTAAAACAGAAAACGTTTCGGCTGGAGTACGCTTTCCAGCGGAGAAGGCGTAAAAAGCAGAATACACCTTCATTTTAAACAGAGAAAAAAAGGACCGCGCGGGGTGGGGGCCGACCCGTCAGGTTCAAATATTTGAACACGCGTGTGGGAACAGAGGGGAGGCGGCGATCGCCGGCGGTGATCGCCGGAGTTCCAGCGGCTGGCGATGGTCGGAACATGACCAGGGCGGAGTGCCGTGCCGGAGGGAGGTGTTGGTGGTCACCGGGGAGCACCTGAACGCCGGCGAGGTCGACGGTGGCGGACGGTGGCTCGGGTGGTTCTGGAGCTCGCCGGAGAGGGCTCGGGTAATGAAATTGAAGCGCGGGATTGATGATTTGGTGGATAAGATGGCTACTGGCAAGGTTTGGGTGAAGGTGGTGGCGTAGTGGCGTCGAACTGATCGGTGACAGAGGCAGCGGAGCGGTGGCCGGAGGGGTAGAAGAAGACCTCCCCGGGGTCGGGTGAGTGCATGGGAGGGCGATTGGGAGGTGGTGGAGGCGATGGATGGAGCGAGTGGAGCTCGGGGGGGCCTTTTATAGGCGATCCGAGGCGGTCCGGTGAGGTTCAGATCACGCCGGAGTTACGGCGGTCGGGGAGGTAGGTTTGGGCAGTGGTCAGGGACGGTGAGGGTTAATGAGGGCGGCGGAGTCTTCTGGAGATACCAGCGCGATCGAGGTCGAGCGCTTCGGCTTCATCCACGGGATGAGTCCCGTACGGGTGCGGCGGCGAGGACAACTCCTTCGACTGCCAGGAGGGGTCCAGGGGTTTGGGGCGGTGCGGCGATGGCGCAGAGAGGGGCGACGCGTGGAGCTGGAGGTAGGCGGGGAGGCTGCGGCGCAGTAATGGGAGTTGGTGGCCGAGGTGACTCCGCTCGTCCGCCGCGGATGAGCACGGTGCAGGGCGTTGCACCGGCCAACCGCCAGCTCACCGGCGAGGAGTGACTGTGGAGTGGGCCAGGGAAGGGCGAGGCATTGATGATCTTGGCGTCGCCGTGAAGGAGAAGGAAGGGGAGGGGTGCACGACACCGTTTCCCTCTGTTTCCTGACGAAATTCAGTTAACTGAATTTTATTTCAGTTGTGAACAGTGCACTGATTGCTCATATGGGTGTAAGGCAGAGAGTGCTGGGGATTTTTAGATTTTGTGGAAATTTTTGTGGTGATGTGTAGATACATATGAGAGGGCCTAGCAAAGTTTCGGAATTTTTGGAGCATAAAAAATATGTTTGGATCAGAAATATTGAATCTGGTCCAAATTTGAATTGAGTGGGATTTGAAAATTTTGAACTGGGGTACCCCATGTCTTTGGAAAAATGGGTTGTGGGTACCATATATTTGTTGGGATAATTTTGGTGGAGGTGGAATCCTTGTAGAAATGGTGGTTCCTTTGTAAACCAAAGGAATGATGGAATATATGAATTCCAAATCTTGGAATTTATTTGGATGGTGAAAAATATTTTTGTGGGGTAGGAGAGGTTTGGATACTACCCTAGATGATGTGCTTGGCTTGTGGGATAATTTTGGAGTGGAAGAAAATTTGTTGGATGGATTTTAGAAAGGCTAAAAGGAGGTGAAAAGGTTATTTTGAAAATTTAATTATCCCCAAAACTTTTCTGGCTGAAAAATAATTGTTTGAAAACCCCCAAATTAATTATCCATATAATTTTAAACCTTTCAAAACAGAATATTAAAGAAAATTGAAACCCAAATAAAATTTGAAAAGGTTTTCAAATTGAAGAAAGGTGATATGGTCAAAAATGATTTTCAAAACTTTTATTTTTAAAGGAAAGATTTCAAATATTTCAGAAAAATATTTTTGTGGTGTTACAACACCTACCCCCCTTAAGAAAAATCTCGTCCCTGAGATTTCAGCTGTCCCTCAAACAGGTACGGATATTCAGCCCTCAGGTGATCCTCTCTTTCCCATGTTGCTTCTTCCTCGGTGTGATTACTCCATTGAACCTTGTAAAATTTTATCACATTCTGCCGGGTCCTCCGTTCAGACTCCTCTAAAATCTTTATAGGATGCTCCCTATATGTGAGGTCTGGTTGAAGGTCCAAGTCTTGGTGTTGCACTTGCTTGTCCGGGTTACTAACACATCTTCTCAGTTGTGACACGTGAAAAACATCGTGAACATCTGATAATTCTGCTGGTAGCTCTAGTTGATATGCAATCTTGCCTCTTCTTGCGATTACTCGGAATGGTCCAATAAATCTTGGTGCCAATTTTCCTTTGATTTTAAATCTCTGTAGTCCTCTAGTTGGAGATACTCTGAGATATACATATTCATCGGGCTCAAAACTGATTTGGCGGTGCTTTTGATCGTAGTAGCTCTTTTGACGGCTCTGAGCCGCTTTCAGTCTATCTTGAATAAGCTTCACTTTTGTTTCTGCTTCTTTAAGAACTTCGGGTCCAAAAATTCGACTGTCTCCGGTCTCTGACCAATTGAGTGGGGTACGGCACCTTCGTCCGTACAGGGCTTCAAAAGGTGACAATTTTAAACTGGCTTGATAACTGTTGTTATATGAGAACTCTGCGTATGGTAAACTGTCTTCCCAGCTAACTCTGTAAGTGAGCACACATGCTCTTAGCATGTCGTCCAATATTTGATTTACCCGCTCAGTTTGTCCTCCGGTTTGCGGGTGGTATGCTGTGCTGAATGTCAGTTGAGTTCCTAGGGATTGCTGTAGGTGCTCCCAAAATCTAGAGACAAATTGGGTGCCTCTGTCAGAGACTATGGTCTTGGGTACTCCGTGTAAGCAAACAATCTGGGAGAGATATAATCTGGCGAGTCTCTGTGTGGAGTATGTGGTTTTTACCGGTATGAAATGTGCCACCTTGGTTAAATAATCTGTTATAACCCAGATAACTTCATTTCTGTGTCGTGACCTTGGCAATCCGGCGATAAAATCCATCCCTATTACATCCCATTTCCATTCAGGCACTCTGAGTGGCTGTAATAGTCCTGCTGGCCTCTGGTGTTCTGCTTTTACACGTTGGCATGAATCACAACGTGCGACATATACGGCTATATCTCTTTTCATCCCGTGCCACTAGTAGTTTTCTTGTAGATCCTTGTACATCTTTGTTCCTCCTGGATGAATAGAGTATGGGGTGGTATGGGCTTCTGCCAAAATTTGTTGCTTTATTTCTTCCTTATTAGGCACACATATTCTTTTCCCGAACCATAAAATTCCCTGACTATCAACGGTAAACTCGGGTGCCTTGCCCAGTTTCATTTTCCTCTTAATCCCCTCAATACTTGGGTGTCCTTTTTGGGTTTTTTGATCTGTTCCTCTAATGTTGGTTTTATCTCCAGTTGATTAATGGTTTCTTCTGTGACTAGGACTATGTTGAGTCTGGCAAATTCCTCGTTGAACTCATGTTGTGAAAATTGCACACTATTATTATTGGTGCAGGGATTTCGGCTGAGAGCATCTGCCACAACATTTGCTTTACCCGGATGATAATGAATTCCGATATCGTAGTCCTTTATTAACTCAAGCCAGCGACGCTGTCTCAAGTTTAATTCCGGCTGGGTGAAAATATACTTAAGACTTTTGTGGTCCGTGTATATTTCACATCGTTCACCGAGAAGAAAGTGTCGCCATTCCTTGAGTGCGTGTATTACCGCAGCTAGCTCCAAATCATGAGTAGGATAATTCTCCTCGTGTCATCGTAGCTGTCTTGAGGCATAAGCCACGAATTTTCCTTCTTGCATTAATACACATCCAAGGCCCTTCCTGGACGTGTCACAGTATATCTCAAAAATTTTGTGCACATCGGGCACAACCAGAACGGGTGCCGTTGTCAATCTTTTCTTCAATTCTTGAAAACTTTTCTCACAGGCTTCAGTCCATTCAAATTTCTTATCCTTCTTAAGCAATTGGGTCATGGGTTTAGCTATGGTGGAGAATCCTTCAATAAATCTCCGGCAATAACCTGCCAGACCAAGAAAACCCCTGACCTCAGTCATGTTGGTGGGTTGTTTCCATTCTTGGACAGCTTTTACCTTGCTTGGGTCCACTGCTATCCCATCTTGTGTCAGTACGTGTCCCGGAAAACCAACTTCTCGCAACCAAAATTCACATTTACTGAATTTGGCATATAGTTGATTTTTCCTCAATTCCTCTAGGACTATTCGTAGGTGTTGCTCGTGTTCCTCGGGTGTCTTGGAATAAATAAGTATATCATCGATAAATACGACCACGAACTTGTCCAAATATTTCATGAAGACCTTGTTCATGAGATGCACAAAATAAGCAGGAGCGTTGGTTAAGCCAAAAGGCATTACTGTGAACTCGTATAATCCATATCTGGTAGTAAAGGCAGTCTTGGGTATATCTGCCGATCGGATTTTTAATTGATGGTAGCCTGACCTCAAATCTATTTTTGAGAAAACCTTGGCTTCTGCTAGCTGTTCAAACAAGTCATTTATCCTGGGCGGCGGGTATTTATTTTTAATGGTGACCATATTGAGTGCCCTGTAATCAATACATAGACTTAAGGTACCATCCTTTTTCTTAGCAAATAAAACTGGCGATCCCCATGGTGATGAGCTGGGTCGAACATAACCCTTTTCCATCAGTTCCTTAATCTGTCTCTTCAACTCAGCCAATTCTGTCGGAGCCATTCGGTATGGCTTCTTATAAATGGGTGTCGTTCCAGGTGCCAATTCAATAAAAATTCAATTTCACGGTCCGGGGGCATTCCTGGTAGCTCTTCAGGAAATACATCGGGGTATTCGCAGACTACAGGAACCTTACTTAATTCTGCCGCATCCACTTGATTTAATTTCCCTTGTGATGCGGAAATTCTCCTTGTGCCAAATTTTATTGTTTCTCCTTGGCAGCTCATAAGAGTCACTGTGCGGTTGTAGCAGTCTATGAACCCTTTATTTTTGGTTAACCAATCCATTCCCAGTATAACATCTAGTTCGACTGCTTCCAGAACAATAAGGTTGGCTAAAAATACCATTCCTTTGATCTCAATATTCACATCCTTGCAGTACCATTGTGTGCTTTGCTTCGATCCCGGGGACTGAATAACCATGGAATTTTGCAAGGGCAAAAAAGAAAATCGATTCTTCGAAGCGAATCTTTTTGAGATACACGAATGAGAAGCTCCGGAATCAAATAAGACTGTAGCATTAATTGAGTTGACAGGAAACATACCGAACACAATATCCGGTGCATTTTGTACCTCCTCAAAGGTCACGTGGTTGACCTGTCCCTTCCTCTGGTTGTTATTGGGGATGGAGTTGTTGCGTTTGGGGGCTGTGTTTGTACCACGGCCATTGTTGTTGGACTTGGGGGTATTATTTCCTTGCTTTGGGCATTGCCTGGAGTAATGCCCTTCTCCTCCACAGGCATAATAGGTGATGCCTGGATAGAATGTCGTATCTTTGGTCCTGTTGTTGAAAGCACTGTGGTTCTGTTGTGGTGCTACCGCTGCTGGTCGGGGTAGCAGAGTTGCTGGTCGGGGTGTTGTAGGCTTCTGAAATTCATTCTTGGGCCTGTTGTTGCGAACCTTAGATGACTGGTTCATACGGCACTTGCATATTTCATTCATGTTGCGGTGTTCGTTCTCCAGTATAATGGCCTTGTCCACCAGTGTTTTGAAATCAGGAAAGGTGTGGACTACCAGTTGGCACTTTAAAGATGGGATAAGTCCGTCAAGAATTTTTTCCATCTTTTTGTCTTCTATCATGTATTCGTCGTTGGCATACCGGGCCAGCTGAGTAAATTGATCCAGGTACTGGGCTACCATGGTGCCTCGCTGCTTGAGATCCTCAAATTCCCTTTTCTTCAATTTCATGATACTGTTAGGAATGTGTGCTCCCCGGAAGTTTTCCTTGAATTGTTCCCATGTCATATTGGCTCCGTTGGGATGAGTGTGACATAAGTTTTCCCACCATGATGCTGTTGTACCAGAAAAATAGTATGGGGTATAAAGCACTTTTTCCCGGTCCGTACACTGGGCAATAGCCAATTTTCTTTCAATATCACGTAGCCAATCATCTGCCTCCAATGGTTTGTCGGTGTGAGAAAACACAGTAGGATTGGTCTTCTGGAGCTCAGACAATTTTGACCTGTTCTGATTTTGTCCTTGGTGATTTCCCATATTGATTAAATGCTGCATCATCTCTTGGTGCTGTTGCTGGCTTTGTTCATACAGACGGCACACTTGTGAAAATGCTGAGTCACTGCCCTGTTGACTAGTCTGTCCTTGCGTAAAATTATTTCCCATTTGTCCATGGTTGCTTTCTGGCGGACTTGGCATAGAACGGATCCAGGGGCGATGCATTTTCTTTCTGGGGTATTTGTGTAACACCGATGAGAAAAGAAATTATAACGGCAGCAAATAAAATTTTTAAGAGACTGAAAATCTCCCCCACGATGCAAGTACAACAGGTTATATCATACATGCAAGATTTAATTATACAAGCATAACTTAATTATACAAGATGCTTGCAGAAACTGTATGCTACACGACCACTTATTCAACTAGCGTACTACCTCGTCCTCTCAACGTGCTGCGGTCTGAGTCTGTTACTCGCCATCTTACAAAAAGAAGAAGAAACAGAAAATAAATATCTTACAACCACTTCTCATAAAAGACTACTGCGGTGCTGATGCTCGATCTGTCCTCACGGGGTGTCCGAGACACTGTAGGCTCCGCTGAGGGTAAGTCCCAGCTGAGGTGCTGGAGACTCAACCTCCTCCTCCTCTGGAATGGTCTCCAGTCGGGTAGAGGTCGATGCTACGCCTGTCTGAGGTGGCACCGTGTGCATCAGCAGTGGAGCTCTGATCGGAACAGGAGCAGCCAAGCGACTAGCCTCATCACTCGGGGATGAGTGCTGAGCCGTGGGCTGAGCAGGAGAATAGTGTGGTGGAGTCGGAATACGAGGGGCATGTGGTGAAGGTGAACGGAACTCACTCCTGCGAGTGATCCTCGCACGAGCCAAGTCCATTCGTGCAGCAAGATGGTCATCCACCAGTGCGGTGAAGACCGACTCTAGTGCCATGATATACTGGACAAGGGGCTCGATCGCCTCATCCCTTTCTCCTGCGATGTAGGAAAAAGCATAATGGTTGGTATAAGGAACATGGCACGGAAGGTAGTGATAGGGACGGGTCTGCATAATAGGCAGGATGTCCCTGAGACGAGCAATAGCCTCACGGGCGGCCATCTGGATAGCATGCCTCTAAAAGGGCATGACTCTCCCCATAAAACGGTAGTTGCGGAAAGACAAGGTACTTCCACCCCGAATATATACCGAAGCCTGGTACATAGTCAGAGTGTCTGTGATCCTGTCAGGAAAAACGGTGTACTCTAGACGGCTCGGAGATCTCATCGCATTTCTAGCGATGATGGTAAGAAGACAGGAAAATCCCGCAGGCTCGTTGGCGAAAATCTGGGATGGGCAGTTGCCGCCAGACATCTACATCAGTAGACAAAAATCCAAATAGTCATATCAAGTGCATATGATGACCATGGGAAAAATGCTACAATGCATGAGATGCATGCTAAAAATGTTAGTACTGACTCGAGTGCTAGCGATCGTGCCTAGGGCTTCCTACGGTCACCCTGGCTCTGATACCAAGTCCTGTCGGGCCCATTTCTGAGAATAATTCCCAGAATAGCCCTAAGTCACACCAGCCCCAAGATCAACACAACTGGTGGACTTCCTTGATACAGATAACCAGTACAAGATAATATTACACAGGGTTGAGTCTGAGGGCTCAACAAAGTTTATTACAAATTTGCCAATAGATGGCAGAGGCGGAATATGACAGTGGTGTGGTGGTGATACAACACTAGTAATAACATAGAGCCAAGCGTCAGTGTGAGGCTTGACTATTTTATTTGTGTAGCGGAAGCTCAGCGGATGATACAAGTGGTAGACTCCTATCTCACAGGTTGACTGACTGGGACTCCTCTAAGCGTCGGGCTCGCTAGTGCAATCCTCCTCCACAAGCTCGTCCTCCTCCAAGTCTGGCCAAGTAAATAGCCAGGGACAAGCCAGTGAGTATGTTGGAATGTACTCGCAAACATTATGAACAAAAGATATAATGGATGCATATGCTCGTGCTATCTGAAAGTTAAATCATGACAAATAATTGATATGAACGTGAACACAACATGTTAGTCATGATCAAACTTATTAGAAATAAAACAAATGAATGCCACGGGTAGTCTAGCCAGCCCAAGTGACACTCAGCAAAATAAAAGAAATGCCAGTCGGGTGTCAAGTGACGCCACGGTCGGACTTGAAGAGAAATGACAATCGGGTGTCAAGTGACGCCACGGTCGGACTTGAAGAGAAATGCCAATCGGGTGTCCACAATAGTAGTGGTGGAACCGCCTGTTAACTCGAGAGACGCCACGAGAGGTCTTGAAAATAAAATTGAGTGCCCGAGGTAGTCTGGCCATCCCCTGAGACACTCAGGAAATATAAAAATAAGAGAAACGGGTTAGTCCTCAATAATAAGCATAACCATAATAATATTTAACATGCATAAAATATTCATGGTAACAACAGGGTGTCTATAATTATCCTGCAAAATATTTTAGGCATATTAAAATTATTTCCTTCGGAGACCGACACCGGGACCGACACTTGACCCACCCAGCTAAAGCCCTCGACCGTGGACAACGGCTATTCAAATAGGTTTAAACTCTGCAGAGGGTGTACTCTTTACCCACAAGTAAAGGATTTCTTTAGTCAGCACCGTGACACTGACTAATTCCCATTATGGTCTTTCGGTTGAAAACGCACCTGACCAGCGCACACCAGATTAACTTTCCGGATGCCAGGAATCACCCAAAGCATCCTTCAAGAAAAACTCTAAGACGGAGAGACCAACGTCCTGCATGGGATCACTATTAATACGCGCGGATTCCAAGGGGTGCCCCCCTCTCAGTCACAACCGGAACACCCATGCCCCCCGACCCGATGACAGGATTTAGTCCAAGGCCCTGGAAACCCTCATCGTGGCCCTCTGTATGGTGTGTACCTGGACAGGGGTTAACAACTTACTCAGTCGTACCTTCCTTGCGAAAGGACTCGTGGCAGCATGGTATCCAGCTAGGTGTAACGGAACAAGACTCGATCTAGGCCGACTCAGGAGGTGTTAATTATCATCACCGGTATGTTCCACATAGTCACCTGACACCGCCGTGTCAAAAGTAATGGCCCGTGCCCACCGGCACGTCCAAGTCAGGAGACACTCCCCTGAATACTCACAACTTTACCATGTTAGAAAGATTCTTTACTTGAGTGAAGTGCAAGACATGGGTAAGAAAATGAAATGACCAATCATGCATGCACTTGTGATACATATGGTGCAATACCACCGGATGCAAACATGCAAATGCAATCACCATATCCCAAGTTCAATAATGCTTGCCTTGTCCAAAGTAGTCAGGTGAAAACCCTCCAAAATTCTCGGCAAAGTTCCCCTCTTCTTTTTCTGAAAATTCAAATTTAACTTAAATTAAAAAAATTGAAAACAGTACAAAAAGTTGTCTCAAAACATTTTTAAATAAATACTAAAAAAACTAGAGAGAAAAATAAGAATTTCAAAAAAAAGTTCAACTCAAACAGAGTTGTGGTTTAAAAGTTATTAAACTTTCAAAACCAGGGGCTTTTCTGTAAAACAGCAGTCCCTGCACAGTTAAAACCGAAAATGTTTCGGCTGGAGTACGCTTTCCAACGGAGAAGGCGTAAAAAGCAGAATATGCCTTCGTTTTAAACAGATAAAAAAAAGGACCGCGCGGGGTGGGGGCCCACCCGTCAGGTTCAAATATTTGAACACGCGCGCAGGAACAGAGGGGAGGCGGCGATCGCCGGGGTTCCAGCGGCTGGCGATGGTCGGAACGTGACCAGGGCGGAGTGCCGCGTCGGAGGGAGGTGATGGTGGTCGCCGGGGAGCACCTGAACGCCGGCGAGGTCGACGGTGGCGGACGGTGGCTCGGGTGGTTCTGGAGCTCGCCGGAGAGGGCTCGGGTAACGAAATTGAAGCGCGGGATTGATGATTTGGTGGATAAGATGGCTACTGGAAAGGTTTGGGTGAAGGTGGTGGCGTAGTGGCGTCGAACTGATCGGTGACAGAGGCGGCGGAGCGGTAGCCGGAGGGGTAGAAGAAGACCTCCCCGGGGTCGGGTGAGTGCATGGGAGGGCGATTGGGAGGTAGTGGAGGCGATGGATGGAGCGAGTGGAGATCGGGGGGCCTTTTATAGGCGATCCGAGGCGGTCCGGCGAGGTTCGGATCACGCCGTAGTTATGGCGCTCGGCGAGGTAGGTTTGGGCGGTGGTCAGGGTTAATGAGGGCGGCGGAGTCTTCTGGAGACGCCAGTGCGATCGAGGTCGAGGGCTTCGGCCTCATCCATGGGATGAGTCCCATACGGGTGTGGCGGCGAGGACAACTCCGGCGACTGCCAGGAGGGGTCCAGGGGTTTGGGGTGGTGCGGCGATGGCGCAGAGAGGGGTGACGCGTGGAGCTAGAGGTAGGCGGGGAGGCTGCGGCGCAGTAATGGGAGTTGGTGGCCGAGGTGACTCCGCTCGTCCGCCGCGGATGAGCACGATGCAAGGCGTTGCACCGGCCAGCCGCCAGCTCACCGGCGAGGAGTGACTACGGAGTGGGCCAGGGAAGGGCGAGGCATTGATGATCTTAGCGTCGCCGTGAAGGAGAAGGAAGGGGAGGGGTGCACGACACCGTTTCCCTTTGTTTCCTGACGAAATTCAGTTAACTAAATTTTATTTTAGTTGTGAACAGTGCACTGATTGCTCATATGGGTGTAAGGCAGAGAGTGCTTGGGATTTTTAGATTTCGTGGCAATTTTTGTGGTGATGTGTTGATACATATGAGAGGGCCTGGCAAAGTTTCAGAATTTTTGGAGCATTAAAAATATGTTTGGATCAGAAATATTGAATCTGGTCCAAATTTGAATTGTGTGGGATTTGAAAATTTTGAACTGGGGTACCCCATGTCTTTGGAAAAATGGGTTGTGGGTACCATATATTTGTTGGGATAATTTTGGTGGAGGTGGAATCCTTGTAGAAATGGTGGTTCCTTTGTAAACCAAAGGAATGATGGAATATATGAATTCCAAATCTTGGAATTTATTTGGATGGTGAAAAATATTTTTGTGGGGTTGGAGAGGTTTGGATACTGCCCTAGATGATGTGCTTGGCTTGTGGGATAATTTTGGAGTGGAAGAAAATTTGTTGGATGGATTTTAGAAAGGCTAAAAGGAGGTGAAAAGGTTATTTTGAAAATTTAATTATCCCCAAAACTTTTCTGGCTGAAAAATAATTGTTTGAAAACCCACAAATTAATTATCCATATAATTTTAAACCTTTCAAAACAGAATATTAAAGAAAATTGAAACCCAAATAAAATTTGAAAAGGTTTTCAAATTGAAGAAAGGTGATATGGTCAAAAATGATTTTCAAAACTTTTATTTTTAAAGGAAAGATTTCAAATATTTCAGAAAAATATTTTTGGGGTGTTAAAGCTTCATTGGAGGCCGAGTCACAGCGGATAAGAGCAGAGGCTTTTCGTCTGAATTTGGACCAGAAGGCGTCCAATGCGGTTCTTCGAAGAAGGCATCAGAGCCATTTACCTTCACAGTTTGAGGGGCAGAATCTTTTTAACATGCCTGGGGCTGGAACAGGTAACCCGCCCGGCGTAACCCGGGCAGCTGAGGCGCCAGGAACCGGGGCGGCGGCTCAACCTCGTGTGCCAGACCTGCCCCGTAGGGATTCGACCCCTCCTTAGCGGGTCCCAACACCCTCGGGCCATTATTCTAACCCGATGGACAACATGATAGCGGCGGCTACACGGCTGGCGGCTATCCCGATCGAAGGCGAGTCTCCGGCCGTGATAGAGACCCGAAACGCGGTGGAGCTGCTTCAAACGGCTATAGCACAACAGGCGGCTTATTCGTACAGTCGTGAGCACGTCCACTCATCTCCCCGCCCGAGTTGAAGCTATAGCCGGCGCATTGAGTCGCCGGCGGTTTCTAGCAGCGAACGGCATCGTAACCCGCCTCATCATAATGAACTGCACTGTGGTCATAACCCGCCCCATGATGATCATAATGCTCAAGCCCTTCTGGATCAGGCTAGAGCCCGTCATGAGGCGGAATTGGCGGCTTAGTTGGGGGCTCATCAGCAGTTTCAGTTAAACTCTTCGGTGTCTGTGGAGGCTGGGACGATTCCCAGATCATTAGGGGTGCCGTGTCTAGTACCGGCTCTACGCAATGAACGTCTGCCCAAGGATTTGAAGGGTCCTTGTAAGGTGCCTGACTACACAGCTGATCTTCCACCTGAGGCTTGGATTGAAAGCTACGAACTGGCTATGGAGATGCTGGATGTTAATGATGCCGTATGTGCCAAGTACTTCACAATGATGTTGGACGGACCGGCTCATACCTGGTTGAAAGGATTACCCGCCAACTCTATCAATTCATGGGCTGAGTTGAAGGCACGCTTCATTCAGAACTTTAAGGGAACGTGTAAGCAACCTCTGTCGATTATTGACCTGGACAACTATGTGCAGCGGGAGGATGAGTCGGCCCACCATTGGGTTCGCTGGGTCTCAGCTATTATCCACTCATCCGATAGCATTGCGGCAGGTTCTGCAGTTCTGATTCTGGAGAAGAATTGTCACTTTACCCCCCTCAAGAAGAAGCTTGGGCGGCTTAAGCATCACTGTAGTGACATGGGGGAGCTCATGGCGGCTCTTATCGAATATGCCGACTCTGACACCACCAAAGATCCTGGATCCGATGATGAAAAGTCCAACAAGGGAAAGAAGAGCGGTAATGGTAAAAGCCAGCAGCAGAACATGGACGGGCATAATGGTCACAACCAGGGTAATGGTGGTAAGCGCAGACACCTCGAGGGCGGGTCAGATCTTGTAGCTAACACCAACGCTGGGTATAAAAATCAGCGCCGTGGTAAGCCGGGATTCGGAGGACCAAGATTTAATCTTGAGGCAATGCTGAACGAACCTTGCCCAAAACACAGCCTACCCAATAAGCCATCGGCTCATGCTTGGAAGGATTGTTTCATTATGAAAGAATACAAGAATTCTGGCGTCCATCCAGATCATGGTAAGAATAATGGCCCGCGTGGCGGGTCAGGATCCGGCTCACACGGGCCCGGTTTTGGTGGTGGTGGCTCAAATTCTGGGTATCAAGGACAGGGCAACCAGGGTGGCTATAACCAACAGCCCTGTCAGGGCAACCAGCAACATCAGTCAGGATACCAAAGCAATCCGAAGCAGCTTAACAGTGGCTAGTATCATGTTTTCACCACAAGTCTTTGCAAAAGAGATCAGAAGGTTCATAAGCGTGCGGTCAGTGTAGTTGAGCCGGCAGTACCTCAATACTTGCAATGGTCAGAGCAATCAATCACATGGAGTAGAGAGGATCACCCGCCCTGGGTTGACAATCCGGGTCAGCTAGCATTGGTGGTAGCCCCTCAAGTTGGGGGTTACAAATTCACTAAAGTCCTCATGGATGGTGGCAGCAGCATCAATATCCTTTATTATGATACCTTCCGCCGAATGAATTTGACTGATAAAGATCTTAAGCCGTCCTCTACGGTCTTTCATGGCGTGGTACCTGGTAAGTCGGCATATCCAGTTGGTAAGATTGCCTTGGAAGTGGCTTTCGGCGATGATTATGATTATAGGGCAGAGACGTTGTGGTTTGAGGTGGTTAAAATAAAGAGCCCTTATCATGCCCTATTTGGACGACCGGCTTATGCTAAATTTATGGCACAGCCTTGTTATGTTTATTTACAACTTAAGATGCCAGGACGTAAGGGTACCATTACAGTCCATGGTAAACGAAAAATTGCTTTGGAATGCAAGGAAGGAGATGCTGCCTATGTTGAGTCAGCTTGTGCTACTGTGGAGCTTAAGTTTTATATGGATAATGTTGACCCGACTGATATGACCCCTTTAAAGAAGCCCACCAAAGAGCAAGACCCTCTGTTGAAGTTTAAGTCGGCTGATGATACTAAGCAGGTTGACTTTGTCCTTGGCGACTCATCTCAGCAGTTCACAATAGGGGCTAATATAGATCCTAAATAGAAAAGCGCACTCATCGAGTTCATTTGTGAGAATCGGGACATTTTTGCATGGAAACCTTCTGACATGCCGGGTGTACCGAGAGAATTCGCTGAGCACACTCTTAATGTTGATCCTAAATTTAAGCCGGTCAAACAGTTCCTTTGTCGTTTCAATGAAGAGCGGCGTAAGGCTATTGGAGAAGAGGTGGCCCGGCTCTTGGCAGCTGGGTTCATCGTTGAAGTCTTTCACCCGGAGTGGTTGGCTAACCCGGTATCGGTACTTATGAAAAATGGCACCTGGTGTATGTGTGTTGATTACACTGATCTTAACAAGGCTTGTCCAGCTAATCCATTTGCTCTCCCTCGCATTGACTAGATTATTGATGCTACGACGGGTTGTGAGAGTTTATGTTTTCTTGATGCTTATTCTGGTTATCATCAGATCAAAATGGTAGTTAAAGACCAAGAGAAGACGGCTTTCATCACACCTTTTGCAGCTTTCTACTATGTCTCTATGCCTTTTGGGCTCAAGAGTGCCCAGGCGACTTATCAACGCTGTGTTCAGAATTGTTTTCGCAGCCAGATTGGGCGCAATGTCCATGCTTATGTGGATGATATTGTAGTTAAGTCTAGGAAGAAGGAGACACTCTTGGATGATCTCAGGGAGACTTTTGACAATCTCCGGGTATATAAGATGATGCTTAACCCGGCCAAGTGTGTTTTTGGTGTACCTGCAGTCAAGCTCTTGGGTTTCCTGGTCTCAGAGAGGGGAATTGAAGCTAACCCGGAGAAGATTAAGCCTATTACTTCCTTGGCTAAGCCGGCATGTGTCAATGATGTCCAGCGCTTGGCGGGTCGTTTTGCAGCTTTAAGCCGGTTCATAAGCCGTCTGGGAGAGAAGGCTACTCCCTTATATCAGTTGATGAAGAAAACATAACATTTTGTCTGGAGTGATGATGCTGATAAGGCGTTTGAGGCGCTCAAGAAGCTGTTGGCTGAGCCACCCGTTGTTGCTGCTCCTGTGGAGAAGGAGCCTTTACTTTTGTATGTGGCGGCTAACAGTAAAGCAGTCAGTGTGGCAATTGTTGTGGAGCGCAAAGGGGTGTGTAAGGAATACTCAGTCCAGCGACTGGCTTATTATGTCAGTGAGGTATTGATTGAATCCAAGCAGCGATACCCACATTGGCAGAAGTTGGTATATGGAGTGTTCATGGCGAGTAGCAAGTTGAAGCATTATTTTCTTGGTCATCCTATTACTGTGGTTAGCTCTGCCCCTTTAGGGGATATAATTCAAAACAGGGAAGCCACAGGCCGGGTTGCTAAGTGGGCCATAGAACTTGGACCTCATGGTTTGAAATATGTACCAAGAACGGCTATCAAGTCTCAGGCTCTGGTGAATTTCATCAATGACTGGACAGAGTTGCAAACACCTGAGGAGAAGCCTAATAACACATATTGGACAGTTCACTTTGATGGGTCCAGGCAGCTAGAAGGCTCGGGGGCTGGGGTCATATTGACTTCCCCACGAGGTGATAAGTTTTGCTATGTTTTGAGGCTGATGTTTCCTTGTACTAACAATGCAGCTGAATATGAGGCTTTACTCCATGGCCTTCGTATGGCCAAAGAGATGAACTTGAGCCGGGTCAGGTGTTTTGGTGACTCAGACCTGGTGGCTCAGCAAGTTTCAGGCACATGGGACTCCAGAGACCCGCTCATGGCGGCTTATCATCGGGCGGTTGATAACATCACTGGTCACTTCAAGGTTTATCAGGTGGAGCACCTTGATCAAAGGAAGAATGAGGCAGCTGATGCTTTAAGCCGGCTTGGTTCTCAATGTAAGCCGGTGCCTCCCAATGTGTTTCTTGATGTCTTACACAGTCCCTCGGTCAAATTACCATCTGAGGAAGATTTGGCTATTCCTGACCCGGAGGCAGAATTGGTGGCGGCTCTCCATGCTATTCCAGATTGGACTTTACCTTACCTGGCTTATATGACCCGGGGCAAGTTACCTGAGGATGAGACCTCAGCAAGACAGATAACCCTGCGGTCTAAATCTATGACTATTGTCAATGGTGAATTGCACTGATGCAGTGTAACAGGTGTGTTCCAGCATTGTGTTTCTCCCGAAGAGGGTCGTGAGATCTTACGTGAGATTCATGAAGGTGATTGTGGTCATCACGCCGGCTCAAAATCTTTGGTGGCCAAGGCTTTTCGTCAAGGGTTTTATTGGTTGACAGCTCATGTTAATGCAGAGGATATCATCAGTAAATGTGACGGCTGTCAGAAGTTTTCTCGACGGGCTCATGTGCCGGCTCAAGAATTGAGGATGATTCCAATTACTTGGCCATTCGCAGTCTGGGGGCTTGATATGGTAGGCCCTTTCAAAAGGTCTAAAGATAAGAAAACCCACCTCTTGGTGGCGGTTGACAAATTTACAAAGTGGGTTGAAGCAGAGCCGGTCAGCAAATGTGATGCGGCAACTGCCGTTCAGTTTGTTAAAAAGTTGATCTTCTGTTTTGGTTACCCTCATAGTATCATCACTGATAATGGCACTAATCTTTCTAAGGGTGCTATGAAGGAGTTCTGCCAACGAGAACATATTCGTCTTGATGTTTCTTCTGTGGCTCACCCACAGTCTAATGGTCAAGCTGAGAGGGCTAACCAAGAAATTTTGAGAGGCATAAAACCCCAGCTTATGGTTCCCTTGAAGCAAACTCCGGGTTGTTGGGTTGAGGAGTTACCTTCAGTGCTCTAGAGTATCAATACCACCCCCAACAGGTCAACAGGCTACACGCCTTTCTTCATGGTTTACGGGGCAGAGGCGGTTCTTCCAAGTGACATACGTCATGACTCGCCTCGTGTGGCGGCTTATGTTGAAGCTGATAATGGGATAGCACGTCAAGACACACTTGATGCTTTGGATGAGGAGCGTGACCTTGCGGCGGCTCGTTCGGCGATATATCAACATGACCTGCATCGCTATCATAGCCGCAGAGTCAAGACCCGGACGTTTCAAGAAGGCGACTTGGTGCTCCGGTTGATCCAAGATCAAAAAATATGCATAAATTATCCCCACCTTGGGAAGGGCCCTTTGTGGTCAGCAAGAACCTGAATAATGGGTCATATTACCTCATTGACGTCCGAGAACGCAAGGATTCACGCAAATCGGAGGAGGAGACTCGCCGGCTTTGTAATATTGCTCATCTACGGCCTTATTACACCTGAGCCACTGGCTCTCGTCATTGTACATACATTTATCAGTGTATATATTTTATGATCAATATAATAAAGTCGGCATCCCTGATAATTCAGGGCCTCTGTCGTTTCATCTCTAAGTATTTGAGTCTTTATTATTTGTTCATAAGGTCACTTGGGGGCTTCCAACCCACTGGGTTTAGCTTTCATACCCTCTTGACCAGGCGTGGATTCCGAATCCCGAGTTATCCTGCCTGTTTGCAACTTGCTACTCGCCAGGTAATCCTGAGTGACCTACCGAACTCTTAACAGTCAATCTTTTTCAAGACCCTGAACTCGTTAAGGTTAAATCGGCGGTTTTTGTCACGTGAGGGCCGGCTTATAGTAAGCTAGGATTTACTCCAAGGTTGTGCGGCCTATGAAAGCACATGGCTTGGTAGCCAAATCTGGTCGTGCTTTGGTGAGCCGGCCAAATAATTCTTTGAGATTTTTTGAATCTTTTGGATTTGTGATCTTTTCGGCTAAGTGCATCTTTCAACAATCCGGGTCATGTAGCCCTGATTGTATGACTCATATTTGAGCATTTTTTGGGTTTGGTAACCCGCCCTAGCTATGGACTTTGAGTCGCCAGTATGTTTTGGTTTCTGCAATTGGAGTCATACGCTTACAAATCTTTGGGTTGTCACCCTCACTGGATATGGCGATGTAAGCTGGCTGTATATGTCAATTCTACAGGTATGTTTTTCCTGGTTATACGAGTATGTGAGGTTTGGTAACCCGCCCTGGCTTTTGACGTTAAGTCGCCAGTATATTTTAAGCTTGAACGGCCACAATATTGGTCTTTTCTGTACTTACATTAGACTATTTTATGTTTGGATAGTTACCCGCCCTGGCTTTTGACGTTGAGTCACCAGGGCATATGTTATTTACACTTTGTGCAGGACATGCAAAATTTTCAATGGAAATGTACATACCAGCATGACCTATATAAGCAAATATATCAGGCGGGTCAAAAAGATCAAGTTGGCGGTTCCAAAGTAAGGATCCAGATGCACAAAGGCATAATATGGTGAATCATTGTTTTCAACTAGCCTATCACAAGGCTATCATGAGCCCACAAGTTTGGAGTAAAATGTTTTCTGAAAGAACACCCTTATACTTTCACTTGGAAGCTCCCGGGTTTATCACTAATTTCCTTCATGGTGAGTTGACGACTCTTGATCATCCTGCGTCGGCTCTTCTTCTTCTTCCTCGATCATCTGAAGATCAGCCATGGTCCAGTTGATGCCGGTTAAAGCTTCGAAAGTGGCTTCATCATTGAGTATAATAGAATGATCAACTTCAGAAGCGAAGATTTGCTTACGCTGGGGAGGGATAAGGTTGACAACATCATGAGCAGGCGGCTTAATCCTCTGGTTGTCCTCATCATAAGCCGGAGTATAATGATCTAGATTCAGATCTTCAATCAGTTTGCAAGCAACAGGTCGCATCTCTTTGACGCACTTGTTGAAGTCTTGCTCCGTGAAAGCAGACCCGTCGTCCTTGAACTCTGGGCAACCGGTCGCTATCTCTTCCGGGTCAAGCTCGTTTGCCCATGCCTTGGCTCGACCTAGAGCACAAATGGCTCCGGCTCGGGCGGCTGACAGTTTATATTCTGCGACTTGAGCCGGTGCTGTTGAAAGTTGCTCCAGCACGGTCTTGATCTGCTTTGGTTGTCTTCTTCCACTTGCTAGGGCCACCAGACTTCGCAAAGTTCCAGCGTATAGCTGCTCAGTCAATGAATACACCGACTTGAGCTTCGTCAACATATTTTCGCCAAGACTGGCGCTCCTGGGGCCTGTTCATCAGTTGTTTGACAGTTAAACAATGGACACTAAGAGTTGCAAGGTGGCTTACAGTACTGTTCAAACAGATGTTCAAGTGTATGAATCTTACCAAAGATGGCGGCTGTCATCTGGGTGATATGTCTTTTTAAACCGGCAAGCTCTTCAGCAACTGGCTTAAGCTGTGATTCTACCTCTTCGGCGCGCTTGACTAAGCTCGCCTTTTCAGTATCAAAGGCAGATCTTTCTGTTGCGAATTTGGCCTTGAGCTGCTCATTCTCTTTCAAGGCAAATTGGAATTTCGACTCAGCTTTCATAGTCTCCGCTTCTTGATGCTTAAGCCTTTTAGACAGCTTGCCCAGTTTCATTTCACTCACAGTTAAAGATTCCTGAGGAAAATATTAGTAATAAGCAAGATCACTATTCAGAATTTTCTCTACAAATACTACAGGTCCCAAGCACATTGCAAGCAATATGCTTGGCACTTGGGGGCTAATGTAGGTCATTTTGTCCAAAGTCCCGGCTCAACTTTTTAGTTTAAGCCGGCCCTTGGCGGCTACATATGTGATTTTCTTTACAACAGCAACTGCAAGTCCCGGCTCAACCTTTCAGTTTAAGCCGGCCCTTGGGGGCTACATATTTGGATCTTAAGGAATAAGTTGGCTATGAGAGAGCACAGGTTGAAGATAATTATTAAAGTCTACAGCATACTCTACTATTTCCTATCCTCTAGACTTGGTGGCTATATGGTTACATATGGAAAGGAGTTAGCAACATACCTCGTAGCGTTCCTTCATAAGATTTACTAAACCGGCCTCTAGATAACGGCTAGTATGGAGGCGGTTTAAGTAGCCCGCATGGATATCACTGGTGCTGAAGCCAATATAGCTCTCCAGGTCCAATTTCCATTTGCCCATGTCTGCAGCTGACGGCTCTTCCTTGGCGCTGTGTTTGGCCAAGATAGTGGGATTACCCGGCTCTGTATAGCTTGTGCCAGTAATGATAACATCATCAGCAGCCTTGTCAGAGGGGGCCTCTTCAGTAAGTTTGGCAGGACTGGGTGGCTTTGGGCTTGGCGGCTTATGGGTGATGGCTAGGTTAGCATCAATGTTCATCGGATCATCGGCGGGGTCTTCTGGGTCTTGAGTTAAAACCTCAGGACCCTCTGGTATTTGCTTCTCCGGCTCAGCAGTTTTGGGGTCTCTTGAAGAACCTCCTACTTTTAATTTCTTGCCTGCCTTTGCTACGCCTCTGACAAAAACACAAGAGTATAAGTATGTATTATGACTCATTGAGAAACAAGTGCAAGTATTTACCCAGGGGCGACTCTGAAGACAGGCATCTGGGTTCCGGTAGACTCACCGAATGATGAGTTAGACGTTCCCTGATAATTTGAATCGGAGGAGTTAAGTGGTTCATGAATGAGACCCGCCTTTGGAAAGGAGAGGGATGGATTGTGAGGTACCTCATTCCAGCGCTTTCGAGGTGCAGGTGTGTTGGGTAAAGCGGTGGCAAGGTCACCACTTCTCCTGGTTGCACGCTTCACCTCATGTTGCTGTTTCTTCAAAATAAAGTCGGGATCCAAGTAAGCTAAAGGGTGAAAAAATCTTACTTTCCGGGTTACCTGCCAATTTTTCTGTCTTGGCAAAGGCTCTGAATCAGAGGAAATTATAGTTACCTCTGCGGTGTCTGCATGGCTCGTCTCCGCATCGTCCTGAGAGGAGTCAGCGTCAATAAGTTGCATAAAAAAAGAAGCCAAGAGAATCAAGTTCTACCATCGACTCGTGGTCAAGGGTAAACAAGTCTTCAACATCCTGTTTCTTTTTTCTGGACTTTTTTGGAGCCTTTGACTTTGCTCTGGTCTTTTTGGCTGGCTTATCCTGTAGTTTCTTGGCCCAGAAGGGAGAATCGGCCTGAAAGTACAAATGACAATGAGAAGACAGGCGGTTTGTGAGAAAATGATAAACGGATTACACGGACTTGAAATACTTATGTTGGGAGCAGGATTGAGAGCGCAGAAGGGGTTCAGCCCCGTTTTGCTGCAGTCTTCGAGGGTCTCCCCGAGCAATGTCTTGGTCATTTCATTAATTTGCTGGTCATCAAGACGTGTTTTATTGTACCGCTGTGGGTCTTTCACGTCACATGTGTATTGGCACATTAAGCCGGTACGGCGGCTCAAAGGCAAGATTCTCCAAGCGACCCAGCATCGGACCAAATCAACACCAGTTAAACCATTGGCTAGTAAGGCCCTTATCTTTGGAAAGGTAGCCGTGTATTTGGTTCGTTCTGCAGCAGTGATCCGGTCGGGGAGTGGATGCCTAGGGCTGAGCCGGCAAGTGCGGAAACCCGGCAGAGGATTTTCACCCACTGGAGAGGTGTCCTGGCAATAGAACCAAGTCTGGTTCCAGTCCTTGGGGTGACTGGGCAGTGCAGCTGCAGGGAAGACGACGTCCCTCTGCCTCTAGATTGAAATCCCGCCGAGCTCAAGGCTAGGCCCGTCTGTCATCTCGGTCTGGCGGTTCAAGTAATAATACTCTCTAAATAGATCAACGATGGGCTCCTCTTGAAGGTAGACCTCACAGAAGACTTGGAAGTTGCATATGTTTGACACAGAGTTGGGGCCAATGTCTTGGGGGTGTAGCTGGTAGAAATTCAGAACATCTCGAAAGAATTTGGACCCAGGTGGTGAGAACCCACGAAGAAGATGATCTGCAAAGACTATGACCTCACCTTCCTTAGGTTGAGGCGGAACTTCAGCTCCTGGGACTCGCCAGTGGATGATGTTTTTTGCTGGTAAAACACCCATCTCAACATACTCACTGAGAGATTGTTCGATGACAGTGGTAACAACCCAATCGCAAGAGGTGGTGGTCTTAGTCATTTTTGATAGTGGGTGCCTGAGAATAAAGTGTGGCGGGTTAATACTATAGTGAAGAACCGCCCAGCAATTACAGAATTCATGTTCAATTCGGCTATTTCCCTGGTGGGTTACAAGATCAGGATTAAGTTGATAAACATGAGCCAGCCAACATTGCCGACGGCTCATACAAGGTTCTGGATTTTTTATGCATTATGATTAAGCCGGCTAAGTTCTGGCGGATTACAAAGATTGATATTTAAACCGCCCAGATAGTGAATGGCGGGTCAATTAAATGTCAAATCAAGATAGTTGAGATTTTGTTAAGTATATGGGCAAACTAGTTTCACAAATGGCTGTCATTTTCACGGATCTACGGACCATTCGAAAAAGAAAAATACTGATGAAACCTAAAGGTAATAGTGGAAGAACTAGTGGGCAGAATACCGATTCTGGTGACAAAGAGATCTATTGGAGATTCAGTATGGATGCTAAACTGGTTACTGCGTTATTACTACGATGTTTCTAAGTTGAAAGATGAGATCTATCCAGCGTTATGAAGAACTGCGATGAACGCCGATGAACTGGTCAGAAGTTGGTGCCCTAATGCAGATCGAAAAGGGCTAAGAAGTAGTACCTGACTATGGTGAAGGTGAGCGGACGGGCGCCGCGATTCTCTGGTTTGTTCAGGTTGATGCAGCGGCCGGCGTTGAGGTTGCTGGAGAGGAACGGCGGCGGCGGAGTTCGAGTCGCAGTGGCAGCGCGAGGAAGACGAAGAAGAGAGGGGGACGGGGGTAAAAGAGAAAAAGGACCCCCCCCCGTGCTTATTTATAAGGGTAAGATTGAGCAGTAAAATGGCAGGCGCAAAAATCGAGCAGGCAATTGTGATTATCGCAAACGGTGCGGGCGCCTCGAGTCTTGGGTGGCCAGTTAATGCAAAAGATCAGTTGGGATATCATGGATTTTTTATGAATTTACTTCGCGTGATGTCATGGTGGGTTACACTGTTTTATTCAAGGTTAAGCTTTGGGGAGATGACTCGCCAATTGAAGCAGTGAAGATTGACACGAACAAGTTCAAGTCAACCTGGGGCCTAATGTTGGGGATATAACCCCGGGGTGTGACCCGCCCAGAAGGGGCTGGGTTACACCATTGGCGACTCAACAAGAAAGGCCCAAATAAGCCTAAGAAGACAGGTATGAAGACGGCGGCTCATGAGGCGGGCCTGGTGGTGGCCCAAGACCCGGACGTATGAACCGCCATATGATGACTTGCCTTGTAAGGCGAGGTGATTTAGAAACCAGGCCGGTCACATTGTGTGAGCTGGCTCGGACTCTTGTAAGCCCCGGGCCTCGACCTGTATATAAAGGCGAGACCCGGCGGCGGGTTAACTCAAGAAACAACCAATCGATAGCTAGGTCAAGCGTACTCGCTTCCTTGTAATCGAAACTCAAGCAATAAAACTAGAAGCAGGACGTAGGCTTTTACCTCGTTGAGAGGGGCCGAACCTGGGTAAATCTCGTGTCCTTTGACCCTCTCAACCCCTTCGAGCTAACCTACGCGCGATGGCTCCATACCTATGTCCTTTCACAAGGGCATCTGACGTGTTAAATCTATGATAAATACCAAATTCACATGATTACTTATAACAAGACTTCTCCCATGTCCTCAGGAACAAACGTAACTACTCACAAAGATGCTCATGTTCAAGATCAGAGGGTTATTGAATATCATTAAGGATCTGAACATATGATCTTCCATCAAATAAACCAACTAGCATCAACTATGAAGAGTAATCAACACTACTAGCAACCCACAGGTACCAATCTGAGGTTTTGGGACAAAGATTGAATACAAGAGATGAATTAGGGTTTGAGAGCAGACGGGGCTGGTGAAGATGTTGATGAAGATTGACCCTCCCTCGATGAGAGGATTGTTGGTGATGATGATGGCTTCGATTTCCCCCTTCCAAAGGGAAGTTTCCTCGGCAGAATAGCTCTGCCGGAGCCCTAGATTGCTTCTGCCCAGGTTCCACCTCGAGACGGTGGCGCTTCATCCCGAAAGCTTCCTTCTTATTTTTTTCTAGGTCAAAACCCTCCATATAGCAGAAGATGGGCACCAGACGATGGCCAGGGGGCCCACAAGCCCCGAGGGCACGCCCCCAGGCTTGTGGCCACCTGGTGGGTCCCCTTATGTAGTTTCTTCGCCCAATATTTTTATATATTCCAAAATAATTCTTCATAAATTTTCAGGACATTTGGAGTTGTGCAGAATAGGTATCTCAGATTTGCTCCTTTTCGGTCCAGAATTCCAGCTGCCGGCATTCTCCCTCTACATGTAAATCTTGTAAAATAAGAGAGAAAAGGCATAAGTATTGTACCATAATGTGAAATAGGAGACCATAATGCGATAAATATCAACATAAAAGCATGATGCAAAATGGACGTATCACTACCCTATAGTGAAAACGATGCCACCTTCCGTGCACGACGCCGACGGCCGGTCGTTCATGAAGAACGGGTGCATTTTCATTGTGCACCGATGGATTCATATCTTGAACGCCCCTATACCTGATCTATGCCACTTCAGTTTGGATGAGTCTCCATCGTGGGGAGCCACACTAAGAAGCTGCGATGATATGGACTCCCGTTGCCCACCGTTATGGATCTTGCCATCTATGAAGAACATGTGGGACTGGAACTACGAGACGGACATGTACCCAGGGATGTGCGAACCTGAGTAATGTAGCACAATAAGTGAAGTAGCCAGGCACAAATAGTATGAACCTGCGTGGCATATATGCATTTGTCTTACTACCACTAAATGTTTTATGTGCAATGCACGGTGATATTATGATGTACTCCTATGTGCCTAAGTACTCTACTATATTAATTACAGGCACATATTAGGTTGGATACTTGTTTACGTGTCTGGTCCGAGACCTTCCAACTAGACGTGTCTGTCTCTCCGGGTCGCACTTTGTTTCATTATGTACTAGTACTACGTGTGATCTCCGACCTAGAAGTGGAAGAAGTGGAGACGCTCTACCATGTTGTTCATGTCCCACTCCTTTCTCTGACGTGTGGGACATCCAGCACGTTCCGTGTTTCGCACTCCTCCGTCGTAAGAGTTGAAACGCTAGCTTTCATCAAAAAGAAAAAACAAATATAAATCAGCAGTAATACTACTATACCACGCGGTTTCCTTGCTCCTCCTCGATATCAGAAAGAATACTTTCGTTCGCCAACATGTGGGACGTCGACCATCCTGGTCCACTTGCCATGCACCAAAATTAGAGTGCATCACGCAGAACTCCAGGGGAGCGTCACCTCGGTCATCGCGCCACAATAATAATGACTAATGAGCCGTCAAATCAAAGGCCCAAACTTTCCCACTGTAAGTTGCTCGGACGAAGGAACCATCATGACTTCGTTGAATTCCGCTTCTTGAAGAAAACTACTGTAACAGCAATAGTGCTAGCTACAGTACTGTACACCAGCGGAGTATGAATTGGAGCAAGTTTATTATCGCAGACGCCGTAGTTGCAAGTTAACGCCCTTAGGAATTGGAGCGATGTTTCCTGGGGGGGTCTCTCCAGTGCGGCGTGGCCGTAGTTGCGAGTTGACGCCCTTGAGATGCCGACGTTGAGGGGCACTCGGGTGGCTGCGGGTTGGGTCAATTTTTTTTACCGGGCGGACGTTGTCGAGTGGATTTAGGGCTGGGCCTAAAAGTATGCCGCTTATCGACAATCTACGTTAATAATAGATACCAACTTAAATTCCTATATACTGGTAATTTGCTCTAAAAACTACAGTAGTAACTAGTCAATGCTCACAATTAATTAAACAAACGTATGGGCGACACAGACACACACACTAACTACTAGTACTACCACTTCTCACATGCTGGCGAGA
Source organism: Thinopyrum elongatum (assembly GCA_011799875.1). NCBI lineage: Eukaryota > Viridiplantae > Streptophyta > Magnoliopsida > Poales > Poaceae > Thinopyrum > Thinopyrum elongatum. The sequence goes on along the minus strand of CM022298.1, from coordinate 452,696,709 downwards.
CGTAATCGTTCTCTTTGTCGTTCTTGTCGGCGGCACCCCACCATGGTTGGATATCTGCCCATCTCTCCTCAGTGTCGTGGTAGCTACCGCCATGATCCTGGCAGGTGGAGGCATCTGATACGTCTCCGTCGTATCTACTTTTCCTAACACTTTTACTCTTGTTTTGGACTCTAATTTGCATGATTTGAATGAAACTAACCCGGACTAACGCTGTTTTCAGCAGAACTACCATGGTGTTGTTTTTGTGCAGAAATAAAAGTTCTCGGAATGGAACAAAACTTTTTGGAGAATTTTTATGGAATAAAAGAAAAATACTGGAGCCAAGAACCACCGGAGGGGGGGGGCCTGGGTGAGCACAACTCACCAGGGCGCACCCCCCTCCTGTCGCGCCCAGGTGGGTTGTGCCCACCTGGTGGCCCCGCAGACCCTGTCCCGACTCCATAAATACCTATAATTGGAGAAAAAATCAGGGACGAAGAATTATCACGTTTCACGAGACGCAGCCTCCGTCACCTCCTGTTCTTTATCGGGAGGCCAGATCTGGAGTCCGTTTGGGGCTCCGGAGAGGGGAATCTTCGATCTTCGTCATCACCAACCCTTCTCCATGGCCAATTCTATGATGCTCCCCACCAGGAGTGAGTAATTCCTTCGTAGGCTCGCTGGTCGGTGAGGGAGTTGGATGAGATTAATCATGTAATCGAGTTAGTTTTGTTAGGTCTTGATCGCTAGTATCCATTATGTTCTGAGATTGATGTTGCTATGACTTTGCCATGCTTAATGCTTGTCACTTTGGGCCCGGGTGCCATGATTTCAGATCTGAACCATTTATGTTATCACCATTATATCTATGTTCTAGATCCAATCTTGCAAGTTATAGTCATCTCTTACGTGTTATGATCCGCAAACCCTAGAGTGACAGTATTTGGGATACTTTCCGGTGATGACCGTAGTTTGAGGAGTTCATGTATTCACTATGTGTTAATGCTTTGTTCCGGTTCTCTATTAAAAGGAGGCCTTAATATCCCTTAGTTTCCTTATGGACCCCGCTGCCATGGGAGGGTAGGACAAAACATGTCATGTAAGTTCTTTCCATAAGCACGTATGACTATTTACGGAATACATGCCTACATTATATTCATGAACTAGAGCTAGTGCCGCATCGCCCTAGGTTATGACTGTTATATGATGAATATCATCCAACGAATTCACCGATCCAATGCCTATGAGTTTTTCACATATTGTTCTTGCTAAGTTACTATTGCTATTGCTACTGTCACAACTGCTACAAAATTATTGCTATCATTGTTACCGCTACAATTACTGTTACCATTGCTATCAAAACTATCATATTACTATGCTACTAATCATATTGCTGCAGATAATTAATCTCCAGGTGTGGTTGAATTGACAACTCAGCTGCTAATACTTGCAAATATTCTTTGGCTCCCCTTGTGTCGAATCTATAAATTTGGGTTGAATACTCTACCCTCGAAAACTGTTGCGATCCCCTAAACTTGTGGGTTATCAAGACCTTTTTCTGGTGCCGTTGCCGGGGAGCATAGCTATATTTGTTGAGTCAGTTGGGATTATTATCAATCTATCATTATGAAGATTCTGAAGGATACCAAGACTAAGATTTTTCCCTCGAAGACGAGGGGAGGTAAGGAACTGCCATCTAGCTCTGCACTTGATTCACCTTCTATTTTCAGTAAACTTGCAACACCACCTCATGCTATTACTTCTGATATGTCGCAAGTTATTGATGATGCTACTTCTATGAATGCGACTCATGATGATGCTAGTACCTTGCTTGATGATGATGTGCCACTAGGTGAATTTCTTGATGAACAAATTGCTAGAGTTAAAGAAAAAGAAATTACTGAAACTGATGAGATCACTGAAACTGATGAAGTGCCTGAAACTGAAAATCTTGAAACACCTATTAGACCTAGCTCTCCTAGATATGAATCGCCTAAGGTACCTGAAGGTTATGTTATGGATGAAGAGACAGCTAGAGATTTTCTTGCTTGCAATGATAGAGATGATCTAAAGAAATTATTATGCAAACTGAAAGAAAAATCTTTGAATGCTAGAATGAAGTGTGATCATAAGTTTGCTACTTCATCTATCTTTGTTGATGATAAGGATTATGAATTCTCTATCGACCCAGAGTTGATTACTTTGGTTGAATCTGGTCCTTTTCATGTTTATGAAACTGAAACTGTAGTGGCACACCTTACTAAGTTGAATGATATAGCCACCCTATTTGCTCATGATGAGAAGATTCACTGTTATTATATTCTCAAATTATTTCTGTTCTCATTAAAGGGTGAATCTAAGATATGGTACAATACTCTTGCTCCTAGTTGTGTGCATAGTCCCCAGGATATGATTTATTACTTCTCTGAAAAATATTTGCCTGCTCATAAGAAACAAGCTGCCTTACAGGAAATATTTAACTTTGTGCAAATTGAAGAAGAGAGTCTCCCACAAGCTTGGGGGAGGCTTCTCCAATTGCTTAATGCTTTGCCTGATCACCCTCTTAAGAAAAATGAAATACTTGATATCTTCTATAATGGACTAACTGATGCTTCTAGGGACTTCCTAGATAGTTGTGCTGGTTGTGTTTTTAGGGAACAAACTGTTGAATATGCTGAGGAATTATTGAATAATATATTAAAAAATTATGATGATTGGACTCTTCCTGAACCACCACACAAACCCACTCCAAAGAAGAGGGGTATCTTATATCTCAGTCCGGAAGATATGCAAGAGGCAAAGAAATCTATGAAGGAAAAAGGTATTAAAGCAGAGGATGTTAAAAAATTTACCTCCTATTAAAGAGATACATGGACTTGACACACCACCACCCAAGGTGGTAGAGGTAAATTCTTTAATGAAATTCAATGAAAGGGACAATCCTTATAATATGCATCCTAGTCAATGCCTTTATGAGTTTGATAATTACATTAGAAAGCAAGATCACTTCAATGCCAATGTTATGAAACAATTGAAATATAATTCTGATATGATTGCCCGCTTGAGTGACTTGTTATTTAGAATGTCCAATGATCTTAGAGGTGTAGGAAAACATGCCTCTATGGTTCAAACTCAACTAGAACAAGTTGCTAAATCTCAAAGAGAATTGCTTGATGAAATGAATAATAATATAAATGACTTTGCTGTTAGAGTAGCAACTAGATGGGTTAAAATTACTCAGGAACCACTTTATCCTGAGGGACATCCTAAAAGAATTGAACAAGACTCTCAAAGAATTAACACTGATGCACCTAGTCCATCTAAAAAGAAGAAGAAAAAGAAAAATGATAGGACTTTGCATGCCTCTAGTGAACCTGAAATAGAAAAACCTCCTGATAATGATAATGATGTTTCTACCTCTGATGCTAAAACTCAATCTGGTAATGAACATTCACCTAGTGATAATGAAAAAGATAATGATAATGTTCATGAAGATACTCAACCAGACAATGATAAACAGCTAGATAATGATGTTGAGATAGAACCAGCTGTTGATCTTGATAACCCACAACCCAAAAATAAAAGATATGATAAAAGAGACTTCGTTGCTAGAAAACATGGAAAAGAAAGAGAACCATGGGTTCAAAAACCCATGCCCTTTCCACCTAAATCAACTAAGAAGAAAGATGATGAAGAATTTGAACGCTTTGCTGAAATGCTTAGGCCAGTCTTTTTGCGCACTCGCTTGACTGATATTTTAAAGATGGCCCCTCATGCAAAATATATGAAAGACATCATCTCTAATAAAAGAAAAATACCAGAAGCTGAAATCTCCACCATGCTTGCCAATTATTATTTTAAGGATGGAGTACCTAAAAAACTTGGAGATCCGGGAATACCAACTATACCTTGCTCCATAAAAAGAAATTATGTCAAAACTGCTTTGTGTGATTTAGGAGCCGGTGTTAGTGTTATGCCCTTCTCCTTATATAAAAGACTTGATTTGAATAAACACACACCTACTGAAATATCTTTGCAAATGGCTCACAAATCAACTGCCATACCTATCGGTATATGTGAGGATGTGCCCGTTGTTGTTGCAAATGTTACTATCTTAACTGACTTTGTTATACTTGAGATGCCCAAGGACGACAACATGTCGATTATCCTTGGTAGACCTGTTGGCGTACGACACCTATGGGATCCGAAGGACCCTTTTACGATTCGGCAGGGAGAGAGGTATGCATAAAGAGCAGAACTGAGGACCAACGCGAGGGGGATTTTTACCCAGGTTCGGGCCGCTGATCAGCGTAAGACCCTACTCCTGCTTTAGTTTATTATCGGTGTTTTCGTCCCAGTTCTTGGAGCGCTTGCAATGAACAGTGTGTTTGTGCGGCAGCTACGCATGCAGAATCGGCCGAGAGTGTTCTCCTCTCCTCCTTTTTTTGTAGCAGTTGCCTTGGGCCTCCTTTTATATGTCCAAAGGGGTCACCATAGTGGCAAACTATTGATATGCGAGGTGTAAAGTAGCTACAGGGTTATCATACCTAACCACTGGCGGTTTAGGACAAATGCATTTAATGCACCGTGAGGTGTCCGTTTAGGTGTCCCTACTTTCTTGGGGATGGAAAAAGGGGCCATCCCATCAGCACCGCTTAAGCTCGTCCCCACTAGCGCCTCGCCATGCATCTAGAGATGGGACCAGAATGCCAGGCTGTCGCTGGGCTAGAGCGATGGCATAGTGGCGGAACCTTGCCGCGGTGCGGATCTTGCCGGGCTCCGCAGACTACCCCGGCAAGATCTTGCCGGGGGCCGAGCCCCCGATCTCCAGTTCTGCTTATCTTCTGGTCCTTGGCTTGAATGTCTCTTTGATAACCTTGGATTAATCTTCAGCTGTTCCCCGACAAGCCTTGCCGCATGTATGGCTACAACCGCCCATGCACAAGTATGGGGTACTAAGGGCCCAATCCTTAGTACACCCACAGGAGCCCCCGGGCCTAGGCCACACACGAGTGCGAGGCGTTGTTGGGCTAAGCCCAAACAGTGCACGGGCACGCGGGGCAGGGGTTAACTGCTTGCAATTATTCCGCTTACTGTGCTTCCCCACTACGCGCGTTGAATGCGCGACGTGGGAAGCATGCACTGAACGGCCGCGGCTGCAGCGCGCTTGTATAGGCATGTTCACATTGGGCATTAAAAGAGGCAGCCTCGCTCCTTCCCCGTAAAAAGGAATCCGCAGAGGCGCTGCCCATTTACCCACTCTTCTTTCCAATCTGGAATCCGCCATTACCTTCTTTCCCTCGAGCCCAGAGCAGAACTTCTCATCCGCTCACTGCCTCCGCACCCGCTCTATCCTCGGTTTCCGCCTTCGCAACCGCCACGCCACCCAAGGCTAGCAAGGGCAAGGGCAAGAGCAAGGAGACGAAACCGATGTCCCAGAGAGCGAGCTGGCGAAGATGTGGAAGAAGTACGTCATCTTTGCTCCGACGCTCGATACGAAAGCCCTGAAGAACCGGTACCAGTGCATGTGGGCGAGGGAGACACAGGCTCACCCCGCGACTCGCATGGCCCCGGGTTCTTCTTCCAAAGGCGGACCAGATAAATATCCCTTCTTCGTCGCTTACTTTTATTGCGGGCTCTGTCCTCCATTCTTCGATTTCTTTATCGACATCATGTACACATACGGCTTCCGTCTTCTGGATTTCACGCCGACTGCCGTAACGTGCTTGTTTATCTTTGCTCATCGTTGCGAAAACTTTGCCGGAGTAGTTCCCAACGCTGCACTTTTCCGCCATTACTTTGTTCCTCACATCCAAAAAGGGGACGCCCTTTCCGGTTCTATCGCCTGGATCCCAAGGGCATGGAATAAGGAGATATATCCAGATGGGGTTTACCGCGAGAAGTGGGAAGAATGTCGGTCCGAGTGGTGCTGGATCAAGGAAGCAGATCCCCATCCATTCTGTTCGCCCCGACAGCAGAAAGTGGTCCGTGGCGAGCACTGGAGTAATCTCGATGCTCAGGATGACAAGCTCATGATCGCCACCACCAGGATCCTCCGTCTAAAAGCTGTCGGGCTCACAATAGAGATGATTGGCTCTGACTTCCTTCGCCGCAGCATCGCCCCTCTACAGAATAAGGGGAGACCAGCTTGGGAGTTCCAGAACGCGGCTGACATCATGAGGCTGCGCCCCGGATTAAACAGTAACTTGACAATCATGCAGCTTGCCGCTCTCCGCCACAGGCTATTTCAGCGTGAGGACAAGCATAAGTTGCCGGCGAGAATTGTCCCATTGTGCAACAACTCTGCCCTGGGGTCGATCATCGCCATGATGCCAATGTTCAATGCCCATGGCCTTGATGCAACTTGGGTCGAGCCATTTGAGGAGCAGGCACAAAATTTCTTCGACGACTTGTCGGAGAGGGCCATCCGGGAAGAAACAAACCTCGTCCGCACCACCACTAATGAAGAAGTGGCGTATATTGCCACTAGGGTGGAAGAGGCAAATCTTGCTGCGGAGGCCGGCGATGTCGGCTTCACAGAATGGGAAACCAGCGACGCAGAGGTCATTTTGGAAGAGGATCCTGCCGGGAAGGATAAGGCTGCCGGGGAACAGAGTGGCACAGCCGCCGAGAGCTCATCTGATGAGGACGCAGCCGAAGAACAGCCACAAGAGGAGCCCCTAGCTCCAAAGAGGGCAAAGCGTGTCCTTCGGAAAGCCGTCTCTGGTGCCCCAGCAAATCAACCTTCTTCGAGCAGTGATGCTCCCGGCAAGAAGGCGGCCGGCAAGGCAGCACCGCGGCAAGGAGTTCGACAGCAACCCGTGCGGCGCATGAGACACACGCCTGCGGCAACCACAGGGGTGGCAGGGGCGTCTCACACAATAGCACCAGAGGTTGAGGCGGCAGAGTCACGCCAACCCCCTGCACCTGCTGCGGCCAAGCGACCCAGGACCCCTCCTCTGCCTCCCCATACGGACGCCGCAACGGAGGTCGATTTCGACATCTCCGGTTTCAGCCCGGAATGAGAAGAGGAAGAGTAAATATCCTGTCATAGCCTTTATCTCCCAAATTCTGAATTCGATTGATCTCATCGTCTTGCTTTGTCTTGTCTCTGCAGCGACGGAGAAACTTTGGCGGAAAGGATGGCGAAAAGGGCGAAGACTTCCACAGGTGACGAGCCCCCAACAGGCTCTGCGAGCGTGCCAGTAACTATTATCATCAGCCCGGAGCTTAGCCCTCAACGCAGCCCCCAGCGCAGCCCCCAGCAGGAGTTCACTACTCATGTTCCGCTTGGTGGGTGCTGAGGTTTCTACCTTTGCCACTAATATCTTTGGGCTTGCAGGAAAAGGACAGCAACAGGGAGAATCATTGGAGGATGCCCCCGTCGTGCCGCCTCCGTCAACCACGCCGCCCGCAAGCGCATATCCAGCAAGAGCTCCTACCGACGAGCCTACCTTGGAAGAGGAGGAGCCGACAAACATGGGCACAGGCAACCTTTCCCAGGCAACCAATGTTGCCGGGAGGGATGAAGCCACCCCTCAACAGCTCGACGCAGGTGACTGCTTGCCCCAGAGCACTTGTTATTCTTTCCTTTATCTTTCTCTCTCTTTGTCTTCTTGAACTTCAATCTCGATCTTATTTTGTTTCCCTCCTTCGTCCTCCAGAATTCCCTGTGATGAAACACATGGACGTCGATGTTGTCATTGAGGAGACAGCCAGAGATGCTGCCACCAAAGCTGACAAGATTGCTGCTAGCGAGTCCGCGAAAGACGCCATTGTCGAGGTCGGCGAAGCTACTGCCGAGGAAGCCGCCAAGGAATCTGCTGAGAGGACCGGTGAGGAGACTGATGACCATACTGACGGCATTCCTGCTGCAGGAGCGCCAGGCGCTACATCGGCCACAGAGCCCCCAGCCACCGGTGAGACGAACGTCGAGGATCAACCATCGACATCTGAGGCTCCCCCATCGAGCAAATATCTCTTGGTTGGCGACAACCTATTCGTCAACTTTCCGGGGACGGCAAGTATTGGAGCGCCGACCGAAGGAGAAACTTTTGATGAAGAAATCATCACCGCTGCCGGGCTCGAGATCGTCGATGAACCAAGCGCCAGCAGTGGCAAATCTGAAGAAGATCAACTCCTTCAGGCCATGGGCGATAATTTCCGCAAGCTCCAAGCACTCCACCATGCTCGAAATGAGAAGGCAGATTCCAGAGTTGCAGTTGTCGAAGCAGCCGAGGCGGATTTCCAGAAGCGCGTTGAGCAAATGCAGATCTGGTACGCCGAGGCCCTTCAAGAGTTGACTGCCAGCCGGGAACAAGTGAGCCAAAGCTGGACGGAGCTCCTCCTGAGGCAATTTGACATAGAAATGGCACAAGAAGAAAATACACAAAGGATTGCCGCTGAGGATGCTCTCTTGACGAAGCGACGTATTGGGCTTGACGCTCACGAAGAAGATCTTGCCGCACGTGAGCAGGCACTTGCTGCCAAACTCCGTGGCAAGGATGAAGAAATTGAAAAGCTTGTCGCGCAGCGGACCCAGGAGCTGGAGCAGAAACACAAGGAGGCGCTCGAAGCTTCAACTGCAGATCACGCCAGCAAGCTCAAGGAAACCATCGATGCCACCGAGGCTGCAGAGGCCGCCAAGAATAAGCTGAGCAACAAAGTGAAGAAGCTGGAGGCGGATCTTGAGGAACACAGCAAGGAGCTCTCGACGCTCAAAGGCAACAAGGAGAAAACTCTACACAGCCTGGCGGAGATGCAAATCGCTATATCCGACAAGACCAATCAGCTTTCAGCCAACGATGCCATTGCCGATCTGAGGCTGAAGCTAACCACACTGGAAAAGTCCCTTGAGGACAGCAGGGCCCGCGAGAAGGCCCTAAGCAAAGATCTTCAGGATGAGAAGAACTTGCTTAAGAGCGCTGCCGCCGCCCAAATTGACTATGAGAAGGTGTGAAAATCTGGACCGATCGCCTTGTCGACACCACGGAGAGGCTCACAGCACAACTGTCAACCATGGGCCAGGATGGCCTGCAAAACTTTAGGTATTCCTCTGAAGAAAGGATATCCTCGAGCGCGAGGCTGACCATGTTCTTCGAAAGCATCATTGATGCTCTGAAGCTGCTACAGTCCAACCGAGCGAACCAACTGGCCAATGAATCCCGCAAGCTTTGCCGGGCCGTCCTCCGCAAGGTACTCATCAAGGTGGTGCACAAGAACCCTGGCATTGAACTCACCAACGTGCTCGACCGCTTGCCGAAGGATGCAGATCTCAAGGCACTTGAGGAGCTTGTCGCGCCTATCCTTGAGAAGGTAGATTCAATCAAAAGGGTCGAAGGCCAGCGCAGGGACTAGTCGTCTTACTTTTCCTTGTCGCCACCATTCCATGCCAAAGACAATTTAGTCTTAAGTTAGAACTGTGGCAACTATCGATGTAATATAACTTGCTATGATTGAATACATGCATGCTATTTCCCCTATCCGATTTCTTTCCGTATGGTATACGCCATACGCTGTCGGGACCGGATTTCCAGGATATTAACTTCCCAGTAAATGGCCCTTGTGCTCACCAGCCCCAGGATTACTGTTAGCTGATGAGACACCAACTTGATACAGAAATTCCAAGCAAAATACAAAATATGAAGTACAAGACCATTCTGGCCTATGAGTACAACAAATGGTTTCTAGTGGTTGATGGCGGAAGCGGTTTGCGGATCATCAGCGTCTATGGGACTCCATTTCCCACAGGAACAGCTGACCTGGATAACTCCTATCTTCATGAGGCTGCTATCATCATTGCCTAGGTTCCGGGGCTGTCATCGCAGCGCTCCTCTCCAAGCAAGAAATCTGGCCAAGACAATAGCCAGGGACAAGCCAGTGAGTACTTTGAATGTACTCGCAAACATTATGAACATAGGTATAATATAACAGATGGTAATCATGCTCTGAAATATTCCATGATCACTTTGTCAGTCATGAAAAAAAAAATCATGACGCACGCAAGCAGGTTATTCATATAAAACATGAATGAGCAATCAGAGAATAAAAATAAAATGCACCGATCGGGTGTCTGAAGCGACGCCTCGAAAGGATGATAATAAGCAGCATGCCTCAGTCGGGCGTCTGAGCGACGTCACATAAAGGGCTTGTAAAGAAAATTAAATAATCAGCATGCCACAGTCGGGCGTCTCAGCGACACCACATAAAGGGCTTATAAAGAAATAAAAAGCAGGCATGCCACAGTGGGGCGTCTCAGCGACACCACATAAAGGGCTTATAAAGAAATAAAAGGCGGGCATGCCACAGTCGGGCGTCTTAGCGACACCACATAAAGGGCTTATAAAGAAGGAAAATGACAAACGTGCCACAGTCGGGCGTCTGAGCGACACCACATAAAGGACTTATAAAGAAAGTAAATAACAAGCGTGCCACAGTCGGGCGTCTGAGCGACACCACATAAAGGGCTTGTATAGAAATAAACACAGTGAATATCCAGGAGGTAGAACCGTCCCAGGGATACTCAATAATCCAACTATTACAAATGGTTACTCCATAATAATAATAATCATAATCATCATATGTCACATGTCATGATCAATGTTCCGGTTTAACAGTTTTTCCTCCGAAGACCGACACTAAGACCGACACTTGACCCATCCCAGACTGTAGTTCTTAACCATGGACACGGCTATTCGAATAGATATAATCTCTGCAGAGGGTGTACTCTTTACCCACGAGTAATGGATTCCTTTAGTCCATCGGGACTAATTCCGTTTACGGTCTTTTACTTGAAAACACACCTGACCCGCACACACCAGCTTAACTTACCGGTGTCTGGAATCACCCACGACACCCGTTAAGCAAAACTCTAAGTGGGGAGGCTACAACCTCGATTAGCATGGAGTCACAAATTTTATAACGCGCGCAAACTAGGGGAGCTACCCCCTCGGCTCCAACCAAAAACACCCATGCCCCCGGACCAGGTGGCATGTCTACCGGATGTAGCCGGTATCTTCCACCATGGCCTCTCTGTACGGTGTGTGCTAAGAAAGAGGTTGACAACTTACTGAACCGTACCCTACCTAAGGCAGGGACAAGTGGTAGCACGAAGCAAGTATGGGGGTTACTGGCACAAGACTCGATCTATGGTCGACTCAGGAGGTTAAAGTATTCCCTGCATGATTAGTATAACAAATATATTCCACGCCAACAGACAGAATCACCACTCATCATACCTCACCATGCCTCACTGAATATACCCGTCTCAGCGAAATATCAGTGACAAGCTCGTGTCCACCCAAGACAAAGACTTTCCCGGATTCCTTCCGGTAGGCATGAAAGGCACACGAGGGTGATTACTATCACAAGTATATCAATTCCAAGGAATTTCCATCATGCACACAGGGACATGATCATAACATCACATGAAATAATGCATGTTCAAATCAGCTCGGCGTTGTAGCTATATCAAAACAACACATGGCAAATATTATACTAGGGTTCAGAATGCTTGCCTTTAGTTTGTGGAGAGGTAGGGTGCACCACAAAACTTTTGAAGGTTGCTTCCCTGTCCATTTCCTAATTTTGAAAAAAATATTCAAATCAACACATAGTTTCAAAACAGTACAAAAAAGTTGTTTGAAATTTTTTCAAATAAATATGAAAATAAACTAGATGGAATTTGAGAGACAACAGAAAAAGAATCAAGTCAAATAGAGTTGTGGTTTAGAAACTAGAGCCAGTCAAAGTTTAGGTCAAAATCTGATTTTAAATAAAACAGAAAAAGGAAAACGGTTCGGGGAGGAATACGCTTTCCAGAATAGACAACACATGCCAAATGATTACGCTTACTCGCGGAGAAGACGCACTCGGGGGGACAGCACCACTGGCGGTTGGGTTGAGTGACCCACAGGTGGGACCCACCTGTCGGGTTCGTCTTCTTTCTCCCCCGCGTGCCTGGATAGGGACCTGGGCGGGCTTCCGCGGTGATTGCCGGCGCTAGAGGGCACCATCTCCGGCGCTGGGCCCACCGGCGTGCTCAGGAGGGTATGCCGCGTCGGTTGGTGGGTGAGGCGGGTACCGAGAGGCTCGGGGTTGAGCAGAGCTTCAACAATGGCGTGAGGTGGTCACGGCCAAGGGGGGGTCACCTATGGTGGCTCCCGAGCACCATTTAACAGGGTAAGGGCCTCGGGGAGGCAGAGGATACCTCTTACAGGCGCCGGAGGGGAGGATGGGGCTCGGGTGGCCTTGAATTTAGCAGGGGGCGGCGGCGGCCGAACTGACCAGAGACGAGGAAGATGACCTCTTCCGATCATTCTGGTTGCTGTGGGGGCTTGCTACGGATGCGGCACTAATCCTCGAGTGAGCTGCGACTCGATGCTGGGCCATTTATAGCGTCGGGAGGTCGGTTCAACGGCGGTAGTGGATAGGAACGACGAACCGCCGTTCTGTAGCAAGGATGGCGCATGGCGATGGCTGGCGGGGACCGGCAGGGCGAGAGGATGAGCCCGAGCGGCTCCAGGGGCAGCTGGCGAGCGAGGGTGGTTTGGGCGGCACCGTCCATGGCAGGAATGACAGCGGCCGCAGGCTTGCCTCCAAGGGCTTGCTGCGGCGGCGCTGTAGGGCGCCTGGGGTGGCAGGGAGGCACGGGCGAGCGGATGAGAACGGGTCGTGGCCCTGCGGGCGAGCAAAGGCCAGAGGGCGGGATGCGGCGGCTCGGTTGCGCGCGCGTGCAAAACGTGCGCTCTGGGCGCACCCAGAGCACGCACGCCATGTGCTCGACGATATGCCAAGGCATGCCAGGGGGCTTCAATGAAACTGCAAATTAACAGGATGGTTAGGGCTTAAGTTACACCTCTAGAGGGCATGCTGGTTGGGCAAAGCAAGCAGGTTCATAATGCAAACTAAAAACTATGCCAATTCTGTCCATGAACACAAGGTGCTCGACAGAATGCCATGGGCATCTAGGCATCTCCTCTGGTGGCCAAAATTTCCAGATCAAAGTCTCTTTGGATGATAAAGAGGGTGGCAAGGTTAGTTTGGCAAAAGCAAAAACTTCCTAATGCAAGTTTTTGAGAAAACCAAATCTGGACAGAGAACATAAGCCATTTTTGCATGTGCTTAAAAACTTCTAATGGGTCCAATATTCTGGACTTAAGAGTTTGGTAGGGTGGACTACAAGCAGGAAAAATCCCAAGATTAATAGAGCAAAATAAAATATGGTTGCAGCGCAAAACACCAAACTGGACCAGAATGAAGATGAGGATGGTTTGCTCAAATTTTCCAAAGAACACCCATGGGTTCTTGCATAGAAATGAATTATATACTTCCACTAACATCTCCAATTTTTTATGGAAGTAATAAAGAAATATTTAAGTAGGTTGTAGTGCAAACTACAAACTGAACCAGATTTGAAGACTTGAGGTAGGGCTCAAAATCCCCAAATGACTAAGAGAAGTTTTTGCATAAAAGTGATTTAAGAACATCACATGTCATCCCCAAATTTTGGTGGAATTATTTAATTGAAGTTATCAAAGGGTTGTAGTGCAAATGGGACTCTAAAACTTATGAGAAACCATTTTAAAAGAAATAAAACTTAGGAAAATAATTATAGAAATAATTCCACTGATAAGAGAAATGTTTTTTTGAGAAGGTATACAAGTCCAACAATATTTTTGAAAACTTTCCATTTGGAGGGAAAAACTCCACAATTTAGAAGGAGTGATTCTGAAATCAGAAGATAATCCAGAAAATAAAAATTTAATTTCCTGGCAAAACTTTAATTAATAAATCATGGTTAACTTTTTTGGGTGTTACATACGCTAACTGGAAACTTGCTGGCGCGCAACCTGCCGCGAGCGCTGGGTGCGGGACTTTAGCAGCCTACTGGAGGTGCAGGAGCCGGCAAGACACCTTGGCACTCTTGGTGCAGCCACTTAAACTGTTGAGCGGACTCGAAACAAAATAAGGGCGCAACCAATTACGACAAGGGTTCCTTCGCGTGCAGGTTTTCCATACAAGGGCCGAAATCGTCTAAAGAAAATAGCCTGATCGTAAAAATTGAAAAACTTGCTCAAAGTTTCGCAACTTAGCTTTCTGTCGCTGTACTCCTTCCGTCAAGACATCAATTCTGAACATTGGGAAGACATCAATTCTGAACATCGCAATAATAACTCGAAGATTAATTAATCTGCTCACGCGATATGACGAGGCTATAGCGAGAGGGCAGATAATTTGTACAACTACAGTGGGGCACTAGCGCTGCATGGAAAAATCTACGGTTGGGGAAACCGAGAAATTTCTACTATTGGCTAGGGTAAATTTAGAAATAAATTCTAAATTTCTAAATTTCGCTGGTCGTACCCGAGTGCATAGTTCTCTCTGGCTGACATGTGGACCTGGGCCCACCGTTAGTCTCTTCTTCCTCTTCCGTCTCTCTTCTTCCTTCTCTCTCTCGCGCGCGTCCGCGCTTTCTCCACCTGCGACACCTAGCGAGTAGGGCACCTAGGCCGTACTGCGGTAGTGCGCGGCGCGCTAGCTGTCGGCGCAGCGTGCACTCACCTCGCGGGCCAGTGCGCTAGCGGCACTGCTCGCGGATTCGCCTCCGAACACCGGCGATCGAGCGACGAGCGGCGCTGGTGGACTTCGCCCACCGTACACCGATCTTGAGCTATAAAATGACCGCGGTGCTCCGCTCTTCTTCCTCACACCTGGCCTCGCTTCTACTTCTCCTTCCTTCTCCTCCATTGCTGTCTGCAGGAGCTCGAGACGAGGCTCTAATGGCGGAGGTGATGCCAGATTGGTACCTGATCCTGTTGTGCGGGGGGTTGGCGGCATTGCTGGTGTTCTCCGGGCTCTTGTGCGCGATGATCCTTGATGATCGTCGTGATGCTGCTGCTCGAGTGTTAGCTCTTCGCGGCATCGGTGATCATGAGGATTAGGTGCTGGTGTCGGGTGCTAACTGCTGTCAGTGTGCTGAAGGCAATCTGCACTAGAATAATTACCCACAAATTTCTCCCTCAGAAACTGTGGTGTGTTAGTGAGGTGATCAGTTAGGTGCAAAATGTGTACGTGGTTTAGTAATTAGTGCCTATGGTTGAGTGGTTGTGAGCCTGCTATCGCGGTGCTGCGTGAATTAAAATTTATGTCATGGAGAATTAATTGCTGCAATAACTCAAGGAAAATCCCACCTCAGAATTTACCGAGAGTGAAAAACAGTTAATAAAAAATAACAGCAGTAAGTAAATTGCTCACATTAATTGAAACCAAACAATTAATTCATCGCACAACTTAGGATACAACGCATAAGTTGCAACACATGCTAGGCTAATAAACACAGAAGTGGCGTTTATGACGCAAAGGAAAAATATGCTGGGTCCTGAGAAAAAGTTTCCGGCACTGGAACACAATCTTCTTCTATCGGGGAAAGCGGATTGACTAGTCGAAGAACGTGTCTCTCCTGGTCTGGCCTCAGTGGTCTGCCAATAGCGATCTGAGGATTCAAATCGGCGAGGCTCTGGAGATAACCCATTACTTGCTGGGTCAAACGCTCTTGAGCGATGACATACTGGGCAAGGTTGGCCAGTACTGGGTCCCTCTCAAATCGCCCACCGGGAAAAGATGCTACTTCTCCGGGTGCTGCATGACTCGGGAAGAAAGAATACCCCCTTTCGCTGGCATAGGGTACTACGAAGCAAAGACGAGTAATCGCTTCGTACGCAGCAGCTTCTATGGCCATTTGGGGAGTTGGCATAGATTTCCCCACGAAGGAGACTTCCGTTGGGTCTTGGTTTGGGTTTGCGGGAGGGATGTGTACTACTGCCCAATATTTCGAGGTGGATGGGGTGATTCTCGATTTGAGCAGCTCGTACTGGGGTGGATGGGTAGAACTCATGGTACTGCAGGTAAAGTCCCACAATATTTTTACAAAACTACCTGGGGTTGCATCTGGAGTTCTCAGATAAATACTAGGGCTCGGCATGGCAAGGAAATGGCTGTGAGAGGTGTGCAAAAAGGGAGGGATGCTTGGTAAGGTCACGGGGTGGCCTCTTATATAGCATTAGGGCTGGGTTACCGATAGCGGTGTGGGGCAACTAGTTTGTCGGTTCTGCTCTATGGGGTCGGGGTCAAAGCCACATATACACATATCTCACAAAGGTGACGTGTTACTATGGGTGTCGTCGGGGTAGTTTTTGGTAGCTACGCCTGGAATTAAAAATGCAACCGCATGCCAACAGACTTATGCGGGGCTACTAAACAAAACAAAGGCGCACAAGCAGTCTGCATCCATTCAAGGCGAGTACAAGGTCACACTATTACAAGGCGTAGAAATACTAAGACTCGGTACTACTCGAGTGGCTTAGTCTACCTCGTTAATATTAAAGTGGGCGTGCCTTGTGGACGTCGAGGCTTCTCCATGGGCTTCACCATCGGGGTTAGCTGGATGGGGTTGAGGAGCTACAGGCTCGGGGTAGCGATGATGACCATCGCGGGGGTTGTTGGCCACAATCCCGTTGGAGCGTGTTCCCAAAAGGCGACGAAGCACTTCTGGGGACACCAAAGCATTTCGATCGATGGCAGGGGCAGACCTCAAGGAGTCGATCGGTTGCCCGAACAGCACAACTGGGTTGTCGGCGTTGGGCTCCTCTTCTCCTCTTGTCGGGGCTCGGCGAACAAGCTCTCCACGAGCGGCGATCAGATCAAGGGTGATCTGATCGAATAGTGTCTCTAGCGCACTTACATAGCGCACCAGATGCAGCAATGCAGGGTCCGTCTCGTGGTCTCCGTTGGCAACCTGGGGTGGCCTGCCATACCCGTCACGGCTGGGGTAGTAGTAGAACGAGCGGCAGTTAACTCTGGGTGACAGGTGCCGGAGTTGAACTATAGCCTCTCGAGCAGCTAGCTGAATGGCTTGTGGCGCAAAGGAAGTTGTCCTTCCGGTGAACCTGTAGGGGCGCTCTGGCGACATACCCCTACCATAGACGTGCACAGTCGCCCAGAATTGATGGCTCTCACCGCTCATGGGCCCTTGGTACACAACATACTCTGGGGGTTCTTCTAACGCAAAGGCACGGCGGGTGAGGTTTGCTAGCACGGTCACAAAACCTCCAAGGTCGGTTGCTGTGGTCTCATTGTGAACAATGGGGCTAGCCATCTTGGCTTGGTTTTGGGGTAGAGGTTGTGTTGTGCTGGGTTGGGGCTAGCGTTCCCTTTTTATAGAAAAATAGGACGGAGTCTTCCTTCGCACGCTTGCGAATGCGACAATTTAGGTGTCGGTCACTGGCGCGTGATCGACAGGCTAGGCCGATAGGTTAGGCACCGACTGCCAAAAAGGTGTCGGGGTCACTGAGTGGCTATCTTACACGAGAAGCTTGACTGGGTTTAGGTTAACGTCTGGTGGGTTGGTTAACCTAGGTTTATTGACCTGGCTAAGATAGGATTAGCCAATGGTCAGCCTGGCTCTGATACCAAGGTTGTCGGGACCGGATTTCCAGGATATTAACTTCCCAGTAAATGGCCCTTGTGCTCACCAGCCCCAGGATTACTGTTAGCTGATGAGACACCAACTTGATACAGAAATTCCAAGTAAAATACAAAATATGAAGTACAAGACCATTCTGGCCTATGAGTACAACAAATGGTTTCTAGTGGTTGATGGCGGAAGCGGTTTGCGGATCATCAGCGTCTATGGGACTCCATTTCCCACAGGAACAGCTGACCTCGATAACTCCTATCTTCGCGAGGCTGCTATCATCATTGCCTAGGTTCCGGGGCTGTCATCGCAGCACTCCTCTCCAAGCAAGAAATCTGGCCAAGACAACAGCCAGGGACAAGCCAGTGAGTACTTTCAATGTACTCGCAAACATTATGAACACAGGTATAATATAACAGATGGTAATCATGCTCTGAAATATTCCATGATCACTTTGCCAGTCATGAAAAAAAAAATTCATGACGCACGCAAGCAGGTTATTCATATAAAACATGAATGAGCAATCAGAGAATAAAAATAAAATGCACCGATCGGGTGTCTGAAGCGACGCCTCGAAAGGATGATAATAAGCAGCATGCCTCAGTCGGGCGTCTGAGCGACGTCACATAAAGGGCTTGTAAAGAAAATTAAATAATCAGCATGCCACAGTCGGGCGTCTCAGCGATACCACATAAAGGGCTTATAAAGAAATAAAAAGCAGGCATGCCACAGTCGGGCGTCTCAGCGACTCCACATAAAGGGCTTATAAAGAAATAAAAGGCGGGCATGCCACAGTCGGGCGTCTTAGCGACACCACATAAAGGGCTTATAAAGAAGGAAAATAACAAACGTGCCACAGTCGGGCGTCTGAGCGACACCACATAAAGGGCTTATAAAGAAAGTAAATAACAAGCGTGCCACAGTCGGGCGTCTGAGCGACACCACATAAAGGGCTTGTTTAGAAATAAACACAGTGAATATCCAGGAGGTAGAACCGTCCCAGGGATACTCGATAATCCAACTATTACAAATGGTTAGTCCATAATAATAATAATCATAATCATCATATGTCACATGTCATGATCAATGTTCCGGTTTAACATTTTTTCCTCCGAAGACCGACACTAAGACCGACACTTGACCCATCCCAGACTGTAGTTCTTAACCATGGACACGGCTATTCGAATAGATATAATCTCTGCAGAGGGTGTACTCTTTACCCACGAGTAATGGATTCCTTTAGTCCATCGGGACTAATTCCGTTTACGGTCTTTTACTTGAAAACACACCTGACCCGCACACACCAGCTTAACTTACCGGTGTCTGGATTCACCCACGACACCCGTTAAGCAAAACTCTAAGTGGGGAGGCTACAACCTCGATTAGCATGGAGTCACAAATTTTATAACGCGTGCAAACTAGGGGAGCTACCCCCTCGGCTCCAACCAAAAACACCCATGCCCCCGGACCAGGTGGCATGTCTACCGGATGTAGCCGGTATCTTCCACCATGGCCTCTCTGTACGGTGTGTGCTAAGAAAGAGGTTGACAACTTACTGAACCGTACCCTACCTAAGGCAGGGACAAGTGGTAGCACGAAGCAAGTATGGGGGTTACTGGCACAAGACTCGATCTATGGTCGACTCAGGAGGTTAAAGTATTCCCTGCATGATTAGTATAACAAATATATTCCACGCCAACAGACAGAATCACCACTCATCATACCTCACCATGCCTCACTGAATATACCCGTCTCAGCGAAATATCAGTGACAAGCTCGTGTCCACCCAAGACAAAGACTTTCCCGAATTCCTTCCGGTAGGCATGAAAGGCACACGAGGGTGATTACTATCACAAGTATATCAATTCCAAGGAATTTCCATCATGCACACAGGGACATGATCATAACATCACATGAAATAATGCATGTTCAAATCAGCTCGGCGTTGTAGCTATATCAAAACAACACATGGCAAATATTATACTAGGGTTCAGAATGCTTGCCTTTAGTTTGTGGAGAGGTAGGGTGCACCACAAAACTTTTGAAGGTTGCTTCCCTGTCCATTTCCTAATTTTGAAAAAAATATTCAAATCAACACATAGTTTCAAAACAGTACAAAAAAGTTGTTTGAAATTTTTTCAAATAAATAAGAAAATAAACTAGATGTAATTTGAGAGACAACAGAAAAAGAATCAAGTCAAATGGAGTTGTGGTTGAGAAACTAGAGCCAGTCAAAGTTCAGGTCAAAATCTGATTTTAATTAAAACAGAAAAAGGAAAACGGTTCGGGGAGGAATACGCTTTCCAGAATAGACAACACATGCCAAATGATTACGCTTACTCACGGAGAAGACACACTCGGGGGGCCAGCGCCACTGGTGGTTGGGTTGAGTGACCGACAGTTGGGACCCACCTGTCGGGTTCGTCTTCTTTCTCCCCCGCGTGCCTGGACAGGGACCTGGGCGGGCTTCCGCGGTGATTGCCGGCGCTAGAGGGCACCATCCCCGGCGCTGGGCACACCGACGTGCTCAGGAGGGTATGCCGCGTCGGTTGGTGGGTGAGGCGGGTACCGAGAGGCTCGGGGTTGAGCAGAGCTTCAACAATGGCGGGAGGTGGTCACGGCCAAGGGGGGGGGTCACCTATGGTGGCTCCCGAGCACCATTTAACAGGGTAAGGGACTCGGGGAGGCAGAGGATACCTATTACAGGCACCGGAGGGGAGGATGGGGCTCGGGTGGCCTTGAATTTAGCAGGGGGCGGCGGCGGCCGAACTGACCAGAGACGAGGAAGATGACCTCTTCCGATCGTTCTGGTTGCTATGGGGGCTTGCTACGGATGCGTCACTAATCCTCGAGTGAGCTGCGACTTGATGCTAGGCCAATTATAGCGTCGGGAGGTCGGTTCGACGGCGGCAGTGGATAGGAATGGCGAACCACCATTCTGTAGCAAGGGGGGCGCGTGGCGATGGCTGGCGGGGACCGGCAGGGCGAGAGGATGAGCCCGAGCGGCTCCAGGGGCAGCTGGCGAGCGAGGGTGGTTCGGGCGGCGCCGTCCATGGCAGGAACGGCAGCGGCCGCAGGCTTGCCTCCAAGGGCTTGCTGCGGTGGCGCTGTAGGGCGCCAGGGGTGGCAGGGAGGCACGGGCGAGCGGATGAGAACGGGTCGTGGCCCTGCGGGCGAGCAAAGGCCAGAGGGTAGGATGCGGCGGCTCGGTTGCGCGCGCGTGCAAAACGTGCGCTCTAGGCGCGCCCAGAGCACGCACGCCATGTGCTCGACGATATGCCAAGGCATGCCAGGGGGCTTCGATGAAACTGCAAATTAACAGGATGGTTAGGGCTTAAGTTGCACCTCTAGAGGACATGCTGGTTGGGCAAAGCAAGCAGGTTCATAATGCAAACTAAAAACTATGCCAATTATGTCCATGAACACAAGGTGCTCGACAGAATGCCATGGGCATCTAGGCATCTCCTCTAGTGGCCAAAATTTCCAGATCAGAGTCTCTTTGGATGATAAAGAGGGTGGCAAGGTTAGTTTGGCAAAAGCAAAAACTTCCTAATGCAAGTTTTTGAGAAAACCAAATCTGGACAGAGAACATAAGCCATTTTTGCATGTGCTTAAAAACTTCTAATGGGTCCAATATTCTGGACTTAAGAGTTTGGTAGGGTGGACTACAAGCAGGAAAAATCCCAAGATTAATAGAGCAAAATAAAATATGGTTGCAGTGCAAAACACCAAACTGGACCAGAATGAAGATGAGGATGGTTTGCTCAAATTTTCCAAAGAACACCCATGGGTTCTTGCATAGAAATGAATTATATACTTCCACTAACATCTCTAATTTTTTATGGAAGACTTGAGGTAGGGCTCAAAATCCCCAAATGACTAAGAGAAGTTTTTGCATAAAAGTGATTTAAGAACATCACATGTCATCCCCAAATTTTGGTGGAATTATTTAATTGAAGTTATCAAAGGGTTGTAGTGCAAATGGGACTCTAAAACTTATGAGAAACCATTTTAAAAGAAATAAAACTTAGGAAAATAATTATAGAAATAATTCCACTGATAAGAGAAATGTTTTTTTGAGAAGGTATACAAGTCCAACAATATTTTTGAAAAGTTTCCATTTGGAGGGAAAAACTCCACAATTCAGAAGAAGGAGTGATTCTGAAATCAGAAGATAATCCAGAAAATAAAAATTTAATTTCCTGGCAAAACTTTAATTAAGAAATCATGCTTAAATTTTTGGGGTGTTACATACGCTAACTGGAAACTTGCTGGCGCGCAACCTGCCGCGAGCGCTGGGTGCTGGACTTCAGCAGCCTGCTGGAGGTGCAGGAGCCGGCAAGACACCTTGGCACTCTTGGTGCAGCCACTTAAACTGTTGAGCGGACTCGAAACAAAATAAGGGCGCAACCAATTACGACAAGGGTTCCTTCGCGTGCAGGTTTTCCATACAAGGGCCGAAATCGTCTAAAGAAAATAGCCTGATCGTAAAAATTGAAAAAGTTGCTCAAAGTTTCGCAACTTAGCTTTCTGTCGCTGTACTCCTTCCGTCAAGACATCAATTCTGAACATTGGCAAGACATCAATTCTAAACATCGCCCATTGGTATCCATACCTTCCTTCCCCCTCGGCAAACTTGTGCGCGAAGGAACCTTCTATCCTTTGAGAAAAAGAAAGAAGAGAAAATAGAGATATGGAACCTTGGAGGTTCATTAATGCTTACCGGGAGAAAGTGTCATACAATATCTCAGACAAGCATGCATATATATAAACATGGAAATCAACAAGAAATGTACAACACTTACGCTTATTCAACTGCACACAGGGTCTGTGCCTAGCTTTGTACACAGGATTATATGCCTTGCCGGCAAGACTCGTACAAAAGGAGGTTGTCGGGAGCCCCCGGCAACCTCGCCTTACGGGTAGAACTTGCGAAGATGTTCGATATTCCAAGAGTTGCTTACTGGAACACCATCCTCGGTCTCCAGGTGGACAGCGCCGGGCCTGGTGACTCGTACTACCTGATAAGGGCCTTCCTCAAGAACAACTTTTTTGAATTCTTGGCGGACTGAATCCGCCAAAGAACAAGGTCGCCTTCCTCAAGACTTCGGGCATGAACTTTGCGGCTATGGTAGCGGCGCAAAGCTTGCTGGTAGCGTGCAGCTCGCACAGCAGCCCGAAGATGATCCTCCTCAAGGAGCACTGCGTCATCTTGCCACAGTTGCTCTTGCTCAAGCTCATCATAAGCGAGCACTCGAGGCGACCCGTATATGAGTTCTGTGGGGAGAACTGGTTCCGCTCCGTAAACTAGAGCGAAGGGTGTCTGGCCAGTAGCTCAATTTGGTGTCGTTCTGATTAACCAGAGAACCGCCGGCAACTCATCAATCCAACACCTTCCGCACTTTTTCAGCCTGTCAAAAGTTCTGGTCCTGAGACCGCGCAGCACTTCAGCATTAGCCCTCTCTGCTTGGCCGTTGCTTCTCGGGTGAGCAACAGAGGCAAAACAGATATTGCCGCCAAGATCCTGGATGTATTGCATGAAGGTGCGACTTGTGAATTGTGCGCCATTGTCGGTGATGATCCTGTTGGGCACACCGAAATGGCAAACAATCCCTTTAAAGAACTTGACGGCTGATTGTGCTATTACCTTCCTCACCGCTTCCACCTCCGGCCACTTTGTGAACTTGTCGATTGCAACGTACAAGTACTCAAAGCCCCCGGTAGCACGGGGAAAAGGGCCCAGGATGTCGAGCCCCCAGACCAAAAATGGCCAGGAGAGAGGGATTGTCTGAAGAGCTTGAGCTGGCTGATGTGATTTCTTTGACTGAAACTGGCACGCTTCACACTTGGTTACTAGTGCAGCTGCATCCTGGAGAGCAGTGGGCCAAAAGAAACCTTGTCGGAATGCCTTTCCGACAAGCGCTCTTGATCTTATGTGAGAGCCACATATGCCTCCATGTATCTCTGCCAACAGCTCCAGTCCATCCTCCCGAGGAATACACTTCAATTTCACACCGTTCGGTCTCTTCCAGTACAGAATGCCATCGACGAACTGGTACATGCTAGACTGACGGGCTACTTTTTCCGCTTCTTCCTGCTCCTCAGGGAGTTCTCCTGTCTGAAGAAAATGGACAATGGGTTTTGCCCAAGCTGGAGCCTAGGGCTCGACAACTAGGACTAAAGGCATCTCTTCTGCCGGGGGAACGTTTGTCTCAACGGCAAGGGCCTGAGCCCCTGCTGGAGCCTGTTGTTCCCCGGCAGGCTTGTCGTTGATCCCGGCAACTACTTCCTTGCCGGTGGCTCCCGGGAGCTCTGCCGGAAAGTACTGACCAGAATTCAATTTCCTTCTCTTTTCTTGCCTCATTGATGGCGCTACAGATGGCTGAGTTAAATGGAGCACAAAAGTTCCTGGTTCCACAGGTAACTTGAGGGCAGCGCGCTTTGACAGGTCATCCGCAATACTGTTCTTGACACGAGGAATGTGCTTTGTTTGCAGACCATCAAAGCACTCTTCCATTTTTCTCACTTCATCCACATAGGCTTGCATCAATGGACTCTGATAATCTTTGTTGACTTGCCTGACAACAAGCTGCGAATCACCTCTGATGATGAGCTTCTTGATACCAAGGTCCGCCGCGATCCTGAGACCGGCAAGCAGGTCTTCGTACTCCGCAGTGTTGTTCGTCGAGCTCTCCCGGGAAAAATGCATCTGAATTACGTACTTGAGGTGTTCTCCGGTGGGTGCGACAAGTAGCACGCCAGCACCGGCGCCTTGCAGCGAGAAAGCCCCGTCAAAGTACATAATCCATTCTTGATCTGTTTCCTTGCCGGGAAGAGTCGTTTCTTGAATCTCTTTGTCTGGTGTTAGGGTCCATTCCGCAATGAACTCCGCCAAGGCCCTACTCTGAATTGCAGAAGTACTTTCAAACTTGAGGCCAAAGCTTGACAATTCCAACGCCCACTCCACAATCCTGCCGGTTGCCTCTGGATTTCGCAAAATCCGCTGCAACGGGAAGCGAGTGACGACGGTAATCTCATGTGCTTGAAAATAATGGCGCAGCTTCCTCGAGGCCATGAGAAGGCTGAAGAGCAACTTCTGCACACCAGAGTATCTCGACCTAGCTCCCTGTAAAAGGGAGCTGACAAAATAAACTGGACGCTACACCAGCTTCCTCTTTTGCACTGATTCCTCTGACTGCGCAGATTCTATCTTGCCGGCACCAGACCTTGCCGGGGAAGATCCCGGTGCGTCACTTGACGGTCTTACCGCTGCCGTTGTCTCCTCGTCAACTTCTCTCTACGCCACTAACGCAGCACTAACCACTTGATTCATTGCCGCTAGATACAACAGCAACGGCTCTTGTGGCCTAGGTGCAACAAGCATCGGCGGAGAGGAGAGGTACCTCTTCAAGTCTTGCAGTGCTGCCTCCGCTTCCGGAGTCCATCTCATTGGACCCACCTTCTTCAAAATTTTGAAAAAGGGCAGGGCGCGCTCAGCGGATTTGGAGATGAACCTGCTTAAGGCAGCAACGCAGCCGGCAAGACGATGTACATCCTTGACGCGTCTTGGCGCTTCAATCTGCTCAATAGCTTTGATCTTGTCGGGGTTCGCTTCAATTCCACGTTGAGATACAAAGAACCCGAGAAGCTTGCCGGAAGGGATGCCAAACACACACTTCTCAGGATTGAGCTTTAAATGGATCTTGCGCAGATTTGTAAATGTTTCTTCTAGATCTTGTATGAGCGTCGCTTTATCCTTGGTTTTGACCACTATGTCATCCATGTATGCTTCCATATTTCTATGTAGCTGAGGTTCAAAACCAATTTGGACCGCTCTCGCAAATGTAGAGCCAGCACTTTTCAACCTGAAAGGCATCTGTATAAAGCAATACGTACCACATGGGGTGATAAATGCGGTCTTTTCTTCATCTTATCTTGCCATGAAGATCTGATGATATCCCGAGTAGGCATCAAGGAACGACAGTAGGTCACAACCAGCAGTGGAGTCCACAATCTGGTCGATGCGCGGCAAGGGGAAAGGATCTTTTGGACAGGCTTTATTGATGTCTGTATAATCAATACACAGCCTCCATTTCCCATTCGCCTTGCGCACTACAACCGGATTGGCCAACCACGTTGGGTGAAGCACTCCTCTGACCAAGCTTGTTGCCTCTAGCTTCCTGATTTCTTCGGCAATGAATTCTTGCCGCTCCAAGGCTTGTTTCTTGACCCTCTGCTTGACGGGCCGCGCATGAGGACAGACAGCAAGGTGGTGCTCAATTACCTCCCTGGGAACACCGGGGATGTCAGACGGTTGCCATGCAAACACATCGACATTCACCCGCAGGAAGGCAACGAGCGCGCTTTCCTATTTGTCATCTAGGGTGGAACTTATGGTGAAAGTTCCTCCCGTCCTCCTTGACGGGCACCTTCTTGATCTCTGGTGGAGTAGTCTTGGACTTCTTGTTCTTGCCGGTGGAACTCTCTGGTGCGTCCTCGACGGAAGCGCAGCACTCCGATGAGGTGCGCTTGCCGGGATTTGCGCCAGAGATCTTGCCGGTCTTCTTCTTCCCCCCGGGAGTTCCAGCGGCAGGAGCAGATGCCTTGACAGTAGGTGCTGCAGCTGCCTCCCGGTATAGTTGGTCGGTGCAGATAAGTTCATCTTTCTTGTCGGAGTAGATAGTGATGACACGTACCGGTCCGGGCATCTTCAATACATTATACGCATAGTGTGATGCCGCCATGAACTTAGCCAGCGCTGGGCGGCCAAGGATCCCATTGTATGACATAGGGATCTTGGTGACATCAAACACTACCTTCTCTGTCCTGTAGTTGAGCTCGCTACCAAATGTTACCGGTAGCGTAATCTTGCCTTTTGGCTGGGTCCTTCCTGGATTGATCCCTTGAAATGTGCCCGCTTCCTCGAGATCTCCATCAGGAATTTGCAGCTTCTTGAGCACGTCTGGCGAGATTAAGTTCAGCCCGGCCCCACCGTCAACTACCATTTTCGTCCCCTTGAGGTTGCGGATTGTTGGTGAGACCAACAAGGGCAAACACCCGACCGCAGTTGTGCGATCAGGGTGATCCTCGACGTCAAAAATGATAGGCGTGTTGGACCACTTTAAAGGTTTGCGTGCATCAAACGACGGCTCTGTTGCATTAACCTCTCACACCCACTGTTTAAGTCGGCGATGAGAAGAATGCAACGAGGCACCCCCATCAATACACATGGCCTCTGTGGCTTCCTGAAACTCGTGCTCACTGGATTCGTCGTCTTCTTCGTCATCATCGCCTCCCTCGTCCTTGTCGCGACCTCGGGCGGGCCTCTCCTTCTGTTGCTTAGCCTTGCTGCGGCGGCCTCCTCGGCCACCACGCTTCTTGCCAGATCCCTCAGCACCGTCCTGGGCCTTCTCCTTGTCTTGTCTTTCGTACTCAGCTCTCTCCTTCTCGACAAGCTGTTCAACTTGCCGGCAGTTTTGGAGATCGTGGCCCTTGGTGCGATAGATCTTGCAATACTGCTTGCCGGAGTTTTCCGACTTGTCGGCAGCCGCCAAGGCCTGGCAGGAGGCGCACCCGGCAACTTCCTTGCCGGGGTCGTTAACCTTGGCCTTCTTGGCGGTGCCGGGGTTGCCGGATTCCTCGACAGCAAGCACGGCCTTGCCTCTGCACTTCTTGTTCTGCCGCCGGCCTTTCTTTGGCGGGGTTGCAGCGTCTTCATCTTCTGATTCACCCCCTGCACCAACACCCTCGCCAGGGAGTTTTCTCCCTTCTTCAGCTCAAGCACACTTGTCGGCCAAAGCGTAAAGCTAGGCAATACTCCTGACCTTGTTCATCGCCAGCTCTTCGCGCATTTTGCGGTTACACACGTTCTGATGAAACGTGCTAATAACAGCGGCAGGATGAACATCTGGAATATTGTATTGCACCTGGCTAAA
The DNA here is from genome assembly GCA_011799875.1 of Thinopyrum elongatum. Lineage (NCBI taxonomy): Eukaryota > Viridiplantae > Streptophyta > Magnoliopsida > Poales > Poaceae > Thinopyrum > Thinopyrum elongatum. Next base: position 452,669,322 of record CM022298.1, on the reverse strand, counting down.
TCTCTGGATAAACTTGCGCAGGGGCTCGCCCTCTTTTTGAGGGAGGAGATGCAAATCACTCTCTTGGCCAGGAGCTTGATGGCCTCCAACAAAGGCGCCAACAAACTGATGGTACAGATCTGACCAAGAAGAAATGGAATTCTCCGGCAGATGCATCAACCACGACCTGACGTTGGGTTTGAGCACCAACGGGAAGTAGTTGGCAAGTATCTTGTTATCTCAGCCCCCGGCAGCCTACACCGCAATGGTTTAGATGCTCAAGAACTCCGAGGGGTGAGTCTTGCCATCATATTTCTCCGGGACCTCTGGTTTGAACGTTCGGGAGTTGGGCCACTGGACTCGCCGCAGCTCACGGGTAAACGCTGGACAACCTACCTCATAGGGCAAGTCGCCTACGTCCCCCGGCGTAGGCTTGTCGACAGTGGGCCCTGCGCGTTTATCGGACCGATGACGCGCCTCCCGTCGCCGCTCGATAGTAGTTCGAGCGTCCTCTTTGCTCCGTTCCTGAAGAACTTGACGCTGATCGCGGCACATCCGCAGATCGGATGACGCCGTGGAATCGTCATCACGGCCGTTAGTCCGCCGGGTTGACGACCGCTGCTGCTGTCGTGGAGGGGAGTGCACCATGGTCGCACCACCTCCAGTCTTCTCACCATTGGCTCGCGTCAGATCGATAGACCATTGCCGCGAGGGCCTCGCAGGCTACGGCCCATCATTGTTGACTAAGCCGATGAGGCTCTGGATAGTAGATCGCCACTCCTCCATCTTCTCCGGAGCAGGAGGGAAATCGAGAAGCAGCTGCGCATGTGCCAAGGCTTCTGCTGGCGTAGGTGTCGGCGACAGGTGCGAGGTACGTGAGGTGCTCTGACTCCTAACAGTGTTAGAAGGATCACCGTCACAATCACGCGACCGCGCGCCACTTCCACCGACAGTTTGGCGTGCATGCTGGGCCTGTGCACCTTGGGATCGATACGCAGAAGTCTTTCCATGGGGACGTTCAGAATCACCAACGCCTCGGTGCTGCTCGTCGCGTGCGACCTGGGAAGGCCGCAACGCTTGCGCCGGCGTGGGAGTCTTGGAAGGCGCCCTTCGATCTCTGGAGTTCGCTGCGCCGCCCGTAGGCAGCACAGCTCCATCTCTGGATCTAGCGGCGTGAGGGTTGCCGTCGCCGTTGCGAACGACACCGCTCGCCTGGCTCGGATCACCAGAACGGCGTGGAGGCTCTAAACCTCCATCTCCTGCGTCCACGCCGTCACCCATCCGAGTAGGCACTGGCAAGACGGACGTAGACGGAACAACCACTGCTGCACCCTTCTTCTTGGGTGGCATGGTGACAAAGACGATGAAGAAACTGACATGCTGACCACCGAATCAGGTTCGCGCAACCTCGATCTCCCCTACCTGGCGTGCCAAAGATGTCGGCGTACGACACCTATGGGATCCGAAGGACCCCTTTACGATTCGGCAGGGAGAGAGGTATGCACAAAGAGCATAACCGAGGACCAACGCGAGGGGGATTTTTACCCAGGTTCGGGCCGCTGATCAGCGTAAGACCCTACTCCTGCTTTAGTTTATTATCGGTGTTTTCGTCCCAGTTCTTGGAGCGCTTGCAATGAACAGTGTGTTCGTGCGGCAGCTACGCATGCAGAATCAGCCGAGAGTGTTCTCCTCTCCTCCTTTTTTTGTAGCAGTTGCCTTGGGCCTCCTTTTATATGTCCAAAGGGGTCACCACAGTGGCAAACTATTGATATGCGAGGTGTAAAGTAGCTACAGGGTTATCATACCTAACCACTGGCGGTTTAGGACAAATGCATTTAATGCATCGTGAAGTGTCCGTTTAGGTGTCCCTACTTTCTTGGGGATGGAAAAAGGGGCCATCCCATCAGCACCGCTTAAGCTCGCCCCCACTAGCGCCTCACCACGCATCCAGAGATGGGACCAGAATGACAGGCTATCGCTGTGCTGGAGCGGTGGCACAGTGGCGGAACCTTGCCGGGGTGTAGATCTTGCCGGGCTCCGCAGGCTACCCCGGCAAGATCTTGCCGGGGGCCGAGCCCCCGATCTCCAGTTCTTCTTATCTTCTGGTCCTTGGCTTGAATGTCTCTTTGATAACCTTGGATTAATCTTCAGCTGTTCCCCGACAAGCCTTGCCGCAGGTATGGCTACAACCGCCCGTGCACAAGTATGGGGTACTAAGGGCCCAATCCTTAGTACACCGACAAGACCCTTCTTGAATACTGCAGGGGCTGTTATTGATTGCAATAAAAGCAAGGTCACTTTTCATATCAATGGCAATGAGCATACGGTGCACTTTCCAAAGAAACAATTCCAAGTGAATGGTATTAATGTTATTGAAAAATCTCCGACACTCACTATTGGAAGTTTTCAACTACCTCTACCTACTGCCAAAAAGAAATATGAAATGCTTATTATGGGGGATATGCATATCCCTGTTGAGGTAACTTAGTGTTTTACGAAAGTTCTTCTGTTTCATGCTAATCGAAAGTGGTTGTTAATAAGACTTGATCAACCTTATTAATGGATCATTTTTGAGAGGTATGAAGTTGACGAATTTAGTAAGCACCAGCTTCTGTTCCCAACCTTTATTTCCTATTCTTTTTAGTTAAATAAAATGAAATGCCATGTTTTGTCTGTTTTTTGAATTTCCCGTGCAATAAAAAATGACCCAAAAATAAAAGTTCTCAGAATGCCCTGAAAATTTAATATGATTTTTTCTGAAAATTTAATTTGATTTTTTCTGAATATTTAAGAATTTTGATGCAAATAAGATCAGAGGGGGAGGGGGGGTGCACCAGGTGGGCACAACCCACCTGGGCGCGCTAGCAGCCCCAAGCGCGCCCTGGTGGGTTGTGGTCCCCACATGGGCCACCTCACTTATCTCTTTAGCCCATGTCATCACCTACCTCCAGAAAAAATCACCATTGCTCTCTCTCTCTCTCGTGTTCTTGCTCTCAAACCCGTGGATTTCGATCTCTTTGCTCGAAGCTCCGTTTCCAAAACTGTTTTGGGGGATTGCTACTTGGTATGTGACTCCTCCCTTGGTCCAATTAGTTTTTGCTTTAGCGGATTATATTTTGAATAATTAGCTACTCTTGGTGCTGCTGTAGATGAGCTTTCATGTTGAATTCTTAGAGTTCTAAGTAGTTTGAATGCTCAATATGGCCTCCATGCATCTCTATGAGTAGTTGTTATCAATCTTGCAAAGTTTTGTTGACACAAATTTTGTAACCCAAATTTTTTCAGAAAATGGTACGCAAATATGATGAACTTCTTTGGAAGGAGTTCTTCGAGGTAGAGGTCCTCGAAGGCATCTTCTAGTAGGGGCTCAATCCGTCAATCTTATGTTGAACCAAGCACAAGTTTGATTAGGGAAGCTGCCACCTAATCCTGCCTATGGTCGTGTGACGATTTTATGGTGAGTGCAGGCATTAAAGAAGAATTTGATCAATGTGTCCACAATGCAGAGCTCGGCCCCTACATTGAAGATAAGTGCAATCAATACCCCAGTCTCACAGAATCGTTTACTAAAGAGTTTAAATTTCATCCTCGTGAATCTAGAGTTTTGTTTAAACTTTATGACCGCTCAATTACCATGCCTCTAGATGCGTTTAGTGGTGTGTGTAAAATTCCATATTGGGGTTTGTTGGATGAACCTCCAAGGTCTGAGTACGAGTCATTCTTGATCAACCTTTGTTTTGGCAAGGATAGAGGAGTGACACAAGGTAGAATAAAAGTATTCGTTTCCCATCGATTCAATAATTTGCTCTGTTTAATGGAAAATGCATCGTAGGCAAACAAGAGTGTAGTACACTATGTGCTCCTGACTTGAGCCTCATACACACTGCTCTCACGGGTGTTAAATGTTATAACCTTGGAGCGATTGTATCACGCAGGTTGCAACACAACACTGGTAGTGGATATTTTTATGGTGGGATTTATGCTTCGTGTTTAGCAGAGGAGTGTGGTGTATCACCTTGGCCCAATGACCCCATCCTACCCACTCAGTATTTAGACTTTGAGGCCATGAAGCGTCATAAGTTCCTTAAGGGCGAGATCACTGATTATACTTATAACTTGTTGTTCAATAAACATTCCGTTGTGCACACCTATTTGCCTGCACCTACTCTCTTTGATTATCATAGCAAAGGAAGGTATTATGTTCTTGAGTGTGAGGCCCGCGCACACAACGCAGCGGCCGTGGCTGCTCGGCGGGCTGAGGAGGCTGCACCAAGAACCTCCGTGAGCTATCACTCTGATTATTACGCAGGCCACAGACAGTGATTACCAAGCTAGGCCAAAAACCTAAGCTTGGGGGAGTACGTATGCCCACCGACATTTCCTTCACGTTCACACATTTCATTCCAGTTGTCGGTGTTCACACTTTCTCATTATATTATCCATGCTAGATTTACTTTCTCGCTTTCTTCTTGTGTGTTTAAAAAACTTTGAGAAAATCCAAAAAATATATATTTCTTGCTTCTTTTCGGTTTTTCTTTCTAGTTTAATTATGTAAGTGCATCTAGTGCCCCTTAGTGATTTTGGTGTATTGAAGACTTATAGGTTAAGGGACTAATGTGTTTGTGCGTGTACACAGGTTCTATAAGTCAATGAGGAGTTTGATATTTACGAAGAAAGTCGACCCCTAAAAATGAATGTCTTCAGTTGAAGACTTTGGTTTTCTTGAAGACTTTGAAAATGAGGAAATTGGTGTGACCTTGAAGACTTGATATTCATGCGAGGATTATGAAGCGTGAAGACTTTTGTTTTCATAGTTTTGTTTTCCCTTTCTTAAGTCATAGGAAACATCGTACTGTTAAAGGGGGTCGAGGTAAAACTAATCAAAAGTTTCCAAGTGATGCTCAACTCAAATCCTACACCTACCAATCCTTTCGAGTGAAGCCATTGGAAATCTCATACAGTTGAGTCAAGTTCTTCAGTGACAGAGACGAAGTTCTTCTATTCTCTGAGGAATTTGTTCTGACTGAGGAGTTAGGAATTCGCCAGTGTGGATTGCCTACAGGTGAGGAACATGATAGCCCTTAGGAATTTGAGAGCTCAAATTTCCGACCGTTGCTGTGCTATGCGCCAGCTATCCAAAATATCCTATCCACCTAACGGTCATATCATTGAAGGGCATTTATGTCTTATCATGTCTGGCTGCTCCCCGGCTATAAATAGCCGCCCCCTACAACCACTAGCTGGTTGGCTGCTCCGAGAGAAACTGACACTTGTCATTTAGAGCATCCCATCCTCCGAGGACTTTGAGCGAAAATCATCAAGTGAGGAAAAACCCAAACCCAACACCTAAAACCCAAAGTGATTGAGCATCACTGAAGAAATTGTTCCTGTGTGGAACCGACGCTTGTTACCTTTGAGGACTGTGCATCCTCCAGATGGTTAGGCGTCATGGTCTAGAGCATCCAAGAGGAATTGTGGATTGCCGAGTGACCAAGTCTGTGAAGGTTTGGAAGTCACCTGTGAAGACTTACCACGAGTGATTGGGCGAGGTCTATGTGACCTTAGCTCAAGGAGAATACGGTGAGGACTGTGTGTCCTGGACTGTGTGTCCTCAGGTTTAAATACCTAGCTGCTACAACCAGACATACAACTATCACAGCAGTTGGAACTAGTCTACCAAATCACTGTCTTCACCAAGCTACTGGTTCTATTTCCTCAACCCTTTCATTTCCTCGCATACTTGCTGTGTACTTGATCTTTACTATTTGAAGATTTTGACTGAAGACTTTCTCAATTTCCTCATTCCTATTTCTTCAGTCACTTTGTCTTCAGCCTGCTTATCTTGTTTACACACTACCTGTGCTCTGTTTTGTTTCATTTCATCATGATGACTATGCTACTGCTTTGTTATCCATGTACCTGAGTACTTATTCCGCTGCTTGTAGTTCGTTGCTTAGGAAATTCCTCAAGTAGTATTTCCTCAGCGACGAATTCATAAAAATCACCTATTCACCCCCCCCTTTAGTCGATATAACGCACTTTCAATTAGTATCAGAGCAAGGTACTCCCTTGTTCTGTGTGATTTTGGTTTAACCACCTGAAGTTTTAGTTATGTCGACTACAGGCATGATCAAGGTCTCGGCTGGGTGTCCTACCTTTGATTGGACGGACTACCCCTACTGGAAGAATAAGATGCGCATGCATCTTGAGGCAATTGACAACGATCTCTGGTACGTTGTGGAAAATGGCGTTCCCTCTGTCACTCCTTCCGTGAACGCTGCTGATGTGAAGAGATTCATGCAACTTCACTCTCAAGCGAAGAATATCATATGTGGCCATCTGAGCAAAGGACAGTATGGCAGAGTGAGTGCTTTGGAGTCTGCAAAGCTTATCTGGGACAGGTTGTCCAAGGTCAACGAAGGAATCTCAACTCAACGTGATTCTCGAGTTGACGTTCTTCGCAATCTCTTCAACCGCTTCAAAAGACTCGACAGTGAGAATGTCCAGCAAACCTTTGATCACCTCACTGACATTTCAAACGAGCTTCAAGCACTGGGTGCCACTGACATCACCGACCATGAGGTGGTGAAGAAATTGCTGAGGTCACTTGATTCTTCATTCGATACACTGGCACTGATGATTCAAGAACGTGGAGACTACAAGTCACTAGATCCTGCTGATATCCTTGAGAGGCTGAACACTCATGAATTCCAACAAGCTGAAAAGAGAGATCTCTATGGGCCAAGCTATGGAAGATCATGCGCACTGAAGGCCAAGGCAGTTTCCTCATCTGAAGGAGAAGATTCTGATAGCAGCCTTGGTGACCCTGAAGAACTAAGCCAGGAGCTAGCAATGCTCGTGAAGAAATTCCAGAAGTTATCAAGGCGTGGTCGCTTTGTAAAATCTTCAAAAGGTGATGACACAAGATCAGATTCCTCATCCCGTGATTACAAGAAGAGGACTTGCCACAAATGCAAGAAACCTGGTCACTACATAACTGATTGTCCTCAGTGGGCAAAGGAATCAAAGAAGAAGAAATACAAGGATGATAGTTCAGATGACTCAAAGAAGAAGAAGAAATCTTCAAAGTCCTCATCATCAAAATCTTCAAAGTCTTCATCTCACAAGAAGAGCAGTTCCAAGAAGGCTCGGGCATTCATTGGCAAGGAAATGGACTCTGAAGCTGAATCTGAGGAACATGAGGAAGAGGAGGCATCGGAGGACTCAGACTCTGGTGTGGTGAGCCTAGCCCTCGCTACTGCTTACGTCAGCAAGTCCATCTTCAACACGGAGGAAAATGGCTTCCCCAACACTGCTGATGATGGCAACGATGACTATGCTCCCACCTATTGCTTCATGGCAAAAGGTGCCAAGGTATTCAAATATCCCTCCTCTGAATCAAGTGAGGATGAATCTGATGATAACCTCAAACCCAGCTATTCCAAACTTGCTAATATTGCTGTTAAACAACAAAAGGCTTTGGAAAAGGTTCAAAATATGCTAGACAAAAGCGATGACCTGTTAGGTGAGGAAATGGATCAAACTCAAACACTGATTGATAATTTTCAGCAACTACAGTCTAAGTTTGACAACCTTCAAAGTCGTCATGAAACTCTCTTAGCCGATCATGAGAAGCTTTCTTATGAATTTCTTCAAAGAAAGCAAGATCTTGAGAAGCTAAGGGTGAGTCATGAAGATCTTCAGAATGAAAATGATTCATTACTTGCTCAACAGATCAGTTCCGCTTAGGAAGAATTTATTCCACCATGCTTGAAATGCATTGAACGTGAAACTGCTAATTCTTCACCTGAAAGTTCAAATGCTTCTATTGCTGCCAATTCTTCAACTATCTCTATGGTCACAAATTCCTCATCTGATGATACCACTAGTATCACTGACGAAAATGCAGGGTTGAAGGAATTGTCTGTGACAAGCATGTACAAAAGCCTCAAAGAGCATCAGACTCTTTGTGATGTGCTCAAAAAGCAGATCTTGAACAGGAACCCTAGGAAAGAGGGTATTGCCTTTGAGAGGAAACTCAATGCTGATGGAACCTACTGGAAACCTGAGCAGTATCCCAAAACCTCATGGGTTGCTGCGAAGGGACCTCCCGTAGATCCATCCACTTTATCTGGCTTTACTTGTGAATCCTCATATTCATCTAATGAGTCATTTGACTCCAACTATAAACTATTCAAAAATCAGAATGGTGAAGTATTTGCTAGATATGTTGGAACTAACTGAAGGAATGGTCCCCCTATGAAGAAAATCTGGGTTCCCAAAAGGTGCCTTGAAAGTCTTCAGGTGAATGTACTCATGACACCACCTGTGAAGAATAGGAACCCCAGATCAAATTCTTCATATGGACCGAAGTCTTCATATGGATCAAATTCCTCACGTAGATCCAAGTCCTCATATGATCATCATCATGCTAACACTTCTATTTCGCAGGGAAAATCTAAGATTTCTGATTATGTGCATTATTCTTCAAATCATTATGTTCATAAGTCCTCAAAGAATTTCTCTGCTTACTCATATGGCTATACTAATCCCTCTCCTGTGAAACGAAGCGCTTTGGCTTCAATGCCACCTTTCTCTTATGGAGCTCGCAGAATGATGAACTCTTTGCCACCCTCCAGATGTGGGTGGTGAAGAAAAAGAACTAACCTCTTATGCAGGGTCAGGTCTCCAGACGAACTAAATCGTCTGAAGAATTTTCTGGAGACCTGAAATGCTTGAAAGGACGCAAGCTAATCATGAAGAAATGATTCATTCATTTCTCACGTCCTCATACTGCTATATATACATATGTTGCATTAATTGATGAAATTCTGTCTGATGAAATTGATGTCATATTATTCACTCTGAAGATATGTGTTCGTAAGATGCACTAATTCATCTGCAGGATGATTTACCCAAAGCTACTGAGTGGGTTCTCGACAGTGGATGTACTAATCACATGACTGGTGACAAGAGCTTACTGATGAACTCTCCTTTATCTCCATCACATTTGAAGCATATCACCTACGCAGACAAAGGCAAAAGCAAGGTATTGGGTCTAGGTAGGGTTGCAATTTCAAAGGATCGACACATGGACAAAGTCATGCTTGTCGAGTCCCTCGGATTCAACCTCATGTCTGTCTCAATGCTTTGTGATCTTGATATGGTTGTTGTCTTTGGCAAATATCGCTGCTTAGTGCTCATGGAATCTGACAATTAAAAAGTCTTCGAAGGCTTTAGGAGAGGAGACTTGTATATTGTTGATTTCTCTGCAGGACCACAGCCTGCCACTTGTCTACTTGCAAAAGCTTCAGAAGGCTGGCTATGGCATCGACGACTGGGTCATGCTGGCATGAGGAACTTACACACGCTCATGAATAAAAAGCACGTCATTGGCATTGAGGGTGTCAAATTCCTCAAAGATCATCTTTGTGGGGCTTGTGAGGCTGGAAAGATGACCAAAGCCAAGCACCCCTGGAAGATTATCATGACTATCTCTCGTCCTTTTGAATTGCTTCATATGGATCTCTTTGGCCCTACTCATTATGCCACACTAACAAATGCAACATCTCTATATGGCTTTGTCATTGTTGATGATTATTCTCGTTACACATGGCTGCATGTCATTACTTACAAAACTGAAGTGCAAGAAGTCTTCAGACAATTTTCTTCAAGGGCTTCGACGAATTTCGGTGTGAAGATCAAGCATATTCGGAGTGACAATGGGACCGAGTTCAAGAATACTGGTCTTGATGACTATCTTGATGAACTTGGTATTACTCATGAGTTATCTGCCCCATACACTCCTCAGCAGAATGGCGTTGTGGAGCGCAAGAACAGGACTCTTGTTGAGATGGCTCGCACCATGCTTGATGAATACAAGACACCTCATCACTTCTGGCCTGAGGCAATTGATACAGCATGCCACATCATCAACAGAGTATATCTTCACAAATTCTTCAAGAAGACCTCATATGAACTCCTCACTGACAAGAAACCCAATGTGAGTTATTTCAAAGTCTTCGGTGGAAAATGCTGGATTAAGAGATCCTCATCACAATTCCAAATTTGCACCGAAAGCACATGAAGAATTTATGCTTGGTTACGGAAAGGACTCGCATACCTACAGGGTCTTCAACACCTATGACCACAAGGTTGTTAAAACTGTAGATGTGCGGTTCGATGAAACTAAGGGCTCAAAAAGAGAGCACCTACCTCCTGTGCTAGATGAAATGTCTCCTGAGGAATCCATCAAGCTAAAGGCTACTGAGGATGTCATACCTACTGAAGAATCTGCTGAAGAAGTCATTCCAGATCGTGAAGAAAATCATGCTGGTGCATCTGAAGAAAATGGCTCTGAAGAAAATGCTGAGCCAATTCAATGTCATTAACCTGCTCATCCTCGCGTTGCAAATGAAGTACAGATTGAGAGAATCATCAACGACATAAACGCACCAGGTCCTCTCACTCGCTCAAAAGCTTCACATTTGTCTAACTTTTGTGGGCATTTTGCTTTCGTCTCTATCACAGAGCCATCAATTCGAGCTGAACAAGGTGTGGGAGCTTGTCAAGCGACCAGACCCACGCAAGCACAATATCATCAGCACCAAATGGATCTACCGCAACAAGCAAGATGAAAATGGCCTAGTGGTGAGGAACAAGGCTCGTCTTGTAGCTCAAGGCTACACACAGGTTGAAGGAATTGATTTCGATGAATCTTTTGCACCTGTTGCTAGACTTGAGGCTATTCACATATTGCTTGCCTATGCTAACCATCATAATATCATCTTATATCAAATGGATGTGAAAAGTGCTTTCCTCAATGGTAAGCTTGAGGAAGAAGTATATGTTGCTCAACCCCCAGGTTTTGAAGATCCTAAGCATGCTGATCAAGTCTTCAGACTCAATAAGGCCCTCTATGGCCTCAAGCAGGCCCCTCGGGCGTGGTATGATGCTCTGAAGGAATTCCTCATGAAGAAAGGCTTCAAACCCGATTCACTCGACCCAACTCTTTTCACCAAAACATATGATGATGAATTATTCGTGTGCCAAATATATGTTGATGATATTATCTTTGGCTGTACTAACCAACGTTACAGTGATGAATTTGCTTATATGATGAGTGAGGAATATCAAATGTCCATGATGGGAGAATTGAAATTCTTCTTAGGTCTTCAAATTCGTCAACAACGCAATGGCATCTTCATTTCTCAAGAGAAATACCTCAAGGATGTTCTGAGGAAATTCGGTATGCAAGATTGCAAAGGCGTCAAAATCCCTATGCCCACAAATGGCCATCTATGCCCTGATGAAAATGGTATAGACTTCGATCAAAAGGTATACCGCTCCATGATTGGCTCTTTACTGTATCTATGTGCATCTAGTCCAGATATTATGCTTAGTGTTTGCATGTGTGCCTGTTTTCAAGCTACACCGAAGGAATCACACCATAAGGCTATGAAACATATTCTTCGATATCTAGCTCACACTCCAACACTTGGATTATGGTATCCCAAGTGCTTGGCTTTTGATCTCATTGGATATTCTGACTCTGACTATGCTGGTGATCAAGTGGATCGCAAGTCAACATCAGGCACATGCCATTTCCTCGGACGATCTTTAGTATGTTGGTCCTCGAAGAAGCAGAACTGTGTATCACTCTCTACTGCTGAAGCTGAGTACATTGCTGCTGGTTCTTGCTGTGCTCAATTGCTGCGGATGAAGCAAACCCTCAAGGACTATGGCATCAACATGAAGAATGTGCCACTCTACTGTGACAACGAGAGTGCCATCAAGATTGCTCATAACCCAGTTCAGCACTCGAAGACAAAGCACATCCAGATTCGTCATCATTTTCTTCGAGATCATGTGTTGAAGGGCGACATCTCTATTGATCACGTGAAGACTGAAGAACAGCTAGCGGATATCTTTACCAAGCCCTTGGATGAGAAGAGATTTAGCAAGTTGCGGTGTGAGCTAAATATCTTAGAATCTTCGAATGTTCTTTGAAAGGACACACATCCTAACACTTATGCAAAATTGATGACTTAGATGAGCAACACATGAAGTAACGTTTTTCTTCAATCAATGAAGACTAACCCTCTAAGTGTGAAGAAATTAAGGAAGAATTTGATTCTCAGAGCCCTACGACAATTGTACGCGGTGTCTGAAATCATCATTCTTATACGGTGGGACACGCCACCAACAAAAGTTGAAAATCTTCAAAATTGAGTTTTTCTTCATTTTTGCAAATTCTTCAATTTTCAAATTCTTCAACTTGCAAAGTCTTCAAAAAAAATTGACTGGTGTTCTTCATTGACTATATATATATTTGAGTTCTTCATGTCCTCAACATCATTCAATTATTGCTGATTCTTCAAGTTGATTTTTTCCTCTAAGTGAATGTGATCGGACCCTTTCCCCCTCTATGCTAAACTCAACCCAGTCTGTTCACAAATTCTTCATGTGCATTCTATTTGAAACCCGTTCAAAGTCTTCACTGTGTCCTTGACAGCTGAAGAATTTGCGAACGGAACATTAAAATTTTCATATCTGAATTTTTGGCTTTTGCCGCTCAAACCGTTCCGCATCCCACGATGGATTAAAATATTCACCCACGATCGCCCATGATCTCCACCACTAGTACGTGGGTGACACTTGTCGCTAGGATGGCAAGGGTCAGGGGCATGTTCGTCCAAAAATTTTGGACGGGCAGTTTTTCACCTCGGCTATAAATACCCCTCGCCCTCCTCAGACCTCATTTACTCCGCTCGAACGCACTCCCCTCGCTCGAGCTCTCTGACCTAGCGCCGCCACTACTCTCCATTGTCGCTGGTGAGGAAGAGCTTCACTGCCTCGACCTCGTCACCGTCGTACTCTCGCCAGCCGCGGAAATCTTCACTCCGCCGCCGCCGTAGCTGTCTCTCACCGCCAAGTTAGGGTGTGGGAGATCTGAACGGACGAACTTCTCCACTTGCACTTCCAGTTCATCGTGTTCTTCGCCCAGGGTAATTAAAATATGATTTTACTTCCCTACTTTGATTCTGATGATTTCACAAAATCTTCAAAAGGTGTTTATTCTTCAACTTCCGCATCCGTAAACACCAAGTTGCATCTGTTCTTGGTTTGTTTCTCTAAGCTATGTTTTTCTTCAAGATTCCTCAATTGTGTGGATTTTCTAATCTATACAACTCTGGAACCTAAGTCAAGAACGCTTAGTGAAATTCCTGAAGACTCCTCCGGTCAAATTCCTCAAACTTGATTTCTTTTGAAAAATTTCTGAGAACGCATATGACCTCTCCATATTCTTCGCACCTATACTCTGTTCACAGGTACAAAATGTCTGCTGCTGAATCACTAGGTTCTCATCATGTTAACTCATTTGCAGCATTCCTCGAAGATAATTTGCACACTTCCTCAGAAACATCAATTGTCCAAAATCCTCAAGTGAAGAAAATGGCTGATGGTAAAAGACCTCAGAAGGGAGGAAAGAGGCCTGAAACAAACACTGCTTTTGAGATCCCTGAAGGCATATATGATGCATATTGCACACCTGATAAAGCAACTCATGGCAAAGAGACCAAGACTCAGCGCAAAGTGCGCATACAGAGAATTGAGAGAAGATGGGCTAAGGAATGGAGGGAATATCTCTATGTCACTCCTAAGTACATGAAGAAATTCGCCGTTAACCCTCCATGTCCAAGACCTCCATTGGCACCAGGCCAAGAAGCTGATCCCTCAAGTATCAGGCGCGGTGAGGAATTTCCCAGAGAATGGGCTAAGCGTCAATCCAAATTGGCTAAATTGGCAAAAGAAGTAGTGAAGAAATTCAATAAAGATTCTGCTACTGCTGCTGATGAGGCCTCTTCCAGTAAGCCTAAAAAGGCCATGCCGAAGAAATCAGCTGTGAAGCCGAGTTCCTCAACAGCAATGCCCTCACGGCCAAGTTCCTTAAAGCCCTCAAAGCAAATTCCTCAGGCAACTTCTTCAAGACCTATGCCAATTCCCTCAGTTGCCACTAAATCCTCAGTTGCTGCTGCTAAGTCCTCAACACTAGTGCATCTTGCCACGTGCCAACGGACTACATGAATCTCTATTGCCTCAGGAGCAACTGCAAGTTCCTCAGCTCCGCCACAATCTTCAACTGGTCCAATCTTGCTGAAGAAAAAGGCCACTGCTGGACGAGGCCCAAGGCCAAGTCCTCACAAGAAGCAAGTTGCCTTCCAAGTTCCGTCTGAGGACGATGAAGCTGATGATGAAGAACTTGCTGAGATCATCAAAGACAGGCAAGAAAAGGCCGCTAGAGCCAAAGGCAGTGCTCTGCCACTCATGCTGGATCCTAAAAGGATCCTTGGTTTCATCGATCTATGGCATAAGAATCCAAATACTCCTTTGCCTGAATTGAACCTCACTCCTGGCCAGAGCCACATGTTGATGGCCTTCATAGCCAAAGAAAAATGGAAATTTGAGAAGGCCAGGCAAGTCAAGAAAGCTCAACACAAGAAGGAGTGCTTTCTGAAGAAGCATGTTGTGAATATGACTCCTGAAGAACTTGTGAATCTGCAAAAGGAGATCAAAGCTCTCAGCGATGAATTTGACGCATATCGTGTAGATTGGCTAGGTGCCAAAGTCAGATTTGTCAGAATGGCCAAGGGGTTCAACCCAAATATTGCAGCTCCAACGCAACAACAAATTCCTCAGGCTGATGCATCTGCTCAGCCTACTGAAGAGAATTCTAGCACAGCTGATGAAAATCAGTCTGTTGAAGAAACTGAAAGTTCCAGGGTGTAACACCCCCAGTGGTTAACTACAGTAATCACCCTGTTGATAATGCCATGTCATCATGATCAACAGTGCTTGATCATCATTAGTAATAAAATCCCTTTTCAAATTCAAACTCAAATGGAAATTCAAACTAAAAGTGAAAATAAAAGTTGTCCAAACCCAGAAACTAAAATGTTCAATAAATAGCAAATATTCCAGAGGCTATTCTAAAATTGTAATCAACAATTAATAAATTAACTAAGTGACTCTAACAGTAGAAAAACAGGGTTGGTTAATACCTTTTTAGTTAAATAAAATCCAATTGAAAACATTTGGCCCCAAAACCTTTTTAAACCAGGGTTGGATATTGCACTGATATTATATGGGCAAGTCTCATATTTTAAAAAAGTGGTTTGAAATAAAAACATAAGACAAAGGACAAAACAAATAGAAAATAGAAAAACAAAAACAAAAAAGAAATAAAAGAAAAGGAAAAAGCCCACTGGCGCCTGGGCCTAAGTCAAACCGGGCAGGCCCAGCCCACCTCCCCTTTCTCCTTCCCTACTGCCACGCACCCCCCCCCGCCACGCTGTCGCCTCGCTCGCACCTGCCGCGCCAGCCCCCCTGCCCCGCGGTCGACAACGCGCCGGCGCCCGCCCGTCGAGGTTAAAAGCCGCAGCTCCCGCGCCCCTCTGGCTCCCCCCCCCTCGCTCACTCTCTCCCTCTTCCTCTGGATCCACCTCCACGAGCTCGCCCGCGCTCGACCGTCGCCATGTCTTCGTCGTCATCGCGACCACCAGCTACACGGCGCCGCACCACCAGGTCCAGGAGCCGAGCCATCACCGCCTTCGTCTTCCTCGCCGCTTGATTGTAGCCGGAGAGCACCACGGCCGTCGCCCACGCCATTCCCCTCCATCGGCATCCGCCTCGGCCGCCGCTCGATTCGCCGTCTCCCCAGCGCTCCCGATCACTCAAGGGCCATCTTGTGCCGCTCGGTGAGCATTCCCCTCTCCCCTAGCCTCTCGCTTGCTTGTTCACGCGCTAGGATGACGGCCCCGCTGGGACCCGTAACTGCGCCGTCCGCCATTGCCGGTGAGCTGCTCCATACAGAGCCGCCCGAGCTTCTCCGCCGTGCCTGTCGTGTTCCTGACGCTCGCAATAGGCCACCTAGCCACGTAGCTCGCTCGCTAACACCCCGTAGCCGCGCGACTGAGCTCACCCAAAAATCGCCGCCGCTTGTCGTCATCGTAGCGGCGAACTCCGGCCACCACCGTGCCGTATGCGACCACCATCAGACGCGGCGCCTCACGCCCGTTGACGGTGTCCTGGACTAGGGGGTACTCACCACATCGTCTCCCGATTAGTTGGATTGGGCCGAGGACCCCCAGGGCCGTTTACTCATGGGCCAGTTTGGACAACCGAAGTACACACGAGGAAGATTCCACAAGACTTGGTGATCAAGACAAGGACTCCTCTCCACCGGCGTATTCGACTAGGACTCTTGTTATCCTAGGCCTCTGGTACATTATATAAGCCGAGGATAGGCTAGTCGATAGGGAGGCTGGATCATTATGACATCAATCATCATATCTCTAGGGATTAGACCACAACATATGATCTCGAGGTAGATCAACTCTGTACTTGATTTTCCATCAATATAAACAAGGGCAGGACGTAGGGTTTTACCTCCATCAAGAGGGCCCGAACCTAGGTAAAACATCGTGTCCCCTGTCTCCTGTTACCCATCGATCCATGACACACAGCTTGGGACCCCCTACCCGAGATCTACGTGTTTTGACACCGACAATGGTGCTTTCATTGAGAGTTCCGCTGTGTGATCGGCAAAGGATCAATGGCTCGCCCGCAGATCAACTGCGACGTCGGCATCTTCGTCGCCGACTCGACTGGTCACCTTGGCTCGACCGAGGACTGCGCTCCGTCTCCGATCGTCATGTTCGGACGAGGGCCTTCATCAAACATCAACTCCGATCTCTATCATGATCACGGAGGAATCATCCTTGGAGCTCTGGGGCTCAACGTCAACATTGCCCTCGGACGACCGTGCTGTTTTTCTAGACAGCAAACTTTTATCCGCCTCCACCGCCTCCTCGAGTGTCGTTCTAACGATTGCTTCAGTGGAATTGTGCGAATTAAGTCTACAACAACCATGCAAAATTTCGCCGAGTTCCGATGGAGGAATCTCCGGCGATCTCCGATATACCGGAGCCCTGTCGAATCTGGACGGGAATCTGGACGAGTTTGGAGTGTGGTGTCCAGCATCTAGCTCAGGCGTACTTTGGAAGATCCAACCATTGATCGTCTGCGGAATTCCTATATCTACCAACCCTCAAAATTTCAGCTCGATCCGACGGTTCAAACTCCGGGAACCTTCCGATGAGTGGACCAATTTTCAGATCTGTTTTCTGCGCGAATATGGATCCGACCCGAATTCATGTTTCTTTATGAACGTGATATTGGACAACCTTTTTAAAGGAATTTTCTTCTAGGGTATTGTGCGTTGTTTTTAAACACGTGCCCATAAAATTTTAAGCCTCCTCTAAGGTAATCTTCACCATCACGCTGGTGTCAAACCAGTCCGGCAATATTGCTCCACGACTGCCGAACTGCGCTAGACGCGTCGTCGCTTTTTGAGCCGAGCTCAACTTCTTCGGATCATCATCTCGGCGAGCCGAACAAGAGTTCGGAATCGCAAGGATAAATCATCACCAACATCGCCGCCCCACGGATTACACGGAGCGGGCACACCGGCATCGCCGCATGGCCACTTCATCAAGCCGGCATTGACCGCTTCACAAGTTATGACCTGCGTCGGCATGGCCGCACTGTTGCTTCTTCAAGCCGATGTCCATCATGCCGAACTGCTTCAACACCTCGGCTGACATGGCAACTGCAACGTCTCCTTACCGACCTGCTCCGTCACCTCGGCTAAACCGGGGGCTTCGCCATCTCTTCATCAACCTACTCCGGAGACTTCGGCGTCACCAGCCGACCAGCTTCGTTACGTTAGCTGGACCGGGGGCCTTGCCTCGGCGAGACAATCTTTGCCAGCATCGCCATGCTGTCGCTTCATCACCCATCAGGCAATGGGTGTGCGGATCGAGTCCCAATTTTGGGAGTAACCTTTCTTCGGACTGCTACAACAAATAAACCAGGTGCTATTAATCCTAGCAATTTTTGCTTGTTTGGGTTTATTTTTCCCAAGAAATTATTACTCTGGTTTGTTTCATCATCTGTACACAGGTCTATCAAATGGTGGCCGCATTAACGACGGTCGCGTGGTGGTTCGGTCAGTTTCCGTACATAGTTCAGCGAACGCCGCATCCGAAACTCAGACCGACCAATGAATTCGGGCTTTGCCACGCCTTTACCGCATCACGCCGACGCCCTGCATCGACATTGACTTCGGCGCCAGGCCACATCTCTTTAAATAAATTATTTTTGCGAAAAGTAATTATGCAAGGATTATATATATTTTTATATTATTCTTTTTGGACCGCACTATTTTATGTGTGCAGGTGATTGACTTCGACTGCGTCACGCAGTCACTTCGGCAAGCCAATGTCGTCATCCCAATTGGCATAAATCGGCTCGCATGATCATCTTGTTGATTGAATTGCCATACCGACATGTTCGGTTGCCTCGGGGACTTCGGCATCATCAAGAGGGTCCTACCTCGTCGGGTGTTTGGCGCACGGGCCATATTTCTTTTATTACTCACTTTGCATGAATTATTAATCATGCAACCTTTTTTTTATTATTACTGTTATCTCTGGCTTGCACTATCTTCCGTGCACAGGTAAATGATCCGGATTGGGCAGCGCTGTCACCTCGGCTGGACCAGGGGCTTCGTCATCACTTCATTAACCCACACCGGGAACTTCGACGTCATACGGTCGGCCTACTCCGTCGCCTCGGGTAGACGGGGGGTTCCACCTCGCCACATTGGCCGTGCTGTGTCGCCACTTCGGAGTGCCGAGCTCTTCGCTCTTCCATCTCGGGACCGGCTTAGGGGCTGGGACCTCGTCCCGCCGTAAACTCGGACCGCGTCATCGATGCTGAGCACATTAACCAGCTAAGTCGGTTTCATGCCCGAAGTTTTAAATTTTTAATTTGTGTTCGGTTTGACCGTGCTCACGTGAGTTGTTTGTTAAAAGAAACTCCCTTTACCCATGTTAGCTGGGGGCTCTTAAATTTACATGAGCCATTTTATAATAAGTGTGTTTTCTTCTTGTTCGTTGCAAAGTATCTTTCTATCACTCCTTCCTCGACTCGAGTGTGTGGTCAATAGCCGGATAGCCTGGGTCCGATCTTGACCCACTTGCAGTCTTGAGATCGGATGTGTCATGTTAAAGCACGACAGAAGCACAAATTTTTTTTAGACCAATTTTCGGATTGGCACCAATTGACTTGATTTAGTTCGGACGTGGAGTTTCCGCATAAGTCTTTTTGGTTTTTAAGCATATGGCACTTTTAAACTATTTGTGTGTTTCCAGCATAAGTCTCGCAGTGCAACGTCGGACACCTTTAGAGATTCGGCAAAACATTCTCGGGTATTGCTTTATATGCATCGGTTTCGAATTGTGTCTTTAGTCGATAGTTGGGTTGCCCAGCTCCTGTGCTTGCCTCCTACGTTCCACTTTGTTCGGCTAGGTGTGCAAAGGGAGAACCACTGTGATTGTGCTTCCAGCTAGCATGGTTAAGCGCCTCAGTGGAGAAAGCCGAAAACTGACTGTCACAATAAGTGTAAACTGGTCAGCGATCCGATGACTGTGTTAAATTATAAGATTGATAGAGGTCACCCCATGTTAAATGACGGTCCGTTCATAACATTGGCCGAAGTGTTTACGGCTTGACCTCGACTGTTGCCGAACACTAACTGGGGGCTAGTAACTGGCCTCCCAACTTTAAGCTCCTATGACTAAGTGAAAGTTATAAAGCCCGCATATCTGATTGCCTCGTTTCTGCTAACACAACCACCTTCGGGCACCGAGACGTCGGCTAAGGGTTGTTTTGTTATTGCGAAAACACCCTGTGTAGCATCTACAAGGGGGTGGAAGCCGACGATGGGCCACTTTCAAATGATAAAAGGTCGCAACGGAGTCAAAATAAACGTATCATTGGCGTTTGTATTTAATATACGAGGGCCTCCTTCCGCAATCATCGTTATAAAGCCATAAATATGCATCAATTTGACTTAAGATTTTGGCCAAGCTGGGTTGCCTGGCTCCTGTGCTTACCCCTACGTTCCCGATTGTTCGGCTAGGTGGTAAAGGGAGCACCTTTGTGATTATTACTACCGGGTCATCCGAGTAAGAACCTCAGACTGGGTGAAGCCGAAAGCTAGCAATCTTAAAGGATCACATTGGTCGGCAACGACGGAAGTGAAAATTTTGGTTCATTAATACCATCGAGTTCGGGAACTTTCCCCGAACTAAATCCTCAATATTTTCCTCCCACATTGATCGGAGGTGAGGTTTCATGATCATGATAAGCATGACGACCCAAAGAAAGGAACCGATAGCGGGACTATTTTCTTTGGAAGATGTTTCTTACGTTAAACGTAATATAACATATCTCTCCGTGTACCTTTGTTTATAAAGCCGTATGACCGGATTGCCTTGTTTTCCATAAATCTTTGCCCTTATAACGGCTTTATAAAGTAGGACGAACACTCTTCGACTGCTGGCCGAAGAGGTTGAAGCCGATGGTCGGTCAACAAAGTTTTGTACAATGCGGATCCGAGCATTAGTGATGTAAAGTACTTGGATACATAGAATCATTACACATAAATTGTGATATACTCCAGACATTGATCCTTAATTCGGCCACCCGTGCCCACATTAAGGCTCAGGGGCTACTGGGCTTCGGGCTTATTATTTACAAATATTAAAGGGGCACATCGATCCCCTGATCTGGTGTTGCCACCCGACCAGTGTCTCGGGGGCTACTGCATTGCTTGTTCAATGCAGAAAATTCAAAGTGCTTAGTGTTCGGCTTGACCGAACTATAGGCAAACGCGTCTTCGGACAACAACAGGTACCATCTGGACCTATCTGGCATCAAGCTAATATATTACGGCAACTTCTCAAGACCCTCTCTCAAGGGCCCGTTCACCAATCACTATTATCTCTAATATATTACACTGCGTTTCTATTCCTACGTATGCTGCCGAGCTAGGAGTTGATGCTCCGGCCGATTTCGCGCATCGACCTGAGTCTCAGGGGCTACTTGGATCAGCGGTTTCATGTTTTCCTTCAGGTGCATCTCGGTTTTTAGACCGACACACACCTTGAGGGCTACTGGCTATATATCTCGGTGGAGAATAAATTGCACCAATAAAAAATATTCACAAAAAATCAGCCCGCAGTCGGGGTGGTGCACCACCTCGGAAGCAGTCCGGCATAAAGCTCGAGCGCCAGTGGCTGGCTCCATAGAGGGCACTTTCGGCATTAAGTTCGGCCGAATTCATTCAATCTTTTAAAGACCGAGGTAGTTTATGACACCTCGGACGCTGACCATCGTTAGAGCTCGGATATAGTCCGGCGTTGGTGCTCGGCTGCAAAAGATACCTCAAATACAGTCCGACATTGGAGCTCGGATGCAAGAGGACACCACCGCATGGGAACAACTTCAAACCCAAGGTGTGGCGTATAAAATAACAAGGCATTGATAAAGGCCGAGAACTTAAAGGGGCTCCTCAGATACCCGACGTGTAAACTCTTCGGATTCACTTCGGCGATCCTCAAGATCGAAGATGAGAAGATTTGTTGAACCAGTTTTCAAGACCGACGACCGAAGATGAAGAACAGTTTGGAAGAATCGAGGAGCGTCCCCAACTTGAAGACCGGTTCAGGGGGCTACTAACGGTGTCCTAGACTAGGGGGTACTCACCACATCGTCTCCCGATTAGTTGGATTGGGCCGAGGACCCCCAGGGCCGTTTACTCATGGGCCAGTTTGGACAGCCGAAGTACACACGAGGAAGATTCCACAAGACTTGGTGATCAAGACAAGGACTCCTCTCCACCGGCGTATTCGACTAGGACTCTTGTTATCCTAGTCCTCTGGTACATTATATAAGCCGAGGCCAGGCTAGTCGATAGGGAGGCTGGATCACTATGACATCAATCATCATACCTCTAGGGATTAGAACACAACATATGATCTCGAGGTAGATCAACTCTGTACTTGATTTTCCATCAATATAAACAAGAGCAGCACGTAGCGTTTTACCTCCATCAAGAGGGCCCGAACCTGGGTAAAACATCGTGTCCCCTGTCTCCTGTTACCCATCGATCCATGACACACAGCTTGGGACCCCCTACCCGAGATCTGCCTGTTTTGACATCGACACCCGTCCCGTAGGACCAAACCCTGTGCCAAACAGGGCTCTGTACGCGATTTCCGGCCGACTCCGGCGTACTGCCACCGTGGTTTTGGTTGCCGGCGCCACCGCTGATGTGGCCGGCCGGGGCCACCTCAGGGTCGCTGCCTGGTGGGCCCCAGGGGCCCGGTCGACTCTGTTGACCGAAGTCAACTGCTGACTGGACCAGGTCCAGCCACTGACATGTGGGCCACCACATCCCCCTAATTAACTAAGATTAATTAAACCTGCCTAATCACACACTGACAGTGTGGGCCCACCCGATAATTAGGGTTAGATTTATTAAAATAACCCTGTTTAGTTAGTCCAGACACTGACATGTGGGTCCCACTGGACCCACAGGTCAGATTTGACCCTGGTCAACCGACCAGTTGACCGCTGACATCACCATTACGTCATGCTGACATCACCCTGCACTGTTTTGGATAATGTTGATTTAAATAAATAAAATAAATTCCAGAAATTGCTAAAATCTTTAGAAAATCATATAAAATAAACCGTAGCTCGGATCGAAAAACTTTGTACATGAAAGTTGCTCAGAACGACGAGACTAATCCGAATATGCGGTCCGTTCGTCCACCATATGTCCCGAACTATCCGAACATGGAACCGTTCCCCTCCGATCATCTGTTTGACAAATGTCCGGAACCAGGAAAACATTCCCGGATGGATTCCCCCTTCCTCGGTAACGTGCAACCATACGTTAGGACACACCCGACACTGCTTACTGTCATGTCTTACCTTGTGTAGCACTTGTTTGCTTAGTATTTACTGTTTCGTCCCCCTCCTTCTCTCTTGATAGACGCCGAGACAGACGCAGTTGCAGCTGAGTACGACTACGCTCTGGATGAGCAGCCTTCCGACGAACCTCCTTCTTGCCAGAGCAATCAGGCAAGCCCCCCCTTTGATCATCCCGATATCGCCCATTCTAATTTCTCATGCTTGCATTAGAATTGCTGCTACTACTGCTTTACTGATTCTGATGCATAGCCTGTTTATTGTAACCTGCTGTTGATAATTACCTGCATGTCCTAAACTGCTTAGTATAGGCTGGGTAGGGACCTATCAGTGACCTCACTTGTGCCGACTGCCCCGCTGGATTATCAGAAGACCCGATCTTCAGGATTGAAGACCAGGCCCCGGCACCGCACATCACCCCCCTTAGTTGTAACGACACTGCAGCATTACTATCGAGTGCCGAGGGTGATGCCTCGTGTAACACTTCTGATGTTAACTCTGTAGAGTAGCTATTCGGTCGTGGTCGTCGAGGGTGATTCCTCCTTCACCACTTCCGATAACGACGCCGTCGTACAACACCTCAAGTGTGAACCCATTGAGGGTGATTCCTCCGAGTTCACCTTGACAGATACATCGAGTAGGAATCCAACGAGGGTGATACCTCGGATTCCCCTGATGTTATGGACACACGGATACTTGGACTGTACTATTGTTACTTGGAAAGGCGGGTCGACCCTAAGGGGTACTCGCGTGTGATGTGAAGACGGGTTGCCTGTATGGTGCCCGAGTGATGTATACGAGGCGCGGCCGGGCATTCTTAGCCCTTGCAGCAAGTCCTCGAGACGGGGCGACGGGGTCACATCTTTCGTGAGTCTCTGCTTGATACCGCAAGCCCTAGTCCACTAATGATTTGGATATTTGATCCGAGCAGGCCTCTGGCCTGATAGCACTAACCATCACGTGGGCATAGTATGGGCGTTCTGCATCGTAGCATCAGCCGAAAGCTCTGTCAGATGTCTAGTTCAGCCTTGCGGCCGGGACGGACCGGCGCCCTCCTGGTGCCTGGCTTCACCCTGCTCGCAATGACCCGGAGTGCATAGGGCGATGGCCCAAGACCCCTGAGCGCTTAGGATGTAGACCGGCGGGGACCTCTCTACTGAGCTCTAGGTAGGGCTGCGGTGTATCGTTTGGCCGAGGCCGGGCATGACCCAGGAAAGTGTGTACGGCCGGAGTTAATCGAGCGTGTTGGGTAAGTTGGTGCACCCCTGCAGGGAAGAACACATCTATCAATAGCCGGTCCTATGGTAAAGGACTCTCAGAGTTGTATCAGGATCGACACAACTAGAACGTGAGATGATACCTGGATATATGGCTCTGGGATTGCTTCTCGTAGGGAGTCGAGAAGGGATCTCAGGACGAGGTTGATGACTGTATGGCTCTGGGATTGCTTTCTCGCAGGGAGTCGAGAAAGGATCTTTGGGTGAGGATGAGACTTAGTGATACTACTACTTTATACGGTGCTAATCTACACTCTTCTAATGCTGCAAGACCTCTGAAGATGCTAGTCTTCGATAGGACTAGGCCTTCTCTCTATTCTGGCATTTCTGCAGCCCAGTCCACATATACAGCCTTCCTTTGATAATGTTGCATATGTAGTGTAGATCCTTGCTTGCTGAGTACTTCTGAGTACTCACGGTTGCTTTGCTATCTTTTCCCCCATATCAGTTTGTCGTGACCAGATGACAAAGCCACTGAGACAGCTACCCAGCCGACGATCAACCACTACTACTACCCCGAGGGTGGTTACTGCTTCGAACTTGCCGTCGACCAGGAGTAGGTTCAGAGGGTCCCAGGCAGGAGGCCTGCGCCTTTCGATCGTAGTGTTTTCTTTTGCCCTGCCTTCTAAGGGCCTATCTGTGTTTTCTTTTACATCTGTACTCAGATATCTGATGCTTCCGCTGACGCTTGTATGCGAGCTTATGTATTCGAGCCTTCGAGGCCCCTGGCTTGTAATATAAAGCTTGTATGACTTTATTTATGTTTTAGAGTTGTGTTGTGATATCTTCCCGTGAGTCCTTAGGCTTGATCGTGTGCATTTGCGTGTATGATTAGTGCATGATTGGGCCGGGGGCGTCACACAGGGCTGCTGAAGAAATTCCAGCTCCTGAAGAAAATGCCAGGGCAACCTCCAATGTTGGGCCTGAAGAACAACTTAGGTCAGCTGAAGCATATGAAGCTGCGCCTGAAGAATCTGATCAAGCCAGGGCAACTGCATCAGTTGTGCCTGGAGAAACTGCACCACTTTCATCTGCACCTCCTGCAAAGTCATCACAAATGAAAGATATCCACCTTCCTTCTGCATCCGAAGCGAAAAAGACCAAAGCTGTAGAAAAGGCAGCTGTGAAGAAAAGGAAAGCATCAGAAACTACAGAGTCTTCAGCTCCCAAGAAAGTGAAGACTTTGCAAAGCTCGTACACCAACCCCATTGATGCTGTTCCTATCTCAAGCATGCCATCAAACGAAATTGTTCCCTTTGGTGAGGAATATATCATTCCATATGACAGTGATGAAGCAAATCCTTCTGCTACTACTTCAGAGCAGTTGGATGAAGAAATTGAAGTGGATGATATCCCTTCAACCCCTCTGGTATCATCGCCCATGCCTCAGTTCACAGCTGAAGAGGCAGGCGTTGAAGAAATTGATGAAGAAGATGAGGATGTGGACATTGGGTCTACTACACCAGTTCTCAATGATGATTATTGGGAAAGACATCATCCAAATTCTCCATTGACCACTCCTCTGCACCAAATTCCTCAGTCCCCTGTGCAGACTGAAGAAATTCATACGGGCTCTGAAGTACATCAATCTTCACTTCACTCTATTCCAGAAGAAGTTCCAGCTACTAATGCTGAAGAAATGGAGTCCAAGAATGCTGCTAATGAAATTGCTATGGAAATTCCTCAGTCTGTGGCTCCAGAGGTTGTGCGCCAAGCAGCTGTGAAGACTTCAACTTTTGATCTTCAGCCCAAGCCACACAATCCTCATAACAAGAAGTAGAAATTCAACGTTGATGATTTCTTTGCTGAGCATCATTTCTTCACGGATTACAATCCCTATGACTCTGCAAGATTACGACGCAAGTGCTTCTGGATAGCAAGTCAAATGAACTATTACTCTTCCCTCCTGTTTGGTAAGAACAAGGTATTTGACCACGAGCAAATTCCTCATGTGGATATGGAGTCATTTCCTTGCTTCCAACCTGTCCTTGGTGTTCTACATGATGCTGGGCTGCTTAACTTCTGCACTGACATCTGTGACTGGAACGAAGAACTCATTCTTCAATTCTACGCCACATTGCATATCACTGGAAATATTGAAGATGTGAATTCATGGGTGCTAGACTAGATGACCGAAAATACTCATTACAAAGACTGAATTGCTTCACGCCATTCCAGTTAGTCCTCCGATTGAAGGCGCAAGACTCATGTATGCTGAACTGAACTCTCAAATCACTTAATGCAAGTGCTGATGAAGCCTTTGAAGGCTGGCCAAACTCCAAGGACCACCTTCCTTGTGAAGGAATTGCTCTATGTGCCAAGGACGATTTATCGCATATTGACCAAAACCCTCAATCCAATTAAGGGCCACAACTCTGATGAAGAAGAGGTTGTTGGCATCATGAAGAATCTGCTGTTCAACATGATACATGCCATTCCCATTAACTACCATGATTTCTTCATGAGAACTTTGGCCAATGCTGCTCTGTCACCTTTTGAGTTGAAGCCTTACGCTCCCTGGATCATGAAATTCGTCAGATCAAGGTCTTCTATTCATTATCATGCTGACTTTCAGAATCATCTCAGCTATTTGCCACCTATTGAAGTCCTCAAGCGGACTATTTCCTCAGCTGATGAGAAGGGCAATGCTGCTATTATAGATGAAGGCACTCGTCCATTGGATGGACAGTTTTGCAAAGCTGCATCCTATTCCACCAATGATGACTCTGCAACACAAGATTCTTCCGCCAAAGCTCCAAAACAAAATCCTCAAGCCACAGCTCCGCGTGTGATGACTGATCGTGAACTTCTCCTCAGTCTTCATCAGAAAGTTGATCGAAATCACAAGTGGGTCCAGCGTCAGTTTGGTGCAATTCTTCAGAACATGACAGTCACTCAAAATACTGTGAAGAAGAATCACTACTATATGCATGAAGTCTTTGACCGCACTTGGGCTATTCTGTCGAATCTCTACAGTGCTGAAGATCTCAAGGAGATGGGATTTCAACAGGACTTTGACTGGTCTCAGCCACCTTCGAAGAAATTCAAGAAGGTTAAAGTTCCTCAGCTTGTTGCCAGTTCATATTCTTCATCACGCGAGATGGATGAAGCTGAAGATTTGAACGACACTACGGCAGGACCTACCTCAACGGACGACCCCAACAACGCTGGCGCTCCTCCATTGACATCGTGATGTTATTCTTCAGGGGCGTTATTCCTCAATTTTCGTCCCTTTTGGTCATTCGATGACAAAGGGGGAGAAATTTGAGTTAGTCTTCAAGCGGGTCTTATATATGGGCTATTTTTTTCTATTAAGTTACAACTCTTGCTCTTCTGAGGTGTTTGACCTGATGAGTTGTAAACTTAAGTCCTATGGTGGTCTGATACTTTTGAACTGCTTTCTGCATGCTTATTTCCTCAAGTACCTTAATGCACGCATGCTGAATTTCGTCAGACACCATATTTCATCATGCATTTCAAATTCTTCATATCATATGTTAAATGCGTGTATGAATTACAAGATATAGGGGGAGATCTCCATGATATTACTCTACAATGTGCATTTGCAATCCAAAGCAAAATCCTCAATATGCACATCTTCAGGGGGAGTTCCTCTATATCTTCCAATCAAATTCCTCAATATCAGTATTTACTCTCCATATGTTTTATCCCCATTGAAAATTTAACCTATTTGTCACCAATCACCAAAAAGGGGGAGATTGTAAGTGCATCTAGTGCCCCTTAGTGATTTTGGTGTATTGAAGACTTATAGGTTAAGGGACTAATGTGTTTGTGAGTGTACACATGTTCTATAAGTCAATGAGGAGTTTGATATTTACGAAGAAAGTTGACCCCTAAAAATGAATGTCTTCAGTTGAAGACTTTGGTTTTCTTGAAGACTTTGAAAATGAGGAAATTGGTGTGACCTTGAAGACTTGATATTGATGCGAGGGTTATGAAGCGTGAAGACTTTTGTTTTCATAGTTTTGTTTTCCCTTTCTCGAGTCATAGGAAACACCGTAAAAGTAAGGAAAAGTTTTGAAGTGATGCTCAACTCAAATCCTACACCTACCAATCCTTTCGAGTGAAGCCATTGGAAATCTCATATAGTTCAGTCAAGTTCTTCATTGATAGAGACGAAGTTCTTCTGTTCTCTGAGGAATTTGTTCTGACTGAGGAGTTAGGAATTCGCTAGTGCGGATTGCCTACAAGTGAGGAACATGATAGCCCTGAGGAATTTGAGAGCTCAAATTTCCGACCGTTGCTTTGCTATGCGCCAGCTGTCCAAAATATCCTATCCACCTAACGATCATATCATTGAAGGGCATTTATGTCTTATCATGTCGGGCTGCTCCCCGGCTATAAATAGCCGCCCCCTACAACCACTAGCTGGTTGGCTGCTCCGAGAGAAACTGACACTTGTCATTTAGAGCATCCCATCCTCCGAGGACTTTGAGCGAAAATCATCAAGTGAGGAAAAACCCAAACCCAACACCTAAAACCCAAAGTGATTGAGCATCACTGAAGAAATTGTTCCGGTGTGGAACCGACGCTTGTTACCTTTGAGGACTATGCATCCCCCAGACGGTTAGGCATCATGGTCTAGAGCATCCAAGAGGAATTGTGGATTGCCGAGTGACCAAGTCTGTGAAGGTTTGGAAGTCACCTGTGAACACTTACCACGAGTGATTGGGCGAGGTCTGTGTGACCTTAGCTCAAGGAGAATACGGTGAGGACTGTGTCCAAGACTGTGTGTCCTCAGGTTTAAATACCTAGCCACTCCAACCAGACGTACAACTGTCACAGCAGTTGGAACTAGTCTACCAAGTTACTGTCTTCACCGAGCTAATGGTTCTATTTCCTCAACCCTTTCATTTCCTTGCATACTTGCTGTGTACTTGATCGTTACTGTTTGAAGACTTTGACTAAAGAATTTCTCAATTTCCTCATTCCTATTTCTTCAGTCACTTTGTCTTCAGCCTGCTTATCCTATTTACACGCTACCTGTGCTCTGTTTTGTTTCATTTCATCATGATGACTATGCTACTGCTTTGTTATCCATGTACCTGAGTACTTATTCCGCTGCTTGTAGTTCGTTGCTTAGGAAATTCCTCAAGTAGTATTTCCTCAGCGACAAATTCATAAAAATCGCCTATTCACCCCCCCTCTAGTCAATATAACGCACTTTCAATTGGTATCAGAGCAAGGTACTCCCTTGTTCTGTGTGACTTTGGTTTAACCACCTGGAGTTTTTAGTTATGTCGACTGTAGGCATGATCAAGGTCTCGACTGGGTATCCTACCTTTGATGGGACGGACTACCCCTACTGGAAGAATAAGATGCGCATGCATCTTGAGGCAATTGACAACGATCTCTGGTACATTGTGGAAAATGGCGTTCCCTCTGTCACTCCTTCCGTGAATGCTGCTGATGTGAAGAGATTCAAGCAACTTGACTCTCAAGCAAAGAATATCATATGTGGCCATCTGAGCAAAGGACAGTACGGCAGAGTGAGTGCTTTGGAGTCTGTAAAGCTTATCTGGGACAGGTTGTCCAAGGTCAACAAAGGAATCTCAACTCAACATGATTCTTGAGTTGACGTTCTTCGCAATCTCTTCAACCACTTCAAAAGACTCGACAATGAGAATGTCCAGCAAACCTTTGATCGCCTCACTGATATTTCAAACGAGCTTCAAGCACTGGGTGCCACTGACATCACCGACCATGAGGTCGTGAAGAAATTGCTGAGGTCACTCGATTCTTCATTCGATACACTGGCACTGATGATTCAAGAACGTGGAGACTACAAGTCACTAGATCCTGCTGATATCCTTGAGAGGCTGAACACTCATGAATTCCAACAAGCTGAAAAGAGAGATCTCTACAGGCCAAGCTATGGAAGATCACGCGCACTGAAGGCCAAGGCAGTTTCCTCATCTGAAGGAGAAGATTCTGATAGCAGCCTTGGTGACCCTGTAGAACTAAGCCAGGATCTAGCAATGCTCGTGAAGAAATTCCAGAAATTCTCAAGGCATGGTCGCTTTGTCAAATCTTCAAAAGGTGATGACACAAGATTAGATTCCTCATCCCGTGATTACAAGAAGAGGACTTGCCACAAATGCAAGAAACCTGGTCACTACATAACTGATTGTCCTCAGTGGGCAAAGGAATCAAAGAAGAAGAAATACAAGGATGATAGTTCAGATGACTCAAAGAAGAAGAAGAAATCTTCAAAGTCCTCATCATCAAAATCTTCAAAGTCTTCATCTCACAAGAAGAGCAGTTCCAAGAAGGCTCGGGCATTCATTGGCAAGGAAATGGACTCTGAAGCTAAATCTGAGGAACATGAGGAAGAAGAGGCATCTGAGGAGTCAGACTCTGGTGTGGCGAGCCTAGCCCTCGCTACTGCTTACGTCAGCAAGTCCATCTTCAACACTGAGGAAAATGGCTTCCCCAACACTGCTGATGACGGCAACGATGACTATGCTCCCACCTATTGCTTCATGGCAAAAGGTGCCAAGGTATTCAAATATCCCTCCTCTGAATCAAGTGAGGATGAATCTGATGATAACCTCAAACCCAGCTATTCCAAACTTTCTAATATTGCTGTTAAACAACAAAAGGCTTTGGAAAAGGTTCAAAATATGCTAGACAAAAGCGATGACCTGTTAGGTGAGGAAATGGATCGAACTCAAACATTGGCTGATAATCTTCAGCAACTACAGTCTAAGTTTGACAACCTTCAAAGTCGTCATGAAACTCTCTTAGCCGATCATGAGAAGCTTTCTTATGAATTTCTTCAAAGAAAGCAAGATCTTGAGAAGCTAAGGGTGAGTCATGAAGATCTTCAGAAGGAAAATGATTCATTACTTGCTCAACAGATCAGTTCCGCTCAGGAAGAATTTATTCCACCATGCTTGAAATGCATTGAACGTGAAACTGCTAATTCTTCACCCGAAAGTTCAAATGCTTCTATTGCTGCAAATTCTTCAACTATCTCTGTGGTCACAAATTCCTCATCAAAGAATACCACTAGTATCACTGACGAAAATGCAGGGTTGAAGGAATTGTATGTGACAGGCATGTACAAAAGCCTCAAAGGGCATCAGACTCTTTGTGATGTGCTCAAAAAGCAGATCTTGAAGAGGAACCCTAGGAAAGAGGGTATTGCCTTTGAGAGGAAACTCAATGCTGATGGAACCTACTGGAAACTTAAGCAGTATCCCAAAACCTCATGGGTTGCTGCAAAGGGACCTCCCGTAGATCCATCCACTTTATCTGGCTTTACTTGTGAATCCTCATATTCATCTGATGAGTCATTTGACTCCAACTATAAACTGTTCAAAAATCAGAATGGTGAAGTATTTGCTAGATATGTGGGAACTAACTGCAGGAATGGTCCGCCTATGAAGAAAATCTGGGTTCCCAAAAGGTGCCTTGAAAGTCTTCAGGTGAATGTCCTCATTACACCACCTGTGAAGAATAGGAACCCCATATCAAATTCTTCATATGGATCCAAATCCTCTTATGGGTCAAATTCCTCACATAGATCCAAGTCGTCATATGATCATCATCATGCTAACGCTTCTGTTTCGCAGGGAAAATCTAAGAGTTCTGATTATGTGCATTATTCTTCAAATCATTATGTTCATAAGTCCTCGAAGAATTTCTCTGCTTACTCATATGCCTATACTAATCCCTCTCCTGTGAAATGAAGCGCTTTGGCTTCAATGCCACCTTTCTCTTATGGAGCTCGCAGAATGATGAACTCTTTGCCACCCCTCCAGATGTGGGTGGGGAAGAAAAAGAACTAACCTCTTATGCAGGGTCAGGTCTCCAGACGAACTAAATCATCTGAAGAATTTTCTGGAGACCTGAAATGCTTGAAAGGACGCAAGCTAATCATGAAGAAATGATTCATTCATTTCTCACGTCCTCATACTGCTATATATACATATGTTGCATTAATTGATGAAATTCTGTCTGATGAAATTGATGTCATATTCTTCACTCTGAAGATATGTGTTCGTAAGATGCACTAATTCATCTGCAGGATGATTTACCCAAAGCTACTGAGTGGGTCCTCGACAGTGGATGTACTAATCACATGACCGGTGACAAGAGCTTACTGATGAACACTCCTTTATCTCCATCACATTTGAAGCATATCACCTACGCAGACAAAGGCAAAAGCAAGGTATTGGGTCTAGGTAGGGTTGCAGTCTCAAAGGATCGACACATGGACAAAGTCATGCTTGTCGAGTCCCTCGGATTCAACCTCATGTCTGTCTCAATGCTTTGTGATCTTGATATGGTTGTTGTCTTTGGCAAATATCGCTGCTTAGTGCTCATGGAATCTGACAATTCCAAAGTCTTCGAAGGCTTTAGGAGAGGAGACTTGTATATTTTTGGTTTCTCTACAGGACCACAGCCTGCCACTTGTCTACTTGCAAAAGCTTCAGAAGGCTGGCTATGGCATCGACGACTCGGTCATGCTGGCATGAGGAACTTACACACGCTCGTGAAGAAAAAGCACGTCATTGGCATTGAGGGTGTCAAATTCCTCAAAGATCATCTTTGTGGGGCTTGTGAGGCTGGAAAGATGACCAGAGCCAAGCACCCCTCGAAGATTATCATGACTACCTCTCGTCCTTTTGAATTGCTTCATATGGATCTCTTTGGCCCTACTCATTATGCCACACTAACAAATGCAGCATCTCTATATGGCTTTGTCATTGTTGATGATTATTCTCGTAACACATGGGTGCATGTCATTACTTACAAAACTGAAGTGCAGGAAGTCTTCAGACGATTTTCTTCAAGGGCTTCGACGAATTTCGGTGTGAAGATCAAGCATATTCGGAGTGACAATGGGACCGAGTTCAAGAATGCTGGTCTTGATGACTATCTTGATGAACTTGGTATTACTCATGAGTTATCTGCCCCATACACTCCTCAGCAGAATGGCGTTGTGAAGCGCAAGAACATGACTCTTGTTGAGATGGCTCACACCATGCCTGATGAATACAAGACACCTAGTCGCTTCTGGCCTGAGGCAATTGATACAACATGCCACATCATCAACAGGGTATATCTTCACAAATTTTTCAAGAAGACCTCATATGAACTCCTCACTGACAAGAAACCCAATGTGAGTTATTTCAAAGTCTTCGGTGCAAAATGCTGGATTAAGAGATCCTCATCACAATTCCAAATTTGCACCGAAAGCACATGAAGGTTTTATGCTTGGTTACGGAAAGGACTCGCATACCTACAGAGTCTTCAACACCTATCACCACAAGGTTGTTGAAACTGTATATGTGCGGTCGATGAAACTATTGGCTCGCAAAGACAGCACCTACCTCCTGTGCTAGATGAAATGTCTCCTGAGGAATCCATCAAGCTAAAGGCTACTGAGGATGTCATACCTACTAAAGAATCTGCTGAAGAAGTCATTCCAGATCATGAAGAAAATCATGCTGGTGCATCTGAAGAAAATGGTTCTGAAGAAAATGATGAGCCAAATCAAAGTCGTCAACCTGCTCATCCTCGCATTGCAAATGAAGTACAGATTGAGAGAATCATTAATGACATAAACGCACCAGGTCCTCTCACTCGCTCAAAAGCTTCACATTTGTCTAACTTTTGTGGGCATTTTGCTTTCGTCTCTATCACAGAGCCCACCAAAGTATATGAGGCATTTCTGGAGCCTGAATGGATTTAAGCGATGCAAGAGGAATTACATCAATTCGAGCTGAACAAGGTGTGGGAGCTTGTCAAGCGACCAGACCCACGCAAGCACAATATCATTAGCACCAAATGGATGTACCGCAACAAGCAAGACGAAAATGGCCTAGTGGTGAGGAACAAGGCTCGTCTTGTAGCTCAAGGCTACACACAGGTTGAAGGAATTGATTTCGATGAATCTTTTGCACCTGTTGCTAGACTTGAGGCTATTCACATATTGCTTGCCTATGCTAACCATTATAATATCATCTTATATCAAATGGATGTGAAAAGTGCTTTCCTCAATGGTAAGCTTGAGGAAGAAGTATATGTTGCTCAACCCCCAGGTTTTGAAGATCCTAAGCATCCTGATCAAGTCTTCAGACTCAATAAGGCTCTCTATGGCCTCAAGCAGGCCCCTCGGGTGTGGTATGATACTCTGAAGGAATTCCTCATGAAGAAAGGCTTCAAACCCGGTTCACTCGACCCAACTCTTTTCACCAAAACATATGATGATGAATTATTCGTGTGCCAAATATATGTTGATGATATTATCTTTGGCTGTACTAACCAACATTACAGTGATGAATTTGCTTATATGATGAGTGAGGAATATCAAATGTCCATGATGGGAGAATTGAAATTCTTCTTAGGTCTTCAAATTCGTCAACAATGCAATGGCATCTTCATTTCTCAAGAGAAATACCTCAAGGACATTCTAAGGAAATTCGGTATGCAAGATTGCAAAGGCGTCAAAATCCCTATGCCCACAAATGGCCATCTATGCACCGATGAAAATGGTATAGACTTCGATCAAAAGGTATACGCTCCATGATTGGCTCTTTACTGTATCTATGTGCATCTAGGCCAGATATTATGCTTAGTGTTTGCATGTGTGCCCATTTTCAAGCTACACCGAAGGAATCACACCATAAGGCTGTGAAACATATTCTTCGATATCTAGCTCACACTCCAACACTTGGATTATGGTATCCCAAGTGCTCGGCTTTTGATTTCATTGGATATTCTGACTCTGACTATGCTGGTGATCGAGTGGATCGCAATTCAACATCAGCCACATGCCATTTCCTCGGACGATCTTTAGTATGTTGGTCCTCGAAGAAGCAGAACTGTGTATCACTCTCTACTGCTGAAGCTGAGTAGATTGCTGCTGGTTCTTGCCATGCTCAATTGCTATGGATGAAGCAAACCCTCAAGGACTATGGCATCAACATGAAGAATGTGCCACTCTACTGTGACAACGAGAGTGCCATCAAGATTGCTCATAACCCAGTTCAGCACTCGAAGACAAAGCACATCCAGATTCGTCATCATTTTCTTCAAGATCATGTGTTGAAGGGCGACATCTCTATTGAACACATGAAGACTG
This sequence comes from Thinopyrum elongatum, assembly GCA_011799875.1. Classification (NCBI taxonomy): domain Eukaryota; kingdom Viridiplantae; phylum Streptophyta; class Magnoliopsida; order Poales; family Poaceae; genus Thinopyrum; species Thinopyrum elongatum. The sequence continues at coordinate 452,634,045 of CM022298.1, read as the reverse complement.
AAGAACAGCTAGCGGATATCTTCACCAAGCCCTTGGATGAGAAGAGATTTAGCAAGTTGCGGTGTGAGCTAAATATCTTAGAATCTTCGAATGTTCTTTGAAAGGGCACACATCCTAACACTTATGCAAAATTGATGACTTAGATGTGCAACACATGAAGTAACGTTTTTCTTCAATCAATGAAGACTAACCCTCTAAGTGTGAAGAAATTAACGAAGAATTTGATTCTCAGAGCCCTACGACAATTGTACGCGGTGTCTGAAATCATCATTCTTATACGGTGGGACACGCCACCAACAAAAGTTGAAAATCTTCAAAATTGAGTTTTTCTTCATTTTTGCAAATTCTTCAATTTTCAAATTCTTTAACTTGCAAAGTCTTCAAAAGTTTTCGACTGGTGTTCTTCATTGACTATATATATATATTTGAGTTCTTCATGTCCTCAACAGCATTCACTTATTGCTAATTCTTCAAGTTGATTTTTTCCTCTAAGTGAATGTGATCGGACCCTTTCCCCCTCTATGCTAAACTCAACCCAGTCTGTTCACAAATTCTTCATGTGTGTTCTATTTGAAACCCGTTCAAAGTCTTCATTGTGTCCTTGACAGCTGAACAATTTGCGAACGGAACATTAAAATTTTCATATCTGAATTTTCGGCGTTTGCCTCTCAAACCGTTCCGCATCCCACGATGGATTAAAATATTCACCGACGATCGCCCACGATCTCCACCACTAGTACGTGGGTGACAGATGTCGCTAGGATGGCAAGGGTCAGGGGCATGTTCGTGCAAAAATTTCGGACAGGCAGTTTTTCACCTCGGCTATAAATACCCCTCGCCCTCCTCAGACCTCATTTACTCCGCTCGAACGCACTCCCCTCGCTCGAGCTCTCTGACCTAGCTCCGCCAATACTCTCCATCGTCGCCGGTGAGGAAGAGCTTCACTGCCTCAACCTCGTCGTCGTCGTACTCGTGCCGGCCGCGGAAATCTTCACTCCGCCGCCGCCGTAGCTGTCTCTCACCGCCAAGTTAGGGCGTGGCAGATCTGAACGGATGAACTTATCCACTTCCACTTCCAGTTCATCGTGTTCTTCGCCCAGGGTAATTAAATTCGGATTTTACTGCCCTACTTTGATTCTGATGATTTCACAAAATCTTCAAAAGGTGTTTATTCTTCAACTTCCGCATCCATAAACACCAAGTTACATCTGTTCTTGGTTTGTTTCTCTAAGCTATGTTTTTCTTCAAGATTCCTCAATTGTGTGGATTTTCTAATCTATACAACTCTGGAACCTAAGTCAAGAATGCTTAGTGAAATTCCTCAAGACTCCCCTGGTCAAATTCCTCAAACTTGTTTTCTTTTGAAAAATTTCTGAGAACGCATATGACCTCTCCAAATTCTTCGCACCTATACTCTGTTCACAGGTACGAAATGTCTGCTGCTGAATCACTAGGTTCTCATCAACTTAACTCATTTGCAACATTCCTCAAGGATAAGTTGCACACTTCCTCAGAAACATCAATTGTTCAAAATCCTCAAGTGAAGAAAATGGCTGATGGTAAAAGACCTCAGAAGGGAGGAAAGAGGCCTGAAACAAGCACTGCTTTTGAGATCCCTGAAGACATATATGATGAATATTGCACACCTGATGAAGCAACTCATGGCAAAGAGACCAAGACTCAGCGCAAAGTGCGCATACAGAGAATTGAGAGAAGATGGGCTAAGGAATGGAGGGAATATCGCTATGTCACTCCTAAGTACATGAAGAAATTCGATGTTAACCCTCCATGTCCAAGACCTCCATTGGCACCAGGCCAAGAAGCTGATCCCTCAAGTATCAGGCGCGGTGAGGAATTTCCCAGAGAATGGGCTAAGCGTCAGGCCAAATTGGCTAAATTGGCAAAAGAAGCAGTGAAGAAATTCAATGAAGATTTTGCTGCTGAGGCCTCTGCCAGTAAGCCTAAAAATGCCATGCCGAAGAAATCTGCTGTGAAGCCGAGTTCCTCAACAGCAATGCCCTCATGGCCAAGTTCCTCAAAGCCCTCAAAGCCAATTCCTCAGGCAACTTCTTCAAGAGCTGTGCCAATTCCCTCAGTTGCCACTAAATCCTCAGTTGCTGTTGCTAAGTCCTCAACACCAGTGCATCTTGCCATGTGCCAACGGACTACAGGAATCTCTATTGCCTCAGGAGCAACTGCAAGTTCCTCAACTCCGCCACAATCTTCAACTGGTCCAATCTTGCTGAAGAAAAAGGCCACTGCTGGACGAGGCCCAAGGCCAAGTCCTCACAAGAAGCAAGTTGCCTTCCAAGTTCCGTCTGAGGACGATGAAGCTGATGATAAAGAACTTGCTGAGATCATCAAAGACAGGTAAGAAAAGGCCGCTAGAGCCAAAGGCAGTGCTGTGCCACTCATGCTGGATCCTAAAAGGATCCTTGATTTCATCGATCTATGGCACAAGAATCCAAATACTCCTTTGCCTGAATTGAACCTCTCTCCTGGCCAGAGCCACATGTTGACGGCCTTAATAGCCAAAGAAAATTGGAAATTTGAGAAGGCCAGGAAAGTCAAGAAAGCTCAATACAAGAAAGAGCGCTTTCTGAAGAAGCATGTTGTGAATATGACTCCTGAAGAACTTGTGAATCTGCAAAAGGAGATCAAAGCTCTCAGCGATGAATTTGACGCATATCGTGCTGATTGGCTAGGTGCCAAAGTCAGATTTGTCAGAATGGCCAAGGGGTTCAACCCAAATGTTGCAGCTCCAACGCAACAACAAATTCCTCAGGCTGATGCATCTGCTCAGCCTACTGAAGAGAATTCTAGCACAGCTGTTGAAAATCAGTCTGTTGAAGAAACTGAAAGTTCCAGGGCTGCTGAAGAAATTCCAGCTCCTGAAGAAAATGCCACGGCAACCTCCAATGTTGCGCCTGAAGAACAACTCAGGTCAGCTGAAGCATATGAAGCTGCGCCTAAAGAATCTGATCAAGCCAGGGCAACTGCATCAGTTGTGCCTGAAGAAACTGCACCACTTTCATCTGCTCTTCCTGCAAAGTCATCACAGATGAAAGATATCGACCTTCCTTCTACATCAGAAGCGAAAAAGACCAAAGCTGCAGAAAAGGCAGCTGTGAAGAAAAGGAAAGCATCGAAAACTGCAGAGTCTTTAGCTCCCAAGAAAGTGAAGACTTTGCAAAGCTCGTGCACCAACCCCATTGATGTTGTTCCTATCTCAAGCATGCCATCAAAGGAAATTGGTCCCTTTGGTGAGGAATATGTCATTCCAGATGACAGTGATGAAGCAAATCCTTCTGCTACTACTTCAGCGCAGTTGGATGAAGAAATTGAAGTGGATGATATCCCTTCAACCCCTCTGGTATCATCGCCCATGCCTCTGTTCACAGCTGAAGAGGCAGGCATTGAAGAGATTGATGAAGAAGATGAGGATGTGGACATTGGGTCTACTACACTAGTTCTCAATGATGATTATTGGGAAAGACATCATCCGAATTCTCCATTGACCACTCCTCTGCACCAAATTCCTCAGTCCCCTGTGCAGACTGAAGAAATTCATACGGGCTATGAAGGACATCAATCTTCACTTCATTCTATTCCAGAAGAAGTTCCAGCTACTAATACTGAAGAAATGGTGTCCAAGAATGCTGCTGATGAAATTGCTATGGAAATTCCTCAATCTGTGGCTCCAGAGGTTGTGCACCAAGCGGCTGTGAAGACTTCAACTGTTGATATTCAGCCCAAGCCACAAAATCCTCATAACAAGAAGCAGAAATTCAACGCTGATGAATTCTTTGCTGAGCATCATTTCTTCACGGATTACAATCCCTATGACTCTGCAAGCCTGCGACGCAAGCGCTTCTGGACAGCAAGTCAAATGAACTATTACTCTTCCCTCCTGTTTGGTAAGAACAAGGTATTTGATCACGAGCAAATTCCTCATGTGGATATGGAGTCGCTTCCTTGCTTCCAACATGTCCTCAATGTTCTTCATGATGCTGGGCTGCTTAACATCTGCACTGACATCTCCGACTGGAACGAAGAACTCATTCTTCAATTCTATGCCACACTGCATATCACTGGAAATGTTGAAGATGTGAATTCATGGGTGCTAGACTGGATGATCGAAAGTACTCATTACAAAGACTGAATTGCTTCATGCCGTTCCAGTTAGTCCTCCGATTGAAGGCGCAAGACTCATGTATGCTGAACCTGAACTCTCAAATCACTTAATGCAAGTGCTGATGAAGCCTTTAAAGGCTGGCCAAGCCCCAAGGACCACCTTCCTTGTGAAGGAATTGCTCTATGTGCCAAGGACGATTTATCGCATATTGACCAAAACCCTCAGTCTAATCAAGGGCCACAACTCTGATGAAGAAGAGGTTGTTGGCATCATGAAGAATCTGCTCTTCAACATGATACATGGCATTCCCATTAACTACCATGATTTCTTCATGAGAACTTTGGCCAATGCTGCTCTGTCACCTTTTGAGTTGAAGCCTTACGCTCCCTGGATCATGAAATTCATCAGATCAAAGTCTTCAATTCATTATCAGGCTGACTTTCAGAATCATCTCAGCTATTTGCCACCTATTGAAGTCCTCAAGCGGACTATTTCCTCAGCTGATGAGAAGGGCAAGGCTGCTATTATAGATGAAGGCACTCGTCCATTGGATGGACAGTTTCGCAAAGCTGCATCCTATTCCACCAATGATGACTCTGCAACACAAGATTCTGCCGCCAAAGCTTCAAAACAAAATCCTCAAGCCACAGCTCCGCGTGTGATGACTGATCGTGAACTTCTCCTCAGTCTTCATCAGAAAGTTGATCGAAATCACAAGTGGGTCAAGCATCAGTTTGGTGCAATTCTTCAGAACATGACAGTCACTCAAAATACTGTGAAGAAGAATCACTACTATATGCATGAAGTCTTTGACCGCACTTGGGCTATTCTGTCGAATCTCTACAGTGCTGAAGATCTCAAGGAGATGGGATTTCAACAGGACTTTGACTGGTCTCAGCCACCTTCGAAGAAATTCAAGAAGGCCAAAGTTCCTCAGCTTGTTGCCAGTTCATATTCTTCATCGCGCGAGACGGATGAAGCTGAAGATTTGAACGACACTGCGGCAGGCCCTACCTCAACGGACGACCCCAACAACGCTGGCGCTCCTCCATCGACATCATGATGTTATTCTTCAGGGGCGTTAGTCCTCAATTTTAGTCCCTTTTGGTCATTCGATGACAAAGGGGGAGAAATTTGAGTTAGTCTTCAAGCGGGTCTTATATATGGGCTATTTTTTTCTGTAAGTTACAACTCTTGGTCTTATGTGGTGTTTGATCTGATGAGTTGTAAACTTAAGTCCTATGGTGGTCTGATACTTTTGAACTGCTTTCTGCATGCTTATTTACTCAAGTACCTTAATGCACGCATGCTGAATTTCATCAGACACCATATTTCATCATGCATTTCAAATTCTTCATATCATATGTTAAATGCGTGTATGAATTACAAGATATAGGGGGAGATCTCCATGATATTACTCTACAATGTGCATTTGCAATCCAAAGCAAAATCCTCAATATGCACATCTTCAGGGGGAGTTCCTCTATATCTTCCAATCAAATTCCTCAATATCAGTATTTACACTCCATATGTTTTATCCCCATTGAAAACATAACCTATTTGTCATCAATCACCAAAAAGGGGGAGATTATAAGTGCATCTTGTGCCCCTTAGTGATTTTGGTGTATTGAAGACTTATAGGTTAAGGGACTAATGTGTTTGTGAGTGTACACATGTTCTATAAGTCAATGAGGAGTTTGATATTTACGACGAAAGTCGACCCCTAAAAATGAATGTCTTCAGTTGAAGACTTTGGTTTTCTTGAAGACTTTGAAAATGAGGAAATTGGTGTGACCTTGAAGACTTGATATTCATGCGAGGATTATTAAGCGTGAAGACTTTTGTTTTCATAGTTTTGTTTTCCCTTTCTTGAGTCATAGGAAACACCGTAAAACTAAGGAAAAGTTTCCAAGTGATGCTCAACTCAAATCCTACACCTACCAATCCTTTCGAGTGAAGCCATTGGAAATCCCATACAGTTCAGTCAAGTTCTTCAGTGACAGAGACGAAGTTCTTCTGTTCTCTGAGGAATTTGTTCTAACTGAGGAGTTAGGAATTCGCCAGTGCGGATTGCCTACAAGTGAGGAACATGATAGCCCTAAGGAATTTGAGAGCTCAAATTTCCGACCGTTGATGTGCTATGAGCCAGCTGTCCAAAATATCCTATCCACCTAACGATCATATCATTGAAGGGCATTTATGTCTTATCATGTCGGGCTGCTCCCCGGCTATAAATAGCCGCCCCTACAACCACTAGCTGGTTGGCTGGTCCGAGAGAAACTGACACTTGTCATTTAGAGCATCCCATCCTCCGAGGACTTTGAGCGAAAATCATCAAGTGAGGAAAAACCCAAACCCAACACCTAAAACCCAAAGTGATTGAGCATCACTGAAGAAATTGTTCATGTGTGAAACCGACGCTTCTTACCTTTGAGGACTATGCATCCTCCAGACGGTTAGGCGTCATGGTCTAGAGCATCCAAGAGGAATTGTGGATTGCCGAGTGACCAAGTCTGTGAAGGTTTGGAAGTCACTTGTGAAGACTTGCCATGAATGATTGGGCGAGGTCTGTGTGACCTTAGCTCAAGGAGAATACGGTGAGGACTGTGTGTCCGAGACTGTGTGTCCTCATGTTTAAATACCTAGCCGTTCCAACCAGACGTACAACTGTCACAGCAGTTGGAACTAGTCTACCAAATCACTGTCTTCACCAAGCTACTGGTTCTATTTCCTCAACCCTTTCATTTCCTTGCATACTTGCTTTGTACTTGATCGTTACTATTTGAAGACTTTGACTGAAGACTTTCTCAATTTCCTCATTCCTATTTCTTCAATCACTTTGTCTTCAGCCTGCTTATCCTGTTTACACGCTACCTGTGCTCTGTTTTGTTTCATTTCATCATGATGACTATGCTACTGCTTTGTTATCCATGTACCTAAGTACTTATTCCGCTGCTTGTAGTTCGTTTCTTAGGAAATTCCTCAAGTAGTATTTCCTCAGTGACGAATTCGTAAAAATCGCCTATTCACCCCCTCTAGTCGATATAATGCACTTTCAATTGGTATCAGAGCAAGGTACTCCCTTGTTCTGTGTGATTTTGGTTTAACCACCTGGAGTTTTAGTTATGTCTACTGCAGGCATGATCAAGGTCTCGGCTGGGTGTCCTACCTTTGATGGGACGGACTACCCCTACTGGAAGAATAAGATGCGCATGCATCTTGAGGCAATTGACAACGATCTCTGGTACGTTGTGGAAAATGGCGTTCCCTCTGTCACTAATTCCGTGAAAACTGCTGATGTGAAGAGATTCAAGCAACTTGACTCTCAAGCGAAGAATATCATATGTGGCCATCTGAGCAAAGGACAGTACGGCAGAGTGAGTGCTTTGGAGTTTGCAAAGCTTATCTGGGATAGGCTGTCCAAGGTCAACGAAGGAATCTCAACTCAATGTGATTCTCGAGTTCACGTTCTTCACAATCTCTTCAACCGCTTCAAAAGACTCGACAATGAGAATGTCCAGCAAACCTTTGATCACCTCACTGACATTTCAAACGAGCTTCAAGCACTGGGTGCCACTGACATCACCGACCATGAGGTGGTGAAGAAATTGCTGAGGTCACTCGATTCTTCATTCGATACACTGGCACTATTAATTCAAGAACGTGGAGATTACAAGTCACTAGATCCTGCTGATATCCTTGAGAGGGTGCACACTCATGAATTCCAACAAGCTAAAAAGAGAGATCTCTACGGGCCAAGCTATGGAAGATCACGCGCACTGAAGGCCAAGGCAGTTTCCTCATCTGAAGGAGAAGATTTAGATAGCAGCCTTGGTGACCCTGAAGAACTAAGCCAGGAGCTAGCAATGCTCCTGAAGAAATTCCGGAAGTTCTCAAGGTGTGGTCTCTTTTTGTAAAATCTTCAAAAGGTGATGACACAAGATCAGATTCCTCATCCCGTGATTACAAGAAGAGGACTTGCCACAAATGCAAGAAACCTGGTCACTACATAACTGATTGTCCTCAGTGGGCAAAGGAATCAAAGAAGAAGAAATACAAGGATGATAGTTCAGATGACTCAAAGAAGAAGAAGAAATCTTCAAAGTCCTCATCATCAAAATCTTCAAAGTCTTCATATCACAAGAAGAGCAGTTCTAAGAAGGCTCGGGCATTCATTGGCAAGGAAATGGACTCTGAAGCTGAATTTGAGGAACATGAGGAAGAGGAGGCATCTGAGGAGTCAGACTCGGGTGTGCCGAGCCTAGCCCTTGCTACTGCTTACGTCGGCAAGTCCATCTTCAACACTGAGGAAAATGGCTTCCCCAACACTGCTGATGACGGCAACGATGACTATGCTCCCACCTATTGCTTCATGGCAAAAGGTCCCAAGGTATTCAAATATCCCTCCTCTGAATCAAGTGAGGATGAATCTGATGATAACCTCAAACCCAGCTATTCCAAACTTGCTAATATTGCTGTTAAACAACAAAAGGCTTTGGAAAAGGTTCAAAATAAGCTAGACAAAAGTGATGACCTGTTAGGTGAGGAAATGGATCGAACTCAAACACTGACTGATAATCTTCAACAACTATAGTCTAAGTTTGACAACCTTCAAAGTCATCATGAAACTCTCTTAGCCGATCATGAGAAGCTTTCTTATGAATTTCTTCAAAGAAAGCAAGATCTTGAGAAGCTAAGGGTGAGTCATGAAGATCTACAGAAGGAAAATGATTCATTACTTGCTCAACAGATCAGTTCCGCTCAGGAAGAATTTATTCCACCATGCTTGAAATGCATTGAATGTGAAACTGCTGATTCTTCACCTGAAAGTTCAAATGCTTCTATTGCTGCAACTTCTTCAACTATCTCTGTGGTCACAAATTCCTCATCTGAGGATACCACTAGTATCACTGACGAAAATACAGGGTTGAAGGAATTGTATGTGACACGCATGTACAAAAGCCTCAAAGGGCATCAGACTCTTTGTGATGTGCTCAAAAAGCAGATCTTGAACAGGAACCCTAGGAAAGAGGGTATTCCCTTTGAGAGGAAACTCAATGCTGATGGAACCTACTGGAAACCTGAGCAGTATCCCAAAACCTCATGGGTTGCTGCGAAGGGACCTCCTGTAGATCCATCTACTTGATCTGGCTTTACTTGTGAATCCTCATATTCATCTGATGAGTCATTTGACTCTAACTATAAACTGTTCAAAAATCCGAACGGTGAAGTATTTGCTAGATATGTTGGAACTAACTGCAGGAATGGTCCCCCTATGAAGAAAATCTGGGTTCCCAAAAGGTGCCTTGAAAGTCTTCAGGTGAATGTCCTCATGACACCACCTGTGAAGAATAGGAACCCCAGATCAAATTCTTCATATGGACCGAAGTCTTCATATGGATCCAAGACCTCTTATGGATCAAATTCCTCACGTAGATCCAAGTCCTCATATGATCATCATCATGCTAACGCTTCTGTTTCGCAGGGAAAATCTAAGAGTTCTGATTATGTGCATTATTCTTCAAATCATTATGTTCATAAGTCCTCGAAGAATTTCTCTGCTTACTCATATGCCTATACAAATCCCTCTCCTATGAAACGAAGCGCTTTGGCTTCAATGCCACCTTTCTCTTATGGAGCTCGCAGAATGATGAACTCTTTGCCACCCCTCCAGATGTGGGTGGTGAAGAAAAAGAACTAACCTCTTATGCAGGGTCAGGTCTCCAGACGAACTAAATCGTCCGAAGAATTTTCTGGAGACCTGAAATGCTTGTCGAGTCCCTCGGATTCAACCTCATGTCTGTCTTAATGCTTTGTGATCTTGATATGGTTGTTGTCTTTGGCCAATATCGCTGCTTAGTGCTCATGGAATCTGGCAATTCCAAAGTCTTTGAAGCCTTTAGGAGAGGAGACTTGTATATTGTTGATTTCTCTGTAGGACCACAGCCTGCCACTTGTCTACTTGCAAAAGCTTCAGAAGGCTGGCTATGGCATCGACGACTGGGTCATGCTGGCATGAGGAACTTACACATGCTCGTGAAGAAAAAGCACGCCATTGGCATTGAGGGTGTCAAATTCCTCAAAGATCATCTTTGTGGGGCTTGTGAGGCTGGAAAGATGACCAGACCCAAGCACCCCTCGAAGATTATCATGACTACCTCTCGTCCTTTTGAATTGCTTCATATGGATCTCTTTGGCCCTACTCATTATGCCACACTAACAAATGCAACATCTCTATATGGCTTTGTCATTGTTGATGATTATTCTCGTTACACATGGGTGCATGTCATTACTTACAAAACTGAAGTGCAGGAAGTCTTCAGATGATTTTCTTCAAGGGCTTCGACGAATTTCGGTGTGAAGATCAAGCATATTCGGAGTGACAATGGGACCGAGTTCAAGAATACTGGTCTTGATGACTATCTTGATGAACTTGGTATTACTCATGAGTTATCTGCCCCATACACTCCTCAGCAGAATAGCGTTGTGGAGCGCAAGAACAGGACTCTTGTTGAGATTGCTCGCACCATGCTTGGTGAATACAAGACACCTTGTCGCTTCTGGCCTGAGGCAATTGATACAGCATGCCACATCATCAACAGGGTATATCTTCACAAATTCTTCAAGAAGACCTCATATGAACTCCTCACTGACAAGAAACCCAATGTGAGTTATTTCAAAGTCTTCGGTGGAAAATGCTGGATTAAGAGATCCTCATCACAATTCCAAATTTGCATCGAAAGCACATGAAGGTTTTATGCTTGGTTACGGAAAGGACTCGCATACCTACAGAGTCTTCAACACCTATCACCACAAGGTTGTTGAAACTGTAGATGTGCGGTTCGATGAAACTAATGGCTTGCAAAGAGAGAACCTACCTCCTGTGCTAGATGAAATGTCTCCTGAGGAATCCATCAAGCTAAAGGCTACTGAGGATGTCATACCTACTGAAGAGTCTGCTGAAGAAGTCATTCCAGATCATGAAGAAAATCATGCTGGTGCATCTGAAGAAAATGGCTCTGAAGAAAATGCTGAGCAAAATCAAAGTCATCAACCTGCTCATCCTCGCGTTGCAAATGAAGTACAGATTGAGAGAATCATCAACGACATAAACGCACCAGGCCCTCTCACTAGCTCAAAAGCTTCACATTTGTCTAACTTTTGTGGGCATTTTGCTTTCGTCTCTATCACAGAGCCAACCAAAGTATATGAGGCATTTCTGGAGCCTGAATGGATTCAAGCGATGCAAGAGGAATTACATCAATTTGAGCTGAACAAGGTGTGGGAGCTTGTCAAGCGACCAGACCCACGCAAGCACAATATCATCAGCACCAAATGGATGTACCGCAACAAGCAAGATGAAAATGGCCTAGTGGTGAGGAACAAGGCTTGTCTTGTAGCTCAAGGCTACACACAGGTTGAAGGAATTGATTTCGATGAATCTTTTGCACCTGTTGCTAGACTTGAGGCTATTCGCATATTGCTTGCCTATGCTAACCATCATAATATAATCTTATATTGAATGGATGTGAAAAGTGCTTTCCTCAATGGTAAGCTTGAGGAAGAAGTATATGTTGCTCAACCCCCAGGTTTTGAAGATCCTAAGCATCCTGATCAAGTCTTTAGACTCAATAAGGCCCTCTATGGCCTCAAGCAGGCCCCTCGGGCATGGTATGATACTCTGAAGGAATTCCTCATGAAGAAAGGCTTCAAACCCGGTTCACTCGACCCAACTCTTTTCACCAAAACATATGATGATGAATTATTCGTGTGCCAAATATATGTTGATGATATTATCTTTGGCTGTACTAACCAATGTTACAGTGACGAATTTGCTTATATGATGAGTGAGGAATATCAAATGTCCATGATGGGAAAATTAAAATTCTTCTTAGGTCTTCAAATTCATCAACAATGCAATGGCATCTTCATTTCTCAAGAGAAATACCTCAAGGACGTTCTGAGAAAATTTGGTATGCAAGATTGCAAAGGCGTCAAAATCCCTATGCCCACAAATGGCCATCTATGCACCGATGAAAATGGTATAGACTTCGATCAAAAGGTATACCGCTCCATGATTGGCTCCTTACTATATCTATGTGCATCTAGGCCAGATATTATGCTTAGTGTTTGCATGTGTGCCCGTTTTCAAGCTACACCAAAGGAATCACACCATAAGGCTGTGAAGCATATTCTTCGATATCTAGCTCACACTCCAACACTTGGATTATGGTATCCCAAGGGCTCAGCTTTTGATCTCATTGGATATTCTGACTCTGACTATGCTGGTGATCGAGTGGATCGCAAGTCAACATCAGGCACATGCCATTTCCTCGGACGATCTTTAGTATGTTGGTCCTCGAAGAAGCAGAACTGTGTATCACTCTCTACTGCTGAAGCTGAGTACATTGCTGCTAGTTCTTGCTGTGCTCAATTGCTGTGGATGAAGCAAACCCTCAAGGACTATGGCATCAACATGAAGAATGTGCCACTCTAGTGTGACAACGAGAGTGCCATCAAGATTGCTCATAACCCAGTTCAGCACTCGAAGACAAAGCACATCCAGATTCGTCATCATTTTCTTCGAGATCATGTGTTGAAGGGCGACATCTCTATTGATCACGTGAAGACTGAAGAATAGCTAGCGGATATCTTCACCAAGCCCTTGGATGAGAAGAGATTTAGCAAGTTGCGGTGTGAGCTAAATATATTAGAATCTTCGAATGTTCTTTGAAAGGACACACATCCTAACACTTATGCAAAATTGATGACTTAGATGTGCAACACATGAAGTAACATTTTTCTTCAATCAATGAAGACTAACCCTCTAAGTGTGAAGAAATTAACGAAGAATTTGATTCTCAGAGCCCTACGACAATTGTACGCGGTGTCTGAAATCATCATTCTTATACGGTGGGACACGCCACCAACAAAAGTTGAAAATCTTCAAAATTGAGTTTTTCTTCATTTTTGCAAATTCTTCAATTTTCAAATTCTTCAACTTGCAAAGTCTTCAAAAGTTTTTGAATGGTGTTCTTCATTGACTATATATATATATATATTTGAGTTCTTCATGTCCTCAACAGCATTCACTTATTGCTAATTCTTCAAGTTGATTTTTTCCTCTAAGTGAATGTGATCGGACCCTTTCCCCCTCTATGCTAAACTCAACCCAGTCTGTTCACAAATTTTTCATGTGCGATCTATTTGAAACCCGTTCAAAGTCTTCGCTGTGTCCTTGACAGCTGAACAATTTGTGAACGGAACATTAAAATTTTCATATCTGAATTTTTGGCTTTTGCCGCTCAAACCGTTCCGCATCCCACGATGGATTAAAATATTCACCCACGATCGCCCATGATCTCCACCACTAGTACGTGGGTGACACATGTCGCTAGGATGGCAAGGGTTAGGGGCATGTTCATCCAAAAATTTCGGACGGGCAGTTTTTCACCTCGGCTATAAATACCCCTCGCCCTCCTCAGACCTCATTTACTCCGCTCGAACGCAATCCCCTCGCTCGAGCTCTCTGACCTAGCGCCGCCGCTACTCTCCATCGTCGCCGGTGAGGAAGAGCTTCACTACCTCGACCTCGTCGCCGTCGTACTCGCGTCGGCCATGGAAATCTTCACTCCGCCACCGCCGTAGCTGTCTCTCACCGCCAAGTTACGGTGTGGGAGATCTGAACGGACGAACTTCTCCACTTCCACTTCCAGTTCGTCATGTTCTTCGCCCAGGGTAATTAAAATCTGATTTTACTTCCCTACTTTGATTCTGATGATTTCACAAAATCTTCAAAAGGTGTTTATTCTTCAACTTCCGCATCCATAAACACCAAGTTGCATCAATTCTTGGTTTGTTTCTCTAAGCTATGTTTTTCTTCAAGATTCCTCAATTGTGTGGATTTTCTAATCTATACAACTCTAGAACCTAAGTTAAGAACGCTTAGTGAAATTCCTCAAGACTTCCCTAGTCAAATTCCTCAAACTTGATTTCTTTTGAAAAATATCTGAGAACGCATATGACCTCTCCAAATTCTTCGCACCTATACTCTATTCACAGGTACAAAATGTCCGCTGCTGAATCACTAGGTTCTCATCAACTTAACTCATTTGCAGCATTCCTTGAAGATAAGTTGCACACTTCCTCAGAAACATCAATTGTTCAAAATCCTCAAGTGAAGAAAATGGATGATGGTAAAAGACCTCAGAAGGGAGGAAAGAGGCCTGAAACAAACACTGCTTTTGAGATCCCTGAAGACATATATGATGAATATTGCACACCTGATGAAGCAACTCATGGCAAAGAGACCAAGACTCAGCGCAAAGTGTGCATATAGAGAATTGAGAGAAGATGGGCTAAGGAATGGATGGAATATCGCTATGTCACTCCTAAGTACATGAAGAAATTCGCCGTTAACCCTCCATGTCCAAGACCTCCATTGCCACTAGGCCAAGAAGCTGATCCCTCAAGTATCAGGCGTGGTGAGGAATTTCCCAGAGAATGGGCTAAGCGTCAAGCCAAATTGGCTAAATTGGCAAAAGAAGCAGGGAAGAAATTCAATGAAGATTCTGCTGCTGTTGAGTTCTCTGCCAGTAAGCCTAAAAAGGCCATGCCGAAGAAATCTGCTGTGAAGCCGAGTTCCTCAACAGCAATGCCCTCATGGCCAAGTTCCTCAAAGCCCTCAAAGCAAATTCCTCAGGCAACTTCTTCAAGAGCTGTGCCAATTCCCTCAGTTGCCACTAAATCCTCAGTTGCTGCTGCTAAGTCCTCAACACCAGTGCATCTTGCCACATGCGAATGGACTACAGGAATCTCTATTGCCTCAGGAGCAACTGCAAGTTCCTCAGCTCCGCCACAATCTTCAACTGGTCCAATCTTGCTGAAGAAAAAGGCCACTGCTAGACAAGGCCCAAGGCCAAGTCCTCACAAGAAGCAAGTTGCCTTCCAAGTTCCGTCTGAGGACGATGAAGCTGATGATGAAGAACTTGCTGAGATCATCAAAGACAGGCAAGAAAAGGCCGCTAGAGCCAAAGGCAGTGCTGTGCCACTCATGCTGGATCCTAAAAGGATCCTTGATTTCATCGATCTATGGCACAAGAATCCGAATACTCCTTTGCCTAAATTGAACCTCACTCCTGGCTAGAGCCACATGTTGACGGCCTTCATAGCCGATGAAAAATGGAAATTTGAGAAGGCCAGGCAAGTCAAGAAAGCTCAATACAATAAGGAGCACTTTCTGAAGAAGCATGTTGTGAATATGACTCCTGAAGAACTTGTGAATCTGCAAAAGGATATCAAAGCTCTCAGCGATGAATTTGACGCATATCATGTAGATTGGCTAGGTGCCAAAGTCAGATTTGTCAGAATGGCCAAGGGGTTCAACCCAAATGTTGCAGCTCCAACGCAACAACAAATTCCTCAGGATGATGCATCTGCTCAGCCTACTGAAGAGAATGCTAGCACAGCTGATGAAAATCAGTCTATTGAAGAAACTGAAAGTTCCAGGGCTGCTGAAGAAATTCCAGCTCCTGAAGAAAATGCCAGGGCAACCTCCAATGTTGCGCCTGAAGAACAACTCAGGTCAGCTAAAGCATATGAAGCTGCGCCTGAAGAATCTGATCAAGCCAGGGCAACTGCATCAGTTGTGCCTGAAGAAACTGCACCACTTTCATCTGCTCCTCCTGCAAAGTCATCACAGATGAAAGATATCCACCTTCCTTCTGCATCAGAAGCGAAAAAGACCAAAGCTGCAGAAAAGGCAGCTGTGAAGAAAAGGAAAGCATCAGAAACTTCAGAGTCTTCAGCTCCCAAGAAAGTGAAGACTTTGCAAAGCTCGTACACCAACCCCATTGATGTTGTTCCTATCTCAAGCATGCCATCAAACGAAATTGTTCCCTTTGGTGAGGAATATGTCATTCCAGATGACAGTGATGAAGCAAATCCTTCTGCTACTACTTCAGAGAAGTTGGATGAAGAAATTGAAGTGGATGATATCCCTTCAACCCCTCTGGTATCATCGCCCATGCCTCAGTTCACAGCTGAAGAGGCAGGCGTTGAAGAAATTGATGAAGAAGTTGAGGATGTGGACATTGGGTCTACTACACCAGTTCTCAATGTTGATTATTGGGAAAGACATCATCCAAATTCTCCATTGACCACTCCTCTGCACCAAATTCCTCAGTCCCCTGTGCAGACTGAAGAAATTCATACGGGCTCTGAAGGACATCAATCTTCACTTCATTCTATTCTAGAAGAAGTTCCAGCTACTAATGCTGAAGAAATGGAGACCAAGAATGCTGCTGATGAAATTTCTATGGAAATTCCTCAGTCTGTGGCTCCAGAGGTTGTGCGCCAAGCGGCTGTGAAGACTTCAACTGTTGATCTTCAGCCCAACCACAAAATCCTCATAACAAGATGCAGAAATTCAACACTGATGATTTATTTGCTGAGCATCATTTCTTCACGGATTACAATCCCTATGACTCTGCAAGACTGCGACGCAAGCGCTTCTGGACAGCAAGTCAAATGAACTATTACTCTTCCCTCCTGTTTGGTAAGAATAAGGTATTTGACCACGAGCAAATTCCTCATGTGGATATGGAGTCGCTTCCTTGCTTCCAACCTGTCCTCAGTGTCCTTCATGACGCTGGGCTGCTTAACTTCTGCACTGACATCTGCGACTGGAACGAAGAACTCATTCTTCAATTCTACGCCACACTGCATATCACTGGATATGTTGAAGATGTGAATTCATGGGTGCTAGACTGGATGACCGAAAATACTCATTACAAAGACTGAATTGCTTCACGCCATTCCAGTTAGTCCTCCGATTGAAGGCGCAAGACTCATGTATGCTGAACCTGAACTCTCAAATCACTTAATGCAAGTGCTGATGAAGCCTTTGAAGGCTGGCCAAGCTCCAAGGACCACCTTCCTTGTGAAGGAATTGCTCTATGTGCCAAGGACGATTTATCGCATATTGACCAAAACCCTCAGTCCAATCAAGGGCCACAACTCTGATGAAGAAGAGGTTGTTGGCATCATGAAGAATCTGCTGTTCAACATGATACATGGCATTCCCATTAACTACCATGATTTCTTCATGAGAACTTTGGCCAATGCTGCTCTGTCACCTTTTGAGTTGAAGCCTTACGCTCCCTGGATCATGAAATTCATCAGATCAAGGTCTTCAATTCATTATCAGGCTGACTTTCAGAATCATCTCAGCTATTTGCCACCTAATGAAGTCCTCAAGCAGACTATTTCCTCAGCTGATAAGAAGGGCAAGGCTGCTATTATAGATGAAGGCACTCGTCCATCGGATGGACAGTTTCGCAAAGCTGCATCCTATTCCACCAATGATGACTCTGCAACACAAGATTCTGCTGCCAAAGCTTCAAAACAAAATCCTCAAGCCACAGCTCCGCGTGTGATGACTAATCGTGAACTTCTCCTCAGTCTTCATCAGAAAGTTGATCGAAATCACAAGTGGGTCAAGCGTCAGTTTGGTGCAATTCTTCAGAACATGACAGTCACTCAAAATACTGTGAAGAAGAATCACTACTATTTGCATGAAGTCTTTGACCGCAGTTGGGCTATTCTGTCGAATCTCTATAGTGCTGAAGATCTCAAGGAGATGGGATTTCAACAGGACTTTGACTGGTCTCAGCCACCTTCGAAGAAATTCAAGAAGGTCAAAGTTCCTCAATTTGTTGCTAGTTCATATTCTTCATCGCGCGAGACGGATGAAACTGAATATTTGAACGGCACTGCGGCATGCCCTACCTCAACAGACGACCCCAACAACGCTGCCGCTCCTCCATCGACATAATGATGTTATTCTTCAGGGGCGTTAGTCCTCATTTTTCGTCCCTTTTGGTCATTCGACGACAAAGGGGGAGAAATTTGAGTTAGTCTTCAAGCGGGTCTTATATATGGGCTATTTTTTTATGTTAAGTTACAACTCTTGCTCTTCTGAGGTGTTTGATCTGATGAGTTGTAAACATAAGTCCTATGGTGGTCTGATACTTTTGAATTGCTTTCTGCATGCTTATTTACTCAAGTACCTTAATGCACACATGCTGAATTTCGTCAGACACCATATTTCATCTTGCATTTCAAATTCTTCATATCATATGTTAAATGCGTGTATGAATTACAAGATATAGGGGGAGATCTCCATGATATTACTCTACAATGTGCATTTGCAATCCAAAGCAAAATCCTCAATATGCACATCTTCAGGGGGAGTTCCTCTATATCTTCCAATCAAATTCCTCAATATCAGTATTTACACTCCATATGTTTTATCTGCATTGAAAACTTAACCTATTTGTCATCAATCATCAAAAAGGGGGAGATTGTAAGTGCATCTAGTGCCCCTTAGTGATTTTGGTGTATTGAAGACTTATAGGTTAAGGGACTAATGTGTTTGTGAGTGTACACAGGTTCTATAAGTCAATGAGGAGTTTGATATTTACGAAGAAAGTCGACCCCTAAA
This sequence comes from Thinopyrum elongatum, assembly GCA_011799875.1. Lineage (NCBI taxonomy): Eukaryota > Viridiplantae > Streptophyta > Magnoliopsida > Poales > Poaceae > Thinopyrum > Thinopyrum elongatum. Next base: position 452,615,407 of record CM022298.1, on the reverse strand, counting down.
AATGAATGTCTTCAGTTGAAGACTTTGGTTTTCTTGAAGACTTTGAAAATGAGGAAATTGGTGTGACCTTGAAGACTTGATATTCATGCGAGGATTATGAAGCGTGAACACTTTTGTTTTCATAGTTTTGTTTTCCCTTTCTTGAGTCATAGGAAACACCGTACTGTTAAAGGGGGTCGAGGTAAAACTAAGGAAAAGTTTCCAAGTGATGCTCAACTCAAAGCCTACACCTACCAATCCTTTCGAGTGAAGACATTGGAAATCTCATACAGTTCAGTCAAGTTCTTCGGTGACAGAGATGAAGTTCGTCTGTTCTCTGAGGAATTTGTTCTGACAGAGGAGTTAGGAATTCGCCTGTGCGGATTGCCTACAAGTGAGGAACATGATAGCCCTGAGGAATTTGAGATCTCAAATTTCCGACCATTGTTGTGCTATGCGCCAGCTGTCAAAAATATCCTATCCACCTAACCATCATATCATTGAAGGGCATTTATGTCTTATCATGTCGGGCTACTCCCCGGCTATAAATAGCCGCCCCCTACAACCACTAGCTAGTTGGCTGCTCCGAGAGAAACTGACACTTGTCATTTAGAGCATCCCATCCTCCGAGGACTTTGAGCGAAAATCATCAAGTGAGGAAAAACCCAAACCCAACACCTAAAACCCAAAGTGATTGAGCATCACTGAAGAAATTGTTCCTGTGTGGAACCGACGCTTGTTACCTTTGAGGACTGTGCATCCTCCAGACGGTTAGGCGTCATGGTCTAGAGCATTCAAGAGGAATTGTGGATTGCCGAGTGACCAAGTCTGTGAAGGTTTGGAAGTCACCTATGAAGTCTTACCACGAGTGATTGGGCGAGGTCTGTGTGACCTTAGCTCAAGGAGAATACGGTGAGGACTGTGTGTCCGGGACTGTGTGTCCTCAGGTTTAAATACATAGCCGCTCCAACCAGACGTACAACTGTCACAGCAGTTGGAACTGGTCTACCAAATCACTGTCTTCACCAAGCTACTGGTTCTATTTCCTCAACCCTTTCATTTCCTCACATACTTGCTGTGTACTTGATCATTACTGTTTGAAGACTTTGACTGAACACTTTCTCAATTTCCTCATTCCTATTTCTTCAGTCACTTTGTCTTCAGCCTACTTATCCTGTTTACACGCTACTTGTGCTCTGTTTTGTTTTATTTCATCATGATGACTATGCTACTGCTTTGTTATCCATGTACCTGAGTACTTATTCCGCTGCTTGTAGTTCGTTGCTTAGGAAATTCCTCAAGTAGTATTTCCTCAGCGACGAATTCATAAAAATTGCCTATTCACCCCCCTCTAGTCGATATAACTCACTTTAAAATTAGTTGTAGTGTTTAAAAGAAAACCCAAAAAGATTTCCTTGTTCTTCTTTTGCTTGTTGGGAGCTTTCCCGTGTAAATAGTTTTTCTCGTTTTTGTTTTTCTCTTTAGTTTGCTTTGCTCAAGAAAAACTAAAAACTCCAAAAATATTTTAGTATGTTTATCTGAAATTCTTTTCCTTTTATTGAGTCATACCGAGGAGAAGTCCACGATGAAAATGTCGAGTGGCTCTCATATGCATTAGTGTTGATCTAACAAAGATCTCAAATTGCCTTGTCTTCTCCTTTTGAATAAAATGTTTGCAGATTCTAGCTTAGTCCATGACACTCTTGCACTATTATTATTTTCATATCATTCGGTCGTGCAAGTGAAAGGCAATAATGACGATATTTGATGAATTGGCTGTGGCAGAGAGAAACGGGTATGAACTCAACTTGTTCTGTTTTTGTAAATATGTTTAACCTAGTATCCATGATTCAGCCTATTATGATCAAACATGTTTGCAATGACAATTAGAGATTATAGTTTCTCATGCCATGTCTAAGTAGCTAGGAGTGGATAATGATTTATTTTGGATGTCAATATGCAATAAAATGATTGTGATGTAGTATGATGATATGGTATCCTCCTCTGAATGTTCGAGTGGCTTGACGTGGCACATGTTCATGCATGTAGTTGAATCAAAACCAACATAGCCTCTATGATATTTATGTTCATGGTGTTCATATCCTACTCATGCTAGTATCCAATGTTACTTATGCATAATGCATGTTCATGACCGTTTTCGCTCTCTGGCTGGCCGCTTCTCAACCTATTTGCTAGCCTTCGCCTGTACTAGGCGGAAATACTGCTTGTGCATCAAAATCCTAAAACCCAAGTTATTCCAGATGAGTCCACCATACCTACCTATATGCGGTATTACCCTGCCATTCTAAGTAAATTTGCATGTGCCACCTCAAAAACTTCAAATAAACATCCATTTTTGTGTGCCTGGATTGTTCATAGAGCGACAGGAGGTAGTCCATATCTTCCATGCTAAGCGGGTTATTCTCATGATGAATGTTTATTCTCATGATGATTGTTCATAGAAGACCGGAACGCCCCATATTCCAGCCCAGGGACAAGTCCTCTGGAATATGGCACTGTTGGCATAGAACAAATCAGCTCTTTATTACAATGGATATGGTTACAAAGGGTACAAGGATTACATCGGCACGGCGACACTACGCCTGCCCGGGGTAGCTCTATGCTAACAGCGGAGTAACTCTCTCGGCAACGGAACATCGACGGCGGTGATGGACTCCACTCCGCAGGGACTCTGGCTAGAACGCGTATCCTAGATCGCAAACTCAGGATCCTCGACAAGCAAGCAATCATGGCATGACCTACAAACTGGCATGACACGCCAAGTGAGTACTTTGAATGTACTCGCAAGCTCACAACAAACACCAACATTAAGGCAAGACAACATCATAGCAAGATAGCTACTGAAGTAAATGCAGTAAAGTAAAGCATATTCCATCCATACTCCGAATAATCTCAGGATCCGATCTGAACCTGTTCCAAGTCCAACCAATCATGTGGTCATCCGACCACTCATCTCATAGCCATCCCATGGCTAACATATCATATTCCTGGTACCATCTGCACTGCAAGTCAGACAAACTTACTCTCTTCTGGGTTGTCTCACAACCTTCAGAATACTCACGATCCACCGAGTACTTCTGATCTTACGACGAGTTCTTCTATCCTTATCACTACTATGGTTGACCACCTAAAGAGGTCTGGACGGACTGTCCTATACCGTGGGCGCGGCTATTCGAATAGATTTTACACTCTGTAGAGGTTGCGCACTTTACCCACACCATGGAGCACCTGACCTCGTGATCCCATTCGGGTGGACCAGCGTTGCTCCAACGAAACCCGCCTGACCCGTGACTCTCCCATCGTACCACCGGCAATCATCCTCCCCCGGAGTGCTGCGCTGGGTGGCCCCTGTGTCACTGCGTGACACATACCACCGTCGTGGCTAACAAACGGTCCCAAACGGGGACCTGGTACCATATAACTCAACTGGGATCACAAGGTTATCGTTGCCTACCGGGCCAGGGTAGCGCGCACGCATAACCTTCCCTGTTGGGCGGTACCGGTGAAAGAGCACGCGATCAGACCAAGTCAAGGCCGTCCCATATCGGCAAATGTGGCTGCATGGATAAGTTCGGACATGTGACTCTGGATCAACCATGAAGTATCTAATCTCCAAACAATCTCTGTCATGGCTGACACTCCGATATCATAGTAATCCAAGCCATAACATTAACCAACTGGTAGTCCAATAGCCACTATGTCCAAGCGTCTGCTACTAATTCATCTCCACATACTGCCGGATCAAATCCAGAATAATCATAGACGGTAATCTCAACATCATGGCATCAACGAGTGGGTAAACTACAAGTCACTACAATCCGGTACTCAACATGGTAGTCACCTATCCAACAATTACTCGAGCACTGCATAATCCAACTCATTTCGCAAATAACTCATGCTTGCTGTTAAAGTAAATATTTAAACTATGATATTGCAATGCGATTATGCAGATGAGAGTTGTGGCTTGCCTGGGGATGAAGGAACCATCGGGAAGAAGTGCGGAGAGTCCGCGGAGTTGACTGCCGGAAACAGTTCTCTCCCGGAAGGGGCTGTTTATGGGCAAGGGCAACAAGGTCATTTTCACAGTGGGACCACATAGTGAAAATGATACCAACATGACGGACTCGACGAGACGAAGACGTGGGCGTTGGATTCACCTGATTCGGCGTTATGGTTAAAAAGTTATAGCCTCAAGGAGTTCAGGGACCAATCTGTAAAAAGATTTCTCACAAACAGGCCCCTGACTGATAAAACAGAAAGCGCTTTTCTGGAAATACGCTTTACAGAAGAGAAAGCGTACTTTGGCTTGAATAGCACCCGAAACATGTTTTCAGAAGATGGAAACGTACTTTGGGGAAGGTGATGGTGGTGGAGGGGAGGGAAGAGGAGCTCGGGACAGCCCCAATTTAGGAGGAAGTCGCCGGTGGCCATGGCGGCAAAGGGCGGCGAGGAGAGGCTCTGGAGCTCGGGCGAGAGGTTGGGGAGGGCCAGAGGAGGATGGTGGAGCTGGGGTTGCGGTCGAGAGGGACTCGGGGGCCGATATATAGGCGCGGCGAAGCGAGGCGATAAGGACGGCCACGGCGATGATCTTAGCCGTTCACTGGAGCTGCAGGCGACAAGGCTGTCGGGTTCCGGCGTCGGGAAGCTTCACGGAGGAGCGGAGAGGGTTTAGGCGTGCTCCGGAAGGCTCGAGCTCGTCCGTATACGGTGGCGTCTGTAGATGAATAGAGTAGGTACGGCGGCGTTCATCGCGGCGCGACGAGGAGGAATCCGGAGGGGGAGATGGGTCTAGAGCGAAGGCGACGATGAGGGGAAGCCCCTGGACATGAAGAGGTGGCGAGGGAGCGAAGGAACGGACGAAACCGAGTGGTTTAATCACCAGAGCGCGCTGGCAGGCATGCCAAATGCATGGTCACCGCGTGCACTGGCGAACGCTTTGCATCCTGGCGTGCCAAGTCATGTCCAGAGTGTTGTCCTTCCAAGGCATAGTCTCAGGGAGGTGATGGCTCGGTGAAAGTCGCTGTGGTTAGATGGGAGTTATCATCTGAAGTTTGCTGTAGCAAACTTGACCACACCTCTGTGATGAACGGGGAGATAATAAGGTCAAAATGAGAAGTCTGGGAGGTTTAGGGTAGGAAGGACTATGAGCCTGTGAAATTTGGAAATAAATGGACCAATATTTAATGGGGTTGCTTTGCAACTAACCAATCTGGTCCAGAAGCTAAATCTTTATGTGCCAATCACATGGGGTAGCCAATTGGGCTGAAACTTGATATAGCATGATGATTTGGTCACATGAGAGTGCCATAAAAATTTCATGCCATTTGGACAAGCCAAAATGGTATTTCCTTCACAAGGAACCTCTCTTACCAGAATCTTTGGAAAATTCTAGGGAATTATTGGGAAGATGAAATGAGCCCAAATTTTATGGAGATAGGTTGTATGGGTAGGAGAATGTCCTGGTAAATTTTCAGCAATTATGGAGCAGTATAAAATATAGTTGCTTCACAATGTGAAAATCTAACCAGAAGCCAAGATTTGAGGCTGTGGTCACATATATGATTGGATAGGGTTGAAACTTGGGGGAGAGTCATGATTTGAGCATATAAAGATGCTTGCAAAATTTCAACTCATTTGGATACTCCTAGCTAGCACTTGCTTAACAAAGCTTCCAGTTGACCAGAAACTTTGGAAATTTGCCAAGGGAGATTTAATATCCAAATGAAGTTGAATTTTGGCATGTGGTAATGATATGGATAGGAAAGAATGCCCAAAAAGTTTGGGGCCAAGAAATAAAATATAAATAGTACTTGCTTCTCAACTTGGCAGCTAGGGCCGAATCAGAAAAGGAATATTTGTGAAATATTTTTGAACATGGCGAGGAAGGGTTTGACATATTTGTGGAATATCTGACCCAAACAATTTATGAGAATTATTTTGGAATTTTGGGAATGATGGAAATGTGAGTTGCTTCACAACCCAGGACAGACAGGGTTATTCCTTTAATAGAAAAAGGAATATTCCCAAGAAAAAGAATATTAGGATTGGTCCAAGATGGAAATGGCAAGGTCTTGGGATGGTTTTGAGGTTGGCAAGCCACTGGGAAGTGGAGTGAAGAGTGATCCCTCCAGGTTGCAAGACTACTGAGCCACAGAAAGGCAAATCCGGACCAAATCAAAAGCAAAAGAAAATGGGCAAAATCCAGGGTGTTACAAACCTACCCCCCTTAAAGAAATCTCGTCCTCAAGATTTGGTTGCTCAGCGGTCAAACATGAATATTTCCACTTGAGGGAACCGTTTCCAACTCGGGTTTCCTTTTTTTTACCTTTGTATAATGCTCCCACTGAGTTTCATATGACTGACTGCCTTGCTTTGGGGTGGTTTGCTTCACTGGAACCTTTTTCTGGCAAATCTTACCTTATATGTTACTCTGACTCCAATCCTTTTATGTCTGCTATCCCGTCTGGGGCAATAAATTATCTGGACCAAACTATGTGCCTTGCTTGTAAGTCCGAGGGTGGTTCCTCATAGACGTGTCATGACGAAGTCCAATACGAACGACCGTTCACTGAGTTGTGAACAGATTCTCTTGGTGGACATGAAATCCTTTACTCATTGCATTGGGTGACTTCAAATGGCTGTGTGTCCTCCTGGTTCAAAATAGTACTGTAAATCGTACCGTTCTCTTGGCGGAATCTGACTTCTCGCACGGATAGCTGGGTCATCTTGGGTATCTTCACTATCTTGGGTATAAAGTTCCTACGAAATATTTGACTTTCACCTATCGTGACCTGCATAAAGGTATACGATCTTATTGTGATATTATCCATAGACTTGGCTGACAGTGGTCCTGGCCGCAGAATCTTGTTCACAGCAGGTCAGTCTGTAACTGATTCCCATCTGTGAGGACACATGCTTCGAGTCTGTAGATTATCCTTCTGATTACTCAGTCTGTCGATATCTCTATATGGATGGTAGGCCGTGTAATGCTTTAACCTGGTTGCTGAATTTGAACTGCTGAGGTAATCTTTCGGCTGACTTGACCAACTTGGTTGCCCTCTTCTGTCAATTCTGAGCATATCTAGTTGGCTGGGCGGGTTGTCTCGATATGGGGTACTTGCAAATGGAATAGACCCCGTGGGTGTGTACCCATGGTGACTGGTATCAAACCTGACTGTCCGGTGTATTTGTACCATTACCATACCTGTATGGCCAATCTTGCTCCTTCATTATGGTTCTCTTTGCCTGGATCCTTTGCTGAAAGAACTTGGCCTAATATGCTCTTGATTCTCCGTGTGACCATAGGTGTTGTCAGGTGCAATATTCCGGCAGGCATATTACTTTACAAGTTGTAGCTGTAGGGTAACGATCGTCTGAACCCTTGGATAAAACCGGCAAATAAACCAGTAGCCACCATAACGGTCTTTACAACTCAGATCTGGGACATTACTGGAGTAACTCAACCCCGACTCAAGACGGCTAAAAAGCAGCTCAGAGCATGAGACGGTGTCGATAAGAAGAAAGTAGCAGTTCCCTAAGACAGCCGTAGAACAGCTCAGAGCATAGGGTCACTGCTACGGAGAGAAATTCAACAGCTGCCCGAGACGGCCGAAAAGCAGCTCAGAACACGGGCCAGTTGTTGACAAGAGAAATAAAAGTCGGCATCCACCCCGGACGGCCGGAAACAGCTCAGAACACAGGCGTGGTGCCGTCACCAAAGAAAGACGGGCAAGGGTTCATCCGCATCCCAAACAGCTCACTATTATGCATATAGGGTAATCGGCTATCCTTCTTGCTGAACACTAAGTTCATAGCACATTCTGGCTTGCTTCCAAGACATAGCAGGGTTAAAATTGTACTCATAGCAGACTCAAACATTGTATATATGAATCATACCTTTGGCACAGAATGCACTGTGGATCATATACACGGTTTGCCTTCTTGCTGGTTTGATCATTGCTGCTGTGAAGATTGCTCATTGAGGTGTACTTGATGCTGATAATCAATCCAGCCTGGATATCATTTATATTCAGGCCCGATATTCCCGATATAACACAGTCTGCTGAAAATTCCATATTGTTGAACTGAGCTTCCAAATGGCTATCTCTTCACTGACTCTTTGGGTTCTGGGTCGGTGAGCAACTTCCATAAGGGGAAAATAAGGTAACACCAAGGGCCCAAATAAAGAAGCAAAAGAAACGACTAAACAAAAGCACACAGAGCAGCAAGATCACACACACAAGCAATATCACATTCTACAACTATTCACAGCAATAATATGCATTCCTACTTAAGCACACAAGTCTCGCAAGAACTCCAGTACTACGGTCTAACATGCTGTGGCGATGTGCACGAAAGTCCTCCGGAATATGGCACTGTTGGCATAGAACAAATCAGCTCTTTATTACAATGGATATGGTTACAAAGGGTACAAGGATTACATAGGCACAGCGACACTACACCTGCCCAGGGTAGCTCTATGCTAACAGCGGAGTAACTCTCTCGACAGCGGAAGAGCGACGGCGGTGATGGACTCCACTCCGCAGGGACTCTGGCTAGAACGCGTATCCTAGATCGCAAACTCGGGATCCTCGACAAGCAAGCAATCATGGCATGACCTGCAAACTGGCATGACACGCCAGGTGAGTACTTTGAATGTACTCGCAAGCTCACAACAAACATCAGCATTAAGGCAAGACAACATCATAGCAAGATAGCTACTGAAGTAAATGCAGTAAAGTTAAGCATATTCAATCCATACTCCGAATAATCTTAGGATCCGATCTGAACCTGTTCCAAGTCCAATCCCAATCATGTGGTCATCCGACCACTCATTTCATAGCCATCCCATGGCTAACATATCATATTCCTGGTACCATCTACACTGCAAGTCTGACAAACTTACTCTCTTCCGGGTTGTCTCACAACCTTCAGAATACTCACGATCCACCGAGTACTTCTGATCTTACGACGAGTTCTTCAATCCTTATCACTACAATGGTTGACCACCTAAAGAGGTCTGGACGGACTGTCCAATACCGTGGACGCGGCTATTCGAATAGATTTTACACTCTGCAGAGGTTGCGCACTTTACCCACACCATGGAGCACCTGACCTCGTGATCCCATTCGGGTGGACCAGCGTTGCTCCAACGAAACCCGCCTGACCCGTGACTCTCCCATCGTACCACCGGCAATCATCCTCCCCCGGAGTCCTGCCCTGGGTGGCCCCAGTATCACCGCGTGACACCTGCCACCGTCGTGGCTAACAAACGGTCCCAAATGGGGACCTGGTACCATATAACTCAACTGGGCTCACAAGGTTATCGCTGCCTACCGGGCCAGGGTAGCGCGCACGCATAATCTTCCCTGTTGGGCGGTACCGGTGAAAGAGCATGCGATCAGACCAAGTCAAGGCCATCCCATACTGGCAAATGTGGCTGTATGGATAAGTCCGGACAGGTGACTCTGGATCAACCATGAAGCATCTAATTTCCAAACAATCTCTGTCATGGCTGACACTCCGATATCATAGTAATCCAAGCCATAACATTAATTAAGTGGTTGTCCAATAGCCACTATGTCCAAGCTACTGCTACTAATTCATCTCCACATACCGCCGGATGAAATCCAGAACAATCATAGACGGTAATCTCAACATCATGGCATTAACGAGTGGGTAAACTACTAGTCACTACAATCCGGTACTCAACATGGTAGTCACCTATCCAAGAATTACTCCAGCATTGCATAATCCAATTCATTTCGCAAATAACTCATGCTTGCTGTTAAAGTAAATAGTTAAACTATGATATTGCAATGCGATTATGAAGATGAGAGTTGTGGCTTGCCTGGGGATGAAGGAACCATCGGGAAGAATTGCGGAGAGTCCACAGAGTTGACTACCGGAAATAGTTCTCGCCCAGAAGGGGCTGTTTACGGGCAAGGGCAACATGGTCATTTTCACAGTGGGACCACATAGTTAAAATGATACCAACATGACGGGCTCGACGAGACGAAGAGGTGGGCATTGGATTCACCTGATTCGGTGTTTTGGTTAAAAAGTTATAGCCCAACGGAGTTCAGGGTCCAATCTGTAAAAAGATTTCTCACAAATAGGCCCCTGACTGATAAAACAGAAAGCGCTTTTCTGGAAATGTGATTTACAGAAGAGAAAGCGTACTTTGGCTTGAATAGCACCCGAAACATGTTTTCAGAAGAGGGAAACATACTTTGGAAAGTACACTTCCACTTGCCACATCAGCTGAGCAGGGTCAACCCCCTGGTCTGGCTGACAGGCGGGGCCCGCGGGCAGGTGGGGGCTGACGCTCATCGTCGTCTCCTTTCTCGTGTTCCCCTGACAGAGCAGAGGAGGAGCAGAGGCAGGGGCGCTGCCGACGTCGGCCCCGGCAGCTCCGGCCGTCCCCGGCCGAGGCAAGGGCACCGGCGGCCTCGGGCGAAGGCGCCGCACCTGTTCAGGGGAGAGGCACGGCTGGAGAGGGGCTGGAACGGCGGCGGCTCTCGGCAACAGAGAGCAGGGGAGGGCGACGGCCGGACGAGGGGGCGACGGCCTCGGGTACTCCGGCGATGAGCGGTGAGGCGGGGCGGGCGCGCCAGAGTGTGGGGAAGGTGATGGTGGTGGAGGGAAGGGAAGAGGAGCTCGAGACAGCCCCAATTTAGGAGGAAGTCGCTGGCGGCCGTGGCGGCAAAGGGCGGCGAGGAGAGGCTCTGGAGCTCGGGTGAGAGGTTGGGGAGGGCCAGAGGAGGACGGTGGAGCTGGGGGTGCGGTCGAGAGGGACTCGAGGCCTATATATAGGCGTGGCGAAGCGAGGCGATAAGGACGGCCACGGCGACAATCTTAGCCATGCACTGGAGCTGCAGGCGATGTGGCTGTCGGGTTTCGGCGTCGGGAAGCTTCACGGAGGAGCGGAGAGGGTTCAGGCGTGCTCCGGAAGGCTCGAGCTCATCCGTATACGGCGGCGGCTGTAGATGAACATAGTAGGTACGGCGGCGTTCTTCGAGGCACAGCGAGGAGGAATCCGGAGGGGGAGATGGGTCTAGAGCGAAGGCGACAAGGAGGGGAAGCCCCTGGACATGAAGAGGTGGTGAGGGAGCGAAGGAACGGACGAAACCGACCGGTTTAATCACCAAAGCGCGCTGGCTGGCATGCCAAACGCGTGGTCACCGCGTGCACTGGCGCACGGTGTGCATCCTGGCGTGCCAAGTCATGTCCAGAGTATTGTCCTTCCAAGGCACAGTCTCAGGGAGGTGATGGCTCGGTGAAAGTCACTGTGGTTAGATAGGAGTTATCATCTGAAGTTTGCTATAGCAAACTTGACCACACCTCTGTGATGAATATGGAGGTGATAAGGTCAAAATGAGATGTCTGGGAGGTTTAGGGTAGGAAGGACTATGATCCTGTGAAATTTGGAAAGAAATGGACCAATATTTAATGGGGTTGCTTTGCAACTGACCAATCGGGTCTAGAAGCTAAATCTTGATGTGCCACTCACATGGAGTAGCCAATTGGTCTGAAACTTGATATTGCATGATGATTTGGTCACATGAGAGTGCCATAAAAATTTCATGCCATTTGGACAAGCCAAAATGGTACTTCCTTCACAAGGAACCTCTCTGACCAGAATCTTAGGAAAATTCTAAGGAATTATTGGGAAGATGAAATTAGCCCAAATTTTGTGGAGATAGGTTATATGGGTAGGAGAATGTCCTGGTAAATTTTCAGCAATTATGGAGTAGTATAAAATATAGTTGCTTCACAATGTGAAAACCTGACCAGAAGCCAAGATTTGAGGCTGTGCTCACATAGATGATTGGATAGGGTTGAAACTTGGTGGAGAGTCATGATTTGAGCATATGAAGATGCTTGCAAAATTTCAACTCATTTGGGTACTCCTAGCTAGCACTTGCTTCACAAAGCTTCCAGTTGACCAGAAACTTTGGAAATTAGCCAAGGGAGATTTAATATCCAAATGAAGTTGAATTTTGGCATGTGGCAATGATATGGATAGGAAAGAATGCCCAAAAACTTTGGGGCCAAGCAAGAAAATATAAAGAGTACTTGCTTCTCAACTTGGCAGCTAGGGCCAAATCAGAAAAGGAATATTTGTGAAATAGTTTTGAACATGGCAAGGAAGGGTTTGACATATTTGTGGAATATCTGACCCAAACAATTTATGAGAATTATTTGGGAATTTTGGGAATGATGGAAATGTGGGTTGCTTCACAACCCAGGACAGACAGGGTTATTCCTTTAATAGAAAAAGGAATATTCCCAAGAAAAAGAATATTAGGATTGGTCCAAGATGGAAATGGCAAGGTCTTGGGATGGTTTTGAGGTTGGCAAGCCACTTGGGAAGAGGAATGAAGAGTGATCCCTCCAGGTTGCAAGACTACTGAGCCACAGAAAGGCAAATCCGGACCAAATCAAAAGAAAAAGAAAATGGGCAAAATCCAGGGTGTTACAAACCTACCCCCCTTAAAGAAATCTCGTCCTCGAGATTTGGTTGCTCAGGGGTCAAACATGAATATTTCCACTTGAGGAAACCATTTCCAACTCAGGTTTCCTTTTTTACCTTTGTATAATGCTCCCACTGAGTTTCATATGACTGACTGCCTTGCTTCGGGGTGGTTTGCTTCACTGGAACCTTTTTCTGGAAAATCTTACCTCATATGATACTCTGACTCCAATCCTTTTATGTCTGTTGTCCCGTCTGGGGCAATAAATTATCTGGACCAAACTACGTGCCCTGCTTGTGAGTCCGAGGGTGGTTCCTCATGGACGTGTCATGACGAAGTCCAATACGAACAACCGTTCACTGAGTTGTGAACAGATTCTCTTGGTGGACATGAAATCCTTTACTCATTGCATTGGGTGACTTCAAATGGCTATGTGTCCTCCTGGTTCAAAATAGTATTGTAAATCGTACCATTCTCTTGGCGGAATCTGACTTCTCGCACGGATAGCTGGGTCATCTTGGGTATCTTCACTGTCTTGGGTATAAAGTTCCTACCAAATATTCGACTGTCACCTATCGTGACCAGCATAAAGGTATACGATCTTATTGTGATATTATCCATAGACTTGGCTGATAGTGGTCCTGGCCGCAGAATCTTGTTCACAGGAGGTTAGTCTGTAACTGATTCCCATCTATGAGGACACATGCTTCGAGACTGTTGTTCATCCTTCTGATTACTCAGTCTGTCGGTATCTCTATATGGATGGTAGGCCGTGTAATGCTTTAACCTGGTTGCTGAATTTGAACTTCTAAGGTAATCTTTCAGCTGACTTGACCAACTTGGTTGCCCTCTTCTATCAATTCTGAGCATATCTAGTTGGCTGGGCGGGTTGTCTCGATATGGGGTCCTTGCAAATGGAATAGACCCCGTGGGTGTGTACCCATGGTGACTGGTATCAAACTTGACTGTCCGGTGTATTTGTACCATTACCATACCTGTATGGCCAATCTTGCTCCTTCATTATGGTTCTCTTTGCCTGGATCCTTTGCTGAAAGAACTTGGCCTAATATGCTCTTGATTCTCCGTGTGACCATAGGTGTTGTCAGGTGCAATATTCCGGCAGGCATTTTACTTTACAAGTTGTAGCTGTAGGGTAACGATCGTCTGAACCCTTGGATAAGACCGGCAAATAAACCAGTAGCCACTAGAACGGTCTTTACAACTCAGATATGGGACATTACTGGAGTAACTCAACCTCGACTCAGGACGGCTGAAAAGCAGCTCAGAGCATGAGACGGTGCCGATAAGAAGAAAGTAGCAGTTCCCTAAGACAGCCGAAGAACAGCTCAGAGCATAGGGTCACTTCTACGGAGAGCAATTCAATAGCTGCCCGAGAAGGCCGAAAAGCAGCTCAGAACACGGGCCAGTTGTTGACAAGAGAAATAAAAGTCGGCATCCACCCCGGACGGCCGGAAACAGCTCAGAACACAGGCGTGGTGCCGTCACCAAAGAAAGACGGGCAAGGGTTCGTCCGCATCCCAAACAGCTCACTATTTTGTATATAGGGTATTCGGCTATCCTTCTTGCTGAACACTAAGTTCATAGCACATTCTGGCTTGCTTCCAAGACATAGCAGGGTTAAAATTGTACTCATAGCAGACTCAAACCTTGTATATATGAATCATACCTTTGGCACAGAATGCACTGTGGATCATATACACGGTTTGCCTTCTTGCTGGTTCGATCATTGCTGCTGTGAAGATTGCTCATTGAGGTATACTTGATGCTGATAATCAATCCAGCCTGGATATCATTTATATTCAGGCCCGATATTCCCGATATAACACAGTCTACTGAAAATTCCATATTGTTGAAATGAGCTTCCAAATGGTTGTCTCTTCACTGACTCTTTGGGTTCTGGGTCGGTGAGCAACTTCCATAAGGGGAAAATAAGGTAACACCAAGGGCCCAAATAAAGAAGCAAAAGAAACGACTAAACAAAAGCACACAGAGCAGCAAGATCACACACACAAGCAATATCACATTCTACAACTATTCACAGCAATAATATGCATTCCTACTTAAGCACACAAGTCTCGCAAGAACTCCGGTACTACGGTCTAACATGCTGTGGCGATGTGCACGAAAGTGAATCATGTGTGGAAGAAAATTGGTGTAAACAAGACTACACCAATTACGGGCTTAACACCGGTTCCATCTGGACGGACATGATGGTGAGAACCAACTTGGTGATTGGAGGTCGGAACACAGAAGTTACGACCACATCATAATCAAGCGTATGGAAGAAAACTGTTCACGTCCAAAGAATAGGTGGCGGAATGAAATAGTGGTGGAGAGAAGGCTTGCAGGCATTGCCCTTTTCTGATAACAAGGATCAGTAAGGGTTGCCGAAGCGGCTAGAGGAATGGCACGATCCGGGATAGAACTTGTCTATCACCAAAACGATAGGGGTAGCTGAAGAGAATATATTGGTGTGGTGCCGGTGCATCAATCCAACAAGGGATCGACACCACCATGCACCTTGGCATCACTCCGCTGGGACGAAGATGACACCACACCAAGGAACAAATATGCAAACTGGAGAGCACAGGTAGGGAATCGAAACTGATGCCACCTACACTCACCGGATCCATCGTTAGTGATAAGATATCTAGTCTATATGTATGCTATGCACAAACAAATGCAACAAACAAGTGCAGCAAACCAACTGGATCCAATACTATCAGTTACTAACGCTCGCACCTAGACCGCGCGTCCTATAGCTAGACCTGCTCTGATACCAACGCCTGTGGCACCCCAGCTCAGAGAAGACCGAAACGCCCCGTATTCCAGCCCAGGGACAAGTTCTCTGGAATACGGCACTGTTGGCATAGAACAAATCAGCTCTTTATTACAATGGATATGGTTACAAAGGGTACAAGGATTACATCGGCACAGCGATACTACGCCTGCCCACGGTAGCTCTATGCTAACAGCGGAGTAACTCTCTCGGCAGCGGAACAGCGACGGCGGTGATGGACTCCACTCCATAGGGACTCTAGCTAGAACGCGTATCCTCGACAAGCAAGCAATCATGGCATGACCTGCAAACTGGCATGACACGCCAGGTGAGTACTTTGAATGTACTCGCAAGCTCACAACAACCATCAGCATTAAGGCAAGACAACATCATAGCAAGATAGCTACTGAAGTAAATGCAGTAAAGTAAAGCATATTCAATCCATACTCCGAATAATCTCAGGATCCGATCTGAACCTGTTCCAAGTCCAATCCCAATCATGTGGTCATCCGACCACTCATCTCATAGCCATCCCATGGCTAACATATCATATTCCTGGTACCATCTGCACTGCAAGTCTGACAAACTTACTCTCTTCCGGGTTGTCTCACAACCTTCAGAATACTCACGATCCACCGAGTACTTCTGATCTTACGACGAGTTCTTCCATCCTTATCACTACTATGGTTGACCACCTAAAGAGGTCTGGACGGACTATCCAATACTGTGGACGCGGCTATTCGAATAGATTTTACACTCTGTAGAGGTTGCGCACTTTACCCACACCATGGAGCACCTGACCTCGTGATCCCATTCGGGTGGACCAGCGTTGCTCCAACGAAACCCGCCTGACCCGTGACTCTCCCATCATACCACCGGCAATCATCCTCCCCCGGAGTCCTACCCTGGGTGGCCCCAGTGTCACCGCGTGACACCTGCGACCGTCGTGGCTAACAAACGGTCCCAAACGGGGACCTGGTACCATATAACTCAACTGGGCTCACAAGGTTATCGCCGCCTACCGGGCCAGGGTAGCGCGCACACATAACCTTCCCTGTTGGGCGGTACCGGTGAAAGAGCACACGATCAGACCAAGTCAAGGCCGTCCCATACTGGAAAATGTGGCTGCACGGATAAGTCCGGACAGGTTACTCTGGATCAACCATGAAGTACCTAATCTCCAAACAATCTCTGTCCTGGCTGACACTCCGATATCATAGTAATCCAAGCCATAACATTAACCAACTGGTAGTCCAATAGCCACTATGTCGAAGCTACTGCTACTAATTCATCTCCACATACTGCCGGATGAAATCCAGAATAATCATAGACGGTAATCTCAACATCATGGCATCAACGAGTGGGTAAACTACTAGTCACTACAATCTGGTACTCAACATGGTAGTCACCTATCCAAGAATTACTCCAGCATTGCATAATCCAATTCATTTCGCAAATAACTCATACTTGCTGTTAAAGTAAATAGTTAAACTATGATATTGCAATGCGATTATGCAGATGAGAGTTGTGGCTTGCCTGGGGATGAAGGAACCATCGGGAAGAAGTGCCGAGAGTCCGCGGAGTTGACTGCCGGAAACAGTTCTCTCCTGGAAGGGGCTGTTTACGGGAAAGGGCAACATGGTCATTTTCATAGTGGGACCACATAGTGAAAATGATACCAACATGACAGGCTCGACGAGACGAAGAGGTGGGCGTTGGACTCACCTGATTCGGAGTTATGGTTAAAAAGTTATAGCCCGATGGAGTTCAGGGACCAATCTAAAAAAAGATTTCTCACAAATAGGCCCCTGACTGATAAAACAGAAAGTGCTTTTCTGGAAATGCGCTTTATAGAAGAGAAAGCGTACTTTGGCTTGAATAGCACCCAAAACATGTTCTCAGAAGAGGGAAACGTACTTTGGAAAGTACGCTTCCACTTGCCACATCAGCTGAGCGAGGTCAACCCCCTGGTCTGGCTGACGGGCGGGGCCCACGGGTAGGTGGGGGCTGGCGCTCGTCGTCGTCTCCTTCCTCGCGTTCCCCCGACGGAGCAGAGGAGGAGCAGAGGCAAGGGCGCTGCCGACGTCGGCCCCGGCAGCTTCGGCCGTCCCCGGCCGAGGCGAGGGTACCGGCGGCCTCGGGCGAAGGCGCCGCACCCGTTCAGGGGAGAGGCATGGCTAGAGAGGGGCTGGAAAGGCGGCAGCTCCCGGCAACAGAGAGCAGGGGAGGGCGGCGGCTGGACGAGGGGGCGACGGCCTCGGGTACTCCGACGATGAGCGATGAGGCGGGGCGGGCTCGCCGGAGTGTGGGGAAGGTGATGGTGGTGGAGGGAAGGGAAGAGGAGCTCGGGACAGCCCCAATTTAGGAGGAAGTCACCGGCGGCCATGGCGGCAAAGGGCGGCGAGGATAGGCTCTAGAGCTCGGGCAAGAGGTTGGGGAGGGCCAGAGGAGGACGATGGAGCTGGGGGTGCGGTCGAGAGGGACTCGGGGGCCTATATATAGGCGCGGCGAAGCGAGGCGATAAGGACGGCCACGGCGACGATCTTAGCCGTGCACTGGAGCTGTAGGCGACGTGGCTGTCGGGTTTCGGCGTCGGGAAGCTTCACGGAGGAGCGGAGAGGGTTCAGGCATGCTCCGGAAGGCTCCAGCTCGTCCGTATACGGTGGAGGCTGTAGATGAACAGAGTAGGTATGGCGGCGTTCATCGCGGCGCGGCGAGGAGGAATCCGGAGGGTGAGATGGGTCTAGAGCGAAAGCGACAATGAGGGGAAGCCCCTGGACATGAAGAGGTGGCGAGGGAGCGAAGGAACGGACGAAACCGAGCGGTTTAATCACCAGACCGCGCTGGCTGGCATGCCAAACGCGTGGTCACCGCGTGCACTGGCGCACGCTTTGCATCCTGGCGTGCCAAGTCATGTCCAAAGTGTTGTCCTTCCAAGGCACAGTCTCAGGGAGGTGATGGCTCGGTGAAAGTCACTGTGGTTAGATGGGGGTGATCATCTGATGTTTGCTGTAGCAAACTTGACCACACCTCTGTGATGAACAGGGAGGTGATAAGGTCAAAATGAGATGTCTGGGATGTTTAGCGTAGGAAGGACTATGATCCTGTGAAATTTGGAAAGAAATGGACCAATATTTAATGGGGTTGCTTTGCAACTGACCAATCTGGTCCAGAAGCTAAATCTTGATGTGCCACTCACATGGAGTAGCCAATTGGGCTGAAACTTGATATAGCATGATGATTTGGTCACATGAGAGTGCCATAAAAATTTCATGCCATTTGGACAAGCCAAAATGGTACTTCCTTCACAAGGAACCTCTCTGACCAGAATCTTAGAAAAATTCTAGGGAATTATTGGGAAGATGAAATGAGCTCAAATTTTGTGTCGATAGGTTATATGGGTAGGAGAATGTCCTGGTAAATTTTCAGCAATTATGGAGCAGTATAAAATATAGTTGCTTCACAATGTGAAAACCTGACCAGAAGCCAAGATTTGAGGCTGTGCTCACATAGATGATTGGATAGGGTTGAAACTTGGTGGAGAGTCATGATTTGAGCATATGAAGATTCTTGCAAAATTTCAACTCATTTGGATACTCCTATCTAGCACTTGCTTCACAAAGCTTCCAGTTGACCAGAAAATTTGGAAATTAGCCAAGGGAGATTTAATATCCAAATGAATTTGAATTTTTACATGTGGCAATGATATGGATAGGAAAGAATGCCCAAAAAGTTTGGGGCCAAGCAAGAAAATATAAAGAGTACTTGCTTCCCAACTTGGCAGCTAGGGCCGAATCAGAAAAGGAATATTTGTGAAATATTTTTGAACATGGCTAGGAAGGGTTTGACATATTTGTGGAATATCTGACCCAAACAATTTATGAGAATTATTTGGGAATTTTTGGAATGATGGAAATGTGGGTTGCTTCACAACCCAGGGCAGACAGGGTTATTCCTTTAATAGAAAAAGGAATATTCCCAAGAAAAAGAATATTAGGATTGGTCCAAGATGGAAATGGCAAGGTCTTGGGATGGTTTTTAGGTTGACAAGCCACTTGGGAAGAGGAATGAAGAGTGATCCCTCCAGGTTGCAAGACTACTGAGCCACAGAAAGGCAAATCCGGACCAAATCAAAAGAAAAAGAAAATGGGCAAAATCCAGGGTGTTACACACTTGTCGTTGCACGAGAGGAGCGGTAATAGGGATTACTAGTCCTGAATTCGAAATTTGCATATAATTAAACAAAACTCCCCTAGGACTGATGTTGGTATGGACGGTACCCGTGGATTCGGCTAGCCGTGGAGTGTGTTTGTTGGTGGAGGGGGAGTAAACCTTTACTTTTATCGCTTGGGAACCGCCACTAATGTGTTTAACATGGAAGATATCGATAATTAATGGTCACGAAGTAAACATGAAAGGTGCATTTCTCAAAATTTCATTTATCTCTGTTTTAAAAAATATGGGCTCTGGCACCGCTGCAAATCACTGCTTACCTCTGCGAAGGGACTATCTTTTTAATTTTATGTTGTGTCATCTCCTTCTCAAATAAGCGCCAGATCTGAGAGCACTATTGTCATCCTCATGCATTGTGTATAGCTAATGTTGGATGCATCGTGACTTGATCATTTCTACCATGAATTACAATATTTACTCGCTGCTTGAACTTTGGAGGTGCTCTGCATTTATGTTTTGCTGTCTCAGAAAGGGCTAGCGAGATACCACTGTTTTCATATTGTATCATGATTGTTTTGACAAAGTGTTGTTGTTTGAGATGCTTTATTATTGCTCGCTAGTTTCTTATGCCATTGATATGAGTTAATATCATTTTTAAGAGTTATTGTCGACATGGTTAGTCATAATCTTTGCTGAAAACATGGGTGCTACTTAAGCTTATTTATGTAAACAAGAGAAAAAGAGTTCGTAAAAGTTTTTCTTTTTCACTTTCAGTTTATCAACTGAATTGCTTGAGGACAAGCAAAGGTTTAAGCTTGGGGGAGTTGATACGTCTCCATCATATCTACTTTTCCTAACGCTTTTACTCTTGTTTTGGACTCTAATTTGCATGATTTGAATGAAATTAACCCGGACTGACGTTGTTTTCAGCAGAACTACCATGGTGTTGTTTTTGTGTAGAAATAAAAGTTCTCGGAATGTAACGAAACTTTTTGGGAAATTTTTATGGAATAAAAGAAAAATACTAGAGCCAAGAACCACCGGAGGGGGGGGGACCTGGGTGAGCACAACCCACTAGGGCGCCCCCCCTCCTGGCACGCCCAGGTGGGTTGTGCCCACCTGGTGGCCCCGCAGACCCTGATCCCGACTCCATAAATACCTATATTTGAAGAAAAAAACCTGGGATGAAGAATTATCATGTTTCACGAGACGGAGCCGCCGTCACCTCCTGTTCTTCATCGGGAGGCCAGATCTGGAGTCCGTTTGGGGATCTGGAGAGGGGAATCTTCGATCTTCGTCATCACCAACCCTTCTCCATCGCCAATTCCATGATGCTCCCCACCGGGAGTGAGTAATTCCTTCGTAGGCTTGCTGGTCGGTGAGGGAGTTGGATGAGATTCATCATGTAATCGAGTTAGTTTTGTTAGGGCTTGATCGCTAGTATGCATTATGTTCTGAGATTGATGTTGCTATGACTTTGCCATGCTTAATGCTTGTCACTTTGGGCCCGGGTGCCATGATTTCAGATCTGAACCGTTTATGTTATCACCATTATATCTATGTTCTAGATCCGATCTTGCAAGTTATAGTCACCTATAACGTGTTATGATCCGCAAACCCCGGAGTGACAGTATTCGGGATACTTTCCGGTGATGACCGTAGTTTGAGGAGTTCCTGTATTCACTATGTGTTAATGCTTTATTCCGGTTCTCTATTAAAAGGAGGCCTTAATATCCCTTAGTTTCCTTATGGACCCTGCTGCCATGGGAGGGTAGGACAAAAGATGTCATGCAAGTTCTTTCCATAAGCACGTATGACTATTTACGGAATACATGCCTACACTATATTTATGAACTGGAGCTAGTGCCGTATTGCCCTAGGTTATGACTGTTATATGATGAATATCATCCAACGAATTCACCAATCCAATGCCTACGAGTTTTTCACATATTGTTCTTGCTAAGTTACTATTGCTATTGCTACTGTCACAACTGCTACAAAATTATTGCTATCATTGTTACCGCTACTATTACTGTTACCATTGCTATCAAAACTATCATATTACTGTGCTACTAATCATATTGCTGCAGATAATTAATCTTCAAGTGTGGTTGAATTGACAACTCAGCTGCTAATACTTGCAAATATTCTTTGGCTCCCCTTGTGTCGAATCTATAAATTTGGGTTGAATACTCTACCCTCGAAAACTGTTGCGATCCCCTATACTTGTGGGTTATCAGCTTCGGGCCGTGCTGGCCAGATGCTGTCATTCTCCTTCCCGGCCTTGCCGGCGACACCCCACCGTGCTTGGATCTCCGCCGAGCTCTCCTCAGCAGCGCATGCATTCTCTTCTTTCTTGCGGCGGCGGGACTCTCTTTTCTTGAGTGCTTTACGCCTTTTCCGCTCCCTCTGTGCGGCTTTGGCCGCCTCTTGCTCTACCGCCCAATCGGCCTTGGCAGCTTCAAAGTCCACCCACGTAGGTGTGAGGTTGCGAGCGGCGATGAACTCGGCACGGTGGGATGCCATCGCTTCCTTACCATTTTTGTGTGTGGTCGTGGGCGGCGAGGAACTCGACGTGGCGGGATGCCATCGCTTCCTTACCGGTTAGTGTGCGGCGCGGTGGCATGAATGATGCTTGGAGAGAGCTCTCGGGTGGAGTGGCCGGACAACCGTATAGTGCATTGGTTTGTCAAGAGCTCAAGGACAGACGACGAAGGAAATTTGGATTCCCCTTCAATCCTGGTCATTTATTATCGCACACGGTTAATTTCTGTAGCCTCTGGAAACTGTGTGCGCTGACCCTATTGTGGTTTGCTTTCTGATTAGCCACCACCCCAGCCACGCGGATCGTGTGCATGCACCATCATTGAACAGCATTCCACGTCCCTATCATCACACCCCTGTAGCTGTAGCTGGGATTTGATGTTTCTGTGCTACTACCTCCGTCCTGGTTTATTGGTCCCTTCACATTTTGTGCTAAATTTTGACTTCAGATTTATCTAACAAAATGTTGATGCATGTAACTACAAATAATATCACTAGAAACTATGTTTAAATACAAATCCAACGATATAATTTTTGGTGACATGCATTATTATTTGCTTAGTTCAATCTATGGTCAAAGTTTGGCACAAAATACTAAGGGGACCAATAAATCAGGATGATGGTAGTAAATTTCTACAAAATGCACATAATGGCCTAAATATGGTAAATGAATCCAGAAAAGTGCCAAATTTGACACGGTGCTTTCTAGGGTGTATGTTGATCGTAGAAAAAAGTCAACTGCCACATTTGTAGGGAACAGTCATCCCTCGATCAAAATCAGATTCGCCGCGTTTCGCACTCCTCCCTCGTAAGAGCGTAGACGCTTGCTTACATAAAAATGGAACAAGTGGAGATTCTCTACCATGATGTTCATGTCCTCGTCAATCCGCAGGAGGTGTGGTGAGCAATCTTCAAGTCATCACCTTGTTTCAAAAAAAATTCAAGTCATCAAGTCAAGAAACAAAAATCTTCAAGTCATCAAGTCAAGTTAACAAAATCTTCAAGTCATCGGACTAAGGAACCATCATCACTTCGTTGAATCCGCTTCTTCAAGAAAACTTACCGCACCAGCAATACTGCTACCACACGCGAAGACTGGACGGCACTGTAACATGTCATATCACTCGAAACCACTAGGCCAACTAGCCTGCCTAACGTGCGAGAAAGCCTTGCCCTCGTCATTTTGTTCTGGATTTCTATCGATCAATCACACGAACAAGCGAAAGAAAAGAGTAGAAAATGTTACACTTTGCAAGTTCAAAAGGAAAAGGCGGCACACTTAAAGCACGCCTGTCGCGTTCGTGTCACACCCCCGATAGTCGGTCTGGCACGCCGCCCACCAAAGGGGACATGCGTTGTCTTGCATTTTCACTGACATGTGGGACTGCAATTGAATAAACCGACGATAGCCAAAATCTAATCACCCACCGAGCGTCGGCTGAGAAGAGAGAGACGGGGAGGGAGAAGAGATCGGCCGCCCGCCGCGCACGGACTCCAAGAAATATGGACGGATGCGGGAGGTTTTTTGCGGGTTGCCGTTGGAGATGCCCTAATGTGAATGTATCCGTGAACCAACTCTTTAAGTTTGATGTGAATGTTGAACTTGGAATGCATCATGTTTGTACATTATTGTATAATTGTGGAGTATTGTCTGATCGATCGCGATGCCAAGTAGTACTACTCCCTCCATTTACTTATACAAGGCCACTATGAAATATACATTTTGCATCTATACATGGCCACCAACAGTAATCGAGGCAAAATCAATGATGTTTCCTCGTAATAGCAACTTGTTGTTATCCAAATGGTGCTCCCACCTCCCACCATGTCTCTGACCCCTTCTCCGGCGATCTCCTCATCTCTCCACTAATCTGTGCATCTTCTCCGATGATTCTCTCCGGCGTCATCTCTGGATCACGGCAATAATCATCTCCTATGGGTTCACATGGTGGATCTACCCTTGGCTTGGATTTCTCCAAGGGTATGGTTTTTTATGAGGTTTTCAAATCTACTGGTTGCACAGTGCACCCGATGGGACCAGGAGATCTTTCACTCTGGTTATCTCTTTTAGCCGGCATGTTTTCCGTTTGACAGAACATTCTATGGCGGCGACGCTGGAATCTACAATTGGTGGTTCGACCATTGACTTTAGGGTCTCCCATATTAAAGATAAGGTTTACTCCTTCCAAGTCTCTTGCAAGCAAGTTGGTTTTCATATTGTCGATCTACGTTCATTTGCATGTGATCTGTTCAAGTGCTATTTTAATCTTTGGGGCAATGGGGGTCCAAATTGGGTTCGCAAGCTTAAGATTTGGAGAATAGAATGTGATGCTGAATGGATATTGGTTAGTCCGTCTAAGCATCGTTCTTCTTTGGGTCTAATGGCCATGCATAAACCCCGCTAGATCTTCTATCAAGTCAGCTACCTCGCAAAGAAGAAATTATCTTTTGCCACTTTCGAGAACTATTCAGCGTGCAAAGGATATAGATATCCCGCAACTCAGGATTGCATTGATACTGTATTAGATGCAGGGTACAATGTCTCTGCCCATGAACTTGTCATAATTCGACCACCTCCTCCCATGGATTTTCAATGGATGATGGCGAGAACACCAATAGTTTTTGGTACCATCGTTCCTTAGTCGGAGTCTGACCGACCGGCGAATTCATGATCACCAATTGTTCCTCCGAGATCTTTGGTGCTGTTTTCCATGCATGAAGGAGATAGATCTGCTTTAATTTCGGGGGCGGGATTACCTGCTTTTCAAAGTGCCGACATGGCTGCGGGCCCATCTGTTGCTAGCCCAACCCAGCAGGACAACCCACTTTCTTCGGGTCGCAATGAATCTCTTGGGCCATCTGAGCAACCTGGACCTACCCCCCTGGTCTCTCCACCGGAAATCCCTTCTACCCAAGAGGCTGCTATGCAATTTGAGGCCATGGTCGATGACATGGTGGACCGCATTGTTACATGCTCTATTTTCTCCCAACGGGGCCACCTGTCATCCTCTTGTGGAATTCGAGCGGTCTGCTCGGTTTGCTTTCGCCCGGGTCACACTAGAAAGGATTGTCACGAGTTCGCGTGCTCCAATGGATTAGTTTGGAAACCAATTTGTCAGCAACATTTTTCGGGTATTTTGGACTCTTCAACCTGCTATGGGAAGGGAGCCGACGTTAATGGGATAGACTGTCCGGTCACATCCATGCAGCCAATCTTGCAGACCACTCGGATTCCTCCTCCCAAAGAAAACCCCATACAAGCTTCTCCATCTTCCTCCATGGTGAACTACGAGCTTGATCCTAAACGCTTTGTGCCGGCGGGCCATCACATCATTGATGGTGGTGAGCGCTACCTGCCCCACAGCTTCTTCACGCCCGCTGCGCGTCCGCCTCGTCGCCATGAAGACTACATGGTCGCTGAGGTCATGCCTGCCCTAGAGGGAGCGCTGGGTTCAGTTCAAGAGGAGATTGTGCAGTTTCTTCAAAACAGAGGTATTCTGGTCCGCTCTGCTCAGCCGTGGTTTCATGGTGTTGGCCTCTTTCAAGTTAGAGATCCAACTGTCAGATACTCTTTGATTCAACATGCTCCATTCCCGATTGGCAATGATCGCTTTGTTAGATTCATGAAGCATGATGAGGGGGAAAGCTTTAAGGGTGTGCATGGTTTCCGCAATGGTTGGCTAATGTTCATAGGAATCCCCTTGGATTACCGCATAATTGAGTACATCTCTGAGGTGGTTGGCACTTTTGGGAAAAAAATTCATGGGATAGTGAAGATCCATATTTGGTAAGAACTTTTGTGGAGGCTAGTTTTCCTGACACACCTTTGGTTCCTCTAGATGTGGTCTTTGGGAATTATGCAGAATGGGGTGGTGCTTGTGTGTCTTGGACTGCAGCCTGTTATGTTTTGGGAGCAGAGTTTGCTGATCAGATGCCAAATGATGAAGACCCAATGCCTCTCGATGGAAATCCCCATCCTCTTCCCAGGAATTTACTGCCTGACAATCTACCATTCGTGCTTCCTCCTTTTCCACAGTTGGGTTGGAATGATGTGCCAGACCTTGCCCCTCAACAACCTGAGTAGAACAATGCAGCTGATGATTGGGGCCACACAGTTTGGGGAGATAATGATGAAGGAAATGCACCTCCACAGCCCACAGCACCTGAGAAAGATCAAGTATCCATTGTGATTGATCAACCTGAAGGATCTGCTTCTATAGAACAGCAAGTCCAGCTCAATGTGGAACATGTTCAGATTGCCCCACCAGTTAACCCTTTGGCTATTGTACCATACTAGCCGCCAGTGATTGAGCAGCATCAGATCTTCATTGGTATGGTTTGCACTGTGGCAGGCCCCCCTCTTCCCCCGGAGATGATATGGAAGAGATCTTTTGAAACTTTGATGAGTGACTTCACAACTCGACAGGTGCCGCGGCTGATCTGTTTCAAGCCGATGGGTACTGTCATCTATTCCAAGTGTAACTGGTCCATTGCTTTCGATGAAGAGAGAAAAATTTCGTTGCTTGTGGCTCAATTACCTTCCTCTCCCACTAGAAGGTTTATTGCTCCAGTGAACCGGTCGGTGGCCAGGGTTCTGTTCCATGCCACGGCTGATGAACCTCTTGATGCTTCTGTTGATACACTGGTGGATATGACTAGTGGGGCATCTGATGCTACACCCTCCTCAGTGATCTTCTCTACAAAGAAACATGACAATGTGAAAAAGGAAAGAGCGAAGAAGAAGGTGGTTGTTCCCCTAGTGGAAACTTTAGTGAGGCGGTGCACTAGGAGCGTGACTAAACTTGATGGTTTCAAAAATGTGGTCTTTGAACAACTCTCTTTCCAGCCCAGGAAGAAAAGGCCACGCTTGAAGCCCACGGTTGACATGGCCCAACTCAACTCTTCTTCACCAACCACATCCTCAGTTGGTGGAACTGACAATCAGAGGAAGACGGCACAAGATGCAGGCCCTCCCTACACCCCAATCAAGGTTCTGCAAGCAGCTGGTGTGGAGTTGGAAATTGATGCCAAGGCCCTGACTACGGAGAAGCTTATGGCTGACCCTCAGGAGGACTCCTCTTCCTCGACGGCTTAATGATGTTGATGCCAGTTTGTTTAGATAGGTGTAGCGAGCCTGTTTACTTTGCTACTTATCTTATGGTTTTTGTAGTTGATGTCTTAAACTATGGGAACTTGCATCTTATCTTTTGTAAGACCTCTGGATGTACGGCATTACATGTCATACTATATTTTGCCCTTTCGTGGTTGGTTATTTATGAATACAACATCTACCTGTAGCAGGAAAATCCTCTGCTGGAATGTCAGAGGTCTGAATTCTGAAGCTCGTTAGCATTCAGTCAGAAAGTGGTTGAAAGCCAATCTGCAATTTTTTTTACAAGAAACCAAACTGCCTGCCTGTGATCATGCACTTATTAAAAGTATTTGCCCACCTCATTTTGACCAGTTTATTGAATCGCCATCAAGAGGGGCTTCTAGTGGGTTATTGACAGTTTGGCGTTCAGATCTTGTTTAGGGTACTTTGGTGGAAGTGAAACCTTTTGGCATAATAATTAAATTCACATCTACTCATAACAACGAACAATGGTTTCTGGTAAATGTTTATGGGCCATACCAAGGGCAAATGAGGGATGAGTTTGTTCGATGGATGTATGCTCTGGATATTGAGCCTAACAAACATTGGATATTGATGGGAGATTTTAATTTTATTAGGTCTCTGGATAACAGAAACCTCCCTGGAGGTGATGTCAATGATATCTTTATCTTCAATGAGATTATTGGACACCTGGGCCTTTTGAAACTCCCTCTAAAAGGAAGAAGATTTACATGGTCTAATATGCAGGATTTGCCACTGATGGAGCAACTTGACTGGGTTTTCACCTCTGCTAGTTGGATCAATCAGTACCCACTGACACAAGTGACCCACTGGCAAACACTGCTTCTGATCATGTGCCATGTTTGATCTCCATTGGAACTTCCATCCCAAGAGCCAATATTTTCAGATTTGAAAATTTCTGGGTACAACAGCCAGGGTTTATGGAATGTGTTCAGTCTTTCTGGTCAATGAGCTCACATAAATCTCATATCTCAGCTATCATTGTGGGAAAACTAAAAGCTCTGAGATTTGCATTGAAGAAATGGCAGAAGGGACTTTCACATATAAAAAAATTAATTGAGAAGTGCAATTGGGTGATTTTATGGTTGGATAATTTGGAGGAGTTGAGACCCCTGTCAAGGCCAGAGGCTAACTTTAGAAAGATAGTAAAAATGCACCATGAGCATCTCCTGCATCTACAATTTCTCTATCGAAAAAAGAGATGTACCATGAGATATATCAAAGTGGGTGAGGAGAACTCAAAGTTTTTCCATGCTATTGCAACTAAGAGGCAAAGGAAAAATGCAATTGCCAGTCTAGTGCTACCTGATGGAACAGTGACCTCAGATCATGCACTAATGGCCACTGAGTTTCTTAATGCTTTCAGAAGTGGAATGGGCACTGTCGAAAAGATTGAGCTGGATATGGACATTCTCTCTCTGATCCCATAGGTCCAAGGGCTTGAGGTGCTAACCAGGCCATTTGAGGAAAAGGAAATTGAGAAGGTTATTAAGGAGATGCCCATTGATAAGGCACCTGGCTCGGATGGTTTTAATGGCCTTTTCCTGAAAAAATGCTGGCACACCATCTCTGGATATTTTATCAAGCTGGTTCATGAATTCCATGATGGAACAACAAAGTTGGAAAATCTGAATGATGCTTTTATCACTTTGATTCCAAAAAGGCACTCTCCTGAGCCTGTTGGGGATTTTAGACCTATCTCTCTCACTAGTGTGGGTCTCAAATTCCTCACCAAAATGGCTACAAACAGGTTTCAAGATGAAATCACCAATTGTGTGCATAAAAATCAGTATGGTTTCATCAAATCAAGAACTATTCAGGACTGTCTTGCTTGGACTTATGAATATATCCATCAGTGCAATCAATCAAAGAGACCAATAGTACTGCTTAAGCTTGATTTTGAAAAGGCCTTTGACTCCATCCAACATGAGGCAATAATCAGAATACTAGTGGCAAAAGGTTTTACTGATAAATGGATCACCTGGGTTAAAGAGTTCTTATCTTCTGGAACTTCCTCAGTACTGCTGAATGGTGTGCCTGGAAAACATTACAAATGCAAATGTGGTGTCAAGCAAGGAGATCCTATTCCTCCTTTATTGTTTGTTATAGCTGCTGACCTTTTGCAAACAATGATTAATAACCTCCCAACCCATGATCCAGATTACCTAGTGATTCAGTATGCTGATGACACTTTGTTGTTTCTACATGCTGATAGCTCACAGTTGGCTACTCTCAAAACAGTTTCGAGTTCTTTCTCCAATGCAACTGGCCCGCAGATTAACTATCACAAGTCATCAATGTACCCAATCAATGTAATTGAACAAGAAGCTTCCAGCTTAGCATCTCAGTTTGAATGTCAGCTGGGCAAGATGCCTTTCACTTACTTGGGTTTACCTGTGGGTACCACTAGACCTAAAATTATTGATCTGATGCCACTTGTAGACTGTATGGAAAGGAGGCTCATAGCTAGCTCTTGGTTTTTACCACAAGGAAGTAGACTACAATTGGTCAATTCAGTCATTTCCTCCTTGCCTATTTACTTCCTCTGCAGCTTATCCATCCCACCTCGCATTTTAAAGCAGCTGGAAAGAATTCAGAGGCAATGTCTCTAGAGAAAGCATGGGCAGGAAAGGGGTCACTCCCTGGCTGCTTGGCCACTGGTGTGCAGACCCAAGCTCAAGGGGGGTCTGGGGATCCTTAACCTTTGTCTGCAGAATGAGGCTTTGCTCATGAAACATCTCAACAAGTGTCGTGGTATTCTCACGGGGGGGGGGGTGCGAGATGACATATGCCACAGGGTGGCTTAGTGTGAGGGCAAGACTGCTGCCGGAATATCCGAGGACGGGTATGCGAGTAGCACGCGCTAGTTTACCCAGGTTCGGGGCTCTCCGGAGAGATAATACCCCTACTCCTGCATGTCTGAATATATCTGGTTTGTATATCTGGTACAGAGTGCTTCTGGAGCTGTATCTGAGATCAGTGCCATGGGCGTCTGATCTCGTATATGCATGTGTGTGGCATGCTCTAGTGGCCGTGGCTTGTGGCCAGAAGTGCCAGGCCATGCGTGGTCGTGGGAGTGTGAGCGTGGTGTGTGCCTTATATATATATAAGTGGGCATGAGCGGTGGTGGCGTTGGTTGTAAGCTACCATGGGTAGCTTACAAACCAAACTATGTAGTGGCATGGGCTAGGCATGGTGCAGGTCATGCTTGTCCCCTGGGGCATTTTATAAATCAATGCCCAGGGGACACGGTACACTGTAGATGATGTCGCGGTACGGCCGTCTTGTCGGTGTCTTGTCGGTGCAGCGGTCGACTTCGGGCAGCCGACTGGTCGGCGCAGTCGGCAGCCGTCTGGTCGGGGCAGTCGGACAGGGGCCGCCTGGGGCGGCCTGAGCAGTCGAACTGAGGGGCTTTGCTAGCCCCGATGTCTGGAAATATTGTCTCGCCGTCTCGAGGTACCCGTGGCCAATTACTCTGACAGTAGCCCCCAAGCCTCCAGGCAACTTGGCAAAGTTGGGCGGAGGTTTTTTGGCGGGTGTTCGCGGAAATGATCATGCAAAAGACAAAGTTAGTCCATGCAGATATATCAAATGAATGCTTTTAGCATTGCAAGTTTTATGCGGAGGGTGCCGACTCGGTTTCGTCCGAGCCCCCTTTAATCTTTTTCGTGTTCCCTCCGATTTTTGGCTTGTGCTCTCGCTCGCCGGACAGCCGCTCTGCGGTCTGTGGCTGAGAGTGGGCCACGAAGTGGAGTGTACAGTACTCGGACTCTGGGAGCGGATTTAACCGAGCAGATACTCATAAAGCAAACGGTCGGGTCGCCCGAAGTGTTTCTCTTCCCGGACATTTTTTCGCGTGGGGTGACCTTCGGCTTTTGCTCTTGCTAGCCGGACAGCCGCTCTGCGGTCTGTGGCTGAGAGGTGGGCCTTTGGTACTGCACACGCTACTAAGCCGTCTGCGGGAAATGACGTCTTAGGCCAAGCGGCCAGCCTCCGTGCCAACTCTGGCTGGCACCGGAGCGAACAGTAGTGCAACTGTAATAAAAATGCGGAGATAGCCCCCGAGCATCGTTCGGGGTTGTCCGTACTTGCGTGATGCAAAAAATATGCGGGTGAGGAGCTCACATTGATTTTCGTGTAGTCGCGGTCGTCGAAGACAGCCGGCGCTTCGTCTTCTTTGTTGAAGTTGATGCTTTTTTCTTCTTCTTTTTGTCCGGCTGTGGGCAGCCGGTCACACACTTGTTCATCCGTCTGGGCAGCAGTTTGCGCAGTCAGATCCTCCCTTTTTTTTGTCCGACTGCAAGTGAGTAGCCGGACACCACCAGTCGGCCACTTTCTCTGTCCGGCTGAGCAGCCGGCCCGAGAGCGCACGGACGTAGCCGGCCGACGCGCGCATGGGGTTGGAGCTAAGAGCCGGCCGCGGGGGCGCCCGCGGGGAGGAGCTGGAGGCACGGTGCGGCGAGCAGGCGGGGCCGGCCCGCGGGGGCGGCCGGGTGCGGAGGCAGACTCCGGCTGGGAGTGGCGACCCAGCCAACGGGCGCGCGGGAGCCGGCCGGCCGAGCAAGGAGGCGGCCAGACGCTGGCGACGTTAGGGGCGGGATCCGGCGGGCGGCGCAGGAGCCGGCCCTGGCCGGGCGCGCGGAGCGGAGGCGGAGTCGGCATAGTGCTGGGAAGCCGGCAGCCACGAGGCGGCGAGCGATGCAGAGGCGCGGGCCGGCTGTGAGCCAAATGTCGGGGGTTGGGTGCTGTGGAGGTGCAGTCGGAGGCGGGCGCAGGTGGCACAGGCGATGGGCGCGGGAGCCGGACGGGGCGCCGGCTGAGGTGCGGGAGCCAGCGTGGACGGGCCGGAGGCCAGGCGCTCCCGGCCGCGCGCGGAGCCCGGAAGCCGGACGGGGCGGAGCCGCGGGCGAACGCAGGAGGCCGAGCAGGAGCCGGCCTGCGCGGGAGGATGGAGTGAGGCGCGGCGTAGCAGGAGCTGGCCCTTATAGTTGGAGGAGTGGCGACGGCTGAGCGCTGGTACGCAGCGCGGTTGGTGGAGAGCAGCATCGGGCAGGGAGCCACGGGCGGCTCCATCGCAGGCGAGAGTCGCGTGTGAGGCGCAAGAGAGCAGCAACGGTGAGGCAAGCGCTGGGCGGAGCACACGCGTGGAGACCGCGCGGCCGGTGACGCAGAAGTGGGATAGCACGTACATACGCACGTAGAGCTAGCTAGCTACAGAATCAATCGAGCTGCCAGGGTGTTTGTTTGCTTGCTAGCGTATGGTCATGGTTTGACCATTGTATGACTTGCATCTAGCTAGCTTGCATAGATGGTGTATGGAGGAGCGAACGCGTGTTTCGGCCGGAGCAAGGCGCAACACGGAGGGGAGCAGGCGCGAGTGGCGCGTGTATGGATACGGCCGACCGAAGGGAGGCCCCGCGCGCGGCGCGCGCTCGGACGGCCGGCCGGCGTCGCAACGGTGGTGATGAAGGGGCCGAGGCCGCCGACGAGGACACGCCGTCCCGCGCGGCCGCTCCAGGGGTGGGTCGATGTCGAGCCCCCGAGCGCTACCGGAGAGACGGCGCGATGTCGCGACGGAGGTGATGAAAAAAGGGTCCCGCCTGGACTGCGAAACCAGCAGCAGCTTGCCCCACGGTGGGCGCCAAATGTCGTGGTATTCTCACGGGGGGGTGCGAGACGACATATGCCGCAGGGTGGCTTAGTGTGAGGGCAATACTGCTGCCGGAATATCCGAGGACGGGTATGCGAGTAGCACGCGCTAGTTTACCCAGGTTCGGGGCTCTCCGGAGAGATAATACCCCTACTCCTGCATGTCTGAATATATCTGGTCTGTATATCTGGTACAGAGTGCTCCTGGAGCTGTATCTGATATCAGTGACATGGGCGTCTGATCTCGTATATGCATGTGTGTGGCATGCTCTAGTGGCCGTGGCTTGTGGCCAGAAGTGCCAGGCCATGCGTGGCCGTGGGAGTGTGAGCGTGGTGTGTGCCTTATATATATAAGTGGGCATGAGTGGTGGTGGCGTTGGTTGTAAGCTACCTTGGGTAGCTTACAAACCAAGCTATGTAGTGGCATGGGCTAGGCATGGTGCAGGTCATGCTTGTCCCCTGGGGCATTTTATAAATCAATGCCCAGGGGACACGGTACACTGTAGATGACGTCGCGGTACGGCCGTCTTGTCGGTGTCTTGTCGGTGTAGCGGTCGACTTCGGGCAGCCGACTGGTCAGCGTAGTCGGCAGCCGTCTGGTCGGGGCAGTCGGACAGGGGGCCGCCTGGGGCGGCCTGAGCAGTCGGACTGAGGGGCTTTGCTAGCCCCGATGTCTGGAAATATTGTCTCGCCGTCTCGGGGTACCCGTGGCCAATTACTCCGACAACAAGTTTTATTATAAATCTGATGTAGCATGGGTCCATTTGGTCTGTGATTCCTATTACTATGATAGAATACCACATGACACAACCTTGTGTGGTTCCTTTTGGTGGAGAGATATAACCAAGCTCATGGATAAATTTAGGTCAGTTACAAATGTCACAGAGAATAAAGGGGACATTGTACTCTTCTGGTCTGATAAGTGGAAAATTGGCAATGAATCTATCCCCCTACAAGATAGATTCCCCATGTTATATTAAAATTGCTATGATAAAACTCTTTCTGTCAAGGATGTCATTCAGACTGCTAGCCTACATGAACTGTTCTCCTTGCATCTCTCTGAACTGGCTTTCAATGAATTAAATTAGTTGACTTCCCTGCTGGCTAGCACCAATTTTGATTCTGAGGTCAATGATTCTTGGTCCTGGAGGCATGGTAAGATTTCTGTCTACTCTGCTAAAAAATATTATGTGTTTGCCCATCAGCCAATTGTGGCCAATCCTATACTCTGCTGGATTTGGAGGAGCCGTTGCACCATGTCTATCAAGATGTTTGCATGGTTAGTCATCATGGACAGGATTAACACAAAGGACATGATTCAGCGCAGACACCAGAGAATGAATGATGGGTCAGAATGTGTCCTTTGCCCAACCTTGGCCTTGGAACATAGAAACCATCTTTTCTTCCAGTGCAATTTCAGTGTTAAGATCTGGAACTATCTTCAAATTGTTTGGTCAGACAGTAATGACATGGTGCAGATTGCCTGGCAAGCAAGGAAGGAGTTTGGGA
The DNA here is from genome assembly GCA_011799875.1 of Thinopyrum elongatum. Lineage (NCBI taxonomy): Eukaryota > Viridiplantae > Streptophyta > Magnoliopsida > Poales > Poaceae > Thinopyrum > Thinopyrum elongatum. Next base: position 452,581,122 of record CM022298.1, on the reverse strand, counting down.
AACCTTTCTTTGATGAAGTGTTCTTCCTGACATGGTGGAATATTTGGAAAGTGAGGAATGATAAGGCTTTCAGGCACATCAGACCATCTTTCAGGCAATGGAGAAGTGGGTTCATTCATGATATAACCCTTCTCACTCATAGAATCAAGAGCAAATACAGAGATGCCCTCCTTAGATGGATTGATTTCTTACCTCCTTGAGCTTTACACTTGTACTCCTTTTGTATTCTTTTTGTACTCTTCTTACTTTTCATTTTCCTTTTTTTAGTTTCTTTCCCTCATTTGAGGGCTTTTTGTACATATGCCTTGTTTCTTTATTAATAAAATGTTATGGGGCGTAAGCCCTACAGTCCCCCTGGTCGAAAAAATAGCAACTTGTTTAATACTTGCATGCATGTAGTACTATGAACTACTCCCTCAGTCCGTGAAAAACTATACATCTAGTAGCATTAGTAAATTTTCCAACAAAGAGTGTACATCTACACTTCCAATGCACTTAGCCTTTAATCTAATCAGTATTGATTGACTAATGCAGCAACTTGTGCTCTAGCTATAGGCTGCATGTCTATCCTTAATTACAACATGGAACAACCTTCATTTAATCTTCTTCTCTCAATGGTCGCATGGACACATAAGTATGCTACTTTTGGGCGTTAATTATGCCATAGAGTTCCGGTTCCTCTTGGTCGATGTGTAAATCTCTATATGTATAGTCTTTCACGGACAAGGGAGTTGTGCACATGCCAAGTTCACTGGGCTGTCGTGTTTCACACTCCTCCGTCGTAAGAGTGGAGACAATAGCTTTCATCAAAAATAAACAATGAATAGTATAAAAGAGCATTAACATTATACCGCCCGGTTTCCTTGCTCGTACTCGATATCGGAAAGAATTATTTCATTCGCTGACATGTGGGACGTTGACCATCCTAGTCCACTTGCCATGCACCAAAATTAGGGTGCATCACATAGTACTGCAGGGGAGACTCACCCCGGTCGTAGCGCCACAGTAATAAATGACTAATGAGCCGTCAAATCGTAGTCCCAACCTTTCCCACTATAAGTTGCTCGGACGAAGGAACCATCATGACTTTGTTGAATCCGCTTCTTCAAGAAAACTTACTATACCAGCAATACTGCTACCACACGCGAAGACTGGACGCCACTGTAGCACGTCATATCACTCAAACCCACTAGGCCAAACTAGCCCGCCTAACTCCAATGTTCTAGGATTTGTACGTCTCTGTACTGCTATGATTTTGTTGACGACTAGAATGAAATGGAGGGCCTTTCTCTCTCCATCCCACAACCCCTCTCTAGCACACGTACACACTCTCTATAGCCACTCCGAAAGTACGACGTCACTACACATTCACGCTTCCAGCAAAAAAATTACACATTCACGCATGTTACAAATACGTGCCAATTTTGTTCCGAATGCTGGCTATTAATGTGAATGTATCCGTGAACCAACTCTTTGAGTTTCATGTGAATTAATGTATAATTGTCGACTATTGTCTGATCGATCGCTAAGCCTACAATTTTAGGAGCTTGGGCTATTGGCCGATCGACAACCAGACCTATAAGCGTACCACGAGCTCATTAGCCCCAACATTTCTCTTCGGTGAGTATTTGCAAGTACTATAGCTCGCAGAGTACCTAGCCTACTAACACAGCGTGGAATCAGTCGAGGTTTGACACCAAGAATCATCAAACCATTTTTTCATCAAACAAGTCCTGCTTATATGATAAACAGTTCAAACTTACGTGTAACCACTCATGCCATATATTACATCAAAAGCTGGTGAGGATACATCTGTTTCCATAACTTGGAGAGGGTTCGCATGATTCACTATCAAACAAAAGTAGCATGTGCCGCCCACAAAAGACAGTGCACTAGCCCTAAGATGGTTTGATAACATGCATTGTTCTGGCAATTAAACACAATGCAAACTAACTGCGTTGAAAGATTAGCGCGACCAACTATTTCTTGTCATTGATCTCTGGGGCAATGTCCACAGGACGGAGAGCGGCATGGGAATCGATCTCCGGGGCGATGTCCACAGGACGGATAATGGCATGGGAATAGATCTCTGGGGCGATGTCCACAGGACGGACCGCGACATCGGAATCATCAAGGACGTCCACTGGCACCTGCACAACCCTAACATATTAGCAAGCACATTGCAAGTAATCAAAAACCACAACTATGGTAAGCCATTTTTTTACCTTGTGCAGCTCACCGGGGGATCCCATCCCTCCGGGGGCCATCTCCTCGAAGGGGGCCATCGCCTGGCCAGGGAAATACTGGTTCTCAATAGTTACTATCTCCTCAAACCCAGCCTTGAGCCTCTCATAGGTGGCCATTAGAGTTTTTGGGGTAGGCACGGTGGGGCCCTTGCTGTTCTTCTAGCTTTCTTTGTTCAGGAATTCGTCCGCCAACGTCATCAACTCTTTGGCCAGTGCTTGTTTCTTGGAGTACTTTCTCTCCATGGGTTTGCCCGCCAACATCGCCAACTCGTTGGCCGATGCTCGCTTCCTGGAGAACTCTGTCTCGAGTGGGTTGTCCGCCTGCAACTCTTTGCCTAGTGCTCCAAGATGGATCGATAAACTGACAAACAAAAAGTAATCAAAAGGAAACCATAATCGCAATGAAAACGGGAAAAGATTAGGCAGTGAGAATCGGTCGGTGCTTCGCAAAAAGAGGATTCTTGGAATGAAAATAGAGTAGCATAACTGATTCGCCCACCTTTCCTTCGTCGGTACAGAAGAAAAATGGCAAAAGTGAGTAGCCTGGAGTGAGGTTTTCTTCAAGATAGGGGAGAAAGGGCTTCAATGAGCGTTCCAATGAAATGATGGTTGCTTCGTCCCGTCCAACTTCGAGGCCACTTTACCACTGCTGGTAAAGGTGTGGGTTTTTTGATATGACAGGTCATGACGGCCACACTGGGGTGACTGGTGAGTCTCGACTACAGCACTTCGCTGCGATTTAGTGGATGGCATGCAGGCCCAAATGCTTGATGTCCCACAGGTCCATGAAACAATGTAATAGAGCGGCTAGTCATAGAGTTTGGATGATAGAGGAGCTGGCAATAGTAGTACTGCAAAAAAACTATACTCTCACATTTTGTTTTGAGGATTAACTGTACTCCCACATAGAAAATATAAATAATAATGCATGTTGGTGCAACCCATGTTTCCACTAATTTGAGCCGTGGGCTTGTTCGCAAATTTTATGAGCCGGTGGTTCTTTACTTAATGGAGGGTCTATTACCAGACGTGAATGATACAAAGTGCGACCTGGCACACCGTTAGGACTGAACCAAAAGCTTGTAGCTCGCGAGCTTAATGACCCCTCGATAGTTCGTCTTGTTATGCTCGTGGGTTGCTTCTTAATGAACAAAGCCAATCATAAGTTTCTTAACGAGCTTACGAACGAGCTAACAAGTTTCACGCTAAGTCCGTTAGTAACAACACAACACATGTTTCATCTTACGTGACAAAATTGTTAACGAGCGTCATGGGCTTAACGAGCTTCAAACGAACCGAGCCAAGCAGGGTTTTTTGCTCGTTAATCTTTCCGAGCTTAACGAGCTGAGCCTTAATGAGCACGAGCTAAACGAGCAAGAACTTAACGAGCCGAGCAGCTCGTTAATCCACCCCTGCACACCGCTTGGAATAAGCGGATAGCTATCTCAAAAAATAATCAACAAGTAAAAAAAATGGTGACCTGGCACGTACACAATTTTAAACAATTGTTTTGATGGAGTGAAAAAAGAAAACTACGCCACTATACGTATATATATAGGCAGGAGCCTCCACGCTTGCTTGCTAGGGTTGTTGTATTCACACACTCTCATCCTCTCCAGATCAAAACAAGATAGCGGTGGTAACATTGTCTTTCTATCCTCACCCCTGGTTATAGATCCGGACGCATCCCCTCCGTCGGGGAAGGGGAGGAGGGGCAGCGTTTAAGCCGTCGTCGATGGCGAGGGAGGAGACCCACTGCCAGCCGCACCGTTATCTATAGCCGAGCGCCGGCGCGGGAGGTCCTCCGATCCCTTCACAGCTTCCCTAGTGTGGGCGGATCTGGCCTTCCGCCGCCCATGTAGCCACACCCCGATGACCTTCAGGTATATCTTCCTTTGAAACTGGCCTAGCTCTACTTCCCCAGCTCGCTACGTCACTGCATGTGCATCATTTTCTACCTCTCAGCCCCCTCGTAGCTAGGCTCGATCGGATGGTCCAACACCACCAAATTTTTTCTATCGTTAGAGGTAAAGCTACTTCATGGAGTCGAATCTTGTACTTGGTTCAAACAGGAAATAAAGGGGAAAAAGTTAGTATGTACATCGAACTTGGTACAAACAGGAAAGAAAGGGGCTGAAAGTAGTACAGACTGGCCATCCAACCGGTCTCTTGGTCGAAAAGGGGAATGTAGGGCAAACGCTGTACATAGTGGTATGACCAGGACTATATTTGCTATCCACAAATACGAATAGGTGGCTAAAGTGAACAAAAATGGGACCAACCCAGATATGTTGCTTGGATGTTTGTTTTTCGGGCCAAGAAACTCTGAATCTCCACTTTATGCCCTGGTTTAGGTACATGGTGCTGGACTACTGGTGCACCCACTGTCCCATGCCCTTATAGCAAATATTTAGCTGTTCTTAATCTAATGCCCTGGTAAAATGAAGCCATGCCACTGTTATAAGTCATGACAAGTTTAACCAACTATTTTTGCCAGTAATTGTTTGAGACTCTGACTGTTTCCTCTGTAGCTTTTTGTGCAAACTGGGATATCCATTCACCTCGTTGCTATTGCGACCTTTTGGTGCACTGCACAAAACACTTCTTAAAAGAAGTGATTTTTGTGCAGTTTAACTAGAATGTCACACCAGAACCGTTGGTTCATTTCGGTGGAACTGCACAAAGGGAGATCTGTGTTCCAATCTTCATCCTCCATATTGGCACCATAACCTTCCTTTAGGTAAGAATGATATTTAATGCATGTGTTCACCTCTATTTTGCAACTGCCATGAGAAAATAATGCTATTGTTTACTAGTACACTTGTACTCCCTCACTGACAAAACCAAATCTGACATAGAAGGCCAATCATGTACTTGGTTTCACCAATTGGTGAGGAGAAAGAGAAACAGAGCAAGAAGAGGAAGACGAAGAAGAAGAAGATCACACACTGGTACCGTCCTATGTTATCCTGACATCTTGCTAGTGGTATTGTATTGCTGTGTTGCTACTAGTATTAATTTACTTGAAGAAATGCACTTGTAGTACGTAGCAGAGTAGTACTTGGCTTGACGACACATCATACTAATTAACTAGATTCTGGATGCATGTGTGAGCCAGCTCTACACGATCAATAGTGCCAAGGTGACCTTCCTGAAGCCGAGGCCTCAGTCGTGGCCATTCAAGGGCTCCGGCAACGTCTCCCTTACATGTGATACGATCCTCCAGGAGCCATTCCACTTCTGCTATCTCTTCTGCAAGGTCACTAATTCAATTAGGAGTACTTAAGCAGCACTAATTAATCGCTGCCTAATTTTCCTGTCGGAGTTAAACAAATCTTTAGTAGCACCCTATGTTGAATCATGTACGTGTGTATGTGTGTTTGTGGAGGTGGACCATGTGGTGGAGCAGGGAGGGGGTCTTGGTAGTGTCATGAGATAATAATGCTATTGTTTTGCATGTCAATTTATTGCCACTGGTTTAATGAGGCAATGTTTTGCTACTGTATTGTCTTCATGAATTTGATGCTACTGTTGAAGTACTATGCTAATGTCTTTCTATCCTTTCTCACTAAGCTAATGAATGTTTCACCTTATTCCTACTTGTGCAAACATGGATCATATTGTGCCAATCGTACATTTTAGTGGAACTGCACAAGAGGATACAATGAACTGTATCCCAGCTAGTGCTTTAACTCTACTGGAAGTTCTTGACAATCTTGTGATATAATCTCACCACTGGTAAACAAGAGTGATGTCAACCATTCATTGGAAGTGCACAAAAATATATACTATTGAATGAATCCAGTCAGTGCTTTATCATCTCTTCTCGGACTACTTGAATAAGCTTCCTTGCTCAGGTTGGTACCGACCTAAGGCCTTCATCCATATTACTGTGTTGTCATCTCTATTTGTATCGTGCTACTGTGTTGCTATTTTCATGAGAAACTCCTTTATCTTTGCACGTTAAATCTTTGCAACCTATGATACATGGCAATGCATTGAGCGTTGAGCTAATTGGCACTGATTAAATAAACTAATACCTCTCTTTAAGCAAGACTACTATGTTGCTAACTTTACCCATTAAGATAATGAGGATGCTTCTATTTGTTAGTGTATGTTTCATCAACTAGTGCCACTATTACAGTAATCTCACTTTCTCAATATATGTGCCAACATGGATGCTCGATTTTGGTGGATTTGCACAAAAACTTTGGGTGCTTCATTGCCTCGACTGCATCCTTCCTTTCCTGTCAGTCGCTTATCTCGGCTTCCAGTCAAAGGAAATACTAATTAATATGCTTCCTCACACATGTTGGTACCGGTCTTTATCCTGGTTATTGTGCTTGTCATATGTATTGGTAATTTGGTATTGTGCTACTGTTGGCTGATTTCATAAAGGAGTAAATTGGAGCCTAAACTCGCAGGCAAATCATTACATTGGGCAATTTCAGTAGAACTGCACAAAAAGATCAGATGGACAGATACTTATGCTGCTATGTACTCCAAAGTTCACTCAGACAAGCATCGATGTTGACAAGAAGAAGTGCCAGAGTGATCGCCAACAATATTGCTTGGCGCATAGCCCAGAAAAACGCAGTCCAGTCTTTGGTCCCAACTTGTGCTTTTTGGTTATCGTCATGTATGCTAGTAGAGAACTGTATGTCATGGAGTCTAAAGATTCCATACAAGTTGGTTGATGCATATATTCATCTGGCACTTAATCAGTCTGCACGCTAGGGGTGCTGCATTTCAGTTGAACTGCACAAAAAATTGGGTGGTTTATTTTTTCGACCGCCTCCTTTCTTGTCTGCAATGTAGAATTTTGGCGAGCTACAAGACCAAGATGAGCCTGTAAGCTAGTTGGATGAAAGTAGTGGCCAAGTTTCTCAAACCTCTTGCGACATCCAGGCCACTATCTCAAGGATAAACCTACAAGCAAAGTTCAGATGGTCTGTGCTACCTCTTATTTACTCGAAAGTTTGCTCGTACAAGCATTAATTTTAGCAAGAAGTACCACTGAGTGAACACCATTTACCAGTCTGTACCCTAGGTAATTAAAGTTAGTCCATGGATGATATTGGCTATGATCTCTCAATCATTTGGATGCATAAACATGTTGAACTTGTGTATATCCGAATCTTTTTGTGAATGTTAGCTATGAATATTTTCTTGTGATCTATCAATCATTTGGATGCATAGACATGCTGAACTTGTGTATATATGAATCTTTTGAGTTGTTGATTGTGAATGTTGGCTATAAATATGAACATGTCCTGTGACCTTGAGTTTGATACGAATGATTACTTTTCTGTTGTACTTGTGTGTGAACTTGTTAGAATGTCTACTATGGGATTGTGACATGTGAGTGTCAACAACACACCTTCTTCCCGAGAAGAATTGCACCTGCTTGTTTGGGTAGGAACGGCGCATCAGCTCCTTTTTATCTTTTTGCTCTGTCTTTCCCCTCCCCCGCCCAACCCCTGCCGTAATGTTTTCATCCTCAAAACAAACATAGTACTGCATTGTTTTTGGGCCTTGATGAAAATGAAGTGCTGCTTTCTGTAGGTTGGCCCGCCCAACAAATGGGCTTCTGGTCACCACGGACTGGGAGGCTAAAAATACAAGTTGTATGGTGTAGAGGCAAGTAAAAAACCCGCCATCGAGAGCCATCCACTGAAAAAATGCGTTTGATGTGCTTCTTCAGTCGCGCTGTCGGCCCCCTCTTTAATCCAGTTCACTCCATTCCCCAACCGCCAGCTCGGGGTGGAAGTTTATTTCCCCCTCGCCCTGTCGGGGGATTGAAGAAGCGCGGCATCGAATCGAACACCGATGATGGCTGCTTGTCCAAGTGATTTTCAGATAAGAAACTGCATTTCAGAGGTAGAGCATTTAAATCAGCACACACTTTTCAAACATGGATAATAGAATGTTGGAAATTTTATTCATGGTAAAAAAGGAACTAACAAGTTAACATCATGCTGATCAATATTCATGTATAGCACATCTTCATATGATGCAAAGTCAAAAAGATATGCTATTTTCAAAATGCTAAGACAATGTTGAGTGTGCGAAAAACTGGGTAAACTAGGGACGAAATTTTGGCAAGTGTTAGATATTTTACAACTGCACCAGTTGGAATCGAACCCGACCAGTACGGCTTTTGGGTGAGAGGGCTACAGCCACCGGGCTACTGCGGTATGATCGAAAGAATGAAGGCATCTTCCCCGGCTCCGATTCGTTCCCGTCCGTGTGCGCTCGCCGCAGCGCTGCCGTCTGCTGTTGTCAACATGCTCAACAAACGAGAGGAATCCGGAGAGGACTATATGCCGAGAGGCTGACAGTGGGGACCCACCAGGTCCAAGGCCGTACGCAAGCAAGTGCCTCATTGGAAAAAGCTTCCTCCTAATTGTATACTGATGTTGTGGCCCACGGGTTTGTCAACCTAGTGAATAAACGAAAAAAATTCCAACAAAGACTGTCATCGGGGAGATTTTTTAGGGGTATCGAGGATCTAGCTGGTATCTTTTTTTCCAGAGGGCGAACAAGTATCAGCTAGGCCTAGGTTTTATTTTTTAACATGCGTAGCCCACGACATACCGACCTAGTGGTTTCAACTTATTTTTTTGAGGTCCATCATGTACGTACCGGCCTATGGGCCTCCCAGCGTAGGTTTTACTTTTCTTAAACATCGGCAACCCAATTTTTTTTAATAAAACGCAGATCTCTGTTCTATTTATCTATATATAAGAATAATAATGTCGTGCCCAATTTATGTTTTCCCTTCTAAACACATTATATATATATATTATTAGTATTATCGTATATATAATAGAAACTTATATATACATTAAAAAAACATCCCACATCTTATTAACTTACAAAAATACATATTTAACAGAAGTTGGCAAGGAAAATCCTGGTTGTTTTTGACTCTCAGGCAAGGAAAATCCTGGTGATTGTGTACAAAAGCTTGCGAAGATTTTAAGGACCAATGTAATAATAACGCGCTCATTTTTCTTTTGATAAATAACACGCTAATTTGTTAATTTTATATAAAATAAAATGTGTAGCTCCGGTTTATTTTTTGATATTAATTGCTCCTTCTAACCTAAGATTAAATGTACAACAAGCCCAGCTAATTCGTGTATTTCGAAAGTGCAAATGGGCTGTGATTTCTGAGAACAAATTAAATGGGCCACATTGAGCTAAATTATTTGTTCACCCAACCCAATAAATGGACTGTAAATTCTAGAAAACCTGGGTTAAATATATGCCACATTTTTGCAGGCTGACATGTGGGCCAATAGGTCGAAGCCTACGCAAGGCGTTGTCAACTTAGTTAACAAATGATTCTGAAATCCACAACTATTGGATTTATATCCAACGGCCGGCATGCACCTTCAATCTCTCGTCTTCTTCCTCCAGCATCGCTGGGACCGCCTGCTCCGGCCTCCTGTGGCTAGCGACTCTGCTTAGCACGCATCATTGCGAAGCACTACCCCACCGCCGGCCAGGCTATCCCTCCACCCCTCCACACCTCCTGTTATTCTCCACCGACTGCAGCCCCACGCCGCACCAGAACCAGTTATAACCCTCGTACTCCTCTCCATCTGCGACTCCACTGCTGCATCTTCCCATCTCTGAGTCGTTCCCATCCGGGGCCTCGCCGTCGTCCACGGCCTTGCCATGCTTGGTGCAGCGTGGTTAACAAACAAGAGTCATCGGAAGAGGACTGTACATGGAGAGGCTGACAGCTGCGACCCACGAGGTCCATGGTCGCATGCAAGGAAAGTTCCTCCTTATTAAGCTGAAAAAAACTTTCCTCCCCCTAACAGCTGGGACCCACCAGCTACATCTTCGCATGCAAGGAAGTGCCTCCTTATTACGCAGAAAAAAATGATCCCTCCCCCTAATAGCTGGGACCCAGCAGCTATATCTTCGCACGCAAGGAAGTGCGTCCTTTTCCTCCCTGACAGCTGGGACCCACCCAGTCGAAGCGTACGCAGCGTTGTCTGTCTTGTCGTGAACATTTACATACATACTAGTCGATCGGTCTCTCTGCAATGATGTGACACCCTGGATTTTGGCCCTTTTTTTCTTTTGATTTTCTATGGAATTTTGCTTGGATTTCTTTTTCTGTGGCTCTATGGCCTTGAAACTTGGGAAGATCATCTCTTCTCAGGCTCCCAAGTGGCTTGTCATCCTCAAAACCATCTCAAGACCTTGTAATTTTCATCTTAGCCCAATCCCAATATTCTTTTTATTGGGAATATTCCTTTTTCTATTAAAGGGATAATCCTTTTTGCCCTAGGTTGTGAAACAACCTATATTTCTGTCACTCCCAAAATTCCCAAATAATTCTCATAAATTGTTTGGGTCATATCTTCCACAGATATGGCAAAACCCTTCCTTGGCATCATTAAAGATAATTCACAAATATTCCTTTTTCTCATTTTTCCCTAAGTGGCTTTTTGAGAAGGAAGTGTCATTTATATTTGCTTGATTGACCCCAAACTTTTTGGACACTCTTTCCTACGCATGTCATTGTCTCATGTCAAAATTCAACTCAAGTTGCCTAGTAAATGTTCCTGAGCAATTTTTCAAAGTTTTTGTTCAAACAGAGGCCTTGTGAAGGAAGTACAAGCTAGGTATATCCAAATGAGTTGAAATTTTGCAAGATCCTTCATATATAAAAATCATGACTCTCCTCCAAATTTTAGCTCATGTAATCACTTTATGTGAGCACACCATAAATTCTTGGTTTCTGGTCAGATTTTCAGGTTGTGAAGCAACTATATTTTATATTGCTTCACTATTACTGAAAATTTACCAGGACATGCTCCTATGCATATAAACCATCTACACAAAAGTTGGGATCATTTTATCTAGCCATTTGACCTCTACAATTTTCCTAAGATTCTTTCCAGAGAGCTACATTGTGAAGCAAGTACCATTTTGGTATTTCCAAATGGTATGAAACTTTTACAGTAGTCTCATATGATTATATAACTCATATCCTCCAAATCTCAGGTTAATCCAATCATCCATGTGAGTGCTACTTCATGCTTTGTTTTTCTGACCAGTGGGGCACATTCTACAACAAGTACCATTTATCTTCATCCTAATGAGCTGCAAATTTGCAGAGGTCATCTTAGTGTGTGATCACACCATGCCAAAGCCCCGAGTCTAAACCCTATTGTATCTTCCTCACCAGAGCACAGACACTTTACTGTTTCACTACAAATCTGCTAGCTGTGGTCATCACAAGCTCTACTATGCCCGTTGCTTTCCCTCTTGGCCCTCTCCTTGGTATGACTCATCATGCTGACATGGTCGGCTGACCCTAGTGCAAACGCGTGCGCCAGTTCACGCGGTGACCACGGGGCAGACGAGCCAAATCTCGTGCTCTGCCAACCGCGTGTCCTGTAGCCGCCTCCTTCCTCCTCCTCTCGACGTCCCTCCATGTCCTGGAGCTAGCCCGTGAGCTTCTGCATCGTTCTGTGCCTCTGCCCCGCCCTGCATCGCTGTGGTTTCGTTGCCATCGAGCTCACCCGTGTCGCTACCTCCTCTGCTCCATTTTTGTCATGTCGGCCGAGCCTTCTCGAGCGTCCCCGAGCTATCCCCTGGCTTGTATATAGGTGCCCTGAGTCCTCCCGCACCTCTCCGCTCTCTCCCCGGCTCTCCAAGATCACTGGAGCCCCTCTCCCTCGCCTCTGTCTGCCGCGGCCATCGCCGGTCTCTTCTTGATTCCGGCCGCCCCGTGCCCCTCCTCCACCTCTAGCCACCACCATCTTCCTCCCCACTCGCCGGCGCACCTTCCCCTCTCCTCATCCTGCCACCGGAGCTGCTGTGGCCGCCGTCCCCTTGTCCGGCCACCGCCGCCCCTTGCCCTCTGCCTCCTCAAGCCGTGGCCGCTCCATCCCTCTCCCTGTGCGGCTGCTGCTTCAGTTTGGTGCGGCGCCTCCGCCCGAGCCCGTCGGTACTCCCGCCGCGGCCGAGACGGCCGGAGCTGCCTCTCCTCTGTTCTTCACATCGGGAGGAGGAAGGAGATAGGGGAGAGAGGAGGAAGTCAATGTGGGACCCAGCTATAAGTGGCTAGCGGCCAGGGCCCGCACAAAGTAAGTGGAAGCGTAATTTCAAAAATACGCTTTCATCTCTGGAAAGCATATTTTCCTTCTTCAACTCAAAATATGCTTCTCTGTTCTAAAAGCGTAATCTCTGAAATACGTTTCCTGTTTTTCAGCCCAGGGCCCTGTTTGTGGGGAAACTTTTTATAGATTGGTCCCTGGTGTTCAACCTCTCGTATCGTCATGACCGTAGTTCCGATTGAGGTGATTCCAACTCTCACGGTTTCGTCTCATCGAGCCCGTCATGTTGGTACCATTTTCATAATGTTTTGACACTGTGAAAATGACTATTTTGCCCTTGTCCCCAAACAGCCCCCTCTAAGAGAGAACTGTTTCCGGCAAATCTTTCCGCGAATGCTTCGCACTTCTCCCCGGTGATTTCTTCCACCCCAGGCAAGCCACGACAGACACTTGCATGATGGATTTGTAGTAACCATGGTTTCCACTTGAATATTTAATAATTGTTTGCTCAGTACTACTTCTATTACTGTTTTGGTGATGCTTGTGGATCTATGCTTATCGTCATGCTATGCTCTTATGCACCTTGTTAGCATATGGTTTCTTGCTAATATTATTCTCATATGTCATGCTTGCTAGTAGTACATGCTGGTAATAGTGATGTTCCTCTAATGCATGATTATCGTATGTTATACCTGTGTTATATCGCTATGCCTTGTTCATCCGCATCAAGTAGACTAAGTGCTTTATTATTGTTGATGCTAATGATTCATATGTTAAGTGGTTATGCTTCTCATCCATGTTCATGTTCTTATCATGGTCAGTTCATCATGTTATATTGTATGACTCAGCATCATTTGCATTCAAGTTTAACCGGACTTTAATCGAACTTGAACACCTGTTGGCTGAGTCATAGTGCCACTGAGACGAGCTGACCAGTGCAACCACATTTGCCTTTATGGGAGGCCCTAATTGGGTCTATTGTCATGCCTCTCGCCGGTGCCTCCAACTAGGGAAGTTTATGTGCGTGCGGTACCCTGATCAGGTAGGCGGCCATAAGCCTTGTGTGCCCGTTCTTGTTGTATGGTACCATTGTCCCCGTTTGGGACCGTTCTTGTTTTGCCACGACGGTGGCCGTTGGAACTCCAGAGTGGCATCGGGGCCACCCATGACTTAGCCCAAAGGGGAGTTTGTCGAAGTGGCCGGGAGAGTGTCATGCAATAGATCGATTTTCTCGGAACACCGTTGGTCCACCCGAATGGGAGTACGAGGCCTTGGGTTCCGTAGTGTGGGTATAGTGTACTAACCTCTGCAGAGTGTATAATCTATCGATAGCCGCGCCCGCGGATATGGGCCCAGTTCATAGTAGGTCACATTATGTGTCAACAGTAATAATAACCTGCTTAATAATAACCCTGGTTCGAGGAGGAAAGAAGTTTGTTGATCTTTATGTGGTCGCGAGATGATCACCGTGGTATCGAGGATACCGAAGTTGGTTGATGTGTGTGGTGTTATGCGATAATCACGGGTAAGGGTCAAGCTCCTTGTGGCCATGTAATGATTACTACGGTATTGTTAATACCAAGCTTGATTTGATCCTGAGGTGATCGTGTAATGACCATGATGGTAAGTGATACATGTGGTGGTTACAAGGTAACCCCAAACAGAGTAAGTTGGTGCATGATATTGTTAACATGTTGCATGCTAGTATCATTTTGTTCATATGTTCATGCCATGCTCATATTGTTCTAGTGATATCATGTTCTTCATTGAAAAGTAACCTGTAAATGCCATGCTATTGTTTGTCTTGATTGCTTTTGGTTGCTGTGAGCTTGCAAGTACATTCAATGTACTTGTCAGCGTTCTGGGAACCAGGGTACCCAGACTTGCCTGCCTGCGGCCCATCGCGTGGCTCCATCAATGGCCTGGCATGGCCCATCTTCAGCACCAACAACACAAGACCCTCATGAGGCGGACGACACCAAGACCTCCACGAGGAGCGGCCTCCTCAGGCTGACTCCCAAGCAGCGGAGATCTCTATGCAAACCCTTACCTCGTGAGGTTCGGATGACGCAAGCCATGACGACCAAGGCCAGGCGGGCGCCAGCGGGCGCAGAGTACCAGTTTCCTCTTTGGTGCTAAAGAGGCAAGCGCAGGCACGGAGTCCCGAGGAATCAGCCAAAGGTTTCCATTCCCGTGCAACAAGACCAAGACCGCCAGGACGGCAGAACGGAGGTCATCACCGAGCCCACCACGGCGTCACAACCAGAGGCTTTCGCAGGCGAAGACTACTTTTGTCAGGATAGCGTGTACTAGTTGTCTCCCTTCGAATTTGGCCGTTGTGGGATCCCTTCCCACCTTTCATTTGGGAAGAGGACCAAGGCCACTATAAATAGGACTTAGCCACCACCGTAGAGAGGGATCGGACCCCCAGACGGATCATTCAGATCACCCTCGCTCCCACCAGCTCACTCGAGCACAAGAACGCCTCTCCTCCTGAGGCTGTTCGCCACTGTACTAGTTCATCCTCAGCCCCTCGAGGCCAATCCACCAGAAAGCAGGAGTAGGGTTTTACACCGCAAGGTGGCTCGAACCTGGGTAAACTGCTGTGTCTCTTTTCCTTATAGTTCGTCGAGCTAGGCTGTGAGATTAGCGGGTAGGCAGACTGGGGAGGACGAGTTCTTCGCACACACCCTAGAGTTCGAACCTCTCAAGGGTTTGCGGAACCCGAAATCCAACATTTGGCGCGCCAGGTAGGGGTGCGTTGAAGCCTCTCCCCCACCGGCCGATCCACCACCGCTCCACCACTTCCATGGATGACGCTCGTCGAGCTCGCGCTGAGCGCCAGGCCGCCCTCGCCGCCTGCGTCGCTCAGACAGCGCCTGCGGGAGACAGCTGCCCTCGCCGTCCCCCATCTCCAGTGGTGAACGCCACCACCAGCCCTGCGGGGCACGAGCAGCAAGCTTCGTCGCTGCACCCTTCTATGCGGCGGGATGGGCGCACCGCCACCCCGTCGCTGATTCCGGCTGGTTCGTCGTCTCATGCTCGTCGTTGGCCAGCGAATGCGCAGGCTGCGTTGCTCATGGCGCGCGAGCTCCTGCGCTACCGCCCCGTCGACGACCTCTATGAAGACTGGCTGGACTGCATCGCCGAGCTTGTCAGCGCCGCCGGGGACTCTCCCGCACCATCTCGCTCGCTGCCTCATCCGCCGCCTGCTGTGGGTGATGTAGCCCACGGAGCACCTCCTCCACCTCCCCGTCAAGACGTCACCCTCGCGCCAAGGAGCGAGGCCCCGCGGCGTGACCCGCCGCGCAGGGCGCCGACGCGTGAAGAGGAAAGCTGCCAGGTGGTGCAGTGGCCGCAAGATGAGGCTCGTGCACTCCCAGCACCGCCACGTCAAGACCGCGCACCGCCTGCAGCGGTGGCGCGCGAGCGCCAAGACCAGGCTCCACCTCCACGACGGGCTCCCGTGACCACAGCGGGTTGCCGCGCATTCACTCTGGAGCTACGCAGCATCGTCTGGCCGGGGAAGTTCAAGCCCGACCTGCCTCCGCGCTACGACGGCACCCCCGACCATGCCGAGTTCCTGCAGCTCTATGAGCTGAGCATCGAGGCAGCCAACGGTGACGAGAAGGTTATGGCGAACTGGTTTCCCATGGCCCTCAAGGATGGTGCGCGCTCGTGGCTCCTGAACCTGCCCGCGGGATCGATCTCCTCCTGGGACGAAATGCGAGAGCATTTCGTCGCCAACTTCTAGGGCACTCGCGACCGTCCACCGGCTGCGGGTGACCTGCAGTGCATCAAGCAGCAGCCAGGAGAGACCTTGCAGAAGTACATCCAGCGCTTCAATAGCGTCCGCCTCAAGATCCCCAAGGTGTCGGACGAGACCATCATCTCGGCATTCACTGATGGCATCTGCGACGTCAAGATGAAGGAGGAGCTCGCCATACATGAGGACCTGTGCACGGCTCTGGAGATGTTCAACATGGCAACCAAGTGTGCGAGAGCTAAGGAAGGTCGCCTCTCTCTCCTGGAGCTCCCAGGGGCTGACCAAGAAGACAAGAAGGCCAAAGCCAAGGACGTGAAGCGCAAGGGACCGGCCATGCTCGCGGCCGAACCAGAGATGAAGCACGGCTGCGACCACCCAGAGTCATCCAAGGGCAGCCGCCCGTTCTGCGTCTTCCACAACATGCACAGCCACAACACCAACGACTGTCAGGAGCTCAGGGCCATCCACGACGGGCGCCTCGATCGACGCCCCGAGCGCAGCGACCAAGGCTATGGCCGCGGAGGAGGCCGAGGTGGAGGATGCTGGGACGGTCGCGACCCCCGCCAAGAATGGCGCGATCAGCCTCGTGAGGACCGCTGGCAGGGCCAGCCTCGCGAGGGCCCTTGGAGGGACCAGCCTCGTGAGGACTGTCCTCAGGGCAACACTGGCCTTCCTCCACTCCCCGGGGCGCCACCCCGCGGCCATCAGAGCCTGGCACCGAGCCTGGTGGCCAGCAACGCGGGGCACCTAGACGACGACCCTGGTGCGGCAGTCCCAGACGCCTATGTACCCCCCATGATGGATCTACAGTACGCGTCAAGAGAATGCCCCGGTGGGTTCTCCTCATCAGGCTGGGCGTCGAGGGGACATGAAGCCGAGGCTCTCCGCGAGACGCCCCAGAACTTCACCGACACCTTCAACGACAACAGCCACTGGGTACAGCCGATATCTCAGGAGCATGATTATGCTAAGCATGGACCGCAGGTGAACCAAGCCACACAACGGCTAGGGACCCCAGGGCGATGGCCCCGCTGCCGGCGGGCGAAGTACACTGGAGGCTACGCGGGGAAAGCCCGAGGCCAGGGCCTCCCCCGCACAGCATGGAGCAAGGCGCTGCACAGAGGTAGGTCCTCTGCCGGGGAAGGCGCCGGCGAGCCTTCACCCCAGCGGAGGGCCTACGATCGCCGAGGGCACCGCTAGCGTCCCCCTTGCCCCTTGGTCTCATCCTGGTTTCTAGACGCCCCAACGGTGGTCGGGGGAGGTGCAGGGCGGGGCCCTCGTCAGGTGACGTGAAGCAAGACCCCGCGCCTGTGAAGGTCTCCGCCCGTAACACTCTCACGTAATAATGAGTGGGGGCTATACACGCCCCGGAGTCTCCTGAGTGCCGCCCTCGGGCCTCACGGTGGCTCCCACCCACGCCCAGTGGAAGCACTTAGCTCCGCGCTGGTGAGAAGACAGGAAGACTAGCTAGGTGCCGGACGCGGTCATTTGATTCCGCCTTTCTTTCTGTAACTCATCTTGCCACCTTTTGGAGTGAGATTTGGAATTTCGTGTGTTTATCAAAAGAAAAATGGGGGGGGGGGGATTTTCTCTTGTCTCGTGGCAATTTCTTGCTTTCTGGCTTTGTGTTTTGAGAGTAAGGCTCGCGCCTGCTACCCGCCCCCCCACCCCCCGTGAGCGCCCCGCGAGCAGGGGCAGGGCGTGGTATGCGCGCGTCCAAGCACGCCCGGGCTGGCTCCAAAGATGCCAAGGCCCCCCTAGGGGGCTGGAGTGCGATCACCGTAGGATCGTCGCGCGCACACCTTGTCGTGATCCGACAAGCGGCTCCTCGCGAGGCCCTCTTGGGTGGGCCAGCAGGCTCCCCGGGAGATTTAAAACCTCGCGAGCCCCGGCAGGCTCGCCTCAGGAGGAAGGCACGTCCGCGACCTCAGGACTCGCTCAAGACCTACAGAGCCAAGATAAGTTGCAACAACTACCCTGCTCGGGAGCCCGCGGGCTCGCGACGTCATATTCCAAATCCTATTTTTAAAAGGCATATCATCATTTCATACATCATATGGGGCCCCCCTTCAAAAATGCTTTTACGCCCCGCAGGGCTGTGCCCGAAGGTTTTTTGCATGCAGATTAAGGCAAAGGGAAAGGCAGGCCTAGCCAGAGGCGCTGCCTTCAGCGCCGTCCTCGCCACCTTCATCCGCGCCACCTGCGCTGTCACTGGCGTCATCTTCATCATCGTCATCCGCATCGCTTTCTTCGGCGGCGACCATGGCCGCGTCGTCCTCAGGAGCAAACTCTGCGACCAGGTCGTCGACATGGTCGTCCACCCATTCCGCCAGATTGCCCTCGATGACCCGGGGCACGGGGGCTATTGCGGCGTCAAAAACAAAATGGGGGTCAAGGTTATGGAGGTGACTAAAGACGCGTGAGAACGCGCGCCCCAAGAGGCCCCGGCTTCTCTCTGCAACAAGCTAGCGAGCCCTCGCCGCCCGGTCCTCCAGGCGGGTCACGATCAGGGTGAAGAAGTGGAGGTGGCTGGCTACGTCGTCCTCATGCGGGTGTGGGACGCTCTCCTCGCAGATCATGCCCAAAGCCTGGTTGGCCCTCACCCTGAGGTCCTAGAGCATCGAGGAGCGCTCATGCTACATCGACCGGCGACGGTTTTCTTCGTCCGCGGTCTTCTCTGCGAGGGACGTGACGGCCTTGACTTGCTGCTGGAGTGAGAACAGCTCGGCGCGGGTGGAAGCCAAGTCGGCCTGGGCTGAAGCCTGAGCCTCCTTGGCGGCCCTCTCTCGCCCCTCCACCGCGGCCAGCTTTGTCCTGAGGGCGGTGGTCCTGCCCTCGAGCTCGGCCTGCTGCAGTTCGAAGCAGGTCTTCAGGAGCTCCAGCTCCCGGTGGTGCTCATCAGCAAGAGTAGCTCGGATCTTCGCCACCTTCTGATCAACCTCCTGCTGGATCTTGGCCTCCTGAGCGGCAACGGCATCCTCAGCCATGGCCGTCTAGCGCTCCCTCACCTCCAGTCGCTCGAGCACCAGATTGTGCTCCAAGATCTCAAGCGCCAGTGCCTCCTCGCGCTCCTGGACCTCCTTCTCGTCAGAAGGGGCCTTGGTCGATGGTGCCGCCAAGGCAGCCCTACGCGCCTGGATTTGCCGCTCAAGGACGGCGTTTGAAGCTTGAAGCTCCCTCTCTCGCTCCTCGACTGCCTCACGACGGCAGTCGGTGTCCCTGGCTTCCTCCAGAGCGCGGGCGCGAACCTTGCGAGAAGCCGCGAGGGATACTACGGCGCTTGCGCTGGTGCACTCATGCTGAAGATGCCCGAGGTTGATGGCGACCTTCAACTGGTGCCACTCGCGCGCCAAGCGAAGGCCTTCCGCCTCGAGGCGGGCGTCGACATCGACAAGCTCTCCCCCGAGCCGAATCAGCTTACCCATCACCTCCTGGAAGAGGTCACGGCGGACGGCGCTGCGCCCGCGCGCAAGCTCCAGCGCGCGGCCAGGCCCATCTTCCACGCCGGGGGCTGCCGGGGAGGCGCGATGTGGCTCGCCCGGCTTTCCCGAGGGGCCGTCCGCCGGTGTTTCCCCAGCCACTCCCCGGGTCTCGGCGAGGGCGCTGGGTGGCACAGCCTCGTCGTTCGAAGATGAAGCTGGCGCGGGGGCTGCCCAACCACCGACGACGATCAACGGGGGAGCGCTCGGCACAGCCTCTGCGCCCCAGGGGAGGCCGCGAGAGAAGGACTCAGGGAGCACAAGATCGTGGCCTCCTGGCGGCGCTTCGGCCTCACGGACTGGCCCCGTCCCTCGCGGGGGTGTTTGGCGCGAGGAGCTCGGAGTCGTGAGCGGACCAAGGGCCTCCGGAGGTCGCTCCCCCAGAGGCTTTGCTACCGCAGCCGAGGGAATCCTGAGGACCCAGAGTCAGGGAAGGATGCGACACAAGGGAAATCATAAAGGTAAGGCACTTACCCATCTACGGCTGTGTACTTCCTTTGTTTTAGGGGCCGGTAGGCGTCGCCACTGCAGCTCGGGAGCCCCTTCCTCTTGCGGAGTGCTCCAAGGTTCAGGCGAAGCAAGCCGAAGGTTGGAGCATCACCCTTGGCAGCCGGGCCGCATGCAGCTACCTCAGGAGTGCTTGCGGGGGCTTCGGGGGCAGCCGCCTCAGGAGCATCGGGCCGCACCAACTCTCCAGCAACCACCTCGGGAGTGCTCATCAGAGCCTCGGGAGCGGCCACCTCGGGAGCACCTGGCGGCGTCCACTCCTCGGGGCTCGCCTCAGGAATACCTGGTGGTGTTCGCCCCCCAGCATCCACGCCCGGGGCGTGCACCGCAGGATCGGCAAGGACACGAAGCACTAAGATGGGATTCTCACGGGGCCCTTCAAGGCCCATCGGGCGCAGCCCCCACTCGTCAAAGAGGGGCATCTGCCTCACGAAGTCCTCCTTGTTCGAGCATTGGTACAAGAGGCAGCCCTCCTCCGGAAGCACGGCCGGCGCCGGGTCGCCTGTCAGGAGCTCAAGCTTCATGCGCAGTGTCTTGGAAGGAAGCGAAGGCACCTGGAGCCTCATGCGGTCCTTGCTGCCGGTGAAGGCCCACATCGGGCGAGAATGGCGCTGGAGCGGGGCAATGCGCCACCGAACGAACTCCCTCACCACCATCGGTACCATCACCCCGACCTTCTTCAACCTGGTCAGCCTGGACCAAACATGGGCGAGCCGACCGTCGGCGAGCCTCACGTGCCCCCAGCCGGAGCTGGGCACCGCCGGCGCTCGCGGGAGTAGAAGCAATGAGTTGCGCACGCCGACATCCACGAACACCCACTGCTTCCGGAATCCCCTCGCGTACGGGCGAAGTGTGAAGTCAATGCCCGACCCAGCTGTCGCCACCATGACCTGGAAGGCCACGCACCCCGAGGACTGGCGGTCATCAACCATCTGGAGTGAGAAGAAATGGCGGAACAAGGCGACAGACGGGGCAATGCCCACCATGGCTTCGCACAGGAAGGCGAAGACAGCAAGGAGGATGATGGACCGGGGGTCCAGATGCAGCGCTTGGATCTGGTAATGTGAGAGTATGGCATTGAAGAAATTGGAGAAGGGGGGGGGGACCAAGCCGGCCAAGAGAGCGTGAAGATGGATGGGGATCTCGGTGGCCTCCATGTCAATCAAGGCTTGAGAAGCAGGCCAGACTGTCGTTGCCTTCCACTCATTGAAATCGGTGGCAAGGGCCGACCGGACCTTATCCAACCCCTCCTGATTGACCACCATCGACCGATCGAGAGCAGGCTCCAGGCCCGGCCGGGATTTGGTAGGAGCGCAGGCCTTGCTCTTCTTCTTCGACCTCGGGGCCATGGCGTCAAGGGAGGATTGGCGCGGCGCTGGATTCCGGAGAAGAGCCGTGAGTTCAAAGAAATGAGGGGGAGTCAAGGGTGAGCACGGC
Organism: Thinopyrum elongatum; assembly: GCA_011799875.1. Taxonomy (NCBI): domain Eukaryota; kingdom Viridiplantae; phylum Streptophyta; class Magnoliopsida; order Poales; family Poaceae; genus Thinopyrum; species Thinopyrum elongatum. The sequence continues at coordinate 452,559,599 of CM022298.1, read as the reverse complement.
GGGCAGCAATGGCGAAACTGCGCGTGCAACAAGCAGCCGTCCAGTCTGGCAGTTATCAAGGCCGCGCGGGGAAGCGGAGGCGCCCACGTCCCATCAAGCGCCACGCGTCGACCGGGCCCGCAGGCGGTGGGGGCCCGCGGTGCTCCGCACTTGCCCCTTGGCTTCGCCTCGAAGCCAAGTGCGAGCGCGCCTTGGATCCGGGGGCTACTGTCAGTGTTCTGGGAACTAGGGTACCCGGACTTGCCTGCCTGCGGCCCATCACGTGGCTCCATCAACGGCCTGGTATGGCCCATCTCCAGCACCAACAACACAAGACCTTCGCGACGGGCCAAGCCTCGCGAGGCAGACGGCACCAAGACCTCCACGAGGAGCGGCCTCCTCAGGCTGGCTCCCGAGGAGCGGAGATCTCTATGCAAACCCTCACCTCGTGAGGTTCGGATGACGCAAGCCATGACGACCAAGGCCAGGCGGGTGACGGTGTCCTGGACTAGGGGGTACTCACCACATCGTCTCCCGATTAGTTGGATTGGGCCGAGGACCCCCAGGGCCATTTACTCATGGGCCAGTTTGGATAGCCGAAGTACACACGAGGAAGATTTCACAAGACTTGGTGATCAAGACAAGGACTCCTCTCCACCGGCGTATTCGACTAGGACTCTTGTTATCCTAGGCCTCTGGTACATTATATAAGCCGAGGCCAGGCTAGTCGATAGGGAGGCTGGATCATTATGACATCAATCATCATACCTCTAGGGATTAGACCACAACATATGATCTCGAGGTAGATCAACTCTGTACTTGATTTTCCATCAATATAAACAAGAGCAGGACGTAGGGTTTTACCTCCATCAAGAGGGCCCGAACCTGGGTAAAACATCGTGTCCCCTGTCTCATGTTACCCATCGATCCATGACACACAGCTTGGGACCCCCTACCCGAGATCTGCCGGTTTTGACACCGACAATGGTGCTTTCATTGAGAGTTCCGCCGTGTGATCGGCAAAGGATCAATGGCTCGCCCGCAGATCAACTGCGACGTCGGCATCTTTGTTGCAGGCTCGACTGGTCACCTTGGCTCGACCGAGGACTGCGCTCTGTCTCCGATCGTCATGTTCGGACGAGGGCCTTCATCAAACATCAACTCTGATCTCTATCATGATCACGGAGGAATCATCCTTGGAGCTCGGGGGCTCAACGTCAACATTGCCCTCGGGCGACCGTGCTGTTTTTCTAGACAGCAAAATTTTTTCCGCCTCCTCGAGTGTCGTTTTAACAATTGCTTCGGTGGAATTGTGCGGAATTAAGTCTACAACAACCATGCAAAATTTCGCGGAGTTCCGATGGAGGAATCTCCGGCGATCTCCGATATAACGGAGCCCTATCGAATCTGGACGAGTTTGGAGCGTGGTGTCCAACATCTAGCTCGGATGTCCTTTGGAAGATCCAACCGTTGATCGGCTGCGGAATTCCTGTATCTATCACCCCTCAAAATTTCAGCTCGATCCGACGGTTCAAACTCCGGGAACCTTCCGATGAGTGGACCAATTTTCAGATCTATTTTCTGCGCGAATATGGATCCGACCCGAATTCATGTTTCTTTATGAACGTGATATTGGACAACCTTTTTAAAGGAATTTTCTTCTAGGGTATTGTGTGTTGTTTTTAAACACGTGCCCATAAAATTTTAAGCCTCCTCTGAGGTAATCTTCACCATCACGCTGGTGTCAAACCAGTCCGGCAATATTGCTCCACGGCTGCCGACCTGCGCTAGACGCGTCGTCGCTTTTTGAGCCGAGCTCAACTTCTTCGGATCATCATCTCGGCGAGCCGAACAAGAGATCGGAATCGCCAAGGATAAATCATCACCAACATCACCGCCCGACGGATTACACGGAGCGGGCACACCGGCATCGCCGCATGGCCACTTCATCAAGCCGGCATTGACCGTGTCACAAGTTATGACTTGCGTCGGCATGGCCGCACTGTTGCTTCTTCAAGCCGATGTTCATCACGCCGTACTGCTTCAACACCTCAGCTGACATGACAACTGCAATGTCTCCTTACCGACCTGCTCCGTCACCTCGGCTAGACCAGGGGCTTCGCCATCTCTTCATCAACCTACTCCGGAGACTTCGGCGTCACCAGCCAACCAGCTTCGTTACGTTAGCTGGACCGGGGGCTTTGCCTCAGCGAGACAATCTTTGCCAGCATCGCCATGCCATCGCTTCATCACCCATCAGGCAATGGGTGTGCGGATCGAGTCCCAATTTTGGGAGTAACCTTTCTTCGGACTGCTACAACAAATAAACTAGGTGCTATTAATCCTAGCAATTTTTGCTTGTTTGGGTTTATTTTTCCCAAGGAATTACTACTTTGGTTTGTTCCATCATCTGTACACAGGTCTATCAAATGGTGGCCGCATTAACGACGGTCGCGTGGTGGTTCGGTCAGTTTCCGTACATAGTTCGGCGAACGCCGCATCCGGAACTCGGACCGACCTGTGAATTCGGGCTTTGCCACGCCTTTACCGCATCACGCCGACGCCCTGCATCGACATTGACTTCGGCGCGAGGCCACATCTCTTTAAATAAATTATTTTTGCGAAAAGCAATTATGCAAGGATTTTATATATATTTATATTATTCTTTTTGGACCGCACTATTTTATGTGTGCAGGTGATTGACTTTGACTGCGTCACGCAGTCACTTCGGCAAGCCAATGTTGTTATCCCAATTGGCATAAATCGGCTCGCATGATCATCTTGTTGATTGAATTGCCATACCGACATGTTCGGTTGCCTCGGGGACTTCGGCATCATCAAGAGGGTCCTACCTCGTCTGGTGTTTGGCGCACGGGCCATATTTCTTTTATTACTCACTTTGCATGAATTATTAATCATGCAACCTTTTTTTATTATTACTATTATCTCCGGCTTGCACTATCTTCCGTGCACAGGTAAATGATCCGGATTGGGCAGCGCTGTCACCTCGGCTGGACCGGGGGCTTCGTCATCACTTCATTAACCCACACCGGGAACTTCGGCGTCATATGGTCGGCCTACTCTGTCGCCTCGGGCGGACGGGGGGTTCCACCTCGCCACATTGGTCGTGCTGTGTCGCCACTTCGGAGTGCCGAGCTCTTCGCTCTTCCATCTCGGGACCGGCTTAGGGGCTGGGACCTCGTCCCGCCGTAAACTCGGACCGCGTCATCAATGCCGAGAACATTAACCAGCTAAGTCGCTTTCATGCCCGAAGTTTTAAATTTTTAATTTGTGTTTGGTTCGACCGTGCTCACGTGAGTTGTTTGTTAAAAGAAACTCCCTTTACCCATGTTAGCTGGGGGCTCTTAAATTTACATGAGCCGTTTTATAATAAGTGTGTTTTCTTCTTGTTCGTTGCAAAGTCTCTTTCTATCACTCCTTCCTCGACTCGAGTGTGTGGTCAATAGCCGGATAGCCTGGGTCCGATCTTGACCCACTTGCAGTCTTGAGATCGGATGTGTCATGTTAAAGCACAATAGAAGCACAAATTTTTTTTAGACCAATTTTCGGATTGGCACCAATTGACTTGATTTAGTTCGGACGTGGAGTTTCCGCATAAGTCTTTTGGTTTTTAAGCCTATGGCACTTTTAAACTATTTGTGTGTTTCCAACATAAGTCTCGCAGTGCAACGCCGGACACCTTTAGAGATTCGGCAAAACATTCTCGGGTATTGCTTTATATGCATCTGTTTCGAATTGTGTCTTTGGTCGATAGTTGGGTTGCCCGGCTCCTGTGCTTGCCTCCTACGTTCCGCTTTGTTCGGCTAGGTGTGCAAAGGGAGAACCACTGCGATTGTGCTTCCAGCTAGCATGGTTAAGCGCCTCAGTGGAGAAAGCCAAAAACTAACTGTCACAATAAGTGTAAACTAGTCAGCGATCCGATGACTGTGTTAAATTATAAGATCGATAGAGGTCACCCCATGTTAAATGACTGTCCGTTCATAACATTGGCCGAAGTGTTTACGGCTTGACCTCGACTGTTGCCGAACACTAACTGGGGGCTAGTAACTGGCCTCCCAACTTTAAGCTCCTATGACTAAGTGAAAGTTATAAAGCCCGCATATCTGATTGCCTTATTTCCGCTAACACAACCGCCTTCGGGCACCGAGACGTCGGCTAAGGGTTGTTTTGTTATTATGAAAACACCCTGTGTAGCATCTACAAGGGGGTGGAAGCCGACGATGGGCCACTTTCAAATTATAAACGGTCGCAACGGAGTCAAAATAAACATATCATTGGCGTTTGTATTTAATATACGAGGGCTCCTTCCGCAATCATCGTTATAAAGCCATAAATATGCATCAATTTGACTTAAGATTTTGGCCAAGCTGGGTTGCCTGGCTCCTGTGCTTACCCCTACGTTCCCGATTGTTTGGCTAGGTGGTAAAGGGAGCACCTCTATGATTGTTACTACTGGGTCATCCAAGTAAGTACCTCAGACTGGGTGAAGCCGAAAGCTAGCAATCTTAAAGGATCACATTGGTCGGCAACGACGGAAGTGAAAATTTTGGTTCATTAATACTATAGAGTTCGGGAACTTTCCCCGAACTAAATCCTCAATATTTTCCTCCCACATTGATCGGAGGTGAGGTTTCATGATCATGATAAGCATGACGACCCAACGAAAGGAACCGATAGCGCGACTATTTTCTTTGGAAGATGTTTCTTACGTTAAACGTAATATAACATATCTCTCCGTGTACCTTTGTTTATAAAGTCGTATGACCGGATTGCCTTGTTTTCCATAAATCTTTGCCCTTATAACGGCTTTATAAAGTAGGACGAACACTCTTCGGCTGCTGGCCGAAGAGGTTGAAGCCGATGGTCGGTCAACAAAGTTTTGTACAATGCGGATCCGAGCATTAGTGATGTAAAGTACTTGGATACATAGAATCATTACACATAAATTGTGATATACTCCGGACATTGATCCTTAATTCGGCCACCCGTGCCCACATTAAGGCTCGGGGGCTACTGGGCTTCGGGCTTATTATTTACAAATATTAAAGGGGCACATCGATCCCCTAATCCGGTGTTGCCACCCGACCTGTGTCTCGGGGGCTGCTGCATTGCTTGTTCAATGCAGAAAATTAAAAGTGCTTAGTGTTCGGCTTGACCGAACTATAGGCAAACGCGTCTTCGGACAACAACAGGTACCATCTGGACCTATCTGGCATCAAGCTAATATATTACGGCAACTTCTCAAGACCCTCTCTCAAGGGCCCATTCGCCGATCACTATTATCTCTAATATATTACACTGCGTTTCTATTCCTACGTATGCTGCCGAGCTAGGAGTTGATCCTCAGGCCGATTTCGCGCATCGACCTGAGTCTCAGGGGCTACTTGGATCAGCGGTTTCATGTTTTCCTTCAGGTGCATCTCGGGTTTTAGACCGACACACACCTTGAGGGCTACTGGCTAAATATCTTGGCGGAGAATAAATTGCACCAATCAAAAATATTCACAAAAAATCAGCCCGTAGTCGGGGTGGTGCACCACCTCGGAAGCAGTCCGGCATAAAGCTCGGGCGCCAGTGGCTGGCTCCATAGAGGGCACATCCGGCATTAAGCCCGGCTAAATTCATTCAATCTTTTAAAGACCGAGGTAGTTTATGACACCTCGGACGCTGACCATCGTTAGAGCTCGGTTACAGTCCGGCGTTAGAGCTCGGATGCAGTCCGGCGTTGGAGCTCGGATACAGTCCGGTGTTGGTGCTCGGCTGCAAAAGACACCTCAAATACAGTCCGGCGTTGGAGCTCGGATGCAAGAGGACACCACCGCATGGGAACAACTTCAAACCGAAGGTGTGGTGTATAAAATAACAAGGCATTGATAAAGGCCGAGAACTTAAAGGGGCTCCTCGGATACCCGACGTGTAAACTCTTCGGATTCACTTCGGCGATCCTCAAGATCGAAGATGAGAAGATTTGTTGAACCAGTTTTCAAGACCGACGACCGAAGATGAAGAACAGTTCGGAAGAATCGAGGAGCGTCGCCAACTTGAAGACCGGTTCACGGGGCTACTGACGGTGTCCTGGACTAGGGGGTACTCACCACATCGTCTCCCGATTAGTTGGATTGGGCCGAGGACCCCCAGGGCCGTTTACTCATGGGCCAGTTTGGACAGCCGAAGTACACACGAGGAAGATTCCACAAGACTTGGTGATCAAGACAAGGACTCCTCTCCACCGGCGTATTCGACTAGGACTCTTGTTATCCTAGGCCTCTGGTACATTATATAAGCCGAGGCCGGGCTAGTTGATACGGAGGCTGGATCATTATGACATCAATCATCATACCTCTAGGGATTAGACCACAACATATGATCTCGAGGTAGATCAACTCTGTAATTGATTTTCCATCAATATAAACAAGAGCAGGACGTAGGGTTTAACCTCCATCAAGAGGGCCCGAACCTGGGTAAAACATCGTGTCCCCTGTCTCCTGTTACCCATCGATCCATGACACACAGCTTGGGACCCCCTACCTGAGATCTGCCGGTTTTGACACCGACAGCAGGCGTCAGCGGGCGCAGAGTACCAGTTTCCTCTTTGGTGCTAAAGAGGCAAGCGCAGGCGCGGAGTCCCGAGGAATCAGCCAAAGGTTTCCATTCCCGTGCAACAAGACCAAGACCGCCAGGACGGCAGAACAAAGGTCATCACCGAGCCCACCACGGCGTCACAACCAGAGGCTTTCGCAGGCGAAGACTACTTTTGTCAGGATAGCGTGTACTAGTTGTCTCCCTTCGAATTTGGCCGTTGTGGGATCCCTTCCCGCCTTTCATTTGGGAAGAGGACCAAGGCCACTATAAATAGGACTTAGCCACCACCGTAGAGAGGGATCGGACCCCCGGACGGATCATTCAGATCACCCTCGCTCCCACCAGCTCACTCGAGCACAAGAACACCTCTCCTCCTGAGGCTGTTTGCCACTGTACTAGTTCATCCTCAGCCCCTCGAGGCCAATCCACCACAAAGCAGGAGTAGGGTTTTACACCGCAAGGTGGCCCGAACCTGGGTAAACTGCTGTGTCTCTTTTCCTTACAGTTCGTCGAGCTAGCCTGTGAGATTAGCGGGTAGGTAGACTGGGGAGGACGAGTTCTTTGCATGCACCCCAGAGTTTGAACCTCTCAAGGGTTTGTGGAACCCGAAATCTGACAGTACTGACTTGGCGTGTCATTCTAGTTTGTAGGTCATGCCTTGTCTGCTTGCTTGTTTGCCATGGATCCCAAGTTTGCGAGCTAGGATAAGCATTCCAGCCAGAGTCCCCACGGAGTGGAGTCCATCGCTATCATCATTGTTCCACTACTAGAAGTTATTCCGCTGCTTTGAGTTATTCTGCTGCTAGCATAAAGCAACCTGAGCAGGCGTAGTGTCACTGTGCCGATATAAATCGTTGTGATATCAGAACCCTTGTATCCATATCATTTGTAATAAAGAGCTGATTTGTTCTATGCCAAGCAGTGCCGTATTCCAGAAGACTTGATCTCTGGGCTGGAATACGGGGTGTTCCGGTCTCTTTGGGCCGAGTTGCCACAAGGCTTGGTATCAGAGCAGGTCTGGCTGTAGGACGCCCTAGTCCATGTGAGCGTTAGAAAATGGTAGTATAGAGTCTTGTCAGTCTGCTGCATTTGATTGTTGCATTTGTTTGTCGCATAGCATGCATGTAGACTCATTATCTTGTCACTAACGGTTAACCTTGTGAGTGTAGGTGGCATCGATTTCGATCCACTACCTGCACCCCTCCAGTTTTGCATACCTGCTCTTCGGTGTTTGGCGTCATCTCTATCCCACAGGAGTGATGCCAAGGTACCAAGTGTTCTAGACACCATTTGCGGTATCGCATCCTTATCCTTCTGCCAGTCACCCCTGTCGTTTCGGTGATAGCCATGTTTCTATCCCGAATCGTGCCTTTCGACTCGCCGCTTCAGCAACCCTTACTGATCTTTGCTATCAGAAAAGGGCAATGCCAGCAAGCCCAGTTTTACACCTCTATCCTACCTTGTCACCCCATTCTTTGGACATGTACGATTCCCTTCTGTACGCTTGATGATGGTGTGGTCGTGACCTCCGTGTTCCACCACATGATCACCAAGTCTGTCCTCACCTCCGTGTCCGCCCAGATGCGACCGGTGTTAAGCCATCGCTTGGTGTAACCTTGTTTACACCCACTCTTTACACACTTGGATTCACTTACGTGCACACCACCATAGCATGTTAGACCGTAATGCCGGAGTTTTCGCGAGATCTGTGTGCTTAGGTATGCACACATATTATTGTTGTGGGTAGCGGTAATGTGTGATTTTGCTTGGATATAATATTATTTGTATGCCTTGTGTGCTTTTGTATCATTCATTTTTTTTGTTTATTTCTTTGGGCCCTCAGTGTTACCTTATTTGTCCCCTTATTAAAGTTGCTCATCAACCAACACCGGACCCGAAGAATCAGCACGGAGTTAAAATATTTAAAAGCTCAGCTAAATAGTATGAAATTCTCAGCCGACTGTATTGTATTGGCACTATTTGGTCTGAATACAAATGATATCCTGGCTTGAATCTCAGCATCAAGTCTACATCAGTGTGCAATCTTCACAGTAGTAATGATGTAATCAGCTGGAAGACAGCTTTGGGTGCACAACTAATAATATATTATCGGTCAATGGTATCTTTCATATGCACGGTTTGATTCTGCAATGAATACGATTTTGAAACATGCTACAACCCGGAAGCCAGCCAAAATATGCCATGTACCCAGCACTCAGCAAGAAGGATAATTGAACACCCTTTTTCATACAAGTAACCGGCAGCAAAAATATTAAAGGGTATATATATTTGGCATTGAGTCTACATATTTCAGATAGAAGCTTCTGGTGTAAGCAACCCAGTCTTCCCAAGCAAGCTACCAGAGAAGCTTACAATGCAAGTCTCCTCGGTCTTCCTTGGTACGATATGTGGATGACTTCCAGCACAAGGTACTTTTATCCAGGCCGTGCGATGCTTTAACACGGTCACTGAAGTAAATTGGTCTACCTGATCAGTCGGTCACGTCAAACCAAAGATCAGCTCAACCGATTGACTTCAGTGACTGTGTTAAAGCATCGCACGGCCTACTATTCACATGAATATACCGACAGGATGAGTAATCAGAATTTTGAACCACAGTCTCGTAGCATGTGCCCTCACATATGAGGATCAGTTAGAAGCTAGTCTGCCATGAACAAGATTCTTTCAACAGACCCACCGACAGTTGGTGGATACTATGATTATAAGTCCGTACCTCTTTATGCTGGTCCCGACAAACGACAGTCAAATCTTTGGTACGGATTTGATACTCAAGACAGTGGAGCTAGCCAAGGTGAGTCAGAAATCCCCGCAAGAAGTTAGATTCCGCCAGGAGAACAATATGATTCACAACACTGTGTTGAACCCGGAGGGATATTCAGCTACTTGAGCAACCCAATGCAAGGAGTAAGATATTTGGTGTCCACCAAGAAAGTTGTTCACAACTCCATGGAATGTGGTCGGTGTGGCACATCCATCAGAAACAACTCTCGGACTTGTGAGAAGGGCACGTGTTGCAGTCATGATCATTTTTCGCACCTCAGCTAAGTCAGCAGATATAAAAGAAATTGGAGCCAGTGTGAACATGAACATGTGAGGTAATACCTGTCAGAATGTCGGATACGGTGAACAAAACCACCCCAGAGCCAGGCAGTCAGCCATATGAATTTTTACGGGAACATCATATAAAGGAAAATGGATACGTGAGTTGGAAACGGTTCCTTAAGTCAGAATATTCATACTTGTTCCCTGAGCAACCAAATCTCGAGGACGAGATTTCTTTAAGGGGGAAAGGTTTGTGACACCCTGGATTTTGGCCCTTTCTTTTTCTTTTGATTTTCTATGGATTTTTCTTGGATTTCTTTTTCTGTGGCTCTGTGGCCTTGAAACTTGGGAAGATCATCTCTTCTCAGGCTCCCAAGTGGCTTGTCATCCTCAAAACCATCTCAAGACCTTGTCATTTTCATCTTAGCCAAATCCCAATATTCTTTTTACTGGGAATATTCCTTTTTCTATTAAAGGGATAATCTTTTTTGCCCTAGGTTGTGAAACAACCTATATTTCTGTCACTCCCGAAATTCCCAAATAATTCTCATAAATTGTTTGGGTCGTATCTTCCACAGATATGTGGCATCATCAAAGATAATTCACAAATATTCCTTTTTCTCATTTTTCCCTAAGTGGCTTTTTGAGAAGGAAGTGCCATTTATCTTTGCTTGATTAACCCCAAACTTTTTGGACACTCTTTCATACCCATATCATTGTCTCATGTCAAAATTCAACTCAAGTTGCCTAGTAAATGTTCCTGAGCAATTTTTCAAAGTTTCTGTTCAAACAGAGGCCTTGTGAAGGAAGTACAAGCTAGGCATATCCAAATGAGTTGAAATTTTGCAAGATCCTTCATATACCAAAATCATGACTCTCCTCCAAATTTTAGCTCATGTAATCACTTTACATGAGCACACCATCAATTCTTGGTTTCTGGTCAGATTTTCAGGTTGTGAAGCAACTATATTTTATATTGCTTCACTCTTGCTGAAAATTTACCAGGACATGCTCCTACGCATATAAACTATCTCCACAAAAGTTGGGATCATTTTATCAAGCCATTTGACCTCTGCAATTTTCCTAAGATTCTGTCCAGAGAGCTACATTGTGAAGCAGGTACCATTTTGGTATTTCCAAATGGTATGAAACTTTTACAGTAGTCTCATATGATTATATAACTCATCTCCTCCAAATCTCAGCTTAATCCAATCATCCATGTGAGTGCTACTTCATGCTTTGTCTTTCTGACCAGTGGAGCACATTCTATAGCAAGTACCATTTATATTCATCCTAATGAGCTGCTAATTTGCAGAGGTCATCTTAGTGTGTGATCACACCATGCCAAAGCCCCGAGTCTATCCCCTCTTGTATCTTCCTCACCACAGCACAAACACTTTACTGTTTCACTACAAATCTGCTAGCTATGGTCATCACAAGCTCTACTATGCCCGTTGCTTTCCCTCTTGGCCCTCTCCTTGGTATGACTCATCGTGCTGACATGGTCGGCCGACCCTGGTGCAACCGCGTGCGCCAGTTCACGCGGTGACCACGGGGCAGACGAGCCAAATCTCGTGCTCTGCCAACCGCGTGCCCTGTAGCCGCCTCCTTCCTCCTCCTCTCGATGTCCCTCCATGTCATGGCTGCATCGCTATGGTTTTGTTGCCGTCGAGCTCGCCCGTGCCGCTACCTCCTCTGGTCCTATCGGCATTCTGGGAACCAGGGTACCCAGACTTGCCTGCCTGCGGCCCATGGCGTGGCTCCATCGACGGCCTGGTATGGCCCATCTACACCACCTTCAAGACAAGACCCTCGCGAGGCGGGCGACATCAAGACCTCCGGAGGGAGTGGCCTCCTTAGGCTGGCTCCTGAGGAGCGGAGATTTCTATGCAGGTGCCCACCTCATGAGGTCGAGGTGACGCAATCCATGACAACCAAGGCCAGGCGGGTGCCAGCTGGCACAGAGTGGCAGGTTTCCTCTTTGGTGCTAAGGAGGCAAGCGCAGGCGCTGGGTCCCAAGGAATCACCCAAAGGTTTCTATTCCCATGCAACGAGACCAAGACCGCCAGGATGGCAGGACGGATGTCATCGCCGAGCCCACCATGGCATCACGACCAGATGCTTTGCAGGCGAAGACCACCTTTCGTCAGGATAAGATGTACTACTTGTCCCCTTTCAAATTGGCTATTGTGGAATCCCTTCCCGCCTTCGTTTTCAGGGAAGAGGACCATGGCCACTATATATAGGTTAGCCACCAACATAGAAGGACAGATACGATCGGACCCAGAACAACTCACCCACACCAGAGCAAGCCTCGCGAGCTTGTTTATCCTCTGTACTAGTTCATCCTCAGCCCCTCGTGAGGCTAATCCACCACAAAGCAGGAGTAGGGTATTACACCGCAAGGTGGCCCGAACCTGGATAACTGCCATGTCCATCTTCTTCCCTGTTCTTCGAGCTAGGCTATAGGGTGGCGCGTTCGGTTGGCAGGATAGGTAGAGTTCTTCGCACATGCCCCAGAGTTCGAACCTTCTTTGGGTCTGCGGAGCCCTGAATCTGACATTTGGCGCCAGGTAGGGGCATGTCGAAGCCTCTCTACCATAGCTCGTTCCACCACCGTTCCACTGTTTCGTTGGCTGACACTCGCCGTGTTCGTGTCAAGCGCCGGGCCGCTCGTGTCGCCCAAATGGCACCCGCGGGCAACGGTGTCCCTTGCCGCTCCGCCTCCCCGGCGGCTAACGCCGCCACCGACCCTGCTGCTCACAAGCAGTAGGACTCATCGCTGCCGCCGTCCGTGCAGCGCGACGGCCGCACCGTGACTCCGTCACCCACTCCAGCCACGACGTCGTCTTCTCACGGCCGTCGTGGGCCGGTGAATGCACAGTCCGCGCTGCTCCTGGCATGTGAGCTTCTGCGTTATCGTCTAGCCAACGACCTCTATGACGACTGGCTTGCCTGCATCGCTGAGCTCGTCAGCGCCGCTGGTGAAGCCCCTGCACCATCTTGTTCGCTTCGCCCTCTGCTGTCCCAGGCGGGCGATGTGGCCCATGGCACACCTCCTCCCCCTCCGCTGCACGGCGAGGGCCCCGAGCAAGGCATGAGGCTCCCTAGCACGACCCGCCGCGTAGAGCGTTAGCGCGCGATGAAGAAAGCTGCCAGGTGGTGCAGCGGGCCCAAGGAGAAGCGCGTGCGCTCCTAGCACCACCATGTCAAGACCGCGTACCGCCAGAGGCGACCGCGCGTGGGCATCAAGATCAGGCTCCTCCCCAGCGGGTGGCCCCGGTGAATGCGGCAGGCTGCCATGCTTTCACCCCGGAGCTGCGCCGCATTGTCTGGCCCGGCAAGTTCAAGCCGGATCTGCCTCCACGCTACGAAGGCACCCCCGACCCCGCTGAGTTCCTCCAGCTCTACGAGCTAAGCATCGAGGCGGCGAAAGACAACGAGAAGGTCATGGCAAACTAGTTCCCCATGCCCTCAAGGACGGCGTGCATTCCTGGCTCCTGAACTTTCCGGTGGGATCGATCTCCTCCTGGGATGAGCTACACGAGCGCTTCATTGCCAACTTCCAGGGCACTCGCGACCGTGCTCCCTGGGTAGGCGACCTGCGATGCATCAAGCAGCAGCCAGGCGAAACCTTGCACAAGTACATACAGCGCTTCACCAACGTTCGCCTCAAGATCCCAAAGGTGTCAGACGAGGCCATCATTACGGCATTCTCTGAGGGTGTCCGGGATGTCAAGATGAAGGAAGAGCTCGCCATGCACGAGGATTTGTGCTCGGCTCTGGAGATGTTTAACATGGCCACCAAGTGCGCGAGGGCGGAGGAAGGTTGCCTCTCCCTCCTGGAGCTCCTAGAGGTCGACCCTGAAGATAAGAAGGCCAAGGCAAAGGACGTGAAGCGCAAGGGCCCAGCTGTGCTCGTGGCTGAGCCTGAGATGAAGCGCGGCTGTGACCACCCCGAGTCCTCCAAGGGCATCCGTCCGTTTTGCGTCTTCCATAACGTCCAACGACTGCCAAGAGCTCAGGGCAATCCGCGATGGGTGCTTTGGCCGCCGTACCGAGCGCAACGACTGTGGCTACGGCCGCAGAGGAGGCCGCAGGGGTGGCCGCTGGGACAACCGCGACCCCCGCCAGGAATGGCGCGGTCAGCCTCGTGAGGACCGCTGGCAGGGCCAGCCTCGCGACGGCCCCTGGAGGGACCAGCCTCGTGAGGACCGTCCTCAGGGCAACACCGGTCTCCCTCCGCTGCCGCCGCCGCCAAGGAGGAACGACGACCATTGCCAAGACGATGGGGCCGGGGCCTTCCAGGAGCCTCGTGCCATTGCCTGCATCCTGGGTGGCGCTCAGGCCGCCGCTTCCCATCGCATCTTCAAGCAGTTCGCTCGCGAGGTGAACGTGGCCCTCCCCAAGCTCGAGGCATCGCGCCCCCTCAGGTGGTCAAAGTACACCATCACTTTGACTCTACAGACCAGCTCAAGTGCTCAGCTGCCGCTGGTGCGCTCCCAATACTCTGCTCACCGACCATTAGCAACGTCCTCGTCACCAAGACACTCGTTGATGGCGGCGCGGGGCTCAACGTTCTCTCCGTCGAGACGTTTGAGACACTCCAGGTGCCATACGACCAGCTCCTCCCTACCAAGCCTTTCTCAGGAGTAACCGATGGCTCCACCACCCCCATAGGGCAAATTCGCCTCCCTGTCACCTTTGGCCAGCGAGACAACTACCACACCATGCTCATCGACTTCGATGTCGCCCACATTCACCTCCCGTACAATGCCATCCTCGGGTATCCAGCCCTCGCCAAGTTCATGGCGACGACTCACCACGGCTACAACGTCCTCAAGATGCCAGGAAGCGGCGGTATCATCATGGTCGCCTGCGATGAGAAGGCAGTGGTGTGCTCCCTTGAGCGCGCCTACCAGGCTCCGGCGGTCGAGAACTCCGACGACGAGGGTGCAATTCAGCCTCCTGAGGCCATCCCCAAGAAGAAGAAACAACTCCTCCCCAAGGGCCGCCAGGAGGCTGGTGCATCCGACGATCATGCCTCAGGCCCCATGCCCGCTGCTGGGGCGCCTTTCCCCCTCACATAGGAAGGCACGCCCGACGCCCCTCTCAGGATGGGCTCGGGGGCTCTCCTCTGGAGGGCCTCTGACCTGACCAGCGTCACGAGGGAGGCATTCGGGCACCACGTGGAGGCGTGCTTCAACGCGCACTTCTGTGAGCAGGGCGCAGGGCGTAAGGCGCCAGGCGCTCAGGAGTTCATCACCAAGGCAATCGAGGAGCTCCAGGAGGCACGAGCCATGCGTGGCGAGCGTCGCCCCGCATCGTCCAGTGTAGTTGCCGCCCCTGACATGGGTGGCGAGCTGCGCGTCTGCGTCAACATTCCAGGTCTCAATAGGGCCGCTTCTCAGGAGCTCTCCTGGCCGTCCCGCGTTGGACAAGTGGGGGCTGCCCCTGCAGCTACATCCGCATGTCGTTCGGCCTACTGAACATGGCTGCCTTGCAATAGCACTACATGCAGGGCGTCCTGGCGGCTTGCGAGGCCCGGCGTCAGGTGATCCTAACAGAGGAGGTCCCGGACTCTCGCGAGCTTCCCGGGCCTCCAGAGTCCCCGAGCCTCAGCAGTCAGCCGGCTCATGAGGAACGACCTCTGCAGCGCGCATCTTCAGCTATCCCAACGCTTCTACAACGACGGTGCCAGGTGACTTTTTGGTTTGTTCAATTGAGGACGCCCCTCGGGCTGCATTATCCTCGAGCTGTCAGGGACTGCCCCTGCAGCCCCACCATTTTGATTCGTGTACCCCGAACCAGCTATGCATATTCGAGCTATCATAGTTGTTGGCATTACTCCTGACGTCTCGTTATGTATGGAGTTGCCCCTCGCAGCTTCTGCGCGTTGCTAACCCACTTCTTGCTCATCCCACAACAAGGGCTACTGGCACGGCGCCTGTGCTCGGGTCCGTCCCTGCAGCGCTGATAAACCTAAGAGACCGAGCTCTGGCTCGCGGCCGGCCCCGCGCACGTCACCTCACCGGGTCCTTAGTGCCTTCGTCTTCTTTCGGAAAGATCACCGGCAGAATAGCAGACGCGGATGCGTGCCCTGTTTTCCTTTTTCGGCTAACTCGCAGGAATCTCCGGAGTTGGGACCACGAGCGGCCTCGCCAATGCCTTGGAGCGCAGCCCTTCCTAGGCATCTCCTCAGAGCCGGCTGTTTTCTCCTCACGCAAATCGCTTGGACGTTAAAGGGGGGGGGGCCCTGAGCATCACACCTCAGGGGCTCCTACTGGCTCTCGAGCCCTGACCCCCTGGCCTTGACCACGGTATCACGACCTGGCATACCAGCGATGGCTGAGCGTCGCTCGAGGGCTGGGACCCGAGGACGTAGAGCACCCAGGCAAGCGAGGGAAGCGGAGACAGCAGGAGCCCTGCGGAGGGGGCGTCGTCTGGGGGATGGCATGGCCCAGCGTCCCACGAGAAGCTCGTCCACGTGGCAAAAGAGTCACCACGGGCTCACCAAGATAAGTCACCCCACACACACAAGCGTGAACCTTAAGATCAACCCTTTGTCTCTAGCGATCTTGCTCGGGCAAGAATGCTTCCCTTGAGCATCGCGCCTCAGGGGCTCTTACCGGACCTTGGGTCGCTCACCTCCTGGCTTTGACCATGGCATCGCGACCTGGCATACCAACGACGGCCGAAGCTTGCCTGGGGACTGGGTCCTGCCGGTGTAGAGCACCAAGCTACCACGAGAATGAAAGGGGGAACCATGCCAAAGCGAGAGGCGCAAACATGACACTAACGGAGAATGATAACATTAAAGCGCGGGCGTCACAGTTATTT
Organism: Thinopyrum elongatum; assembly: GCA_011799875.1. Taxonomy (NCBI): domain Eukaryota; kingdom Viridiplantae; phylum Streptophyta; class Magnoliopsida; order Poales; family Poaceae; genus Thinopyrum; species Thinopyrum elongatum. The sequence continues at coordinate 452,543,114 of CM022298.1, read as the reverse complement.
ACATACCCCCACGGGTCCCGTCATGATTTTCACGCAAGAATGAAGCAAAGTAGAAACACCTAAGGACTACGGCCTCGGCAGCGTCGCCAACGATGTCGGGACGGCGCCCCTCCACGTCCTAGGCCCAGGCGCAGCGACGCGGTGGCTCGTAGCTCTCGTCGTCACTCAAGCTTGGTCCAGACGAGGCGCTGCTGCTACCAGAGGAGTTGCGGACAAGGTCAAGGGCAAGTTCATTCCTGGTGGCCTCGCCGTTTCGCTGGCCTGCTGGGGAGCCGCTGCCTTGATCTTCTCCCCTGGTGCAGTACTCCACGCGTCGGCCGTCCTCTCCGAAGACCTTGAAGAGGAGCGTCGAAGCCCCGTCGTACTCGAAGTGGATGGCGTGACCTCCCTCCGAGCGGTAGGCACGGACGACTGCGCCCCATCCCCGGGTCATGAAGACGTCGCCAGAGTCGACGACCTCGACCTCCGCCTCTGATGCTTGGCTGCAGTAGCCATTGTGTTGCAACCAAAGCTTGACGGGCCCCCATGGTGGAATCTCCCTTGCCAGAGGCCATAGGAGCCGGATCCATGTGCTCGGCGGCATCGCCGCCCACACCATGAACTCTTGGGCCGTGCCTTTGGCGTGGGTCTACGGGCGGATCGGCCGTGCGGCCACCGCTTGTTCTCCTCCCTGATTTTGCTCCTCGCGACGACCGTGGCCGCTCTCATGGACGGGGCTCTGCGTGCGAGCGTATGCGCGGACCGGGAAGCCTGGCGGAGCGCGTTCATGCCAGGGCCGCATTGGCGTAAGCGCCGCGGCGGCGTCGCGAGGGCAACCTCGCCTTTTCTTCGGCGGGAGCAGCTCGAGTTCCACCTGGGGGGCTTTTCCCTTCTCCGCGGCGGAGAACCTCCTCACTGGCGCCATGGAAGCTTCGGTAAGATGGCGGGGGAAATTAAGGAGAAGGAGGAGCAGGTGGCGAGAAGATGAAAATGAGCTGGGGGCTCCGCCCCCGCCCCATTTATAGGCAGAGGGAGGCCAACCGCCGGCCTCTCACGTTCCGAGCAATGATGGCTCCTTTGCATGCATCAGGCAGTTGTCAAGTCGGGCAGTTGCCGAGGCGGTGTGGGGAAGTGGAGACGCCCACGTCCCATCAAGCACCACAAGTCAGCCCGGTCCGCAGGCGATTGGGGCCTGCGGCGCTTCGCCTGGAAGCCAAGTCCGAGCGTGCCTTGGGCCCGGGGGCTATTGTCGGCGTTCTGGGAACCAGGGTACATAGACTTGCTTGCCTGCGGCCCACGGCGTGGCTCCATCGACGGCCTGGTAGGGCCCATCTACACCACCTTCAAGACAAGACCCTCGCGAGGTGCCAAGCCTCGCGAGGCGGGCGACATCAAGACCTCCAGAGGGAGCGACCTCCTTAGGCTGGCTCCTGAGGAGCGGAGATTTCTATGCAGGTGCCCACCTCATGAGGTCGAGGTGACGCAAGCCATGCCGACCAAGGCCAGGCGGGCACCAGTGGGCGCAGAGCGGCAGGTTTCCTCATGGTGCTAAGGAGGCAAGCACAGGCGCGGGGTCCCGAGGAATCACCCAAGGGTTTCTATTCCCGTGCAACGAGACCAGGACCGCCAGGACGGCAGGACGGATGTCATCGCCGAGACCACCGTGGCGTCATGACCAGAAGCTTTGCAGGCGAAGACCACCTTTCGTCAGGATAAGATGTACTACTTGTCCCCTTTCAAATTGGCCGTTGTGGAATCCCTTCCTGCCTTCATTTTCAGGGAAGAGGACCAAGGCCACTATATATAGGTTAGCCACCACCATAGAAGGAGAGATCCGATCGGACCCAGAAGAACTCACCCACACCAGAGCAAGCCTCGCGAGCTTGTTCATCCTCTATACTAGTTCATCCTCAGCCCCTCGTGAGGCTAATCCACCACAAAGCAGGAGTAGGGTACTACACCCCAAGGTGGCCCGAACCTGGGTAACTGCCGAGTCCATCTTCTTCCCTGTTCTTTGAGCTAGGCTGTAGGGCGGCGCGTTCGGTTGGCTGGATAGGTATAGTTCTTCACACATGCCCCAGAGTTTGAACCTTCTTTGGGTATGCGGAGCCCTGAATCCAATAGCTCCATTTTTGTCACGTCGGCCGAGCCTTCTCGAGCGTCCCCGAGCAATCCCCTGGCGTATATATAGGTGCCCCGAGTCCTCCCGCACCTCTCCGCTCTCTCCCCGGCCCTCCAAGCTCACCAAAGCCCCTCTCCCTCGCCTTTTTCTGCGCGGCCGTCGCTGGCCTCCTCTTGATTCCGGCCGCCCCGAGCCCCTCCTCAACCTCTAGCCAGCACCATCTTCTTCCCCACTCGCCGGCGCACCTCCCCCTCTCCTCATCCTGCCGCTGGAGCTACTGCGGACACCGTCCCCTTGTCCAGTTACCACCGCCCCTGCCCTCTGCCTCCTCAAGCCATGGCCGCTACACCCCTCTCCCTGCGCGGCTGCTGCTTCAGTTTGGCGCGGCGCCTCCGCCCGAGCCTGCCGGTGCTCCCGCCGCGGCCGGAGACGGCCGAAGCTGCCGGGCCCCTCGCCGGCCGAATGCCTCTACCTCCCCTCTATTCTTCGTGTCAGGAGGAGGAAGGAGACAGGGGAGAGAAGAGGAAGTCAACGCGGGGCCCAGCTGTAAGTGGCTAGCGGCCCGGGCCCGCATAAAGTAAGTGGAGGCATAATTTCAAAAATACGCTTTCGTCTCTGGAAAGCGTATTTTCCTTCTTCTTCAACTCAAAATACGCTTCTCTGTTCTAAAAGCGTAATCTCTGAAATACGTTTTCTGTTTTTCAGCCCAGGGCCCTGCTTGTGGGGAAACTTTTTATAGATTGGTCCCTGGTGTTCAACCTCTCGTATCTTCGTGACCGTAGCTCCTATTGAGGTGATTCCAAGTCTCACAGTTTCGTCTCGTCGAGCCCGTCATGTTGGTACCATTTTCATAACATTTTGACACTGTGAAAATGACCATTTTTCCCTTGCCCCAAACAGCCCGCTCTAAGGGAGAACTATTTTTGGCGAATCTTTCCGTGAATGCTTCGCACTTCTCCCCAGTAATTTCTTCCACCGTAGGCAAGCCACGATAAACACTTGCATGATGGATTTGTAGTAACCATGGTTTCCACTTGAATATTTAATAATTGTTTGCTCAGTACTACTGCCATTACTGTTTCGGTGATGCTTGTGGATCTATGCTTATCGTCATGCTATGCTCTTATGCACCCTGTTAGCATATGGTTTCTTGCTAATATTATTCTCATATGTCATGCTTGCTAGTAGTACATGCTGGTAATAGTGATGTTCCTCTGATGCGTGATTATCGTATGTTATACCTGTGTTATGCATGATCATCGCTATGCCATGTTCATCCGCATCAAGTAGACTAAGTGCGTTATTATTGTTGATGCTAATGATTCATATGTTAAGTGGTTATGCTTCTCATCCATGTTCATGTTGTTATCATGGTCAGTTCATCATGTTATATTGTATGACTCAGCGTCATTTGCATTCAAGTTTAACCGGACTTTAATCGAACTTGAACACATGTTGGCTGAGTCATAGTGCCATTGAGACGAGCTGACCAGTGCAACCACATTTGCTTTTATGGGAGGCCCTAATTGGGTCTATTGTCATGCCTCTCGCCGGTGCCTCCAACTAGGGAAGTTTATGTGCAAGCGGTACCCTGATCAGGTAGGCGGCCATAAACCTTGTGTGACCGTTGTTGTTGTATGGTACCATTGTCCCCGTTTGGGACTGTTTTTGTTTTGCCACGACGGTGGCCGTTGGATGTCCAGAGTGGCATTGGGGCCACCCATGACTTAGCCCAGAGGGAAGTTTGTCGGATTGCCCGGGAGAGTGTCATGCAATAGGTCAGTTTTGTCGGAACGCCGTTGGTCCACCCGAATGGGAGTACGAGGCCTTGGGTTCCGTAGTGTGGGCACAATGTACTAACCTTTGCAGAGTTTATAATCTATCGATATCCGCGTCCGCAGATATGAGCCCAGTTCGTAGTAGGTCACACTATGGGTCAACAGTAATAATAACCTGCTTAATAGTGACCCTGGTTCGAGGAGGAAAGAAGTTGGTTGATCTTTATGTGATTGCGAGAGGATCACCGTGGTATCGAGGATACCGAAGTTGGTTGATGTGTGTGGTGTTATGCGACAATCACGGGTAAGGGTCAAGCTCCTTGTGGTCATGTAATGATTACTACGGTATTGTTAATACCAAGCTTGATTTGATCCAGAGGTGATCGTGTAATGACCATGATGGTTAGTGATATATGTGGTGGTTACAAGGTAACCCCAAACAGAGTAAGTTGGTGCATGATATTGTTAAAATGTTGCATGCTAGTATAATTTTGTTCATATGTTCATGCGATGCTCATATTGTTCTAGTGATATCATGTTCTTCATTGCTAAGTAACCTGTAAATGCCTTGCTGTTGTTTGTCTTGATTGCTTTTGGTCTCTGGGCTGGAATACGGGGTGTTCCGGTCTCTCTGAGCCGGGGTGCCACAAGGCCTGGTATTAGAGCAGGTCTGGCTGTAGGACGCCCTAGTCCACGCGAGCGTTAGACAAACGGTAGTATAGAGTCTTGTTAGTCTACTGTATTTGATTGTTCCATTTGTTTGTCGTATAGCATGCATATAGACTCATTATCTTGTCACTAACGGTTAACCTTGTGAGTGTACGTGGCATCGGTTTTGATCCACTACCTGCAACCCTCCAGTTTTGCATTCCTGCTCTTCGGTGTTTGGCGTCATCTCTGTCCCAGCGGAGTGATGCCAAGGTACCAAGTGTTCCAGACACCATTTGTGGTATCGCATCCTTATCCTTTCGCCAGTCACCCCTATCGTTTCGGTGATAGCCATGTTTCTATCCCGAATCATGCCTTTCGACTCGCTGCTTCGGCAACCCTTACTGATCTTTGCTATCAGAAAAGGGCAATGCCAGCAAGCCCAGTTTTCCACCTGTATCCTACCTTGTCACCCCATTCTTTGGACGTGTACGGTTCCCTTCCGTACGCTTGATGATGGTGTGGTCCTGACCTCCGTGTTCCTCCAGATGATCACCAAGTCTGTCCTCACCTCCGTGTCCGCCCAGATGCGACTGGTGTTAAGCCATCGCTTGGTGTAACCTTGTTTACACCCACTCTTTCCACACTTGGATTCACTTACGTGCACACTGCCACAGCATGTTAGACCATAATGCCGGAGTTTCCGCGAGATCTGTGTGCTTAGGTATGCATGCATATTATTGTTGTGGGTAGCAGTAATGTGTGATGTTGCTTGGATATAATATTATTTGTATGCCTTGTGTGCTTTTGTTTCATTCGTTTCTTTTGTTTATTTCTTTGGGCCCTCGGTGTTACCTTATTTGTCCCCTTATTAAAGTTGCTCATCAACCAACACCGGACCCGAAGAATCAGCACGGAGTTCAAATATTTGAAAGCTCAGCTAAATAGTATGAAATTCTTAGCCGACTGTATTGTATTGGCACTATTTGGTCTGAATACAAATGATATCCTTGCTTGAATCTCAGCATCAAGTCTACATCAGTGTGCAGTCTTCATAGTAGTAATGATGGAATCAGCTGGAAGACACCTTTGGGGTGCACAACTAACAGTATATTATCGGTCAATGGTACATTTCATATGCACGGTTTGATTCCGCAGTGAATACGATTTTGAAACATGCTACAACTCGGAAGCCAGCCAAAATATGCCATGTACCCAACACTCAGCAAGAAGGATAATCGAACACCCTTTTTCATACAAGTAGTCGGCAGCAAAAATATTAAAGGGTATATATATATTTGGCATTGAGTCCACATATTTCAGATAGAAGCTTCTGGTGTAAGCAACCCAGTCTTCCCTCGCAAGCTACTAGAGAAGCTTACAATGCAAGTCTCCTCAGTCTTCCTCGGTACGATATGTGGATGACTTCCAGCACAAGGTACCCTGCCTTCTTCAGTAAGCTACCGCAGAAAGCTTCTGGCCTAAGGTACTGAGTCTTCCCCAGCAAGTCATTAAGGGGGGAAGCTTCTGAGGTACGGTACCCAGTCTTCTTCAGCAAGCTGTCTGATGAAAGATTCGAGCACAAGCTATTTAGTCTTCCTCAGCGCGAACGCTTTCAGCACAAGCTTCCTCAGTATGGCACTGATACAAGGTATTACACCGCGAGTTGACAGCATATGGCAGTGCATCTAAAAAATTAGGTCCACAACAGTTTGGTCAGGAACACGAGCTAATCTGGACACAAGTGTCTCTCTCAGGAACCAAATGCTCAACTACGTATGCTTTCATTGTGAGCAGACAACCAAGGTCTTGCAAGTCACTCGAATGATGATGTAAATAGAATCTGACAACCACATGAGTATTGTTAAAAGAAGGAAGCTAGATATACACATCAGTGTGACAAAGGACTATGAAGATTGACGACAACAGTGAGCTCGGTACCAGTACGTGTGAACCTGGTATATGATCCTGATGAGCCCTTGTCTACTTTTCTCCGGTGACGGCACCACACATGTGTTCTGAGCTGTTTCTGGCCATCCGGGGTGGATGCCGACTTTATATTTCTCTATTCAACAACTGTCACGAGTTTTGACCTGCTTTCCGGCCGTCTCGTACAACTGTTGAATTTCTTTTTGTGACAGTGGCCCTATGCTCTGAGCTGCTTTTCGGCTGTCTTAGGGAACTAACACTTTCTTCTTATCAACACAGTCTCATGCTCTGAGCTGCTTTTTGTCTGTCTTGAGCCGTGGTTGAGTTATTTCAGTAATGTCCCAGATCAGAGTTGTAAAGACTGTTCTGGTGGCTACTAATTTATTTGCTGATTTCTTGCAAGGGTTCGGATGATCATTTCCCTACGGTTAAAACTTGAGAGATGATGAACCTGCCATTTAAATGATGTTACCATGTCAGGAGATGAGGATAAAAGTACGCCTGTCGAAATATTTCCCCTGACAGTACCTATGGTCCCACAAAGAATATATATATGGTTAAGCTCCTTCCAGCAAAGGATCCAGACAAGGAGACCAATGATGAAGGTGCAAGACCGGCAATACAGGACCTCATATCAAGGCAACCCGTTTATCCAGCTGTATATGCTCAAGATCGTCAGTATGGTATATCCAAGTCGGTCGCGTCAAACGAAAGGTCAGCTCAACCGATTGACTTCAGTGACCGTGTTAAAGCATCGCACGGCCTACTATTCACATGAATATACCGACAAGATGAGTAATCAGAATTTTGAATCACAGTCTCGTAGCATGTGCCCTCACATATGAGGATCAGTTAGAAGCTAGTCTGCCATGAACAAGATTCTTCCGACAGACCCACTGGCAGTCAAGTCAGTGGACACTGTCATTATAAGGCCATACCCCTTTATGCTGGTCCCGACAAACGACAATCAAATCTTTGGTATGGATTTGATACTCAAGACAGTGGAGCTAGCCAAGGTGAGTCAGAAATCCCCGCAAGAAGTCAGATTTTGCCAGGAGAACAATATGATTCACAACACTGTGTTGAACCCGGAGGGACATGCAGCTATTGGAGCAACCCAATGCAAGGAGTAAGATATTTGGTGTCCACCAAGAAACTTGTTCACAACTCCATGGAATGTGGTCGGTGTGGTACAACCATCAGAAACAACTCTCGGACTTGTGAGAAGGGCACGCGTTGCAGTCATGATCATTTTTCGCACCTCAGCTAAGTCAACAGATATAAAAGAAATTGGAGCCAGTGTGAACATGAACATGTGAGGTAATACCTGTCAGAATGTCGGATACGGTGAAGCAAACCACCCCAGAGCCAGGCAGTCAGCCATATGAAATTTTACGGGAACATCATATAAAGGAAAAAAGGTTACCTGAGTTGGAAACGGTTCCTTAAGTCAGAATATTCATACTTGTTCCCTGAGCAACCAAATCTCGAGGATGAGATTTCTTTAAGGGGGCAAGGTTTGTGACACCCTGGATTTTGGCCCATTCTTTTTCTTTTGATTTTCTATGGATTTTGCTTGGATTTCTTTTTCTATGGCTCTGTGGCCTTGAAACTCTGGAAGATCATCTCTTCTCAGGCTCCCAAGTGGATTGTCATCCTCAAAACCATCTCAAGACCTTGTCATTTTCATCTTAGCCCAATCCCAATATTCTTTTTATTGGGAATATTCCTTTTCTATTAAAGGGATAATCCTTTTTGCCCTAGGTTGTGAAACAACCTATATTTCTGTCACTCCCAAAATTCCCAAATAATTCTCATAAATTTTTTGGGTCATATCTTCCACAGATATGTCAAAACCCTTCCTTGGCATCATCAAAGATAATTCACAAATATTCCTCTTTCTCATTTTGCCCTAAGTGGCTTTTTGAGAAGGAAGTGTCATTTATCTTTGCTTGATTGACCCCAAACTTTTTGGACACTCTTTCCTACCCTTATCATTGTCTCATGTCAAAATTCAACTCAAGTTGCCTAGTAAATGTTCCTGAGCAATTTTTCAAAGTTTCTGTTCAAACCACTGTTCAAAAAATCTACCGATTCAGCGATTAATCTTCCGATTTATCGCTAATCGGGGGGTGACCGATAAGATTATGCCTTATCTTCACTGTTTATCCTTTGGACCGATTTATCGCCCTGACAAGCGATTTATTGGGAATCTACCGATAAATCGGACTTATTCGTAGCACTATGTTTGCAAAAATTATGTTTATTTGTGTTTTGTGGATCTTGCTATGCAATATGTATTGTTGTCCTATTTTGTTTATCATTATACGAGGATTCAAAGGCTAGGAATCAAGGTAACACTTTTGTCCAATAATTTTTTGGTGTTGAATATAGCATATTTTAGTGTTGGGAACCTGGGATTTGCAAAAAAGGTCCGATTAATAGTTGACCGATAAAATCGATTAATCGGCCAATTTCTGATTAATCTCTAATTCCTAGCTGACCGAGACGATAACGATAAGCGATATCCTCAACATTGGTTCAAACAGAGGCCTTGTGATGGAAGTACAAGCTAGGCATATCAAAATGAGTTGAAATTTTGCAAGATCCTTCATATACCAAAATCATGACTCTCTTCCAAATTTTAGCTCATGTAATCACTTTATGTGAGCACACCATCAATTCTTGGTTTCTGGTCAGATTTTCAGGTTGTGAAGCAACTATATTTTATATTGCTTCACTATTGCTAAAAATTTGCCAGGACATGCTCCTACACATATAAACCATCTCCACAAAAGTTGGGATCATTTTATCTAGCCAATTGACCTCTGCAATTTTCCTAAGATTCTGTCCAGAGAGCTACATTGTGAAGCAAGTACCATTTTGGTATTTCCAAATGGTATGAAACTTTTACAGTAGTCTCATATGATTATATAACTCATCTCCTCCAAATCTCAGCTTAATCCAATCATCCATGTGAGTGCTACTTCATGCTTTGTCTTTCTGACCAGTGGGGCACATTCTACAGCAAGTACCATTTATATTCATCATAATGAGCTGCAAATTTTTAGAGGTCATCTTAGTGTGTGATCACACCATGCCAAAGCCCCGAGTCTATCCCCTCTTGTATCATCCTCACCACAGCACAAACACTTTACTGTTTCACTGCAAATCTGCTAGCTGTGGTCATCACAAGCTCTACTATGCCCGTTGCTTTCCCTCTTGGCCCTCTCCTTGGTATGACTCATCGTGCTGACATCGTCGGCCGACCCTGGTGCGACCGCGTGCGCCAGTTCAAGCGGTGACCACGGGGCAGACGAGCCAAATCTTGTGCTCTGCCAACCACGTGCCCTGTAGCCACCTCCTTCCTCCTCCTCTCGACGTCCCTCCATGTCCTGGAGCTAGCCCGTGAGCTCCTGCATCGTTCTGCACCTCTGCCCCGCCCTACATCGCTGTGGTTTCGTTGCCGTCGAGCTCACCCGTGCCGCTACCTCCTCTGCTCCATTTTTGTCTTGTTGGCCGAGCCTTCTCTAGCATCCCCGAGCTATCCCCTGGCCTATATATAGGTGACCCGAGTGCTCCCGCACCTCTCTGCTCTCTCCCCGGCCCTCCAAGCTCACCGGAGCCCCTCTCCCTCGCCTCTGTCCACCGCGGTCGTCGCCGGTCTCCTCTTGATTCCGGCCGCCCCGAGCCCCTCCTGCACCTCTAGCCACCACCATCTTCTTCCCCACTCGCCGGCACACCTCCCCCTCTCCTCATCCTACCGCCGAAGCTGCCGTGGCCGCAGTCCCCTTGTCCGGCTGCCGCCGCCCCCTGCCCTCTGCCTCCTCAAGCCGTGGCCGCTCCACCCCTCTCCCTCCGCGGCTGCTGCTTCTGTTTGGCGCGGCGCCTCCGCCCGAGCCTACCGGTGCTCCCGCCGTGGCTGGAGACGGCCGGAGCTGCCTCTCCTTTGTTCTTTGCGTCGGGAGGAGGAAGGAGACAGGGGAGAGAGGAGGAAGTCAATGCGGGGCCCAGCTGTAAGTGGCTAGCAGCCCGGGCCTGCACAAAGTAAGTGGAAGCGTAATTTCAAAAATACGCTTTCATCTCTAGAAAGCATATTTTCCTTCTTCTTCAACTCAAAATACGCTTCTCTGTTCTAAAAGCGTAATCTCTGAAATACGTTTTCTGTTTTTCAGCCCAGGACCTGTTTGTGGGGAAACTTTTTATAGATTGGTCCCTGGTGTTCAACCTCTCGTATCTTCATGATTGTAGCTCCGATTTAGGTGATTCCAAGTCTCACGGTTTCGTCTCTTCGAGCCCGTCATGTTGGTACCATTTTCATAATGTTTTGAAATTGTGAAAATGACCATTTTGCCCTTGCCCCAAACAGCCCCCTCTAAGAGAGAACTGTTTCCGGCGAATCTTTCCACGAATGCTTCGCACTTCTCCCCAGTGATTTCTTCCACCCCAGGCAAGCCACGACAGACACTTGCATGATGGATTTGGAGTAACCATGGTTTCCACTTCAATATTTAATAATTGTTTGCTCAGTACTACTGCTATTATTGTTTCGGTGATGCTTGTGGATCTATGCTTATCATCATGCTATGCTCTTATGCACCCTGTCACTACTAGGGAAAACCTTATAGACAGAATATTACCAGCAGCACGGTTTAAAAAAAGGCGCTACTCCTACTTAGCAGTAGCGCTCTACAACAAACAGTGCTACTGATATCCACATAGCAGTAGCGCGTCAGGAGGAAATAGCGCTACTACTACAATTGCCACGACCTTGCCGCCAGACTAGGTATAGCAGTAGCGCGTGTTTCCTAAACGCGCTACTACTATGTCGTTTAGCAGTAGCACTTTATGTTAACATGCGCTACTGCTAAAGCCATCCTATCTTCTCCAACCGACCGCCCCTCACTCTCCGCTCTCCACTCCACTCTCACTCTCCCCCGCACCCCCCGTCGTCCACCGCCGCCGCCGTTCCCCGACCACCGCCACCGCCTCTCCTGCTCCTCCTCCACTAAGGCAGTTCCTCCATCCCTCCTCCTTCCACCTCCCTCCCCTCCTCGTCCCTCTCCCGATCCCTCCCTCCCTACCGCGCCCTCCTCCCTCCTCCTCCGGCCAAGCCCTCCGCCGGCAGCCCTCCTCCCCCTCCTCCTCTCTCCTCCCCCTCCCCCACCCTCTTCCCTCCTCCTCCTCCTCCTCCCACCCGCCCTCCTCCCCTCCTTCTCTCTCCTCCCTCCTCCTCCTCCCTCCTCCCACCCCTCCTCCCTCCTCCTCCTCCCTCCTCCCTCCTCCTCCCCCTCCTCTCACCCCCCCTCCTCCCTCCATCTCTCCTAAACCCTAAACTATTTTTTACTGTTCTTGTATAATGTAGTTTGTTTTACTGTTTTTTCGTAAGTGTTTAATAGAAATAGTTTATTTAGGAACTGGTTAATAGAACTAGTTTATTTATATTAAGTGCTTAATAGAACTAGTTTATTTACAGTAAGTGCTTAATAGACTAGTGAATAGGTTTTTTGAATATAAAAAAAAATTAGTAATAGAAAATTTTAGTAATATAATTTTTTAGGTATAGAAAATTTTCAATTATAGAAATCTATTGGAATGCTATATGAGAAATTTTTAGGTATCAAATTTAGTAATAAAAAAATTTAGTAAGAAAATTTAGGTATAGAATTTTTTTGTAATTTTGTTTTTCAATATAGAAATGTATTGGAAAATTTAATTATTTTTATGTCATTATCACTTTGTCATCAAAGAATGCTATATGAGATTTGATGGTCTAAAATTTTACTAGGTGGAATATGCAGGCGTTGTAGAGTCGTGTCTCCTTGGAGTGATCGTCATCCGAGCTACCTCTACTTTCTCTACACCCGAGTCGGTGAGCTAAAAGTCCACCTCCTCCTTCTCTACTCCTCGATGTTGAATAGAGTAGAACTAGGGTATTTAGTTATGCTTCTTAACCAAATGAAATGTTCAGGTTATAAGATATATTGAAATGTTTTTGTCAATATTGAACCATTGAAATGCAATGAGCACCAGTTTAAGCATCGTTGTATGTGTATGGACATCTTTGTATCTCAGGGAAAATCCGAGTGGCCTATGTTTTGCCGGAGTGTTGATTCATTTCCGTTCCGGAAAATTTCAGGCGCTCGATATATCCTATTTTAGCAAAGGTCATGCCGGATTTTTCCGTGAATTTAAGCATGACTTGTGCTAGAATATGTAGGAAATATTGAGTGCCCCAGATTTGCTAGAAAGAGAATTAAACGACATTTTGAGTTGACTTTAAGTCTGTCGGGGCTCCATACATGACAGTCAAAAAATCAGTGAGGGAGAGTCTCCACCATATATGAGAGAAGAAGAATGTCGACTGTTGTCGTGGGGGGCGCTTCTCCTTCTTCTCTTTGTGCTAGACCTTTGTTATGCACTAGGGGAAGGAGGAGTAGCGACCATCACCGACGGTCGCAATATCAGAGAGGGAGTGCCCACCATATACGTGAGATAAGAGTTTAGGAAGGAAGACTCGACAGACCTAAAGTCAACCTGCTGCATATTGAGTAATAGTGATCTGTGTGTTGAGTTTCCTGGTAGTTGCCTTCGATTGATTTTCAATTAATGTTTCAACTATGAACATAGGAAATGTCTGACGATGAAAGGGAAATTCGTTATGTGAGAATACTGCAAAGACGAGCGCGGCCTGTGCGACAGGCCTCACCTAGTTGGTGGTAGGCGCTTCAGCATCATGCTGGATGAGAACTTCGAAGTGGATACAGTAAGTCACAACGACAAGTCTTTTTTCGTAATTAAGCATGACTTCTGCTTCTTTTGCTTCAACTTATAATTTTAATTTTTTTCAATTCTACTAGCGTATCCCCTGCCATGCAAGAATTTATGTCTTGGATAAGATTGGTTTCAGTACTATGGAAAGTATGGAGGTAAAGAGAGTTCACTTGAGGATCGAGCATGGTTATACTTTTGCTGTAAAATTATACAATGCAGACACTTACTCCTATTTTGAATGCAAATATTGGAGAGCACTATGCAAGGCTTATGCATGTGAGCCTAATATGCTTATCACCTTTGATATTCGTCCGGAAGATGAAATTGAAGGTAATATTGATATCAGTGTCGATGTGCAGACGCCTCCAGTTCTACCATTATGTGAGTTTCTCAACCATATTTATTAAGTAATTTATATTGTTTATTTAAAAATAGTTGACAACTAATTTATATTGACAGGTTATTTCCATTCAAGCAAACATGTCCGGCGCTTGGTAGACATCACCTACTACTGTCCTGGGGCTGAACTAAACTGCGAGGAGATAAGTCATTATGTTTCATGGCTTGAGGATCTTGATACTGTCAAGACAGGTTATTTTCCTGGACTTCGAAATATTAGTACTCAATATGTGCGACCACTAGTGTGTGTATTGAACTACGGTCACATCTATTTAGGAAAGATGGTAAGATTTTTACTATTTGTCCTCAGTGCATCTTTTGCATACATTATTTTTTAAGCTAAACTTCATTGCTAAGTATGTTACTACGATGTTCTTCAACAGGGACTCCCGATGAATGTTGTGCCTCGTTGGATCGAGCCTAAAGGTCGCATGACAATGGTTAGCTTACGGCCAAGATATCCTGCATTGCACATGAGTGCATTCATGATTTCTCAAAGCGAGCAAGTCTTAATAGTCAAGGACTGGAGCAAAATTGTGAAGGATCACAGCAGAGAAGTACTAGGGGGCAACAATCAGAAGCGCAGCCTACAATTAGAAGATAGGTTCATCTGCATTCTCCAATATGATGAAGCAGGAGTGCTACACATGTTTTATGCTATTTTACTTGAGAGAGAGCAGCAGGAGTGATTAGCTAGCTAGAATGAGTTTAAAGATGATGATGTGCTACACTATGACTATGATGATTAAATAGCTAGTGTTGGTGGTAATGACTATGATGATTATTATTAGCTAGTGTTGGTGGTGATTAGATAGCTACACTATGACTATGATGATTAAATAGTGTTGGTGGTAATGACTATGATGATTATTAGCTAGTGTTGTTGGTGATGATATGATGCAAGAGTTTTTATATTAATATGATGATGATGACAATGTTGATCATGATTATCATGATGATTTGTTATTATGATAATGATTAGTTATTATGATAATGATTAGTTATTATATCATTGGTGGAAGGAACGCGGATTAGATTCATGTGGATGGATCAAAAGTGACCAAAAGTTGAATTAGTAGGATCGTCATCCTAATTCAACTTTTGATTCATCCAAATGAATCTAATCCATGTTTCTTCCTCACAATGATATATTAATTCATCATGGACATAATGATATAACGACCTCTTAATTGGTACTGTATCAAAATTTGTATAATGGCATATAAATACACTAAAAAAAGAAAAACAGAATAATAGTAGCACTGGACAGGAAGCACACTACTACTAGTTAGATTAGCAGTAGCGCTGGAAACAATACACGCTACGGCTATATGTCTCAGCAGTAGCGTGTGTTACACGCGCTACTGCTAAGGAATAGTTGTAGTGCCTTACTAGTAGCGCGGGGCCCCGCGCTACTAGTAGGCATTAAACCCGCGCTACTACTAGGCTTTTCCCTAGTAGTGTGTTAGCATATGGTTTCTTGCTAATATTATTCTCATATGTCATGCTTGCTAGTAGTACATGCTGGTAATAGTGATGTTCCTCTGATGCATGATTATTGTATGTTATACCTGTGTTATGCATGATCATCGCTATGCCATGTTCATCCGCATCAAGTAGACTAAGTGCTTTATTATTGTTGATGCTAATGATTCATATGTTAAGTGATTATGCTTCTCATCCATGTTCATGTTGTTATCATGGTTAGTTCATCATGTTATATTGTATGACTTAGCATCATTTGCATTCAAGTTTAACTGGACTTTAATCAAACTTGAACACCTGTTGGCTGAGTCATAGTGCCATTGAGACAAGCTGACCAGTGCAACCACATTTGCCTTTATGAGAGGCCCTAATTGGGTCTATTGTCAAGCCTCGCGCTGGTGCCTCCAACTAGGGAAGGTTATGTGCGTGCGGTACCCTGTTCAGGTAGGCGGCCATAAGCCTTGTGTGCCCGTTGTTGTTGTATGGTACCATTATCCCTGTTTGGGACTATTTTTGTTTTACCACGACGGTGGCCGTTGGATGTCCAGAGTGGCATCGGGCCACCCATGACTTAGCCCAAAGGGGAGTTCGTCGGAGTGGCCGGGAGAGTGTCATGCAATAGATCGATTTTGTCGGAACACCGTTGGTCCACCCAAATGGGAGTACGAGGCCTTGGGTTCCATAGTGTGGGTACAGTGTACTAACCTCTGCAGAGTGTATAATCTATCGATAGCCGCGCCCGCGGATATGGGCCCAGTTCATAGTAGGTCACACTATGGGTCAAAAGTAATATTAACCTGCTTAATAATAACCCTGGTTTGAGGAGGAAAGAAGTTGGTTGATCTTTATGTGATCGCGAGAGGATCACCGTGGTATCGAGGATACCGAAGTTGGTTGATGTGTGTGGTGTTATGCGATAATCACGGGTAAGGATCAAGCTCCTTGTGGTCATGTAATGATTACTATGGTATTGTTAATGCCAAGCTTGATTTGATCCTGAGGTGATCGTGTAATGACCATGATGGTAAGTGATACATGTGGTGGTTACAAGGTAACCCCAAACAGAGTAAGTTGGTGCATGATATTGTTAACATGTTGCATGCTAGTATCATTTTGTTCATATGTTCATGCCATGCTCATATTGTTCTAGTGATATCATGTTCTTCATTGCTAAGTAACCTGTAAATGCCCTGATGTTGTTTGTCTTGATTGCTTGTGGTTGCTGTGAGCTTGCAAGTACATTCAATGTACTGACCTAGCGTGGCATGCCAGTTTGCAGGTCATGCCTTGTCTGCTTGCTTTTTTGCCGTGGATCCCGAGTTTGCGAGCTAGGATAAGCGTTCCGGCCAGAGTCCCTACAGAGTGGAGTCCATCGCTGTCGTCGCTGTTCCGCTGCTAGAAGTTATTCCGCTGCTAGCATAGAGCAACCTGAGCAGGCGTAGTGTCGCCGTGCCGATGTAAATTGTTGTGATATCGGAACCCTTGTATCCGTGTCATTTGTAATAAAGAGTTGATTTGTTCTATGCCAAGCAGTGCCGTATTCCTGAAGACTTGATCTCTGGGATGAAATACGGGGTGTTCCGGTCTCCTTGAGCCAGGGTGCCACAAACGATGAACCGTGGCCGAGTAAGTAGTGGCACGTGTCATAGTAGAGCCCCCGACGTAGCAGTTCTGGCTGTCCCGTCTAAACCGTGTACACGTACATACAACCACATGCCAAAAAATACGGCCACGTACATACATACGGGCGGGGTCTCAAAACGCGTACTCGCGCATACGGATCGCTAGGACTCGTGTACATGGAGAGGCAACGGACGGCAGTAATGGCGTCCTATTCATTGGTAGCCAGCCGGCTGGGTTGGAACAGAGGAAACAACATTGTGTTCATCAGGTGGTAACCGACTGGGTCGGAATGCGTCCTGTTCAACGGGAGCCAACCGGCTTGGATGGAACAGCCGAAACGGGCTCTGGCATACTGCAGAATGGAGGAAACGGCCTTTAGTTCGACCGCCTATGGTCGAAACGGGATCCTGTTCATAGAGAGGGGCCTGGCATACCACAAAACGGAGGAAACGGACTTCTGTTCGAGCGCTACGGTCGAAATGGGGTCCTGTTCATCGGGAGGGGTGTGGCGTACCGCAAAACGGAGGAAACGGACTTCTGTTGGAGCGCCTACAGTCGAAACGTGGTCCTGTTCATCGGGAGGGGTGTGGCGTACCGCAAAACAGGACTCCACGGGCTACTGTTCATCCTCCGTCTACTACCTCGCTCTATCCTCCACGGGCTATTGTTCATCCACCATCGACTTCCTCCAGCCTCCACCTGCTACTGTTCATCCACTGTGACTTCCTCCTGCCTCCACCATCTACTGTTCATACAGCCTCCACCGGCTACTGTTCATCTAGCATCCATGCGGTACTGTTCATCGACCCCCAATCGGCTGGGGTGTGGCGGCCTCCTTGGGGTCCTGTTCATCCAGCGGCAACCGCCTACTACCACGGGGTCCTATTCATCCAACCCCCACAACCAACAACCAGCTCCACTCACCATGTCTCAACTCATTCTAAGTACCGCGCGCACGGTAGCAATGGTCACTGTTCATCTAGAGACAACCCAACACCGACTGGCTATGTCTCGCACGGGGGCTCGATCGGCTTCAGTAAGCAGTAGTAGTGAGCGATCGCTCGGGTTCAGTTAGTAGCAGAAGCGAAGGAATCGCTTGGGTTCAGTTAATAGCCAAGGGATCGATCACTCGGGTTTAGTAATGTAGCTAGTGCGATGGCTTGGGTTCAGTTAGCCAACGCCTCGCACGCCCGTGCGCGTATGAGGGGGAAATGTGCAAACCACAGTGCATCGCTCGGCCTCGACCAGCCACCGTAACCAGGAACTCCCCGATATTTTCCTCGCCCTCGCTTCTACCATGATTTTTTCTGTCATGGACGGCCCAAAGAATGTCATACAGGTGCGTCTCCGGCCCGCCCAGGATGAAAAGCCCAATTTCTGTCATGATTTTTGTCATAGAAGTAGGAGCCCCCCACATCTATGATGATACATGTTTTTGTCACAATTATCGTCATAGAAGTTTCATAAGAATGACATAATTTTTTTTCGTTTGGGCCATAATGTCACGGATGTGTCTTTTTATTGTAGTGGTATCGGCAGGCCTAGGCTGCCGCCCATTGAGCCATCCCATCATGCGCCTACCAGCGATCTAGTCATTGGCGGGGTTCAGGGCGCTCGTGGGAATTAAACAGTGAGGACAGGGTTCCAGGGAGGAAGCCCATTCCCAAAGAGCTCTTGGCTTGTTGTTGCTGCCATGGATCAGCCTCTCTCTAGCACGACGATCTTACCGTTGAGAGTCTTTGGAAAGATCTGCATCTTGTGGTCTTGGTCTTGACAATGATTTGCATGCCACCCGGGAAGGGGCATGGACTTGGTCGTGCATGCTGTTGGCCTATGTTGCCCGTTGGCGGGACTGCCGCAACCCACACAAGATGGCTCCATGGGGACCCTAGTCTTCATGGGGTAATCAGTGAAGTTGTCATCGAGCTCTTGGGATGCGGCCCGATGGTCCTGCCGAAGAATCGGGATGAGATGTGATATGTCTCCAACGTATCTATAATTTTTTATTGTTCCATTCTATTATAGTATCAATCTTGGATGTTTTATATGCAATTACAAGCAATTATATATCATTTTTGGGGACTAACCTATTAACTTAGTGCCTAGTGCCAGATGCTATTTTTTGCCTGTTTTTTGTTTTTCAGAATATCAGTACCAAACGAAGTCCAAATGCCACGAAACTTTTGGAGATTTTTTTTGGATAAAAGAGACACTAGAAGCTTCGGGAGAGGGCCAGAATACGAAGGAGGTGGCCACGAGCCACCAGGGTGCGCCCAGGGGGATAGGCGCACCCTGGTGCCTCGTGGGCCTGCCTTTGCTCTGTTTGACCTAATTCCGCCTCTATAAATTCTCTAAAATTGGGAAACACATAGAGAGCCACCCAAAATACTTTTTCCGCCGCCGCAAGTTCCTGTTCTCGTGAGATCCCATCTGGAGGCATTTTTCGGCACTCTGCTGGAGGGGGAATCAATCACGGAGGGGCTCTACATCAACCTTGCTGCCCTTCCTATGATGTGTGAGTAGTTTACCAGAGACCTATGGGTCCATAGTTAGTAGCTAGATGGCTTCATCTCTCTCTTTATCTTCAATACAATGTTCTCCTCGATGTTCTTGGAGTTCTATTCGATGTAATCACTTTTTGCGGTGTGTTTGTTGAGATATGATGAATTGTGAGTTTATGATCAGATTATCCATGAATATTATTTGAATCTTCTCTGAAATCTTTTATGCATGATTATTATAGCTTCGTATTTCTCTCCGATCTATTGATTTGGTTTGGCCAACTAGATTGATTTTTCTTGCAATGGGAGAGGTGCTTTGTGATGGGTTCGATCTTTGCGGTGCTCAATCCCATTGACAGAAAGGGTAATGACACATATTGTATCATTGCTATTAAGGATAAAAAGATGGGGTTTATTCATGCGTGAGTTTACTTTGTCTACATCATGTCATCTTGCTTAAGGCGTTACTCCATTCTTTATGAACTTAATACTCTAGATGCATGCTGGATAGCGGTCGATTTGTGGAGTAATAGTAGTAGATGTAGGCAGGAGTCGGTCTACTTGTCTCGGATGTGATGCCTATATACATGATCAATACCTTGGATATCGTCATGATTTTTTGCTTTTCTATCAATTGCCAACAGTAATTTGTTTACCCACCGTATGCTATTTTCAAGAGAGAAGCCTCAAGTGAAAACTATGGCCCCCGGGTCTACTTTTATCATATATTAAAATCCAAAAATACCTTGCTGCAATTTTTCTTTATTTATTTTATTTCGTATTTTATCTATCTATCTATCACTACAAAATTTAATCTTGCAAGTAATCGTCAAGGGATTGACAACCCCTTGTTCACGTTGGGTGCAAGTATTTGTTATTTTGTGTGCACGTACAGCTAACGAGGTGTTGCGTGATTATCCTACTGGATTGATATCCTGGTTCTTAATTGAGGGAAATACTTATCTCTACTGCACTACATCATCCCCTCGTCTTCGGGGAAATACCAACGCAACTCACAAGTAGCAAGATGGCGCCCCTTCCCTTCTTAGCTCTAAAGGCTCTTGATACGACCATTTTGCATCATTATTTCTTATTATAATTTATCTTATTTAAATGATATAGGTCACATTATGGTGCAATTCCAATGCCTTTTCTCTCTTAAATGCAAGATATACAAAGAGAGGGGATTACCGGCAGCTTGAATTTTGGACCTAAAATATCAAAAAAAAAAGAGAAAGCAATTCTCCGGAGCTCAAAAAGAAGTTTGGATTTTTGGTGAATTATTTTGGAGTTTATGATGAATTATGGAGCAAAGATATGCCAGAGGGGGCCCATCAGTCAGCCACACGCCTAGGTGGTGCGGCCTACCCCCTGGTCGCACCCCCTGCCCGTGTGGGCCCCCGGTGATCATTCATGGCATACTCTCACTTAAACATTACGTCCGTGATAAGTAGACCGTTAAACTTACTGACATCTACTACATTACTCCATTGAAGACCGCTATCCAGCATACATCTTAAAGTATTAAGTTTGGAAGAAACAGAGTAACACAATAAGCAAGATGACATAATGTAGACAGAAAGAAACCTAGCAATGAGATTAACCCCCATCATTTTATCCTTAGTAGTAACAATATAATGTTGTAAATATGCCCTAGAGGCAATAATATTTGTATTATTATATTTCCATATTCATAATTAAAGAGTTTAATTATATTCTATGATATAACTGCTATGATCCTGGAATTTGCGATTCAGTGGAAAACTCATAGGCATGTGTGGAATGATAATGGTAAATAAAAGGTTCCTAGTCTCGCCTCTAGGACTAGCTCAAGTGTTGTTGGTGATCACATTTTCTAGATCTTAGGATATCGGTAAGTGTAACGATGATCCTAAAACAACATTGAGATTATGACGTTAGAAGAACGATCATATTGAATCGACACAATATTGTGTGTTATGAATTGAGTTAATATCGTCTGCATTCAATTGTAATAACACAGAGTGTTAACATGTGATATTGCTCCTTAGACCATGAGAGTATCATGGCCACTACTTACTAGATAATGGGCTTTGGTTTTCTCAAACGTCACTTGTAACACGGTGATCATAACGACAACTTACAAGTTCATCAGAAAGTTTGAAAAGTGACCGGATAGCTCGACAGTGGGATTTGCTCCTCCGATGATGGAGAGATATTCTTAGGGCCCTCTCGGTGTGACGGCATCAATCATCGTCTGGCCAGACAAACGTGACTTCGTCATGGGGACGCCAGAACACAATAATGAGAAAGAAGAACAAAACAGGTAACGCGGATTTTAGTATAGTGATCATAGTGATGACTCAGGAGGATACTGATCCATCCCGGGTTTTGTGAAGTATCACGAAGCAAAGGGAACATCACATGATAACGAAAGGTTCACTCGAATATCATTCGTGTACTGCTACTTGTGAGCTGCGTTGGGATTTCCCCGAAGAGGAGGGGATGATGTAGTACAATAGAGATAAGTATTTCCCTTAGTTAAGAACCAAGGTTATCAATCCAGTCGGAGAACCAAGCAACACTATGTAAGCAGTACCTGCACACAAGATAACAAACCCTGGCACCCAACGCGAACAAGGGGTTGTCAATCCCTTGGTGGTTAATTTCCAGATTAAATTGTATGGTGATAGATAGCTCGCACAAAATATAAAATAAATAAAATAAAATAAAAATTGCATCAAGTATTTTTAGGATTTTTATATGATAAAAGATAGACCCGGGGGGCATAGTTTCAATAGAGGCTTCCCTCGAGAAAATAGCATACGGTGGGTAGACAAATTACTATTGGGCAATTGATAGAAAAGCAAATAATTATGATGATATCCAAGGCAATGGTCATGTATATAGGCATCACGTCCAAGATAAGTAGACCGACTCCTACCTGCATCTACTACTATTACTCCACCCATCGACCGCTATCCAGCATGCATCTAGAGTATTAAGTTCACAAGAAATGGAGTAACGCCTTAAGCAAGATGATATGATGTAGACAAGATAAACTCACGTATGAATAAACCGCATATTTTTACCCTTAATAGAAATGATACATACGTGTCATGTCCCTCTCTGTCACTGGGATTGAGCACCGCAAGATCGAACCCATCACAAAGCACCTCTTCCCATTGCAAGATAAATCAATCTAGTTGGCCAAACCAAATCAATAGATCGGAGAAGAAATATGTAGCTATAACAATCATGCATAAAAGAGCTTAGAGAAAACTCAAATAATATTCATGGATAGATCTGATCATAAGCTCACAATTCATCGAATCCCAACAAACACACCACAAAAAAGAATTACATCGGATAGAGCTCCAAGAACATCAAGGAGAACATTGTATTGAAGAACATCGAGAGAGAAGAAGCCATCTAGCTACTAACCATGGACCCATAGGTCTGTGGTAAACTACTCATGCATCATCGGAAGGGGAGCAAGGTTGATGTAGAACCCTTCCGTGATTGAATCCCCCTCCGGCAGAGTGCCAGAAAAGGTCCCCAGATGGGATCTCGCGAGAACATAGGCTTGCGGTGGTGGAAAAAGTATTTCGTGGACTCCCCTGTTGGTTTCCCGATTTTTAAGAATTTATAGAGGAGGAGTTAGGTTAAACGGAGTCGTGTGGGCCCCACAAGGTACCAGGGCGCGCCCTACCCCCGTGGCCGCCCCCTGGAGCCTTGTGGGCTACTGCCCCATCTTCTTGTTCCCTCCCAAAGCTTCCAGGGTCTCTTATTGCCAGAAAAAAATCTCCAAAAAGTTTTGTGGCATTTGGACTTCGTTTGGTACTGATATTCTGCAAAGTCAAAAACAAGCAAAAAACAACAACTGGTACTGGGCACTAAGTTAATGGGTTAGTCCAAAAAATTATATATAATTGATTGTAAGTGTATATAAAACATCCAAGATTGATACTATAATAGCATGGAACAATAAAAATTTATAGATACGTTGGAGACGTATCAAGCATCCCCAAGCTTAATTCCTGCTCGTCCTCGAGTAGGTAAATGATAAAAAGAGAATTTTTGATGTGGAATGCTACCTATCATATTCATCATATAATTATTTTCTTTTGTAGCATGGACATTTGGACTTGAATGATTCAAAGCAATAGTCTATAATTTGACATGGAAACATCAATAGTCAAGCATACTAACAAGCAACCATGTCTTTCAAAATATCAATGCTAAAGAAAGTTATCCCTAGCCCATTATGCTCAATCATTGACCCATTCATGAAACACACTAAAATATTAGCTACATCCAATGCACAAGTATGACAATAGTGTTTCCTAGTTGGTGCTTTGTAAGAGAAGATGGAGACTCAAAATAAAAATAAAAATTGCATAAAAGTAAATAGATAGGCCCTTCGCAGAGGGAAGCAGAGATTTGTAGAGGTGCCAGAGCTCAAAGCTTAAATTGAGAGATAAAATTATTTTGAGTGGCATGCTTTTCCTATCAGCGAAAACGACCGAGAATTCCCAATATCTTCCACGCTAGACAAATCACAAATGGTTCTCCAACAAAAATAAAGTTTATATCCTTTCCACCATTCTTACACAATCCATGGCTAGCCGTATCCACGGGTGCCTTCCATACCAACACTTTCCAAGGAATTTATCATTATCATCATATTAATTTTTTCCATTTCGGGACTGGGCATCCCTATTACCTGCCACACTCTCGTGCAATGACAAGTGAATAAACAGTCATCGTGATAATAAAATACCTAGCATGGAAAATATTGGCCACTCCCTGCCGCTTCATGAGCAGTACGGGCATGCAAAACGGAAATTTATTTTGAATATTAGAGTTGGCACATGCAAATTTACTTGGAACGACATGGAAATACCGCATATAGGTAGGTATGGTGGACTCATTTGGAACAACTTTGGGTTTAAGGAATTGGACGCACAAGCAGCATTCCCACTTAGTACAAATGAAGGCTACAAAATAGATTGAGAAGCGACCAACCAAAAAATGAAAACGGTCATAAACACGCATTGAACATAACTAACACTGAATAATGCACCACAAGTAGGATGGAACTTCGTTGCATAACTATTGACTTTCGTGCTTGCATAGGGAATCACAAACCTTAACACCAATATTCTTACTAAAGCACAATTACTCACTAACATGACTCACATATTATTATCTCCATATCACAAAACTATTGCAAGGAATCAAACTTATCATATCCAATGATCTTTCATGAAAGTTTTTATTATATCCCTCTTGGATATTCATCACTTTGGGACAAAATTCATATGTCATGCAAATTACCATTGCTATTATCAACTCCCAAAAAGACTTAAGTGAAGCACGAGAGCACAAGTATTTCTTCAAAATTTAATCACCACTGTGCTCTAAAAGATTGAAGTGAAGCAGTAGAGCAATTGCCTAGCTCAAAGTTTTTAAGTGAAGCACATAGAGCAATTCTAACAAATCATGATAATCTTTTGGCTCTCTCAAATAGGTGTGTCCAGCAAGGATGATTGTGGCAAACTAAAAATCAAACAAGGCAAAAACTCATATATTACATGACGCTCCAAGCAAAACTCATGATATGTGACGAATAAAAATATAGCTCCAAGTAAAATTACCGATGGTCGTTAGAAGAAAGAGGGGATGCCTTCCGGGGCATCCCCAAGCCTACTTGCTTGGGAGTCCTTGAATATTACCTTGGGGTGCCCCGGGCATCCCCAAGCTTAGGCTCTTCCCACTCCTTATTCCTTCATCAATCGTGATCTCACCCAAAACTTGAAAACTTCAATCACACAAAACTTAACAAAACCTTCGTGAGATCCGTTAGTATAAGAAAACAAATCACTACTTTAAGTACTATTTCAAACCCATTCATATTTTGTTATTGCATTATACCTACTGTATCCTAACTTTACCATGGCTTATTCCCCCCGATACAATCCACAGATTCATCAGAATAAGCGAACAATGCAACAAAAATAGAATCTGTCAGAAACAAAACAGTCTGTAGAAACTTGAATTATGCTCATACTTATGCAACTCTAACAATTCTGAAAATTTAGGACGATGTGGGAAATTTGTATATCAATAGTGTGAAAAAAATTAGAGCAAAAACACATTTACGTGAATTTAGAAAATTCTAGAACTTGGCGCAAAAGTTTCTGTTTTTTCACAGAATCAAGTGAACTATCATCCAACATCATCCTAAAGGCTTTACTTGGAACAAAGACTAATTAAAACATAAAAACACAATCATAACAGTAGCATAATAAAGTGAACACAAGAAAACAGAAAATAAACAAGAAAAATTAAGATAACTATTGGGTTGCCTCCCAACAAGCGCTATTGTTTTACGCCCCTAGCTAGGCATAATGCATAGTTTCAAGTATTGTCATCTTTGGTTTTAGTCCCATAAGTGGCCCTCATGATTGACTCATATGGTGGCTTAATTCTAGTTCTAGGGAAGTGTTCCATACCCTTCTTTAACCGAAACTGAAATTTAATATTCCCTTCTTTCATGTCAATCACGAGACCTATAGTTCATAAGAACGGTCTACCAAGTATTATGGGGCAAGACGGATTGCAATCAATGTCAAGTACAAAAAAATCAACGAGTACATAGTTCCTATTTGCAAGAATAAGAAGATCATTAATTCTACCCAAAGGCTTTTTAATAGTAGAATCCGCCAAGTGAAATTAAGAGAACATTCATCTATATTGGTAAGACCTAACACATCACATAGAGATTTTGGAATTGTGGAAACACTAGCACCCAAATCACATAAAGCATTGCACTCATAATTTTTAATTTTAACTTTAATGGTAGGTTCCCACTCATCATATAACTTTCTAGGAATTAAAATATCTAATTCTAGCTTTTCTTCTAAAGCTTTCATCATTGCTTCTACAACATGCTTACTAAAAGCCTTATTTTGCTCATACGCGTTGGTTGAATTTAGCATGGATTGCAACAAATAAATACATTCAATCAAAGAGCAACTTTTATTAATTTTTACAACAAGATTTTCACCCTCCGAATTATGGGGATGCCTTCTAGCTAAAGTTGACTCTTCTTCAGTCCCTTTTTCATCAATTTTTATATTGCTAAACAAGGAATAGATGAAACACCAATCATTTTAATCCTCATCATTACTATGAAAGAAATTGGGAGGAATAACTTTTTCTAAAAATTCTCGTTTAGCTCTTAGCATAGCGGTTCTTTTCTTACTCTCATCCATGGAGACATATAAAGCTTTAATTGATTCATTAATATCAATATTGGGTGGCAAAATTCTAGTCTTAAGATTTTCCACATCATGAGTAATTCTATTATTGCTCCTAGACATATCATCAATTTTTCTCAATTTTTGTTCTATCGTAGTGTTGAAAACTTTTTGATCATTAATAAATTCTTTGATATTATTCTCAAGATCAGAGGGCATCCTATTATTATTGATATAAGAATTACCATAAGAATTGCCATAATTGTTAGAGGAATTTCCTGGAAACGGTCTAGGATTGAAATTACCTCTATAAGCATTACTATTAAAATTGTTTCGCGAGACAAAATTCACATCTATGGGATCATTATTTTGCTCAATCAAGGTAGACAAAGGCACATCATTAGGATCAATAGGAGCATTTTTACTAGCAACCAATTTCATAAGTGCATCAACTTTATCACTCAAAGTACTAATTTCTTCAACAAAATTCAATTTTTTACTAGCAGGAGTTGTGTCATTGTGAATAATTTTCCATAATATTATCAAGCAATTTTGTAGCTTCACCCAATGTAATCTCCATAAAAGTACCACCCGCGCCGGAATCTAAAAGATTTCTAGAAACAAAATTTAATCCCGCATAATTTTTTTGTATAATCATCCATAAATTTAAACCATGAGTAAGGCAATTTCTTAGCATTAATTTCATCCTTTCCCAAGATTATGCAACATGTTCATGATCAAGTTGCATGAAATTCATAATTTGGTTTCTAAGGGAAATAATTTTCGCTGGAGGAAAATACTTAGTAATGAAAGCATCTTTACACCTATCCCAAGAATCGATACTATTTTGTGGTAAAGATGAAAACCAAATTTTTGCACGATCCCGTAATGAGAACGGGAATAATTTTAATTTCACAATGTCATTATCCACATCTTTTTCCTTTTGCATGTCACAAAATTCTACGAAAGTGTTAAGATGGGATGCAGCATCTTCATTAGGACTACCGGAAAATTGATCTTTCATGACAACATTTAACAAAGCGGCATTAATACCACAAGTCTCCACATTAGCGGCATGAGGAGCAATCGGAGTACTAATAAAATCATTATTATTAGTGTTTAAAAAATCACACAATTTCATATTTTCTTGAGACATCATGACTGTGCAAACAAGATGACAAGCAAGCAAAGGAACAAAAAAGCCAAACAGAAAATATTTTTGTATTTTTTGTAAAAACTTTTCAGAAGTGGGGGAGATGGAAACGAGAGGCAAATGGCAAATAAAAAAATGCAAGGAGATGAAATTTTATGTGTAAGTACTTGATAGATGTTGATGATGTCTCCTTGGTAACGGCGCCAGAAATTCTTCCTGCTACTTGTGAGCTATGTTGGGATTTCCCCGAAGAAGAGGGGATGATGCAATAAAATAGAGATAAGTATTTCCCTTAGCTAAGAACCAAGGTTATCAATAGAGTAGGAGAACCAAGCAACACTATGTAAGCAGTACTGACACGTCTCCAATGTATCTATAATTTATGAAGTATTCATGCCATATTTACAACAATTCTATATGGTTTTGGTATGATTTGCATGGAACTAACCCGGACTGACGCTGTTTTCAGCAGAACTACCGTAGTGTTGTTTTTTTGTGCAGAAATAAAAGTTCTCCAAATGCAACAACACTTTTTGACAATTTTTTTGGAACAAAAGAGGCACTAGAAGATTCATGGGAGGACCCGAAGGTGAAGGAGGTGAGCACAACCCCCCTGGGCGCGCCCAGGAGCCCAGGCGCGCCCAGGTCGGTTGTGGTCACCTCGAGGCCCATCTTAGCGTGAGACCGACGCCAAAAAATCCTATAAATACAGAAACCCCCAGAAATAACTCTAGATCAGAAGTTCCGCCACCGCAAGCCTCTGTAGCCATGAAAAACCAATCTAGACCCTGTTCCGGCACCCTGTTGGAGGGGGAAATCATCACCGGTGGCCATCTTCATCATCCAGGAGGCCACCATGATGAGGAGGGAGTAGTACACCCTCGGAGCTGAGGGTTTGGACTAGTAGCTATGTGTTTAATCTCTCTCTCTCTCTCGTGTTCTTGATTTGGCACGATCTTGATGTATAGCAGGCTTTGTTAATATAGTTGGATCATATGGTGTTTCTCCCTCTCTATCTTGTTGTGATGAATTGAGTTTTCCCTTTGAGATTTTGTTTTATCGGATTGAATACTTTTATGGATTTGAGAGCACTTGATGTTTGTCTTGCTATGAATACCCGTGGTGACAATGGGTATCATATTGGTTCACTTGATAAATGTTTTGGCACTCAACTCGTGGATTTTCGAGGTGACATTGGGGTAATCTATGCATAGGGGTTGATGCATGTTCTCGTCTTTGTTTCTCTGGTAGAAATCTTGGGGCACTCTTTGAGGTTCTTGTGTTGGATTGAGTATTATGAATCTGAAATTGTTTGATGCATATCGTATAATCAACTCACGGATACTCGTGGTGACATTGGAGTATCTAGGTGACATTAGAGTTGGTTGATGTGTATCATATGGTATTATTTTAGTACGAACTCTTAGATAGATCGATCGGAAAGGATAACTTATTTTATTTTAGTACGAACTCTTGGATAGATCGATCGGAAAGGATAACTTTGAGGTGTTTTTGTACCCTACAAACAATTTCTTCTTATGTTCTCCACTAGATAGGAACTTTGGAGTGATTCTTCATCGCACGTTGAGGGATGGTTATATGATCCAATTATATTAGCATTGTTGAGAGATTGCACTAGTGAGCGTACAGACCCTAGGCCTCATTTTCAAGCATTGCATTACCGTTTGTGCTCACTTTTGTTACTTGCTACCTTGCTGTTTTTTATTGTTACTATTACAAAAATCAATATATACTATCCATATTACACTTGTATCACCATCTCTTCGCCGAACTAGTGCTCCTATACAATTTACCATTGTATTTGGTGTGTTGGGGACACAAGAGACTTTTTATTATTTGGTTGCAGGGTTGTTTGAGAGAGACCATCTTCATCCTACACCTCCCACGGATTGATAAAGCTTAGGTCATCCACTTGAGGGAAAATTGCTACTGTCCTACAAAACACTGCGCTTGGAGGCCCAACATGAGTCTACAAGAACACGTTGTGTAGTAGACATCAAGCTCTTTTCTGGCGCCATTGCCGAGGAGGTGAGTGCTTGAAGGTATATCTTTAGATCTTGCAATTGAATCTTTTAGTTTCTTGTTTTATCACTAGTTTGGTTCGTAAAACAAAACTACAAAAAAATGGAATTGAGGTGGCCTCATATTATTCATCTTTATCATGTCTTTCTTGAAAATGACGGAAAGGAAAATTGTGCTCAATTGATAGAAGAAGAATTCAATAAAATGTTTGACATAAAATCTTTGAATGATGAGCATGATTGCAATGTTGCTACTATCAATTCTTTGAATATCCATGATGTTAATGATATGCAAAGCCATAAGCTTGGGGATGCTATGTTTGATGAAGATGATATTTTTAGTCCCCCAAGTTTTTATGAGAAAAATTATTATGATGATAGCACGCCTCCTATTTATGATGATTATATTTATGAAAGTGGATTTGGAGAGGTCATCACTTTATTTAGTGATGATTCCACTATTTCGGAAGAGGTTTCAATTGACTATGATAAAAAAGTTGCTATCTATGATGATTATGGTGATGACATGCATGCTATAAAGAATAATGATAACCATGAAACTTGTCATCATGATTTTAATTTCCAATCACATGAGAGTTATTTTGTTGAGTTTGCTCCCACTACTATTCATGAGAATAAATTTGCTTATGTGGAGAGTAATAAAATTTCTATGCTTATGTATCATGAAAAGAATGCTTTATATGATAGTTATATTGTTGAATTAATTCATGATGCTACTGAAAATTATTATGATAGAGGAACATATGCTTTTACATATTGCAATAATATCAAGTTTCCTCCCTATGTGTTGAAAATCTTGAAGTTATGCTTGTTTTGCCTTCCTATGCTAGTTGATTCTTGTTTCCATAAGTTGTTTGCTCAAAAAATACATATTCATAGGAAGTGGGTTAGTCTTAAATGTGCTATTCATATGCTTCATGATGCTCTCGTTATGTTTCAATTCTTATCTTTTATGTGAGCATCATTGAAATCATCATGCCTAGCTAAAAGGCATTACAGAAAAGTGCTTGTTGGGAGACAACCCAACATTTACCCCTACTGTTTTTGTGTGTTCACATTATTAGGCTACTGTATTAATCATGTTTTATAGCTTTTTTTTAATAAAGTACCAAGTAAAGCTTTTGGGATAGTGTGGATGATAGTTGACTTGATTCTGTGCAAAAACAAAAACTTTTGCGCCAAGTAACAGAATTGTTAAAAATCACTGGAGCGTCAAAAAACTCTGAATTTTTTTACAGATGATTGATCTACAAATTTCCTATGTTATTCTAAATTTTCCAATTTTTTGGAGTTATATAAGTATGACCATAATTCAGATATTTATGTACTGTTCTCTTTTTGACAGATTCTGTTTTCGATGCATAGTTTGCTTGTTTTATGGTTTCCATAGCTTATATTGCTTAATATAAATTGTGAAAATTGTAGATTACATCAGGAATTATGTGGAAACAATTATGAATCTTATCTTGACAGTACCAAAGTGAATGATTTGTCTTTATCATACTAACCCATCTCATGAAGTTCCGTTAAGTTTTGTGTGATTGAAGTTTTCAAGTTTTGGGTGAGATATCAATATGAGGAGAATAAGGAGTGACAAGACCCTAATCTTGGGGATTACCAAGGCACCCCAAGGTAATATTCAAGGAATATCCAAGAAACTAAGCTTGGGGATGCCCCGGAAGGCATCCCCTCTTTCGTCTCCAACATTATCGGTAACCTTACTTGGGGCTATATTTTTATTCGTCACATGATATGAGTTTTTCTTGGTGTGTCATATTATTTTATTAGTATTTGTTTTATGTTATTTAGAATAATGTTTTGTATCTTTTACTTCAATAAAAATGTCAAGTATAGCCGTTGCTATGCTTATTTTGCAAGTCTATATGTGGCTGTTTGAAAACACAAAGTTGCATGCTAGTGTGTGAATTCTTGAGAAAAGTCACGATGTAATAAAATGTTGAAATTTTTTGTAAAATAAGCTATGATAAATTTTCTACAGTGTGCTAAATTTTCAGAATTTTTGTAGTTAGGGAAGTATGAGGATAATTTAACTATTTACAGACTGTTCTGTTTTGACAGATTGCTGTTATGTTTGCATTGTTTGCAGATGTTTGCTTGTTTAATGATTCTATTTGAGGACAGGGGTATTAAATACGCAGAGGCATTTATTATGCAATGTTAAATAATAATTTTAGTGATTTGTTATAGTAGAGAATGATAAGGTGTTGCATTGATTTATACTAATGTATCTCACGAGTTCTTGTTGAGTTTTGTGTGGATGAAGTTTTTAAGATTTAGGGAAACCGTGATATAAAAGGAATTAAGTAGACACAAATGCTCAAGCTTGGGGATTCCAAAGGAATCCCAAGATAATATTTCAAGAAGTCTCAAGCATCTAATCTTGGGGATGCCCCGGTAGGCATCCCACCTTTCTTCATCAACAATTATCGGTTAATATCGCTTGAGCCTAAGTTTTTGCTTCTCCACATGAGTTGTTGTATTCTTGGAATGTCGTTTTTATTTGTTTCGCTTCCAGTTTTAATAAAATACTTAGATTTGGAAGTTTTCAAATGAGAGAGAGTCCTCACATAGCTACCTATTTACTTAACTACTCATTTGATCTTCACCTATATCTTTTTGGAGTAGTTTGTCGAACACTCTCACGCTTCACTTATATTATTTTGAGAGTTAATAATAGTGATGACAATTTGCACAAGCTATGAAATTGGTACCAAAGCAATGGATGTTCAAGAAGGATATAATAAAAAATTTCATGTAGATCATTGGATATTATAAGTTTGATTCCTTGCAATAGTTTTGCGATATGGAGATAATAATATGTGAGTCATGTTGGTGAGTAATTATGTTTTAGTAAGAATATTGGTGTTAAGATTTGTGATTCCCTATGCAAGCACGAAAGTCAATAGTTATGAAATAAAATTACATCCTACTTGTGGTGCATTATTCAATGTTAGTCATGTTTAATGCTCGTTCATGATCGTAGGATGAAGATGGTCTCTCTCAAACAACCCTGCAACAAAATAATAAAAAGTCTCTTGTGTCCCCAACACACCAAATACAATGGTAAATTGTATAGGTGCACTAGTTCCGCGAAGAGATGGTGATTCAAGTGTAATATGGATAGTAACAATAAAAAACAGCAAGGTAGCAAGTAACAAAAGTGAGGACAAACGGTAATGCAATGCTTGAAAATGAGGCCTAGGATCCGTACTTTCGCTAGTGCAATCTCTCAACAATGCTAATATAATTGGATCATATAACCATCCCTCAACATACGATAAAGAATCACTCCAAAGGTCCTATCTAGCGGAGAACTTAAGAAGAAATTATTTGTAGGGTACAAAACTACCTTAAAGTTATCCTTTCCGATCGATCTATCCAAGAGTTCGTGCTAAAATAACACAAGTTATCACTTCCGATCGATCTATCTAAGAGTTCATACTAAAATAACACCATATGATACACATCAACCAACTCTAATGTCACCTAGATACTCCAATGTCACCACGAGTATCCGTGAGTTGATTATACGATATGCATCAAACAATTTCAGATTCATAATACTCAATCGAACACAAAGAACCTCAAAGAGTGCCCCACGATTTCTACCAGAGAAACAAAGACGAGAACATGCATCAACCCCTATGCATAGATTACCCCAATCTTAACAACTGAACCGGTATCAAATACCCAGGGGCTACTACGAACACTAGTAAAGTACACATCAATAACATGTATATCAAATATACCTTTGTTCACTTTGCCATCCTTCTTATCCGCCAAGTATCTGGGGCAGTTCCGCTTCCAGTGACCATTTCCTTTGCAGTAGAAGCACTTAGTTTCAGGCTTAGGTCCAACTTTTGGGCTTCTTTATGGGAGTCGCAACTGCTTGCCATTCTTTCTTGAAGTTCCCTTTCTTTCCCTTTGCCCTTTTTCTTGAAACTAGTAGTCTTGTTAGCCATCAACACTTGATGCCTTTTCTTGATTTCTACCTTCGCCGATTTCAGTATCGCGAAGAGCTCGGGAATCATTTTCATCATCCCCTGTATATTATAGTTTATCATGAAGTTCTAGTAGCTTGGTGATAGTGACTAGAGAACTTTGTCAATCACTATCTTATCTGGAAGATTAATTCCCACTTGATTCAAGCGATTGTATAACCAGACATTCTGAGCACATGCTCACTGGCTGAGCTATTCATCTCCATCTTTTAGGCAAAGTACTTGTCAGAGGTCTCATATCTCTTGACACGGGCATGAGTCTGAAATACCAATTTTAGCTCTTGGAACATCTCATATGCTCCGTGGCGTTCAAAACATTTTTTATGTCCCGGTTCTAAGCTGTAAATCATGGCGCACTAAACTATTAAGTAGTCATCATATCGAGCTTGCCAAACGTTCATAACATCCGCATCTGCTCCTGCAATAGGTCTGTCACCTAGCGGTGCATCAAGGACATAATTCTTCTGTGCAGCAATGAGGATAATCCTCAGATCATGGACCCAGTCTGCATCATTGCTACTATGATCTTTCAACTTATTTTTCTCTAGGAACATATCAAAATTAGGGGAGCTATATTGCGAGCTATTGATCTACAACATAGATATGCAAAACTATTAAGACTAAGTTCATGATAAATTAACTTCAATTAATCAAATTACTAATGAACTCCCACTTAAATCAACATCCCTCAAGTTGTCTAAGTGATACATGATCCATATCAACTAAACCAAGTCCGATCATCACGTGAAATGGAGTAGTCTTCAATGGTGAACATCTTCATGTTGATCATATCTACTATATGACTCATGTTCGACCTTTCGGTCTCCAGTGTTCCGAGACCATGTCTGTACATGCTAGGCTCGTCAAGTTTAACCCAAGTATTTTGCGTGTGTAAATCTGGCTTACACCCGTTGTATGTGAACGTAGAGTCTATCACACCTGATCATCACGAGGTGCTTCGAAACGATGAACTTTAGCAATGGTGCATACTCGGGGAGAACACTTTTATCTTGGAATTTAGTGAAGGGATCATCTTATAATGCTACCGCCGTTCTAAGCCAAATAAGATGCATAAAGGATAAACATCACATGCAATCAAAATATGTGACATGATATGGCCATCATCATCTTGTGCTTTTGATCTCCATCTCCAAAGCATCGTCATGATCTCCATCGTCACCGGCTCGACACCTTGATCTCCATCATTGCGTCGGGGTCATCTCGCCAACTGTTGCATCTACAACTATTGCTAACGCATAGCGATAAAGTAAAGCAATTACATGGCGATTGCATTTCATACAATAAAGAGAAAACCCTAAGGCTCCTGCCGGTTGTCGATATTACAAAACATGATCATCTCATACATCAACATATATCACATCACGTCTTGACCATATCACATCACAACACGCCCTGCAAAAACAAGTTAGACGTCCTCTACTTTGTTGTTGCAAGTTTTACGTGGCTGCTACGGGCTTCTAGCAAGAACCGTTCTTACCTATGGCAAAAACCACAAAGGTGATTTATCAAGTTTGCTATTTTAACCTTCTTCAAGGACCGACCGCTATCAAATTAGATTCAACTAAAGTAGGAGAAACAGACACCCGCCAACCACCTTTATGCAAAACAAGTTGCATGTCTGTCGGTGGAACCGATCTCATGTACGTGGACATGTAAGGTTGGTCCGGGCCGCTTCATCCCACAATGCCGCCGAATCAAAATAAGACGTTGGTGGTAAGCAGTATGACTATCACCACCCACAACTCTTTGTGTTCTACTCGTGCATATCATCTACGCATAGACCTGGCTCGGATGCCACTGTTGGGAAACATTGCATGAAAAAAAATCTATGCACACGCAAGATCTATCCATGGAGATGCATAGCAACGAGGGGGAGAGTGTGTCTACGTACCCTCGTAGACCGTAAGCAGAAGCATTTATCAACGCGGTTGATGTAGTCGTACACCTTCACGATCCGTCCTGATCAAGTACCAAGCGTACGGCACCTCCATGTTCAGCACACGTTCATCTCGATGACGTCCTCGCCTTCTCGATCCAGCAAGAGAGGCGAAGTAGCAGATGAGTTCCGGCAGCATGACGGCGTGGTGACGGTGGTGGTGAAGAACAATCTCCGCAGGGCTTCGCCAAGCACAATGGAAACTATGACGGAGAATAAACTACAGGGGACGGGGTTGCCGGCACACGGCTTGGTGAATCTTGATGTCTCTTAGGTGCTAGCCCTGCCCCTCTATTTATATGTTGAGCCCTGGGGTCAAAACTTGGAGTAAAAGCTTCCTCAAAGTCAATTTTACCCGAAAGGCAAGAGTCCTTCTCGGACTCCAGGGCCTGACGCCAGGAACCCTGGCGTCTGGGCCCAGACGCCAGGGTCCCTGGCGTCTAGCCTCTGGTCTCCGCAAAACTTCCTTTTGCATTTTCCAAGAACCTCGTGGGATTTACCCCTTGGCCCAAATAAAGTGTTCTCGCACTAGAACATTTCAGGAAACATCCAAAACCCCTTCCGGTCAATTCCGGAACCATTCCGGAGAACAAACACTCTTATCCCATATATCAATCTTTACCTCCGGACCATATCGGAGCTCCTCGTCATGTCCGTGATCTCATCCGGGACTCCGAACAACATTCGGTCACCAACATACATAACTCACATAATACTATATCGTCAACGAACGTTAAGCGTGCGGACCCTATGGGTTCGAGAACTATGTAGACATGACCGAGACACCTCTCCGGTCAATAACCAATAGCGGAACCTGGATGCCCATATTGGTTCCTACATATTCTATGAAGATCTTTATCGGTCAAACCGTTATGACAACATACGTAATTCCCTTTGTCTGTCGGTATGTTAATTGCCCGAGATTCGATCATCGGTATCTTCATTTGCTTGTCTCTTTACTCGTTCAATCTCATTACCGGCAAGTCTCTTTACTCATTCTGTAATACATCACCTAGTAACTAATTCCTTAGTCATTTGCTTGCAAGCTTATGATGTGTATTACCGAGAGGGCCCAGAGACACCTCTCTGATACTCGGAGTGACAAATCCTAATCTCGATCTATGCCAACTCAACAAACACCTTCGGAGATACCTGCAGAGCATCTTTATGATCACCCAGTTACGTTGTGATGTTTGATAGCACACAAGGTATTCCTCCGGTATCTGGGAGTTGCATAATCTCATAGTCGAAGGAATATGTATTTGACATGAAGAAAGCAATAGCAATAAACTGAACGATCAATATGCTAAGCTAATGGATGGGTCTTGTCCATCACATCATTCTCCTAATGATGTGATCCCGTTATCAAATGACAACACATGTCTATGGTTAGGAAACCTTAACCATCTTTGATCAACGAGCTAGTCTAGTAGAGGCTTACAAGGGACACGGTATTTGTTTATGTATTCACACATGTATTTAAGTTTCCGTTCAATACAATTCTAGCATGAATAATAAGGTTTACCATGATTAAGGAAATATAATAATAAACATTTTATTATTGCCTCTAGGGCATATTTCCATCAGTATATAGGCATCATGTCCAATATAAGTAGACCGACTCCTGCTTGCATCTAGTGCTATTACTCCACCCATCGACCGCTATCCAGCATGCATCTAGAGGATTAAGTTCACAAGAAATGGAGTAACGCCTTAAGCAAGATGACATGATGTAGAGAAGTGTCGGGGTACACAAACAGGGGTGTATGTTTCCCCTGACTTGTGCACGGACAGCAAACCACCGGTCCGGCAAGCTCGCAACATCCAAGTCCAGACCAAGACAAGCTAAATAAGCAAGACACCACTAAGGAGAAACCTCCCTTGCCGATAGGCGAGCCTGGCGAGGACAAGGTGGCCCCGAAGACAAGCCTCAAGACCGTCCTGGCAGGCCTGCCGGGCACGACCAAGGC
The DNA here is from genome assembly GCA_011799875.1 of Thinopyrum elongatum. Taxonomy (NCBI): domain Eukaryota; kingdom Viridiplantae; phylum Streptophyta; class Magnoliopsida; order Poales; family Poaceae; genus Thinopyrum; species Thinopyrum elongatum. Next base: position 452,505,467 of record CM022298.1, on the reverse strand, counting down.
AAACTACCCCGCCAAGGATCCACCGCTCCACCTCACAGCGACACAAGTCATCGATTGGTGCGGTGTCAAGTCCCCAAGTGACTAAGTGGCTGTTATTTGGCATGTGGTAGCCACTTCCTATGGAAATCACCTCCAAATGACACCCGTCTAGAGAAGTGTCAAGCAGACAGGCGAAAAGGTGGCCGAACAACCCGGCAAGGCTTGCCGGGCATGCCATGATGTGACACTAAGCGGCGCATTTAATGCGCTCTGCTCTGTCTGTAGAGTTAGGTATGATAGCACTGTTCACTATCTAATCAGTACACAATGACTGATTTGCCACTGTGGTGACCCCTTGATCTATAAAAGGAGGGCCATGGCAACCATAGAAAGGATTCGGACCCTTGTACACTCATACGCGCGTAGCTACTCTCGCCCCGAGGCAACCCTGCCGGGCAAGAGCGCTGCGTTTTCCACCACAATCCACCATCAATCCACCAAAGCAGGAGTAGGGTTTTATGCCTCGCGGTGGCCCGAACCTGGGTAAAACTGCCCGTGTGATCTCTGCCGTGCTGCGCTACGTTCTCTGCTCTTTGTGCAATGTTCTCATCCCCCCTGCCGAACCACAAGGGGTTGATGGCCCCATAGGTGGCCGTGGTTTCCCATGACATCTTTGGCGTGCCAGGTAGGGGGTTGCGCTTGCATGAACCTGAGAAGCGTATGCAGCGCATCATCTTCATCACCTGCTTCATCGACGGCTTCACCATCCGCGATGCCTAAGAAAAGGCGGAGGACGGAGGGAGCGGAGAGGGGAAGCGACACCGCTGCCCCCCCCCCCCGGTTCGACTTCCACCGCCGCCCTCCGCCGCGGCTGCCGCAGCGGCGTGAACCAGTAATGACAACGGCGAGCCAACCCCAACGGATCAGGCAGCATGATCGCCATGCATACCCCGTCCAGGGGAAAGGAACAAAGTGTACGGGTACAAGGTTTCTCTCTCCACCGCTCCCACTTGTTGATAATCGAGCCACTCTGGGTTTTAGCATCGTCAATGTCCATGAGCACTGCGCGAAACTCGGTTCAGCATTTACCCTGCTTAGGGAAATCCTGAGTGGAGCGCTGGTGCGAATCCATTGATCGGCGCCCCGGCAAGTGTGCCCAGCAAGGCAGTCTGCGTTAGCGTGACTTTTTATGCCAGCCGCCACCAGGTTGTTTAAAGTGTGTGTGGAGGGGAGGAGAGAGAAACCGGTCGTGCCTTACACCGCGTCCTGCCGCCTGCAAGATACAAATGATCCTTTACCGGTCCCTGCCGGGAAACGGAGAACAACACGCACAACAACTATCCTTCCCAAGGCGTGCGAATGCGACAAGTGACGCGGCTGGAAGGAGTGGAAGGAAGCGAAGAAAAGAGCTAAGTTTACGCAATCCTTGCCCAGTCATGACCTTAGGGTTTCGCATTCATTTATCCCTTGGGTACCAAGGTGTTCGTGTGAGGAAATCTGTCGTATGGACGACACCTTATCAGTTTTTGTCTACACCCTCGCTCTATTCCGAGCCTGCTCGCAGAATGGGTAGCAATGCCAAAACTGTCAAGGAGAAACCTGCCGAGACGTATCTTCGCCAAGATAACTGTTAAGGGCCCGACCCTTGCGACAATCACGGCAGTACGATACCGGCAGGTAGCTGAAATACGCACGGAGACTAATCGTACGAGCACCGATGGGTGAGCCCTAGAGGGATAAACATGCAATCGGGATTAAGTAAAAACATTAGTTCCACACAAACATATGCGATACGGTGTCTAAACACAAGACATACATCATGTTTTGTTACAGGACAGCGCAGCGGCAAGGATAATTCAAGGCCGCGCCTGGCGACCTCTTGGAGCGGTAGGGATGCCAAGGACCCTTTCGGCGAGAGGGGCGGCCTTCTCTTCGGCAGCCGAACGTCTGCGCCCTCCGGCGACTTCTTGAAGCCATCGGCGAGATTGAGGTCTGGGTGGTGGCAGGCGATGTTGCTCAGAACCATGAAGAGGGCGTTACGGGCAAGCTTCCGAGATTCAGTCGCAAAGCGGCCGGCCCTTCCCTCTTCATGTGCCTTCAGCTTCTCGATCAGCTTGTTGAAGAAGACCCCTAGCTTGACGCTTGGGATCTCATGCTTGCTGGCTGAGTAGACTGGCCCTTCCATGCCCATCACTGCAGTCTGAGCAGTGAGATGCTCGGCAATGTCGATCAAGCTCTTGATCCAGAGGTCGACCTGCTCAGAATGATTCGCCAGCTTATCCTCTGCATCCTTCCGAAGACGCCGTGCGGTATCCAGGTCCTTTGTCAGCTGCTGCTCACGGGCCCCGCTAGACTCTACTGAGCTCTCCAAGGTACCAATCCTAGCCTTCAGATCTTCAATGGTGCCGTTGGCAGTCTCGAGGCCTTGGCTCTTGGAGGAGAGCTGCGATTGCACCTCCTTCAAAAAGATCTCCGCTTTCCGCGCCTCTTCCTTGAGGGCCTCGACCTCCTTGACACTCCTGGCAAGCTCCTCAGTCAGCTTGGCCACCTGCTGGTCGAGATAAACCTTGGCAGAAGAGGCAGCGGCAAGATCGTCAGCGAGCCTCTTCAGTTGGGCGGCAGAATCGGCAGAGAGGGCATCCAGGGCGGCCTTGTGCTTGTCCTCCAGCTCCTTAGTGCGCTGCAGCACGAGGGCCTCCAGATTATTGTCCTTGGCGCGGAGGGTGGCCTCAAGCTTCTCCTCTCGGAGAGAAATATCCTGCTCCCTGGCGTCTAGAAGTACCTTGCGGTCCGCCAGGCGAGCCTCCCGGGCAATGACATCCTCCCGCGCCATCGAGATGGTCTCTTGTTGCCTCATGAGGACCTGGAACTGCTTGCCGTGCCATTCACGCAGCTCGATGCCCTTGTCCCTCAGCTTCTGGTCAACCTTGTTGGCAGACTCGCGCTGTTCCTTGAGCGCGTGCCATTTCTGGGTGTGCCGAGCTTGCATCTCCTTAATGTCCGCCACCATGGACTCCTGGAAAGAAAAATCGATGGCGACGGTAGTGGAGTCATCTGTCTCTTCGACCCCCTGGTACAGCGACGCGAGGATGCATTGGAGCTCACCGTCGAGTTCCGCGCTCGTCGCCGCTGACAAGCCAGGAGCTCCGAGACTAGGCTACGCAAGTACCAGCGCCAGTTGACTCGAAGTTGGCGGCGGGGCCCCTGCCGAAGTGCCAAATAAGGGAAGAGTTTCCATGGTTTGAAGGGGGATTTTCCCTTCGACCACAACCCCCGACCCTGACGTGCCGCCAAGGGTTTTTTCTGATCCTCCCAGGAGTTCCTGGACACTCCCGGCAGCGCGTTCCTGCCCCTCAACGGCAGCAATCTTGGCGCCTTCTTCTGCAGCATCCTTCCCTATGCTGGCCACCTCATCCAGCAGGTCTGGCTCTTCACTCAAAAGGGCTATAAGCAGAATTAGCAATCAATGACAAGAATGCAGAATTTTTGACAAGACAAGAGCCTGGGGCAGGATGATAAGGGCAGCACAACACGGAAGGAATAAATGGATTACCTGGGGATGCCTACCGTGGAGAAGCTTCAGTTTCCCCGGCAACTTCGGTTGTTGGGCCAAGATCTCCATCCCCTCCCTGGGGAACCACGGCACCGCCCAGGGTGGACCCTTCCGTGGAAACCTTGGGCGGGGATCCCTCGACTCGATCGATGGGTGGAGTGGGTCCCTCCTGGAAGGACTCGCCCGGAGTAGTCCCCTTCCCTCCTCTGGCTGCAGGGGTGGGGAATTCTCCGCCATCACCTCCAAAGGGAGGAGTCAGCTCTGCACTCTCAGGCCGGGGGCAGGGCTGGGGACTTGGTGCCGGGTCGTCCGCATTGCTCCCTGTCGGGCCCGTGCCTTCCACAGTCTTCGGCAGCCCCGCGCACCTGAGCCGCTTGGTCCGGTGGATGAGATTCTCGCCTTCTTCCTCCTCCTCCCTGACAAAGGCGGCAAGTAAAGATCAGTTAACAGGCAAGATGATATGCGGAAATGGCGAAGAGGAAAGGAAATTTCTCTTTCTTACTCTTCATCGATGAGCATGGAGCTCAGCTCAAACTCCATGGGTGGCGAGGGTGACCTGCTCCTCTTCTGGGGCAGGGGAATGGAGCTCCCTGACAACTTCAAGCCTTGCTGAGGCACAGGGGGCTCCGTCGAGGAAGAGCTCTGCGAAGAACTCGAGCTGGACTGGGAGCTGGAGTCGCCTCCAGCGGCTGTCGATCACTTGTTGGGAGAAGCCTTAGCCCCAGTAAGCCGTGGGGACTGCCGGCGCACTGCATCGGGGACGCTGCTCCTGGGGGTGGTCTTCTTCACTTTCTTGGCGGCAGGCGCGGGGTCAGGAACTGCTGCTCCCCGACTAGCCGCTCGCCTGCGAGGGCGCTGTTCTAGGTCTGGCTCAGGGGCTTGAGGGCCTTCCGCGAGCCACTCCTACTCAGGTTGCTCTGCCTCCTCAACCCCCTCTTCCTCCAGAGCCTCCATTACCGCGGCATATAGAGCCTCAATCCCAGCAGGCTCATTCCCGGTAGGCTCGTCCCCGGCAGGTTCATCCCCGGCAGCCCCCTCCATGGTTTGTGCCTCGCTCCTGCCAGGGGTAGGGCCTTCGCCTTTAGCCTCCTCCTTCCCCTTCGTTGCCTTCTTGGCCTTCGCCATCACAGTAGCACAGAGTGCTCTGTCCTCCTCGAGCCGCCTCTTGATGTACGCCTCCTCCGCCTTGGAGGTGCGCTTGTACATGTTGGCCTCCACCCTTGTAGCCCTTTCCACCAAGGTGGAGGGCCACGCAAGCTCTTCGTCGAGCCCGGGCAGCTGCCAATCGCCCGAGACTCCCTATGCGTTGTATTCTGGCATCCATTTCAGGATTTGGTCCCTGGCGGAGTTGATGTTCAATGGGATGACATTTGCTGGCAATTTGAATGGCCCAAGGCTGCCGAACAGTTGTTCGCACAACCAAGCATGGCCATAGATTGACAAATTGTTGGCCAGGCCAGGAAGCAGCCTCATCCTATCTGCGGCATCCCCATACTGCCAGGCAAACCTATCCCTCTTCTGCAATGGCGCAATACGGCGAAGGAGGAAGTCGGCCCCCACGTGCCCGATAGTTAGCTCGGCAGCCTTTAGGCGGGTGATCTTGTTTATTGCCGGGCGAAGCCTATCATCGGTAAGGCCGACTTCCCTCCAATCGTTGCCGTGCTCGAGGCACTCTGCCCGCGCCTGGTAGAAATCTGGGGCCTTCTCCTCCTGGATCCAGCACCAATCTCCCCTCCACTCCTCCCATCTGTTGCGTTGTTGACCAGGGAGGTAATCCCAATTCTCCCTTGGTACCCGTGGCATCCAACTTATGTTCCCAGAACGGTGGTTTTTGTTCTCCACCCGCTGGACAAAATAGTGCCTAAACAAATCAACGTTGGGGGCGACTCCGATGAAGTTCTCGCACAGATGAGCAAAAATCGCCATGCACACCATTGCATTTGGCGTGAATTCCAGAAGATGGAATCCATAGATCACCATCATTGTTTCAAGAAAATCCGTGAAAGGTGGACAGAGGCCGCAAATGAAGTATGCGCAGAAGAATCGATATGAATATGGCAGATCCTTTTTTCCCTCCGCCAGAACCTTGGGAGCACCATGCCCCTTTGGGACCTCCCGCCCCCACAGATATCTGTACCTTGCTTTCAGCACTTCGCCGTCTAGGTTTGACGGGAAGAAGACGATGTTTGCCCTTCGCTTCCTATCCAGCTCTGACGCCCTCTTGCTCCCCTCAGCGACCGCCTCCTTTGCGGTGCCCATCCGCTTCCCCTTTGAAGCGGCGGTTTCCTTCCCCATCTCTTCGAACTACAGCGTGGACGGGAAGAAAATTGGGCGAGGATCGGCGGCGGGCAGGGTGGAACGGAAGAACAGTCACTTGGCTTGCGAAAGAAGATGATGGAGGGGCAATGAAGATGATGAATGAGCAGAGCCCTTCCGCGTTTTTCTCTCTTATGGGAAAGGACGTGGGGGAGGGCGCGACTCTTCAGAAAGTTACCATTTCACATTAACTACTACAGCCCCACGACCCGCGGTATTTACGCGAAGTGGACGTTGGATTGACTGGTCATCATGGCAAACCGCTGCACGCGCAGCACCTTCTCGCCATGTGTCCGTGCACTGTTTGGGGCCTAACCCAACGTGCCCAGCGACACGTATGGCTCAGGCCCGGGGGCTTCTGTCGGGGTACACAAACAGGGGTGTATGTTTCTCCTGACTTATGCACGGACAGCAAACTACTGGTCTGGCAAGCTCGCAACATCCAAGTCTAGACCAACACACGCTAATTGACCAAGACACCACTAAGGAGAAACCTCCCTTGCCGGGCAGGCGAGCCTGGCGAGGATGAGGTGACCCTGAAGACAAGCCTCAAGACTGTCCCGGCAGGCCTGCCGAGCGCGACCAAGGCAATCTACCCCGCCAAGGCTCCACCGCTCCACCTCACAGCGACACAAGTCATCGATCGGTGCGGTGTCAAGCCCCCAAGTGACTAAGTGGCTGTTATTTGGCACGTGGCAGCCACTTCCTATGGAAATCACCTCCAAATGACACCCGTCCAGAGAAGCAGACAGGCGAAAAGGTGGCCGAACAGCCTGATAAGGCTTGCCGGGCATGCCATGATGTGACACTAAGCAGCGCATTTAATGCACTCTGCTCTGTCTGCAGAGTTAGGTATGATAGCACTGTTCGCTATCTAATCAGTACACAATGACTGATTTGCCACTGTGGTGACCCCTTGATCTATAAAAGGGGGGCCATGGCAACCACAGAAAGGATTCGGACCCTTGTACACTCATACACGCGTAGCTACTCTCGCCCCGAGGCAACCCTGCCGGGCAAGAGCACTGCATTTTCCACCACAATCCACCATCAATCCACCAAAGCAGGAGTAGGGTTTTACGCCTCACGGCGGCCCGAACCTGGGTAAAACTGGCCGTGCGATCTCTGCCGTGCTGCGCTACGTTCTCTGCTCTTTGTGCAATGTGCTCATCCCCCCTGCCGAACCACAAGGGGCTGATGGCCCCATAGGTGGCTGTGGTTTCCCACGACAACAAGATAAACTCATGTATGAATAAACCCCATCTTTTTACCCTTATTAGCAATGATACATATGTGTCATGTCCCTTTCTGGCACTGGGATTGAGCACCGCAAGATCGAACCCATCACAAAGCATATGTTCCCATTGCAAGATAAATCAATCTAGTTGGCCAAACCAAATCAATAGATGGAGAAGAGAAAAGAAGCTATAACAATCATGCATAAAAGAGTTCAGAAAAAACTCAAATAATATTCATGGATAGATCTGATCATAAACTCACAATTCATCGGATCCCAAGAAACACACCGCAAAAAAGAATTACATTGGATAGAACTCCAAGAACATCAACAAGAACATTGTATTGAAGAACATAGAGAGAGAAGAAGCTATCTAGCTACTAACTATAGACCCGTAGGTCTGTGGTAAACTACTCACGCATCATCGGAAGGGCAGCAAGGTTGATGTAGAGCCCCTCTGTGATTGAATGCCCCTCCGGCAGAGTGCCAAAAGAGGTCCCCGGATGGGACCTTGCGAGAACAGAGAGTTTATAGAGGAGGAGTTAGGTCAAATGGAGCCTTATGGGCCCCACAAGGTACCAGGGCGCGCCCTACCCTCCTAGCCTTGCCCTGGTGCCTTGTGGGCTACTGCTCCATCTTCTCGTCCCCTCCCGAAGCTTCCAGGATCTCTTATTGCCAGAAAAAAATCTCCAAAAAGTTTCGTGGCATTTGGACTTCGTTTGGTTCTGATATTCTGCAAAGTCAAAAACAAGCAAAAACAGCAACTAGCAATGGGCACTAAGTTAATAGGTTAGTCCCAAAAAAATGATATATATAATTGCTTCTAAGTGTATATAAAATATCCAAGATTGATACTATAATAGCATGCAACAATAAAAAAATATAGATATGTTGGAGACGTATCATGTACTCATAGGGACCAATATGGACGTCCACGGTCCCGTTGTCGGTCATTGAACGAACGGTTTCTGCATGTCTGTGAGTTAACGAACCTATAGGATCACAATATTAAGGAAATCATGATCTGCTGAGTGTGAGTAGGACGGGAGTCATGAGAATATATTTGTGAAATTATTTCATGAATATTCAGAATAGTTTCGAGAGGATCCGGAAGCGTTTCGGGGTCACCGGAAGGGTTTCGGTGAATATCAGGTAATACTAGGTATTACCGATATATTATATATAGGTGGAAAATATTTCTGGAGATGTTAAAAATATAAATAATGGTCTAGAAGTATTTATGACATTTTATATTTAATTTAAATATTAACGGGCTATAAAAGGCCAAGAGGTGGAAGGAGTTATGGGCCACAAGGGCCCATAAGGAAGTGGCGCCCCCCTTGCCATATGGGGGGCCTAATTGGACAAGGGGAGTGATACTCTCCAACGTATCTATAATTTTTTATTGTTCCATGCTGTTATATTATCATTCTTGGATGTTTTACAATCATTTTATAGCAACTTTATTTCATTTTTTGGGACTAACCTATTGACATAATGCCCAGTGCCAGTTGCTATTTTTTGCTTGTTTTTTAGTTCGCAGAGTATCAGTACCAAACGGAGTCCAAACGTAGCAAAACTTTTTGGAGATTTTTTTGGACCAGAAGAAAACTTGGGAGCCAAGGAACGACCAGAGAGGATCCCCGTGGGGACCACAAGACACCTGGGTGCGCCCAGGAGCCCAGGCACGCCCAAGTGGGTTGTGGGCCCCATGAAGCTCTCCTCCACCGCCTCTCAGCTCTATAAATACCCAAATATTCCAGAAACACTAGGGGAGTCGACGAAACACAATTCCAGCCGCCACAAGTTCCAGAACCACGGGATCCAATCTAACACCATCACGAAGGGGTTCATAATCCTCATTGGTGCCTCTCCGATGATGCGTGAGTAGTCCACCATAGACCAAAGGGTCCGTAGGCAGTAGCTAGATGGCTTCTTCTCTCTTTTTTCTTCTCAATACAATGTTCTCTTGGAGATCTATTTGATGTAACTCTTTTTGCAGTGTGTTTGTTGGGATCCGATGAACTTTGAGTTTATGATCAGATCTATATCCATGAATATTATTTGAGTTTCTTTGATCTCTTATATGCATGATTATTTATAGCCTCGTATTTCTTCTTCGAATCTTTGGTCTAGTTAGGCCGACTAGATCGATTTTTCTTGCCATGGGAAGAGGTGCTTTGTGATGGGTTCCATCTTGCGGTGTCCTCTCCCAGTGACAGAAGGGGCAACGAGGCACGCATGTATCATTGCTATTAAGGATAACAAGATGGGGTCCATTCCTACATGAATAGATCTTGTCTACATCATGTCATCGTTCTTATTGCATTACTCCATTCCTCCATGAACTTAAAACACTAGATGCATGCTGGATAGCGGTCGATGTGTGGAGTAATAGTAGTAGATGCAGGCAGGAGTCGGTCTACTAATCTTGGATGTGGTGCCTATATATTGATCATTGCCTTGGATATCTTCATAATTATTCGATCTTCTATCAATTGCCCAATAGTAATTTGTTTACCCACCGTATGATATTTTCTCGAGAGAAGCTACTAGTGAAATCTACGGCCCCCGAGTCTATCTTTTATCATATTGCTTTCCGATCTATTTTTCATCGCATTTGTTTTCAGATCTATTATTCCAAAGACCCAAAAATACTTTGCTACACTTTTTATTTGCATCTTTTATTTCACTTTTTATTCAGATCTATTTATCCAAACACATACAAAACAATCTATCTTTTTACAGAGGAGGGATTGAGGGAGTCCTGGACTAAGGGGTCCCCGGGCAGTCGACCTCTTACATATGGGCCAGACTGATGGGCCACTATGGGGCCAAGCTGGAATGCGGACCCGTGATCGGACAGGAGATCTTCGGAGTCATGGTGTGCCCTCCAAGTCAGGATTAGCGTGATCTTTCCTTCATTGTAACCGATCAAATGTAACCCTAACCCTACTGGTGTCTATATAAACCAGGGGGTTTAGGGCTTTAGGGCTAGAGCTGCATCCATCATCTCATCACCTTAGGGTTTAGCTCGCTTGATCTCGAGGTAGATCTACTCTGTAACCATACCATACATCAAATACAATCAAGTAGGACGTAGGGTTTTACCTCTTTGAGAGGGCCCGAACCTGGGTAAATACCGTGTTCACCATCCCTTGTTCCCCATCGATCCTAGATCCATAGCTTGGGACCCCCTACCCGAGATCTGCCGGTTTTGACACCAACATTGGTGCTTTCATTGAGAGTTCCGCTGTTGGGTCGCCAAAGGATCAATGGCTAGCCTGATCATCGGAGAAGGCATCAGCTCTGGGGACTTCTTTGTCCCCGGCCAACTTTTCGCGTTCGGCAGCATCGTGCTGCATGCCAACCCAACTGGTCATCTAGATCAGATCAACAACTTCGCCCCCGAGCACCAGATTCAATTCAGCAATCTGGACTACATTGTGGACGCCCGAGGCGATCTGGTTTTTACCGGATTCGCTGCGCCCACTCCAGGGTTGTCCCTCGATCTAATCTATGGATCAACCCTGATCCCTCATCTAGCCTCGAGCTCGGACGTCTCCACCTCGAATGGGGACCAGCAATTCCTTTCGACCACGTCCCCAATGACCGACGAAGACCCATCTTCGGACCACAATGCGGAACTAATGTTCGGACATCGAGAATCGCTCTCGGCTGAACCCTCTCCTTGCAACACGCCTACAGCCTGGAGCCCTAGCGACGGGTCGATGTTCGGTGGCCGGGAGTCGTCCCTAGCCGAACTCCCCCTTGACAACTTGGCTTCGAGCCCCAACGCGGAAGCAGTATCCGAAGACCAGGTCTTGTCCTTGGTCCCTTACGACTATCTAGCCCCGGGCTTCGAGGTTAACTCGGCCCCCGAAGATCAGGATCCGGCCCAGGCCCGGATCATTCCTTTCCCCGCCACATCGGAAACCGGCCCTCGTCGGCCGACGCATATCAGTCCGACGACCCTCACACTATTAAACGAGGCGTTGGACCGAATCCAGATGATGGCTATTCGGGAGGACCCGCCCTCGGCTTGCGTTCAGCAGACCTTTGAGGCATACCACGGGGAATTTTGCATCCCACCCACCACCCACCTTGTGGCCACAGTCGAGGACTGAACCGACATGTTGGACTACACTTCGGAAAACGCCTACTCCATGGACGAGGATAGTGGAGCCACCGTCAATGCCGACGCCACACCCCCCGTCACCGGCCGCTGGACGGACACATCCACTTACGACATTTACATGGTGGACACTCCGAAGGACGACGGCACTCCCAGGAAGGATAACGGCAAACCCGGCAATGAGCCGCACAGGCACCATAAACAACGTCGTCGCTCCAAGGCACGTCAAAGCCATGCGAGCAACACGGACATCGGAGAGAACGGCACTCAGGACAACGCAAACGACCTCGATGACCACAGCGCCGAGGAGCAACCTCAAGCCGATCATGAGGAGGAAGACCCGCTCAACCTAGAGGACCTCAGTGATTCCGAAGACAGCAACTACCTCCCCACCCCTCCGAAGAGGAGGTTAGTTTGGGCGACGAGGATTTCATCATCCCCGAAGACCCGCTGGATCAAGAGCGGTTTAAACAGCAGCTCATTGGCACCACGCGTAGCCTGAAGAAACAACAACAGAGAATAAAGGCCGAACAAGACACCCTCAATGACAGATGGACCAAAGTCCTAGCTGCCGAAGAAGGGTACGACTACGAGTGGCAGACCAAAAGTTACCCGATGCGAAAGCTTCTGCCGCAGTTTGACGACGAGGCCATAGAGCCAGTACCTGCACGACACACATAGGCCGACCAGCCGGACCGCCCCCTTGAGGAAGGGATAGGCCGGCCGACAAAACCGAACAGCCTCCCGCTCCACCTCGTCGTCCAGGCAAGGAGCCAGTTCGGCCAGCCTACGATTACGACCTACGACGCAACCTAGACGCCCGTGTAGGTCTGGCAAGGTCCATCTATGGACCCAAAGACAACTCTCCTATTAGACGGGATAGTTACCAAGCTTGGCTAGACTAAAACGACAGAGCTCGGGAACAATAGCAAGCCCGAATGATAGATGGTCTCCGGCACGACGTAGCCCGAGTAGGGGCGCCGCTCACCCTGTGTGCTTCACGGATAGAGTGATGCAACACAAATTTCCGGAGGGCTTCAAGCCCGTAAATATTGAGCCCTATGATGGAACGATGGATCCGGCCATATGGATCGAAAACTTCCTACTACACATCCACATGGCACAAGGCGACGACCTCCACGCCATCAAATACCTACCATTGAAGCTCAAGGGTCCGGCTCGACACTGGCTAAATAGCCTCCCCGAAGACTCCATAGGATGTTGGGAGGAGCTCGAGGATGCCTTTCGAGCCAACTTTCAGGGCACTTATGTCCGGCCCCCGGACGCCGATGACCTGAGCCACGTAATCCAATAGCCCGACGAGTAAGCCCGGCAATTCTGGAACCGGTTTTTGACCAAGAAGAACCAAATCGTCGACTGTCCGGACGCTGAAGCCATAGCCGCGTTCAGGCATAATATTCGAGATGAATGGCTAGCACAACAGCTCGGCCAGGACAAGCCGAAGACAATGGCGGCGCTTACCTCCCTCATGACCCGTTTCTGTGCCGGGGAGGATAGTTGGTTGGCTCGTAGAAGCACCAACCCGGAAGCCCCCGTCACCTCTGAGGTCCGGGACGGGAATGGAAAGCCACAGCGTAACAAGAACAAGCGTTGCCACAACGACGGAGAAACTGACGAGACGACAGTAAATGCCGGATTCCGTAATCCGAAGTCCGAGTCACGGAAAAAGCCTTCTAAAGGCAACTAGGATGGGCCAAGTAAATTGGACGCGATCCTGGACATGCGTTGCCAGATTCATGACATCGCCGAAAAACCCGCTAACCGCACCAACCGTAATTGTTGGGTGATAAAGCAAGCCGGCAAGCTCACAGCTGAAGACTCGGGCAAAAGCCCATGAAGCGAGGACGATGATGAGCCCCGTAGGCCGAACAGTGGAGGCCAAAAACCCTTCCCTTCTGAGGTCAAGACGGTGAATATGATCTACGCCACCCATATACCAAAGAAAGAGAGGAAGCGCGCACTGCGGGATGTGTACGCCGTCGAGCCCGTAGCGCCGAAGTTCAACCCATGGTCGGCTTGCTCGATCACCTTTGACCGCAAGGACCATCCGACCAGTATCTGTCATGGAGGATCGGCGGCCCTGGTACTTGACCCCATTATCGATGGGTACCACCTCACGAGAGTCCTAATGGACGGAGGTAGCAGCCTCAATCTGATTTATGCAGACACAGTGAGGAAAATGGGGATCGATCCGTCGAGGATCAAACTCAGCACCACCTTTAAGGGGCTCATTCCGGGCGTAGAAGCCCGCTGCTTAGGCATGGTAACGCTGTAAGTGTTATTCGGCTCACCGGACAACTTCTGATCCGAATACTTGATCTTTGATATCGCCTCATTCCGCAGTGGCTATCATGCACTCCTTGGCCGAACGGCATTTGCCAAGTTCAACGTTGTCCCATATTACGCATACCTCAAGCTAAAGATGCCTGGTCCTGCGGGCATCATAACAATAAATGGCAACATGGAGCGCTCGCTCCCGACTGAATAACACACTGCGGCCCTAGCAGCCGAAGACCAGTCCGTCACCAATAGGCTAAGGTATCAGCCTGCTCGGCGGGTGGAGATGTCCCCTCCGAGGTCTGCTCGGTGGGCTGGCCGTGCGGTGGGCTGTGATATCACACAAACCAGTTTTCGTCGGTAGGGGACTAGTGAAAATAACACAGGGGGTGTCGAAGTTCCTACCTTGTGGCAGGGGGCTTGACCCTGCAGTCCTCCTCGGGGACCTCTTCGGATGCTGTGGACTCCTCATCGGAGTCCGAGCTATCGGGCAGGACTACCTTGGGCCCGCACTGCCTCTTCGGGGCCCTAGGAGGTCGTTCCTCCTCGACGTCTTCGGACGCCGCCCTTTTCTTGGAGTGAGAGGAGGCACTTTCCTCCTCATCTTCTTCCTCCTCCTCGTCTTGGGCAGACGGGGCCACTGCGTCGCCGGCCTTGGTGGCCAGATGCTCCCTCAAGCGGGCACCTCCCCGGGGCTCCAGCGGACCCTTCTTATTCTTCTCCTTCTTTTCTGGCGCCCTGCACAGCGCCTCGACCAGTAGCTCCCCCAGCGGAGCCGATTGAGGCTCTTCGGGCAGTGGAGCCGAACAACCAATCTTTTTGGCCTTCTTGAGCCAGCCCTGTTAAAGCAACAAAGTGGGGCTTAGACCAAACTTTGGATAGTATGAGCGCCTGAATACACGACGGGCAAATAATTAATTACCTTCCTCGGAGGGTTAGGGGAGTCAAGACCAATGTCTTCCTTCTCGGCCGACCACTCCTTTTGAGGCTTGAACAGCAGACTCCACACCTTGTCGTGGGTGGTGCCAAAGAGGTGCTGCACGGTAGCTTGGTCTTCGGGTTAGTAAGCACACATCGGGCTCGCCTTTTGCTGGCAAGGTAGGAGACGGCGACGGAACATTATCTGAACTATGTTGGTCAGCTTGGCCCCGGTCTCCATCATGTTGGTTACGCACTTCTGCAGCATCTTCACCTCGCCGGTGGATCCCCAATCGAGACCTTTCTTGGTCCATGAGGTCAGCCTCGCTGGAGGTCCGAATCTAACCTCGGGGGTTGCCGCCCAAGTCGCCTCCCGTGGCTCTGTTATGTAGAACCACTCCTTCTGCCACACTTTGACAGTATCAATAAATGTGCCCTTCGGCCATTGGACTCGGGTGAGCTTGCTTATCATTGCTCCACCGCAGTCTGCCTGGGCGCCGCCGACCACCTTTGGCTTGACATTGAAAATCTTCAGCCATAGGCCGAAGTGCAGCTGGACCCGCAGAAGTGCCTCGCAAACAATGATGAAAGTAGAAATGTGGAGGAGGGAATTAGGGGCTAGATCGTGGAAGTCTAGCCCATAAAAGAACATCAATCCCCGCATGAAGGGATGTAGCGGGAATCCCAGCCCCCGGATAAAGTGAGGGAGGAAAACCACCCTCTCGCCCGGTTTGGGCGTGGGGACGACCTGGCCCTTCTCAGGGGCTCGGTGAGCGACGTCGGCCGACAGGTAGCCGGCCCGCTTCAGCCCCTCGATGTCGTTGTTAGTGATGATGGAGGCCTCCCACTTGCCATTAGCTCCGGATCCGGCAATGACGGTGGCTGGGAAGAAAGGGGAAGGGAGTCGCTGTAAACAGATAAAGCAGGGCGCTGGAGCTCTAGAGATTGGAAAGGCAACAACGGGAGGTGGAAGAAGGCGTGAGAGGATAACTATAGCAGCTCCACTCTTTATAAGCCATAGATGAGCCGAGTGTTCCCCTTTTCATGCCGTGGGCTTCTCCACTTCCCGATATACTATCGATGTTATGCGCGGGTGGGAGAATCGAAATCATTGATCATATCCCCTAAAAAACGGGGCACGATCTCTGCCTTGATGAGACAAGCCAATGGAGGGGCGGCGTTGAGCCGCACATCAAGAACTGTCAGCCGTTCGATGTTATGACCGGCCGCGACCCTTCGCTAAAAGTCGTCAGGCGTGGGCACTGTTCACACTCGAGCAATTTGGCCTTCAAGGCTAAGTAAAGGAGGCGCTTCACATTCCGAACACCACTCAAGCTCCGAATACGCACAGGATAAAACGAAGAACTCACCTCGCAAGCCGAAGACCGTGATATGTGTGGACGCTGGATACAGGCCCTGGCGTTGGAGGCTAGTTCGGGGGCTACTGAGGGAGTCCTGGACTAAGGGGTCCCCGGGCCGTCGACCTCTTACATATGGGCCGGACTGATGGGCCACTATGGGGCCAAGCTGGAATGCGAACCCGTGACTAGACAAGAGATCTTCGAAGTCGTGGTGTGCCCTCCAAGTCAGGATTAGCATGATCTTTCCTTCATTGTAACCGATCAAATGTAACCCTAACCCTACTGGTGTCTACATAAACCAGGGGGTTTAGGAGGAATAAGGCTAGATCTACATCCATCATCTCATCACCTTAGGGTTTAGCTCGCTTGATCTCGAGGTAGATCTACTATGTAACCATACCATACATCAAATACAATCAAGCAGGACGTAGGGTTTTACCTCTTCGAGAGGGCCCGAACCTGGGTAAATACCGTGTTCATCATCCCTTGTTCCCCATCGATCCTAGATCCACAGCTCGGGACCCCCTACCCGAGATCCGCCGGTTTTGACACCGATAGGGATTTACAACCCCTCTTACATGTTGGGTTGTGAGGATTTGCTCTTTGTGTGCAGGTACCATTTACATAGTGTTGCTTTGTTCTCCTTCTGGATTGATACCTTGGTTTCATAACTGAGGGAAATACCTACCATAACTGTACTGCATCATCCCTTCCTCTTTGGGGAAATACCGACGCAGTTTCAAGCCGCATCAAAAGGAATTTCTGGCGCCGTTGCCGGGGAGACATCATCAACATCTATCAGGTTCCTAATCACAAATCTCATCTCCTTGCAATTTACATTATTTGCCATTTTCCTCTCGTTTTCATCTCCCCCACTTCACAAAAATTTGCCGTTTTATTTGCCTTCTCTTTTTCGTTCACCTTTTTCTCATCAGATCTATTTTTTGGCTTGCAATCTTGTGTGCGTAGTCACGATGTCTCAAAGAAAGTACTATGTTTTTCCTTACCCCAATATTTTGCTTGAAATTGAGAAAAGTACTAAGGAATATATGACTGCACAATTTGAGCACAATAAGTATTTACCGAAGAGCTTAAAGAACACTCTGTTGTGCTAGATGCTATAACAAAACAACTTGATGATGTTAGTAGGGAAGTTTCCAATCTCCAATCTAAATATGCTCATGCTGAGAATTTGTTAGGCAAAATATCCGATGCACAAGCTACACTAGTAAATCAGATGGCCGCTAAGCCAATTTCTCTAGAGGATAAAAATGATGAAGATATTAATGTGATTGGTGTTTCTTCTATTAATTCCTTGTTTATTAATATTAAACTTGATGAGAAAGGGACTGAAGACGAGTCAACCTTAGCTAGAGGGCGTCCCGATAATTTGGAGGGTGAAAATCTTGATGAAAAAATTGATAAAAGTGGGTTTGGAGAGGTCAAAACTTTAACTAGTGATGTGCCCACTCTTTTGGATTACAAAGACTTTAATTATGATAATTGCTCTTTGATTGAATGTATTTCTTTGTTGCAATCCATGATAAATTCACCCCATGCTTACGGACAAAATAAAGCTTTTACTAAACATATCGTAGATGCCATGATGAAAGCTTTAGAAGAAAAGTTGGAATTAGAGATATCAATTCCTAGAAAATTACATGATGAATGGGAACCTACCATCAAAGTCAAGATAAAAAATTGTGAGTGCTTTGCTTTATGTGATTTGGGTGCTAGTGTTTCCACAATTCCGAAATCTTTATGTGATGTGCTTGGTCTTACCGATATTGAAGAATGTTCCCTTAATTTGCACTTGGCGGATTCTACTATTAAAAAGCCTATGGGAAGAATTAATGATGTTCTTATTCTTGCAAATAGGAACTATGTGCCCATAGAGTTTATTGTTCTTGATATTGATTGCAATCCGTCTTGTCCAATTATACTTGGTAGACCGTTTTTACGTACTATTAGTGCCGTGATTGATATGAAAGAAGGCGATATTAAATTTCAATTTCCACTAAGAAAGGGTATGGAAAACTTCCCTAGAACAAGAATTAATCCGCCATATGAATCAATCATGAGGGCATCCTATGGATCAAAAGCTAAAGATGACAATACTTGAATCTATGCATTATGCCTAGCTAGGGGCATAAAATGGTAGCACTTGTTGGGAGGCAACCCAATGAATAAAATTTATTTTTACCTTTTTTCTTTCTGTTCTTGAGTGTTTGCACAATTATGCCTCTGTTATGATTGTGTTTTTTATGTTTTAATTAGTTTTTGTGCCAAGTAAAGCCTTTGGGATAGCTTTGGTGATAGTTGATTTGATCCTGTTGAAAAACGGAAACTTTTGTGTCGAGTAACAGAATTGTTTAAATTCACAGAAGCGACAAAAAATTCTGAAGTTTTTACAAAAGATTGATAAAGAAATTTCCTCTGTTGTACTAATTTTTCAGACCTTTTGGAGTTACAGAAGTATGAAAACAATTCTCATCTTTACAGACTGTTCTGTTTTTGACAAATTCTGTTTTCTTTGCATTGTGTGCTTATTTTGATGAATCTATGGATTCTATCGGGGGTATTAGCCATGAAAAAGTTAGAATATAGTAGATATAATGCGATAACAAAATTTGAATGGGTTTTCAACAATACTTAAAGTAAAGATTGGTTTTCTTATACTAATGGAACTCACGAAGGTTTTGTGAAGTTTTGTGTGATTGAAGTTTTCAAGTTTTGGGTGAGATCACGATGGTTGAAGGAATAAGGAGTGTCAAGAGCCTAAGCTTGGGGATGACCCATAGCACCCCAAGTTAATATTCAAGGAGAACCAAGCAACTAAGCTTGGGGATGCCCCAGAAGGCATCCCCTCTTTCTTCTAACGACCATCGGTATCTTACTTGGAGCTATATTTTTATTCATCACATATCATGAGTTTTGCTTAGAGTGTCTTGTATTATATGAGTCTTTGCTTGTTTTGTTTTCTATTTTGTCACAAGTATCCTTGTTGGACACACCTATTTGAGAGAGCCAAAATTATACTATGATTTATTAGAATTGCTCTATATGCTTCAATTAAACTTTTTGAGCTATGGAATTGCTCTAGTGCTTCACTTATATCTTTTTGAGCACGGTGTGCTTTAATATTTTTGTAAAAATACTCTCATGCTTCACTTAGATTAATTTGAGAGTTAGTAAAAAATTTAAGAAATCCTCTCATGCTTCACTTAGATTAATTTGAGAGTTAGTAAATTTTTGAAGAAATTCTCTCATGCTTCACTTATATTATTTTGAGAGATGAAATTTTTATGCTCATGTTCTTCACTTAAATTTATTTGAGCTTGTCAAAAGCAATTGCAACATATGAAACTAGTCTCAAAGTGATAGATATTCAAGAGGGATATAATAAAAACTTTCATGAAGATCATTGGACAAAATAAACTTGATTCTTTGTAATAGTTTTGAGATATGATGATAGTAATATATGAGTCACGTTGGTGAGTAATTATGATTTAGTAAGAATATTGGTTTCAAGGTTTGTGATTCCCTATGCAAGCACAAAAGTCAATAGTTATGCAATGAAATTACATCCTACTTGTAGTACATTATTCGGTGTTAGTTATGCTCAATGCTCGCTTATGTGAATTTTTGTTTCTTGGTTGGTTGCTTCTCAATATTTTTGCTAGCCTCCACTTGTACTAAGTAGAAATACTACTTGTGCATCCAAAATCTTTAAACCCAGTTTTGCCATATGAGTCCACCATACCTACCTATATGTGGTATTTCCATGCCGTTCTAAGAAAATTTGTATGTGCCAACTCTAATTTTTCAAAATAAATTTCCTTTTTGTGTGCCCGTACCGCTCATGAAGTGGTAGGGGGTGGCCAATATTTTCCATGCTAGATGTGCTATTCTCAAGATGAGTGTTTATTCACTTGTCATTGCATGAGACTATGGCGGTAATAGGGATGCCCAGTCCCAAAATGAAAAAGAAATTTACTTTATGTTGTCATGTAATAAATTCCTTGGAAAGTGTTGGTATGGACGGTACCCGTGGATACGGCTAGCCTTGGAGTCTGAAAGTATGGTCGAAAAAGGAATAAACTTTATTTTCTGTTTGGGAACTGCCTATGATATATCTAGCATCGAAAGTGTTGGGAATTACTCGGTCGTTTTCGTTGACGGGAAAAGCATGCCTCTCAAAAAAAAAATATCTCTCAATTTAAGCTTTGAGCTCTAGCACCTCTACAAATCCCTACTTCCCTCTACGAAGGGCCTATCTATTTTACTTTATGCAATTTTTATTTTTATTTGAGTCTCCATCTTCTCTTATAAAGCACCAACTAGGGAGCACTATGATCATACTTGTGCATTGGATGTAGCTAATATACGAGTGTGTTTCATGAATGGACCAATGATTGAGCATGATGGGTTAGGATAACTTTCTTTAGTGTTGATATTTTGAAAGACATGGTTGCTTATTGATATGCTTGAGTATTGAAGTTATCATATCAAATATAGACTATTGCTTTGAACCATCTAAAAGTCCAAATATCCATGCTACAAAAGAAAAGAATATGTGATGAACATGTTAGGCAGCATTCCACATCAAAAATTCTATTTTTATCATTTACCTACTCGTGGACGAGCAGGAATTAAGCTTGGGGATGATGATACGTCTCCAACATATCTATAATTTTTTATTGTTCCATGTTGTTATATTATCATTCCTGGATGTTTTACGATCATTTTATAGCAACTTTATATCATTTTTTGGGACTAACCTATTGACATAGTGCCCAGTGCCAGTTGCTGTTTTTGCTTCTTTTTTACTTCGCAGAATATCAGTACCAAACGGAGTCCAAACACAGCGAAACTTTTTGGAGATTTTTTTGGACCAGAAGAAAACTTGGGAGCCAAGAAAGGACCAGAGAGGATCCTCATGGGGACCACAAGATACCTGGGCGCGCCCAGGAGCCCAGGCACGCCCAGGTGGGTTGTGGGCCCCATGGAGGTCTCCTCCACTGCCTCTCAGCTCTATAAATACACAAATATTCCAGAAACCCTAGGGGAGTCGACAAAACACAATTCCAGCCGCCGCAAGTTCTAGAACCACGAGATCCAATCTAACACCATCACGGAGGGGTTCATCATCCTCATTGGTGCCTCTTCGATGATGCGTGAGTAGTCCACCATAGACCTAAGGGCCCGTAGGTAGTATCTAGATGGCTTCTTCTCTTTTTTTGCTTCTCAATACAATGGTGTCTTGGAGATGTATTTGATGTAACTCTTTTTGCGGTGTGTTTGTTGGGATCCGATGAACTTTGAGTTTATGATCAGATCTATATCCATGAATATTATTTGAGTTTCTTTGATCTCTTATATGCATGATTATTTATAGCCTCGTATTTCTTCTTCGAATCTTTGGTTTAGTTAGGCCGACTAGATTGATTTTTCTTGCCCTGGGAAGAGGTGCTTTGTGATGGGTTCGATCTTGTGGTGTCCTCTCCTAGTGACAGAAGGGGCAGCGAGGCACACATGTATCGTTGCTATTAAGGATAACAAGATGGGGTCTATTCCTACATGAATAGATCTTGTCTACATCATGTCATCGTTCTTATTGCATTAATCCGTTTCTCCATGAACTTAATACACTAGATGCATGCTAGATAGCGGTTGATGTGTGGAGTAATATTAGTAGATGCAGGCAGGAGTCGGTCTACTAATCTTGGACGTGATGCCTATATATTGATCATTGCCCTGGATATCGTCATAATTATTTGATCTTCTTTCAATTGCCCAAGAGTAATTTGTTTACCCACCATATGCTATTTTCTCGAGAGAAGCCACTAGTGAAATCTACGGGCCCTGGGTCTATCTTTGATCATATTGGTTTCCGATCTATTTTTCACCGCATTTTTTTTCACATCTATTATTCCAAAAACCCAAAAATACTTTCCTGCACTTTTTATTTGCATCTTTTATTTTGCTTTTTATTCAGATCTATTTATCCAAACACATACAAAACAATCTATGTTTTTACCACGGAGGGATTGACAACCCCTCTTACGCGTTGGGTTGCGAGGATTTGTTTTTTGTGTGCAGGTACCTTTTACATAGTGTTGCTTGGTTCTCCTACTGGATTGACACCTTGGTTTCATAGCTGAGGGAAATACCTACTGTAGCTGTGCTGCATCATCCCTTCCTCTTTGGGGAAATACCGACGCAGTTTCAAGCCGCATCAGGGAGGGAGTCCAACTCCCCCTCCTACGCCGGCGCCCCAAGGAGGAAACTTTCCCCCTTGGTGGCTGCCCTATCCTCCTCCTCCAACCTATATATACTAGGGGTTTTCGCTCTATTGTTCACACAAGTCTTGGAGCCTCCTCTAGTTCTTCTAGTTCTAATTCTAGTTGGTCCTAATTGACTAATTAGAGCTAGGCTATTCCTCTTGTCCTCATAATTAAAAGCCCAGTGTGGTTTTAAAATCTTCCCTCTAATTCTTCGATGATGATTAGCTCTGGACGGTGAAGCGCTGCTGGATCCTCAAGGTTGCATGCTTTCAATCAAGTAGAGAGGCCGTGCTTTCGGTCTTTGGTTCAAGGGATCGTTCATGGACGGTTCGAGGGACTCCAAGTACGATCTACACCGAACGTTCTTCTTCGAGTGCAACTCGGTGACGGTAACGATCATGATCCCAACCCTTTATGCATCTTCATATTGATCTTGGGTAATTGTAGGCATGATTTTTTACTACGTTTCCCGATAGTGGTATCAGAGCAGTTGTATGACTAGGTGCAGGTTGCAATCTAGATCATGTATGATTGTGAGGGTTGATGTTCTTGCTATGCTTCCCTTGAGTGTTGCTTCGGTTCAGTTCATCAACGTCATGGTGTCGCTTTTTACAAGGTTCTGACAATCGATTGGCTCTGGCTATCGACGATCTGCTAATAGTTCCTTGGGCTTCACCATAGGTGAGAATAGTGAAGCACCACGTAGACAAGAGGGTGTCAAAGATGGATGATCTTCTAGGGGGTCATGCGTATTAGACAAAGTTTAGTGTGGGGGCAAGACTTTTGATTAAGTCTCTTCTTTCACACACCCTAAAACTTAATCTAGCATCAAGAATCATCGCCTAAATTGTGGACGTAGGTAGCCAGTATTACTTGTTAAAACTGGTTAACCGCGTAACTAATTTTTTTTTAAAACCGATTAGAGGACGTCTAACTTGGTTTTGCAGGGTATGATTATGATGTGGTATAGCCTTCATCATGATAATGAGTTTATGTATGAGATGGTTATATGTTGCAATGTTAAGTGGCCTGTGCGTCACGGCATGATGGCTGGAGCCATGAGATTGCCACATTAATGTAGATATTGTAGAGATATCCTACAAGTTACAGGTGAGATGGAAACCGTACATGAAGGACCCCGACGAGGGAGAAGGTGTACATGGCGCGGGACGAGGAGCTTTAATTTCGTGTCACAGTGGAATTTCTGAATTTGGTGCCACGGTAACGTTTTATGAAACGATCTCCACGACAACATTTTCTGAAATTGCCGCCGCGCCAACATTTTTGAAACGGTTGTCACGGCAATGAAATATTGGTCGTCACGACTTTTATTTTATTTTGCAATTTATATATCTACCACTATGAGATTTGATCCTTGCAAATAAGGAGTACAAGGGGATTGAGAACCCTCTTGCTCGCATAGGGTGCAAGTATTTGCTTTTGTGTGTGCAGGTGCTGTTCACGAGGTTTTGCACGATTCTCCTTTTGGTTTGATAAAGCTTGGTTCTCATCGAGGGAAATACTTATCTCTACTGTACCGCATCTCCCCGCCTCTTCGGGGAAAATCCCAACGCAGCTCACAAGTAGCACTAAGCAATAGAATCTACTACACAAGATGTAGAAGCTTCAGTTAAGACTGTAACAAATTGCAAAGGTCAGGAAAGATTGTCGAATCTACTAAATATTTCATCTTAGAAGAAGATGAAATCTGTGCACTACGAGGAAGCAGTGATGGTGCCCAGCTAAGATAGGTACTACTCAAACCATTTAAAATCCAAGGTGAAGTCCATATGCAAGGAACAAGTTTTGAACTTGGAGAAACCTTCAGAAAATGTATAAATGGATCTTCGATTATTCATGGATAATGATCCTGAAAGTAATGTTCTACAAAAGAGTTTTTTGGATTGGAAGAGTTGATCTTGTCAAATCTTCTTATTAGTAGCAAACTAAGAGGTATAAGTGGATTACAATGGTGAGTGTTGTATATTGATATATGACAGATGAGCAACAAAACTAATTCTAAAAGAGATTTCAAACAGGATGTATATAAGATACAACAAAAAGGTTTTGTTGGGAATACTAGAATGATATAAATATTTCAAAGCCATGTGCATGATATGAAATAAAGTATCAAGTAGCTGGAAATTTGATAAAGTAATTGGAGAATTTGAAATTTATCAAAAGACTTGTAGATACAAGATGTTTAGTGGGAGATCCAAGGCATTTATGATCTTACATATGTATGACATATCACTTGATCAAAGTAATATAAAGTATATTAGCACAAAGAACATATTTCTAAACACTTAGAATTATTGTATGAAAATCTATATAGATAGATTGAAACATCTAAAACTTGTACTGTGACAATTTTTTTAAAGAAGTTCAAAAGGAGAAAATGTTTTCTCAAAATGTCACATAGCATAACACTCTGTAGAAATCTATAGTTGATAAACATGTATGGATGAATAAGATTCATCATGTGTGTTATCAAATGTACAAAGCCATATGTTTCGTATAGACTAATTGTTAGTAGTAAGTACCACAAGTGATCTCTAAAAGATTCACTAGGGTAATTGCTTAAAGTTTAAAGTACCTCAGTTGGACAAAAGCTATTGTTTCTTGTCTGTAGAGGAGATGAAGAGATTGTTGTAAAAGTTATACAAAATAATTATTGTAAAAGTTACACAAGACAACTTCATGACTTATAAACTATCGGGTTATAATTTTCAAATAGTTTTAGAAACGAACATAAATTGTGGATCTATATATAATATAGCTAGTGACTTGAGAAGTTTTTCGATAGAATATAATCTGAATCAATAAAAGTTTATTGATGTAGTTCCAAATAATATTGACTATATAGAGATATAGCAATTGGACTATATGGAGATATAGTGTTACTATAGAATGGACTATACGGAGATATAGTATTACCATTAATGTAACAAATGAATTACACAATAAAATCAAATATTACCTACACAAATAACATTGGGATTTGAAGAGTGTCAGATCCAGTGACGAAGGCTCTACAACTAGCAAAGCATGAGCAGCACCGGATAAGCCATATGTGTTAAGATAACATGCAACTAGATTATTGACTCTTGTGCAAGTGGAAGACTATTGGAAATATTCCCTAGAGGCAATAATATTTTTATTATATTCCTTACTCATAATTAAAGATTTTATATTCTATGCTATAACTGCTATGATCCTGGAATATGTGATTCAGTGGAAAACTCATATGCATGTGTGAAATGATAACGGTAAATAAAAGGTTCCTAGTCTTTCCTCTAAGACTAGCTCAAGAGTTGTTGGTGATTGATGACCCACAAGTATAGGGGATCAATTGTAGTCCTTTAGATAAGTAAGAGTGTCGAACCCAACGAGGAGCAGAAGGAAACGACAGGCGGTTTTCAGAAAGGTATTGTCTGGAGGCACTGAAATTGTCGGTAACAGATAGTTTGATAACAAGGTAATTTGTAACAAGAAACAAGTAGCGATAGTAACAATAGGTGTAGCAAGGTAGCCCAATCCTTTTTGTAGCAAAGGATAGGCTAGAACTTTCTCTTATAGCAAGTAAAATGTTCTTGAGGACACACAGGAATTTCATCTAGTCACTTTCATCATGTTTGTTTGATTCACATTCACTACTTTGATAATTTGATATGTGGGTGGACTGGTGCTTGGGTGCTGTTATTACTTGAAAAAGCCTCCCACTTATGATTATCCCCTTTTGCAAGCATCCGCAACTATGAAAGAAGAATTAAGATAAATACCATAGCATGAAACATATGGATCGAAATCAGCCCCTTACGGAATAGCACATAAACTAGGGTTTAAGCTTCTGTCTCTCTAGCAACCCATCATCTAATAACTACTCCACAATGCATTCCCTTAGGCCCAAAGATGGTGAAGTGTCATGTAGTCGACGTTCATATAACACCACTAAGGGAATCACAACATACACATCATCAAAGTATCGAACGAATACCAAATTCACATGATTACTTATGACAAGACTTCTCCCATGTCCTCAAGAACAAAAGCAACTACTCACAAATCATATTCATGTTCACGATCAGATGGGTATTGAATAGCATCATGGATCTGAATGTATAATCTTCCACCAAATAAACCAACTAGCATCAACAACAAGATGTAATCAACACTACTAGCAACCCATAGGTACCAATCCGAGGTTTTGATACAAAGATTGAATACAAGAGGCATGCTCAGCTCACTAATTTCCAGCAAAAGGCATGCTCTTAAGAAAATATAAATTTGATCATAATTCGTAACGTGGGCCGGACTGATGGGCCATGAAGATACAAGACAGAAGACTCTCTCCCGTGTCCGGATGGGACTCTCCTTGGCGTGGACAGCAAGCTTGGCGTTCGGATATGAAGATTCCTTTCTCTGTAACCGACTTTGTACAACCCTAGCCCCCTCCGGTGTCAATATAAACTGGAGGGTTTAGTCCGTAGAGGCAATCATAATCAGACAGGCTAGACTTCTAGGGTTTTAGCCATTACGATCTCGTGGTAGATCAACTCTTGTAATACTCATATTCATCAAGATCAATCAAGTAGGACGTAGGGTATTACCTCCATAGAGAGGGCCCGAACCTGGGTAAACATCGTGTCCCCTGTCTCCTGTTACCATCGACCTTAGACGCACTGTTCGGGACCCCCTACTCGAGATCCGCTGGTTTTGACACCGACATTGGGGCTTTCATTGAGAGTTCCTATGTGTCGTCGCTAGAAGACTCGATGGCTCCATCAATCATCCACAATGATGCTGCCTTGAGGGAGGTCTTTATCCCCGTCCAAATCTTCATATTCGGCGGCTTCATACTGCGGGCCAACTCGCTTGGCCATCTAGAGCAGATCGATAGCTACGCCCCTGGCCATCAGGTCAGGTTTGGAAGCTTGAACTACGTTGCTGATACCTGCGGAGACTTGATCTTCGACGGATTCGAGCACATGGCAGCCGCTCCCTACCACCGCGATGAACATGACCTAAATCTGTCATCGGACCATACCCGGGAGATAGCGCCTGTAACTGCCCTGGCCCTAGATCCAGAGCAGATTGCGCCATCCGAGGACGGGAAGCTCAACCCCGCCACGGAAGCCGCAGACTTAGCGGCGTTGGAGCCGCACACAGACCCAACTTTGAACGGGATCTATGTCATCGGAACCTCGGATTCGTCTCCGGCCACAGGTTCCGAACCGCGTGCGTCCGCGCCCATCGAGCTTGATCGGGCGCCGATCGTCGAGTTTAGCTCCGCGGACGTCTTCTGACACTCACCTTTGAGTGATGTGCTAAAATCATTAAAAAACCGCTCCTTAGCGGGGGACTCACAGCCGAATTATATCCGGTTTGAACTGGAGGCTGATGACGGAGAGTTTCGCTTTCCACCCACCACCCACTTCATTGCCACTATCGAAGACTTAACCAACATGCTCGATTACGACTCCGAAGACATCGACGGTATGGACGACGATGCCGGAGTGGAGCAGGCCCAAAACCCGCCGTTTACTGGGCGCTGGACAGCCACCTCCTCGTACAACGTGTACATGGTGGATACTCCCAAAGAGAATAACGGCGATAACGAGAAAGATCCAGTCGAGAATAAACCTCCTGAGACACAGCCAAAGCGCCGATGTCAGCGGCACCGCTCTAAATCACATCGTGGAAAAGACAGCAGTACCGGCACAAGAGAAAACAATACTCCGGACAATGCCGAAGACAAAGAAGATCCCGCCGAGCCGACTTCCGAGCAGGACAGTAGGGAAGATGGGCAAGTCAGCCCTGACAAACAGGCCATAAACGAAGACTCGGAGGACATCAACTATCTTCCACTCTCCGAAGATGAGGTGAGCCTCGGCGATGAAGACTTTATTGTGCCTGAGGAACCCGTCGAGCAGGAGCGCTTTAAGCGCTGGCTAATAGCCACTGCGAGGAGCCTGAAAAAGAAACAGCAGCAGCTTCAAGCTGATCAAGATCTGCTCAACGACAGATGGACTGATGTCCTGGCAGCCGAGGAATACGGACTCGAGCGCCCCATTAAAAGTTACCCAAAGCGTAAATAGCTACCCCAATTCGACGAGGCACTTGAGCCCATGCCATCAACACGTAATGCGGCTGACCGACCACCACGTGGCCGGGACAAAGCGGCAACTCAAGCCGAACACCTGCCCATACTACCTCACCGTAAAGGCAAAGACACCACAGCTCGGGAATACACATATGACCTGCGGCAAAACCTGGGGAACAGAGCAGGTCAGTCCAGATCGATCTACGGATCGCGGAGGCATGCACTGGCGCGCGATGACGGCTATCAAGCCAGACGTACCGAGCATAACCACATCCGGGCCGAAAATCGCAGATGGACTACATCCGCACTACGTCGCGACTTGGCCCGATATAGAGGCGCCGCACATCCCCTCTGCTTCACTGATGTAGTAATGGAGCACGAATTCCCAGAAGGGTTTAAACCCATAAACATCGAATCATATGATGGAACAACAGATCCCGTGGTATGGATTGAGGATTTTCTTCTCCATATTCACATGGCCCGCGGCGATGACCTTCACGCCATAAAATACCTCCCACTAAAACTCAAGGGGCCAGCTCAGCACTGGTTAAACAGTCTGCCTGAAAACTCTATTGGTAGTTGGGAGGACTTGGAAGACACCTTCCGCGACAACTTCCAAGGCACATATGTACGACCTCCGGATGCCGATGACTTAAGTCACATAGTTCAACAGCCTGGAGAGTCGGCCAGGAAATTCTGGACTAGGTTCCTAACTAAAAAGAACCAGATCATCGACTGCCCGGATGCCGAAGCCCTAGCGGCCTTTAAGCATAGCATCCGCGATGAATGGCTCGCTCGTCACCTCGGCCAAGAAAAGCCGAAGTCCATGGCAGCCCTCACGGCACTCATGACCCGCTTTTGTGCGGGCGAGGATAGTTGGCTAGCCCGTAGCAGTAACACTGCAAGCAATGCCGGTACCTCTGAAGCCAAGAATAGCAATGACAAGCCGCGACGCAATAGGCACAAGCGTTGAAGCAATGGTGGCACTGCCGATGACACGGCGGTCAACGCCGGTTTCAGCGGCTCCAAGTCCGGCCAGCGGAAGAAGCCATATAAAAGAAACAATCCGCGCTCATCCAGCTTGGACCGCATACTCGATCATCCATGTCAGATCCACGGCACCCCTGATAAACCAGCCAATCATACCAACAGAGACTGTTGGGTTTTTAAACATGCCGGCAAGTTAAATGCCGAAAACAAGGAGAAGGGGTTGCAAAGCGAGGACGACGACAAGGAGTCCCGTCCGCCGAACACAGGAGGACAGAAGAAGTTCCCTCCCCAGGTTAAAACGGTGAACATGATATACGCCACTCATATCCCCAAAAGGGAGCGCAAACGAGCGCTCAGGGACGTCTACGCGATAGAGCCAGTCACCCCAAAGTTCAACCCATGGTCGTCCTGCCCGATCACCTTCGATCGCAGGGACCATCCGACCAGTATCCGTCATGGCAGTTCAGCCGCACTGGTCCTCGATCCAATTGTTGATGGTTTCCATCTCACACGCGTCCTCATGGACGGCGGCAGCAGCCTGAACCTGCTCTATCAGGATACAATGCGCAAAATGGGCATCGATCCCTCAAGGATCAAACCCACAAAAACTACCTTTAAAGGAGTCATACCAGGTGTAGAGGCCCGCTGTACGGGCTCAATCACACTGGAGGTTGTCTTTGGATCCCCGGACAACTTCAGAAGCGAAGAGTTGATCTTCGATATCGTCCCCTTCCGCAGCGGCTATCACGCACTGCTCGGACGAACCGCATTTGCTCGATTCAATGCGGTGCCACACTATGCTTATCTCAAGCTCAAGATGCCGGGACCACGCGGCGTCATAACAGTTAACGGAAGCACGGAGCGCTCCCTCCGTACCGAGGAGCACACCACGGCCTTGGCAGTGGAAGTACAGAGCGGCCTTGCCAAGCAGAATCTTAATTCAGCGGCCAAGCTCCCGGACACTGTCAAGCGGATCCGGACTACTCCGCAAAATAATAGTCCGGCTCGTCAGGAGTTAGACTAGCAATCCGGCCTCCGTCTCCGTCCCGGCCAAATGGTGGCATACGTACCACGCGTGCATAACTACGCACTTAAAATACCATGGGCATAGACGGAGGCATAACTAGATCGTGGTCCATAATACGGCTCGACTTCCCCTGGACACACATACTTTCATTTTTTCTTTTTTATCCTTTTCAGGTTTCTTTTCCACAGGCCCCTCAAGACGGCCTGATCATTGGTCCTTTCGAAGGATAGATACACCAAGACAGCAAGAAGCATTGAGGTATACGGGAATCTTTAGGAGGTCTTTTTGATGATCACTACACCTGTTCTCAGGACCCGCACGCAGCTCTCCCTTGGTCATGGCATGTTAAATAGCCCTGTTGCTTATCGCACTACTTATACGCTTTGACGTATCAATAAAATTATAATGGAAACAGTTCACGGCCCAACTTCTGCGGCACTAGCTTACTACTTCATTTTTTCTTGATAATCTTATCAATTGCACCCGTACACTTTGGTACGGCTTAAATTCGCCAGGGGCTTTATTGCGCCCCATATTATGGCAACAAAGTCCGAACACTTTTTACAGTATAGTTTGGCACCCCGAATTTAGCATTATATGCATTGGCTCCGAATAATGTCTTTGGTCAATAGTTGGGTTGCCCGGCTCCTGTGCTTACTACCTTACGTTCCGCTATATCGGCTAGGGTAGTAAAGGGAGAACTACTGCAATTGTGCCCTGGTTTATCCAGATGAGCACCTCAGTAGAGAAAGCCGAAAACTGACTGTCATGATGC
The DNA here is from genome assembly GCA_011799875.1 of Thinopyrum elongatum. Classification (NCBI taxonomy): domain Eukaryota; kingdom Viridiplantae; phylum Streptophyta; class Magnoliopsida; order Poales; family Poaceae; genus Thinopyrum; species Thinopyrum elongatum. The sequence goes on along the minus strand of CM022298.1, from coordinate 452,474,488 downwards.
GGCGTGAGCCGGTCAGCTCTTCGGTGGTTACAAATCTTTTGCGATTTTTTCCGCATTATGCGACGAATCGGTCTCTACCCGATCAGGTGTTTACAACACCCTAGTTCGGACTCATGAATACTAGGGGTTGCGCCTAAATTTCTATTATAAAACTCCTATGGCTAAGTGAGGGTGATAAAGCCACATAGTCCGATTGCCTGGTTCGTTGCGCTAAACACGTCCTTCAAGGACCAAACTCTGGATCAAGAGTGTTTAGATTTTATCCCGAACACCCCCGTACTACCTACGTGGGGGCTGAAGCCGACGACTGGCCAACTCTCAGATTTAATAAAACGGCCGCACAGGAGGAAAAATCTTGATATAAAAGACTAATATTATATTACATATCAGTTTTGTTCCATTATAAGGACAGGATGACATGAATATATTCATCCAAAGATAATGTCTTTTGCACACTGCTCCGCCACAATGCGGGATCCCTCCAGGACATCGTCAAAATATCGCTCGGGCGTGCGGTGCTCCTTGCCCGCGGGCGGTCCCTAGGTGGCGAGCTTGACGGCGTTCATCTTCGCCCACTGTATCTTGACACGGGCGAAGGCCATCCGCTCACCTTCAATACAGACCGACCGCTTGATGGCATCAAGCCGAGGGCAGGCAGCAACCAGTCACTTCACGAGCCCGAAGTAGCTGTTGGGTATGGCTTCAGCAGGCCATAGACGGATTATCAAATCCTTCATGGCCAATTCGGCCACCCTATGCAGTTCGGTCAGCTATTTCAGCTGATCACTGAAGGGCACCGGATGCTCTCGCGCAAGGTATTGCGACCAGAACAGCTTCTCCGTTGAGCTCCCCTCTTTGGCTCGGAAGAAATCCGCAGCATCAGCAATGCTGCGCGGCAGATCCACAAACGCTCCTGGAGAACTCCAAATCCGGGTCAGTAAGAGGTACCTTTTCTTCACAAATTTGCTTTGCATTATAAAGGCCTTACCCGCCGTGATTTTCCTGGCCTCTTGGATTTCCTGGAGGGCGCCCTGGGCTTCAACCCTGGCCTCTTGTGTGCTTTGGTGGGCCTTAACAAGCTTGGACTCCTGATCCGTAATCTTGCGCTCCAAGGACTCGCATTTCTTTACAGCGTCCTGGAGCTCTTCTTGGACCTCACCGACCCTGGCCTCGTGCTTTTCGCGGATGGATTGTTCCTCCGCCGCTCTCTTCTGTGCCTCGGCCAGCGCCTTTTTAAGGGCCTCCACCTCGGTCACCGCTCCTACAAATATCATGGCACTAAGGTCAATACAAATCATCTATCCTTTCTGATATACAGAAGGTCATGGCATACCATGCTTGTCCTCCAGCTGCTTTTTCACACGGCCGAGTTCTTCCTCGGCCCGCTCCAAACTCTGCTTTAGTCCGGAGACTTCGGCAGCATGGGAGGTCGCAGCCAGCAGCGACGCCTGCTTTTTCACATAGACATGTATGGTTAGTCTCCTGCGAAAATTGTTTGATCCTCTGTCCGGCTTTTCTTTTCGACCACCGGACAGTGTCTCAGGGGCTACTGTCTATACTGTGACATTCTTTTTACATAATTGCGTTCCATACCTCAAAACCTGTTAGAAGGCTTGTGCAGGCTTCGATCAGTCCGCTCTTCGCGGACTGAATCTTCTCAATCACCGTACCCATGAGGGCACAGTGTTCTTCTACAATGGAAGTACTTCGCAGCGCTTCCAGTAGGGTGTCCGGCGCCTCTGGTTGGATAGAGGTCACCGGCGAAATAGGCACACCCCCTTCTTTCGAAGGAGGTTGCTTGCCGGATTCCGGAGCCGTATAGGTCTCCGGGACCGTATTCGGCTGGGGGCCGAATTGGACCTGGCCCCCATTGTCAGTCTCCATGGGGATTTGCTCCCCCATGTGTCCGGCGGCCGAGGTTTCACCCTCTGGCGCCGCGCTGACGGCCTCCTGTGTCTCTCCCTGGCCTGGGATCCTTCAGGACAACGCCTCGGTGTCACCCATGGCCTTGGGAGAAGAGGCCGCCGGAAGGGACCCGCTGTCCATCACCTTCGGGTCCAGCGAATTCCCCGAAGATGAGGATCGCACGAAGTCGGAACAAGCCGGACTGCAAGTACATGATTCAACATGTTAAAACTATGGAGAAAAGAGGCTGGATATATGAATGCGTCAGGGTCTTTGAGTACTCACGACTCGGCCAGGGGCTTATCTCGGGGGCGCCGCTCTGGGCTGCTGTCGACGTCCCACGCGGAGTTATCCACGAGGGAGACCTTCCCCTTCTTGGACGCCTCAGCCTCCAGATTTATGGGGGCTGCCCTTTTCTTCCTCCCCCCCTCAAGGGGAGAGTTGTTTTCCTCCTCCTCCTCCTCGTCCTCTGCGGCGGTGGAGTGAGTCTCGGCGTCTTCGGACATCGCGTCCGAAGTTCCCTTGCGACGGAGGCCACTTCTGGTCTCCTTGGCCTTCTTCTCCGGCGCCTGGTAGGGCGTCGGGACCACCATCTTCATCAGAAGCGGGATGGCTGGTTCCTCGGGCAGCAGAGCCGGACACTTAATCCGCTTTGCCTTCTTCGTCTAGCCCTAAAAGAATAAATAGGGAGGCTTAGGCATTTTCCCTGAGTAAACAAGTAAAGGATACACCTTGAAGCACGAAAGACTTACCGGACTAGCGGGATGGGCCAGGTCGTGCCCACGGTCCTCGGTCGTCTCCGTCCATTTCTCATTGGCCTTAAAAAGCACCTTCCAGATGTCTTCGTGCGTAGTTCCGAAGAACTGTTGCAAGGTCTGGTGCTCTCCCACAAATGGCAAGTCCGGCTTTGGCATGGAAGGATCCGGTGAACTAGCATCACCTGGATCACATTGACAAGCTTGATGTTCTTGTCCACCATACTCTGGATACGTGCCTGCAGCGCTGTCAGCTCGTCCGACGATGCCCAATTCAGGCCCTTCTCTAGCCAGGAGGTGAGCCGCCTTGGGGCTCCGGACTTGAATTCAGGAGTTGCGGCCCAGGTGGCGTCACGGGGCTCTGTGATATAGAACCACAGTTGCTGCCACCCTTTGACGGTCTCCACAAAGGCACCTTTGGGCCATGTGACGTTAGGCATCTTGCTCACCATGGCGCCTCCGCACTCTGCATGTTGGCCCTCCACCACCTTCGGCTTCACATTAAAAATCTTGAGCCATAGTCCGAAGTGGGGTGGGATGCGGAGGAAGGCCTCACACACGACAATAAATGCCGAGATGTTGAGGAAGGAATTTGGGGCTAGATCATGGAAATCTAGCCCGTAGTAGAACATGAGTCCGCGGACGAAAGGGTGGAGAGGAAACCCTAACCCGCGGACGAAGTGGGGGATGAACACCACCCTCTCTTGAGGCTTGGGGGTGGGGATGATCTGTCCCTTGGCCAGAAGCCAGTGGGCGATTTCCTTGGCCAAATACCCCGCCTCCCGGAGCTTCATGATGTCCTTCTCCTTGACGGAGGAGGCCATCCACTTGCCTTGCGCTCCGGATCTGGACATGGTTCTTTGAGGCGGAAAAGATGAGAACTTGGGCGCTGGAGCTCAGGAATGGAGAGGCGGAGAAAGGGAAGGCGTGGGTGAAAAGGGGTGAATCCTTATCTCCTTATAAAGGCAGTGAATATCAAGCGCCTCCCCACTCGCCTTAAAACTCGCTTATTCCCAAGGGCCATGCAAACGGCACGGTTGGATTACCCACGCCCGTATTGACGAGAATCCCGTAATGAAGGGACACGATCTCTGCTGTGACAAGACGTGCCACTGGAAACTGCATCTTAAATCATGGAGCGGGAGACTAAAGAACGGTTCGAAATAAATACCGTGCAGGAACGTGGTGTCGCATTACAAAAAGTTGTCAGCAGATTGGACTCGTGAAATATTATACTCTCTGCGGTTGTGTGTGGTACTTGTTTTGCAGAGCCGGACATGTTTTCTGTGCTCAAAGTCTGTTCTGGAGTATTCGTAGGAGGAACCTGCCTTGCAATGCCGAAGATAATCTGCGGGCCAGACACGTCGTCATTGAAGCCAGGTTCAGGGGCTACTGAGGGAGTCCTGGATTAAGGGGTCCTCGGGCGTCCAGTCTACGTAACGTGGGCCGGACTGATGGGCCATGAAGATACAAAGACAGAAGACTCTCTCCCATGTCCGGATGGGACTCTCCTTGGCGTGGACAGCAAGCTTGGCGTTCGGATATGAAGATTCCTTTCTCTGTAACCGACTTTGTACAACCCTAGCCCCCTCCGGTGTCAATATAAACTGGAGGGTTTAGTCCGTAGAGGCAATCATAATCAGACAGGCTAGACTTCTAGGGTTTTAGCTATTACGATCTCGTGGTAGATCAACTCTTGTAATACTCATATTCATCAAGATCAATCAAGCAGGACGTAGGGTATTACCTCCATAGAGAGGGCCCGAACCTGGGTAAACATCGTGTCCCCTGTCTCCTATTACCATCGACCTTAGACGCATAGTTCGGGACCCCCTACCCAAGATCCGCCGGTTTTGACACCGACAGAGGGGAATGTCACCATCACCACGGTCATACTTCTTAAACAGTGATGAGCATGATGATTGTTGGAAAAACTAAGTAGTTGAGAAGGGCATCTGGGGGAGTGCCAGGTCTATGATTTAATTTTATTTCACTATTAAGATTAGTGAAGTGCCATGATGAAATAAAGGGTGTGTCTTGGAGGTGCAAAGGTAAGTATTCCACATGTCAAGAAAATCCAAATTGTTGATACATAGTACATATATATAACTATCCCTACCCGTACTCTTTATGTGCCAGTGTTTGTAGTTGTGTCATGTCATCTCGTGTTGGCCTTGTATATGTGGAGGTTGCACAACCCCAACCTAGTATAGGAGACAATGACGGGTGGATGGTGAACTGGTGGTAAGCGGCCGTGATAGTAGGAGATAATGTTGGAGAGAGGTCAGCATGATGAAAAGTGAAAGTGCGTCGACCATAGGATGTAAGTGAGAAGATGACGAGCATTGATAGTTTGTAAGGGGAAGGGGCCGTTGCGTTACTGGAGGGTGTGGATATGATGAAGGGTTCATCATATCCATAGAAAGGAGAAGCGAGCGTGCTCAGATAGAGGAAAAAGTACATGTAGTTCCGTGGCAACGCACGGGCACTCAACTAGTGTGGATATCATTCTCATGGTCTAGCAAATATTGTTCTAACAGATCAGTAGGAGGTACGGCAATAGAAGCAAGACCAATAATTTCATCCTTACTAGGTAATTCTTTATCATGAGGTTGCCTACAAAATTTAGAGAAATTAAACTCATGAGATACATCACCAATGCTAACAATGACAGTTTCTCCATTGCAATCAATTTTGGCATTAAATGTATTCAAGAAAGGTCTACCAAATATAATGGGACAAAAATCATCTTGTGGATAACCAAGGACTAGAAAATTAGTAGGGTATTTTATTTTCCACACAAGACTTCACTATCTCTAACAATCCCAAGTGGTGATATAGTATCTCGATTCACAAGTTTAATAGTGACATCAATGTCTTCTATTTCAGCAGGTGCAATATCATTCATAATTTCTTGATATAAGGTAAATGGAATAGTACTCACCCTAGCACCCAAATCACATAAGCCATGATAACAATGATATCCTATTTTAACTGAAACAACAAGCATGCCAACGACAGGTTTATTCTTATCCTTAGGATCGGGTTTAGCTATTCTAGCAGCTTCACCACAGAAATAAATAACATGGCCATCAATATTATCGACCAAAAGATCTTTAACCATAGCAACATTAGGTTCAAATTTAATTTGTTCAGAGGGTCTAGGTGCTCTAATATTACTTTCATTAACCACAGTTGAAACTTTAACATGTTCCTTTATCCTAACAGGAAAAGGTGGTTTCTCAATATAAGTAGTAGGCATAGCTGGATCAACATTGTAAATAATAGTTTGATCTTTTACTCTAAACGGTTTCTCAATCTTTTCTTTAATAGGTGGATGATATTTAAACCATTTCTCCTTAGGGAGATCAACATGAGTAGCAAAAGATTCACAAATGGAAGCTACTATCTCAGAGTCAAGTCCATATTTAGTGCTAAACTTATGTAAAGCATCGATACCTATTGGGGATATAAACCCACGGTGTAACCCACCATATAAAGGCCGGGTCATGTTGCTGGCGACTCTCGGAGCTAGGCTACTGATGGGCCAGAGCGATCAAGACACAGGACTAGAAGGGCGGCTCACAAGATGGCCTGACTTAGAGCCCGGAACCAGAAGGCGGCGGGTGGCCCAAAGGCATAAGCCGCCATGCGGTGTCATGTCGAAGAAGGCAAGGTGACTTAGTGTTAGATTCAGTCATGGGTCATGACATGACCCGTACTCATGTAAGCTGCAGGTCTCGACCTGTATATAAAGGTGGGTTCCCGGCACAGATAGATCAGGTTACAATCAATCAATAGCTAGGTTAAGCGAATCCACTCCCTTGTAATCGATACTCAAGCAATAAGCAGAAAAGCAGGAGTAGGCCTTTACCTCCACCGTGAGGGGCCGGACCTGGGAAAACTCATGTCCTTCGACCCGCTCAACCCCGACAAGCTAATCACTGTTTGCGATGGCCTCACGTCTAAGTCCTCACCCTAGGACATCTGCCGCGAGAAAACCACGATAGTTGGCGCCCACCATGGGGCCAGCGCATGATGGTTTCGAGTTCTTGAAGGGCTCTTTCCCAGGGATCGAGGGATACACCATTGGCAGGATGACCAAGAGTCGCCGCGGCAAGCTCTACATCGATGACGCTGGCTGGGGCCCCGATGTCGACTCAATGGAGTACGGGTATCGGGTCCCCTTCAGCGGAATCCACGTCTTCATCGGCAAAATCAGTGGATCAGAGCCTGAGCTGGACATTTGCACTAACCTCGTCGAGCCGGCTCGGAGTGCGCAACCCGCCCAGATCCAAACCGGCCGGAAACACGCCTTTGTCGGCTTCACATAAGGTGTGGAACTCGCAGAAAATTATGCATCTGGAGGAGAGACTCTCGTCTACTCAGGTGATGAGTCCTCGACCAGAGAGACGAAGTCAATCTATCAACTTCAAGACGGTGGGCTTGGGGGCTGTTCTGATGGTGACATTATTCCGGACCCCTCTGAGCCGCCGTGCCGAGCTGCCATCTTCATGGCAGGGACGGCGCCGGCTCTCAACACTACGGCTGCTGGAGCCATGGCAACAACAGATCCTTCAGTGTCTGGCTCAGTTAGGCCTCTGGCTCAAGTTCTGTCTGGGCTGATGAACACCTTAACAACTTTGCTGGGAACTGAGGTCAATGCGAAAAATCAAGCAGAGCGCAATGTGGAGATCACAAAGCTCAGGGAGCAGATGACCAAGGACCAGGAGGATATCGACGCCGAGAACGCCCGGACAGCCGAGTTACAGGCCCAGGTTAACGCGGAGAAAGAACGTCTAAAGACGCAGGCTTGCTAGTAGAACCTTGAGCAGCACGCGTCTAACACGGTCCATCAACGGAGGTACCGGAGCCATCTGCCTCCGAATTATGAGCCCGCACGGTTGTTTAACACGCCAGGAGTAGGCCCAAGTACGCCAGGAGCGTTGGTTATACCCCAATTAACCATGGACGCACCTGGGAACAGAGCAACAACCCAGCCTCACCAGCCACAGTCGGTCCGGAGGGAAGAACCGGGACCTAACCAGCCACCTGGTCGGACACCGCCACCGCACTTTCCGACACCGCCGGGTCACTTCTCCAACTCGATGGATAACATGGTGGCAGCGGTGACCCGGCTTACTGCGATTCCCATCACCGGCGAGTCACTAGTTGCCGTAGAGACCTGGAATGCCATTGAGCTATTGCAGACGGCAATTGCTCAACAGGTTAACTACTCTTATAGTCGGCATTGTGTACACTCGACACCATTGCCAAGTCGCAGCTACAGCCGGCATGCTGAGTCACCGGCGGTTTCAAGCAGCGAAAGACGTTGTAACCTGCCCCTTAATCAGAGGACTAATGCTCAAGCAATTGTGGACGATACGAGAGCCTGCTGAGTGGCAGAGGCAGCAAACCAGGGGGCTTATGAGCCGCCCCTGTAGTTCCTTCAGGTTCGGTAGGAGCCGGGTTGAGCGACAGAAGCATTGGAGTGTCATACCTAGTGCCGGCTCTACGTAATGAGCGCATGCCTAAGGATTTTAAAGGTCCCCACAAGATACCTAACTACACGGCGGATCTCCCTCCAGAGGCTTGGATTGAAAGCTATGAGCTGGCTATGGATATGTTGGACGTCAGTGATGCAGTATGTGACAAGTTCTTCACCATGATGGCCTGGTATGGCCCATCTACAAAGACTATCAAGACAAGACCCTCGCGAGGGGCTAAGCCTCGCGAGGGGGACGACGCCAAGACCTCCTCAAGGAGTGGCCTCCCCAGGGTGCCTCCTGAGGAGCGGAGATTCCTATGCAGGTGCCCCACCTCATGAGGTTGCGGTGATGCAGGCCATGACGACCAAGGCCAGGCGGGCGCCAGCGGGCGCAGAGAAGACAATTTCCTCTTTGGTGCTAAGGAGGCAAGCGCAGGCGTGGGTTCCCGAGGACTCAGGCAAAGGTTTCCATTCCAGTACAACAAGACCAAGGTCGCCAGCTCGGTAGGATGGATGTCATCGCCGAGCCCACCGCAGTGTCACGACCAGAAGCTTTGCAGGCGAAGACCACCTTTCGCTAGGATAAGATGTACTACTTGTCCCATTTCAAATTGGCCGTGGTGGAATCCCTTCCCGCCTACATTTTGGGGAAGAGGACCAAGGCCACTATAAATATAGGTTAGCCATCACCATAGAAGGGGATCCGAACCTCTCAACTCATTCCCTCACCAGAGCAGACCTCGCGAGGCTGTTCATCCCTTGTACTTGTTCGTCCTTAGCCCCTCGTGAGGCAAATCCACCACAAAGCAGGAGTGGGGTCTTACACCGCAAGGTGGCCCGAACCTGGGCAAATTGTTGTGTTCATCTTCTTCCTTGTTCATCGAGCTTGGCCGTGGGGCGATGGGTTGGTTGGCCGGATAGGTTGAGTTCTTCGCACATGCCCCAGAGTTTGAACCTTTCTTGCGTTAGCGGAGCCCTGAATCCGACATTTGATGCACCAGGTAGAGGCGTGTCGAAGCCCCTCTTCCACCGTTTGCTCCGCCGCCATTCTGTCGTTCCAATGGCCGACGCTCGCCGTGTCCGTGCCGAGTGCCGGGCCGCTCGTGTCGCCCAGACGGCACCCGTGGGCAACGGCGCCCCTCGCCGCTCTGCCTTCCCGGTGGCTAACGCTGCCACCGACCCTGCTACTCGCAAACCGCAGGACTCGTCGTTGCCACCGTCCGTGCGGTGCGACGGCCGCACCGCGACCCCATCACCCACTCGGGCCACGACGTCGTCTTCTCACGTTCGTCACGGGCCGGTGAATGTGCAGGCTGCCCTGCTCATGGCACGTGAGCTTCTGTGCTATCATCCAACCAACGACCTCTACGACGACTGGCTCGGCCGCATCGCCGAGCTCGTCAACGCCGCCGGTGAAGCTCCTGCACCGTCCCGTTCGCCTCGTCCTCCGCCGTCCTTGGCGGGCGACGTGGCTCACAGCGCACCTCCTCCACCTCCTCTGCACGGCGTGGACCCCGAGCCCAGGCGTGAGGCACCCCAGCGCGACCTGCCGCGCAGAGTGCCGGCGCGCGATGAGGAAAGCTGCCAGGTGGTGCAGCGGCTCCAAGGAGAAGCGCGAGCGCTTCTAGCATCGCCGCGTCAAGACTGCGTGCCACCAGAGGCGGTGGCGCGCGGGCGCCAAGATCAAGCTCCCCCCATGCGGCCGACCCCTGTGAGTGCGGTAGGCTACCGTGCTTTCACCCCGGAAGTGCGCCGCGTCGTATGGCCCGGCAAGTTCAAACCGGATCTGCCTTCGCGCTATGACGGCACTCCTGATCCCGCGGAGTTTCTCCAGCTCTACGAGCTAAGCATCGAGGCGGAAAACGGCAACGACAAGGTCATGGCGAACTGGTTCCCCGTGGCCCTCAAGGACGGCGCTCATTCTTGGCTCCTGAACCTCCCGGTGGGGTCGATCTCCTCCTGGGACCAGCTCCACGAGCGCTTCATCACCAACTTCCAGGGCACTCGTGACCACGCTCCTGCAGCAGGCGACATGCGGCGCATAAAGCAGCAGCCGGGCGAGACCCTGCACAAGTACATACAGCGCTTCACAAACGTTCGCTTCAAGATCCCGAAGGTGTCGGACGAGGCCATCATTTCGGCGTTCTCTGAGGGCGTCCGGGATGTCAAGATGATGGAGGAGCTGTCCATGCATGAGGATCTGTGCTCAGCCCTGGAGATGTTCAACATGGCAACCAGGTGCGCGAGGGCAGACGAAGGTTGCCTCTCCCTTTTGGAGCTCCAAGAGGTCGATCTTGAAGACAAGAAGGCCAAGGCTAAGGAAGTGAAGCGCAAGGGCCCCGTTGTGCTAGCCGTGCAGCCCGAGATAAAGCGCGACTGCGACCACGGCGAATCCTCTAGGGGCAATCGCCCGTTCTGCATCTTCCACAATGTCCACAGCCACAACACCAACGACTGCCAGGAGCTCAGGGCAATCCGCGATGGGCGCCTCGGCCGCCGTCCCGAGCACAGCGACCGCGGCTACGGCCGCGAAGGAGGCCGTGGTGGTGGCCGCTGGGACAACCGTGACCTTCGCCAGGACTGGCATGATCAGCCTCATGAGGACCGCTGGCAGGGCCAGCCTTGCGAAGGCCCCTGGCATGATCAGCCTCGTGAGGACCGTCCTCAGGGCAATGCTGGCCTTCCTCCGCAGCCGCCGCCTCCAAGGAGAAACGACGACAACCGCCAAGATGATGGGGCTGGGGGCTTCCAGGAGTCGCGCGCGATTGCCTGCATCCTGGGTGGTGCTCAGGCCCCCGCCTCTCATCGCATCTTCAAGCAGTTCACTCGCGAGGTGAACGCGGCCCTTCCCAAGCTTGAGGCTCCGCGTCCCCTCAGGTGGTCCAAGTATGCCATCACCTTCGACTCTACGGACCTGCTCAAGTGTTTAGCCGTCACTGGCGCGCTCCGGATGCTCTGTGCACCGACCATCAGCAACGTCCTCATCACCAAAACGCTCATCGATGGTGGCGCAGGGCTCAATGTTCTCTCTGTCGAGACGTTTGAGATGCTCCAGGTGCCCTACGACAGGCTTCAGCCTACCAAGCCCTTCTCAGGAGGGACCGACAGCTCCATTGTCCCCATAGGGCAGATCCGCCTCCCCATCACCTTTGGCAAGCGCGACAACTACCACACCGAGCTCATCGACTTTGACGTCGCCCACATCCGCCTCCCGTACAACACCATCCTTGAGTATCCGGCCCTCGCCAACTTCATGGCAGCGACGCACCACGGCTACAATGTCCTCAAGATGCCAGGGAGTGGCGGCATCATCACGGTCGCCTGTGACGAAAAGGCCGCGGTGTGCTTCCTCGAGCGCGCCTACCAAGCTACGGCGGTCGAGAACTCTGACGACGAGGGTGCCATCCGTCCTCCTGAGGCGACCCCCAAGAAGAAGTAGCTCCTCCCCAAGGGCCGCCAGGAGGCTAGGGCACCAGACGATCGTGCCTCAGGTCCCGCGCCCACTGCGGGGGCGCCCTTCCCTCTTGCATAGGAAAGCGTGCCAGGCGCCCCTCTCAGGACGGGCTCGGGGGCTCTTGTCTGGAGGGCCTCTGACCTGACCAGTGTCATGAGGGAGGCGTTCGGGCACCACCTGGGGGCGTGCTTCGACGCGCGCCTCCGTGAGCAGGGTGCGAGACGCCGGGCGCTCAGGAGTTCATCACCAAGGCGATCGAGGAGCTTCAGGAGGTGTGAACCATGCGTGGCGAGCGTCGCCCCACACCATCTAGTGCAACTGCCGCCCCCGACATGGGTGGCGAGCTGCGCGTCTGCGTCAACATCCCAAGCCTTAATAGGGCCGCTTCTCTGGAGCTGTTTTGGCTGTCCCGTGTCGACCGGAGTGGGGGCTACCCCTGCAGCTACGTCCACATGTCGTTCGGCCTGCTGAACACGGCCGCCTCGTACCAGCGTCTCATGCAGGGTGTCCTGGCGGCTCGCGAGGCAAGACGCCAGGCGGTCTTGGCAGAGGAGGTGCCGGACCCTCGCGAGCTCCCCAGACCCCTAGAGCCTTCTGGGCCTCAGGAGCCAGCCGGCTCTTGAGGAGTGATCTCTGCAGCGCGCGTCTTCAGCTACCTCAACGCTTCTACAACGATGGTGCCAGGTGACTTTTAGGGCGCCCCTCGGGCTGCATCATCCTCAAGCTGTCAAGGCCCGCCCCTACAGCCTGTGTCATTTTGCGCATGTACCAGAACTTGCTTTGCCTTTTATGAATTCCTTAAATATTGCAACCTGCATGTCCGGTGCTTCACCACCATGAATGTTGTGTGCCCTCACAAACCCGCCCTCGGCCGCCTCATGATTAAGGACTGGCACGGCGTCTGTGCTCGGGTCCATCCCTGCAGCGTCGCTAAACCCAAGTGGCCGAGCTCTATCTCGCGGGCCAGCTCCCGTGCACGTCACCTCCCATGGTCCTTGGTGCTTTGTTCTCGCATGAGCTAATCAAGAGTGGATGAGTCAGGGCGCGCAACCCGGTGCCTCGCCACCGCGGGAGCCGCACGCTGGATGTCTTTCCTTAGGATTGTTGTATGAGAAGACTGGGCACGGCGTCTGTGCTCGGGTCCGTCCCTGTAGCGTCGATAAACCCAATGGCTGAGCTCTGTCTGGCGGGCCGGCCCCGTTCACGTCACCTCCTGGGGTCGTTGTTGTCTGGCCTTCTCATGCGATATCCTCCGGAGATTCACTCGGCGTAGGCCACCTCACACATCTCACAGGTTCCTTACGAGCGCCCTGCGCTGAAAATTCAGGCGCAACCCGCCTTGAGGTAGGGCCTCGTGAGTCCTGCGCTGGCTCACGAGTGCCCATTTACACCTCCTCCAGTTCTGCCATGCTAGCCACGTGTACGAATGGGGCTGTACATGCCCCGGAGTCTCCCCCGAGGGAACTCCCACCCACGCACCAGTGGAAGCCCCATGCTCCGCACTGGCGGACGACATGGTTGAGGAGCGGCTATGCCCACGCCAAGTGGAAGCACCATGCTCCGCGCTGGTGAATAAACAACTGAGGGCACCCCAGTGGCTGCAATAACCTCAGAACGGCTTACGGGCTAGCTGTATAGTCCCACCGCGCAGCTTCTCCTACGGGAGATACGTGCAAGGGGGCTGGGCACGGGGGCTGCGCTCAGGCCACGCCTAGTGCACGCCACCTCACTAGGTCTTTCGCACCTGGTCTTCTCGCGTCCCTCCCAGGCAAAAGCTGGCGAGGAAAGGTATGGAGGACTCCGGATTGACTCAGACACGGCTCACATTTCCTTCATGAGGGATGTTCGTACGTCAAGGGGGACCCCAGAGCACCGTGACTCAAGGACCTCACTGATCACGTAGCCCCTCACCCCTTGGCCTCGTCCTGGTAATCCAGACGCCCCAACGGTGGTCGGGGTATGCGCGGGGTCGGGCCCTGCCAACGCAGAACACTAAGGCAAATAGGAAGGAAACCGAGCACGGAAAAGAAATCGCGGAGTCCCGGCAAGTTATTACAAAACATAATGTTCCACAAGTTCAAACAGAAATTCTCATGCCTCGGCGAGGCATGATGAATGCTGCAGGGTTAAACTAGGAAGAAGTGCCACCGTCACCGTGGTTGCCGCCGCCGCTCGCCTTGGGAAGCCCGTCGTTGATGACGCTACCACCATCTTCGCCGCCGGCCTCTGGTGCCGCGGCTGTGGGGTCGGGGACGCAGCAAAACTTCTCTAGCAGGGCCTCCACCTGCTTCTTCACGGCCTCAGCGGTAGCGGTGCGGGACTCAAGGTCCACCGGCTCGATCAATGCATCAAGGTCAAAACCTGGGTACCAGAGGTGGAGGTGGCTGAAGACGCGCGTCGCGGCTGTGGTAAAAAGCGCGCGGCACCCCCCCTCCACCTAGGAGTCCACTGCAGCGGCGACGCCCTCAAGTGCCTTAGCAAGCTCGGGGAGAAGCCCAGCAAGGCCGCCCTATGGAGTCACCAGCGGCCCTTCGTATCCTACCCCATAGATGGAGCGCAACGCCTAGCAAGACCCGAGCTCGAGGGAGAGGAAGGCTTTGCGTTCCACGGCCGCCGTTTTCTCAGCGGCAACGAGGGTCTTCTTCCGGGCCTCCAGCTGGGTCGTCGCCTCGGAGACGACCCGGGCATGGGACGCCTGGGCCGTGTCCACCTCCTCCTTCAGCTTGCCCAGGCGGTCCCACTCCGTGGCTTGGTCGGTGGTCACCTGGGCCAACTTGGTGTCGCGATCGGCAAGCGTCGCTTCACGAGCCTTGAGCTCCTCCTCTTGCTGCTGGAGACGTTGGGTGTGGGCATCCCGCTCCTCGCGGAGAGCTTTCAGCTCAGCCTCTGCCTTGTCGCAATGCTCCTTGGCAGACGCTGCATCGGCCAAAGCCACGTCACAGGCTCCCGTGGCTTCGTTGGCCTCTCTCTTGTTCTCCGTGGCGGCGGCCTCGGCCCGGCCCCAGGCCACCCTACCGAACGCGTCGGCCTGGAGCCACCCCGAGATTAGCCCCATTTGTTCCCTCACCAGGCACCTGTTGGTGTTTTGGAGGTCGGTCCAGAGCTAATCTAGTGCGGCGTAGGCTTCCTCCAGAGCTCCGAGCCTAACGTGGGGGCCACAGTTCGCTAATGCAAGAGCCTGGGGAGGAGGCGGCATCGGCGCATGGGCTGGCGTCACCGCTAGGGGGGTAGCAGCAAGGGCAACTTGAGGCATTGGAGCCCCTGAACCCCCCGCGGGTGCGATGGGGATGGGCGGCTCCGAAGCCCGCTGGCCCGCGGAGGCAGACCCCTCCTGAGGTTCCACCACCATGTCTTTGGGGGCCCGCTCCGTCGGGTGCGAGGCGACCTCTCCCGTCTGCACCAGAGCCGCTGCAGCTTTGGCGAGCGGTGGCGCCTCAGGAGTCTCGGCTTCTTCCTTCCTCTTCTTCGCCACGATGCCCATCCTGGTCACCAGGAGGGGAGTACTGTGGGCACGGCATCAAGGCGACAAACAAAAACAAGGTAAGATACTTACTCATCAGGGGCAATGTACGCCCTCTTCCTAGCCGGGGCCAGGGCGCCTCCGATCTTCCTAGACTACAAAAAAAATACACTTCCGTGATGATATGTGTTTGTCATAGTAGGTCATGTTTTTTGTCATGCATGTACATGCATGACGATTTTATCACAGAATCAAGATAGTCATACATGTGCTATCGTAGAAGTGTTCCATGACATTACCAAAATTATCATCACGGAAGTGTCCACTTCCATGACGATAAATGGCGCGTCATGGAAGTGCTTTCTTCAAGGGTCGCCGGTTTGAATCCGATAACCCGTTAACAGCCCGGACCAATAGGGATTTTCCACGTGCAAAATTCTCAATGGCCAGAGGAACCACGTGTCGGCTCACCGTTGGGACAGATATCATCCACTCATTGGACCGAAGGCGCCTATGATACATCAACATATGGCACGGCCCAACAGAGGCCCATTCCGGTGAAAAGGCCGGCCCATTTGACTTGGTCAAAAGGTAGCGGGCCGGCCCACGGAAAGCCTGTTAACGGCCTGTTCGCATATAGCCCATTTACAACCTGCTAACTCACGGCCCGTTACGACCTATCCGAATTAGGCCCAGTACCGTCATCTGGGCTGTCCAATATGATTCTAGCCCATGTATGGCCCATGACGTCTTTCGGCCCATATGAGGCCCTTTGTAGCTCTTGGCCCATTAACGGCCCGTGGTGAAACTGGCCCATAATGAACAATGTATCGCTTTATACCCATTAACGGCCCATTATTCCATTAGGCCGTTTCCAGCCCGTGTTATCTTTCAGCCTTCTCAGGGCCCATTTATTCTTGGGCTGATTTGCAGCATTCGATTACTTACGGTCCGTTACTGGCCTATTCCGGTTGTGGGCCAAATTCAGCCCGTGGTTAAAGTCGGCCCGTTTGTGGCCCGTTAATCCGTTGGGCCATTTTCATAGCGTCATCAAATACGGACAATTAACGACGGCCCGTTCTGGTCGGCCCATGAACAGAATATTCCAACTCTAGCCCGTTTACGGCCCATAATGCGGTACGTTATTGGCCCATGTTTGGCCAATCGATCATACGGCCCGTAGAAGGCCCATTGATGCTATGACCCATAGAAGGTGTAACACCCCAAAAATTTAATCACATTTTTTATTAAGTAAAATTTGGCCAGAAATAAAATTTTGTTTTATAACAGGTCCTTTAATAATTATAGAGCCTTTTCTGTTTCTGACTTTCAAAATTCTTCCCTCCATATAGAAATCTTTGGAAATAATATTTTGGGCTTTGGTAGTTTTCCTAAACCTTTTCTTTTATACTTTAATAATAGTAGGAATTATTTTCATAATAAAAATTTCCCCAAAACATTCTTCCTGAATTTTCAAAAAAAAATATTTTTTCTTTAAAATGAAATTCTTGAAAACCATTTTGATCTTATTTTCTCTCTTCTGTTTTGAAAACCTTTTCAAATTTTAATTGGGTTTAAATTTTCTTAAATGATTCTGTTTTGATAGAAGGTTTTGTTTGGAAATCTATTTTGGAGGATCAAAAATATTTCAGAAAAGTTTTCAATGATTAAATCATTTCAATAAAATGATTCCTTCCACCTCTTTCAAACCCTTCTAAAATTCACTCAATAATTTCTCTACCACTTCTAAATTATCCCCAAGCCAATCTCACATTTATAGGACAGTATCCAACTCTCTCCCACCCCACAAAAATATTTTTCATACTTTAATAAATTCCAAAGATGGAATTTACAATATTCATGGTTTCTTTTAGTTACAAAGGAACTATATTTTCTACAACTTTTTTGCCTCCACCAAAACTATCCTAGCAACTAGATGGTACCCACAACCCATTTCACCAAAAACATTTGGTTCTACAGTTCAAAATTTTCAAAATTTATTCAATTCAAATTTGGACCAGAAACAGATTCCTTGCTCAAAACCTATTCTAAACTTCTCCAAAATTTCTGAGACTTTGCAAACCTCTCTTATTTGCATCAACACTTCACCACAAAAATCCACAAAAAAATTCTAAAATCCCTAGCACCATCTGTCAGTGCATCATACACATGAGGTTGCATTGTTCATACTTGACTGAAATTCAGTTAACTGAATTCTTCAGAGAGCAGTGGCAAATGGTGTCGTGCACCCCTCCCCTTCCTTCTCCACCATGGCGTCGCCGTTGCCCATCAATTCCCCGACTCCCTGGCCCACTCCCCAGCCTCTCCTCGCCGGTGAGCTGTCGGCAGGCTGGTGCAACGGCCACCGTGCTCATCCATGGCGGGCCAAGCAGAGCCGCCTCGGCCACCGACCTCCATCACTGCGCCGCACCTCCCCGACCTACCTCTCCTCCCACACGTCTGTTCTCTCCGCTTCTCCGCGCGCTGACAACTCCAACCATGCCGCCCAGGACCCTCCTGGCAGTCGCCGGAGTCAAGCCAGCGCCGCCACACCCGTACGGTGGCCACACCGTGGATAAGGCCGGAGAGCTCGAGCTCATCCATGTCGACCTCTCCGGAGCCCTCCACAGCCCTCATTAACCCCTCGCCACCGCCATAACCTAACTCGACGGCCAGAGTAACTCCGGCATCGCCCACAGGTTTCTGTCCCCCCAGATCACCTATAAAAAGGGCCCCCGAGCTCCATTCTCTCCATACACCACCTCCACTGCACCCTAATCACCCTTCCGTGCACTCCCCCGACCTCAGGGAGGCCTTCTTCCCCGACTCCGGCCACCGATACGCCGCCTCCCTCACTGACCAGTATGTCGCCACCACTCCACCTCCACCGTGAAAATCTTGCCAGTGGCCTCATATCACCCCCACTCACCGATTCCGCACTCTAATTCCACCTCCCGAGCTCACTCCGGAGAAACCCCGACACACCCGAATCGCCGTCCGCCGCCGTCGACCTCGCCGTCGCTCCGGTGCTCGCCGGCGACCACCACCACCACCCACCGATGCGGAACACCTCCCCGAGCACGCTCATATCCTCGCCGCCCTCTGAAACTCTGGCGATCCTCACCGATGAACGCCGCCTCCTCTCTGTCTTCGTGCGCGAGCGCAGTTCAAACCCGACGGGTGGACCCCACCCGTCAGCTCTCTCTCTCTCTCTCTCTCTCTCTCTCTCGTTCTATGCTTATAACAAAGGCGTACTCTGCCTTTTACGCCTTCTCCGCTGAGAAGCGTATACTGTTCCGAATCGTTTTCTTATCTGTCTTAATATAAAGACAGTTTTGACCAGTACTTTGACCACTTCTAGTTTTTAAACCACTTCTCCAAATGAGTTGATTCTTTTTTGTAAATTCTTATTTTTCTCTGTAGTTTTTTCTAGTATTTATTTAAAAATATTTTGAGACAAGTTTTTGTACTGTGATGAAAATTTTATTTGAATTTGAATTTGAATTTGAAATTTTTCAGAAAAAGAGGGAGGAAATTTTGCTGGAAATTTGGAGGGGTTTTCTCCTGACCACTTTGGACAAGGCAATCATATATGAACTTTGGATATGGTGTTGCATATTGCATGACATGGTTACATCAGTTGGGTTTGCACCGTATGAGTAGAAACATTCATGCATGCATGGTCACATCATCTATTCACTTGCTTGCATTTCACTCAAGTGTCTGACATGCAGAAAGATTATGAGAAACCAGGAGTGTACTCCTGCCTTGGACGTGCCGGTGGGCACGGGCCTTGTTTTGACACGGTGGTGTCCGGTTATATATATGCCGGTGATAATAAGTAACACCTCCTGAGTCGGCCTAGATCGAGTCTTGTTCCGTTAACCTAGCTGGAATACCATGCTGCCACGGGTCCTTCCGCAAGGAAGGTACGACTTAGTAAGTATTTAACCCTCTCCGGGAACAGACCACATAGAGGGCCACGATGAGGGTTTCCATGGCCATGGATTAAATCATGTCATCGGGTCAGGGGGCATGGGTGTTACTGGTTGTAGCCGAGAGGGGGTCCCCCTTGTAATCCGTGTGTATGAATAGTGATCCCATGCTACTCGAGATTGTTGTCTCCCCGACTTAGAGTTTTTCTGGAACGATGCTTTGGGTGATTCCTGGCATCCGGACAGTTAATCTGGTGTGTGCTGGTCAGGCATGTTTTCAACCCAAAGACTGTAATGGGAATTAGCCAGTGTCACGGTACTGACTAAAGAAACCCCATACACGTGGGTAAAGAGTACACCCTCTGCAGAGTTATATCTATTCAAATAGCCGTGTCCACGGTCAAGGGCATTAGCTGGGTGGGTCAAGTGTCGGTCCCGGTGTCGGTCTTTGGAGGAAATAATTAAAAGCAAGCATGATTATTTGCAGGATGATTATTGTCACTATTGATATTATTACCATGAATATTATCGATGATATGAATATTATTGTGGACTAACCCATTTCTCTTATTTTATTTTCTGAGTGTATCAGGGGCTGGCTAGACTACCCCGGGCATTCGGTTTTATTTTCATGCACTTACGAGGCGTCTCTCGACTCTCGGGCGGTCCTGTCTCGCCCGACTCTCTTGTGGATACCCGTTTGGCATTTCTTTTCAAGACCGACCGTGGCGTCACTTTGACACCCGACTGGCATTTCTTTTCAAGACCTCTCATGGCGTCGCTTGGATTCTCGGGCGGTCCTGTCTCGCCCGATTCTCCTTTTAGACAACCGTTTGGCATTTCTTTTCAAGACCTCCCATGGCGTCGCTTGGATTCTCGGGTGGTCCTATCTCGCCCGATTCTCCTTTTAGACACCCGTTTGGCATTTCTTTTCAAGACCTTTCATGGCGTCGCTTGAGTTTTCAGGCGGTCCTGTCTCGCCCGACTCTCTTTTAGACACCCAATTGGCATTCCTCTTGTTTTCTGAATGTCACCTGGGCTGGCTAGACTACCCATGACATTTGTTAGCTTCTATTTTTTTATTAATCTTGATTACGACTGACATGCTATATATTTACTTCCGTATCATTTTGTTATTATCATGCCATGTCTATGATTTTAGTCAGCATGAGCATTTAGTAGGATCCAACATGAGCATATGCATTCGTTATATCTTTTGTTCATTATGTTTGCGAGTACATTCAAACGTACTCACAGGCTTGTCCCTGGCTATTGTCTTGGCCAGATCATGTTTCAGAGAGGAGCACCATGAAGCCCCCGCAACCTAGGAATTGGAGATAGCAGCCACGCGAGATAGGAGTTATCCAGGTCAGCTGTTCCTATGGGAATGGAGTCCCATCAGCATTGGAGATCCACGAGTCGCTTCCATCATCCAGCAGTAGAGATCCCTGTTATATTCATTGGACCTTTATGGTCTTGTACTCAATTTCTTGTAATTGCCTGGAATTCTGTATCAAGAAGGTGTCCACCAGCAACAGTAATCCTGGGGCTGGTGATGACACGAGGGTCATTTGCTGGGATTTTATGTCCCGGAAAATCCGGCCCTGACAGAAGGCCCATTGTTTCTACGGCCCGTAGGAGGTCCATGGTCACTACAGTAAATATGTAGCCCATGGTTATTGTGGCCTAGTTTTAAAAAATAGGTTATTGCGGCCACTAGCAAACCACGGAAAAAGAACTGCACTGACTACAAGCAAACAAATAAACACGACAACAAGGAAATAAATAAGCAAGCAACTTATGCTAGGCTATCACGGCTATTACACATATTACATCCACTGGGCATCAAAGTTTGCCACCAGTGCAAATATGGGGAACAAAGCAGCATATTACATACACTGGTTGTCAAAGTTGGCGACCAGTGCAAATAAACGCCGCAGCAAAACAAGTCCAGCACTGAAACCACTTCACAAGAGCTCAAGAAACAATATCCTGGGTATCCACCATGCTGGCAAGACGCTTAGCAAGCTTATTAGCTTTCCCTTGTTTGGCGCTTAAATCCTCCAGCGATTGCTGTTGCACCAGAAAGTATGCATCTGAATTATGCAGGGACTTCCTCAGTCCTTCAGCTTCCTGTCGCAGCACATCTGATCGATGTCTTTCAACTTGAAGTTGAGACTCAAGAAGCCGAACTAATTCAGGCAGCGAGTTCGAAGAGCTGGTGCCAGCAGTAGTGGCCAGTAACTTGAACACTACATCAAGACAGGACTTTGGGGTTGTCTCAGTGTCTTCAATATAGTTTTTATGAGCTTTCTTGGAGACCAACAGGGATGTCTCACTATCTTGAACCTTATCTGCATTACTTCCTTTACCATTGCATAACGGGGTACTCTTCTCCAATATTCTGTCCGCATTCTAAAAGAGAAACAAGCAGACAGATCACAGGTTTACCATTTTGTATATGAAACTCATTTTGGTAAACTAGTTCAGTAGTAAGGTGGATAGGATAACAGCATGAAACAAACATATATCTATGTAGT
The DNA here is from genome assembly GCA_011799875.1 of Thinopyrum elongatum. Taxonomy (NCBI): domain Eukaryota; kingdom Viridiplantae; phylum Streptophyta; class Magnoliopsida; order Poales; family Poaceae; genus Thinopyrum; species Thinopyrum elongatum. Next base: position 452,452,951 of record CM022298.1, on the reverse strand, counting down.
ATGGTCACTGTATGGTCTATATCATTCTAGTTTATGTTGCCAAATGAAGATAGAGACAGTTAAAATCATATCTATTTAAGACAAAGCAGCATAGACAGAATATAAGTGTGGGAAACTACACAACAATAACAACACTTGTAATGTGCATGGCATGAGAACATAACTGTTTATTCAATTGAAACTGAAATCAACATAGAGCAAGTTACAACAGCAAACACGTTAAACAAACAGGTTTAAAACATACCTGTTGCGCCATTGGAGTTTCAATTGCATCCTTCAAATTTGAAATTAGTTGGTATGAGTAAATACAGCGATGCAAGAGCAAAGGAGTATGAACCATAGGTATGGAACCTGACCTGAGAACAATTCTTCTTCTGCTTTAAGCGTTGACTTGGGGTTTGGAGTGGTGGTCCTCGTGCTTTGGGCACTGCAGTTGCCTTACTAACTGCTCATGTTTGGGTGCTCTGTGGTGGAGACGGTGCTGTGTCAACTGGAACTGGGTTACTATCTGCTGGGGTTGGGGTTAGAAGGGGTGTAGCTGGTTCTCTGTCCAACTGGGTAGGGGTACAATCTGCGTGAGTCTGGCTTATGTGTGGTGGGGCTGGTTCTTGGGCAAGTACAATCGTGGTTCTATCTGGATCGACGGGTAGCACGATCTTTTCTGAAGACCGTGTTTTTACTCCCATAGATACTACCATCACCCCCTCCAATTCAAATGGCTAATAAACAAGAAAAGTAATTGAATGTACATACATTGTAAGATAGATAGGTGCAATGGATAGTAGGGAAGAAAACAGGGCATGAAATAATTCACATTTATGTTGTCTAACAAAACAGGATAGCATGACATAATTTCACATATATGATGGCTAATTAAACAGGATAGCATGACACAATTTCACATATATGATGGCTAACTAAACAGATAGAATGACATACTTCAAAATATGATGACTATGTAAACAGGATGACATGACATAACTATACAATGTGTCTATTAAAGTGGTTGGCATGGCTTAATTCACAAACATGCCGTCGATGGAAACATGATGGCATGATATAATTCACGGATAGAATGACATAATTCAAAATATGATGACTATGTAAACAGGATGAGATGATATAACTATATTATGTCTTTAGAAAATGGGTTGGCATGCCATAATTCACATACATGCTATCTATGTAAACATTATGGCATGATATAATTCAAATATATGATTTATATACTAAGCAAGTGAGCAGAGCGCAATCGCATATATGATGTGTCAACTAAGGAGATGGCATTCAATATTGTGTATATGATGTAAAAACTAAGCATTTCTAGATAACATATGCATGATATGAGTAATATAACCCTGCCAAGTTGGAGCATACACCTCAGGGGGAAAATAGGACTCGTCATCTGCCTCTGAATCCTCCTCTGAGGAGCTATCTCTAACCAGCAAGATATCTGCTTCAGCAGGTAGCATTGTCTACTCTGAAGACCTTGTTTTCACTCCAGATTTCTCCATCACCAATTCAAATGGCTGATGCACAGGAAGAGCAGTTGAATATACAAACATTGTTGACAAATGGAATGAGTAATACAAAAAAAGGATGGCATGATATAATTCACATATATGACGCTTGGCTAAACAACATGGCATTGCATAATTCACATACATAATGCCTTGCAACAAGATAGCATTGCATAATTCACATATATAATGTCTTGCAACAAGATGGCATTGCAAAATTCACATATATGGTAATTAGACACTAAACAGGTGGCATTCACACAAAGCATGTCTAAACTAAGCAAATGACATGCCAATGCAAGACACCATATGCAGGATATGAGCAATATAACCCTGCCAAGTTAGAGCATGCACCTCGAGGGGAAATACCACTGGTCATCTGTCTCTGAATCCTGCTCTGAGGAGCTATCCATAACCAGCAAGACATGCGCTTCGTCAGATAGCATTGTCTGCTCTGAAGACCATGTTTTCACTCTAGATTTTTCCATGACCGTGTCGAATGGCTGATGCACAGGAAGAGTAATTGAATGTACTAAAATTGTTGACAAATTTAATACGTAATAAAAAAGGATGGCATGATATAATTCACATATAAGATGACTGGCTAACCAGGATGGCATTGCAAAATTCACATATATGATGCCTGGCTAAACAAGATGGCATTGCATGATTCACATATATGATATAGAAACTAAACAGTTGGCATTCACACAATGCATGTCTAAACTAAGCAAATGACATATTTTATGTATAAATTAAGCAATGCAAGGCACCATATGCATGATATGACCAACATCAGCATGCCAAGTTAGAGCAAAAGACCTCAGGGGGTAAATAGGAGTGGTCTGCTCCCTATGAATTCCCCTCTAAACAGTTATCTTCCTCTTGATTACAATCTAGAATGGGGGAGGGGGGTTGCTTTTGCACCCACCATGGAGCGACGTCTGCATGAAATTTTATTGCCACGCAAGGCTCGTCTCTTTTGCTCTACATGTTCAGTACCATTGTGTACAATAACTGAAATGCATAGGCATAAAACATAGTGAGATTATGTAAGGAGTGCATGCACAAATCCAGAGTGATGGTAGCAAACTGTGGATAGACCCAAAACCAATGATAGCTGACAGATAATAGCTTCAGTTAAAAAATACAGATAATGGCTCCTTTAATGTTTGTTTCCACCCAACATGAAACTCATAGTAGACACCCGAGATTAACCAGATAGTAGACAGATAGTATTGATTGCTGCCCCATTATGTACCCCACAACCATTTAAAAACTCAAGTTTGAGCATTAGTTTGGACCTGACTTGGAGTCTAATCTGTGAACAGGATGATAAAGTAGCATGTCATCATATTAAGCGATGCATAATGAAAGCAGACACGAAAGAGTGCGACCTCTCTTGCGGACCCGTGTAGTCCTCAAGGTCATCTGCTCAATTGATGATGGTAGTGCAGTTGTCGTGGCTGCCGGCAGCGAGGAAGAAGATCTGAGGTGGCGAAAGACCGTCTGGAGGGCGGATCCCTGCTGTGGTGAACCCGTCCGTCATTGGAGCAGCTGAGCTGGGGTGGACCACAGCGCAGCAGGAGCGGGACAAACCACACAAGGTTTTCTTTGACACATATCTGTAACAGAAGTAATTCTGTAAGGGCTTGTTTGAATTGGAGGATTCTAACAATGTAGGGATAGGAAATACATAGGAATAGGATAGGAATGCATGTGCAAAACAGAGAATTTAAAAACACAGGATTTCTGCCAATCAGGGTGTTTGGTTCACAAGAATTGGAAGATCACAGGATGCAAAAAAGCATGGTGAGATTAAGTCAAACCACAAGAAAATGTACGGTTATAATGCTATTATGCTACTATCTCTTAGTCTTGCGCTTCATGAATAGGAATTTGAAAAGGAGGACAAGTGGATATTAAAATTCCTACGGTTTTCTTTCAAGGAGACACTAAAGGAACAAATCCTACAGTTTTCCTTTCCTCCATTCCTTTGTACCAAATGCATGAATAGTAGTACCATAGGAAACTTTCCAATTCCTATGTTTTTCCTTCACTTTTCCTTTCAAGCAATAGCGATTCTAGTAGGCAGGCTTGAACAGGGAAAAGCCTACACTCAAAAAATGTTTTTGTGCTACTTCTACTACTTTGGACCCAGGCCACTGCCCAACTAGCTCAACTCCCAGGCCCATCTACAAATGCACAGCTGAAACGCGCAGAAATAAACAATGATGGCGTTCAACAGAGTCCATCATGGATAGCTAAGTTGCCTGGTACCTCACTGCTTGTCATATAGTAGGAGAAACTAATCGTATTTCATGTTACTATGTGTGCTCAGTGAACAATATATATAAAATGTAGAGTAAAAAAGCAATGCAACAAGTGTACAACCTCTTTGGCGAAGCCATGTCGATCTCAGCATGATTGGGTTGGTCGGTGAGGATGCTCTGGCTGATTTGGCTGTCGGAGGAGGGGAGGAAGACCTTACGTGTCTATAGATGGAGCCGGGGGTACTGCTCCGCTGTGATGGAGGGTTTCATTGTTGGAGCAGCTCCGGTGAGTTGTACGACGGTGAGGCTGAAGCAGGAAAAGAGAGACAACGTTAACCTGAGTGGAATTCTAATAGCATCTCCAATAGATGATGTAAAATACATAACCACAAAGTGCTAGATGTAAAATACATTAGCCGCTCATCTCTGAACTTAACTGTCGAAACTGAATTTAACTGTCGAAACTAAATTTTGCTGTCGAAACTGAATTTTATTGTCGAAACTGAATGCACTAGTAGCAGAAAAGTAGTAGCAGCAGCAACGCCCGGAGTAGCAGCGCGTGCGAGAGCCGGGGCAGCTGGTCGTGTAGCAGCATCTCGGGTAGCAGCTGCAGGGGCTTGAGCGAGAGCAGGATCTGCTGCTCATGCAGCAGCAGCGCGAGCAAGAGTAGAGCAGCAGCGCAAGCAAGAGCAAGAGCGAGAGCAGCAGCGCGAGCAAGAGCAAGAGCAGACCAAGCAGGGGACCAAGAGCAAGAGCAGAGCAGCAGCGCAAGCGAGAGCCAATGCAGTAGCAACTCCTACTGATGTGGACGTCGCCGCCGAGGGAGCGATGCCGTGGAGGAAGTGGCCGGCGACGCCGCCGTAGATGGAGCCGCGCCATGTCGGCTCGGAACCGAGCGCCAGCAGCACCGTGAGATCGAATCAAGAAGAAAATGCAGCGATTAGTGTAGAACCTCTTTGGTGGCGCCGATTAGGCCTTAGCTTCATCCGAGGAATCGGTGATGATGCTACTCTTCCGGTGGTGCAGGTGAAGACGGCGGTGTGGGAATGGAGGTGGCGCGGAAGACGAGGGGAACATCGGGGCAGCTCCTTGGAGGTGGAGGACAGGGTGGCTGAACCGGCAGGACGACAAGATCGACGATAGATACTCATCTGGTGCGGTGGATGAGGGACGTCGAGGTGTTGCTGTGGACGATGTCGTCAGGGAAGAGGCTCCGGCTGGGTGGGCGGACGGAGGAGGGTGTGGGGCTTCGCTTGTTTTCATGGCCTCGGTGTACGAATGGGGGGCGGAGGGGATGGGAGGGGGGAACCATTGCTTAGGGACGCGCTTGTCCGAAATGTGGGGTAAGCTACAAAAGTACCCCCACCGATTTGAGCTAGGCAGTTCTTTCGGTTCAGGGCTATCACGGGCATTTCGCATGTCGTGATTTCGCAGGAGGTGGGAGTTTTCGCGCGCGTTGTAATTTTGGGATAGCAAGGAGCGGATTGAGATGGAGGGATTTTTCGGAGCACAACAAGACAAAGAGATATCTTAAAATTTTGAGGTAACAAGGTGCGGGTTGAAGAGGCGGGAGTTTCGCAGCATGATAGGCAGAGATGCTAGCTTGAAATTTCGGCATAACAAGGCGCGGCTTGAAATTTCGGAAGAACAAGCTTAACGTGTACAAAAAAAGACAATTCGCACCTCACTAGAGAGAGCCATTTCCCGTTTTACTATATTACTAGAAATGCATTCAAATACAACAACAAAAAACTAAAAAAATCGGGACAACAAACTTAACGTGTACAGTACCAAATCAATTTGCACTTCCCTAAAAAAACAATTCGTGTTGTCTAGCATATGGACTAAATTTGAGTACATTTTCCCTGTTTGAATGGGATTGTACTTGGGTTAGTTATACAACCATCTAAATATTATCTTCACAACACATGACATGAATATAGGAGTAGTAAATTCCCATATAAATATGAACTACATGTACATACGATCTCGAATTCAAATATATGTATCCATTTTATGTTGAATTCAAATCATATACAGTACATGTACGCTCTAGCTAGATGTTCGGAATCTAAACCATGTATGATACTGCGTACAATGTGTTTAACACGCACAACACACACACACACCATTTAGACTAGTAAGGTACACGTGCATTGCACACATGAAATTTGGCAACCAAATTATGAATAAATATCACATTATAGCATGTAAGCTTTGAGTCATATATGCATGATGTAGATGTTCGTTTAATTCCTATAGTTCATCTCATTCAAAATCAATTAGTTTTTATAAAAAAGCTAATCTATTTTAAGATTCATGGAATTGTGCGTTGTAAAGCATAAAGTAAAAATAAATAATGGTAATTCATCTAGAAAAAAATTGGGCAATTATGATATGGAAGATTCTAGAACAAAGGAGAAGTGCTTGTGTTTTGAGGTTTTTGCATTATGCTTAAGTTCAACCATGGAGTCTTCTAGATTGTACATGTGGCAAAATCTGGTGGAATGTAGATGATATCCAACAGCCAGTAGTGCTCGGATTTGCCATCTCTGCACCGTCGGATTGGCTTCATCCAATGACCATCTTTCAAAGTTATTCGCACACTATATAGGGGTATAGATATGTGATGCGAAAGCTACCCATCATCTCCAATTTGAATAGTGTGTCCATGCACAGATGCAATGTGGCCAAACGATGCCTACCATCGGTATCTCAAATTCAAATCAGTCTGACCTTGTTCAATGTGTATACAGTATAGCATGCTCATTTCCAAACCACACCACACATATCTCAGTTATATTCATGCATGCATGGGTTTCAAACATCATGATCTCTTATTCAAATATTTGAATTCAACTTTACATTGATTATGACCTCACCTAGTCTTTTACACCCACACATTCGTCTTCTCTTTATATTTGTACCACTAACTTTCTCTCATGCATGCATGCACACACACTACCACTCAGCATTATCCATCGCACACATGCAATCTTTTGCTTCAGGTCGTTCTCCCATGCATGCACACACACACACACCTCCCCCTCTTCATCACTTCGGGCATTCTTTATCTCTCACATGCATGCGCAACGATCGATGTTCCTCTATGTGTGTATATATATAGCTAGGTCTTTCCCAGTTTACGACACAAACCGATCGATCTATATATTAGTCAGGTCTCACCCTCTTTCCCACATACACATCGATCAATCTATACCTCTCTATATAGGATTACATAGCTGATACACCCACATTATCTATCCATCGTCCCCCTCTCATCATCCATGCCTTCCGCTTCATCTCTCAGACGCGCGCACAGTGGCGAAGACGGGGGGCAGCAAGGGCCCTGGCCCCCCTAACATCACTATATACTGAGGCTAATATGAATGTGATCAGTAGATTAATTGTTGGTAAAATGGTTTAAGTTCATGAATTGTCCCTCCCCGTAAAGGATTAGCAATGCTTGGCCCCCTAGCTCATTTATTTTTCATGGCTCCGCCACTGCATGCAACCGCGCACGTTCTCGCCCCCTCTCTTTAAACATCGATCTCGCACTTGTGCACTCCTTCATAGTCTCCCTCCACTTGGCCCCTCGCATGATCTTCCAGCACCCCACCCCCCATATCCCAGTGCTTGTACACTCGTAGAGCTCTTCCCTCTATCTATCTCTATCGATATCTCGCGCGGTCGACCCCTCCCCTCCCTTCTCGTATATCACCCCTGCCCCATGCACATACATGTATGTATATAGGCCTCTCCTTCACACAAATTGCATTGACACGTATTCCCTCATCATATCTTAGTATCTCTCACACACAGGGACTACGTGTGCGAAAGAGAAGAGGTGCACACACATACTCGTTCCAACATACAAACGTGCGGGTGCACAGTGGAGCACACTTGTACAAAAAATGAGTGTGCAGAAAGGCTTTAGATGATGTGCCACTAGTCTATATCTATATATCTATATCTATAACTATACCCCTATATTGAGTGCGAATAAAGTTGAAAGATGGTCACTGGATGAAGCCAATCAGACAGTGCAGAGATGGCAAATCTGAGCACTACTGGCCATTGGATATCATCTACATTCCACCAGATTCTGCCACATGTACAATCTAGATCGACTCCATGGTTCAACTTAAGCATAATACACAAACCTCAAAAAACAAGTACTTCCTTTGTTCTAGAATTGTCCTTATCATAATTGCCCAAGCTTATTTTCTAGTTGAATTGCCATTATTTGTTTTTACTTTATGCTTTACAACGCATAATTCCATGAATCATAAAATAGGTTAACTTTTTTATAAAAACTAATTGATTTTGAATGAGATGAACTATAGGAATTAAACGAACGTCTACATGATGCATATATGACTCAAAGCTTACATGCTATAGTGTGGTATTTATTCATAATTTCATTGCCAAATCTCATGCGTGCAATGCACGTGTACCTTACTAGTACTTCCAGTATGTGCAAAACACGTAAATTAGAATTCCAATGGCACGCTACACAGTGTCTGCTACTTCTTGAGCTTGCGTTGGTTTTTCCCTTGAAGAGGAAAGGGTGATGCAGTAAAGTAGAGAAAAGTATTTCCCTCAGTTTGAGAACCAAGGTATCAATCCATTAGGAGACAACACACAAATCACCGAATACCTGCACAAACAATCAAACAACTTGCACCCAACGCGATAAAGGGGTTGTCAATCCCTTCACGGTTACTTGCAAAAGTGAGATCTGATAGATATAGATGAAACTAAATAAAAGATAAAGTAAATGTTTTTGGTATTTTTGGTTTATAGATCGGAAAGTAAAAGATTGCAAAATAGTAGATCGGAAACTAATATGATGGAAAATAGTAGATCGGAAACTTATATGATGGAAAATAGTAGATTGGAAACTTATATGATGGAAAATAGACCCGGGGGCCATAGGTTTCACTAGAGGCTTCTCTCAAGATAGCAAATAATATGGTGGGTGAACAAATTACTGCCGAGCAATTGATAGAAAAGCGCAAAGTTATGACGATATCTAAGGCAATGATCATGAATATAGGCATCACGTCCGAGTCAAGTAGACCAAAACGATTCTGCATCTACTACTATTACTCCACACATCGACCGACTCCTGCGTGCATCTAGAGTATTAAGTTCATGAAGAACAGAGTAACACATTAAGTAAGATGATATGATGTAGAGGAATAAAATCAACCAATATGATGTAAACCCCATCTATTTATCCTCGATGGCAACAATACAATATGTGCCTTACTGCCCCTACTGTCACTGGGAAAGGACACCGCAAGATTGAACCGAAAGCTAAGCACTTCTCCCATTGCAAGAAAAACCAATCTAGTTGGCCAAACCAAACCGATAGTTCGCAGAGAATTACAAAGATATCAAATCATGCATAAAAGAATTCAGAGAAGATTCAAATAATATTCATAGATAATCTGATCATAAATCCACAAATCACCGGATCTCGGCAAACACACCGCAAAAAAGTATTACATCGAATAGATCTCCAAGAACATCGAGGAGAACATGGTATTGAGAATCAAAGAGAGAGAAGAAGCCATCTAGCTACTAGCTATGGACCCGTAGGTCTGAGATAAACTACTCACACTTCATCGGAAGGGCAATAGGGTTGATGTAGAAGCCATCCGTGATCGAATCCCCCTCCGGCAGGGTGCCGGAAAAGGTCCCTAGATGGGATCTCATGGGTACAGAAGGTTGCGGCAGTGGAAAAGTGTTTTCGTGGATGCCTCTGGTGGTTTGGGAACATTTGTGAATATATAGGCGAAAGAATTAGGTCAGGAGGGTCACGGGGGGCCCACAAGGCAGGGGGCGCGCCCTACCCCCTGGGCGCGCCGTCCACCCTTGTGGCCGCCTCGTGGCTCCTCCGACTTCATCTCCAAGTCTCCTGGGTGTCTTCTGGTAAAAAAAAATCATCGCGAAGATTTTATTCCGTTTGGTATTCCTTCTCCACGAAGCTAAAAAACAAGGAAAAAACAGAAACTGGCACTGGGCTCTAGGTTAATAGGTTAGTCCTAAAAATAATATAAAATAGCATATTAATGCATATAAAACATCCAAAACAGGTAATATAATAGGATGGAACAATCAAAAATTATAGATACATTGGAGACGTATCAAGCATCCCCAAGCTTAATTCCTGCTCGTCCTCGAGTAGGTAAATGATAAAAACAGAATTTTTGATGTGGAATGCTACCTAACATACTTATCCATGTTATTTTCTTTATTGTGGCATGAATGTTCAGATCCATAAGATTCAAAACAAAAGTTTAATATTGACATAAAAAACAATAATACTTCAAGCATACTAACAAGGCAATTATGTATTCTCAAAATAACATTGCCAAAGAAAGCTTATCCCTACAAAATCATATAGTCTGGCTATGCTCCATCTTCATCACACAAAATATTCAAATCATGCACAACCCCGATGACAAGACAAGCAATTGTTTCATACTTTTGATGTTCTCAAACTTTTTCAACTTTCACGCAATACATGAGCATGAGCCATGGGCATAGCACTATAGGTGGAATAGAATATGGTGGTTGTGGAGAAGACATAACGAAGGAGATAGTCTCACGTCAACTAGGCGTCTCAACGGGCTATGGAGATGCCCATCAATAGATATCAATGTGAGTGAGTAGGGATTGCCATGCAATGGATGCACTAGAGCTATAAGTTTATGAAAGCTCAAAAGAAAACTATGTGGGTGTGCATCCAACTCGCTTGCTCACGAAGACCTAGGGCAATTTGAGGAAGCCCATCATTGGAATATACAAGCTAAGTTCTATAATGAAAAATTCCCACTAGTATATGAAAGTGACAATATAGGAGACTCTCTATCATGAAGATCATGGTGCTACTTTGAAGCACAAGTGTGGTAAAAGGATAGTAACATTGTCCCTTCTCTCTTTTCTCTCATTTTTTTGGGGCCTTCTCATTTTTTTTGGCCTCTTTTTTTTATTTTTCGTCTGGAGTCTCATCCCGACTTGTGGGGGAATCATAGTCTCCATCATCCTTTCCTCACATGGGACAATGCTCTAATAAAGAAGATCATCACACTTTTATTTACTTACAACTCAAAAATTGCAACTCGATACTTAGAACAAAATATGACTCTATATGAATGCCTCCGGCGGTGTACCGGGATGTGCAATGAATCAAGAGTGGCATGTATGAAAGTATTATGAACGGTGGCTTTGCCACAAATATGATGTCAACTACATGATCATGCAAAGCAATATGATAATGATGAAGCGTGTCATAATAAATGGAACGGTGGAAAGTTGCATGGCAATATATCTTGGAATGGCTATGGAAATGCCATAATAGGTAGGTATGGTGGCTGTTTTGAGGAAGGTATATGGTGGGTGTATGGTACCGGTGAAAGTTGCGCGGCACTAGAGAGGCTAGCAATGGTGGAAGGGTGAGAGTGCGTATAATCCATGGACTCAACATTAGTCATAAAGAACTCACATACTTATTGCAAAAATCTATTTGTTATCGAAACGAAGTACTACGCGCATGCTCCTAGGGGGATAGATTGGTAGGAAAAGACCATCGCTCGTCCCCGACTGCCACTCATAAGGAAGACAATCAATAAATAAATCATGCTCCAACTTCATCACATAACGGTTCACCATATGTGCATGCTACAGGAATCACAAACTTTAACACAAGTATTTCTCAAATTCACAATTACTCACTAGCATGACTCTAATATTACCTTCTCTATATCTCAAAATAATCATAAGGAATCAAACTTCTCATAGTACTCAATGCACTTTATATGAAAGTTTTTATTATATCCCTCTTGGATGCCTATCATATTAGGACTAAATTTATAACCAAAGCAAATTACCATGCTGTTTAAAGACTCTCAAAATAATATAAGTGAAGCATGAGAGTTCAACAATTTCTATAAAATAAAACTACCACCGTGCTCTAAAAAGATATAAGTGAAGCACTAGAGCAAAATTGCCTAGCTCAAAAGATATAAGTGAAGCACATAGAGTATTCTAATAAATCATGATTCATGCGTGTGTCGGTGTTCTGGGAACGGGGGTACCCAGACTTGCCTGCCTGCAACCCACGGCGTGGCCCCATCGATGGCCTGGTATGGCCCAACTTCAGCAACAACAACTCAAGACCCTCGCGAGGGGCCAAGCCTCGCGAGGCGGACAACACCAAGACCTCCACGAGGAGCAGCCTCCTCAGGCTGGCTCCTGAGGAGGGGAGAGTTCTATGCAATCCTCACCTCGTGAGGTCCGGATGACGTGAGCCATGACGATCAAGGCCAGGCAGGCGCCAGTGGGTGCAGTGTACCAGTTTCCTCTTTGGTGCTAAAGAGGCAAGCGTAGGCGTGGAGTCCCGAGGAATCAGCCAAATGTTTCTATTCCCGTGCAACAAGACCAAGACCGCCAGGATGGCAGAACGGAGGTCATCACCGAGCCCACCATGGCGTCACAACCAGAGGCTTTCGCAGGCGAAGACTACTTTTGTCAGGATAGCATGTACTAGTTGTCCCCCTTTGAATTTGGCCGCTGTGGGATCCCTTCCCGCCTTACATTTGGGAAGAGGACCAAGGCCACTATAAATAGGACTTAGCCACCACCATAGACGGGGACGGATCATTCAGATCACCCTCACTCCGCCAGCTCGCTCGAGCTCAAGAACACCTCTCCTCCTGAGGCTGTTCGCCACTGTACTAGTTCATCCTCAGCCCCTCGAGGCCAATCCACCACAAAGCAGGAGTAGGGTTTTACACCGCAAGGTGGCCCGAACCTAGGTAAACTGCTATGTCTCTTTTCCTTACAGTTCGTCGAGCTAGGCTGTGAGATTAGCGAGTAGGCAGACTGGGGAGGACGAGTTCTTCGCATGCACCCTAGAGTTTGAACCTCTAAAGGGTTTGCGGAACCCGCAATCCGACATTTGGCGCGCCAGGTAGGGGTGCGTCGAAGCTTCGCCTCTTCATCCGCCGCACTCCGCCCTCGCCGTTCAGCTCTCATGGCGGGCGCCTCTTATCCGACTGGATCGACAGGCGCGCACGGAGGCGGCGTGGGTCTCCGGGCCTTCACCCCCGCCTTACGGCAAGTGCAGTGGCCGCCCAAGTTCAGGCCGGAGATGTCGCCTCGCTACGACGGTGCGGCAGACCCGGTGGGGTTTCTCCAGGCGTATGAGGAGGTGGTTCTGGTGGCCGATGGCGACCGACGGCGATGACAAGGTCATGGCGAATTGGCTCCCCATGGCCCTCATTGGCGGGCCGCACGCTTGGCTCGTGGGCCTACCGGAATCTTTGGTGGCCTCCTGGGAGGAGCTGCGCGGCCTTTTTGTCACGCAATTCACGGCGCCGACACCTCACGTCGTTGCAGCCATCCTCGGCGGCTCGCAGGTGCCGCCCTCGGATCGCCACATCAAGCAGTTCTTTTGCCAGGCGTGTGACGCCCACGTGCAGCGGGCAGCGCCGCCAGGTTGGGCGGCGCCCAAGGCCGACCTCACCTTCGACTCCGGGGACCACCCCATGGTAACGGCCGGCGCCGGCGCTCTCCCGATGCTCTGCAACCCCTCCATTTGCAACGTGGCGGTCACCAAGACTATCATCGATGGAGGAGCCGGCCTCAATGTGCTCTCGGTGGAAGCATTCAGCTTGCTTCACATGCCCCATGGCCGGCTCCGCCCCATGAAGCCCTTCTCTGGAGTCGTCAACGGCTCCAACAACCCCATCGGGCAGATCCGCCTCCCCGTCACCTTCGGCACCCACGACAACTACCGCACCGAGCTTATCGACTTCGACATTGCCCGCATCAGCCTCCCGTACAACGCCATCCTCGGGTACCCGGCCCTGGCCAAGTTCATGGCAGCGACTCACCCTGCCTACAACCTCATGAAGATGCCGGGAAGCAGCAGCGTGCTCACCATGGCAGGAGACACCAAGGACGCACTGTTGGCCCTCAATCTGGCCTTCAGGGCCGCGGCGGCTGCACTGCCGACTGAGGAAGGGGCCCCAGAGGCTCCGGGGGCTGCGCCAGCGAAGAAGAAGCAGTTGTTCTCTCAAGATCGGGCCGAGATGAAGCAGGTGCCGATCGATGAAGACGGGGCGTCGGGTGCCACCTTCACCATAGGTGCCAGCCTCCCTCCAGATCAAGAAAAGGCGTTGGTCGACTTCTTACGCGCAAACAAGGAAGTGTTCGCATGGGAGCGCAAGGATCTGGTTGGGATCCCGAGGGGAATAATCGAGCATCACCTGAGAGTGTGCCCTAATGCACGACCGGTGAAGCAGAAGGCGCGGCGGCAGTCCACAGAGAAGCAGTCATTCATCGTCTAAGAGACCTGCAAGCTGCAAGAGGCTGGTGTCATTCAGGAGGTGCAGTACCCAGAATGGTTGGCGAACCCGGTCATCGTCCCCAAGAAGGGTGGAAAGGAGCGTATGTGCGTCGACTTCACTAACCTCAACAAGGCTTGCCCTCAAGACCCCTTTCCGCTTCCGCGTATCGATCAGATCATCGACTCCACCGCCGAGTGCGACCTATTGTGCTTCCTGGATGCCTTCTCAGGTTATCACCAAATAAAGATGGCGGTGCAAGATGTTGAGAATACGGCTTTCTTGACCCCATGCGAGGTGTATTGCTACACCTGCATGCCATTTGGGCTGCGTAATGCCGGAGCAACCTTCCAGCGGCTGATGCACATCGCTCTGGGCCGGCAGCTCGGGAGGAACGCAGAGGCATACCTCGACGACATAGTGGTGAAGTCTCGGGAGGCAAGAACCCTTATTGAAGACCTGGAAGAAACATTTGCCAGCCTGCGCAAGGTAGATCTGCGACTAAACCTGGAGAAATGTGTGTTCGGCGTCCCATCCCGCAAGCTGCTGGGTTTCTTGGTATCGCACAGAGGGATCGATGCTAACCCAGAGAAAGTCAAGGCCATAGAAAGGATGAGCCCGCCGCAGACTCTCAAGGAGATGCAGAAGCTGGCAGGTTGCGTGACCTCGCTGGGGCGTTTCATCTCCAAGTTGGGAGAACGCGCCCTCCCGTTCTTCAAGCAGATGAAAAGGAAGGGACCATTCGAGTGGACTCCGGAGGCTGACGCGGCCTTCCAAGACCTCAAGAAGTACCTCACCAGCCCGCCGGTGATGGTGGCGCCATGTCCCCTTGAGCCCCTGGTGCTCTACTTGGCCGCCACACCTCACTCAGCCAGCACAGCACTGGTGGCAGTGAGGGAGGAGCGTCTGGTCAAGGGCTCACGACGAGGCGCCCCGTCACCAGATGGGGCGCCGCGGTCTCAAGAAGGCGCTGCTGAGGCTCCGACTCCACCACCGGCCAACAACGCTCCTGAGACCTCAGCCAACCCCCCTGGCAGTGGGTCTCCTGAGGACGATACTCCTGAGGGCACGGCTGCCATGGCGGATGATAAGGCTCCTGAGGACCCGCAGACTCAGGAGTTGCAAGACCTCACCAATACTTCCTCCCTCGTCGAGCACCCGGTATACTTCGTCAGCACGGTGTTGCGAGATGCGCGGGCACGCTACCCCATGCCACAGAAGCTACTGCTCGCGCTCCTCATCGCCTCCCGAATGCTGCGCCACTACTTCCAAGGCCACCCCATCAAGGTTGTCTCTGCTTACCCTCTGGAGAGGGTGCTCCGGAGCCCCAACGCTGCAGGAAGGGTCGCCGAATGGAACATTGAGCTGCAAGCGTTCCAGTTGGAGTTCAGTACCACCAGGATCATCAAGGGTGCGGCCCTCGCTGACTTCGCGGCGGAATGGACTGACGTCCCTGACCGTGAAGTGTGCGAGGACCGCTCCCTCATACCCGGCGATGAGGCACCAGATGGTTGGATCATGTACTTCGATGGTGCGTTCTCACGCCAGGGCGCGGGGGCTGGAGCTGTGCTTATTTCGCCCACCACAGACAAGCTCTACTACGCCGTGCAACTCTGCTTCCAACACGGCGAGAAGGTCTCCAACAACATTGCGGAGTACGAAGGCCTGATCGCGGGACTCAAGGCCACCGTAGCACTGGGGGTCAGGCGCCTCACCATCAGGGGCGGCTCGCAGCTCCTCGTCAACTTCTCCAACAAGGAGTACACCCCGAAAGACGAGCACATGGAAGCATACCTTGAGGAGGTACGCAAAATTGAGAAACGATTCTTGGGCCTGGAATTGCAGCATGTGTCACGAGGCACAAACAAGGAGGTGGATGACATCGCCAAGAGGGCGTCCCGGCGTCTGCCTCAGGAGCCTGGTGTCTTCGAGGAGCGGCTCTTCAAGCCATCGGCAGCTCCACCCACCGCAGAACCAGCACCGCCTCACGAGGACCTCCCTCAGGCTCCTCCTTCGGGCGCCCCAGCTTGTGGCCCGACCTCAGGAGCTCGCCTCCTCCTCGCGATGGAACCTTAGGAGGGGTGTTGGACCAAGGAGTTCAAGGCGTACCTACTTCGGGGCACCCTGCCGGAGAAGGAGGAAGACGCGGAGCGCGTGGCCCGCCAGGCCACAGCATACTGCATCCAGGACGGTGAGCTCTATCGGAGGTGTCCAAATGACATTTCTTTACGGTGCATCTCCAGGGAGTAGGGATGCGAGCTGCTGGCTGATATACATGGTGGGGACTGTGGGCATCACTCTTCATCACGCACACTCGTGGGCAAGGCATTCCGCAACGGGTTCTACTGGCTCACGGTGCTCAACGATGCTACCGAGCTGGTGAAGTCCTGTGAAGCCTGCCAGTTCCACACCAAGCAGAGCCACCAGCCTGCTCAGGGCCTCCAGACCATCTCGCTCACATGGCCGTTCGTGATCTGGGGGCTGGACATCTTGGGGCCATTCCCACGGGCGCCCGGGGGCTACCGCTACCTCTACGTCACCATCGACAAGTTTACCAAGTGGGCGCAGGCGGAGGTGGAGGCCGTCAAGTTCATCAAAGGCCTTTTGAGCCGGTTCGGGGTTCCTAACCATATCATCACCGATAATGGCTCATAGTTCACTAGCAACCTTTTCAAAACATACTGTGCTAACCTTGGAACGCAGATATGCTACACTTCAGTGGCACACCCCAGGAGCAATGGCCAGGCCGAGCGCTCCAACGCGGAAGTCCTAAGAGGCCTCAAGACAAGGACCTTCAATAAGAAGCTCGAGGCCTGCAGCAGGGGCTGTCTCGACGAGCTCCAGTCCGTGCTGTGGTCCATCCGCACCACCACAACCAAGCCGACGGGCGAGACTCCGTTCTTCCTTGTTTACGAAGCCGAAGCGATTCTCCCTCACTAGGTCAAGCATTGCTCCACGCGGGTCTTGGCGTTTGACGAGGCACACCAGGACGCCACGCGGGGGATGGACCTCGTGCTGGGGGAGGAACGCCACTGACAAGCCTCGCTCCGAGCAGCAAGGTACCAGCAGGCGCTGCGGTGGTACCACTGCCGTAGCGTCCACTCCAGGACGCTCGAAGTGGGTGATCTCGTCCTGAGGCAGGTGCTCTCCAGGGAGGGGCTGCATAAGCTCTCACCCATTTGGGAGGGCCCGTTCAGGATCGCCCGTGTCTCCAGGCCTGGCACCGCACGCCTGGAGACGCAAGACGGGATCCCCATCCAGAACGCCTGGAACATCCAGCACCTCCGGAAGTTCTACCCATGAAGCAAGGCCCCGTGCCTGTGAAGGTCTCCGCTCGTGACACTCTCACGTAATAATGAGTGGGGCTGTAGACACCCCAGAGTGTCCTGAGTGTCGCCCGCGGGCCTCACGAGGGCTCCCTCCCACGTCCTAGTGGCAGCACTTAGCTCCACGCTGGTGAGAAGACTAGACTAGGTGCCGGACGCGGCTGTTCTTTTGCTTGCTTTCTGTAGTTGGTTTGCAACTTCTTAATGGAATTTGGAGTTTTCGCGTTTCTCGTTTGCCAAAGCTGGAATTTTCTTTTCCTCTTGTTCGTTCGCCTCTCTAGCCTTGTCCCAGGAAGAGCGGCAGTTGCCCGTCGCTCCTCCTGGCGCGTCTCGCGTGTGGGGGCTAGGTAGGTGTGTGCGCTTGGCGCTCGCCGTGACCACACCTCACCGAAGCCCTGTCGCTCCAGACCTTCGGTCCTTAAATCCTTGCGAGACGCTCTCAAACGAGCTCGTGGGCATGCGTACCTTCTCAAGTCCGTGCCTCCGGGCATTGCGACGCGGTGCACCAGCCACAACCAACCCACACTCGGGGGCTCGTGCAAGGAAGGGCATGACACCCTGTGAAGTTTTCAAATAATTCTACATCTGTACAATGCCTCCTGAGGCCTGACGGCTCCCGAGTCGTTAAGAAGCAAACTTCACCAGATGTTGCTGGAGAGGTGCACCCTCGAGAGGTGGGAAACTACAGCAAGCATATCAAGCTAAGTTATTCTAACCGCACACGATCGGAATATCGGTATCCCGGCACAATATCAAAATAACAAACATATCATAATGACACGAGTGCCTTGGTTCATTACACGCCCCAGCGGGGCCCTCTACTTTTTTCAAGTGCAGGAGAAAGGAAAGGTTAAACAAAAGTGGCCCGCACGACCGCAGCAGCTCCCGAGGCCAGGCTCCGGCGGCCCCCGGGCTCAGTCCGAGTCTTCCTCCCGCTTCACCGGAGCGCGGCGACGAGACAACTCGTCGCCTTCCCCGATGCGATCCTGGCGGCGTGGTGGCTGGTCGTAGCCGCCGTTGCTGGTGCTCTCGCCGGAGGAGGAGCCGCCACTGCTGAAAGAAGCGCGATCATCGTCAAGGCCAAGCTCATCGTCGCCGCTGCCGTCTTCCGGGCAGCACCCCGCACGACGGCCGTCCTCCCCGAACACCCTCACGTAGAGGGTCGCGAGGCCGTCGTACCTGAAATGAAGGGTGCGCCTCCCGCTCAGGCCTTGCGCGCGGGCAAACGCCTGCCAACCGCGGGTCATGGACACGCTGCCCGTCTCGGTGACTTCGACCCCAACCTAGGAAGCCTTGCTGCAACAGCCGTTAGCCTGCAGCCAGAGGCCGTCAAGCCCCGCGACCGGCAGCTCACTCATGAAGAAGCACGGGAGTGGGATCCAGGTGCCGGCGGGCCTCTCCGACCACACGATGAACTTCAGGAGCACATCCGCCGAGTGGAAGCGTGGCCGAGGAGGCCGGGCAACCACGGCGTGCCGCCCCTCATAACAGGGGCTGCCTCGCCCTTGGCGGCCCCTGCCTCAAGAAGAAGGGCCACCGCGGCCGCCCAAAGTGACGCCGGCCCCCGAAGGAGTGCGCCCGCGCCCCCGAGGAGCTACCGCCGGGGTCGCAGCATGCTTGCAGGGGCGGCCACGCCCTCTCTTGGGTGGTGGCGAACCTGGCCCCTCCTTGGGGGCCTTCCCCTTCTCGGCAGCAGAGAACCTCCTCGTCGGCGCCATGGATGCTACGGCAAGACGGGAAGGTGAAGAAGAAGAAGGAGCGACCAGCCAGAAGATGGAGATGAGTGAGGGGGGCTCTGCCCTCCCCTCATTTATAGCCCGGGGGAGGCCAACCGCCGGCCTCCACGATCCCACGCAGTGATGGCTTTTCTCTGCATGCATCAGAGTCTCATCAAGTCGAACGGTTGCCGAGGCGGCGTGGGGAAGTGGAGACGCCCACGTCCCATCAATCGCCATGCGTCGACCAAAGCCACAGGCGGTTAGGGACCGCAGCGCTGCGCACTTGCCCCTTGGCTTCGCCTCGAAGCCAAGTTCGAGCGTGCCTTGGGCCCAGGGGCTACTGTCGGCATTCTGAGAACGGGGGTACCCAGACTTGCCTGCTTGCGACCCACGGCGTGGCTCCATCGACAGCCTCGTACGGCCCAGCTTCAGCAACAACAACTCAAGACCCTCGCGAGGGGCCAAGCCTCGCGAGGCGGACGACACCAAGACCTCCACGAGGAGTAGCCTCCTCAGGCTGGCTCCTGAGGAGCGGAGACTTCTATGCAATCCTCACCTCGTGAGGTCCGGATAACGTGAGCCATGACGATTAAGGCCAGGCGGGCGCCAGCGGGCACAGTGTACCAGTTTCCTCTTTGGTGCTAAAGAGGCAAGCGTAGGCGCGGAGTCCCGAGGAATCAGCCAAAGTTTTCTATTCCCGTGCAACAAGACCAAGACCGCCAGGACGGTAGAACGGAGGTCATCACCGAGCCCACCACGGCTTCACAACCAGAGGCTTTCGCAGGCGAAGACTACTTTTGTCAGGATAGCATGTACTAGTTGTCCTCCTTTGAATTTGGCCGCTGTGGGATTCCTTTCCGTATTTCATTTGGGAAGAGGACCAAGGCCACTATAAATAGGACTTAGCCACCACCATAGACGGGATGGATCATTCAGATCACCCGCACTCCGCCAGCTCGCTCGAGCTCAAGAACACCTCTCCTCCTGAGGCTGTTCGCCACTGTACTAGTTCATCCTCAGCCCCTCGAGGCGAATCCACCACAAAGCAGGAGTAGGGTTTTACACCGCAAGGTGGCCCGAACCTGGGTAAACTGCTGTGTCTCTTTTCCTTATAGTTCGTCGAGCTAGGCTGTGAGATTAGCGAGTAGGCAGACTGGGAGGACGAGTTCTTCGCACGCACCCTAGAGTTCGAACCTCTCAAGGGTTTGCGGAACCCGCAATCCGACAACGTGTCCCTCTCAAAAGGTGTGTATAGCAAGGATGATTGTGGCAAACTAAAAAGCAAAGACTCAAATCGTACAAGACGCTCCAAGCAAAACACATATCATGTGGTGAATAAAAAAATAGCCTCAAGTAAAGTTACTGATAGACAAAGACGAAAGAGGGGATGCCTTCCGGGGCATCCCCAAGCCTAGGCTCTTGGTTGTCCTTGAATATTACCTTGGGGTGCCTTGGGCATCCCCAAACTTAGGCTCTTGCCACTCCTTATTCCATAGTCCATCAAATCCTTACCCAAAACTTGAAAACTTCAACAACACAAAACTCAACAGAAAATCTCATAAGCTCCGTTAGTATAAGAAAATAAATCACCACTTTTGGTACTGTTGTGAACTCATTCTTTATTTATATTGGTGTAATATCTACTCTATTCCAACTTTTACATGGTTCATAGCCCCCGATACTACCCATAGATTCATCAAAATAAGTAAACAACACAAAGAAAACAGAATCTGTCAAAAACAGAATAGTCTGCGAAGATCCAAATTGTTCTAATACTTATGTAACTCCAAAAATTCTGAAAAATTAGGACAACAGAGGCAATTTGTATAACAATCTTGTACAAACAATTCAGGGTTTTTCAACGCTCCAGTGAATTATTAAAATTCTGTGACTGGAAGCAAAAGTTTCTGTTTTTCAGCAAGATCAAATCAACTATCACCGTAAGCCATCCCAAAGGTCTTACTTGGCACAAACACTAATTAAAACACAAAACCACATCTAACCAGAGGCTAGATGAATTATTCAAAGCAAAACAGGAACAAAAAAGCAAAAACAAAAATAAAATTGGGTTGCCTCCCAACAAGCGCTATTGTTTAACGCCCTTAGCTAGGCATAAAAACACAAATAGATCTAGGTATAATCATAATAATGATAAGGCAAATCTCGAAAACTCATCTCATACTCCCTTCGTTCAGCAGCAAGTTTTCTTTGTGGTAATCAAAAGTAATCAAAAGGGCTAAATTTAATAGGATAAGAATCCCGAAGATCAAGTTCGGGAGGAATTGGTTCCTCCTTCGGCCCCTCGTATTGTATGACCAACTCATCATTATAAGCATTCTTTTGGCAAAAATTCTAGAAATTATCGTTGTTTTGTATGGCAAAATTATCGTTAAGCTCGGAAATCTTATCAACTAAAACATCGGTAGGGACCCTCTTTCTTAAATTTTCGTTATAAGCAACATGATCAGAAGAATGCTCAATATTAGAAAACTCTAGAAAAATCTTTTTTATGGATGGATGCATATGAAAAAATTGTCTTTCAAGTTCAACTACAAGCAAAGATATAGCATCCGAAAGACTACTAGTTTTATGGAGAATAGATCCACCCAAAGTGGGAATTGCACCGGCACAAGTAAAGAAATCTTGAATAACCCCTTTTCCAGTAATATTGCCGCTACCTATGCGATAGTTTTTAGTGTGTAGAATAGCAGATTCTTCATGAGGATTAGTATTAGGAAAAGCATCAAAGTTTCCCCCATCGTTACTACTATCCTTTTCAGTGATAACCTCCCTAATTTCAAACATGGTGGCAGCAAACAACTATAGCAAACGAGCGACAAAAAGCAAATGAAGAAGACTAACGGAAGAGGGGCGAATAAAAAGGCAAATCTTTTCGAAAATCTTTTTAGAAGTGGGGGAAAGGAAAATGAGAGGCAAATGGCGAATAATGTAATGAAAGAGATGAGAGTTTATGATGGGTACTTGGTATATCTTGTCTTGGCGTAGATCTCCCCGGCAACGGCGCCAGTAATTCTTCCTGCTACTTCTTGAGCTTGTGTTGGTTTTTCCCTTGAAGAGGAAAGGGTGATGCAGCAAAGTAGAGATAAGTATTTCCCTCAGTTTGAGAACCAAGGTATCAATCCAGTAGGAGACAACGCACAAATCACCGAATACCTGCACAAACAATCAAACAACTTGCACCCAACGCGATAAAGGGGTTGTCAATCCCTTCACGGTTACTTGCAAAAGTGAGATCTGATAGATATAGATGAAACTAAATAAAAGATAAAGTAAATATTTTTGGTATTTTTGGTTTAGAGATCGGAAAGTAAAAGATTGCAAAATAGTAGATCGGAAACTAATATGATGGAAAATAGTAGATCGGAAACTTATATGATGGAAAATAGTAGATTCGAAACTTATATGATGGAAAATAGACCCAGGGGCCATAGGTTTCACTAGAGGCTTCTCTCAAGATAGCAAATAATATGGTGGGTGAACAAATTACTGCCAAGCAATTGATAGAAAAGCGCAAAGTTATGACGATATCTAAGGCAATGATCATGAATATAGGCATCACGTCCGAGTCAAGTAGACTGAAATGATTCTGCATCTACTACTATTACTCCACACATCGATCGACTCCTGCCTACATCTAGAGTATTAAGTTCATGAAGAATAGAGTAACGCTTTAAGTAAGATGACATGATGTAGAGGAATAAACTCAAGCAATATGATGTAAACCCCATATTTTTATCCCCGATGGCAACAATACAATACGTGCCTTGCTGCCCCTACTATCACTGGGAAAGGACACCACAAGATTGAACCCAATGCTAAGCACTTCTCCCATTGCAAGAAAAACCAATCTAGTTGGCCAAACCAAACCGATAGTTCGAAGAGAATTACAAAGATATCAAATCATGCATAAAAGAATTCAGAGAAGATTCAAATAATATTCATAGATAATCTGATCATAAATCCATAATTCATCAGATCTCGGCAAACACACCGCAAAAAAGTATTACATTGAATAGATCTCCAAGAACATCGAGCAGAACATGGTATTGAGAATCAAAGAGAGAGAAGAAGCCATCTAGCTACTAGCTATGGATCCATAGGTCTGAGATAAACTACTCACGCTTCATCGGAAGGGCAATAGGGTTGATGTAGAAGCCCTCCATGATCGAATCCCCTCTGGAAGGGTGCCGGAAAAGGTCCCTAGATGGGATCTCACGGGTACAGAAGGTTGCGGCGGTGGAAAAGTGTTTTCGTGGATGCCTCTGGTGGTTTGGGAACATATGTGAATATATAGGCGGAAGAATTAGGTCAGGAGGGTCACGGGGGGCCCATAAGGCAGGGGGGCGTGCCCTACCCCCCTGGGCGCGCCATCCACCTTTGTGGCCGCCCCGTGGCTCCTCCGACTTCATCTCCAAGTCTCCTGGGTGTCTTCTGGTCCAAGAAAAATCATCGCAAAGATTTTATTCCGTTTGGACTCTGTTTAGTATTCCTTCTCCATGAAGCTAAAAAACAAGGAAAAAATAAAAACTGGCACTGGGCTCTAGGTTAATAGGTTAGTCCCAAAAATAATATAAAATAGCATATTAATGCATATAAAACATCCAAAACAGATAATATAACAGCATGGAACAATAAAAAATTATAGATACGTTGGAGACGTATCAGTGTCTCTCCCTTTTTCAGTTAATATATTATGATTAAAATGATGTGGGGGCATCCATGAAGCCACGTGGCACATGTGGAGGCATTGTCGCGACCTGCTTGTGTGGATTGATCACAGTGACGTGCTGCTGGTTCCAGAAGAATGTACTCGTCCTCTCTCACGCACACTGGCAGTACATGTACGAAGTGAAGATGTGCACGCACGCACTCAATCCCTCACACGCACACGTGGGTACACGGTGGGATGCATTTTTGTACAAAGATCCACCCCATGTGATAATTTGACGCATGTAAAGTCGTTCACTTCATTGATGGTCAATTAATAAAGTGCATGCAAATTGAATGGACGTGAGGGAGGAAGTAGTTGAGAAAGACATTACTACTCCACTGCGTGCATGCGAGTAGTTAAATCATGGGTTGCTACTTCCATTGGTCTCCTTCGTATTTTGTGCCAATTTTTGACCATAATTTTAAGTAACACAATATTTATGCATGTCATAAAAATTAATGTCATCGAAAACTATGTTCAAATGTGATTCTAATGATATAATTTTTGGTGACATGCATTAACATTTTCTTAGTTAAATTTTTGGTCAAAAATTGGCACAAAATAAAAAGGGGGCCAATAAACCAGGACGCAGGCAGGATGATCAATTTTTGCCTGGGTTACTGTTGGTGGCCTTTGTATTTAAATATGGATGGAGTGGAGTAGTACTATCTTTATCTTAGCCTCGTAGGGCTCTCCCAGCGCCTACGCTCGCCTCCCCACCTCGCCCACCGGATCCCGCCATGGATAATCCCTTAGATCCCAGGATCCCGCGGGCTGCCCTCTCGCTACGGCCCGCAGCCCTGCCGCCTTTGAGCGAAACCCACATGTATTTCAGAGGGGATCCATTGCTCTGGAATCATAGATCGGTGGCGCCGGAGGACATGCCAGGGCTGCGTTTCAGGTAGTGGGCAGCAAGGGCAAATCGGATCGAGGAAGCGTCGCATCGATTGGAGACAAGTTCGAAGGAGTTGTGCCTGGCGAAGCACAAGGCGGAGGTGCAAGTCGATCTCAGGGGAGAGATGCTGAGGGATGTCAGCATCTAGCAGCGTCGCGTTGATTTCGAGCTGGGGCTAATGGCAGAGATCATATTCACGGAGTCGACTATGGAGGAAAGAATGTGCATGCCTGCAGAATGGCATGAGCAGCCGGTGCAACTGTTCAAATGGGTGGTAGGAGAAGCCAAATCGCGGAACCAGCTGCGGCGGCACCGCTGGGCATGCATCGTAGGCGAGGTGAGCTACCCTCCTTCCCCACCAGCGATGCAGTGACCTACTTGGTTGCTGCTGCAGTGAACTTGCAGTGCCATGGCGGTTTGAAACCGTGACAATCACTCCATCTATATGTATTGTATTCCTGTGAAAATACATGGTCGTTTGGAAAAGATGGTAGTAATTGATTTATCACTAGTTTTTGAATGCTTGGTCGTGACAATCACCCGAAGCCACAACCAGAAGTCTCCATCGCGTAATACTTACGGTCGGTCGCACCCGTGTCTCACCGAAGGGACACGCATCGGCTTGGTCTGACATGTACGACCAGTTACATCACTGACTTGTGCGACCGCATTTGAGCAGTAGTACTTGAAATTTGTGTTCCAAGAAACTCATCGGGAGCCGTTTCGCGCCTCGAAACCAAAACCATCAATTAATCTTTAGCTTGTTCCCATCACATTCCAAAGTAGTACTACCATGCTATAATTAAGTGCAAACCTGCTCACACCTAGTACGTATCAAACCTGAACGTGTTCCCACTATGCAGGTTTTATAGTACTAGTGCTAGTACTAGGTTATAAAAAGGGGAACTACCTAGCCGAAAATTACTCTACCTTCCTCCTCATAAGTCTTTCTTGTTCATCCGTCCTTGCCATGGCCGGTCTGCAGAGCTCTAGGTCGAGAACTACTCGTAACCAGGGAGCGGCGACCAAGGCCGCGAGAACAAAGAGAGGGCTTGCCGCCTCACAGAGACCTCAAAAGATCTCTCACGGGCAGGCGAGGGCTCCCAGGAGCGCCCTAGCCGCGGAGGCGAACATGCCGAGCTGGCGGCGCTGGAGTCTTTATCCCTCGACGACATGCTCGATCAGCTCAATAAGAAGAAGGAGTTCATCGATGGCTTGGTGGAGCTGCTGAAGGAGAGCCTCGACGACATGCCCGCTAAGCTCAATGAGCAAGGGGAGTTGACCGCCAGCTTGGTGATGTTGCTGAAGGAGAGCACTGCCTCGGGTAAGAAGGCGACCGGCAAAATCCTGCAACTTCAGGAGGACAAGGTGAAGCTCTGCCATGAGCTCGACCTACTGGAGGAGGAGAACGCCGGCTGGAAGAAGCTGCATGAGAAGAGTAGTTCCTCGGTGAAGTTGCTGCATGCCCTCGTCATGGAACAGAAGGAGGATTTGGCGAAGCTCCGCATCGAGCACCCGGCTGCCGTCAAGGTACGTAATGCGGCCGTGGAACAGATGATGAAGGCTCGCATCGAGAAATCCCGCGTCATGGACAGAATGAAGAAGATGGCGGAGGAGATGCGGGAGGAGATGGAGGTCGTGGAGGCGATGAAGAAGCAGTTACGACTCCGCGGCCAGCAACCCTTCATGTAGTAGAGAGCAGCGCCCCAGACTTGTGTGTGCGTCTTCCTTCTTTTTTGGGGGGATAATCTTCCTTCTTCTTTTGCTCCTGTGTTTCTTCTTTTGCTTCGGGTGTTTCACCGCACGTGTCACGTTCTCTGTGGTGCATGAATAGAACAATGCTAACGATGAGCGGCGCCGTGGGATCGATGACTAGCAAATTAGATCATTTTTATCGCCATATCGCACTGGGCTGCGGTGTTTCATGCTCCTCTGTCGTACTAGTACTCCAGTAGAAAACTTGAGTATACCGCACGGTTCTTTGCTCCTCCTCAGGTCGTGGGCAACATTTATACGAGCAGTCAAATCACAAGGCCCCGCCTTCCAGCAGTAATGAGCCATCAAATCACAAAGGCCCTCGCCTCTCGTGAAAGCGACCAAGCGAGACTGCCCCGCCATCTAGCCTTTTAAATATATACTTTTGTACAGTAGTAGTATCGACGGATTGCACCATGGAGCAAAACTAACAAGATGAAATTAAAGAAAAAAGGTGGTACATATAGAGAGCGCTCGTCGCCAAATTATGCATACAGTAC
This sequence comes from Thinopyrum elongatum, assembly GCA_011799875.1. Classification (NCBI taxonomy): domain Eukaryota; kingdom Viridiplantae; phylum Streptophyta; class Magnoliopsida; order Poales; family Poaceae; genus Thinopyrum; species Thinopyrum elongatum. The sequence goes on along the minus strand of CM022298.1, from coordinate 452,425,871 downwards.
TATTAAAAAAGCTAGTACGTGCTTAGATGGGGTGCTAAAGTCTATTAAAGAAATTAGCATACCTATTTAATTCCTTGACAACTAAACTCCTTCATGCTTTGGGTAAACTTCTCTCATTTAAGTTTTTTTTAGAATTACATATCTCATTTAAGTGTTTTGCGTATGTGGCATGCTTAGAGCGTGGTAAATAGTATAGCCAACTGCTAGCTATATGATGTTGGCCATATATATTGTACGTATATAATGTGAAGAAATGAGTGGTAGTACAACTACAAGATGAACTGTAAGAAATACTAGTATGTACATACTGAAGAGTTGAAGTAACGAGAAGGAACATAACATAGTTCTGCTGGGGGCTCAGCACAACACACCCCTCAAATAAAACTAGGCACCCTGAAATTAAACATAGTTCCGGTAGACACTGCATTAGAACCACCATGAGCAATGACACTGCCACCTTACTCGGACTCCTCGTCCACGTGCTCAACTTTGTCCTTGTCCCTCTTCCTCTTGGCCGATACTTCTTTGCTTGAACCGCACACTTGGCTCTCGCTCTTCATCCAACCCTTGTAGATATTGAAACAAAGGTAGGCATCCATTGCAGTGTACTGGATGTGGTATCTATCTAGTACATTCCACTGCCATGTAAGATGAAACTCGGGTGGAGGTTTCGTCAGTTTACCATACGAAGGATCAACCATGGCTCCTGCCAGGGTCAGCATTGAAGGCTGACGGGAGGGCACCAGCCCATTCTTCTGGAGGTCGAAGGGCTGGCCTACAACGAGGCCTATCCGACTCAGGACTCTTCTGTCGTTCGTAAAGTCTACAGTAACGAATTTGACTTTGCCGCCCGCAAGGAAGTTCTTAAAATCCTCGCACTCAACGTCGGCATGGCATATGTGGTAGACCAAGAATAAGTTATGCACGCAAACCTGGATCACGGCAGGCTTCTTCCTCTATTCCTCCTTTAGATTCTTCTCTTTTCACAGGACTGTGGTGTACTCAACATCTAGCCCAGCGACCCACTCATCACCATTTGACTTTTCGAACATGCGTCTGAATTGAGCAAGGCATCCTTTCACCGTCGCGGAAGAACGGGTGTAGATGACGTCGAACTCATCACCGGTGATGGTTCTAACCTTGTACTCACAGCCGATCATGGAGATTTGGGACGCCATGGATTTGGGAGGAGGGTTAGGATTAGTGAAACTGCTGTAATGTGAAAGGACGGGACGACTAGGAGCGAACTGCCGTAATGTTAAAGGACGGCCGTGGATGAGTAGGAGCGAACTGCTAGCGGTTTTCTGATTGTAAAAATGCTTGAGTGGGTCGTGCGAACGGCATGATAGTGGCTTGCCCGGTGGATAAATGGATTCATGCACAGTACTATGGGGGCCCAATTAGATGTCATGTCAACTAGACGCCCAATTAAATGGCTTCATGCATCTACATGTTCGCACGTCAAGCGTCGGGAAAATTACAGGTGATACGAAGCTTTCCATGCTCGCATAATACGGGCTTCCGAGAGCCCTTGGATCTGAGATCGAATAGTTGCATGGCGTGATTCTAGACCTATGGGTGAATATCCTATCCTAGAGGGTTATTCCGCAAATTTTTAGCAACATAGCATGCGACCGATCGATCTCAGATCCAAGGGCTGTCAATAGCCCGTTTCATGGTTGCGCCTACCACGACCGTCGCCTCGCTTGCGCGGTCGCGCCCTTGGAGATTTCAGACGGCTATAAATGAGCATTTTTTTTTGCCTACTTCGCATGCATGAAACTACTTCCTCCATCCAGGTGCGTTAGGCTATCTGATGTTGGCATGCCATACATAGTCATCACTTAGTCACTCATACAACAAGGTTAGCTATAAGGTTGGCTGTAAAAGTATTTTTTTTACTTCTCTCTATCTCTTTCTTCGTAGTATTTACTTGCCAAGGAGTAAGGAGTACTAGTACTTGGCTCCTGTATATCATGGAGGTGGTCAGGAATCGGGAGACTCACGCCGGTCATAGCGCCATAGTAATAATTATAATGGCAAGTCAAATCACAGGGCCCCACCTGTCCAGCAGTAACGAGCCGTCAAATCACACAACCCTATGTTTGCAGCAGCCTACTCCCTCATCTTCTCGCTTCTCTGTCGAACTGACTAGGCGGAACTGCCCCGCCTACCGCGCGGGAAAGCCCCGCCCTCGACTTTTAAATATAATTTTGTATCCATGGATTGCGCCATGGAGCAAAGCCTCAAGAAAATGGCGGTACACATGTATACAGCACGTCCGTCGCGTTTGCGTCACACCCCAGACGGTCGGTCGGTCTGGCACGCTGCTCTCCGAATGGAACATGCGTCATATTGTGTTTGCACACACATGTGGGACCGCAATTGAGAACCAACCATAGGCACACTCCCCCGTCCTTGCAAGTTGGCTGAGTTAATAGAAGAGAGAGACGAGCGATAGTAGTACTGGAGCAGTGCTGTAAACACGTCGGTGCCTGGACGATCCCTGCACGACACATGAGATTAGTTCATCCATGCATGTGACCAGACTCCAGCAGACGGCTGGATTGGCTATCGTCTACATATCGTGCAGGCTGTGTTGTACAGGGCTGTAGTTCTGATGAGAAATCTAAAAAAAGGTTTCTTGTCATCTCGCAATATTAGGTGTCATGTGCTTCAGATCACTGCGAGGGTTAAACAGCGACAACTGCATTCCTCCAAGGCGCTGGTCATTGGGGGCACATGCATGAAGACTACTCGGCTGCCATCTAGGTCAAGCCGGCTATGTTAATTAGGACATCTATCGATTGATCCCTTTTCTACGAGTTTGTCTTTAATTTGAGCTTTGATCCTCGTCTAGTTTGTCCGTCATGTTGTCTCCTTGGGGCAGTGAGGTTATGGTTTCTTGTCATGTGGCATTTTTTTGTGTTACGTATATGTTAATCCGGTGCTTTAGATCAAAATGACGACAACTACGCCTCCGGGGCACGTGCATGAAGACTTCTCGACAGTCATTGACGAGGTCAAGCCGGATCCGGTAGATAAAAGAAAACTACTCCACTATATAGGCAGGAGCCTCCGCGCTTGCTTGCTAGTGTTGCTCTCTTCACACTCTCTCGTCCTCTCTAGATCTAAACACGACAGCGGTGGCCACACTCTCTCTCTGCTCACCGCTGGTCACAGATCCAGCCGAATCCCCTCCACCGGTGAAGGTGAGAAGGTGCAATGTTCACGGATCATCCTTGGCGACGGCTCTTACCCACTGCCGACGCGTCCCGATCAGCGTGCCTTGCTGTTCTCTCCCACGCAGCGCCAGCTAGGGAGGGCCTCCGACCCGTTCTTCCTCGCTGCCGTAGTGTGGGCAGATCCGGCCTCCCGCCGCCCACCTAGCAACATCCCGGCGACCCTCAGGTATAACTTCCTTCGAAACCGGCCTTGCTCTACTGCCCCAGCTCCTGATGTCGCTGCATTTGTATCTTTTACTATTTCTCAGGCCCACTCGTAGATAGGATCGATCGGCTGTTTGAAAGCCACCTATATTTTTACTGTTATGAGGTAAAACTACTTCATGCAGTCGAATCTAGTACTACTTGGTTCAAACAGGGATGAAAGGGGGTGGGGGTGGGGGAAGATTTGTTACCTGAATCTAGGACTTGGTCGAAAGAAGAAATAATGGGGGCGAAAAGTAGCAGAGACTGGCTATCCAACTGGTCTATTGGTCTAATAGGGAAATAAAGGGAAACGCAGTACAAGCTCAATATAAACCGATCTATTGGTTGAAAAAGTAAAGAAAGTGGGGACTGGGGGACAAGTCAACAGAGTATGTCCAACACTAAATTTGCTAGCCTCACACAGTATAAGGTGGCTATACCGAACAAAAATGGGACCAACCCAGTTACCCAGATATCATGTTCTGATGTTTGTTGCCCCGAGCCCCTCTTATGTAATGCCACTGGTAATATGTAGCAGTCCCACTGTTAAAAGTAAGGACACGTTAAACCAATGTTGTTTTCAATGTAATGCCTCCAGTAATATGAATCAATAGCACTATTTTTCATGTCCTGCTAAATTTCCCATTAAGATAAGTTGCTTCTTTTCATTAGAAATGCAACCGTCCTGGTCCGCCTACTCTCCCATGCCCAAATACCAACTCTTTAGCAGCTATTAATGTAATGTTGCTGGTAAAATGAAGCAATGGCACCATTAAAGTAATGTCATATTTAACGGTTGTCATAGTTAATACTAATGCCCACACTAATATCTAGCAATGCTGCTGCTTTAGAAATTGCTACTGTCCTTGTAGGATCGCCATTCAGATAAGGAACATGCTTCTTTTCATTTGATGTATGTTTCATCACTTGTTAGTCACCCTCCTTTCCACCTTTTTGTGCAAACAGATATACATTTCACGCTTGATCTTAGTTGAACTGCACAAATGATATCCAAATTATAGTTGAATATTCCACGAGCTTCATGACCAACCCTGATGTTGCTCAATTTTATTGCAACTAATGAAGAAGAAGCTGCTAGCTCATGGGACATTGCTTCATTTTAGGTGAACTGCACAAAAAGGTCCCATGAATTTAATCATCCATGTTGGTGACTGGTGTCATCCCTTCTACGATGGCGTTGATTGCAGATATGGTTCCCATCGCGAGGTATGTTCCTTTTTGGTCCAACCATTTGCCAAAGATCCTGCATGTTGACTCTGCTCTTGTGCTACTGTTTTGGCACTGCCATGATAAAGCAGTAATGTTATTATTTTGCACCTTAATCTAGTGGCACTATTAATTTGAGGCAATGTTTTGGCACCACTAGTGCCACTGATTTTTTTCATATATCGAAAGAGGGGGTTTCCTCCCATTTCATTAAAGAAACCCAACCATAGAGAACCATTATCCGACAACATCTCAGTGTAAACGGGCAGTTATGCAACTACTACTAGAACGGACTGAGTACTAGCAGGAGACAAGTTCGCCACATAAGCTAGGAAGGTAGGGAGACACAGCACCAGCTCGACCAAGTTTGGATTACAACCCAAATGCTACCACAGAAACATCAGGGGGAAGTTAGGGACTGAAAGAGCCAGCTTCAGCATCCCAGTCTAAGCACCCCCAACCTCCATCCTTGCGATGCACGGTACACCTCGCTTGCCACCTGCTCGACCCTAGTGCCACTGATAAAATGAAGTAATAATACAGTTAAAATAGACCGAGTGTCCTCTCTATCATTTCATTTCCAATGTAGATAAAGAAAGTGCTTCTCTTTGTTAGTATATGTTTCATCAACTAGTCCCATTGTTAATGTTTAAGTGTTTCTGCAAACTGGGGTACTTAATTTTAGTTGATCTGCACAAAAATAGAGATTGGAATGTCTCAAGGCCCCTCCTTGTACTACCGTTGTACACTGATGTTCATCACTGGCAGAAGGTGTATCGGGAAGAATTGGGTCGATTTCCAGTATGAGTCCTACCGTATGAGGCGCCGCAGGGCCCATCCCGCCCTCGCAGCATGGCATACTGTGATTCTATCGCAATATTTTTCCCATTAAGAAAATGAAGTTTCTTCTATTTATTAGTGTATGTTTCACCAACTAGTGCCACTATAATGTAATCACGCTTTTTCATTATCTGTGCAAACAGGGTTATTCAGCTGCATTTTGGTGGAACTGCACAAATGTACGGATGGAACCGGCATATATGCAGAGTGCGAGGTGCCAAGTAAAAATTACCGACACCAACCATGCTCCATCTAAGCATTGGCATCCACCACCAGTGGGATGGGTGGCGCTCTCTATGGACGGATCTTTCTAGGCAGCAAATCCTATAATCAAATACTAGTAGCTTATATTGGCACTTTTCTAGGGAGTACTCTTTTCTGAAAGAAGCACCAATCTATTTTTATTTATTTGTACATAGTGTCACAACTTTGTTTTTGGTCTAGAGCTATTTTTAGGGTGATTGGCGTAGTACTCGGAGACTGATTGTAAGCATGATTTTCATTAGCCGTCACACTGATTGTAAGCATGAGCAGATGGAAGATTAGGTTAGTGCGAATCTTACCTTAAGCCTTACCGCCGCCGTTGAAATGAGGCGAGTGGCGAGGGAACCGTGGAGAATGGCGGGGAAGCAACGTCGCGCCATCCGACCTCCTCTTGCGGTGGGAGAACGAATACTCCTGTGGCTCCGGCTGGCACTGCACCCTCACGAATGACACACCATACTCGATCGATTCGTTATCCTCTAGATGCTCGACCTTCGACCTGTACGCCCACCACCTCCGCCTAACTTTCGCATCGGGCGAATCTGTCTGCTCCATCGCCCAGAGGAGATACTCGATGAACTCAAAGGACTGAAGCGTGACTGCCACCGGGGAGTACATCACCGCCGTCTCGCTCTTTCGCATACATTGCCACATGCCCTCACCGTCCTCGAAATCTCCCACTCATTGTCAAACCAAGTAAGGATCTCCTTCAACCTGGCTAACTTCGCCTGATTGCCGCCGGTGATCTGCCCGATTCGCTTCTGCATCCTCTCCATAGATGTCCTTCTGAGAGGCCCGATGCTAGCTTTGGAAGATGGGAGGAGAGACGGTGGTCTTGCAATGGAGAAGAGGGAGAGGCGAGACGGTGGTTTTGCAATGGAGAAGATGGAGAGGCGAGACGGTGGTTTTGGAATGGAGAAGAGGGAGAGGCGAGACGGTGGTTTTGGAATGGAGATGATGGAGAGGAGAGGGGGTGGTTTCGCAACGGAGAAGAGGGAGAGGAGTGGGCGGCAGCGATTTAGGATTAGACGAGAGGGCCGGCGTGCTGTGACTGGATCAAAATCAAAATCAATTTACCCTTCAATTAAGAAAGCGACCCCACATTAACTCGTCTCCCTTGTATTCTAGGTCATATTTTACCATGATTTTCACAAATAAAATATATGTTATACATTGCAAAAATAATATAATTTGAAAGTACATTCAGATACGAACCAAACGATACAATTTTTGATGACATGCATTCACATTTTGCTTGTTAAATACAGTATGTGGTCAAACTTTGACCCAAAATACACAAAAAAAAATACTTCCAAGACCAGCGCCGCTCTTCTCCTCTTAAACCACCGCCGCTCCTCTCCCGTTCCAATCCAAATCCAGCGCTGCTCCGCTCCTCTTCCATTTCCAAACCACCGCCGCTCCTCTCCTGTTCTAATCCAAAACCAGTGCCGCTCCTCTCCTCTTCCATTCAAAAACCACTGCCGGCGAGTGAAGGTGCTGCAGAGAAGTAGATCAATTGAGGAGTACAACCGATACGTGTGTCTCGCAGGCGACGACCTTGTGAAGGTAGCTAGGATGTTGGAGATACAGTCTTGGTTTGACAACCCAGAGCAGTTAGCAGCGACAGCGACAGCGAAAGCGATGGCCAAATATCTGGAAAAGAGCGAAAAGGAGGCGATACACCAGGAGGGAGTCGCGCGGGAGTACATAGAGCTGCTCCTCTGGGCCATGGAGCAAACAGATTCACCGTATCCGATCGTGAGGCTGCGGTGGTGGGAGTATCGATCCAAGATGGAGCATCCACCCGAGATTGAAGGATCGAGCATCTACACGGTGCATTTTGTGAGGGTGCCATGGCAGAGCGAGCCGGTGGAGTCTTCGTAGACCGAACCCAACTGCAAGAGGAGAAAAATAGTTGGCGCAACAACGCTTCCCCACCATCCTCTTCCTCGCCATTCACCTCCTCCCACGGGGCGGCTGTCTACTGCTGAGGAATAGGAGGGGACTCTCCCCCCCCAAATAGTCTGAGGAGGAGCTTAGGGTTGTCAGTATTTGCAGGTTGTGTTTTGTGTTTCAGATTTAAGAGTACTTTCAGATATGAATGTCTTATGAATTTCAGATTTGTAGTATTGAGCATATGAAGTATTTTATGAATTCTAGAGATCTATGTTTAGCACTTTAAAAAATGTAGTTTCATATAAAAGTGCAGACAATGTGATTCTCAGAGAAGAAACTGCAAGTTTCAGTTTGAGATAAGAAACTGCAAGTTTCCGAGGCAGAGCATTTATATTAACACGCCCTTTTCAAACAGGGATAACATCATGTTGGAAGTTTTATTCATGGTCGAAAATGGAACTACCAGCCAGGTAACATCATGTTGATCAACATTCATGCATAGCACATCTTCATATGATGCACAGTCAATAAGATATGCTATTTTCAAAATGCCCACACAATGTTGAGTGTGTTGGAGGTGGTGTGCATAGATGACAATGGGCACCCACATGTCAGAGGCAGAGGCAAAAATTTGTGGATATTTTCACTGCATCAGGTGGAATCGAACCCGGGCGGAGCAGCAGTTGGGGAGTGGAAATTGACCACTGGGCTACTCCAGTACTTTCGCTAGAAATTAGGCACAACATCTACCACTACTGTAGCACGTCTATGGCCCTACCAGGTCCATGGCCGTACGCAAGCAAGTGCCTCATTGAAAAAAATACTTCCTCCTAATGCTATACTGATGTTGGGGGGCCACGGGTTTGTCAACGTAGTTACTAAAGAACATAAATTTACTACGAAGCTAGTCATCGGGGAGTTGGCATGTATCATTTATTATCAGCGGGCCAACAAGTATCTGCTGGGTTGTGGGCTGCCCAGTCTAGGCTTTCTTTTTTAACATGTGCAACCCACGACATGCCGGTTTGTATTTGTTTGAGGGGCGTCATGTATCGACTGACCTATGGCCCTCCCATCCTAGGTTTTATTTGTTCTTAAACATCCGCAGCCCAACTTATGTATTTTTTTGAAGAAAACACAAAGGTCTGTTCTATTTTTCTATATAAGAAGAGGAACGCCAGGTCCAACTTATGTTTCCCTTCTAACTATATTATATATATTTAAATTATTTTATATGTTATTATATATTATTGTTATTATCATCATATATTTAACAGATACTTACATATATAAGAAAAAAATATCCCATGTATTATGAACTTATAAAAATAAATGTTTAACAATAAAATCCTATTTTTTTTTACTTAAGGTCAACGAAAATACAGGTGATTATGTACAAAAGCTTGGTAATATTTAAGGATCAATGTAAATAAAGCACTTATTATTTAAATATATTTATAACAAAATGCTCAGCCCCTATTTATTTTTTGATAACATTGCTGCGCCCAACCCAACATTATAATTAGAACCAGCCCAGCAAAATCGTGTATTTCGAAAAAGTGCAAATGGGCTGTAATTTTTTAGGAAAAAATAAATGGGCCGCATGGATGCTACATTATTTGTTCACCCAGGCTAGCAAATTCGTGTATTTCTAGAAAGTGCAAATGGGCTGTAGTTTTTTTACAAAAAAAATAAATGAGCCGCATGGACGCTACATTATTTGTTCACCCAGTTCAGCGAATGGACTGTAAATTATAAAAAAATGGGTTGAATATGTGCGACATTTTTGGAGCTGAAATGTGGGCCAATAGGTCGAAGCCAATGCAAGGCGTTGTCAACTTAGTCAACAAATGATTCTGACATCGATGGACGTTGGATTTACATCCAACGGCTGGCATTCATCTTCAATATCTTGTCTTCTTCCTCCAGCGCCGCCGGGACCACCTGCTCCCACCTCCGGCTGCTAGCAGCTCTGCTTAGCATGCTTCGCTGCGAAGTGTGTCGGCGTTCTGGGAACGGGGGTTCCCAGACTTGCCTGCCTGCGACCCGCGGCGTGGCTCCATCGACGGCCTGGTACGGCCCAGCTTCAGCGACAACAACTCAAGACCCTTGCGAGGGGCCAAGCCTCGCGAGGCGGACAACACCAAGACCTCCATGAGGAGCAGCCTCCTTAGGCTGGGTCCTGAGGAGCGGAGAGTTCTTTGCAATCCCCACCCCGTGAGGTTCGGATGACGTGAGCCATGACGACCAAGGCCAGGCGGGCGCCAGCGGGCGCAGAGTACCAGTTTCCTCTTTGGTGCTAAAGAGGCAAGCGCAGGCGCGGAGTCCCGAGGAATTAGCCAAAGGTTTCCATTCCCGTCCAACAAGACCAAGACCGCCAGGACGGCAGGACGGAGGTCATCACCGAGCCCACCACGACGTCACAACCAGAGGCTTTCGCAGGCGAAGACTACTTTTGTCAGGATATCATGTACTAGCTGTCCCCCTTTGAATTTGGCCGTTGTGGGATCCCTTCCCGCCTTTCATTTGGGAAGAGGACCAAGGCCACTATAAATAGGACTTAGCCACCACCGTAGAGAGGGACAAGTCCAGACGGATCATTCAGATTACCCTCACTCCACCAGCTCACCCGAGCTTAAGAACACCTCTCCTCCGGAGGCTGTTCGCCACTATACTAGTTCATTCTTAGCCCCTCGAGGCCAATCCACCACAAAACAGGAGTAGGGTTTTACGCCGCAAGGTGGCTCGAACCTGGGTAAACTGTTGTGTCTCTTTTCCTTACAGTTCATCGAGCTAGGCTATGAGATTAGCGAGTAGGCAGACTGGGGAGGACGAGTTCTTCGCACGCACCCCAGAGTTCGAACCTCTCAAGGGTCTGCGGAACCCGAAATCCAACATTTGGCGCGCCAGGTAGGGGTCTGTCGAACTTCGCCTCTCCGTCCGCCGCACTCCACCTTCACCGTTCAGCTCTCATGGCGGGCGCCTCTTCTCCGACTGGATCGACGGGCGTGCCGCGCGCTTGGCTCTTGGGCCTGCCAGAATCTTCGGTGGCCTCCTAGGAGGAGCTGCGCGGCCTTTTCATCAAGCAGTTCGCGGCGCCGGCACCTCACGTCGTCGCAGCCATCCTCGGCGGCTCGCAGGCGCCGCCCTTGGATCGCCACATCAAGTAGTTCTTTCTCCAGGCGGGCGATGCCCACGTGCAGCGGGCGGCGCCGCCGGGTTGGGCGGCGCCCAAGGCCGACCTCACCTTCGACTCCGGGGACCACCCCGCAGTCACGGCCGGCGCTGGCGCTCTCCCGATGCTCTGCATCCCCCACCATTTGCAACGTGGCGGTCACCAACACCCTCATTGACGGAGGAGCCGGCCTCAATGTGCTCTCGGTGGAAGCATTCGGCTTGCTTCATGTTCCCCATGGTCGGCCCCGCCCCACGAAGCCCTTCTCTGGAGTCGTCAACGGCTCCACCAACCCCGATAGGGCAGATCCGCCTCCCTGTCACCTTCGGCAAGCGCGACAACTACCGCACCGAGCTCATCGACTTCGACGTCGCCTACATCCGCCTTCCATACAACGCCATCCTTGGGTATCCAGCCCAGGCCAAGTTCATGGCGGTGACTCATCATGGTTACAATGTCCTCAAGATGCCAGGGAGCTGCGGCATCATCACGGTCTCCTGCGAAGAGAAGGACGCGGTGTGCTCTCTCGAGCGCGCCTACCAGGCTGCGGCGGTCGAGAACCCAGACGATGAAGGCGCTGTCTACCCTCCTGAGGCTGTCCCCAAGAAGAAGAAGCAGCTGCTCCGCCAAGGACCTCAGGAGAGCGGGGTGTCCAGCGGCACCACCTCAGGCCCTGCGCCCACTAACGGGGCGCCTCCCTCTCTCGCATAGGAAGGCGCGCCCAGCGTCCCTCTCAGGCTGAGCTCGGGGGCTCTCCTCTGGAGGGCCTCTGACCTGGCCAACGTCACGAGGGAGGCGCTCGGGCACCATGTGGAGGCATGCTTTAGTGCGCGCTTCTGCCAGGAGGGTACAAGGCGCGAGGTGCCAGGTGCTCAGGAGTTCATCACCAAGGCAATCAAGGAGCTTCAGGAGGCAAGAGATATGCGAGGCGACCATCGCCCACCACCCGACGCGGCTCCTTGTCCCGGCGAGGACAGCGAGCTGCGCGTCTGCGTCAACATCCTAGGGCTCAACAGGGCCGCATCTTAGGAGCGCTTCTGGCCGTCCCGCGCTGGCCGGTGCAAGGGTCCCCCTCACAGCTATGTTCGCATGCCTTTGGGCTTGTCGAGCGCAGCTGCTACACTCCAGCGCCACATGCGGAGCGTCCTGGCGGCTCATGAGGCCAGAAGCCAGGCGATCCTGTCAGAGGAGGAGGTGGATCCTCGCGAGCCCCCCGGGCCCCCAGAGCCTCCCGAGGTTCAGGGCCTGGGCGGCTCATGAGGAGCAACTTCTGTGGCACATGTTTTCAGCTACTCCAACATCTCTTCAGCAATGGTGCCAGGTGACATTTTTTGGTTTGTTCAGTTGGGGGCGCCCCTCGGGCTGCATTATCCCCAAGTCGTGTGGGTCCGTCCCTGCGGCATGTATCGTTTTGCATCTATCAGAACTAGCTCTACCTTACCTATGGGTTGATTTATGTTATCACCTGCTTGCCTGGTGCTCTATCTCCTCCGCGGCCTCCCGCATTGTTGACCAGCCTCTTGCTCATTCTGCAACGGGGGCTACACATGCTGGCACGGTGCTTGTGCTCAGGTCCATCCCTGCAACGCTGACAAATCTGAGAGATCGAGCTCTGGCTCGTGGCCTGCCCCGCGCACGTCACCTCACCAGATCCACAGTGCCTTCATCTTCTTGCGGAAAGATCAGCGACAGGACAGCAAGCGCGATTATGAGTTATACTCTTCTCTCGGACTAACCCACAGGAATCCATGGAGTTTAGCCACGGGTGGCCCCGCCGGCCCTCCCTTTTTCATGCAATTCGCTTGCACATTAAAGGGGGGGCTCCTGAGCATCGCGCCTCAGGAGCTCTTACTGACTCTCCAGCCCTCACCCCCTGGCCTTGACCACGGCATCGCGACCTGGCATACCAGCGGCGGCTCAGCCTCGCTCGAGGGTCGGGACCCGAGGACGTAGAGCACCTAGATGAGCGGGGAGAAGGGGAGGTCAGCGTGAGCCCTACCTGGAAGCATCACTGCCAAGGCACAATCAGGCGCTGCGCAAAGGAATCACTTCAGGCCTACTAAGATAAGTCACCCATGCATATCAGAGTGAACCTCATCGTCCGGTATTTTTATTCTCGCAATCTGGCTTCAGCAGTGCCGCTTCCCTTTTCGGCCTCCAGGGAGCTGCTTGCACGCCAAAGTGGACCTCTTGAGCATCGTGCCTCAGGAGCTCTTACCGTACCTCAGGCCGCTCACCTCCTGGCCTTGACCACGGCATCGCGACCTGGCATACCAGCGATGGCTGAAGCCTGCCTGGGGACTGGGACCTGCCAGCGTAGAGCACTAAGCTACCGCGAGAACAAAAAGGGGGAACCATGCCGAAGCAAGATGCGCGACTGCAACATCACACTAGGAATAATAAACATTGGAGCAAAAGCATTACAGTTTTTTACATACCCCCACGGGGTTTGTCACAATTCCGCGCAGGGAAACAAAAGAAAGAAACGTCAAGGGACCCCGGCTACTGGGCATTACCGATGATGCCGAGCGGACGCCGCTGCCGCACTCCGCACACGGCGAGAGCTCGGTGGCACGTAGCTGTCGTCACTGGACTTCGGGGAATCGCTAGGCTCGGGATAGTCTCTGGATTCCCAGGAGTCATCGCTGCTGCTGGAGGAGCTGCCGGAGGCGGGCTCGACGTCCGCGGCCGCGCAACACGGAGTGCTTCCCCCGGGGCAGCACTCCAGATGCCGGCCTCCCCATCAAAGACCTTGAAGAACAACGTAGAGGCGCCATCGTACTCAAAGTGGATAGCAAGGGCCCCTCTGGATGGCAGGCGCGGGCGACCTCGCCCCATCCTCGGGTCATGAAGATGTCGCCCGGGGGGACGACCTCGACCTCCGCCCTCGTGGCTAGGCCACAGCACCCAGTGTGCCGCAGCCACAGCTCAAGCGGACCCCTCGGCGGCATCTCCTCGGCGAAGAACCTCGGGAGCCAGATCCACGTGCGCGGCGGCATTGCCGCCCACACCACTAACTCGCGCGAGGTCCCCTCGCCATGGGTTCGCCGGCCTGCTGGCCGCGCAGCCTCGGTCAGTCCGCCGAGACCTCGGCCCGCGCGGCACTGGGCATTGCCGCCCTGTCCGGAGCCCTGCGCGTGGGCGTACAGAGGAAGCGGGAAGCCAGGCGGAGGCCGCTCGTACCAAGGCCGCGTCACCTCTTGCCCTTCGCCGGCGTCGTAAGGGTGGTCGAGCCTCTTCTTCAGCAGAAGTGGCCCCGGCTCCTCCCGAGGGGTTTTTCCCTTCTCCGCTGAAGAGAATCTCCTGATCGGCGCCATGGATGCTGCCGCAAGACGGCAAGACAAAGAAGAAGAAGAAGAAGGAGCGGGCAGCGAGAAGATGGAGATGAGTGAGGGGGGCTCTGCCCCTCCCCTCACTTATAGCTGGAGGGAGGCCAACCGCCAGCCTCCATGATCCCACGCAATGATGGTTCTTCTCTGCCTGCAGCGGAGTCTCGTCAAGTCGAACAGTTGCCGAGGCGGCGTGGGGAAGCGGAGACGCCCACGTCCCATCAATCGCCACGCGTCAACCAAGGCCGCAGGCGGTTAGGGCTCGCAGCGCTCTGCACTTGCCCCGTGGCTTCGCCTCAAAGCCAAGTTCGAGCGCGCCTTGGGCCCGGGGGCTACTGTCGGTGTTCTGGGAATGGGGGTACCCAGACTTGCCTGCCTGCGACCCACGGCATGGCTCCATCGACGGCCTAGTATGGCCCAGCTTCAGCGACAACAACTCAAGACCCTCGCGAGGGGCCAAGCCTCACGAGGCGGACGACACCAAGACCTCCATGAGGAGCAGCCTCCTCAGGCTGGGTCCTGAGGAGCGGAGAGTTCTATGCAATCCCCACCTCGTGAGGTCCGGATGACGTGAGCCATGACGACCAAAGCCAGGCGGGCGCCAGCGGGCGCAGAGTACCAGTTTCCTCTTCGGTGCTAAAGAGGCAAGCGCAGGCGCGGAGTCCCGAGGAATTAGCCAAAGGTTTCCATTCCCGTGCAACAAGATCAAGACCGCCAGGACGGCAGGATGGAGGTCATCACCGAGCTCACCACGGCATCAGAACCAGAGGCTTTCACAGGCAAAGACTACTTTTGTCAGGATAGCATGTACTAGTTGTCCCCCTTTGAATTTGGCCATTGTGGGATCCCTTCCCGCCTTTCATTTGGGAAGAGGACCAAGGCACTATAAATAGGACTTAGCCACCACCGTAGAGAGGGACAAGTCCAGACGGATCATTCAGATCACCCTCACTCCACCAGCTCACCCGAGCTCAAGAACACCTCTCCTCCAGAGGCTGTTCGCCACTGTATTAGTTCATCCTCAGCCCCTCGAGGCCAATCCACCACAAAGCAGGAGTAGGGTTTTACACCGCAAGATGGCCCGAACCTGGGTAAACTGCTGCGTCTCTTTTCCTTACAGTTCGTCGAGTTAGGCTGTGAGATTAGCGAGTAGGCAGACTGGGGAGGACGAGTTCTTCGCACGCACCCCAGAGTTTGAACCTCTCAAGGGTCTGTGGAACCCGAAATCCGACAAAGCGCTACCCCACTGCCGGCCAAGCCATCCCTCCACCCCTCAACACTTCCTGTTATTCCCCACCGCCGCACCAGAACCAGTTAACCCTCGTACACCTCTCCGTCTGCGACTCCACTACCGCGTCTTCCCATCACCGGCTCGTTGCCGTCCGGGGCCTCGCCGTCGTCCACCGCCTTGGTGCGCTCGGCCCGGCATGGTCAACGTGGTCAACAAACGAGAGTTATCGGAAGAGGACTGTACGTGGAGAGGCTGACAGTGGGGATGCACCAGGTCCATGGAAGCACGCATGCAACCGCCTCCTTATTACGCGAAAATAAAATTATTCCTCCCCCTGAAAGCTGGGACCCACCACGTATATCTTCGCAAGGAAGGAAGTGCCTCCTTATGCCTGCCCCTGACAGCTGGGACCCACCAACAACATATTTGCATGCAAGGAAGTTTCTCCTTATTACGGGAAAAAAATATATGATTCCGCCCCTGACCACTGGGACCCGCCAGCTATATATTCGCAAGCAAGGAAGTGCCTCCTTGCCCTCCCTGACAGCTGGGACCCACCCGGTCGAAGCGTATGTAGCGTTGTTTGTGTACATACCGGTCGATCGGTCTGTCTGTCACGATGAATCGTGGCCGAGTAAGGAGCGGTAGCAGTTCAGGCAGTCCAGTCAAAACCGTGTACACGTACGTACAGCCAGATGCCAAAAAATACGGCCACATACATACATACGGGCGGGGTTTCAAACGCGTACTCGCGCATACGTACGGCCAGGGCTCGTGTACAAGGAGAGGCAACAGATGGCAGCAACAACGTCCTGTTCATCGGAAGCCAACCGGCTCGGTCGGAACGGAGAAACTGCGTCATGTTCATCGGGAGGCAACGGAATGCGTCGTGTTCATCGAGAGGCAATGGAATACGTCGTGTTCATTGGGAGCCAACCGGCTTGGACGGAACAGCCAAAACGAGGTCTGGTGTACCACAGAACAGAGGAAACGGGCCTTCTGTTCGACCGCGTACGGTCGAAACGGGGTCCTGTTCACCGGGAAGGGTCTGGCGTACCGCAAAACAGAGGAAACGGACTTGTGTTGGAGTGCCTACGGTCGAAACAGGGTCATGTAGATCGGGAGGGGTGTGGCGTACCGCAAAACGGAGGAAACAGACTTATGTTGGAGCGCCTACGGTCGAAACAGGGTCCTGTTCATCCACCGTCTACTGCCTCACTCCAGCCTCCACGGGCTATTGTTCATCCACCGCGACCTCCTCCAGCCTCCACGGGCTACTGTTCATCCACGGCTACTGTTCATCCAGCCTCCACTGGCTGCTGTTCATAGAGCCTCCATGGGGTCCTGTTCATCCACCCCCAACCAGCTGGGGTGCTGCGGCCTCCTCGGGGTCCTGTTCATCCAGCGGCAACGGCCTATTACCACGGGGTCCTGTTCATCCAATCCCCACCGGGAACTGTTCATCCACAGCCAACCAACCGGCTCGACTCACCACATCTCGACTCGTTCTACGTACCGCGCGCATGGTAGCAACGGTCACTGTTCATCGAGAGGCAACCAACATCGGCTGGCTAGCTACGTCTCGCATGGGGGCTCGATCGGCTTCAGTGTAAGCAGCAGTAGTGATCGATCGCTCGGTTCAGTTAGCAGCAGCAGCGAAGGAATCGCTCAGGTTTAGTCAGCAGTGAATGAATAGCTCACGTTCAGTTAACAGCCAAGGATCTATCGCTCGGGTTTAGTAACGTGCGATCGCTCGGGTTCAGTTAGCCAACGCCTCGCACACACGCGCGTACACGAGAGAAGCGCGCAAACCTCCGTGCATCGCTTGGCCCCGACCACCCACTGTAACTGGGAACTCCCTGATATTTTCCTCGCCCTCGCTTCTACCATGATTTTTTCCGTCATGGACGGCCCAAAGAATGTCATGCAGCTGCGTCTCCGGCCCGCCTAGGACAAAAAGCCCATTTTCTGTCATGATTTTTTGTCATAGAAGTAGGAGCCCACCACATCTATGATGATGCTGGGTTTTGTGACAATTATCGTCATAGAAGTGTCATAAGCATGACAGAAAAAAAAATTGTTCGGCCCAAAATGTCATGGATGTGTCTTTTTTTTTGTTGTGTGGGTTCGGCCTTTGCCGCTTCTTGGGGGTGGCGGGGCACGCATCGGCTGGCTTCGGTGCGATGACGATGGACGAGGCGGAGGCGTCGCCTCAAGGAGGGGGCGCCGCCCCGCTCTTCTTCGGGGTCGCCTGGCCTAGCCTCCGCAGGGCCGGGGGAGTGGCCCCGGACCTCATGATGACCCCGGTGGAGCGCGGAGATTCCACGACCGGGGGTTCCACGGCATCGTCATTGTCTATGAGGCTGCGGAGAAGCTCGCTCTGAGACGGCGGAGAGGTCTCCGCCACATCGTCCATGGTCGCCTCCGAGTCTTCTTTGCCCTCTTTGCTGGCGTTGTCGCCAGAAGACACCTGCACCGGGGAGTTGGGGAGCTCGGGCGGCACGAGCCCCAACTCGTTGAAGACCGGCATGGTGGCGACCAGCGCCTCCCTGTCGGCATGCTGGTACAGCGGGATGTAGTCCACCGGGAGATTGCCCGACTCCCCCTCGAGCAGGGTGTTCATGGCCTTGTCCAGCTCCTCGCCCGTCAAGCTCCCTAAGCGCAGTCGGATGTCGTCCTCTGTGCCCTTGAACTCCCACATGGGGTGCGTATGCGCTTGGAGTGGGGCCAGGCGCTGCGTCAGGAACTCCTTGACAAGCATGCCCCCCATCTGTGCCCTAGCATCCATGTCTGCGATCATCTTCCTCAGGACCGGTGCCGCTCGGGGGTCAGAGGGCTTCTCGTGACCCCACCTATCAAGCTTCTCCGGTAGTTCGGTTGGTAATTCCAGCCGCATGTTCAGGCCCTTGGCGTCGATGAAGATCCACCGGCGCCGAAAGTTCTCCACCTTCTTCCCGGCCCTCATGAGCGCGTTGCCCTTGTGGACCGCGGCGAAGGATACGCAACCAGAGTGCTGGTTTGGATCATGCATCCGCTGGTAGAAGAAGTGGCGGAGGAGCGCGACGGAGGGCCTCACGCCCACAAACGCCTCGCAGTAAAAGGAGAAGATGGACAGGAGGAGGATGGAGTTGGGCTGAAGATGCAGAGCCTGGACCTGGTAGTGATTGAGGACGGCGGTGAAGAACCCGGAGAAAGGTGGGACGAGCCCCCGCGAAGACGCTGTGGAGGAAGAAGGGATAGAACGTCCACGCCTAGGTCCTCTGCTCGGTGGAGCCGGCCAGAAAGATGGTCTCATCCCACTCGTTGTCGTCGCTCGCCGTCAGCGGAAGCGCGGCGGCAAGGTGCTTCTCCTCCGTAACGGAGGATGTGCCGAGGGCTGGCGCAGGCGAGGAAGAGGAGTCTGCGGCCGGCGCGGCAGGCTTCGCCTTCCTGGACGCCATTCGCGAGATCTTCTGGATCTGGAGATGCACTCGGTTGGGAGAAAGGGGATCTGGAGCAAGGCGAAGAGAAGGCAATGATGGGCCGGTAGCGGGCGCCAGTCTTTTGTCAGCCTGGGCAGTTGCCGAGGCGACGTGGAGAAGCGAAGACGCCCACGTCCCATCAAGTGCCACGCGTCAGCCTGGCCCGCAGGCGATTGGGGCCCGCGGCCTGTCAGTGCAACAATTCTTGGGTCTGTTGCCCAGACCGTGCACAGGCCTAAAAGAGCACAGTTGCAACATCCAAGACTAGATCAAGCAAGGAGAGATGGCTCTTTGAGGAATCAAAGGGCAGGGCAAGAAGACCAAGACACTGCGAAGGAAAAACCTCCCTTGCCGGGCATGCGAGCCTAGCGAGGACGAGGTGGCCCCGAAGACAAGCCTCAAGACCGCCCCGGTAGGCCTGCGGGGCACTACTAAAGCAAACTACCCCGCCAAGGCTTCATCGCTCCACCTCACAGCGACGCAAGTCATCGATCGGTGCGGTGCCAAGCCCCCAAGTGACTAAGTGGCAGTTATTCGACACATGGCAGCCATTTCCAGAGGAAACCATCTCCAGATGACACCCGTCCAGAGACGTGTCAAGCAGATAGGCAAAAAGGTGGCCGAGCGGCCCGGCAAGGCTTGCCGGGCAGGCTACGATGTGAGACTGAGCGGCGCATTTAATGCGCTCTGCTCTGCCTGCAGAGTTAGGTATGATAGCACTGTTTGCTATCTAATCAATACACAATGACTGATTTGCCACTGTGGTAACCCCTTGATCTATAAAAGGAGGACCACGGCAACCAGAGAAGAGGTTTGGAACCTTGTACACTCGAACGTGCATAGCTGCTCTTGCCCCGAGGCAACCCTGCCGGGCAAGAGCTCTGCGTTTCCACCTGTCGGTGTACTAGAATAGGGGTACCCTAGTACCCCGTACTTGTGCACGGGCAGTAGTAGCATCCCGCGGCCAGGCTTGCGGGAGGACATCCAGAGAGAAGCTCAAGATTATTAAGCCATTCAAGAACAAAGTATACAAAGCAAGAGTTAAGGCCCCGGCAAGAGGAGCTTGCCGGGAGGGACAGCTGAGGCCCAGCCTGGGCATTGCTGAAGCAGAATTCTTGCCGCAGCAAGGTACTTGCCCCGGCAAGTCATTGGCTGCGGCAAGGTATTGGCTGCGGCAAGATAGCGGCTGCGGCAAGGTACTTGCCCCGGCAAGTTACCTTGCGCGGCAAACTATGGGTTGCGGCAAGCTGTCAGGTGCGGCAAGGTCTTGCCGCGGCAAGCGTTACTGTACCACTGTGCTACTGTGCTGCTCCGGTGCCTCTGCCAGCATGGCGCTCTGGGTCCTTCCAAGCGTTCGTGGCAGGGCACTGTGTAGACGGTGGTGCACTGTAGATAGGTCCCCCGGCATCTTTGGCGCGCCACAGGGGGGTGTTCACTACCCCTGGACACGCACCGGCAAGTCGCAGCCTCCAGGCGGGAAGGACATGGCAGAGGAGGAATCCACCCAAGAGTACATTCGAAGCCCAGTTCCCGGCAAGGTCTACTTGCCGGGAATGGGTCCACGCAACGCCGGCAAGGCAGAGCTGGCAAGACAAGACTCCAGGCGGATCGACCAGAAGATCAAGTCTACTACTGCCGGCGAGATCAGGGCCGGCAAGCTCAGGACTCGACAAGACTAAAGATAAGGCCCCGGCAAGGTTCTTGCCGGGATGACCAGCTGAACCCGGCAAGGCTTGCCGGGGGACAGCTAGACTGGAGACAAGGCCCCGGCAAGGTTCTTGCCGGGATGACCAGCTGAGCCCGGCAAGGTTCCTGCCCGGCAAGGTTATGCCACTATGCTGCTGCTCCAGTGCGGCCGCCAGCATGGCACTCTGGACCCTTCTCCAGGCATGCGTGGCAGAGCACTGTGCCAAGCGGCGCTGAAAGGATGGCCCCTTTTCCCATCCCCAAGAAGCTAAGGGACACCTAGACAGAGCATCTAATGCGCTTGTCCTGACCCGTCAGTGATAAGCATGTAAATGCTGTAGCAGAGTACTTGCCGCGGCAAGGTACTTGCCCCGGCAGGTCATTGGCTGCGGCAAGGTATTGGCTGCGGCAAGATAGCGGCTGCGGCAAGGTACTTGCCCCGGCAAGTTACCTTGCACGGCAAACTATGGGTTGCGCCAAGCTGTCAGGTGCGGCAAGGTCTTGCCGCGGCAAGCGTTACTGTACCACTGTGCTACTGTGCTGCTTCGGTGCCTCTGCCAGCGTGGCGCTCTAGGTCCTTCCAAGCGTTCGTGGCAGGGCACTGTGTAGACAGCGGTGCACTGTAGATAGCGGTGCAGCAGCAGGTGGGATAGGCTTTTCCCACGTCCACGATGTCCGGGTACATGTATGTGGATAGCAAAGGCATGGGCATTTAATGCCCTTGTCCCCTGCCGTCAGTGGTAGGTAGGACATGTCATTCTGGTAATAGTGGCCTTACTGTAGCAACTTTCCACCTCTACCTTTACTGTTTGCCACCTGTTGGTGACCCCTTTGTGCGTATAAAAGGAGGCCCATAGGCAACGTGAAAGGGGGGAGGAACTGGGAAAGGGAGAACTCCAGTATTGTACGCAGCTACTCGGTACTGTAGCGCTCCTGGAGCTAGAACAATCATACAGATAATAAACCAAAAAAAAGCAGGAGTAGGGTTTTACGCATCCGTGCGGCCCGAACCTGGGTAAATCTCTCTCGTGCACTGTCGTGTTCTTCGCTAGATTTGCTCTTCGTGCGACCGTCTCTCCCTGCCGAACGTAAAGGGGTCCTTCCCTGGGTCCCATAGGTGATCGCGGATTCGTCCCCGACATCTTTGGCGCGCCAGGTAGGGGGTGAGGGGCTGCGCGAACCTGATCTGGCGATCAGCGCGGCAGTTTCTTCATCATCTTCACCGCCATAGCGTCCAAGAAGAAGGGCCTGAACCTTCGCAAAAAGCTAAGTTTTAAAGCTTTAATTACTTTCTGCTGTTAAGTCTTATCCTGGACGATATTTTTGTGCATAACCTGTGCGCGAAGGAGCGCTCCTGAAACATTCTGCGCTCCTGGTTGTTTTGGGTCCGCCCAACAATGCAGACGCAGCTGCGATTGTTTCTAAGGTGTTAAGCTCCCGAAGAGGCGGCGTTCTCGATAGGCTGCTGAACAGGACCCGATCCTAAGCGCCATCGACCGGAACGTGCGCATTCGGGGAGTATTCTGGCAAGCGTGGGGGGCTCACTGTGCAAAAATGCAGTCGTTTAAGGAGAAGGACTTAGCGAGTTTTATTCTAAGGTTCCTGCGTAAACCCGTATGCTGAGGAGCCTTCCCGGGGCTAGTCGCGCTCCTAGTTGCCTCGAGTCCGCTCGGCAACCTGAGCAGCTGCGCCAGAGCCGGGAAGGTAAACCTTTTCGGGAGGCGGCGTTCCCGGCATGCTGCTAAGGATCCGTTCCTCAAAGCGCTGCTGACTGGATCGTGCGCACCGGAAAGTGTTCCGGCAAGCAAGGGAATATTCAGCAGGAGTCAAGATTGCAGCGAATCCGGCATTAACCAGAAGCTAATCAACTTGTTGTGCTCAAACGCTGTTGTGGCATTTCATGCCCAGTCAGTGTTGCAGGAACACGCATGGAAGGCGAGCTCGGGGGCTGGCAACGCCCCAGAGAGTAACCCCCTGAAGAGCCTCCCCGGCAACAAGCTTGCCGGAAGCTGGCGTTGAGAATGTCAAGGTTCTCCGCCAGAGTCAAGAGCCTCCCCGGCAACAAGCTTGCCGGAAGCTGGCGTTGAGAACGTCAAGGTTCTCCGCCAGAGTCAAGAGCCTCCCCGGCAACAAGCTTGCCGGAAGCTGGCGTTGAGAACGTCAAGGTTCTCCGCCAGAGTCAAGAGCCTCCCCGGCAACAAGCTTGCCGGAAGCTGGCGTTGAGAACGTCAAGGTTCTCCGCCAGAGTCAAGAGCCTTCCCGGCAACCCCTTGCCGGAAGCTGGCGTCGAGAAAGTCAAAGTTCTCCACCAGAGTTAAGAGCCTCCCTTGCCGGGGGCTCCGACAACCACTCTTTGAGCAAGAAACAAGCTCGGGGGCTAGCGGCGCCCTAGCAGAAAAAGCTAAGTTCAACAGGGTTGCGACCTCCAGGCAGGAGGAACGGCAGGGAACGGATCTACATGTTGCCGGTGTGCATCGTTGGGCCTAGCCCAGACAACCACTGTGCACGCCTGTCCGGCCCAGGCCCGGGGGCTCCTGTCGGTGTAATAAACAGGGGGGTGTTCACTACCCCTGGACACGCACCGGCAAGTCGCAGCCTCCAGGCGGGAAGGACATGGCAGAGGAGGACTTCCCTGTCTTCCCCTTTTCTCCTTTGGGAGGCATGGCGAAGGCGGAGCTGAGGACCGAGGGAGATGTGGACGCGCGCGGTGGCGGAGGATTGGGAAACCGCTTTTGTTTTAGAGCGGAGGAAGAAGAATGCGGAGATTTGGAGATCGAGAATGGTGAGAGGGGTGTGCGAGTGCTTCTGCTGGTCCCTCCTTTTATGGGGAAAGATGCGGAACCATCCGC
Organism: Thinopyrum elongatum; assembly: GCA_011799875.1. Taxonomy (NCBI): domain Eukaryota; kingdom Viridiplantae; phylum Streptophyta; class Magnoliopsida; order Poales; family Poaceae; genus Thinopyrum; species Thinopyrum elongatum. Next base: position 452,402,482 of record CM022298.1, on the reverse strand, counting down.
CCCTTCGTCATTCGAGATAACTGCGCACGCTTCCCACGCTCCGCATTCAACGCGCGACGCGTGGGAGAGCGTGCAATTAAACAGCATAGAGACGTTTCGGCTTATCCCAGCCACGCGTGCCCGTGCACTGTTTGGGCCTGGCCCAACAACGCCCGGCACCGTGTGTGGCCCAGGCCCGGGGGCTCCTGTCGGTGTACTAGAATAGGGGTACCCTAGTACCCCGTACTTGTGCACGGGCAGTAGTAGCATCCCGCGGCCAGGCTTGCGGGAGGACAGCCAGAGAGAAGCTCAAGATTATTAAGCCATTCAAGAACAAAGTATACAAAGCAAGAGTTAAGGCCCCGGCAAGAGGAGCTTGCCGGGAGGGACAGCTGAGGCCCAGCCTGGGCATTGCTGAAGCAGAGTTCTTGCCGCGGCAAGGTACTTGCCCCGGCAAGTCATTGGCTGCGGCAAGGTATTGGCTGCGGCAAGATAGCGGCTGCGGCAAGGTACTTGCCCCGGCAAGTTACCTTGCGCGGCAAACTATGGGTTGCGGCAAGCTGTCAGGTGCGGCAAGGTCTTGCCGCGGCAAGCGTTACTGTACCACTGTGCTACATTAGATGCTCTGTCTAGGTGTCCCTTAGCTTCTTGGGGATGGGAAAAGGGGCCATCCTATCAGCGCCGCTTGGCACAGTGCTCTGCCACGCATGCCTGGAGAAGGGTCCAGAGTGCCATGTTGGCGGCCGCACTGGAGCAGCAGCATAGTGGCATAACCTTGCCGGGCAGGAACCTTGCCAGGCTCAGTTGGTCATCCCGGCAAGAACCTTGCCGGGGCCTTGTCTCCAGTCTAGCTGTCCCTCGGCAAGCCTTGCCGGGTTCAGCTGGTCATCCCGGCAAGAACCTTGTCGGGGCCTTATCTTTAGTCTTGTCGAGTCCTGAGCTTGCCGGCCCTGATCTCGCCGGCAGTAGTAGACTTGATCTTCTGGTCGATCCGCCTGGAGTCTTGTCTTGCCAGCTCTGCCTTGCCGGCGTTGCGTGGACCCATTCCCGGCAAGTAGACCTTGCCGGGAACCGGGCTTCGAATGTACTCTTGGGTGGATTCCTCCTCTGCCATGTCCTTCCCTCCTGGAGGCTGCGACTTGCCGGTGCGTGTCCAGGGGTAGTGAACACCCCCCTGTTTATTACACCGACACCACCCCAATCCACCATCAATCCACTAAAGCAAGAGTAGGGTTTTACGCCTCGCGGCGGCCCGAACCTGGGTAAAACAGCCCGTGTGATCTCTGCCTTGTTGCGCTACGGTCCTCCGCTCTTTGTGTAATGTGCTCAGCCCCCTGCCGAACCAAAAGGGGCCGATGGCCCCATAGGTGGCCATGATTTCCCATGACATCTTTGTCGCGCCAGGTAGGGGCCAGCGCTTGTGCGAACCCGAGAAGCGTATGCAGCGCGTCATCTTCATCGACATCTCCATCGTTCATGGCGCCCAAGAAGAAGCCCGGTGCTACAGCCCACCTATCCACTTCGAAGGCCCCGCTGCACGCAACCGCCGACGCCGCGGAGGCCACGAGGATGCACGGGAACATGGACGCTGCGGGGGACGTGGCCGGCGCAGGCGGCGTTGCCACCACCTCCCCTGCGGTGGAAGTAAGAGCAGAAGGCATCGGGGAAGTACAACACCAACAGCGCCCCGACGGCCATGCTCCACAAGGTACGGGTGGAGAAATCATTCTGTCCGCACCTCTCCATATGGCCGAAAGGCACAGCCGCAGCGGCGGCTCTCGCTCTGGGGTGAATCACAACCCTTCGGTCGCTCCCGCTACGGGCGCGGCCATAGGGCATGCGCCACCACCGGAGCGAACCGACCCAGTCGATGCGCCAAATGGAGCCGCTGGCCCTCAAGCGCCTCCACCTCGTTACCACGTCACCGTGGCCACGGGCTCACGACGGCGAGAACACGGCGCAGGTACTACTGGCACCGTAAGGAGCCAAGCAACGCAACGATCTACATCATCATCCATGCCAAGCGCCGCTTCGGAGGCTATGGCACGGGCCCAGCTGCTGTTGAGATTTCCGCCGGCAGCTGATTAGATGGATGAGTGGAGAGCCATCATTCAAAGCCTGATTGGTTTCGCCGAGGCGGGAGGATCACAGCGAGCTGGCCCGCCACAGCCTCCCAATGCGACGATGATGGCCCATCTAGCTAGCCATGCCGAGGGGGGCACCCCCACGGTGCAGTCCCCTCCGCGGCAACCTGCGCAAAGGCCATGACCAGAGCCACGCGATCAAGAACCCGACGACATCTCGATGGCTTCGTCTGATCCTCGAGTGCGTCGGGACCAGCGGCAAGCCCAGGAAGGCAGGCAAGGGGAAGGCTCACGTGTCACCGTCGAGCAACGCCGCGACACCCGCTGCTAGTCTGGTTGGCGCAACGGCCCCGACATCGACGAGCCTGCGCTCGGTGAGGGTGGGTGCCTACCTTTCGAGGTTGGGTGCCCCGCCTTCACTCGCGAGCTACGGCAAGTCCGTTGGCCGTCTTCCCACACATTCAAGCTGGAGATACCAGAGAAGTACGATGGAAGATTGAACCCGGCAGAGTTACTGAGCATCTACACCATCGCTGTTCAGGCTGCCGGGGGGAGAGACGAGAAGGTGTTCGCCAACTACTTCCCTTTGGCACTCAAGCCAAACATGAGGTCTTGGCTGATGCACCTGTGGGAGAAATCCATTTCAACTTGGGCTGACCTATGCCATGAGTTTGTTGGCGCCTTCATGGGTGGCCATCAAGAACCAGGGCGGCCCAGCGATCTGCAACTCCTCCCGCAGAAGGAAGGGGAGACCCTACGGAAGTACATGCAAAGGTTTAGCCGAGTGCACAGGAACATCCCAGGCATCCATCCGGCAGCCGTGATAGCTGCATTCTAGTCCAACATGCGCAACCACCGGATATGTTCCAAAATGAACATGCAGCTTTCCCGGACTGGGAATGAGTTATACACACTGGTAGATAAATGTGCTCGCATAGAGGAGGGAAGGCGACTTCCCAGGGAAGAGGACAGCGTCGACATCGATTCAGACGATGACGATGACGCCACCAGCCAGAAGAAGAACAAGAAACGCAATAAGAAGTGCAAGGAGAAAGTTGTGATGGCAGTCGAAGGGTGAAACACACCTAGTACCGGCAAGAAGGCCAAGGCCGAAGCACCCGGCAAGGAGGTTGCCGCGTGCACTAACTGCCGGGCGGCTGCGGCTGCCGAGAAGGCCGGGAAGGGTGAGGGGTCGTATTGCAAGATCCATAGGACCAAGGGCCATGACCTTCAAGAGTGCCATTAGGTTGAGCAGCTCATTAGGAAATAGAGGCTGAGTACAAGAAGCGTGATAAGGAGAAGAATCAGGATGGTGCTGGCGGGAAGGGCCATGGCGGCGGAGTAAGCCGCCCCGGCAAGACTCCTCAGAATCAAGGGAAACCTGCCAGAGGCCGTGAGAAGAAGGATTGCAGTGATGAGACCGATGAGGGAGATGAAGAGGAAACCAGCGAGAAGGAGTTCCAGAAAGTCACTGACGCCTTGTGCATTGACGGGGGTGCATCTCTGCACTCCTCTCACTGCCAACTTAAACAGTGGGCGCGTGAAGTCAACGCCATGGAGCCAGCGGCAGATTCTTGGAAGCCTCTCAAATGGTCTCGCACGCCGAAGAGGATCACCCTGATCGCACCACTGCGGTAGGGTGCTTGCCATTGTTGGTCTCATCAACAATACGCAACCTCAAAGTCACAAAGATGTTGGTTGACGGTGGGGCTAGGTTGAATCTAATATCTCCAAAGGTCCTCAGCAAACTTCAGATAGCGGATGAGGAGCTCAAGGTTACTGGTACGTTCCAAGGAATCAACCCCGATAGGAGTCGTCCTAAAGGAAAGATCACACTGCCGGTGATGTTCGGGGGGGGGGGGGAGTTAAACAACCGGACTAAGAAGATCGTGTTTGACATGGTCGACCTCCCCTTGCCGTACAATGGAATCCTTGGTTGCCCAGCTCTGGCCAAGTTCATGGCAGCATCTCACTATGCCTACAACACCTTGAAGATGCCAGGGCCGATAGGAGTCATTTCCATTCCATCAGATCAGAAAGATGCAATCATATGCGTGGAAAAGATGTATCGGGAAGCAGTCGCGGCAGAGGCCGCGGAAGCCAGTGTTCCCGCCAAGGAGAGTAAGAAAATGAAGAGAGCTAGCAAGGATGCCAGCAAGGATTCCGGGAAGCGTGCCTCTCCGGCGTGCGCTGCGCCTGCCGATGACTTGCCGGAGAGTTCCAATAGGAAGAGATCCAAAGCTGCTGCGCCTGCTGTGAAGAAGGTCCCGGCAGGGCTGGCTGGCACTGATGGTATCTTCACTATCAGTGCCACCCTCAATCACAAATAGGAAAAGCGCGCTCATTGCCTTCCTGCGGGCGAATGTCAATGCGTTTGCCTAGCAACCATCTGACATCCCCGGTGTTCCCAGGGAGGTAATCGAGCACCACCTTGCTGTCTGCCCTCATGCCCGACCCGTCAAGCAGAAGGTCCGGAAGCAAGCTTTGGAGTGGCAACAGTTTATTTCCGATGAGATCAAAAAACTTGAAGCAGCTGGTTTGGTCAGGGGAGTGTTGCACCCCACATGGTTGGCAAATCTAGTGGTGGTGCGCAAGGCGAATGGGAAATGGAGGCTTTGCATAGATTTTACGGATCTGAACAAGGCATGCCAGAAGGACCCGTTCCCCTTGCCGCGCGTCAACCAGATTGTGGATTCCACTTCTGGGTGTGATCTGTTTTCCTTTCTGGATGCCTACTCCGGATACCACCAGATCTTCATGTCCAAGGAAGATGAGGAGAAAACTGCGTTCATAACCCCGTGTGGCACGTACTACTTTTACGGATCCCCTTCGGGCTGAAGAGCATCGGATCCACCTTTGCAAGAGCAGTACAGATTGGCTTTGAGTCCCAGCTACACAGAAACATTGAGGCTTACATGGACGATATTGTGGTCAAGACCAAGGACAGATCAACCCTCATCCAGTATTTGGAAGAAACCTTTGCTAATCTGAGTAAAATCAACTTGAAGCTGAACCCGGAGAAGTGTGTGTTTGGCGTCCCCTCCGGTAAGCTACTAGGTTTCTTTGTGTCTCATCGAGGGATAGAAGCCAACCCCGACAAGATCAAGGCTACCGAGCAGATTCAAGCACCCAAGACAGTCAAGGATGTGAGGCGTTTGACAGGATGTGTGGCTGCCCTGAGAAGGTTCATTTCCAAGTCTGTCGAGCACGCTGATACGTCCATTTTGCATCATGTTTTCCTACTGTTATTTATGATGTTTTTATGCCTTTTCTCTCATAATATGCCTTTTCTCTCATAATATGCAAGGTACACACAAAGAGGGAGAATTTCGGCAGCTGGAAATCTGGACCTGGAAAAGCTACGTCAGGACACCTATTCTGCACAACTCCAAACAAGCTGAAACTTTACGAAGATTTTTTATGGAATATTTGAAGAATATTGGAGCAAATAAGTACCAGAGGGGGCCCACCAGGTGGACACAACCCACCTGGGCGTGCCAGGGAGCCCAGGCGCGCCCTGGTGGGTTGTGCTCACCCAGGTCCACCTCCGGTGCCCATCTTCTGGTATATAAGTCATTTTGACCTAGAAAATATCAGGAGAGGACTTTCGGGATGGAGCACCACCGTCTCGAGGCGGAACTTGGGCAGGAGCACTTTTGTCCTCCGGCGGAGCGATTCCGCCGGGGGAACTTCCCTCCCGGAGGGGGAAATCATCGTCATCATCATCACCAACAACTCTCCCATCTTGGGGAGGGCAATCTCCATCAACATCTTCAACAACACCATCTCCTCTCAAACCCTAGTTCATTTCTTGTGTTCAATCTTGTTACCGGAACTATAGATTGGTGCTTGTGGGTGACTAGTAGTGTTGATTACATCTTGTAGTTGATTACTATATGGTTTATTTGGTGGAAGATTATATCTTCAGATCCAATATGCTATTTAATACCCCTCTGATCTTGACCATGATTATCATTTGTGAGTAGTTACTTTTGTTCTTGAGGTCACGGGAGAAATCATGTTGCAAGTAATCATGTGAACTTGATATGTGTTCGATATTTTGATAGTATGTATGTTGTGATTCCCTTAGTGGTGTCATGTGAACATCGACTACATGACACTTCACCATATTTGGGCCTAAGGGAATGCATTGTGGAGTAGTAAGTAGATGATGGGTTGCGAGAGTGATAGAAGCTTAAACCCTAGTTTATGCGTTATTCCGTAAGGGACCGATTGGATCCAAAAGTTTCATGCTATGTTAGAATTTATTCTTATTACTTTTCTCGTAGTTGCGGATGCTTGCAAGAGGGTTAATCATAAGTAGGAGGCTTGTTCAAGTAAGAACAGCACCTAAGCACCAGTCCACCCACATATCAAATTATCAAAGTAGTGAACACAAATCAAATCAACATGGTGAAAGTGACTAGATGAAATTCCCGTGTACCCTCAAGAATGCTTTGCTTATTATAAGAGACCGTTTTGGCCTGTCCTTTGCCTCAAAAGGATTGGGCTACCTTGCTGCACTTTTTTTACTACTATCATTACTTGCTCGTTACAAATTATCTTGCTATCAAACTACTCTGTTACTTACAATTTCAGCACTTGCAGACATTACCTTGCTGAAAACCACTTGTCATTTCCTTTTGCTCCTCGTTGGGTTCGACACTCTTACTTATCGAAAAGAGCTAAAATTGATCCCCTATACTTGTGGGTCATCAAGGCTATTTTCTGGTGCTGTTGCCGGGGAGTGAAGCGCCTTTGGTAAGTGGAATTTGGTAAGGAAACATTTATATAGTGTGCTGAAAATTATTGTCACTTGTTACTATGGAAAACAATCCTTTGAGGGGTTTGTTCGGGGTATCTTCACCTCGACCAGAACCACAATTAGCTACCCCTCAACCTACTGCACCTACTGAAAATATTGAATATGAAATTCCTTCGGGTATGATAGAACAACTGCTAGCTAATCCTTATGCAAGAGATGGAACCGAACATCCCGATATGCACTTGATATATGTGGAACAAATTTGTGGATTGTTTAAGCTTGCAGGTTTACCCAGAGATGAAGTTATGAAAAAGCTTTTCCCTTTATCTTTGAAGGGAAAAGCATTGGCATGGTATAGGCTATGCGATGATATTGGATCTAGGAATTAGAATTGATTGAAATTGGAGTTCCACCAAAAAATTTATCCTATGCATCTAGTTCATCGTGATCGGAATTATATATATAATTTTTGGCCTCCTGAAGGAGAAAGTATCGCTCTAGCTTGGGGGAGGCTTAAGTCAATGTTATATTCATGCCCCAACCATGAGCTCTCAAGAGAAATAATTATCCAGAACTTTTATGCTCGGCTTTCTCGTGATTATCAATCCATGCTTGATACTTCTTGTGCTGGTTCTTTTATGAAGAAGACTATTGAATTCCGGTAGGATCTTTTGGAAAGAATTAAACGCAACTCTAAAGATTGGGAACTCGATGAAGGTAAAGAGTCAGGTATTAAGCTTAAGTATGATTGTGTTAAATCTTTTATGAATACCGATGCTTTTCAAAAGTTTAGCACTAAATATGCACTTGACTCTGAGATAGTAGCCTCCTTTTGTGAATCATTTGCTACTCATGTTGATCTCCCTAAGGAGAAGTGGTTCAAATATCACCCACCTATTAAAGAAGAAGTTAAAGAACCGGTACCAATTAAAGAGGAAACCATAATTTATAATGTTGATCCAGTTGTTCCTACTGCTTATATTGAGAAACCACCTTTCCATGTTAAGATAAAGGAACATGCTAAAGTTTCAACTGTGGTTAACAAAAGTTATATTAGAACACCTAAACCTGATGAACAAATTAAAGTAGAACCTAGTGTTGCTATGATTAAGGATCTCCTGGAAGAAAACGTAGATGGGCATGTTATTTACTTCTGTGAAGAAGCTGCTAGAATTGCCAAACCTCATAAAAAGGATAATCATAGACCTGTTGTTGGCATGCCTATTGTCTCAGTTAAAATAGGAGATCACTATTATCATGGTCTATGTGACATAGGTGCTAGTGTGAGTGCTATTCCTTATTCCTTATATCAAGAAATTATGAATGACATAGCACCCGCAAAAATAGAAGACATAGATGTTACTATTAAACTTGCTAATAGAGACACTATATCACCAATTGGGATTGTTAGAGATGTTGAAGTCTTGTGTGGGAAAATAAAATACACTACTGATTTCCTTGTTCTTGGTTCCCCACAAGATGACTTTTGTCCCATTATCTTTGGTAGACCTTTCTTGAACACCGTTAATGCTAAAATAGATTGTGAAAAACAAACTGTCGATGTTAGCTTTGGTGATGAGTCTCATGAGTTTAATTTTTCCAAGTTTAGTAGAAAGCTTCATGAAAAAGAATTGCCTAGTAAGGATGAAATAATTGGTCTTGCTTCTATTGATGTGCCTCCTACTAATCCTTTAGAACAATATTTGCTAGACCATGAAAATGATTTACATATGCATGAGAGAAATGAAATAGATAAGATTTTCTTTGAACAACGTCCTCTGCTTAAACACAATTTGCCTATTGAAACTCTAGGAGGTCCTCCTCCACCTAAAGGTGATCATGTGTTTGAATTAAAATAATTGCCAGACACTTTGAAATATGCTTATCTTGATGAAAAGAAGATATATCCTGTTATTATTAGTGCTAACCTTTCAGAACATGAAGAAGAAAGATTATTGAAAGTTCTAAGGAAGCACCGAGCTGCTATTGCGTATACTCTTGATGATTTAAAGGGCATTAGTCCCACTCTATGTCAGCACAAGATTAATATGGAACCTGATGCTAAACCCGTTGTTGATCACCAACGTCGGTTAAATCCGAAAATGAAGGAAGTGGTAAGAACGGAAATCTTAAAACTTCTGGAAGCAGGTGTAATCTATCCTATAGCCGATAGTAGATGGGTAAGTCCTGTTCATTGTGTTCCTAAGAAAGGAGGTATTACTGTTGTTCCTAATGATAAGAATGAACTTATTCCACAAAGAATTGTTACAGGCTATAGAATGGTAATTGATTTTAGAAAATTAAATAAAGCAACTAGAAAAGATCATTACACTCTGCCTTTTATTGATCAAATGCTAGAAAGATTATCTAAGCACACACACTTTTGCTTCCTTGATGGATATTCTGGTTTCTCACAAATACCTGTTTCTCAACCTGATCAAGAAAAGACCACTTTCACTTGTCCCTTTGAAACTTATGCTTATAGACATATGCCTTTTGGTTTATGCAATGCACATGCTACCTTTCAAAGATGTATGGCTGCTATATTCTCTGACTTTTGTGAAAAGATTGTTGAGGTTTTCATGGATGACTTCTTTGTTTATGGGAAGTCTTTTGATGATTGTTTAAGCAATCTTGATCAAGTTTTGCAGAGATGCGAGCAAACAAATCTTGTCTTGAATTGGGAGAAGTGCCACTTTATGGTTAATGAAGGTATTGTTTTGGGCCATAAAATTTCTGAAAGAGGTATTGAAGTGGACAAAGCTAAGTTTGGTGCAATTGAGAAAATGCCATGTCCTAAAGATATCAAAGGTATTCGTAGTTTCCTAGGTCATGCTGGTTTCTATAGGAGATTTATCAAAGACTTTTCTAAAATTTCTAGGCCTCTTACAAATCTTTTGCAAAAGGATACTCCTTTTGCTTTTGATGATGATTGTTTAGAAGCCTTCGAAACACTCAAGAAAGCTTTAATTTCTGCACTTATTGTTCAACCACCTGATTGGAACTTGCCTTATGAAATTATGTGTGATGCTAGTGATTATGCTGTTGGTGCTGTTCTAGGACAAAGAGTTGATAAGAAACTGAATGTTATTCATTATGCTAGTAAAACTCTAGACAGTGCACAACGGAATTATGCTACTACTGAAAAGGAATTTCTAGCAGTGGTGTTTGCTTGTGATAAATTTAGATCTTATATTGTTGATTGAAAAGTAATTGTTCACACCGATCATGCTGCTATTAAATATCTTATGGAAAAGAAAGATGCTAAACCTAGACTTATTCGATGGGTTCTCTTGCTACAAGAATTTGATTTACATATCACTGATTGGAAAGGAGCTGAGAACCCCGTAGCTGATAACTTGTCTAGGCTTGAAAATGTGCTTGATGACCCACTACCTATTGATGATAGTTTTCCTCATGACCAGTTAGCTGCAATAAATGTTTCTAATAACACTCCTTGGTATGCTAACTATGCTAATTACATTGTTGCTAAATATTTACCACCTAGCTTTACATACCAACAAAAGAAAAAATTCTTCTATGACTTAAGACATTACTTTTGGGATGACCCACATCTTTATAAAGAAGGAGTAGATGGTATTATTAGACGTTGTGTACCTGAGCATGAACAGGGACAAATCCTACGGAAATGTCACTCCGAAGCTTATGGAGGGCATCATGCTGGAGACAGAACTGCTCACAAGGTATTGCAATCTAGATTTTATTGGCCTACTCTCTTCAAGGATGCCCGTAAGTTTGTCTTATCTTGTGATGAATGTCAAAGAATAGGTAATATCGGTAAGCGTCAAGAAATGCCTATGAATTATTCACTTGCTGTTGAACCATTTGATGTTTGGGGATTTGATTACATGGGACCTTTTCCTTCCTCTAATGGGTATACATATAATTTGGTTGCTGTTAATTATGTTACTAAATGGGTAGAAGCTATTCCAACCAGTAGTGCTGATCACAACACCTCTATTAAAATGCTTAAGGAAGTTATTTTCCCAAGGTTTGGAGTCCCTAGATATTTAATGACTGATGGTGGTTCACACTTTATTCATGGTACTTTCCGTAAAATGCTTGCCAAGTATGATGTTAACCATAGAATTGCATCACCCTATCATCCTTAGTGTAGTGGTTAAGTTGAACTTAGCAATAGAGAAATAAAATTAATTTTGCAAAAGACTGTCAATAGGTCCCGGAAGAATTGGTCTAAGAAATTAGATAATGCACTTTGGGCTTATAGAACAGCATATAAAAATCCTATGGGTATGTCTCCTTATAAAATGGTCTATGGAAAAGCTTGTCATTTGCCTCTTGAGTTAGAACATAAAGCATATTGGGCAGTCAGAGAACTCAACTATGATTTCAAACTTGCCGGTGAAAAGAGGTTATTTGATATTAGCTCACTAGATGAATGGAGAACCCAAGCTTATGAAAATGCCAAATTATTTAAAGAAAAAGTTAAAAGATGGCATGGTAAAAGAATCCAAAAGCGTGAGTTCAAAGTTGGAGAATATGTACTTTTGTTCAACTCTCGTTTCAGATTCTTTGCAGGAAAACTCCTCTCCAAATGGGAAGGACCCTATGTTATCGAGGAGGTTTATCGGTCTGGGGCTATCAAAATAAATAATGCCGAAGGTACTAACCCGAAGGTTGTTAATGGGCAACGAATAAAACATTATATCTCAGGTACGCCCATTAATGTTGAAAGTAATATTATCCAAACTTTGACACCGGAAGAACACATAAAAGAGTCCTTCCGGAACACTCCAGAATCACGAAAATAAGGAGGTACGTGATACGGTAAGTAAACAGACTCCGAAAAATCCGAAAAAATATTTTTTGTCAGTTTTGGAATTTTAGAAAATTAGGAAAATAAGAAACTTCCAGGAAGCGTACCCCGCATGCCTGGAGACGGAGGACGGGGTCCCATCCAGAATGCCTAGAACATCCAGCATCTCCGCAAGTTCTACCCGTGACACTCTCATGTAATAATGAGTGGGGCTATACACGCCCCAGAGTCTCCCGGTGTGCCGTTTCGCGGCCTCGTGGGAGCTCCCACCCATGCCCCAGTGGAAGCCCCATGCTCCGTGCTGGCGGAAACAGTCGAACAACGACTATGCCCACGCCCAAGTGGAGGCCCCATGCTCCACGCTGGTGGAAAGACAAGTATAAGCGCCGAACACGGCCGTTTTTCATCCTCTCTTGTAATCGAATTTGCATTTTCTTGGAATGAAGTTTGAAATTTTGACATCTTTGTTCGAAAAGGGTCGGGGTTTTCTCCTTGCGGTGTTTCCCTTCTTGAATCTCGTTTTTAAAGGAAACAGCGGCCTCCTTGCTCCCTCCCGCGCGTCTCGCAAGCGGGGGCTGGGCACGGTGTTTACGCTCGGGCTAGCCCCAGCACCATTGAGGACCCAGGCCACAACAGCCGCGGGTCCGCCTGTACGCACACCTCGCCAAGGCTTTGGCGCCTAAGTCCTCACACGACGGTCTCGAGCGAACCAACAGGCACGTGTTGCCTTTGGCCCCTAGCTTTGGGAGCGCTGGCCTCCTGGCCTTGCCGGGCACCGCGACCCAGCATACCAGCAACGACTAACCCTCGCTCGGGGGCTCTAGACGTAGGTTGGGCGCCAAGGAAAGATGGCCTGGGAAGACATAATTACGGTTTGGCACATCATTAAGGAATTCTTCATCAAGTACTTTTTACATCCTCACGAGGCCCAATGCCTGCCGGACGCATCTCAGGAGGCCCCGAACCCTCGCGAGCACCCGGGCCTCGCGAGCCTTTCAAGCCTCCGGAGCCATCCGGCCCATGAGGAGGAAGCCTCCCCGACAAGCTCCTTTGGGTACCACGGCGCTCCAGCAGCATCATTGCCAGAACAGGAGGCGCACATAGGATCAAAAGCTCCAGAGAAGCATGCCCCCGCAACGCAAGGAACCCGCCAAGGCCCACGGGCGTACCAAGCTAAATTATCCTATTCGCACCAGGCATGAACCTTACCATTAGCGCCTTTCCTGGACTCCCGCGACCTCGTTTGGGCAAGGAACCCCCCTTCCTTTATCTTTCGGGAGCCGCTTACATGTCAAGGGGGACCTCATGAGCATCGCCTCACGAGCTCTTACCGGACCTCGGGTCGCTCACGTCCTAGCCTTGCACACGGCATAGCGACCTGGCATACCAGCGAAGGCAAAAGCCTACCCGGGGACTGGGTCCCGCTGATGCAGGGCACTAAGCTATCATGTGCAAGCGAGCGAGAAACACCAATATGATTAAAGGATATGAGCAGGAAACACTAAAATAAAGGCGCGAGCGTAGCAGTTCATTACACGCCCACACGGGGATCTTCATGATTTCTGGTGCAAGAAATAAAAACAAAAGAAACGACCTCCTGAAGGCCGCAGCCCCTAAGGCACTGGCCCCGACGTCGCAGCACCTAGTCAGAGTCCTCCTCCTTGATCGGGCGCAGTGACGTGGTGGCTTGTCGTAGTCGTCGTCGCTCGAGCACCCCCGGAGGAAGTGCCACCACTGCTGGAGGTGTCGCAGCCGTCGCCGAGGGCAAGTTCACCGCTGAGGACGTCGCCGCCGCGACGGCCGTTGCCGAGGGAGAGGCAGTCGCCGCCGCTGTTGTCTCCCTCCGGGGTAGCATTCCAGGTCCCCACCGTCTTCCCCGAAGGTCTTGATGAAGAGCGTTGTCGCCCCGTCGTACTTGACGTGGAGGGTGTGCCTCCCCTTCAAGCCGCGGGCGTGAGCGAACGTTTGCCACCCACGGGTCAGGAGCACGTAGCCCGCGGGTGTAACCTTGACCTCCACCCACGAGGACCGGTTGCAGCACCCACCGGGCTGCAGCCACAGCCCGACGGGTCTTTCGGCCGGCAGCTCCTCCGCGAAGGAGCGCGGAAACTAGATCCAAGGGCCGGACGGACTCTCCATCCACACCAAGAACTCACGGGCCATTTCATCCGAGTGGGCTCGCAGGCGAGGTGGTCAGGCGGCCACTGCATGCCTTCCCCCTTGGCCTCGGCCACCACGGCTTCCACGGGAGTGGTTCTTCCCACGGCTGCCGGAGCCGGTGCGAACCGCCAATGGAGGGCGCCCACGCCCCCGAGACGATGTTGCGGGCGTAGCCCTGGACTTGCGAGGGAGGCCGCGCCCCCTCTTGGCGGCGGCGACTCCGGCCCCTCCTTGGGGGCCTTGCCTTTCTCCTTGGTGATGAACCTCCTCACTGGTGCCATGGTTGCCGTGGCGAGACGATCACTGCGGCAAGGATTGGAGGCGAGCGGGTGAGAAGACAGAGATGGGATGGGGTTCTGCACCCCTCCGCCTCTTATAGGCGATCGGGGAAAGCCAACTGGCGTCCCTTCACATTCGGGCAATGATGGCCTCGCAGCATGCACATCCAGACTTTTGTCAGTCTGGGTAGTTGTGGAGGCGACGTGGGGGAGTGGAGGCATTTGCGTCCCGTCATGCGCCACGCATCAAGCCTAGCCCGTAGGCGATTGGGGCCCATGCCGCTTCTCCCTTCACTCCTTGCCTTCGCTTCAAAGCCAGGCCGAGCGCGCCTTGGGCCTTGGGCTACTATCATCGTTCTGGGGTCGGGGGTACCCAGATCTGCCTGCCTACGGCCCAGCGCGTGGCCTCGTCGACGGCCCGGTACAGCACAGCTACAAGACACTGCGAGCAAGAACCTCGCGAGGGCCCCCCAGCCTCGCGAGGCGAACGACACCAAGACCTCCCGAGGAGCAGCCCCCCGAGCCTGCCTCCCGAGGAGCGGAGATCTCTATGCAGGTACCCTGCCTCATGGGGTTCGCGATGACATGAGCAATGACGACCAAGGCTAGGAGGGCGCCAGCGGGCGCAGTGGAGGACAGTTTCCTCTTTGGTGCTAAAAAGGCAAGGACGTACGCGGGTTCCCAAGGAATCCCCCAAAGGTTTCCATTCCAGTGCAACGAGACCAAGACCACGAGCTCGGCAGGAGGGATGTCATCATCGAGCCCACCACTGCGTCACAACCAGAAGCTTTGCAGGCAAAGACCACCCACTGGTACAATGAGGTGCTATACAAATGATTTTTAACCCCTTTCCGTGACGACATTCTGAACCGTCGCTGAGTGAATGTGTGCGATAGGGAGGTCCTTCCCACACGACCTAGAAACCATTGGGGATAGGCCCTCCGGTCACACACGCTCAGCAAAATGAGGCCGTGTGCGATGGGCGAGCGATCAAATACGATTATACATATAGTTGTGCTAAAAAATACAATTATATAGGCCAAATCGTTTCCAGTCGTAAGTACATCCCACATAGTCAGTCCCGGCTAAACGTGTCCATTCGTATGTATATTCCACACAGTCAATCCAAGGAATACGTTTCCGTTAGTATGTACATCCCACACAGTTAATCCAAGAAGTACGTTTCCGTTCGTATATACATCCCACACAGTCACTCCAAGGAAAATGTTTTCGTTCGCATGTATATCACACACAATTTTCCCCATTAAATCATTTGTGATAGCGTTATCATTCCAGACGATATTAACAATTATATCGTTTGCGTTATTGAATGCATCACACAAGGTGCGTAGAAGAAACTGTGTGGCATAGGCTGTCCATCACACACACTTTTTATGTGGTAAACATTTGCGCAAGGTGGCCTAACGCAAACAATTTTCAAGAGGAAGTCGTGTGTGATTGTTCATTGATCCAACACATTTTATTCCTAGAAACTGTGTGCATTGTCTGAGGTCATTGCCCACGGTGTTTTCTTAATAACCATTTGCAATAGAAAAACCCCAATTAGCAGGCTAATTGGCAATTAGCAGGCTAATTGGCAATTAGTAGGCTAATTTTCCTATTATTAATAATCCATTCATTAATTGACATTTCATATTAAGCACACAATATATTTCATTTTCGTATTAAGGAAGCAGGATTTCATAATTGAAATACATCAGAGTACAACATCATATAGCTTCAGCACTCAGCTACCCCATTACACAACTGCACCAGCACCATGTTTCACATGCAACATCTATAACCTTTTGAAATTAGCATCATAGACGGTACATAGACAGATGAATCTCATCTGGAAAACTGCTGAAGCGGAGGCAAATATTGAGCCTTCATTGATGTTAAAGGTCTTTGCAACTTTAGGCTAGTGCCTGTGGATGATTGACCGTCCATCCTTCATCCTCTTCAGGAACACTTCAATATTGAACCGTGGGTGTTGTATGAATACCTACCTCGCCTCCTGACCATACAGGTGGTTTGAGAGGTAATCATCAGTGAACTGCTTTGGAAAGGCCTGAAAACAAGAATATGCATAAATATCTTCTCTAGATTTGAAATGGCGCAAAGGAATAAAAAAGACAAGGTATAATAGTTAGTACCATCCTGTAGTGCACTGATGTCTTCTTCCTTGTGCAGACAAAGATCTTGTTGTTTTTTGTCGCTAGTTTTTTTATCCTAACAATCTTTCTGAGTTTCTTGACTTGACTGATATTCATGGACAACTCATTTCCTCATATGCAAAAAGGGTCGAACAGTGGGTCAAAACCTCTGACGGCAGGACCTACATGTGCAAGACCAAATTGTTAAAAACCTAAATATTAGAATGGTTCCTGCAATTGCACAATAATGTGCTATTTGACAAAGGACCATGCATGTGCGAACCTCGATTGTAAACCTCAGTGCTTCCCATTGTTTCCCTGCAACACATATAAGGTAGTTAGTGATCAGGTTAAGTGAGGGTTCGCATGCTATCAGTAAAATATGTTGATGAAAAATAAGCACATTGCAGATTCATCAGATTAATTCGAGCCACATGGAAAACCCATTTATCCAAACCAAGCATGATTAAGAACTAGGAAATATAGCAATTGTATATGTTTCTCATGTATTAAGTGCAGCCAAATTCGATTTATTCCTCACATGCACGACAATACAAAATTCTACCCATGATAATTGGACATCACATTGCAGAATTGAACCAAGCAGTTAACTAAACACCATAACAAATGAACCAAATATTAACTGAGCACCACATTGCACAATATAACATACTCCTAACAGAAGATCAGACAGTTAACCAAACCAAGCATGCTTAACAACTTGGAAATATAGCAATTGTATTTGTTTCTCATGTATTTAGTACAGCCAAATTCGATTTATTTCTCACATGGTATACAATAACAAAATGCACCCACAACAATTGAACATTGTATTGCAGAATTGAACCAAAAAGTTAACTAAACACCACAACAAATGAACCAAATGTTAACTGAGCACCACATTGCATAATATATAACATACTAGAAGATCAGACAGTTAACCAAACCAAGCATGCTTGACAACTTAGAAATATAGCAATTGTATTTGTTTCTCATGTATTTTGTACAGATAAGTTCGATTTATTTCTCACATGGAAGATAATACAAAATTCCACCCTAAAGAATTGAACATCACATTTGCAGAATTGAACCAAACAGTTAACTGAACACGACAACTAATTAACCAAATAGTAATAAGTGAGCACCACACTGCACGACATATAGAACATATACACTAGAGCAACAGATTGCATGGTAAAAGTAGATAGGACAATTCACTAGAATTTGTTAAGGAAAGGTAGGCGAAGCACATGCAACGGGTGAACCGAGCATGCTTAACTAGCGTAGCTAGCAAACTGAACATAAGTCCCTATAGTGAGCTAATAAGACAAGCTACTCATCGTCGGAGATATCGATGACGATTGGCTCCTTGGACATGGAAGAGGGTGAGGCCTCCACATCGTGGTTGCCCTCATCGTAGTGGTGAGTTGCCTGAGCCGCTCCGGGCACCAACCTGCTGGCTGTCGAGTTGAGGTAAGCATGGGCACGCTGAGAACACACCTCGTAGTCTTCATCGAAGGCACCGACGGTGGCCTCGAGAAAATGCCATGAACTATCATTTAAAGCAGCCAACCGTGTCGCGGCGTTGGCGCATGAGACATCGACGGTGGCCTCGATGGCGAGGTGCTCCTCCAAGATCTAGGGGTCGGCACGAATAGCAGCCATTGCAACCTCATTCGCGCGTGCGGCCGCGATTTGCTTCTCCGCTGCCAAATGCTCCTTGAGCTCCTGGCTATACTGCGTGCACCATGGCTTAGGGTGGCGCTTATTTGGAGGAGGGGGTCGGTGATTTGGGTGGAAGGTGTTGAGCTAGTAGTCGGGGCATGTGGGATGTGGAAGGCGGAGGAGGATGGGGGTCGGGTGTGGATTACCTGCCTGGATCGACGAGGCCGAGAAGCGTGAAGGAGGGTCGCTGGCGAGGAGGCAGTGCTACAAGTAAGGAGTGAAGGTTTCAACTTGGAAAGGAAGGCGGAAATAGGGGAAATGTGGCTTTTGGTAAGGGGAGGGGGCGGGGGCGGGGAGATAGATATTTCCGCGGAAGCCAAATTTTTTGGATCGGTGCAGTGAAAAAATAGGCGCGCAAAGTGTCATCAGACACGGTCCCTTATTCAGCACTGTGTACGATATGTGAACATCACAAACAATTCATATAGCTTACCCCGTGTGTGATGAGTTTGAACGTGCAAATTTTGGTCAGAATTTCCCTGGTTACAGTGGTCATCCACGTCATTGCATAATTTGGGTATACAAAGGAGACTACAGCACACCCACACTCCTTACTCGAGCAAGTTCAGCAATTAAACAGAGCTAGCTGACCTAAACATTACTCTAACAAATTAAAGACCGGCGCTCTTAATTAAACAAAACAAAGAGTACTACTCTGGCCGGTGCTCGTCGATCTCCGCCGCCTCCTCCATGTCCAGCTCGCGTCCGACGATGTCCTGGGGAAGGGGCTCCATGGCATACATTGCACCATACTCGGCAATCATCTCGCCATCCATGTCCGCCATCTCTTGGAAAAGGCCGCCACGAGCTGGGTGTGGGTGGCCACGATCTGGGCTTGGACGGGCTCCGTCGTGGCAAGGTATGCCGCCGTGGAACGGACGGCTGCTCGAACGCTCTCAGCAATTGCCAACTCTTCGGCCGTGGGTTGCCGACCATTGTCGAAGAAGCTTCGTTCGATTTGTGCGGTGACCGTCAGGAGCTGGGCATGGGCGGCCTTGACATGGTCGTGGGCGGCCTCCATCAGGGCTAAGGTCACCGCTGCGGAACAGACAGCTGCTATGCATCTTTCACTAGTTGCTATCCTCGAGGCAGATGTTGCTGTCGCCACCTGAGAAGCAACAGCGGCCGTTTGGGCTGCCTTGGCCACCCGGTCGCAGATTGCGGCCGTGCTCACAGAGCTTATTAGCACGTGCATGGCGGCTGCGGCCATGCTCTCACCGGAGTGGGCCGCCGAAGTTGCCCTCATGACGCGGGTCCACGTCCTCATCTTTCACCGGCGATGATTGAACAGTGAAATGATATTTGGAGAGTGAGCTAGTGTGCTTAACACGCCGGCTGTGGACTGTAGCCACGCACCTTCTGACAAAAGCCATATGCGTACTATACTCCAACGGTGCTCCAAGATATTTTGTACTGCATCTCACACGGTTGGTGATAATAAACTGTGTGTGATCTACTTGATTTTTTGTCTTCATTTGAATTACATAATGGGGTCACAGCGGCAAAGGAGGGTGTTTGAATTGCTAGAAATTTTATTTGCAGTGAACATGCAACTTGTCGGTGCAACAAAACCCCAGGTGTGTTGCCCAGACTGTACAGAGGCTCAAGAGCAAGGTTACAACATTCAAGACAAGGCCAAGCAGAAGAGATAGCTCTTTGAGAAATCGAAGGGCAGGTCAAGAAGATCAAGACCAACCAAACAAGCAAGATATCACTAAGGAAAAACCTCCCTTGCCGGGTAGGTGAGCCTGGTGGGGTCTAGGTTACTCCAAAGGCAAGCCTCAAGACTCCCCTGACAGGCTTGCCGGGGATGCCAAGGGCGGATTACCTCGCCAAAGCTCCACCGCTCCACCTCACGGCAACGCAAGTCACCCATCGGTGCGGTGTCGAGCCCCCAAGTGACTTAGTGGCTGTTATTTGGTATGTGGCAGGCCATTTCTGAGGAAGAACGCCCCCCATGACACCCATCCAGGCGACGTGTCGCGTGGACAGGTGAAAAGGTGGCTGAATGGCATGGCAAGGCTTGCCAGGCTACGCTACGATGTGACACTAAGCGGTGCATTTAATGCACCCTGACCTGTCTACCGAGTTAGGTATGATAGCACTGTGGCTATCTGATCAGTGGATAAATGACTGTTTTGCCATTGTGGTGACCCCTTGACCTATAAAAGGAGGGCCGTGGCTACCTTAGAGAGGATTCGAACCCTTGTACGCTCGTACGTGTGTAGTTGCTCTCGCCCCGAGGCGACCTTGCCTAGCTAGAGCGCTACATCTCCACCACGGTCCTTTCATCAATCCACCAAAGTAGGAGTAGGCCCGTGTCATCGTTGCCGTGCTGCTCTATGCTTTCCGCTCTTTGTGCAATGCGCTCTTCCCCCTTGCCGAACCACAAGGGGTCGAGGCCCCATAGGTGGCCGTGTGATACCACGACATCTTTAGCGCACCAGGTAGGGGAAGTACTTGCGTGTACCCGAGAGTGTAAGCAGCACACCATCTTCATCATCGTTTTCTTCATCAATGGCTTCATCGTCCATGGCGCCAAGAAGAAATCCGGTGCTTCAGCTCACCCGTCCACCTCGAAGGCCCCCACGCATGCGGCCACTAATGTTGTGGGGGCTGCGGGGGAAGATGGGAACACCGACACCACGGGGAACATGACTGGCATAGGCGGCACCATCACCGTTCCCCCTACGGCCGAAGTAGGAGCAGGAGGCACCGGAGGAGGGCGACACCAACAACAACTAGGCGACCATGCTCCGCAAGGTGCGGGTGGGGAGAACGCTTCGTCTCCGCCTCCCCACCTCGCCGAGGGACACAGCCGCAGTGGAGGCGCTTGCCCTGATGCGGATCGTAATCACCTAGCTACCCCCACCGCGGGTGCGGCTACAGGGCCCGCGCCACCCCCAGGGCAAGTTAGCCGAAATGATGCGCCAAATGGGGCCGTCAACCCCCAAGCGCATCCGCCTCATCGTCATGCCGCGCTGGCGATTGGCTCGCGGCAGCGAGAATATGGGGCCACCACTGTAGGCACCATCAAAAGTCGGGCGATGTCGGGATCCGCATTGTCGTCCATGCCAAGCACCGCTTCGGAGGCCATGGCGTGGGCCCACCTCTTGTTGAGATTTCCGCCAGTGGCCAATCAAATGGATGAGTGGAGGGCCACTATCCAGAGATTGATTGGTTTCGCTGAGGCGGGAGGATCACAGCGGGCAGGCCCGCCACGGCCTCCACCAACGGCGGCGACATCCCAAGCCGCTGGCCGCATCGAGGGAGCCGTTCTGACGATGCAGTCCCCTCCATGACAGCCAACATAGGGGCCGCAGCCAGGGCCACGCGACCAAGAACCCGATGACATATCAATGGCTTCGTCTGATCCTCAGGCACGTCGAGACCAGCGACGGGTCCTAGAAGACAGGTAGAGGGAAGATGCGCGTGTCACCATTGAGCGACGCCGCAACACCCGCCGCCAGTCTGATAGGCGCAATGGCCCCGACATCGACGAACCCATGCCCGGTGGGAGTGGGTACCTGCCTTTCGAGGTTGGGTGCCCCGCCTTCACTCGTGAGTTGCGCCAAGTCCGTTGGCCATCTGCCCGTATGTTCAAGCCAGAGATACCAGAAAAGTACGATGGTAGATTGAACCCGGCAGAGTTCTTGAGCATCTACACCATCGTTGTTCAAGCTGCCGGAGGAAGGGACGAGAGGGTGTTCGCCAACTACTTCCCTTTGGTACTAAAGCCAAACGTGAGGTCATGGCTGATGCACTTGCCAGAGAACTCCATCTCGACCTGGGCTGATCTGTGCCATGAGTTTATTGGCGCCTTCACGGGCGGCCATCAAGAACCAGGGCGGCCCAGTGACTTGCAGCTCCTCCCACAGAAGGAAGGAGAGAGTTTGCGGAAGTATATGCAGAGGTTCAGTCGGGTGCACAGGAGCATTCCACATCCATCCAGCAGCTATGATAGTTGCATTCCAGTCCAACGTGCGCAACCGTAGGATACGTTCCAAAATGAACGTTCGGTTGCCCAAGACTGTGAATGAGCTATACACTCTGGCGGACAAGTGTGCCCTAATAGAGGAGGGGAGGCGACTCCCCGGTGAAGAAGATGGCGTCGATGTTGACTCAGAGGACGACGACGACGCCACCAATCAGAAGAAGAAGAACAAGAAACACAACAAGAAGCGCAAGGATAAAGCAGTGATGGCTGTTGAAGGAGCGAGCACTCCTAGTACCGGCAAGAAGGCCAAGACCGAGGCTCCCAGCAAGGAAGCTACCACGTGCGCTGACTGCCGGGAAGCCGCGGCTGTCGAGAAGGCTGGGAAGGCTAACGGGCCGTACTGCAAGATCCATCAGACCAAGGGACACGATCTTCAAGAGTGTCATCAAGTTGAGCAGCTCATCAAGAAGTCGAAAGCTGAGTACGAGAAGCATGACAAAGAGAGAAACCAAGATGGTGCTGGCGGGAAGGGCCGAGGTGGCAGAGGAGGTCGCCCCGGCAAGGCCCCTCAGTATCAAGGGAAACCGGTCAGAGGCCATGAGAAGAAGGAACGCGATGATGGGAGTGATGAAGGAGATGAAGTGGAAACCAGCGAGCAGGAGTTCCAGAAGGCCACTGACACCCTGTGCATTGATGGAGGTGCGTCCTTGGACTCCTCTCACCACTAGCTCAAACAATGGGCACGTGAGGTCAATGTCGTGGAGCCAGCGGTAGATTCTTGGAAGCCGCTCAAGTGGTCCTGCACGCCCATCATATTTGATGAAGAGGATCACCCTGACCGCACCACTGCGGTAGGATGTTTGCCATTGTTGGTTTCACCAACGATTCGCAACCTCAAAGTCACAAAGATGTTGGTTGACGGCGGGGCCGGGTTGAATCTGATATCTCCCAAGGTCATCAGCAAGCTCCAGATAGCAGATGAAGAGCTCAAGGTTACTGGTACTTTCCAAGGCATCAACCCCGGCAGGAGTCATCCTAAGGGGAAGATCACATTGCCGGTAACGTTCAGGGGGGAGCTGAACTACCGGACCAAGAAGATCGTGTTTGATGTGGTCGACCTCCCCCTGCCATACAATGGAATCCTCCCTACCCTGGCAAAATTCATGGCAGCATCCCATTATGCCTACAACACTTTGAAGATGCCTGGGCCGATGGGCGTCATTTCCATTCCATCATACAAGAAGGATGCAATCATATGCGTCGATAAGATGTACCGGGAAGCAGTCGCTGTAGAGGCCGCAGAAGCTACCACTCCCGCCAAGGAAAGCAAGAAAGGGAAGAAAGCTAGCAAGGACGCCAGCAAAGAACCCTGGAAGCGCGCCTCTTCAGATTACGCTCTGCCTGTTGATGATTTGCCGGAGAGTTCCAATAGCAAGAGATCAAAGGTTGCTACGCCTATTGTGAAGAAGGTCCTAGCAGGGTTGGTTGGCGCTGATGGTACATTTACTATCAGCTCCACCCTTGATGACAAATAGGAAAGCACGCTTGTTGCCTTCCTGCGGGCGAATGTCGATGTGTTTGCTTAGCAACCATCTGACATCCCCGGTGTTCCCAGGGAGGTAATCGAGCACCACCTTGCTGTCTGCCCACATGCCCGACCCGTCAAACAGAAGGTCCGAAAGCAAGCTTTGGAGCGGCAGCAATTTATTGCCGAGGAGATCAACATACTCGAAGCTGCTGGTTTCATCAGAGGAGTGTTGCATCCAACTTGGTTGGCGAATCCAGTGGTGGTGCGCAAGGTGAATGGGAAATGGTGGCTTTGCAAAGATTTCACACATCTGAATAAAGCATGCCCAAAGGACCCATTCCCCTTGCTGCGCATCGATCAGATCGTGCATTCCGCCTCTGGATGTGACTTGCTTTCCTTCTTGGATGCCTACTCCGGGTACCACCAGATTTTCATGTCCAAGGAAGATGAAGAGAAGACCGAGTTTATAACCCCCTATGGCACGTACTATTTTGTATGTATACCCTATGGGTTAAAAAGCGCTGGATCCACTTTCGCAAGGGCAGTATAGATTGGCTTTGAATCTCAGCTGCACAGGAATATTGAAGCCTACATGGATGATATAGTGGTCAAAACCAAGGACAAATCAACTCTTATTCAGGACTTGGAAGAGACCTTTGCAAATCTACGCAAGATCAACTTGAAGCTAAACCCAGAGAAGTGTGTGTTTGGCATTCCTTCCGGCAAGCTGCTTGGCTTCTTTGTGTCCCACCGGGGGATAGAGGCCAACCCCGACAAGATCAAGGCAATTGATCAGATTCAAGCACCCAAGATAGTTAAAGACGTGAGGCATTTGACTGGATGTGTTGCCGCGTTAAGCAGGTTCATTTCCAAGTCCGCCGAACGCGCCCTGTCGTTCTTCAAAATCTTAAAGAAGGCTGGGCCCGTGGAGTGGACCCCGGAGGTAGACACTATGCTGCAGGATCTAAAGACCTATCTTTCCTCTGTCCCCACCTTAGTTGCTCCAAAACCACAAGAACCATTGCTGCTATACTTAGCGGCAACCAATCAAGTGGTTAGCGCAGCGCTGGTGGTGCAGCGGGAAGTAGCTGAAGAAGTAGCTGCAACTGCCGTCCCCTCTGGAGAAGGAAGTGAACTCGCCCCAGCAAGATCAGAGGCAGATCAGAACAAGGAGGAGTGGGGTAATTGAGACAGCTCCAAGGTCGCGGCAAGGAAGAAAGTGGTGCAGCAGCCAGTGTACTTTGTCAGCTCCCTGTTGCAGCGGGCTAGGTCGAGGTACTCTGGCGTGCAAAAATTGATTTTTGGCCTCATCATGGCCTCAAGGAAACTGCGCCACTACTTCCAAGCCCATGAGCTCACGGATGTCACCCGCTTTCCCTTGCAACGCATACTGAGGAATCCCGAGGCCACTGGCAGGATAGTGGAAATGGGCTTTGGAGTTATCCAACTTTGGTTTGAAGTTTGAGAGCACGTCAGCCATTCAGAGCCGAGCACTGGCAGAGTTTATTGCGGAATGGACGCCTACCCCTGACGAAGACGTGTTGGAGACAATTATCCCCGGCAAGGAAGCGCCCCAAGAATGGATCATGTACTTTGATGGTGCCTTCTCCCTACAAGGTGCAGGAGCTGGCATGCTTCTTGTTGCTACCTCTGGGGAGCACATCAAGTACGTGGTTCAAATGTATTTCCCCCGGGAGAAGGCTACCAACAATACTGCAGAATATGAAGGACTCCTTGCCGGGCCCAGGATTGCAACATAATTGGGAATCAAGAAGCTGATCATTCATGGAGATTTGCAACTTGTGGTGAGGCAAGTGAACAAGGATTATCAAAGCCCATTGATGGAGGCATACGTTGAGGAAGTGAGAAAGTTGGAGGAGAGCTTTGATGGATTGCAAACAGAGCACGTACCGCGTGCGGAAAACAACATTGCTGATCATCTGTCAAAGTGCGCTGCGCAAAAACTCCCTGTGGAACTAGGGACTTTTGTTCTCCATCAGACTCAACCCTCCGTATCCCCGACAACAATGGCTAGGAAGAGGAGGAAATAGGATTCCGGCCAGCCTCTCTCGGCAGAGCCCTTTGAAGCCCCCGGCAGAGAGGTTGGCGGGAACAACTCCGTTTCGCCTGGTGAGCAGCACCCTCCCGCTGACCCACCTATTCCTGTGGTCGAGGCATGCGCTCCCATGAACGAGGAGGCGCCGCTAGTCCTTGTTGCTGAGCCTCAGGCTCGAACGTGGGTGCGGCACATAGTCCATTTCCTCCAAACAGGAGAACTTCTCGAAGAGCATGAAGAAGCTGAAAGAGTAGCCCGGAGGGCCAGTATGTATCAGTTCATTGATGGCACGCTATACAGAAGAAGGCCCAACAGAGTGAAATTGAAGTGCATTTGCCGGGAAGAAGGGAAGGAACTGTTGGCAGAGATACACAAGGGTATATGCGGCTCCCACATTGGATCGAGGGCCCTGGTTGGAAAAGCTTTCCGGCAAGGTTTTTACTGGCCCACGGCCCTTCAGGATGCAATTGAGCTAGTCACCAAATGTGAAGCCTGCCAGTTCCACTCCAAGAATATCCACCAGCCTACTCAAGCTCTCTAGACGATCCCTTTGTCATGGCCCTTCTCAGTCTGGGGGCTCGACATCTTGGGCCCCTTCCCCCGTGCTACCGGTGGCTTTGAGTTCCTTCTTATCCATACCTGTTCTGTAAAGAGAAAACTTGTGCATATGGAAACCTTGTCACCTTCGAAACATAGGTGCTCCCATCCTTTGTCCCGAACATTGCTTCAGGCAAGGTGGTCGCAGTGGCCTTTGATTGAGAGGGTTCGACAAAGGGCTGGTCCCTTTTTTATAGTTCTATGCCCGGCAGGCCATGACCCGCGGCAACAAACTAAAGGTATCGGCAAGATAGCTTGCCGGAGGAAACTTGTTTACTTAAACGTATAGAGGCACCTCACCTCTGCATGGACTTGATACATGCACAAGTACCCGGCAAGGCTTGTCTTTTTCATTAATATGCTGATAAGCAAGTACAGATCTTACAGAACACTAACATGGATAAAGAAGATTACATAATTTAGACTAAAGTTTGGCAAGCGCCTACATGTTTTAGATAGAAAAAAAATAAGTGCCCCGTAATCCCGTTCTTGTGCCTCTCCTCCTAGGCACTACGGTGGGAGGTGAAGAAGGCAAAAGGAGCGATTGGGCAGAAGCCCAGCCTGACCCCGTCAGGCCCCATGGTGAGGAGCCTGACAAGATCAAGAGGGCGCGGACGAAGGTGATGGTGAAGAGGGCGGCGGAAGGATCCCCCTGGCCACCGCCACCAGGGCTAGCAGGACGCGACAGGGCAAATGAAGCTGCAGCCCGAGAGGAAGCCTGCTGGGGTCCAGTTGGAAGGCTGCCGGAGTAGCCGCGGGCACCACGCCCACCTCTGCATCCAACTCCCCGGCAAATCACCTTGCCGGGAAGGGTATGCAAGTGCAGATGATGGTGCCGCCACCTGACGGTGATGGTGTGGCTGGTGTTCAGCCGGAGTCGGATTCGTCGTCCTCCCCGTCGTTGCCATTGTCATCGCCATCACTGTCCTCCTCGTCGCTATCGCTCGAGGAGGAGCTTTCGCCATTGGTCGAGCTCTCCGCACAGCACCCTAAGCGAGCACTCGAGCACCCGAAGACCTTGACGGAAAGCGGATCGGCCTCCATTAGTTTAAAATGGAGGACGTGCCCCTCCGACAAGCTATGGGCGCGGGCAAAGGTTTTCCAGCCGCGTCGGAAGAGCATAACATGAGGAGCGGGGAAGTCCACATCCACCCGCATGCTGCCGTTGCAGCAACCCCTCATGTGCAGCTGCAACGCACGTGGCTGTTCAAGCTCCATCACCCTCGCAAACGGAGTAGGGAGGCGGAGGCGGCCACGCGGGGGCTTATACATCCTGATGATGAATTCCAGCGGCTGATCTCCGACGTGGCCCTCCACTAGGGGTTGAGCGGCCGGCGGAGGGGTGGCCCGAGCGCCCCCTTGCCCTCCTCGACCACGAGCACCACGACGGCCGTGACCTCGCCCACTCCTACCTCCTCTCGCAGCGGGCTCCGCCCCTACATCTTCGGCGGGAGGAGGTAGGCGCTGTCAAGCAGAAGCCCTCGTCGCCACTACTGGGGTGCCGCTGCATCCTCTTCCCCTCACCATGATGAAGAAACGACACCAAAAGAAAGAAGAAGGGAATGTATAAGAGCCTGCACCCCCGCCCGCATCCCCTTTTATAAGGAAAATGAGGCGGGGGGCTGGCTCCCTACTCAGGGGGAGCGACCGCCCCACTCCCCCAATTCGGCTCCCTCCCGTGCCACAACGGCTCGTGGAATCAAGGCCGACCCCATGCGCCAATTCGTGGCATCTAGGTTTCTACCATGACACATATTTCCACGCTCTCCGCGTCTGCCACCAACTCAGCACAATGCATGCTGCACACATGGCGGAAACGGCAGAAGCGGGGAAGATAGTGGAATGGCAGTTATCGCCCGTGAACGTGGGACGCGGGAAGACCACGGATCGTGGCTTGGATTCCCCCTGTAACATCTTGCGCGATGCACAGAAAAACCAAAAACTGACTCAAGCACAGGTTAATGAAGAAGCAAAGAAGATTTCAAAGGACGAGCTACTGCAACCCGCTCGCCTGTGTACTAGACAGGGCCTACCCCGGCGACGCTCGGCAGCGCATTCAGGCCAGGCCTGGGGGCTCCTGTCGGTGCAACAAACCCCTAGGTGTGTTGCCCAGACTGTACACTAGCTCAAGAGCAAGGTTACATCATTCAAGACAAGGCCAAGCAGAAGAGATAGCTCTTTGAGAAATCAAAGGGCGGATCAAGAAGACCAAGACCAACCAAACAAGCAAGATATCACCAAGGAAAAACCTCCCTTCTCGGGCAGGCGAGCCTAGCGGGGTCAAGGTTACTCCAAAGACAAGCCTAAAGACTCCCCCGGTAGGCTTGCCGGGGACGCCAAGGGCGGATTACCCCGCCAAAGCTCCACCGCTCCACCTCACGGCAACGCAAGTCACCCATCGGTGCGGTGTTGAGCCCCCCAAGTGACCGAGTGGCTGTTATTTGGTACGTGGCAGGTCATTTTTGAGGAAGAACGCCCCCAATGACACCCGTCCAGGCGACGTGTTGCGCGGACAGGCGAAAAGGTGGCTGAATGGCACGGCAAGGTTTGCTGGGCTACGCTACGATGTGACACTAAGCGGTGCATTTAATGCGCCCTGACCTGTCTGCAGAGTTAGGTATGATAGCACTGTGGCTATCTAATCATTGGATAAATGACTATTTTGCCATTGTGGTGACCCCTTGACCTATAAAAGGAGGGTCGTGGCTACCTTAGAGAGGATTTGGACCCTTGTACGCTCGTACGCGCGTAGTTGCTCTCGCCCCGAGGCGACCTTGCCGGGCAAGAGCGCTGCGTCTCCACCATGGTCCTTTCATCAATCCACCAAACCAGGAGTAAGGTTTTACGCCTCGTGGCGTCCCGAACCTGGGTAAAAACTGCCTGTGTCATCGTTGACATGCTGCTCTATGCTTTCCGCTCTTTGTGCAATGCGCTCTTCCCCCTTGCCGAACCACAAGGGGTCGATGGCCCCATAGGTGGCTGTGTGATACCACGACACAACTATTGGTGTGTCGTCAAAAAAATTGGAATTATTCAGGGTTTGTTTGGACATTTTTATACATTAACTTGGTTTTCTAGGCATTTCAAGTGCACAATTCCAAATTAAACTACATGCACATGCTCCAGTGCACCAAAATGGGTTGTAAAATCATATATGTGTCCATGGGTTGATGCTTATGTCCCATGCAAGAAATGGGGATGAATTTCAAACACCACGGCACCGTGGCTCTCTGGCAAACGTTGAGATACATGGTTTTAAACTTCTAGTAAGTCGAAAACATGTCTGAAATTCATGAAACTTGACATGATATCATTGAATGGCATCAACATGCCGTGGTAAAAATATTGTCCCATTTGGGGTAGGTTTGGGTATAAGCTTCTCACAAACCAGAGCTTCTCACAACAAGCCTGATGGTTTCGGTAGGGAACGTGCCACCTTTGTGGACGAAACAATATCCGTTGCCTCTTCTTGCTTTCAAAATTTTACTAGTGTCAACATAGAACAACAGGAGTGTTGTGTCAATTTTTGGGATTTTTCGGGGTTCGCGTGGACATTTTTATACATTAACTGAGTTTTCTATGCATTTATGTGCATAATTCAAAATTGAACTACATGCACATGCTCTAGTCATATAAATGGGTTCAAAATTCAAATGTGTGTCCTTGGTTGCATGATTAGGTCCCATGCAAGAAATGGGAATGAATGTCAAACACGTTGCCACCGTCGCTCGACTGCTAACATTGATATACATGGTTTTTAAATTCTAGTAAATCGAAAACGCGTATGAAATTTATGAAACTTGACATGCTATCATGGAACGGAATGAACATGTCGTGGTAAAAATATTGTCCCATTTGGGGCAGGTTGGGGTATAAGCTTCTCACAAACCAGAGCTTCTCACAACAAGCCTCATGGTTACGGTAGGGAACGTTTCACCTTTCTGGACGAAACGATATCCGTTGCCTCTTCTTGATTTCAATTTTTTTTCTAGTGTCAACATAGAACAACAGGAGTGTTGTGTTAAATTTTGGAAATTTTTGGGGTTCGTTTAGACATTTTTATACATTAACTGAGTTTTCTATGCATTTCTGTGCATAATTCAAATTGGAACTACAGGCACATGCTCCAGTGCATATAAATTGGTTGAAAAATCAAATGTGTGTCCGTGGTTGCATGATTAGGTCCCATGCAAGAAATGGGAATGAATGTCAAACACCTTGCCACCGTCGCTCGGCCGCAAACATTGAGATACATGGTTTTTAAATTCTAGTAAATCCAAAACTCGTCTGAAATTGATGAAACTTGGCATGCTATCATGGAACGGCATCAACATGTTGTGGTAAAAGTTTTGTCCCATTTGGGGGCAGGTTTGGGTATAAGCTTCTCACATACCAGAGCTTCTGACAACAAGCCTCATGGTTCCGGTAGGGAATGTGCCTCCTTGGTGGATGAAATGATATTCGTTGCCTCTTCCTGTTTTCAATTTTTTTCCTAGTGGCAACATAGAGCAATATAGTGTTGTGTTAAAATTTGCAATTTCGGGGTTCGTTTGGACATTTTTATACATTAACTGAGTTTTCTAGGAATTTTATGTGCATAATTCAAATTTGAACTACATGCACATGCTCCAGTGCAGAAAATGGGTTGACATATCAAATGTGTGTCCTTGGGTGCATGCTCAGGTCCCATGCAAGAAATGGGAATGAATTTCAAACACGAGGCCGGCAAAACGTTGAGATACTTTGTTTTTAAATTCTAGTAAATGCAAACCGACAGCTTCCCTAGGAAGCCAAGGGAAAATGTGCCGAGCAGGATTTGTGCAGCTCTTGATCGCAAATGTTTTAGATAGAACACTCGTATGCAAACCGACAACTTCCCTAGTAAGCCAAGGGAAAATGTGCCGAGCAGGATTTGTGCAGCTCTTCATCACAAACGTTTGAGATAGAACACCCGTATGCAAAGTGAGAGCTATGGTCTTCCCCAGTAAGCCAAGGGAAAACTCGCCGTACAGGATTTGTGCATCTCTTCAATGCAAACGGTTTAGATTGAATACGGTATGCAAAGCGAGACTTTGGCGCTAAGCCAAGAGAAAATGTGGCACGCAGGATTTGTACATCCCTTCAACGCAAACGGTTTTTTCGGATGACCCGTGTGCAACCACGTACAGACAATTCGGTAAGATTTGCATCTGTCATATTGGGTATATTTCCATATGTCAAACTGGAAAGATTGATATTTGTTGATCTAGTAACATTGCCCCTTGTCAACCTTGTAACACCGCCATTTGTCAACATATGCAGCTAAAAATCACTAGCACTATCTAATTTTTGCAACTAAAATTCAGTAATTAAGCATAGATTTCATTCATAGATTAAGCAGTCGTTCTTTATACAAATAGTTCAACTCGACAACTGAACCAACCAAACTTTTCCCCATTTGTTGCCAACCACGTACTGAAATAGCTAGTTCAACTATATATACTAGCTAATTTTAAGTACGTTGTACAGTTCAACCACATCTATAGCCAGATGAACTGAATAAAATAGCCCCTAAATACTACTACTACGAAGGGGCTTTGTACTACTTCCGGCAGCCTCTCCTCTGCCTAGCGCGCTCAGTAAGAGGCAGAGGAGGAGGAGCCTACCGACGAGCTGGACAACTGCAATACGGTGCCTACCGCTGCCGCACCATCAGCGACGCTCACCTCGAACGCCCTCTGCCGCTCCAGACGACCCCTCTCGAAGCGGCGGGACTCCTCGTAGATCTCCTGATTCCTCGCCTCTGCGGCGGCGTGTGCTGTGGCCATGGCAGCAGTAAGGCTCTTTGGATGCTCGACGAGGCGCTCCTCCTCTCGCAGGAACTCGATGTAGCACGCAAGGTCGCTGACACACGTGCGGGCCTCCACCTCCGCCTCCCACCTTCGGGTGGCGGTGGCGGAGCGGGTGATGACCCTGGCGATCGACGGTGGGCTGGCGGGCACAGCGGCCGACGATGGGGTGGTGGCCATGACCACCACCTCGCGCCTTTGGGCCGCGGTGGCGGAGCGGGTGATGGCCACGGTGGCCGACAGTGGGGTGGCGGCCATGACGGCCACCTCCCGCCTTCGGGCCATGACGGCGGAGCGGGCGTTGGCCCTGGCTTTCGACGGTGGTGTGGCAGCCACGGCGGTAGACGGTGGGGTCGCGGCAACGGCGGCCGGCAACAGCTACCGACGGGTAGTGGTGGCGGAGCGTGTGGTGGGTGTTCCGCGCACACCCAACAGGGATGCCACGCGCACTACACTACGCCGGGGACTACGCCGCCGCGATGTATCCTCCCAGCTGGAGCTGTCCTCTGATGACGGTGGAGTGGCTGAGCGACAACGATGGACCAGTGCCATTGGCGATTGTGGGAGAAGCAGACGAGATAAGCTACCGGGAGGGAGGGGAAAATGCCACGCAGGACTCGCCGGCCATGAGGGTTTATATAGCAGGTCGGTAAGAATTAGGATTTTAGGGGATTTCACCGAGTCGGGCGGGAAGCTTGCGCGGGAGCGGGCTCACCATCGTTTGGAGAAAAGAACGCCCTCGCGTGCTGCTCAAGCTTGCGCTCAAAGCCGTCTGCGGCAGCGGGGTGACAAGACATGCGAGAGAAGGATGAAAGGACACGTACACATATGGTTAATAAAAAAGTTTGCGATTTAATTACGTACTACCCCCGTCCTGGTTTATAAGTCGTCTTTGTATTTTTGTGCCAAATTTTGACTAGAGATTTAACTAATAAAATACGAATCCATGTCGCCAAATGTTATATTGTTGGATTCGTATTTGAACATAGTTTCCAATTATATAATTTTTATAACATGCATTAACATTTTGTTAGTTAAATTTAAGGTCAAAATATCGGACAGAATATAAAGGGAACTAATAGACCAAGACGGAGATGGTAGCACATGGCCGCTCTCTACACAGCGTCGCAACTGCTGGCCGGCTTGTAGACGACCATTCCCTGCATGTTCAACTGCTCTATGTGTGTGTTTGCCCGCGATTGAGGCGGCTGCGGCGCGCTCTGCTCGCATCCCGCCATGCGCGCTCTGCTCTCGCATCCCTTCGGGCGCTCTGCCCTTGTCCCTCCACGTGCACTACCAGTGTTTGGGGCCGGCGCACGATCACGTACGTTCGTGCTGCCATTATGCATGCGGTTGCGCCGGGCGCGGCGCCACGATGCAGTTACCCGCTGCAAAAATTGCCATGCGGACGTGCCGAGAATCCAGGCCGCCCGACCCCCATTTATTCCAACGGACATTTACCTTCATCTCTCGCGCCACACGACACAATAAGCACACCCACGACGACACATACAGAGAGGACATCCAGCGGTTCCATTGGCGTTCCTAGCGGCCGATGACGACAACGGGGGGTAGTTCACCACGCATCATGTAGTGGACACCCACGTGAGGGGGAAGGCCCTCTCGGTTGTGTACACGAACGAGCCGGTCCCGGTGGAGAGCTCCATCCAAACTATGGAGCAGTTGCTTGCTGAGGACAAATACCAAGTGGTCGGCTTCAACCTCGAGTTCACCAGTGGTCGTGCCGGGCACGATCAGAAGGTTACCGTCACCCAGTTGTGCGTGCGACATGAAGTCCTCGTCTACCACTACCACGTGGCCACAAGGACTTGCGAGCGTTTCTCCAGGTTTATCAATAGCTCCGACTACAGTTTCGCTACGGTGGACACCACCAACGATCTAAAAGCGCTCAAGGTTTCGGGCTTGACCTGCCAGAATCTTGTCGACATCCGTGACCACTACAAGGTCTGGGTCAGCGACGACAACAAATAGAACTCCCCGGTTAACCTTGCCTCGGCCATCATCGACCCCTACTACATGAAGATGAAGGATGAGAGAAAGAAGGACAAGAACGCCTGGCACAGTGTCTGGCATCAGAGACTGGATGAAGAACACGTCAAGTATGCGGCCAAGGACGCGTACACAAGCAACGAGTTGTACAGGCAAATCGTTGACATGAGGAAGTGTCTTCTTCCTGACCCAGACGAGGGATCGAGCCACAGAGCAGTGGCAGGAGCATCACAAGAAGTAGATGACTAGACGATCGTTTCTCCTAGTTTAGAATGCGTGCAATTGTTTATTGAGGTGTGTGCGAATGATTTGTATAGTCACTTATGTAATTGGATGTTTATTTTAGTTATATATATGTTATATTTTTGTAGACAGAGCAAATCACACGGCTTATTAGCAGCAATCGTCTATGTTATTATTGGTCTTCGCACACATTGCTGATTACGGACCTGTTTGCCGCGTATCACACACATCTTGTTCAGTTGAACTATTTCTGTTGTCTTGGCTCATCGCCAATAGTTCATCCGAGTGAACTGTATGCCCTCCATCGCACACATCTTAATCTGGCAGACCATTTCTATTGTGTTGCCTAATCACACACAGTTCATCTTAGTGAAATGTATGCCGTATATCGCACAAACCCTCATCTGGCTGCCCGTTTCTGTTGTTTTGCCTCATCGCAAACAGTTCATTGAACTAAACCGTATGCCCCACATTGCACACGCAACTAAAATCTGAACCGTGTTTGATGTATCCGCCATCGCAAATGTTTTGCATCTTTTTTTATGTTTTTTTTACATCACCGTTTGTGATTAATGCATTGCACACAGTTTCATCGAAGGGTCTCTGATTGGACTGCCGCGTTTGGACCAACCTGTAGTAGTGACCTTTCGTCAGGATAAGATGTACCTCTTGTCCCCCTTCAAAATTGGCCATTGTTTAATCCCTTCCCGCCTAAGCTATGACGGAAGAGGACCAAGGCCACTATAAATATAGGTAGTCTCCACCATGGAGGGGGCGATCCATTCTCTCCCTCTGAGCCCTCACGAGGCAGCTCACCCACTGTACTAGTTCATCCTCATCCTCCTCGCGAGGCAGTCCACCACAAAGCAGGAGTAGGGTTTTACACCGCAAGGTGGACCAAACCTGGGTAAATTACTGCGTCCCCTCTTTTCCCCGCTCGCATGAACTCGACGAGGCCAAGCCATGAGGCGATGAGCTTGAGGCTGTAGTAGGCTAGATCTTCGCACACGCCCCAGAGTTTGAACCTTTTAGGTCCACGGAGCCCCGATTCCGACATGGTTGGACAGAGCTGCAAACACCTAAGGAGAAGCCCGACAATACATACTGGACGATATACTTCGATGGATCCAGGCAATTGGAAGGCTCGGGGGCGGGAGTTATTTTAGAATCTCCATGAGGTGACAATTTTTGTTATGTCTTAAGGCTCATATGTTTCCTTGTACTAACAATGCAGCTAAGTATGAAGCTTTGCTCCATGCACTTTGAATGACTAAGGAGATGAAGCTAAGCCGGGTTAGATGTCTGGGTGACTCAGACTTGGTGGCACAGCAAGTTTCAGGAAAGTGGGACTCTAAAGACCCGCTCATGGTGGCTTATCGTCAAGCTGTGACTAACATTGCTGGTCACTTCAAAGGTTACCAAGTGGATCACATTGAGCGGCGGCTTGATGAGGCGGCTGATGCTTTGTCCCGGTTGGGTTCTCAGTGCAAGCCGGTCCCTCCTAATGTGTTTCTTGATGTCTTTCATAACCCTTGTATCAAGTTACCATCAGAGGAAGACTTGGCTATTCCTGGCCCGAAGGGGCGGTTGGTGATGGCTCTTCGTGCTATCCTTATCTGTCTTACCTGACTCGACGTGAGTTGCCAGAAGATGAAAATTTGGCGCGACAAATCACAAGGCGGTCTAAGTCCATGACCATTGTCAATGGCCAGTTACATAGATGCAGTGTGACTAGCGTGTTCCAACGATGTGTTTCCCCTGAAGAAGGCCGTGAAATCCTACAAGAAATTCATGCAGGTGATTATGGTCATCATGTTGGGTCAAGATCTTTGGTGGCCAATGATTTTTGTCGTGGTTTTTCTGGTTGACGGCTCATGCTGATGCAGAGGACATTGTTAGCAAGTGTGATGGATGCCAGAAATTTGCAAGACAAGCTCATGTGCCGGCTCAGGAATTGCGGATGATCCCAATCACTTGGCCGTTTGCGGTCTGGGGGCTTGATATGGTCAGGCTGTTCAAGAGGTCTAAAGACAAGAAGACTCACCTTTTGGTGGCAGTTGATAAGTTTACCAAGTGGATTGAAGCAGAGCCAGTTAGCAATTGTGAAGCAGCGACTGCAGTTCAGTTTGTGAAAAAGTTGGTCTTCCGCTTTGGTTCTCCTCATAGTATCATCACTGATAATGGGACAAATATGTCTAAAGGTGCTATGAAGGAGTTCTATTAAAGGGAACACATTCGTCTTGATGTATGCTCAGTGGCTCATCCATAGTCCAATGGTCAGGCAGAGCGTGCTAACCAGGAGATATTACAAGGGATCAAGCCCCGGCTCATGGTTCCTTTGGAACGTACGTCGGGTTGTTGGGTTGAAGAGCTTCTTGTAGTCCTTTGGAGCATCAGGACCACCCCTAATAGACCAACAGGCTAAACGCCCCTTCTTCATGGTTTATGGCGCAGAGGCAGTTCTACCAAGTGATATTCGTCATGACTCACCCAGGGTGGCGGCTTACGTTGAAGCAGACAACAAGACGGCGCATCAAGATGCTCTGGATGCCTTGGAAGAAGAACATGATCTCGCAGCGGCTCGATCGGTGATTTACCAACAAGACATGCATTGCTATCATAGCCGCACAGTTCGAAGCCGGATGTTCCAGGAGGGCGACTTAGTGCTCCGTTTGAATCAAGATCAGACAGGCATGCATAAGCTTTCACCTCCTTGGGAAGGACCCTTTGTGGTTAGCAAGAACCTCAATAACGGCTCCTATTATCTCATCGATACATGAACATAATAAGTCACATACCTCTGAGGAGGAGACCAAATGGCTTTGGAATATTTCTCATGTTCGGCCTTACTACACTTGAGCCACTGGCTCCAATCATTGTACATACATATCATGTATATATTTTTATGATCAACGTAATAAAGCTGACATCCCTGAAACTCGGGGCCTCTATCATTTCATCTCATATGTTGTGCATGAGCCTTTTATTAATTGATCATAAGGGCACTTGGGGGCTTCCAACTCATCGAGTTTAGCTATCTCACCCTCTTGACCCGACAAAAAACGCCACCCTATTGGTTAAACCTGCCTGTATGCAAGATGCTACTCCGAAAAGATGACCCGCCGTACTCTTGACAAGTCAATCTTTATGACCCTGAACTTGTCAAAGTTAAAATGGCGGCTTAAGTCATGTGAGAGCTGGCTTACGGAAAGTGAGGATAAACTAAGGCTAGCATGCTAGCTTCATTGAAGCAAGACTTGAGCCTCGAAAGCCCGTATTTTTGTCGATCCTTGAAAGCCGACTTGCTATTTATTCAGTATTTACACATATTAATATTACTTGTGTATCTATGGGAGTATTATATTCTGAATCACGATTGTGGCAATAACAGTGAATCACCGGGTCAAAAGAGTTTCGGGTTACTTGTGGTGAATATTGACCTTTTTCTGACCATGAGTCACCGTCCTTATAACCATTTTTCTTGATAGTCAATCTTTATGACCCTGAACTTGTAAAAGTTAAAACGATGGCTTAGGGCCAGCTTACGAAAATAAAGGGTAAACCAAGGCTATCATGCCATGCTTTATTGAAGCGAGATTCGAGCCTTGTAGGCCGATCTTTTTTATCAAGCCTCGTAGGATGACTCATAATTATTTTGATATATATATATATATATATATTTGTGATATTTATTTCTATGTTTGCAGGAATTTTTTTTTTCTTGGTCATATTATTGCAACGACTTTAAGTCGCCGGGTCAAAAGTACTCCGGGTTAGCATTGACCAATATTGAGCTTCTTGTGACCATGAGTCACCGGGTTGTCAACCCACCATTGCTTCTAAGCACTTATTATTATGACTATAAGTCGCCGGGTATACATTTCCGTTTTATTTTTACACCAATTATGGCTTGGTGAAATTTTTTGCAGATGTCGGTCTCTGCACTTCCAGGTTGCTATAGGCGACTTAGCACATACAGGTACCAGCAATAGCTGTTGATATTCCAAATACAAGACGCCCAGGTGGGTCAAGTAAATGTATGTTGATCCCAAATTTTCAATCAACAGACCGACAAATGTTTGATCAAACGATTAAACGTGCGCGAAGGCATGACAAAACAACCAAGTATTTTCACCTAATCCTATTACTAGGCTACAACTGAGCCCATGATATTCAGTCAAGTTTTTGCAAGAGTTTCAAATTATTGTTGTAAGCCAGCTTCTGTGCCGTCCAGGTTAGCACACTGTTACTCGCCACCCCCCCCCCCCGCAGTTGAAGCTTCCGGGTTATCCTACCCCGCTTCTTCTATTTCTTGGATCTGAAGGTTGTCCATTTTCCAATTGATATTTGTTTAAGCCTGGAAGACAGCTTCATCGTTCAAGATTGGAGACGGGTCAACATTGAGGGAAAAGAGATGCTTACACCATTGTGGAGTTAAGTCACAGGAAATCAAGGTTGGTGGCGGGATTCACGCATTATTGCTATCATAAGACGGTTGGTGTTTCTTCAGTACCATGTCGGCGACAAGCTGACTCGCCAGTACCCGAGATTCCTTCACACATCGCTCATAGTCAGCTTGGGAAAAGGGAGTCCCATCATCCTTATATTCAGGGAACCCAACGACCATCTCCGCAAGATCCAGTTAAGGTGAATAGGCCATTGCCTGGCTTAGCGTTGTGGTTGCTCCTGAGCGGGCGGATGATCTCTTTAGCTCTTCTACCTGTGTGGGGATAGTGGATAGCTTCTTCAAGGCATCTTTGATAAATTTTGGCAAGTCCTTTTCGCCCATTACAACCTTTAAAGTCCGCATGCTTCTAGTGTATAGCTGCTTCGTGAGAGAGTATACCGCTTTCAGCTTGACGATGCTATCTGGAAGGCTGCGAGTTCTATCACTTGTACAAAAGTTGGCATATATGAGTCGCCAGGATAGTTAGTATTTATCTATGAGCCGCCATGTGAGTTAAACGTTTCTTTCGAAGTTTGATGGATGACTTACCAAATATGGCTTGGGCCATTAAGGTTATATGGTTCTTTAAACTGGCAAGTTCCTCAGTGAATGGAGCCAATTGTTGCTCGGCGGCTTGTGCCCATTGGGTTAAGGCGGCTCTCTCTATCCCAAAAGACTCTCTTTCGCCATCTCAAAATCCACCTTGATTTTTTCTAGCTCTTCCAAGGAGGATTGCAGGCTTGACTCTGCTTTGGACTGTTGGGCCTGTTCAACTTCCATGTCCTTTCTCAAGCCGATCAAGTTCGACTCGGCGTTGCTTAAAGCCTCCTGCATAATGAGATAATTCAGTTTTGTAGATGCTGATGTAAGCCGGCGATAATATTAAGCCCAATGCCTGGGGGCTCTGTCAGTTCAAAGATCAATGGAGAAGTCCCAAGCAAATTGCAAGCAATATACTTGGCACTTGGGGCTAATGCATGTCATTTTTTCTATCTTAAAAAGTATAAGAAGACCCGGTTCATCTCAGAAAGATAAGCCGGCCCTTGGGGGCTGCAGGTCAATTCTTTAAAGTATAATCATATTGAAAGACCCGACTCATCTCAGAAAGACGAGCCAGCCCTTGGGGGCTGCAGGTCAATTCTTCAAAGTATAATCATATTGAAAGACCTGGCTCATCTCATGAAGATAAGCCGCCCTTGGATGC
Source organism: Thinopyrum elongatum (assembly GCA_011799875.1). Taxonomy (NCBI): domain Eukaryota; kingdom Viridiplantae; phylum Streptophyta; class Magnoliopsida; order Poales; family Poaceae; genus Thinopyrum; species Thinopyrum elongatum. The sequence goes on along the minus strand of CM022298.1, from coordinate 452,362,687 downwards.
TACATGGCGTTTTCTTTTAATAAGGAGTTGTTTAAAGAACCGGCTTATCATTCACACGATAACCCAGCCCTTGGGGGCTACATTTCAGATTTTACAGATTTTTCTTTAAAGTCTTAACCATACTCAAGTTTTTCCCATGATCAAGACTTGGGGGCTATATAAGGATATATAACAGGAGAAAATGGAGTGTACCTCATATTTCTTCTTCATCATGCTGACCAAACTGGCCTCCATGTCCCGGCTTCTAGCCAAGCGGCTTAGGTAGCCAGCATGCAATTCTTCAGCACTGAAATCCTCATAATTTGGCAGATCAAGTTTTGATTTGCCCTTTTCAAGCAAGGACATCTTCTCCTTGGCTGTGTGCTTAGTTAGCACGTTGGAGGTTTCTGGCGGTTTATGACCTGCCCGAATAATGGCAATGTCATCATTGTTCTTCTCAGGAGGAGACTCTTCAGTCACCTTGACAGTGCTTGTGGCAAGGATGGGACTCGGCGGGTTAAGGTTGTCCGCCGAGTTAGCATCAACACCCATGGCCTCAGAGGACGTTACTTCTGTTTGCGGGTGCGGGTCACCCCGGTCGTCATGATGATCTTCAGGTTTCTCAATGTTGGCCTCAGGGGTCACCAATACCTGGTCCTCTGACTCAGGGATTTCGGGGGGCTTTGAAGATTCGCCCATTTCCTTTTCTTGCTCTTGGCTTGGGCCCTGTGATCAAGATAATAGGTTCAAGAACACATGATAATAGGTTAAACTATCAACAATTAAATTATAGTTACTTACCCTGGGGTTATGATCAAGGCCAGTAGTTGTGTAGAAGACGAATCTCCTGAAGACGGTGGCGACTCCTGATAGTTGGAATCAGACGGATTAAGTGGTTTCCTGACAAGGTCGGCTTGGGGTAAAGAAGGAGTTGGACTATGTGGCACCTCAGGACGTCGCTTGCGAGTAGAGGGTTCATGAGTTAACCCGGCCAAGAGATCTCTAGAGCCGCCACTCCGAGTTTGGCGCCTTGACTCATGCTGCGTTTTCTTCAAAATAAAGTACGGGTCTAAATGAGTGTATGGATGAGAAAAGCTTACTTTCTGGACGACCTGCCTTATCTTCTTTTGAGGCAAGGAGTCTGAGCCTGAAGAGATGGAAATTACCTCGGCATCATCGGCCCGGCTTGTTGCTGCCTCATCCTGCGAGCAAGACATGTCAGCTAATTCAATAAAGAGGCGGCCAAGAGAATTGAGTTCTACCTCTGATTGATCATCAGCGTCCGCTGACTCGCCCACGGCAGCCGGCTCAGTCACAGCGGCGGGTTTGTTCTTTTTCTGGGGTGGCGCAATCTTGGTTTTGACCGCCTGAGTTTTCCTTTTCTTATTCCAGAAGGCAGAGCCGGGCTGCATAAGTTAGAAGGGTTAGAAAGCAAAGTACAGAGTAAGATAAGGATTTATAAGCCGGATAAAGAAGAATGCTTACTGGAGGGGCCGTGTTAAGTTTAAAGAACAGTAACAGCCCCGTCTTGTTGCTGTTCTCCTAAGGCTCTCCGAGCAGACTCTTTATAGTTTTGTTGACTTCCTCAGTGGTAAAATTATCAGTGGTATACCGTTGAGGGTTATTTGAGTCGCCCGAATACTCACACATTAAGCCGAGTCGGCGGCTTAAGGGGAGGATTCTGCATGCAACCCAGCACCGGGTTAGATCGACCCCCGTTAAGCCATTGGCCAGTAAGGCTCTTAATTTTGGATAAACAGGAGTGGCTTCAACATGCTCTTCTGGAATAATCTTGCTTGGCAGATCCAGGTCCATAGGAAGGCGATCAACTCTGTAACCTGGCAGAGGATTTTCATTGGCCGGTGTAGTATTCTTGCAATAAAACCAAGTCTTGATCCATCCCTTGGGATGACTGGGCAGAGTAGCTGAAGGAAAACAACCGTCTCTACGTCTCTGGATTGAAATTTCGCCGAGTTCTAAGCTCGGGTCGTCTGCACATTTTGTTTGGCGGTTCATATAGAAAAATTCTTTGAAGAGGGAGACAGTAGGCTCCATCTGCAAATATGCCTCGCACAGAATCTAAAAGTTGCAGATATTGGATATGGAGTTTGGCCTAAGTCTTGAGGATGAAGGTTAAAATAGTTCAAGATGTCTCGAAAGAATTTTGACCCGGGCGGAGTGAAGCCTCTAAGGATATGATCAGTAAAAACCACCACTTCTCCCTTGCCGGGTCGAGGAACATCATCCCCTTGGCCGGCTCGCCAGCCAATTTCTTCTCGAGCCGCTAGGAGACCTTGATCTTGATAATCCTTAAGAATAATATCAGAGACTTGGGAAGGCACCCAATTGCAAATAGTGGTTTTTGACATATTGACCCGCCTAAGTAAAATGGAAGACTATGGAAATATAAAAGGCGGGTTACTCAAGAAATAATGACTCATCGCTACAGTTATATGAACAGACAACATAATAGACGAGTCGCCTTAAAACGGTGAACCGTCTTGGTAACAGAGACAATTTCTAAATACCTGGCGAGTTATGATATGATGGTAAGCCACCCAAGATATGAAGGAGGGTTAACTAAAGTGGGGGATTGCTCAAAAAATCTACTAAGTGTGGTATAAACAAGTTTCAACTAAATCAGCTACAATTTTGGATCTACGGACATTTTTGAAAAAGGAAATAATTGCTAAAACTAATGGTAGCAGCGGAGCTACTGATGAACTGTTTGAGGATTCTAGAGGGAGTATAGTCTACTTAGAGGCAATGCCAATATTGAATCTGTTGCCGCATCGTTTCTATGGGCATCTCAGAGGAAAATACAAGACCTACTTAAAATATGATGACCTAGAGCGGATGAACGCCGACGAACTTCATGAACTCAGGCAACCTAGTGTGGATCTGAGAAGGAGAGATATGTGTACCTGGCTACAACAGTAGAAGGCGGAAGGGCACCGCTGAACTCCGGCGAAGGCGGGGCGGCGCTGTGGTCCCGAACGTGGCGGCTAGTGAAGGTCGACGGGCACGGCAGAGCTCCGGTCGCAGAAATCTTCGAGAGGAAGAAGAAGCGGAGGAGGCATGGTAAAAATGAAAAAGAGGACCTCCCATTCGTATTTATAGGGGGAAGTTGACAGTAAATGGCAGGTACGAAAATTGAGGAGGCGCAGTAACTTTGGAATGAAAAGACGCCTTGGTTTACGGGATAAGTGGATATACACGAGATTCGTTATGACATCATGATAGACTCCCCAAATTTTGCGGAGGTGACATCATCTTTTCATATGGCGGGTTGTGAAGTTTTTCAAGCTGAAGATTAAGAGATCCAGAGGGAAGACTCGCCAGACTAATAGATTGAAGATTGATAAGAATAAGTTCAAATCAATTTGGGGCCTAATGTTGAGGATATAACCCCACGGTGTAACCCGCCGTAGAAAGGCCGGGTCATGTTGCTGGCGACTCTTGGAGCTAGGCTACTGATGGGCCAGAGCAATCAAGACACAGGACTGGAAGGGCGGCTCACAAGATGGGCTGACTTAGAGCCCGGAACCAGAAGGTGGCGGGCGACCCAAAGGCGTAAGCCGCCATGCGGTGTCTTGTTGAAGAAGGCAAGGTGACTTAGAGTTAGATTCAGTCACGGGTCATGACATGACCCAGACTCTTGTAAACCAGAGGCCTCGACCTGTATATGAAGGCGGGTTCCCGGCATAGATAGATTAGGTTACAATCAATCAATAGCTAGGTCAAGCGAATCCGTTCCCTTGTAATCGATACTCAAGCAATAAGTAGAAAAGCAGGAGTAGGCCTTTACCTCCACCGTGAGGGGTCAAACTTGGGTAAACTCGTGTCCTTCGACCCGCTCAACCCCGACAAGCTAATCACCATTTGCGATGGACTCACGTCTAAGTCCTCACCCTAGGACATCTGCCGTGACAAAACCACGACAGTACCCATAAAAGATTTAACATAATCAAACTCAAGTTTTATACCTGACTCTTTACCTTTGTCTAGTCCCCAATTTTCTGAGTTTCGTTTAATCTTTTCCAGAAGATCCCATCTGAATTCAATAGTTTTCTTCATAAAGGAACCAATAGAAGAAGAATCGAGCATGGTTTGATCATTATGAGAAAGCCGTGCATAATATTTTTGTAAGTTAATCTCCTTTGAGAGCTCATGATTGGGGCATGTGTACATCATGTACTTAAGCCTCCCCCAAGCTTGAGCGATACTTTCTCCTTCACGAGGCCAAAAGATATACATATATATATACCTACTAATAAAAGAAATAGATATTCTTAGTCCGTTTTGCTATTTTATAGAAAACCCCCTAATGTTTCTGACATTAAACCCGCAGTACCTATCAAATGTTTTTACCGAAAAAGGCTTTCGCCCCGCGTTATATATAAAGCACCGATCAACAATCACCCAGTACAAACGCACGCCATCACAACACACGCACACACCCAGGACAGGATACATAGGCGCTGAGCGTAGCAACATCACCCCTAGCACTACCGCCGCAAAGAGATGAAGCCACATATGACGAACCATGGGCTCCAAGGCGGCGCCTTCAGGAAGGGAACGACACCGGAGCGCCTCCACCGCCCGATCCGAGGATCAGAGTTTCCCCTGGAGCCGCATGACGGGCAATGAGAGCCGCGATGACGCCTTCAAGAAGGGAACGAGCTTCGCCGCCGCTGGTCCGTCCGAAGAAAGAACAGGTTTTCACCCCGGCCAACACTCACCGCCACCCAACGCCACACCCCGGCTACCACGCCGTCCACACGGCCATGGCCAACGGGCAGCACCAAGCCACGGACTCTGCCCAAGAGCACCGCACTACCACCACCAGGGCCACCGCCCCGGCTTCCAAGACCTAGGCACCGCCTCACCCGAGACCCGCCGCTACCCCAACCAAAGAGACGAGCGGAAAGGTCCCACCTTTCGCACCCCTGGGCGACCCCCAGCATCGAGACCCAATAGGCCGGCCAGAACTGGCATCCATCGGCCCGTCCTGCAGCCCTGAGCGCGAGGTGAGCTCAGTCCTGCGGCATCGTGAGGAGGACGAGGTTAGTCCTGCTGCACCATGCGCGAGACGAGCTCGGTCCTGCTGCATCGTGCGCGTGACGAGCTCGGTCCTGCCGCACCGGGCGCGAGACGAGCGATGGACCGTGGCTGGGAGAGGGCCAGCCCTTCGATGGAAGTAGTGACCGGACAACAAGGAGATGGGGCGAAGGTCGAAATGATCTGAACACGGACGAGCCGACGCCAGAGAAGCCGGCCGCTGCCGCAGTCAGAGCCGCCGAGCAACCATGAAGCCACCATGACACCGAGAAGCCACCACCATTGCCGGACCTCCCCGCACCGCCGCCCACGGCCAGATCAACGACCACGCCTGGCCGCTACCCACCCGCGTCGCCCGGTGAGCTCCAAGCGTCAGAGCCGCCTGACACGCACCACCGATGCCACACGCCGGAGCGCCAGCCACCACCACAGAACATGCGCGTCCACACCCTAGCCAACACCACCGGAAGCCCCACCACCCCACCAGAGCAGCATAGCCACCAGCGGCACCACCACCACCTTAGCAGGGCCGCCAGCTTTCCCCGCCGCCACCAACCACCGCCACCAACCAGATCTGAGCAGAGCCACCCAGATCCGTCGCCAGAGCAACCCACCTCCTCGGAGCCCCACAAGCCGTCACTAGAGGGGGGAGGGAGGAGAGGGGGGCACTCCTGCGGGCCACCACAACGCCGGGGGGGGGGGCAGGGAGCCGGAGCAGAGGAGGGCCGCCGCCCGACGCCGACGGGCAGGAGGGGGCGCCCCACGACACTGGCCACCTGCGCGCGGGAGTAGACGCCCCGCCGCCGCCTGCGCCATGCGGCCTTTGGTCGGCGACGCCACCGGCTGCTGCGAGGGAGGAGAGGCCGAGGCGAGGAGCTGGGGCGGCGGCGCTAGGGTAGCCGCCCGGAGTCGCCCGCGGGAGCGACTCGGGGGCGGGTTCTTTTTCTCGAGCTGGAACTTCTCAAATGTTTTTTAAAATACTAATGTCTTTTTTTCATACCAGTACTGATTCAGATTGGGGATGAACACCTCAGCAAAATCAGAATTGGACATTAAATTGAAGATAAATTTGCTAGACACCCAATAAATAAGGACATGCATGACAAGAAATAAAAGGACCCAATAAAGATCGATGTCCGGTATAATAAAAGAAATAAAAGAGAAAATGCAGAGGAGATCCGATAAAGATATGAGATGTTGCGCTATTCTCCTATATACAAGAAGAAAAAAGAGAGGACATGCATAAAAAAAGTAAAAAGGAGGCATGCATGACAAAAAATAAAATAAAAGACAAGTTTGATAAGATATAAATAGTGATGAAACAGGTACCAATACCTATGACATGTATGGTAAGAAATAGTGATGAAATAGGGGCGCTTTTATAGGTTAAGAAATAGTGATGAAATAGGGATTACGGATAAAATCTACATGCAAACCGTGTTGAAATAGAACACCTGTAGAATCTTAAACTGCGCTTTTATAGGTTAAGATCGTCTTTGTTTGGGCCGTAGTTACAAATTCTCAGATTATAGATCATTTTTTGTAAATTAAGAGCGTGTGGTATTTTTTTCTTCCATTGCAACGCACGGGCCTTTTTGCTAGTATATATATAATTTCGATCACGGTGAACCAGATGCATAGGATAAATCTTTTGATGAAATTCCAATCTCAATCAGTTCCAATCCCATGTTCCAATATCATCACATAGCTATACCATGTCAATGACTTTCCCCCCCCAAATATAAAGGGAAAACCTTCTTCTTAACTTCATCTCCGGATATACCTGCAAGTTTAAATAATCCACAAACTTCATCCACATAGATTAGGTGCATATCAGGATGTACTGTTCCATCTCCTGCATAAGGATTAGCTAGCAGTTTGTCTATCATCCCTGAAGGAATCTCATAATAAATATTTTTAGGAGGTGCAGTAGGTTGAGGAGCAACTCTTTGTGCTTCCGGTCGAGGTGAAGATACCCCGAACAAACCCCTCAAAGGATTGTTTTCCATAGTAACATGTGACAATAAATTTCAGCACGTAATATAAATGTTTCCTTACCAAATTCGACTCACCAAAAGCACTTCAAACCCCGGCAACGGCGCCAGAAAAGAGCCTTATTACCCACAAGTATAGGGGATCAATTGTAGTCCTTTCGATAAGTAAGAGTGTCAAACCCAATGAGGAGCAGAAGGAAATGGCAAGCGGTTTTCAGCAAGGTATTGTCTGCAGGCACTGAAATTGTCGGTAATAGATAGTTTGATAACAAGGTAATTTGTAACAAGCAACAAGTATCAATAGTAACAATAGGTGAAGCAAGGTAGCCCAATCCTTTTTGTAGCAAAGGACAGGCCGAAACTTTCTCTTATAGGAAGTAAAACGTTCTTGAGGACGCACGGGAATTTCATCTAGTCACTTTCATCATGTTTGTTTGATTCGCGTTCGCTACTTTGATAATTTGATAGGGTGGACCGGTGCTTGGGTGCTGTTCTTACTTGAACAAGCCTCCCACTTATGATTACCCCCTCTCGCAAGCATCCGCAACTACGAAAGAAAAATTAAGATAAATCTAACCATAGCGTGAAACATATGGATCCAAATCAGCCTCTTACGGAATAGTGCATAAACTAGGGTTTAAGCTTCTGTCACTCTAGCAACCCATCATCTAATAACTACTCCACAATGCATTCCCTTTGGCCCAAAGATGGTGAAGTGTCATGTAGTCGACGTTCACATAACACCACTAAGGGAATCACAACATACACATCATCAAAATATTGAACGAATACCAAATTCACATGATTACTTATGACAAGACCTCCCCCATGTCCTCAAGAACAAAAGAAACTACTCACAAATCATAATCATGTTCAAGATCAGAGGGTATTTGTCATGGGAAACCACGGCCACCTATGGGGCCATCAGTCCCTTTTGGTTCGGCGGGGGGATGGACACGTTGCACAAAGAGCGGAGAAGCGTCCCGCAGCATGGCAGAGATCACACATGCAGTCTTTACCCAGGTTCGGGTCGCCGTGAGGCGTAAAACCCTACTCCTGCTTTGGTGGATTGATGGTGGATAATGGTGGTGAAACATAGCACACTCGCCCGGCAAGGTTGCTCTGGGGCGAGAGTGGCTATGCGCGTATAGATATGCGAGGATCCAACCCTTTCTACGGTCGCCATGGGCCTCCTTTTATAGATTAAGGGGACACCACAGTGGCAAATCAGTCTTTGTGTATTGATTAGATATCTAACAGTGCTATCATATCTAACTCTGTAGGCTGACAAAGCGCATTAAATGCGCCGCTCTGTGTCACATCACAGCTCGCCCGGCAGCCCCTGCCGGGCTGTTTTGCCAGCTTTGTGCCTGCTTGCTTGACACGTCTCAGGACGGGTGTCATGTGGAGGTGTTCGATGTAGGAAGTGGCTGCCATGTGGCAGAAAGTAGCCACTTAGTCACCTTGGAGCTTGACACTGCTTCGATTACTGGCTTGCGTTGCTTGTGAGGTGGAGCGGTGGAGTGGCTTGCCTTCGCCAGCCCTGGCAGGCCTGCCAGGACGATCTGAGAGCTTGCTTCTGGGGCAAAAACCCAACCCTGCCAGGCTTGCCTGCCCGGCAAGGTAGGCCCTTCCCTTAGCGATGCCTCGTTCCTCTGGCTTGCCTTGGCCTTCTCGTCTTGCTCTTGGATCCTTCAAAGGAATTGATCCTTCTTTCTTGATATGATATTTGTCTTGCGATCTGGTCTCTGGCCTGTGCATAGTCCGTGCAATGGATGTCGTGGGAACGAATCCGACAGTACGAAGGGGGTAGGGTAAAGGAGCATGATCTATCGAGATGCAAATGGGTGACACGGTGGTTTTATCGAGTTCGGGCCTCTCATGGTGGAGATAACAACCCTACGTCTCGTGCTCCGGAGAGGCTTTGCTTTATCTGAGTATGTATCCGGAGATTACAATGTATGTGAGCCAGAGGAGAGCGGATCCCCATGCCTGAGATAAGTCCGGAGACTAGAGAGAGAGAGGTAGCAGAAAAGAATCCCCCTAGTCTAGTGGTGAGGGGTGGCTTATATAGAGTGCGCCACCCCTTCACCTCCTATGTTACACGGTGGATCATCAATGTCATAATATCTGCTCACTACGAAATCGCCACTATGAGAATGATGCTCCGACTGTTTTGTTGACTGTTTGGTCTTCGTATATCCGAGTGAGATCGGGTGCTCCGAGTGGAATGAGTTCGTCGAGTGGATGTAGGATCTTCCGAGTGAGCTGATTGTCGAGTGGCTCGTAAGCTTATGGTTACTTCAGTCGGAATCTTCCTTGTAATCTTGTAATCTTGCATGTGGTGTCTTTAGGTGGGGTGTGTAGGCCATTCTTAGGACCCTACCCCTAATACATATCCACATCATTAGCCCCCGAATGGATCAGGGTTTGAGTGGGAAAGGGACAGCGTAGGTTCTGCCAAACTTAACGTTTCGAATGAGCTTTGAGATTTTGCTGATGCTTGTGACGACTGGGCCTTCTAGCATTCGCCTTGATCTATTCAGCTTATCAGTCCTTCCGAGTGAATTTGGATGTAGGTCCTGCATCGAGTAACTGATTACTCGGAATTTCTTCACGCCTGGAACGTGTCTTTTTTTTTTGGCCGTCACTCAGACCGGGCGGACCGTTCCGAGTGGATACCATTCCAGTGGGGGCACACTGAGTGCACCCACTGGGTGTAGTCCCCGAGACTGCCGTCGACTGCGGGCAGTCGGCGGGAGTCTTAGAGCCTGTCTTTTTTGTTGTTGTTTGGCTGTCACTCGGACTGGGCGGACCGTTCCGAGTGGATACCATTCCAGTGGGGGCACACTGAGTGCACCCACTGGGTGTAGTCCCCGAGACCGCCGTCGACTGCGGGCAGTCGATGAGGGTCTTAGAGCCTGTCTTCTGGTCTGGAACTGAATTAAACATGTGAACCCTCATGCGCTCGGCATGGTAAATGACTTCAGCCAAGAACTGTGGCAGGTCTTCATGCATTCGGAATGGATCTTCACGTGCTTGGCATGGTGAATAAGCTCAGCCTAGAGCTGAATCAGTCGGACTGATCTTTGTGCACTCGGCATGGTAAATAAGTTCAGCCAGGAACAGGGTCAAGCAGGCGAATCTTCGTGCTCTCGGCACGACGAATGAATTCGGCCTCGAAACAGCCGACTGTAGAAAAGAGCTGGACACTCCAGGAGTAATCGCTCCAGTAGTACTTCTTACATTGACCGTTAGCTTCCTGTTTTCACCCTTTTGCATGAAAGGGGTATTTGTCCGAGTGGACGTGCATCCCGACTGATCGGGGTATGTTGACTGCAAGGAAAAACTTGGTGGCACTTGTATGTCTCCCGGAGGAGATAGACTAGTGGTCCGACGTGGACGTGCCATGAAACCCGAGTGGCGAGGCTAGCGCGTGGACTGACTCTCCAGAGCGAGGCCACTCATTATCCCGGGGGAACACCAGCACATGCCATCTCCGAGTTCAAGTTTGTGAAACTGACGTCTTGGAGCCTAGAAGAAGGGCCAAGTATATACGTAGAGGAGCATCATTTTCACCCTTTTGTAGCCCTGAAGATGACTCCAGGTAATGATTTGGGCGATCGTCCGAGTGGACAGTGCGACCCTTATAGATCTTCGGCGGACCGAGCATGTATGGTCAGAAAAATATTCCCGATGTGATCAACATGTTGATCAAATGGGCGTAACCCCTGAAGGCGGCATGGCCCACAGCTGAGCGTAGCCCCCGAGTGATGCTCGAAAGAGGTAAGCTTGCTACAGAGTGCGATATGAGGCTTGATCATATGAGTAACTTAGTCGTTCCCGAGTTGGGGATGTAGTAGAGAAGACGTGTCCAACCGATGGTGATGCGCGGGGGCGGATGAATGGTAAGGACATGCCCAACCGAGTGGCGACGCGCGGAGCGGCCAAAGGGCGAGGATGTGGACAACCGAGTGATGACGCGCGGGGCGGCCGAGCGGTGAAGATGTGCACGACCGAGTGGCGACGCGCGGGGCGGCCGAGCGGTGAAGACGTGCACAACCGAGTGGCGACGGGCAGGGCGGCCGAGTGAAGATGTGCGAGGTGACCGAGTGAAGGACTACGTGCACAACCGAGTGGCGATGCGCAGGGCGGTCGAGTAAAGACGTGCACAACCGAGTGGCGACGCGCAGGGCGGCCGAGCGGTGAAGACGTGCACAACCGAGTGGCGACGCACGGGGTGGTCGAGTGAAAATGGTCCTCGGAGGAGTCAGCCATATGATTTTGAAGCCGATGTAGCGACGAGGTCAGTGTAGTGTGGTCGATGTAGCGATGCAACAAGATCGGCGTGACAACTGAGTCTGAGTAGGAATGAAGATGGCGCGCAAAGTGTCTGAGTGATTATGAAACTTGTCGAAGTAGCGGATCTGACTGCACTCATTGAAGTGAAGGATTCGACTGGTGATGAAGTACTCGACCACTCAAGAGAATGTGATTCTGAGTGAGCTGCAGCCCCCGAGTGCGGCGTAGCCCCCGAGCGTACTACAGACTTTGACAATGGAATTGTCGGAATATGAGAAATATAGTTTTGAATGGATAAATTATAATTCATCGAGTCGGACTCGAGTAAAGATGAGGAGGAGCTTCCGAGTGATGCTCAAAAGAGGCAAACTCGTAAAGGAGTGAAGTGTGCAGTTTGATTACAAAAGTGACTTATCTGTCTCATGCCTGACGAGGTCTATATCACTGATATGATGAAGAGGATCCCACAGAGGGGTCGGCCGGATGTGTTTGAAGTTAACAGAGCGACAAGGTCGGTGTTGTGGTGCGCTAAGACCGGTATGGTGAACGAGTCTAAGTAGCGATGAAGTTGGCGCATAGGGCCGTCGAGTGGTCGCGTAACTTGTGTAAGAAAAATAGCACAAGCCAACGTAATAATTTCTCGAGGAAATTTGATGTGTGCTGAAATAATTTGTGTGAATAACACCCATAGACACCCGCTGGGAATGCAAGGGGCTTGCTGGTTAACTAGCAAGAGTTTGGAAGAGCAAAGGATCCATTCAAACTTGTCGAAGTGAAGGATCCAACTGAACTCGTTGGAGTACTGGCTCAAATAAAATGGACGTGTAGTGTTTCGACTGATTTGTAGCCCCGGAAGACTGATGCAAACTCAAAATGAAGAACACATGGTGTTTTGTGAATGATGTATGCGAAAAAATGGAAGTTGGACTCGGGAGTCACAGAACCAGTACTAAGCAAGTATGTGAAAATAAGTAGCCGAGCGTAGAGGTACACTCGGTGGCGTGGCCTCCGAGTGAACGTGATGTGCGAATTACAGGATACTCGGGAACGCGGAAATAACAGAATGTAGCGCATGTAGAATGACTTAGCTGTGTGAAGGCGCGCGAGTGGCCGAGTGGTGAAGATGTGTCCAACCGATGGCAATGCGCGGGGCGACCGATTGAAGTAGATGTGTCTCACCGAGTGGCGATGCGCGGGGCGTCCGAGTGGTGATGAGGTGACCAACCAAGTGGCGACGCGCGGGGCGGCCGAGTGGTGATGAGGTGACCAACCAACTGGCGACACGCGGGGCGACCGAGTGGTGATGAGGTGACCAACCGAGAGGCGACGCGCGGAGCGGCCGAGTGGTGATGAGGTGACCAACCAAGAGGCGACGCGCGGGCGGCCGAGGGTGATGAAGGTGACCTAACCAAGTGGCGACGCGGCGGGGCGACCGAGTGGTGATGAGGTGACCAACCGAGAGCAACGCGCGGAGCGCGGCCGATGTGTGATGAGGTGACCAACCGAGAGGCGACCGCGGAGCGGCCGAGTGGTGATGAGGTGACCAACCGAGTGGCGACGCGCGGGCGGGCCGAGTGGTGATGAGGTGACCACCGAGAGCGACGCGCGGGGGCGGCCGAGTGGGTGAGAGGTGACAACCAGAGCGATGCGCGGGGGCGGCCGAGTGGTGATGAGGTGACCAACTGAGAGGCGACGCGCGGAGCGGCGCCGAGTGTGTATGAGGTGACCAACCAAGAGGCGACGCGCGGGGCGGCCGATTGGTGATGATGTGACCAACCGAGTGGCGACGCGCGGGGCGGCCGAGTGGTGATGAGGTGACCAACCAGAGGCGACGCGCGGGGCGGCCGAGTGGTGATGAGGTGACCACCCAGTGGGCGACGCGCGGGGCGGGCCGAGTGGTGATGAGGTGACCAACGAGAGGCGACGCGCGGGGCGGCCGATGGTGATGAGGTGACCAACCGAGTGGCGACGCGCGGGGCGGCCGAGTGGTGATGAGGTGACCAACCGAGTGGCGACGCGCGTGGCGGCCGATTGGTGATGAGGTGACCAACCAAGAGGCGACGCGCGGGGCGCCGAGTGGCGACGCGCGGGGCGGCCGAGTGGTGATGAGGTGACCACTAAGAGGGGACGCGCGGGGCAGCCGAGTGGTGATGAGGTGACCAACTAAGAGCGACGCGCGGGCGGCTGAGTGGCGACGCGCGGGGCGGCCGAGTGGTGATGAGGTGACCAACCGAGTGGCGACGCGCGGGCGGCGCCGAGTGGTGATGAGGTGACCAACAAGTGGCGACGCGCGGGGCGGCCGAGTGGTGATGAGGTGACCAACCAAGAGGCGACGCGCGGGGCGGCCGAGTGGGTGATGAGTGACCAACCAAGAGGCACCCGGGGCGGCCTGTCGGTGTACTAGAATAGGGGTACCCTAGTACCCCATACGTTGTGCACGGGCAGTAGTAGCATCCCGCGGCCAGGCTTGCGGGAGGACAACCAGAGAGAAGCTCAAGATTATTAAGCCATTCAAGAACAAAGTATACAAAGCAAGAGTTAAGGCCCCGGCAAGAGGAGCTTGCCGGGAGGGACAGCTGAGGCCCAGCCTGGGCATTGCTGAAGCAGAGTACTTGCCGCGGCAAGGTACTTGCCCCGGCAAGTCATTGGCTGCGGCAAGGTATTGGCTGCGGCAAGATAGCGGCTGCGGCAAGGTACTTGCCCCGGCAAGTTACCTTGCACGGCAAACTATGGGCTGCGCCAAGCTGTCAGGTGCGGCAAGGTCTTGCCGCGGCAAGCGTTACTGTACCACTGTGCTACTGTGCTGCTCCGGTGCCTCTGCCAGCGTGGCGCTCTGGGTCCTTCCAAGCGTGCGTGGCAGGGCACTGTGTAGACGGCGGTGCACTGTAGATAGCGGTGCAGCAGCAGGTGGGATAGGCTTTTCCCACGCCCACGATGTCCGGGTACATGTATCTGGACAGCAAAGGCATGGGCATTTAATGCCCTTGTCCCCTGCCGTCAGTGGTAGGTAGGACATGTCATCCTGGTAATAGTGGCCTTACTGTAGCAACTTTCCACCTCTACCTTTACTGTTTGCCACCTGTTGGAGACCCCTTTGTGCGTATAAAAGGAGGCCCATGGGCAACGTAAAAGGGAAGAAACAGAAAGAGGGAGAACTCCAGTATTGTACGCAGCAACTCGGTACTGTAGCGCTCCTGGAGCTAGAACAATCATACAGATAATAACCAAAAAGCAGGAGTAGGGTTTTACGCATCCGTGCGGCCCGAACCTGGGTAAATCTCTCTCGTGCACTGCCATGTTCTTCGCTAGATTTGCTCTTCGCGCGACCGTCTCTCCCTGCCGAACGTAAAGGGGTCCTTCTCTGGGTCCCATAGGTGATCGCGGATTCGTCCCCGACATCTTTGGCGCGCCAGGTATGGGAGGGGAGGTTGTGTGAACCTAATCTAGCGATTTGCGCGCTAGTTTTTGGGCCATTCTCCGTCTTATGGCTCCAAAAAAGAAGACTTCAGCCATCAGTGCGTCCACATCCAACCCGCCTGCTCCCGTGCAGGAGGGTGCCGACGTGATTGCGGCTGCTGGGGGGACTGGGGAGCGAGAGCTCCTATTACCTCCACCTGTCCAAAACCGGGCCAGCAACGCCAATCTTGGCGCCGCTGGGTCTGGGAACGCAGCGCTGCTCGCTGCTGCTGGCCCTGCAGGCTCCAGAAACGGTGCTGCGCGTTCTGGAACGCCTGCGCCGGTTCAGACGCCGCGGCCTTCGCAAGAAGCCCGTGACAGGCAGCGTCCTGACGCCCCAGGTGCCAGGCGCTCCCTGGATAATGAACTTGCGCATCAATCTCGAGATGCGCGGGGTCACCATACGCAACAACACGTTGGCGGGGTCGAGGCGCGGTCGCCTGGGCGTGGAGATGCTCCTTCTAACACCGTTAGGAGTAAGAGCATCCCATAGTCCTCACGCCACTCGATACCTCCCTCACCAGCAGAAGCGTTGGCGCGTGCGCAGCTGCTCCTGAACTTCCCTCCACCAGCAGATAAGCTTGACGAGTGGAGGGCAACCATTCAGAGCCTTCTCAGCTTCGCTGATGCCGACCCAGTGCGCGCGGCCGACAAGAGAACTGGTGACGATGCTATCACCAACAAGAACGGCGAGGGGGCAACAACCGTACACTCCCCACCTAGACGGCCTCGATCGCCGACACGTCGAAACGACGCCCGTGGCGATGATTCCACGGCGTCGTCTGACCCGCGAGCTCGTCGCGACCAGCGCCTCGTTCTTCAGGAACGCAGAGGAGAAGACGCTCGTACCACTATCGAGCGAAGGAGAGAAGCGCATCGTCAGTCCGACAGATGCGCAGGGCCCGCTGTTGACATGCATGCACCAGGGGATCCTGGCGACTTGCCGTACGCGGTAAGTTGTCCAGCGTTCACCCGTGAGCTGCGGCAGGTCCAGTGGCCCAATCGCAAGGCTTTCAAGCCTGACGTGCCGGAGAAGTATGATGTCAAGACACACCCATCGGAGTTCCTCAGCATTTACACCATTGCGGTGCAAGCTGCCGGGGGACGAGACGACAAGATTCTTGCTAACTACTTCCCGCTCGTGTTAAAGCGCAACGTCGTCTCATGGCTCATGCACTTGCCGGAGAACTCCATTTCTTCATGGGCGGACCTGTGCCATCAGTTTGTTGGTGCCTTTACTGGCGGTCATCAACCTCATGGCCAGGAGAGTGATCTTCACCTCATCCCCCAGAAGGAAGGAGAGCCCCTGCACAAATACATTCAAAGGTTTAGCCGCGTACAGTACAACATCCCAGATGTTCACCCCGCTGCGGTTATTAGCGCGTTCCATCAGAACGTGCGTAACCGCAAGATGCGGGAGGAAATGGCAATGACCAAGGTCAGAGACATTGGCCAGCTATATGCCCTCGCCGACAAGTGTGCGCGCGCTGAAGAGGGAAGGAAACTTCTCGGTGAAGGTGTTGGCGCAGGGGGGAGCTCTGACAGCGAAGGTACCGCCCCGGCAAAGAAGGGCCGGCGGCGGAACAACAGGAAGAAAAAGGGTAAAGCTGTGCTTGCCGTCGACCAGTCCAGCGGCAACGGCAGCGCCGACAAGGCCAAAGTCGAGGGCTCCGGCAAGGAGATTGCTGCGTGCGCCAACTGTCAGGCCTTGGCGGCTGCCGACAAGCAGGACGGCTCCGACAAGCAATATTGCAAGATCCACCGCACCAAGGGGCACGATCTCCAGAACTGTCGACGAGTCGAGCAGCTTGTCGAACAGCAAAAAGCTGAGTATGAGATGCGTGACAAGGAAAAGGCCCCAGAAGGTGCTGGCGGGTCCGGCAAGAAGCGCACTGCCCGAGGAGGGCGTCGCGGCAAGGCCAAGCAGCAACAGAGAGACAGGCCTCCTCGTGGCCGCGACAAAGATGATGATGATGATGATCTAGATGATGAAGAATCCAGTGAGCACGAATTTCAGAAAGCCGCAGAAGTCTTGTGTGTTGACGGTGGTGCTTCGTTGCATTCTTCTCACCGCCAACTTAAACAGTGGGCGCGAGAGATCAATGCGGCGGAACCATCTGTTGACGCCAGAAAGCTTCTGAAGTGGTCCGACACGCCTATCGTCTTTGACATTGAGGACCACCCTGACCGCACAACGGCGGTCGGGTGCTTGCCGATGTTGGTTTCACCAACGATCCGCAACCTCAAGGTCACGAACATGTTAGTTGACGGTGGGGCCGGCTTGAATCTGATTTTGCCCGCTGTGCTCCGGAAACTTCAAATCTCTGACGGCGAGCTTGAGGAAACTGGTACTTTCCAAGGAGTCAATCCAGGAAGGAGTAAGCCGAAAGGGAAGATCACGCTGCCAGTGACATTTGGCGGCGAGCTGAACTACCGGACCGAGAAGGTCACCTTTGATGTTGCCGATATTCCATTACCTTATAATGGGATACTTGGCCGTCCAGCGCTCGCCAAGTTCATGGCAGCCTCTCATTATGCCTACAACGTGTTGAAGATGCCAGGTCCAGTAGGTGTTATCACAGTTCCCTGCGACAAGAAGGATGCACTTATCTGCGCCGACAAGATCTACCGGGAGGCAGCTGCCGCAACTGCCGCCAAGGCACTTGCCGCTGAAGCTCTCGGGCGGGAGAACAAGAGGAAGTCCGGCAAGAGCTCCTGTGCCAACTCCGGCAAGCGCACCTCTTCGGAGTGCTGCGCTACCGTCGAGGACGCACCAGAGAGCTCCACCGGCAAGTGTAAGAAGAACAAAGCCGCTCCGCCGGCGACAAAGAAGGTGCCCGCCAAGGAGGATGGCACTGGTGGTTCCTTCACCATCAGTGCCGCACTTGACAACAAATAGGAAAACGCGCTCGTTGCTTTCCTGCGGGCGAATGTCGATGTATTTGCATGGCAACCGTCCGACATCCCCGGTGTTCCCAGGAAAGTAATTGAGCACCACCTTGCCGTTTGTCCCCATGCGAGGCCCGTCAAACAAAAAGCCAGAAAGCAAGCTGTGGAGCGGCAAGAGTTTATTGCGGAAGAAATCAAGAAGTTGGAAGCAGCAGGCCTCGTTAGAGGAGTGCTCCATCCTACGTGGTTGGCCAATCCGGTTGTCGTGCGCAAAGCGAATGGAAAATGGAGGCTTTGTATTGATTTCATTGATGTCAATAAAGCTTGTCCCAAAGACCCATTTCCTTTGCCCCGCATAGACCAGATTGTTGACTCCACGGCAGGATGTGATTTGCTTTCATTTCTTGACGCATATTCAGGGTATCATCAAATCTTCATGGCTGAGGAAGATGAGGAAAAGACCGCATTTATCACACCCTGTGGCACATACTGTTTCGTACGTATGCCGTTTGGTTTGAAAAATGCTGGTTCGACATTTGCAAGAGCCGTCCAGATTGCTTTTGAGCCTCAGCTGCACAGAAATGTGGAAGCCTATATGGATGATATAGTGGTCAAAAGCAAAGACAGGGCTACTTTGGTTCAAGATCTAGAAGAAACTTTTGTAAATCTGCGCAAGATCAACCTGAAGCTCAACCCCGAGAAGTGCGTGTTTGGAGTTCCCTCCGGCAAACTTCTCGGGTTCTTTGTGTCTCAACGTGGAATTGAAGCCAATCCTGACAAGATCAAAGCCATTGAGCAAATTGAAGCACCGAAGCGCGTCAAGGATGTTCGACGACTTGCCGGCTGTGTTGCTGCCCTCAGTAGGTTTATCTCCAAGTCAGCTGAGCGCGCCCTACCATTTTTCAAAATCTTAAAAAAGGCAGGTCCATTGAAATGGACTCCGGAGGCGGAGGCGGCGCTGCAAGACTTGAAGAGATACCTCTCCTCTCCTCCAATACTTGTCGCGCCTAAACCACAAGAGAAGTTGTTGCTGTATCTAGCGGCAACCAATCAAGTGGTTAGTGCTGCGCTGGTAGCGGAGAGAGAGGTGGATGAGGAGGCAGTAACTGCGGCAAGCACGACCAGCGACAAGCTGGGGGCAACAAGTTTTGCTGCCAACAAGGATTCGTCTGCGCAGTCAGGTGAAGTGATACAAAAGAAGAAAATGGTGCAGCGCCCGGTCTACTTTGTGAGCTCTCTTCTGCAGGGAGCTAGGTCAAGGTATTCTGGTGTGCAGAAGCTGCTTTTCGGCCTTCTCATGGCCTCGAGAAAGCTGTGCCATTATTTTCAAGCACATGAAGTTACCGTCATCACTCGCTTCCCGCTGAAAAGGATTTTGCAAAATCCAGAAGCGACGGGCAGGATTGTCGAGTGGGCGTTGGAGTTGTCGAGCTTTGGCCTCAAGTTTGAGAGTACATCAACCATACAGAGCCGAGTTTTGGTAGAGTTTGTCGCAGAATGGACACCAACGCCAGACGAAGAAATCCCAGAGATGACTCTCCCCGGCAAGGAGACAAGCAAAGAGTGGCTTATGTACTTTGATGGTGCCTTTTCGCTGCAAGGCGCCGGTGCTGGCGTACTGCTTGTCGCACCCACCGGAGAGCACCTCAAGTACGTGGTCCAAATGCACTTTCCCAAGGAACAGGCGACGAATAATACTGCAGAATATGAGGGGTTGCTTGCCGGTCTCAGGATCGCGGCAGACCTTGGGATCAAGAAGCTTATTGTCAGGGGAGATTCGCAGCTTGTCGTCAGGCAAGTGAACAAGAACTACCAATGCCCATTGATGGAAGCTTATGTAGATGAGGTGAGGAAGTTGGAAGAATGCTTTGACGGCCTACAAATGGAGCACGTCCCACGTGCTGAGAATGACATTGCCGATGGTTTGTCAAAGCGCGCCGCACTCAAATTGCCTGTGGAGCCAGGCACTTTTGTGCTCCAACTAACTCAGCCATCCGTGACGCCATCAGTAGGGCAAGGCAGGAAGAGGAAGTTGGCTTCTGGCGACTACTTCCCGGCAGAGCTCCCCGAAGCCGCCGGCGAGAATGCTGCCAAAGCCAGCGCCAAAGATTCAGAGGGGCAACTTGCTCCGACAAGGCCTCGCGCTCTTGTCGTTGAAGCGGGTGCTCCTAGGCTAGAGGCAAAGGGGCAACTTGCTCCGACAAGACTTCAGGTCCTTGTCGTTGAAGCAGGCGCTCCTGATCGAAGCGCTGAGGAGCAAGATGCTCCGACGAGGCCTTGGGCTTCCGTCGTTGAAGCAACTGCTCCCGACAAGCTTGTTGAAGGACAGCACGCTCCAGCAGGGCCCCAGGCTCTTGTCATTGAGGCGGCTGTTCCCGCCAAGCTCGTCGGGGAACGGCAGGCTCTGGTAGAGCGACGAGCTCTTCCCGTAGGGCCTGATGTTCCCGCAGCAGAAGAAATGCCTTTAGTCCTCGTTGTCGAGCCACAGGCTCCAGCGTGGGCGCAGCAGATCGTCCGTTTCCTTCAGACAGGAGAACTTCCCGAAGAGCAGGAAGAAGCGGAGAAAGTAGCCCGACGGTCCAATATGTATCAATTTGTCGATGACATGCTGTGCAGAAAAAGACCAAACGGTGTGAAATTGAAGTGTATTCCCAGGGAAGAAGGACAGGAGCTGTTGGCGGAGATTCATGGAGGCATATGTGGTCACCACATATGGTCAAGAGCCCTTGTTGGAAAGGCTTTCCGGCAAGGTTTCTTTTGGCCCACCGCCCTCCAGGATGCAACTGCACTAGTAACCAAGTGTGAAGCGTGCCAGTTTCATTCCAAGCAGATTCATCAGCCAGCTCAAGCTCTCCAGACAATCCCTCTCTCCTGGCCATTTTCGGCCTGGGGGCTCAACATCCTCAGCCCCTTTCCCCGTGCCACCGGGGGCTTCGAGTACTTGTATGTGGCCATCGACAAGTTTACGAAGTGGCCAGAAGTGGAAGCAGTGAGGAAGGTGACAGCATAATCAGCCATCAAGTTCTTCAAGGGAATTATCTGTCGCTTTGGTGTTCCTAACAGGATCATCACCGACAACGGTACCCAGTTCACGAGCCACGCCTTCATGCAGTATGTCGAAGACCTTGGCGCCAAGGTCTGTTTCGCTTCTGTTGCTCACCCCCGAAGCAATGGTCAAGCTGAAAGGGCAAATGCCGAAGTGCTGCGTGGGCTCAAGACGAGAACTTTCGACAGGCTGCGTAAGTGCGGCAAAAACTGGATCGAGGAGCTGCCAGTGGTTCTTTGGTCGATCAGGACGACGCCAAATCGAGCTACTGGCCAGACGCCTTTTGCTCTAGTTTATGGAGCAGAGGCAGTTCTCCCCACGGAACTCGTATACGGGTCACCTCGAGTGCTCGCTTATGATGAGCTTGAGCAAGAGCAACTGCGGCAAGATGACGCTGTGCTCCTCGAGGAGGATCGTCTTCAGGCTGCTGTGAGAGCTGCTCGCTACCAGCAAGCTTTGCGTCGCTACCATAGCCGCAAAGTTAATGCCAGAAGTCTCGAGGAAGGCGACCTTGTTCTTCGGCGCGTTTAGTCGGCCAAGAATTCAAACAAGTTGACGTCAAAGTGGGAAGGCCCTTATCGGGTGAAACGGGTCACCAGGCCCGGCGCTGTCCGCCTGGAGACCGGGGATGGCATTCCAGTGATCAATTCCTGGAACATTGAGCATCTCCGTAAGTTTTTTCCATAAGGCGCGGTTGCCGGGCCCTTCCCCGGCAACCACCTTTTGTACAAGTCTTGCCGCTGTTGCATGTAATCCTTTGTACAAAGCCAGGCGCAGACCCTGTGCATACATAAAGCTTTTGTATTTCGTAGTTTTTGACGATTTCATGTTTACTTTTATTTTGCATGATTATCTGACATACTGTGCAGTACAGCCTGCCCGGTAAGCATTAACGAGCCGCCAAGCTCCTATATCTTTATTTTCTCTTCTTTCTTTTTTCTCAAAAAGACAGAAGCTTCCCTCGCGCACAAGTTTGCCGGGGGGATGGGATAATGATATGGACCAGGCGTCGTTCAAAGAAACTTTGCCTTGCCGGGTAGAAGGCAGCGGCAAGCAGTGACAAGACCTTGCCGCGGAGAGATCAGCGACAAAGCTAAGTGCCAAAGTTTGAATAACCAAATTCTTTTTTATTCTCAAGGTTATTTTCCTTGAACGGTACTACTCTTTGTATGGAAAACCTGTGCGCGACGGAACCTAAGCGTAATCGGTCGCGCCCTTACCTTGTTTCGAGTCCGCTCAACAACCTAAGTGGCCGCACTGAGCGCGACAAGGTTGCTTGCCGGCAGCAGCACCGCCAGCAGGCTGCTGGAGTCCCGTACCCAGCGCTCGCAGCGATGGTGCGCGCACCGGCAAGTTTCCTATAAGCGTAGGGCAAGTACACATAAAGAAAGAAATTGCTCAAGGGAGATGACATGCATTAACTTCAAAATATTGCATGTTATATTACAAGATAAGTTGTCGCGGCTTAAACAGATTGTTCTTTAACATGTCTAGCGGCGGCAAGGAGGGAGAAGAATGGGCTCTCTAATTGCGGTGCTCGCCTTCGACTCTTTGGATTTGGTCCACCCTCTCCACGATGGGCGCGACAAGGGCCTCTAGTGGTGCGGGGTCGTATCCCTTCGGCAAGCTTTTGAAGATGTTGCTGAAGTCGACGCCCGGGTTTCTGTATGCTATCTTCACCAGCAACCTCCGGAGAACTCCCCGGCAAAGCCTGCGTGACTCGTCGGCCAGTTGAGCCTTGTGATTGACTTGGAGCTGTTGGAGTGCTTCTACTACTCTGTCGAAGAACTCGGCTAGCTTGACGCTAGTTTGCGTGTTCTTGTCGGTGGAGTACCCGAAGTCCGGAACCTTCAGGGCAGTCAGCTCCTTGTCGATGTCCTCGGCTGCGCTGGCAAGCCTGTCTGTGAAGATCCCCACGTTATCCCTGAACTTCTTGTGGGTTGCAATAGCGTCTTGAAGCAGACCCTTCTCCTTCTGGAGCTCTGCCATTAGAAGCCCTTCGCGCTTTCTGGTGGTGTCGAGCGTCTCCTTCAGCGTGGTCAGTTTCAGCTTCAGGTCTGATCTGGAGTCATTGGCGGCAGCAAGCAGATTGTTCTTCTTGGCTATGGTAACTTGCATCTCCTCCAAAGTGTGGGTCACCTTTGCCCTCTCACTTTCGAGCGTTGAGAGCTTGTCACCGTTTGCCTTGAGGGCGGCCTCTAGTCTTGCCACTTTCTCCTCCGTTTCCTTCCTGTTCACTTCTGCAGCAGCGACGGTGTTGGTGGCCTCCACCAACTTGCTGGCGTACTCTTGGGCCAAGGCTTCGATTTCCTTCTGGTGTTTTTGTGCCTGCCCCTGGGTCCGCTCTACGACAAGTCTTGCCACCTCCTCGCCTTTCTGTCGGAGGGTTTTGGCAAGTTTCCTCTTGCGCTCGGCAAGTTCTTCTTCGTGGGCATCAAGGTCCACCTTCCGCTGGTTCAGATCGCCGGCCCGAGCAGATAACTCCTTGGCGGTCTCCTCCTGTTTTTGTTCAATGTCTTGCTTCATCAGGAGGAGGGCCTGCCGTTCTTCGGCCAGCTGTGCCCGCTTGGCCTCTAACGCATTAAGAGATCGCGCGCGGACATCCGCCAAGATCTCCGCACGCCTCAACATGTCAGCTTCGGCCTTCTCGATAAGCGCCTCCCTGGAAGCTAGCTTCTCCCGTCGGGCGCGATGAAGATTCAGCAGCTTTTGGAGCAGTTGCTCCTCTTCAGACGTGCTGCTGCTGCTGGCGCCTGGCGCATCCACAAGCTGGAGCCCGGCAGCGACAAGGATCTCCTCGTCCACAACATCCTCCTCGGTTGACGCTCTGGAGCCCACCGTCCAGGGGAGGCTGACGTAGACGTTCTCGCCGACCCGGATGTATTTGCTTGGCGGAGGCGAGTTGGGTCCTGCCGCCTCGTCAGTGGTTGAGGGACCCGTGGTCGGAGTAGCGCCTGGCGCTCCTGTGGCCTCAGGGCCGTCAGTACGACCACCGGCTCCCTCGCCGGCCTCCTCAGCAGCCTTCTGGACGGCCTCAGCTTCAGCAGCCTTGGCGGCTTCATCGGTGGGCGCCTTGGCGGTATTATCCTCGGCGGCCTTGCCGGCCTCTTCGGAAGCCCTGGCAGCCTCTTCGTCGGCAAGCTTGTCGGCTGCCAGCTTGTCGGCCTTGGCAGCGGCGGCCTTGGCGGCCTCGTCGTCGACGGCCCCTGCGGTGTTCTCCTCGGCAGAAGAGTCAATGTTCATTGGCTCCACCGAGGAGGGCTCTGCCAACCCGAGAAGTAAAGCAAAAGGAGCTTCAGGAAGAAATTCAAGAAGCCAAAAGAAAGAAAGCAGAAAGAGTTTTGCGGCAAGTGGGTTTACCCGTGTTGAGCTCAGGAGCGGTGGGCTCCCCTCCCCCGTCAACGTTTGTCGTTGGGGTGGGGTCGCCAGCGCTGGTGCTTAGCGCTTCGGCGCTTGCCGGCTCCTCTTCGTGGCTCGGCTCACTAGTGGGAGCCCTTACCGGAGATCTTCTCCTTGGCGGAGTGGTCGAGGGGGGTGGTACTTCTGGAGCACCTTCAGATGGCTCCACTTGCTGCTCCTCTCCTACACGCCCAAAGATGTCAGTAACAAAATGCTTGTTCCTCAGCGACCGCCAGCGAAAGGTAGTTGAAATACTTACGCTGGGGGCTGCGCTGGGGGCTGCAACGAGGGCTGGGCTCCGAGCTGGCCGGGACGGTCTCAAACGCTCTCCCGGTGGTTGCCGTGGGCTCATCTTCGACGACCACCACGGTCTTGCTCGTCGAGACCTTAGCTCTCTTCCTTGTCCTCTCCGCCAAAGTTTCCTCCCTGCGGAAGCAAGACCGGAGCGCGACAAGTGAGGACAGAAACAAAACCTTACAAAGATTGAGGGTCGCGGCAAGGGAACTTACTCTTCCTCGTCGTCCTCTTCGCTGAGGGCGGAAAAATCAAAGTCCGCCTCCGTGTGAGGAGGGGGAGGAGGGGGAGCTGGGCTCCTTGGCCGCTTGCCGGGGGTAGTAGCAGCGGTCTTCGATGACCCTGCTCCAGTTGCCGGGGCCGCGTGAGACACTCCCGCAGCACCAGCCCTTGCCGCGGTCGAGCGCGTCGAACGGCGCTCCGGCGGTTGTTGAACTTCTTGCCGCTCAGCCACTTTGCCAAGCCTGCGAAGGCGTTTCCTCCTCAGAGAGGCTAGGGACTCTGACTGCGGTGGGCTTTCGGTGCCCTCCTCGGAAAAGGAGCCCTCATCCTCCGAGCTGCCTGACTCGTCGGCAGGCTGGCTTGGCCCGACATCCTTGCCGGGTGCGGCGAGCTCGCCCTTCCCGGCAAGCATCCCCTGCTCGGCAAGGCTCTCCTTTTGTGCCTCGTCGAGCTCCGCCAAAGTATAACCAAAATCGCCAGCTTCCCTGGCGAGCCTGTCCTCCTCCACTCTTCGAGCAATGAATTCTATTTCTTGCTCAGTGGTGTTGCGGACGAGCCACTCTTCCACCCGGACCTGCTTTTCGACCGTGGAGTCAAAGAATCGCCGCACGTCTTCTTCGAGCGGCACGTCCCAAGTTGCTTCAACGCTGTGCGCATTGCAGAGCGGCATCATAGCGATGATTGCACTCAATGCGGAGTTGTTGCAAAGAGGCACGATGTGCTTCGGCAGCGTGAACGCCTTGTCGCGCTTTTCTAGATCTGTCTCTTGCTTGAACAGTTCTCGCATGAAAAAGTCGTGCTGCAGAACTGTGAAGTTGTTGATCAGTCCAGGGCGCAGCCGCATGATATCGGCTGGGTTCTTCCAATCAGAGGCCGGCCTTCCTCTCTGCTGCAGAGGAGCAATGCGGCGGCGGAGGAAGTCTGCGCCAACCATCCCTATGGTGAGCCCGGCCTCCCTGAGCCGTATGATCCTGGCAGCGGCAATCTCCAGCTTTTTGTCCTGGGGATCCAGATCGCTCCAGTCTGTGCCACGCGCCGCTGGGGTCTTGCGAAGCTCACAGTATGGTGGCGGATCCTCGTCAATGATCCAACACCATTCAGACCGGATTTCTCCCCATCTTGGGCGGAGATCCCCCTTCAGATAATGCTCCTTGGCGCCCAATCTTGAAACGAACGAGACGCCAACAGTGAGAGGCTCCTCCTTTTCAGCACGGGGAGTGAAGTAATGCCTGAACAGCGCGGTGTTGGGTGCGACGCCGACGAAGTTCTCGCACAGATGCGCAAATATTGCCATGGTGGATACGGCATTCGGTGTGAGATCCAGCAGACGGAGGTTGAAGGTGTACATGACGTCGCTGAAGAAATCCGAATACGGTGGGCAGAGCCCGCACCAAAAGTAGCAAGCGAAGAAGGGGTACTTGCTCACTTCGCTCTCGTCGGTGGCTGGGCGGACGCGGGTGGCCGGATGCGCCTTGGTCCTCGCAGCCCACATGCCTTGGAACTTGGCCTTCAGATCCGCCCCCGTGAGCGTCGGAGCGAAGAGCGCGTACTTCTGCCTCTTCATCTGCGCCTGGGTCTCCGTCCTTGAGGACTTCCCCGTCTTCCCCTTTTCTCCTTTGGGAGGCATGGCGAAGGCGGAGCTGAGAACCGAGGGAGATGCGGACGCGCGCGGTGGCGGAGGATTGGGAAACCGCCTTTGTTTTAGAGCGGAGGAAGAAGAAGGCGGAGATTTGAAGATCGAGAATGGTGAGAGGGGTGTGCGAGTGCTCCTGCAGGTCCCTCCTTTTATGGGGAAAGATGCGGAACCATCCGCCCCTTCGTCATTCGAGATAACTGCGCACGCTTCCCACGCTCCGCATTCAACGCGCGACGCGTGGGAAAGCGTGCAATTAAACAGCATAGAGACGTTTCGGCTTATCCCAGCCACGCGTGCCCGTGCACTGTTTGGGCCTGGCCCAACAACGCCCGGCACCGTGTGTGGCCCAGGCCCAGGGGCTCCTGTCGGTGTACTAGAATAGGGGTACCCTAGTACCCCGTACTTGTGCACGGGCAGTAGTAGCATCCCGCGGCCAGGCTTGCGGGAGGACAGCCAGAGAGAAGCTCAAGATTATTAAGCCATTCAAGAACAAAGTATACAAAGCAAGAGTTAAGGCCCCGGCAAGAGGAGCTTGCCGGGAGGGACAGCTGAGGCCCAGCCTGGGCATTGCTGAAGCAGAGTACTTGCCGCGGCAAGGTACTTGCCCCGGCAAGTCATTGGCTGCGACAAGGTATTGGCTGCGGCAAGGTATTGGCTGCGGCAAGATAGCGGCTGCGGCAAGGTACTTGCCCCGGCAAGTTACCTTGCACGGCAAACTATGGGCTGCGCCAAGCTGTCAGGTGCGGCAAGGTCTTGCCGCGGCAAGCGTTACTGTACCACTGTGCTACTGTGCTGCTCCGGTGCCTCTGCCAGCGTGGCGCTCTGGGTCCTTCCAAGCGTGCGTGGCAGGGCACTGTGTAGACGGCGGTGCACTGTAGATAGCGGTGCAGCAGCAGGTGGGATAGGCTTTTCCCACGCCCACGACGTCCGGGTACATGTATCTGGACAGCAAAGGCATGGGCATTTAATGCCCTTGTCCCCTGCCGTCAGTGGTAGGTAGGTAGGACATGTCATCCTGGTAATAGTGGCCTTACTGTAGCAACTTTCCACCTCTACCTTTACTGTTTGCCACCTGTTGGAGACCCTTTTGTGCGTATAAAAGGAGGCCCATGGGCAACGTAAAAGGGAAGAAACAGAAAGAGGGAGAACTCCAGTATTGTACGCAGCAACTCGGTACTGTAGCGCTCCCTGAGCTAGAACAATCATACAGATAATAACCAAAAAGCAGGAGTAGGGTTTTACGCATCCGTGCGGCCCGAACCTGGGTAAATCTCTCTCGTGCACTGTCATGTTCTTCGCTAGATTTGCTCTTCGCGCGACCGTCTCTCCCTGCCGAACGTAAAGGGGTCCTTCTCTGGGTCCCATAGGTGATCGCGGATTCGTCCCCGACACGGCCGAGTGGTGATGAGGTGACCAACGAAGAGGCAACGCGCGGAGCGGCCGAGTGGTGATGAGGTGACCAACCAAGAGGCGACGCGCGGGGCGGCCGAGTGGTGATGAGGTGACCAACCAAGTGGCGACGCGCGGGGCGACCGAGTGGTGATGAGGTGACCAACCGAGAGGCAACGCGCGGAGCGGCCGAGTGGTGATGAGGTGACCAACCGAGAGGCGACGCGCGGCGCAGCCGAGTGGTGATGAGGTGACCAACCGAGTGGCGACGCGCGGGGCGGCCGAGTGGTGATGAGGTGACCAACCGAGAGGCGACGCGCGGGGCGGCCGAGTGGTGATGAGGTGACCAACCGATAGGCGACGCGCCGAGCGGCCGAGTGGTGAGGAGTGACCACCAAGAGGCGATGCGCGGGGCGGCCGAGTGGTGATGAGGTGAACCAACCGAGTGGCGACGCGCGGGGCGGCCGATGTGATAGGTGACCAACCAGAGGGGCGAGGCCGGGCTGCCGAGGGTGATGAGGTGACCAACCAAGTGGCGACGCGGGGGGGGCGGCCGATTGGTGATGAGGGTGGACCAACCGAGAGGCGACGCGGGGGCGGCCGAGTGGTGATGTTGACCAACCAAGTGGCGACGCCGGGCGGCCGGTGGTGATGAGTGACCAACCGAGTGGCGACGCGCGGGGCGGCCGAGTGTGATGAGGTACCACCAAGAGGCGATGCGCGGGGGCGCCCGAGGTATAGGTGGCCAACCAGTGGCGACGCGCGGGGCGCCGAGTGGTGATGAGGTGACAAACCAAGAGGCGCCCATGGGGCGGCCGGATGGTGATGAGGTGACCAACCAAGTGGCGACGCACGGGGCGGCCGAGTGGTGATGAGGTGACCAACCGAGAGGCGACGAGCGCGGCGGCCGAGTGGTGATGAGGTGACCAACCGAGTGGCGACACGCGGGGCGCCGAGTGGTGATGAGGTGACCACCGAGTGGCGACACGCGGGGCGGCCGAGTGGTGATGAGGTGACCAACCAAGAGGCGACGCGCGGGCGGTGAGTGGCCACCGCGGGCGGGCTGAGTGTGATGATGTGACCAACCAGTGGCACGCGCGGGCGGCCGATGGTGATGAGGTGACCAACCCGTGGCGACCGCGGGGGCTCTGTGTGTGATGAGGTGACCAACCAAAGGCGAGCGCGGCAGCCGAGTGTGTGATGAGTGACCACCAGTGGCGACGCGCGGGCGCGGTGTGGTGATGAGGTGACCAACCAAGAGGCGACGCCGGGCGCGGCCGAGTGGTGATGAGGTGACCACCAAGAGGCGACGCGCGGGGCGGCCGAGTGGTGTGGAGGTGACCAACCAAGAGGCACGCGCGGGGCGGCCGAGTGGTGATGAGGTGACCAACCAATGGCGACGCGCGGGGCGGCCGATGGTGATGAGGTGACCAACCGAGTGGCGACGCGCGGGGCGGCCAGTGTGATAGGTGACCAACCGAGTGGCGACGCGCGGGCGTCCGAGTGGGGTGATGAGGTGACCAACCGAGAGGCGACGCGCGGGGCGGCCGAGTGGCGACGCGCTGGGCGGCCGAGTGGTGATGAGTACCAACCGAGTGGCGACGCGGCGGGCGGCCCGAGTGGTGATGAGGTGACCAACAAGTGGCGACGCGCGGGGCGAACCGAGTGGTGATGAGGTGACCAACGAAGAGGCGACGCGCGGGGCCGGCCGGTGGTGATGAGGTGACCAACCAAAGGCGACAGCGGCGGCGATGGTGATGAGGTGACCAACCGAGTGGCGATCCGGGCCCGACTGGTGATGATGTGACCAACCGAGTGGCGAAGCGCGGGGCGGCCGAGTGGTGATGAGGTGACCAGCCGAGTGGCGATGCGCGGGGCGGCCGAGTGGTGATGAGGTGACCAACCAAGAGGCGACGCGCGGGGCGGCCGAGTGGTGATGAGGTGACCAGCCAAGAGGCGACGCGTGGGGCGGCCGAGTGGTGATGAGGTGACCAACCAAGAGGCGACGCGCGGGGCGGCCGAGTGACGAAGACGTGTCTCGCCGAGTGGCGATGCGCGGAGCTGCCAAGTGACGAAGACGTGTCTCGCCGAGTGGCGATGCGCGGAGCTGCCGAGTGATGACGACACGTCCAGTAGAGTGACGGCGCGCGGGGCGGCCGAGTGACGAAGACGTGTCTCGCCGAGTGGCGATGCGCGGAGCTGCCGAGTGAGGACGACGCGTCCAGTAGAGTGATGGCGCGCGGGGCGGCCGAGTGACGATGGAGCGTCCGGCTGAGTGGCGATGTGCGGGATGGCCAAGTGACGAAGACGGGTCTCGCCGAGTGGCGATGCGCGGAGCTGCCATGTGATGACGACGCGTCCAGTAGAGTGACGGCGCGCGGGGCGGCCGAGTGTCGATGGAGCGTCCGGCTGAGTGGCGATGCGCCGGGCGGCCAAGTGACGAAGACGTGTCTCGCCGAGTGGCTATGCGCGGAGCTGCCGAGTGATGACGACGCGTCCAGTAGAGTGACGGCGCGCAGGGCGGCCGAGTGTCGATGAAGCGTCCGGCTGAGTGGCGATGCGCGGCGGCCAGTGACGAGACGTTCTCGCCAGTGGCGATGCGCGAGAGCTCCGAGTTGACGACGCGTCCAGTAATACGGCGCGCTGGGGTCGGCCGAGTGATGAGAGGTGACCACCGAGTGGCGACACGCGGGGCGCCGAGGTGGTGATGATGGTGACCAACCGGAGTGGCGACGCGCGGGGCGGCCGGGGGGTGTGGATGAGGGTGACCAACCAAGAGGCGACGCGCGGGGCGGCGCCGAGTGGTGATGAGGTGACCAACCAAGTGGCGACGCGCTGGCGGCCGAGTGGTGATGAGGTGAACAACCAAGAGGCGACGCGCGGGGCGGCCGAGTGGTGATGAGTGACCAACCGATAGGCACGCGCCGAGCGGCCGAGTGTGTGATGTGACCAACCAAGAGGCGATGCGCGGGGCGGCCGAGTGGTGATGAGGTGACCAACCGAGTGGCGACGCGCGGGGGCGGCCGATGGTGATGAGGTGACCAACCAAGAGCGACGCGCGGGGCGGCCGAGTGGTGATGAGGTGACCAACCAAGTGGCGACCGCGGCGGGGCCATTTGATGAGGTGACCACCGAAGGCGACCCCGGCCCGTGATATAGGTGACCAACCAAGTGGCGCCGCGGGGCGGCCGAGTGGTGATGAGTGTGACCAACCGAGTGGCGACGCGCGGGGCGGCCGGTGGTGATGAGGTGACCAACCAAGAGGCGATGCGCGGGGCGGGCCGAGTGGTGATGAGGTGGCCAACCGAGTGGCGCGCGCGGGCGGCCGATTGGTATGAGGTGACCAACCAAGAGGCGACGCATGTGGCGGCCGAGTGGTGATGAGGTGACCAACCAAGTGGCGACGCACGGGCGGCGCATGGTGATGAGGTACCACCGAGAGGCGATGAGCGGGGGGCGCGAGTGGTGATGAGGTGACCAACGCGAGTGGCGCCACGCGGGCGCCGAGTGTGATGAGTGACCAACCGAGTGGCGACACGCGGGCGGCCGAGTGGTGATAGGTGACCAACCAAGCGGCGACGCGCGGCGCGTGATTGGCGACGCGCGGGGCGGCCGAGTGGTGATGAGGTGACCAACCGAGTGGCACGCGCGGGGCGGCCGAGTGGTGATGAGTACCAACCAAGGGCGACGCGAGGGGCGGCCGTGTGGTGATGAGGTGACCAACCAAAGCGACGCGCGGGGCAGCCGAGTGGTGATGAGGGACCAACCAAGTGGCGACGCGCGGGGCGGCCGTGTGGTGATAGGTGACCAACCAAGAGGCGACGCGCGGGGCGGCCGAGTGGTGATGAGGTGACCAACCAAGAGGCGACGCGCGGGGCGGCCGAGTGGTGATGAGCTGACCACCAAGAGGCGACGCCGGGGCGGGCCGGTGGTTGATGAGGTGACCAACCAAGTGGCGACGCCGGGCGGCCCGAGGTGATGAGGTGACCAACCGAGAGGCGACGCGCGGGGCGGCCGAGTGGTGATGGGTGACCACCGGTTGCCGCGCCGGGGCGCCGGTGTAAGGTGACCAACCGAGAGGCACGCGCGGGGGCGGCCGGTGGCGACGCGCTGGCGGCCGAGTGGTGATGAGGTGACCAACCGAGCGACGCGCGGGGCGGCCGACGCTTGTGATGAGTGACCAACCAAGTGGCGACGCGCGGGGCACCGATTGGTGATGAGGTGACCAACCAAGAGGCGACGCGCGGCCGGCCGAGTGGTGATGAGGTGACCAACCAAAAGCGACACGCGGCGGCCGAGTGGTGATGAGGTGACCAACCAGTGGCGACGCGCGGGGCGCCGACTGGTGATGATTACCAACCGAGTGGGAAGCGCGGGGGCGCCGAGTGGTGATAGGTGAACCAGCCGAGTGGCGATGCGCGGGGCGGCCGAGTGGTGATTAGGTGACCAGCCAGAGGCGCGCGCGGGGCGGCCGAGTGGTGATAGGTGACCAGCCAAGAGGCGACGCGTTGGGGCGGCCGAGGTGATGAGGTGACCAACAGAGCGACGTGCGGGGCGGCCGAGTGACGAAGACGTGTCCCGCCGAGTGGCGATGCGCGACTGGCCAGGACGAAGACGTGTCTCGCCGAGTGGCGATGCGCGGAGCTGCCGAGTGATGACGCACGTCCTAGAGTGACGGCGCGCGGGCGGCCGAGTGACGAAGACGTGTCCGTCGCCGAGTGGCGATGCGCGGAGCTGCCGAGTGAGGACGACGCGTCCAGTAGAGTGATGGCGCGCGGGCCCATGACGATGAGCTTCCGGCTGATGGTCGATGTGCGGGATGGCCAAGTGACGGAACGGGTCTCGCCGAGTGGCGATGCGCGACTGCCATGTGATGACACGCGTCCAGTAGAGTGACGGCGGCGCTGGGGCGCAGTGTCGATGGACGTCCGGCGAGTGGCGATGCGCCGGCGCGGCCAAGTGACGAAGACGTGTCTCGCCGAGTGCTATGCGCGAGCTGCCGAGTGAGACGACGCGTCCAGTAGAGTGACGGCGCCAGGGCGGGGGCATTTCGAGACAGTCCCTGAGTGGCGATGCGCGGGGCGGCCAAGTGACGAAGACGTGTCTCGCCGAGTGGCGATGCGCGGAGCTGCGAGTGATGACGATGCGTCCAGAAAGTGACGGCGCGCGGGCGGCCGAGTGATGATGAGGTGACCAACCGAGTGGCGACGCGTCGGGGGCGGCCGAGTGTGATGAGGTGACACCCGAGAGGCCGACGCGCGGGGCGGGCGAGTGGCGTACGCGCTGGGCGGCCGAGTGGTGATGAGGTGACCAACCTGGTTCGACGCGCGGGCGCCGGGTGATGAGGTGACCAACCAGTGCGACGCGCGGGCCCGAGTGGTGATGAGGTGACCACAAAGGCGACGCGCGGCGGCCGATGGTGATGAGTGCCAACCAAAGGCACACGCGGGCGGCCGAGTGGTGTGAGGTGACCAACCGAGTGGCGACGCCGGGGCGGCCGAGTGGTGATGAGGTGACCAACCGAGTGGCAGAAGCGCGGGCGGCGCGAGTGGTGATGAGGTGACCAGCCAGTGGCGATCGCGGGCCCGATGGTGATGAGGTGACCAACCAAAGAGCGACGCCGGGCGGCCGAGTGGTGATGAGGTGACCACCAAGAGGCGACGCGGTGGGGCGGCCGAGAAGGTGATGAGGTGACCAGCCAAGAGGCGACGTGCGGGGCGCGCCGAGTGACGAAGACTTTCTCGCCGAGTGGCGATGCGCGGAGCTGCCAAGTGACGAAGACGGTCTCGCGCGGAGTGGCGATGCGCGAGCGCCGAGTGATGACGACACGTCCAGTTAGAGTGACGGCGCGCGGCGGCCGAGTGACGAAGAACGTGTCTCGCCGAGTGCGATGCGCGGAGCTGCCGATAGGACGACGCGTCCAGTAGAGTGATGGCGCGGGGCGGCCGGTGACGATGGGCGTCCGGCTGAGTGGGCGATGCGGGATGGCCAGTGACGAAGACGGGTCTCGCCGAGTGGCGATGCGCGGAGCTGCCATGTGATGACGACGCGTCCAGTAGAGTGACGGCGCGCGGGGCGGCCGAGGGTCGATGGAGCGTCCGTCGAGTGGCGATGCGCGGGCGTCCAATGACAAACTCTCGCCGAGTGGCTATCGCGACTGCCGAATACACGCGTCCAGTAGAGTGACGGCGCGCAGGGCGGCCGAGTGTCGATGAAGCGTCCGGCTGAGTGGCGATGCGCGGGGCGGCCAAGTGACGAAGACGTGTCTCGCCGAGTGGCGATGCGCGGAGCTGCCGAGTGATGACGACGCGTCCAGTAAAGTGACGGCGCGCGGGGCGGCCGAGTGATGATGAGGTGACCAACCGAGTGGCGACGCGCGGGGCGGCCGAGTGGTGATGAGGTGACCAACCGAGAGGCGACGCGCGGGGCGGCCGAGTGGCGACGCGCTGGGCGGCCGAGTGGTGATGAGGTGACCAACCGAGTGGCGACGCGCGGGGCGGCCGAGTGGTGATGAGGTGACCAACCAAGTGGCGACGCGCGGGGCGACCGAGTGGTGATGAGGTGACCAACCAAGAGGCGACGCGCGGGCCGGCCGAGTGGTGATGAGGTGACCAACCAAAAGGCGACACGCGGGGCGGCCGAGTGGTGATGAGGTGACCAACCGAGTGGCGACGCGCGGGGCGGCCGAGTGGTGATGAGGTGACCAACCGAGTGGCGACGCGCGGGGCGGCCGAGTGGTGATGAGGTGACCAGCCGAGTGGCGACGCGCGGGGCGGCCGAGTGGTGATGAGGTAACCAGCCGAGTGGCGATGCGCGGAGCGGCCGAGTGGTGATGAGGTGACCAACCAAGAGGCGACGCGCGGGGCGGCCGAGTGGTGATGAGGTGACCAACCAAAAGGCGATGCGCGGGGCGGCCGAGTGGTGATGAGGTGAACCAACCAGAGGCGACGCCGGGGCGCCGGTGGCGATGTGCGGAGCTGCCAGGTGGACGAAGACGTGTCGCCCGAGTGGCGATGCGCGAGCTGCCGAGTGATGACGACACGTCCAGTAGAGTGACGGCACGCGGGGCGGCCGAGTGACGAAGACGTGTCTCGCCGAGTGGCGATGCGCGGAGCTTCCGAGTGATGACGACGCGTCCAGTAGAGTGATGGCGCGCGGGATGGCCGAGTGACGATGGAGCGTCCGGCTGACTGGCGATGTGCGGGACGGCCAAGTGACGAAGACGGGTCTCGCCGAGTGGCGATGCGCGGAGCTCCCGTGTGATGACGACGCGTCCAGTAGAGTGACGGCGCGTGGGCGGCCGAGTGTCGGAAGCGTCCGCTGAGTGGCGATCGCGGGGGCGGCCAGTGACGAAGACTGGTCTCTCCATTGAGCTATTCGCTGATCTGGCCGAGTGATGACGACGCATCCAGTAGAGTGACGGCGCGCGGGGCGGCCGAGTGTCGATGAAGCGTCCGGCTGAGTGGCGATGCACGGGGCGGCCTAGTGACGAAGACGTGTCTCGCCGAGTGGCGATGCGTGGAGCTGCCGAGTGATGACGACGCGTCCATTAAAGTGACGGCGCGCGGGGCAGCCGGGTGTCGATGGAGCGTCCGGCTGGGTGATGAAGAGGTGTTTCTTCGCAGGTCGGGCAGATGCAGTCGCGGTGTGCGAAAACAAGTTGATGAAGATGCGTCCGAGTGAGCAAATCTTGTCCGAGTTAACGCTGGTGGGAGTAGTGGTCGTGCACGCGGGACGTGACCATCGCCCGACTTCCGGACATGTCGGGCCCCAAGTCGAGCAGTCGGTGCCGGAGTGAGGATTTGCCGAGTGCCCGCGCCACGTCAGGTAGTCGGAGCCGGTGGGAGAATTTGCCGAGTGCCCGCCCCACGTTAGGTAGTCGGAGCCGGTGGGAGGAGCGGCATTGCCGGTTGATCCGAGCAAGACACCCCCGAGCGCCCGCACTGTCCGCTCCAACGCAGCGGGAGCGCTAGAGACGAAGCGATCATCTTCAAGCTGCACGAAGACGAGGCGGTTGACTTGCCGCTGAACCATGCGTTCACGGAGCAACAAACCACCCAGTAATGAGGCGTGATCGTTTGGCTAATCAAAGCATTGAAGGAGTTGCCCACGTCCAGGCTCCGCATGCATGACCTACATGCAAGAGGCATTAATGCTAATTAGCAAGAGTTAAAACCCGGTTGGGCATGCAATGGACGTTTCCCTTTTGCCATGGGCTATTCACTGCACGTTGTTTATCACTGCGCCATGGGTCTTGCCGGACTCAATCTTGTGGCCGTCGAACTCGCTGGGGACGGGGCTGTCGAGGACACCGGAGAACAGCTCGGGAGCTTGATGTGGACGCTGCCGACATCGCGGTCGGGCTGCGGCTGCCGGAGCAGCATGTCGGCGGACACGACAACGCCGCCGGGCACGACCGACAGCTCAAGCTCGGGCTGCGGCCGCCGGAGTAGCATGCCGGCGGACACGACGACGCTGGCAGGCTCGACTGATCGCTTGAGGGCGTGCTCCTCGCGGAGCATCACTGCGACGGACACGACGCCAGCGGCGGGGACGATGAACAGCTCGAGGACGTGCTCGGTGCGGAGCAGCACACCGGCGGACACGATGAACCTGACTATGGCATTCCAGGTCGGGCTGTGCTCGCTGGAGTCGTGTGCGTGGGGCGCAGCTGACCGGATGAAGAGGGTCGGAGACGACGGGCGGACCGGGTCGACGATCCTACATGAGTAAAAGAACAACTCATTGTTAAATAATTTATTGTAAATACACTAGATAGAATGGATACTTCCCTGATCCTTTTGTTTGTGCGAATGGCGCGATGGCCAAAACTTCAGCCGCAAATTTCTCTGGCGATGGTCGATGATCCACCGTTGAAGATTGAAGAAAAAACCATTTGCACCATAGCTCAATAGACGCGATGCCCCATGGTGGGCGCCAACTGTCGTGGGAACAAATCCGACAGTACGAAGGGGGTAGGGTAAAGGAGCATGATCTATCAAGATGCAAATGGGTGACACGGTGGTTTTATCGAGTTCGGGCCTCTCACGGTGGAGATAACAACCCTACGTCTCGTGCTCCGGAGAGGCTTTGCTTTATCTGAGTATGTCTCCAGAGATTACAATGTATGTGAGCCAGAGGAGAGCGGATCCCCATGCCTGAGATAAGTCCGGAGACTAGAGAGAGAGAGAGGTAGCAGAAAAGAATCCCCCTAGTCTAGTGGTGAGGGGTGGCTTATATAGAGTGCGCCACCCCTTCACCTCCTATGTTACACGGTGGATCATCAATGCCATAATATCTGCTACTACGAAACCGCCACTATCAGAATGATGCTCCGATTGTTTTGTCGACTGTTTGGTCTTCGTATATCCGAGTGAGATCGGGTGCTCCGAGTGGAATGAGTTCGTCGAGTGGATGTAGGATCTTCCGAGTGAGCTGATTGTCGAGTGGCTCGTAAGCTTATGGTTACTTCAGTCGGAATCTTCCTTGTAATCTTGTAATCTTGCATGTCGTGTCTTCAGGTGGGGTGTGTAGGCCATGCTTAGGACCCTACCCCTAATACATATCCACATCAATGGACCCAGGGGTTGTTGCACCGACAGGAGCCCCCGGGCCTGGCACGGACGCGCCGCTGGGCATCGTCGGGGTAGGCCCTATCTAGTGCACAGGCAGAAATGTTAGGGCGGCTTCGCCCCTTGAGATCTTCTTTGCTTCTTCATTAACTTGAGCTCGGGTCAGTTTCCGGTTTTCCTGCGCGTCGCGCAGCGCCAATTGTATTGGGGCCATTCTTGTAATGGCACGTGAATGACTTTAACACACGGGCGGGTAACTGCCAATTCACCCTTCCCACCGTGCCCTTATCCTCAGCCACGTATGCTGCATGCATTGAGTGGGGTAGGTAATGGAGGCGCGTGGTGTGGGAGAGCATCAAAGCAGGGGCCCGATCTTCTTGGATTGGTGGAGGAGGACGGCGGGTACTCGTCGGGGAATCAGCCCCCACTCCCAGCTCGCCTATAAAAGGAGGAGCGGGGGAGGGGCGGAGGCACTCATCCACATTCCACTCCTCCTCCGCCTTCTGTTTCTTCTGAGTATGCTGAAAGGAAGAGCCTGGGGCCAGCCCCCGGGCCCCAGCTTGGAGTTGCTGACGATGTCGAATGTTCGTGCTGATGCTTGGGGAGTGAGTCTGGTCCGGTGCCGTGGGTTGCCGGTGGTCGCCATCCTGTTGTCGAGGTGTCCGGGGCTCTTGATGCTTGCCTAGGATGCAGTGTATGGGGCCCTTGGTAATCCCAACACTGCTCCTTCTAGCGGACCTCGTATTCCTCCTAAGGACGGCGATGTCTTCCTGCCCGCCAAGGTGGGGAGCGGCGCGCCTCGAGCGTCCTGCTCGTTGCAGTCGCTCGCCGTCTCTTCAGGGGAGGTGGCGGGCTGGGGGCCCGGCGTCTTCCTGGAGCGGTGTTGATGAAGATGAAGTTAGGGAAGACGGAGAGGCGGGAGGCAGACCGTCAGGTTGGAGTACGAGGGCACCGACGCGCTCGTCTCGTACTGACGTCCTGCCGCCTCGTCTTCTATTCTTCCCCTCCCCTTCCCGGCACCGTCATCACCAGGCTCTCGACCGCCGGGAGGGGGCCGCTCTCTTGGTGCCTTCGCCTCCTCCAGCAGTCTTCCATCCGAGCTCCGACGGTCTTCCCTGTCGGCGCTTGTGCTGGGGCTTTTAACTGGTCCTGGAGGTGGTGACTAGGGCACCGCCGAGCCGCTCCTTCTGTCCCCCTTCTTCGCAGCCTCGCCAGTCCCGATCTTGTCAGGCTGCACCCGGCAAGCCACGATGGGATCGGGGTGGGCTCCTGCTTGGGCAGTCCTCCCGAGCTCTCCTCTTCCCACTGCACTACCTGGGATAAAAAGGGACAGGGAGAGGAGTTTACGGGGCACTTATCTTTTTTTAGTCTTAAATCTGTAGGCACTTGCCAAATTTTAGTTCAAATAATGTAATCTCTTGTATCCATGTTTATGTTCCGTGAGACTTGTACTTGTTGATCAACATTTTAATGAAAAAGATAAGCTTGCCGGGCACTTGTGCATGTATGATATCCAAGCAGAGGTGAAACACCTCCATACTTTCACGTAAACAAGTAGGTCCCGGTAAGCTACCTTGCCGGCACCCCATAGGACTGCTGTCGTCAGGCCGAGCCTACCGGGCGCAGAACCTATTGGGAGAGACCAGCCCCCCCGCCAACCCTTTCAGCCAAAGGCCACCACGACCATCCTGACCGAAGCAATGTTCGTGCTAGTAGATGGGAGCACCTTTGTTTCCGAGGTGGCGAGGTTTTCGAATGCACAAGTCCTACTCACGGAACATGTATGGATAAGAGATGGAACTTATCTGTTTTGGCTTGCCAGAGATCGCAGTGTTGGCTTGTCTTCGCATCCTCTTCCAAGGACTAAGTCCACGGCAGGAGCCTGCAGTTTATGCAAATGAAGATGATGCCAGATGCAATCTATCTACATGACCATGCAACCTATCTACATGAATCATGCAATGCTTATGTATGCATGCAACTTGTCGGGGGCCCCCAGCGCTTCATTTATTTCTCAGTTGCTCAGGGTCTTCGCCTGGCTTTGTTCAAGGGGTTACATGCAGCTGAGGCAAGGCCTGTACAAAAGGGTGGCTGCCGGGCAGGGCCCGACAGCCGCGCCTTACGGGTAGAACTTGCGGAGATGCTCAATATTCCATGAGTTTTGCAATTGAATGCCATCTCCGGTCTCCAGATGGACTGCGCCAGGTCTGGTGACTCATACTACCCGGTAAGGGCCTTCCCTCTTCGGCGATAGCTTGTTTGTACCCTTGGCCGACTGAACGCGCCTAAGGACAAGGTCGCCTTCCTCAAAACACCGGGCATGAACCCTGCGGCTATGATAGCGACGCAAGGCTTGCTGATAACGTGCAGCACGCGTAGCAGCCCGGAGACGGTTCTCCTCGAGAAGCACGGCGTCGTCATGCATGTGCTGTTCCTGCGCTACTTAATTGTAGGCAAGCACTCGAGGTGACCCGTAAATGAGTTCTGTGGGGATAACTGCTTCTGCCCCATAGACTAGGGAGAAGGGAGTCTGCCCGGTAGCTCGGTTTGGTGTCGTTCTAAGGAACCAAAGAACCACCGGCAGCTCATTAATCCATTGCCTACCATGCTTCCGCAGCTTATCAAACGTTCTTGTCTTGAGTCCTCACAGCACTTCAGCGTTCGCCCTCTCAGCTTGTCCATTGCTTCTCAGATGTGCCACAGATGCAAATGAGATCTTGCTTCCGAGGGCATGAACATATTGCATGAAGGCGCTGCTCATGAACTGGGTGCCGTTGTCGGTGATGATCCGGGCAGGAACCCCAAAGCGGCACACCAATCCTTTCAAGAACTGTATAGCTGACTGAGCAGTCACCTTTCTCATGGCATCTACTTCTGGACACTTTGTAAACTTGTCAATTGCAACAAACAAGAATTCAAAGCCCCCGGCAGCTCGGGGGAAGGGGCCGAGGATATCGAGCCCCCAGACCGAAAACAGCCATGACAAAGGGATTGTCTGGAGTGCTTGGGCAGGTAGATGGATATTTTTGGAATGGAACTGACAGGCTTCACACTTGGTGACGAGCTCAACCACATCTTGGAGGGCTGTGGGCCAATAGAATCCTTGCCGGAATGCTTTCCCAACCAAAGCCCTTGATCCAATATGGGAGCCGCACATGCCTTTGTGTATCTCTGCCAGCAGTTCCTTTCCTCCTTCCCAGCAAATGCACTTCAATTTCACACCGTTGGGCCGTCTTCTGTATAGTGTGTCATCAACAAACTGATACATACTGGCCCTCCGGGCTACTCTTTCAGTTTCTTCCTGCTCTTCAGGAAGTTCTCCGGTTTGGAGGAAATGGACTATGTGC
Organism: Thinopyrum elongatum; assembly: GCA_011799875.1. NCBI lineage: Eukaryota > Viridiplantae > Streptophyta > Magnoliopsida > Poales > Poaceae > Thinopyrum > Thinopyrum elongatum. The sequence continues at coordinate 452,322,101 of CM022298.1, read as the reverse complement.
CTTGCCCAAGTTGGAGCCTGAGGCTCGGCAATGAGGACTAGCGGCACCTCCTCATTCGTGGGGGTGCATCCCTTGACTGCGGGGACCAATGGCCCGGCAGGAGGGTGCAGCCCGGCAAGTGAAGGGGAGTTGTTTCCGATAGGGTCCCTGCTAGGAGCCCCGGAAGGCTCTACTGGGAGAGGCTTACTGGAGTCCAATTTCCTCCTCTTTCGGGCCATTGTTGTCGGGGATAGGGAGGGCTGAGTAAGATGGAGAATAAAAGTCCCTGGTTCCACAGGAAGCTTCTGCGCAGCGCACTTTGACAGGTGATCAGCAATGCTGTTTTCCGCACGGGGTACGTGTTCTGTTTGCAACCCGTCAAAGTGCTCCTCCAATCTTCTTACTTCCTCGACGTATGCCTCCATCAATTGGCTTTGGTAATCCTTGTTGACTTGTCTCACCACTAGTTGTGAATCTCCTCAAATGATCAGCTGTCGGATTCAGGGCTCCGCAGACCCAAGAAAGGTTCAAACTCTGGGGTGCATGCAAAGAACTCAATCTCCCCAGCCTACCGACTCGTCGATCTCACCGCCTAGCTCGATGAATAGGAAAGGAAAGGGACTCAGCAGTTTACCCAGGTTCGGGCCACCTTGCAGTGTAAAACCCTACTCCTGCTTTGTGGTGGATTGACCTCGAGGTGGGCAGGGGATGAACTAGTACAGAGGGAGAACAACCTCAAGAGGAGTGTTCTTCTGCTGGTGTGAGCTGGTGAGGATGCTCTGGGTCTTGTCCTCGGACTCGGACCTCTTCTATGGTGGTGGCCTAGCTATATTTATAGTGGCCTCGGTCCTCTTCCCCCAAAATGAAGGCGGGAAGGGATCCCACAACGGCCAAGTTTGAAGGGAGACAAGTAGTACATCTTATCCTGACGAAAGGTAGTCTTCGCCTGCAAACTTCTGGTCGTGACGTTGTGGTGGGCTCGGCGATGACCTCCGTCCTGTCGTCCTGGTCTTGTAACACGGGAATGGAAACCTTTGGCTGATTCCTTGGGACTCCGCGTCTGCACTTGCTTCCTTAGCACCAAAGAGGAAACCTGCTGTACTACGCCTGCTGGCAGCCGCCTGCCCATGGTCGTCATGGCTTGTGTCATCTGAACCTCACGAGGTGGGGCTCGCATGGAAATCTCCGCTCCTCAGGAGCCGGCCTGGGGAAGCCGCTCCCTCCGGAGGTCTTGGCGTCGTCCGCCTCGCGAGGCTTGGCCCCTCGCGATGGTCTTGTGTTGTTGATGCTGGAGAAGGGCTGTACCAGGCCACTGATGAAGCCACGCTGTGGGCCGCAGGCAGTCAAGTTTGGGTACCCCGGTTCTCAGAACGCCGATAGTAGCCCCCAGGCCCAAGGCGCGCTCGGACTTGGCTTCGAGGCGAAGCCAAAGGGCAAGGGTGAAGCGCCGCGGGCCCTAACCGCCTACGGACCCGGTTGACGTGTGGCGCTTGATCGGACGTGGGCATCTCCGCTTCTCCACGCTGCCTCGGCGACCATCCTAGGCTGACAAAAAGGCTGGCGCTTGCCGTTGAGCCTTCATTACCTTCCCTTCGCCTTCCTTCAAATCTCCTTCTCTCCCTGCTTAGAGTGCCTCCAGATCTGCCGACCTTTCCCCGAACTTGCCACCAATGGCGACTAAGAAGGCGAAGCCCGCCGCTTCTCCCGCGCATCCGGCCTCGCTCGAGCCAGCCCTTAGTCTGTCCACCATCACCGAGGAGAAGCACCTTGCCGCCGTGCTCCCGCTAACGGCGAGCAATGACAATTAGGGGAGGGAGACAGCGCTCCGGGTCGGCTCCGCCAAGCAGGAAACCTTGGGGGAAACCTTCTACCCCTTCTTCCTGCACAGCGTCTTTGCTGGGCTCGTCCCCCCCTTCTCCAATTTCTTCTTTGCTATCCTCAAGCATTACCAGATCCGCGCCCTTCATCTTCATCCCAACTCCATCCTCCTCTTCTCGATCTTCGCCTTCTACTGCGAGGCGTTCGTGGGGGTGGCACCCTCAGTTGCGCTGCTCCGGCACTTCTTCTACCTCCGGATGCGTAGCACGGACCAGTGCTCCGGGTGCGTCTGCTTCGTTGCGTCCCATGGTAGCAACGCGATCTCGAGGGCCGGGAAGAAGGTGGATCACTTCCGACGCAAGTGGATCTTCATGGACGCCAAGCATTCTCACGCTCGGCTGGAGCAGCCGACAGCGTTTGCCGGTGAAGCTAGATCGGTGGGCTCACGAGAAGCTCACTGACCCCCGAGCGGAGCCGTTGCTGGAGAAGATGACGGCGGATCTAGAGGCAGAGAAGCTGACAAGGGCCATGCTCGTCAAGGAGTTCCTGACGCAGCGCTTGTCCCCGCTCCAGGCGCACCCGCGCCCTTTGTGGAGTCTCAAGGGCGTAGAAGACGACCTCCGGTTGCGGCCGGAAGAGTTGACTGACGAGGAGGTGAGCAAGGCCTTGCGCACCTTGCTCGAGAAGGACCCGGGCGGCCTCTCGGAGGCCTTCCTCCCACTGTACCATCGCGACGACGGGGCGGAGGTGGCCGCCGCCATGCCTGTCTTCAACGAGTGGGGGCTCGTGCCGTCGAAGCTCCCCCAACTCCCGAACTCCCCGGTGCCGGTGTCCTCTGGCGAGAGCTCCGGGGAGGAGGGGGAGGAGGACTCGGAGGCGACATTGGAGGGGGTGGGGGAGACCTCACCCCCGCGGCAGAGCGAGCTTCTCCGCGATCTCTCCGACGACGTCGACGCCGGCGAGCACTTGGTTGAGGGGTCCCCTCGCCCCACCTGGGTCGTCACGAGGTCCGGGGGCACCCCCCTGCGGGGGCCGAAGCGAGGGGCCCCGAAGGAGGGCGAGGTGATGCTGCCGCCCTAGGGCGATGCCCCCGCCTTGTTGCCCGTCACCGCCATTACGGAGCCAGCCACCATGCGTCCGGCCGGTCCTGAGAGCGCGGCGAAGCCCGCGCCCAAGAAGCTCGGAGGTGCTGCACTCCTGATCAAGAGGAGGGCATATGTTGCGGACAATGAGTAAGTATTTTACCTTGCTTTTTGCTTCCCATCCTCGACGTCGTGCTCATGATCCCCTCCTCCTGGTGGCCATGTGTGACACCCTGATTTTTGCCAACTTTTTCTTTTCAAAATTTGACTTGACTTTATTTGAATTTGAATGGATTTCAAATTCTTTCACATGGACTTGGTCATTTTTTAATCTTTGCCAAGTGGTTCCTAGCCTCATCATCTTGCAAATGTTCTGCAAGGAACCTCAAGTACTCAAATTTCCATTCAAATCATTTTCAAAAGCTTTTTTTCTTTTAATTGGGAAATTAGGGCATTGGCATAGGTTGTGAAGCAACCTATAGTTTTGATGCTCCTAAACTTCTCAATTAATTCCTAAAAATCCCTTGGACCATATCTCCACCAAATCTTCAAAAACATTCCTTGGTCATGTTCAAATATTTTGCTTAAAAATCCATTTTCCTCTCTGTCCAGAACCAGCCATTGTGAAGGAAGTGCATTTTTGGTTTGTCCAATTGCTACCAAATTTTTACAGCAATGAGACAACACCAAATGAGCACTCTCCACAAATTTTCAGCTCTCCAAGAATTATCTTTTGATCAGTACTTCCATTTGCAGATTCAGGCCAGTTTTGTGCATTTCACATGAGCTACCCTCAAACTTCAACCAAATGAGCTCAAACTTGGTCAGCTTGTCGTTCATTCAACCAGAATCACACCAGACAAGCTCATTGGCTCCCCCTCATCTTCTCCTAAGCTCCAGAAGCCCCTCAATGTTTCTGTCAGAAACTGTTATTGATGAAACCTCTCAGCACAGACCACTTCAAGCCAAACCAGAGCCTCAGGTGATGTGAATGGACCATGGTCGACACGCCAGACAAGGTCGCCAGGGCAACGTGGCCGTGGAGCGCAAGATGGCGTGGTGAGCATGGGCCTGGCATGGCTGTCGCCGCGCACTGCGCAGCACCCGTGCCCGAGCCATCGCGTCCCTCTGCTCCCTCGCCACTATGGCTTGTCCACGCGTGCCGACTAGGTCCCTGGCTGCCGCGTAGCCCCTCAGGTCACCTCACCTGTGCCGAAGAGGCCCTCGCCGACCACCGCGTCACCGCCGCCATGTTCGGCCCATGACCACACTGTACGTGCGGCGCGTCCTCTTCTCCCCACCTCGTCCTCTCCGCTTTGAATGCTCCCTCTGCCCTCTCCGGTCTCGTCGCCGCTTGTGTCCAGCCAGCGAGGCGTACGAGCGCCGTCGCCATGGCCCGCATCGCCATTGTTCAGGAGAGATCGCCGCTCGGCTCCCCCGCCTATAAAAGCCCCTCCCCGGCCTCACGGAGTTCCTCACCCCTCTCCTCCTCCACCCAAGCTCCTCCTGGCAGCCCCAATCGAAGCATAGAGGCCCCTGGCCTCGAGCTCGACCGGAGCTCTGCCGCCCGCCCTCTCTTCCTCCTACCCTCTCTGATCCACCTCCGCCTCCACCACGACCACCAGTGAGCTCAGTGAGGTCCCGTGGAGCTCCCCGACCCATCGCCGTGGCCAATCCTCGCCGGAATAGACGAGTTCGCTGACGCCCGAAAGTGCCGGCCGCCGGAGAAGAAGGGGGCGACGCCGTCGCTGCACCCCCGGCCACGCCACGGGTACGAGGAGAACCGCCTCTCCGAGCTCCCTCCATCCCGCCCATCGCCAGCCCCTCCCGCCGACCAGATCGCCGGCGCTGCTCGCCGGAGTGCCGCCTCCCCCTCGGCCTCCTCTTCCTCCTCTGTTTTGTTTGAAACGAAGGGGTAAGTGGCCCTGGGCCAGTGCATTGTCGACGTGGGCCGGCCCAGTTACTCCGTTTGTTTTATTTGATTTTTAAACAAAACTGATTTAACAGAGACCTTTGACTGTTAATAACTTTTAACAGAAAGGTCCAATTCAAATGATTCTTTTTGCATTGGGTCCACACCTCAGAGGATCTCCCCTACTCCACCGAGGCGCCGCCCCGCTGGCAATGAGGTAGAGGACATTGCCGGCTCTGTCGAGGCCCCGCCCCGTCGGCAACGAGGCCGCACCACACAGAAAACGAGGAAGAATAGAAGACGGTAAGTCGCCGCCACTCGGGTCCAAGTAAGGCCATCGCTCCTACCCTCCGGTTGAAGCCAAGCTTGGCAGGTTGCATATCGACAGCCGATTAGCTGCTTGGCGGTGACATGGAGTCGTACAGTTTCACTTCCTGTGGCTCTGGAGGCGGAGCTGGAAAGCGGCGAGGTGAAGCTAGAGAAGAAGCTTCAGTTCTTGGGGCTCAGCCGGACGGGGAATGGGCGCCGGAGATCATAGATTGAATTAATTAATTATACCTCTAGAGCCGGATGAGTACCACTTTTTAGTTGAAGAATGTTTGAAATGTAATGAAATCCGACATGTTTTTATGAAATCTGGCCGTGTATGAGCGAATTTAGTGCGGTTAGTTCAAATTCTTGTATCAGTGGCATTTGATGAACATGCAAAACAATACCTACTAGCATTATTCTAAGGACGCACAGTGATCACCTCGTTTGTTGCAGTTTCACACGTACAAAAAGTTTGAGCAGCTTTTTAGCATGCCTGTACATTGCAATCAAACTCACAGGCCTGGCAATTCATAGACAACATTCACAACAATCGATCGATGATTATGCATCTCAATGATTCACATGTGAGAGCCACTATTTACTTCACAACTAAAGACACAAATAAAGAAAAATCGATCGGTGCTGCTGACGGCAAAGGGTGTCCCATTCCAAAATATCAAACGCATGTCTTCTTGCTAACATCAATGAGCGAAATTTGACAAGGTTGTCCCATTCCAAAATATCAAATGCATGTCTTTTTGCGAGCATCAATGAGCAAACTTTGAGAAGGTTTTCCCATTCCAAAATATCAAATGCCAATGATTGTGGAATGGGCGGGGTTTGCCATTAGTTTGCACATTGCTACTTGTGAGATAAGTATTTCCCTCAGTTATGAAACCAAGGTTATCAGTCCAGTAGGAGAACCAAGCAACACTATTTAAACAACACCTGCACACAAATAACAAATACTTGCAACCCAACATGTAGAGGGTTGTCAATCCCTCAACCGTATTGAGATAGATTAAATTGTATAGGATTTGATAAATAGATCTAACTAAACCAAAAAATAAAATAAATTGCAGCAAGGTATTTTTGGTTTTAATATATGATAGAAAATAGTCCCGGGGGCCATAGTTTTGACTAGAGGCTTCTCTCGAGAAAATAGCATACGGTGGGTAAACAAATTACTGTTTGGCAATTGATAGAAAAGCAAATAATTATGACGATATCCAAGGCAATGATCATGTATATAGGCATCACGTCCAAGATTAGTAGACCAAACGATTATGCATCTACTACTATTACTCCACACATCGACCGCTATCCAGCATGCATCTAGTGTATTAATTTCATGGAAAAACGGAGTATTGCTTTAAGCAAGTTGACATGATGTAGACAAGATAAACTCATGTATGAATAAACACCATCTTGTTACCCTTAATAGCAACAATACATGCGTGTCATGTCTCCTTCTGTCACTGAGATTGAGCACCGCAAGATCGAACCCATCACAAAGCACCTCTTCCCATGGCAAGATAAATCAATCTAGTTGGCCTAACCAAACCAATAAATCGGAGAAGAAATATGAGGCTATAACAATCATGCATAAAAGAGTTCAGAGAAAACTCAAATAATATTCATGGATAGATCAAATCATAAACTCACAATTCATCGGATCCCAACAAACACACCGCAAAAAGTCATTACATCAAATAGATCTCCAAGAACATCAAGGAGAACATTGTATTGAAGATCAAAAAGAGAGAAGAAGCCATACAGCTACTAACGACGGACCTGTAGGTCTGTGGTAAACTACTCACGCATCATCGGAGGGCAGCAAGGATGATGAAGAACCCCTTCGTGATCGTTGCCTCCTCTAGCAAAGTGCCGGAAAAGGCCTCTAGATTGGATCTCATGGTTCTGGAATTTACGGCGGCAAAAAAAGTATTTCATCGACTCCCCTAGGTTTTTGGGATTTTAGAGTATTTATAGAGGCGAATGTAGGTCAAACGGAGCCACGTGGGCCCCACTACCCACCAGGGCGCGCAAGAGGCCCCTGGCACGCCCTGGTGCCTAGTGGGCCACTGGCCCATCTTCTTGTGGCCTCCAGAAGGTTCCAGGGTCTCTTCTTACAAGAAAAAATCTCCAAAAAATTTCGTGGCATTTGGACTTCGTTTGGTATTAATATTCTGCAAAGTAAAAAAACAAGCAAAAAATAGTAACTGGCACTGGGCACTAAGTTAATAGATTAGTCCTAGAAAATTATATAAAGTTGCTAGTAAATGTATATAAAACATCCAAGATAGATAATATAATAGCATGGAACATTAAAAAATTATAAATACGTTGAATACGTATCACACATTGACATGTCACCTCGTGCTAAATAAACCAGTTGTTCTTTTTGTGCAGTTCCACTAAAATCAACCAACTTTGCGCGTAGCTTGTAGGATTTCGCCTTTATATGTTGCAATGCCTTGAACACATCGGCACCTCCTTTCTTGTAGCTAATTTTGTGGCTGAAGGTGGAAATGAATGATTCTAGAACATTCGATGTATTGTGCATGATGAAGTATTATGGAGGCCACGAACCCTTAGAACATTTTGTGCAGTTCCCACTAAAATCACGATGATCATCCATGTTTGCATAAATACAAAAAAGTGATTAGTATGAAGCAAATTGTATTATGAATTTATAGTTTAAACAGGCACCTACATGATCCATGCAGAGCACACATTTAAAAAAAATGGAACTCACGAGAAAGAATCCTAAAACAACATTGTACTTGCCCATTACAGCAACAAAGATGGAGATTTGTGAGTCCTTCTGAGCTGAAGTTAGTTTGGTCTTGTGGGCAGTAATGTAACCATCCTTCAACTGCTCCTTCTGATAAGAAGATTGACTAGGCTTCTTCATCCTGGCATAATCGGAACTAGGCACTTCACGTACTCCATATTCTTCTTCAGAGGAGGAGGATCCTGTTGTGCAAAGACAAGAGAACAACTATATGCTAGCATCCCTGTTTGCTCAAAAAAAAAGAAAAGGAAATATTTAAAACATGCCATTACATTAACAATGGGAGTCACTAATGAAATGTATGTCACAAAGATATGCATCCTCATTATCCACATAGGAAATGATATGGTACCAAAGACAGCAGCTCAACTTGAACTCTATTATTACTTCATTTTATCAGTGGCTATAATGGTGGCAAACCGGTGCCTCAATTTATTCGCAGCCTTAGATTAACTTGCGAATCAATACCACTTTCTCATGACAGTAGCTAAACAGTAGCACAACACCAACAGAGATGACAAAGCTCAATCATATGGATGAAATCCGTGGGCCGGTACCAACCTTTGTCAGGAGGCTTATTGTGTAGAGCATATAGATGAAGCACTTCTCAGGAGCCATCCGTTATTATCTACTATGGTTGCCATGCTTACTATATACTCCTCGATTAGTTTAATGTTTCCAACATCTTCTTGTGCAGTTCCACTAAAATATATGTTAGCTTCAAACAAGATCCCTGTTTGCACAAGTAGAGATAATTACATATTACATTAAGAGTGGCATCAAATCACAGTGGCAAAACAATGGCTCGTTCCAGCCGTAGCAATAAATAAAGATGCAAAACTATATCATTACTTGTGTCATCATAGTTCTAGTGCTTCATTACACCACCGAGATTTGATTTTTGTTCTTCTTCTGCTTGTTCTTCCCCTTCATAACTTGGTTAAATAATAGACAAGCTTCACCATCAATGTAAGATTTGGCATGTCAATTAGGGATCACAAGTATAGCACTAAACAACAACATTAATTTTCTGATGACAGTAGCAAAATAGAGGCCAACCATTGTGAAATATCATTATGTTAACTCAATGGGATATTACGATGCACATATAGATTGGAAGTCTTCTCTCCTTTTGTGCAGTTCAATAAAATCAAGCAACATTACCGTATAAGTAGCACAACATATGAAAGCACACTTCACAATCATGTAGAAGAAGGCCAGTACTGACCTCTCATGACACAGAATTCAAACAACTCACACGAAGAAGATCTGAAACAAATTTGCCACCACGGATAGGAAGTTTGATCTCCTCTTGTGCAATTCCACTAAGATCAAGCAATCAAGCAACGTAGTCGGTGTGACATTTTAGTTGAACTGCACAAAACACTCTTAAAAAAAGTGTTTTGTGCAATGCAACAAAAGGTCGCAATAGCAATGAGGTGAAGTAGATAACCCTGTTTACACAAAGGTGCAAAGGAAACAATTACTGCTCAATAATGGTGGATGACACAGAAGCTAGCAAAAAAGAAGCATCTAACTTATCTAAATGGGAAAGAAAGCAAGACAGTAGCATTTATCAAACAGTGGCATTGATTCATATTAACAGAGAGATTATATTAACAATAAAATTTGTTAAACATTAAATTTTCTTTTAACTGTGGCATTGCTTAAATTTTCCAATGACATTATTAGATTAACAACAGCTAAAGAGTGGTATGGGACAGTGGCCGAACCAGCACCATGTGCATCCACCGATGTATAAAGGGGTGATGCACAATCTGTTGCAACAAACAACCAATGAGCATATTTGTGTTGGTCCCATTTTTGTTCTCTTTAGACACCTTTCCCTATGTGAGGGCAGCAAATCTAGTCCTGCTCAATCTGTACAGCCTTGTCCCCCACCCACAGAAAGATCAGTTCCTTACAAATGTGTGTACTGCGTTTGTCATTGTTTTCCCTTTTCGACCAACAGAGCTGTTGGATAGCCAGTCTGTACTACTTCTCTCCTTCCTTTCCTATTTGAACCACATCTTAGATTCATGATATAAAACTTTCCTCCCTACTTTCCTATTTGATACAACACTTAGATTCGAGTGCAGAAGCGAAAAAAATCCAAATGCAACTACAACAATGTCTGTGGATTAAGTAAATTATACCTTAGGGTTGTCGGGGTGTGGCTCGGTGGGCGGTTGGAGGCCGGATCTACCCACACTATGTACGGCAGCGAGGAAGAAGGGGTCGGAGGCCCTCCCGCGTCGGCGCTTAGTGAAAGAGAACAGCGGCGCCAGCAGTGGATTCCCTCCCTCACCGACAGTGACAGCGTTAAGCCTCCTTCCCTTCCCCGGCGGATGGGATCCTGCCGACTCTTTGACCAGCAGTGAGGGGAGAGAGATAGGCCAATGTAGTGTTGTTTAGATCTGGAGAGGGTGAGAGAGTGTGAAGAGAGCAATTACAAGAGCTGAGGCTCGAGCGTGTATATATCTAGTGGAGACAGTGTGTGAATAGAGCAAACCCTAGCAAACTATCGGATTCAGGGCTCCGCAGACCCAAGAAAGGTTCGAACCCTGGGGTGCGTGCGAAGAACTCAATCTCCCCAATATGCCGACTCATCGATCTCACGACCTTGCTCGATGAACTAGGAAGGAAAGGGACATGGTAGCTTACCCACGTTCGGGCCATCTTGCGGTGTAATACCCTACTCCTACTTTGTGATGGATTGGCCTTGAGGTGGGCTAAGGATGAACTAGTACAGAGGGAGAACAACCTCAGGAGGTGTGTTCTTGTGTTGGTGTGAGCAGGTGAGGGTGATCTGATTGATCCGTCCGTCCCCCGGTCTATTGTGGTGGCTAAGCTATATTTATAGTGGCCTTGGTCCTCTTCCCCCAAAATGGAGGCGGGAAGGGATCCCACAAGGGCCAAGTTTGAAGGGAGACAAGTAGTACATCTTATCCTGACGAAAGGTAGTCTTCACCTGCAAAGCTTCTGGTTATGACGTCGTGGTGGGCTCGGCGATGACCTTCGTCCTGTCGTCCTGGTCTTGTAGCACGGGAATGGAAACCTTTGGCTGATTCCTCGGGACTCTGCGCCTGCGCTTGCTTCCTTAGCACCAAAGAGGAAACCTGTTGTACTGTGCCCTCTGGCGCCCGCCTGGCCTTAGTCGTCATAGCTTGCATCATCTGAACCTCACGAGGTGGGGCTTGCATAGAAATATCCGCTCCTCAAGAGCCGGCCTAGGGAAGCCGCTCCCTCTGGAGGTCTTGGCGTCGTCCGCCTTGCGAGGCTTGGTCCCTCGCGAGGGTCTTGTGTTGTTGATGCTGGAGATGGGCCGTACCAGGCCGCTGATGGAGCCACGCCATGGGCCGCAGGCAGGCAAGTCTGGGTACCCCGGTTCCCAGAACGCCGACAGTAGCCCCCGGGCCCAAGGCGCGCTCGGACTTGGCTTCGAGGCGAAGCCAAAGGGCAAGGGCGAAGCGCCGCGGGCCCCAATCACCTGCAGACTGAGTCGACGCATGGCGCTTGATGGGGCGTGGGCGTCTCCACTTCCCCACACTGCCTCGGCAACCGTCCTGGGCTGACAAAAAGGCTGGCGCTTGCTGCTGAGCCTTCATTGCCTTCCCTTCGTCTTGCTCCAGATCCCCTTCTCTCCCCGCTCAGAGCGCCTCTAGATCTGTCGAACCTTTCCCCGGGATCGCCACCGATGGCGACTGAGAAGGAGAAATCCTCCAATCCTTCCGCTCATCCGGCCTCCCTGCTCGAGCCAGCCCTCAGTGTGTCCACCATCACCGAGGAGAAGCACCTCGCCGCCGTGCTTCAGCTGACAGTGAGGAATGACAATGAGGGGAGAGAGACAGTGCTTCGGGTCGGCTCCACCAAGTAGGGCACCTTGGAGAGGACCTTCTACCCCTTCTTCCTGCACACCGTCTTCGCTGTGCTCGTCCTCCCTTTCTCCGATTTCTTCTTCGCCGTCCTGGACCACTACCAGATCTGCGCCCTTCATCTCCATCCCAATTCCATCCTCCTCCTGTCGATCTTCACCTTCTCCTGCGAGGCGTTCGTGGGGGTGGCACCCTCCGTTGCGCTGCTCCGCCACTTCTTCTACCTCTAGATACGCATCACAACCCAGTGCTCCGGGTGCGTCTGCTTCGTTGCATCTCATGGCAGCAACACGCTCTCGAGGGCCGGGAAGAAGGTGGACGACTTCTGGCGCAAGTGGATCTTCATGGACGGCAAGCGCCTCCATGCTCGGCTGGAGCTGCCGACCATGATGCCGGTGAAGCAGGACCGGTGGGCTCACGTGAAGCTCACCGACCCTCGTGTGGCGCCGGTCCCGGAGAAGATGGCGGCGGATCTGGAGGCGGAGAAGCTGACGGGGGCCATGCTCGTCAAGGAGTTCCTGACGCAGTGCCTGGCTCCGCTCTAGGCGCACTCGCGCCCCTTGTGGGGGCTCAAGGGCGCGGAAGACGACATCTGGCTGCGCCCGGAAGCCTTGACGGATGAGGGGCTGAGCAAGGCCTTGCGCACTGAAAGCATAAGTGCTCCCTGGGTGATTTTGGTAATTAATGTCAACATATCTCTTGTTGGACTAATATTTTCATTTAGTATATTTCAGATGAGTTCAACAGTGGAGTGGCAGGACAGGAGGATGTGGAACCCCTTCAAGATGATAAGGACACATATTGGCAAAAGCCCAAGACTCTTCATTTTCATTTTAGTGATCCAAGATCGCATTGAGTCCATAGGAAAAGCCAATACAATTAAAAGGGGATGAGGTGTTGCCTAATGGCTTGCTTGCTCAAAATGCTTAGTGATATGCTCCAAAAGCCCTCAACCACTTTCTCATTTCCATATATGTCCTAAACCTAAAGTCAAACTCGGCCCCACCGATTTGATCTATCCGGCGCCACCGAGTTCACTTGACATAGCCACTGCCAGAAACCCTAATCGGTTCGGTCTCACCGATGGGATCTCGGTCTCACCGAGATGGCCCTGCAAACTCTCTGTTACCTATTGCAGTTACTTCGGTCTCACTGAGATACGCAGTCGGTACCACCAAATTTGCTTGACCAAGTCTCTGTTTGCTTATTGCTGAAATCAGTCTCACCGAGTTCATGCAATCGGTCTTACCGAGATGAGGTTTCGCCCTAACCCTAGCACATCGGTCCCACCGAGTTGACCTTGTCGGTCCCACCGAAAAGCCTAACGTTCACATTTGAACCAGGTCGGTCTCATCGAGTTTCACTATTCGGTCCCACCGAGTTTGGTAAATTGTGTGTAACGGTTAGATTTTGTGTGGAGGCTATAAATACCCCTCCACCCCCTTCTCCATTTGAGAGAAAGCCATCAGAATGTGCCTACACTTCCACTACTCATTTTCTGAGAGAGAACCACCTACTCATGTGTTGAGACCAAGACATTCCAATCCAACCACAAGAATCTTGATCTCTAGCCTTCCCCAAGTTGTTTTCCACTCAAATCATCTTTCCACCATATCCAAATCTGTGAGAGAGAGTTGAGTGTTGGGGAGACTATCATTTGAAGCACAAGAGCAAGGAGTTCATCATCAACACACCAACTATTACCTTTTGGAGAGTGGAGTCTCCTAGATTGGTTAGGTGTCACTTGGGAGCCTCCGTCAAGATTGTGGAGTTGAACCAAGGAGTTTGTAAGGGCAAGGAGATCGCCTACTTCGTGAAGATCTACCCAAGTGAGGCAAGTCCTTCGTGGGCGATGGCCATGGTGGGATAGGCAAGGTTGCTTCTTCGTGGACCCTTCGTGGGTGGATCCCTCCGTGGACTCGCGCAACTGTTACCCTTCGTGGGTTGAAGTCTCCATCAACGTGGATGTACGATAGCACCACCTATCGGAACCACGCCAAAAGTCTTCGTGTCTCCTATTGCGTTTGCACACTCCAATCCCATCCCTTTACTTTCTTGCAACTTGCATGCTTTACTTTCCGCTGCTCATATACTCTTGCCATGCTTTCTTGAAATGTATTGTGAATGTTTAAACTTGTGCTAAAACTCCACCTTAACTTGAAGAAATTAAAAACTGCTACTTTTCTTTGTTGAGGGTCTAATCACCCCCCCTCTAGACACCTCTTCTCGATCCTTTCAATTGGTATCAGAGCTTTGGTCTCCATTGCTTTGGTTTAATCACCATTGGAGGAAGATGGATGAGTCTACGATGGGGAGTCTTAGACATAGAGTACCCATACTTGATGGAGAGTTCTTTAATGCTTGGAAAAATGAGATGCTTGAGATTTTCAATGAATATAACTTGAACAAGTTTATTACTAGCCCTTGTGCGCCCCTTGTTGATCCTTTGCATCCTACCCCCGATGAGTCTCTCAACATGATTCGCAATCTTAGAACTGTCAATCTTATTACTAGAGGTTTGCCTAGAAATTTGATAGCATGCTTGCCTACTCTTGATTGTGCTTACACCATGTGGAGATTCCTTGAGGAACTCTTTCTAGACTATTCCTAGAAAAATCTAGATGTGATTCTTCAAAAGTCCATTGCTTTAAATAAGATGAATCCTAAAGATCCTATGTTTGGTGATTGTCTATTTGAGCTTCGTGACCTTATGCGTGCCAAAGGAGATGTTGGAATCATTAGTAATATTATCTCGGAAGTCATTAGAATTCATAAAGATGAACATTGTCATGATCATAAATCTAATGAATCACTCTCTCTAGGTGATGATCAATCACAAGACGATGTTGAACATGGATACTATGATGAGGATGATGATAGTGACTTTGATCTCGATGAGTCTATGAGACACTTTGGTCTTATGGCTAATCTTCACGGCTACATGGCTGGAGGAAAGGAATGGGTTCTTGATAGTGGATGTACCAATCACATGACCAGAGACAAGGATATGTTTCGTGAGCTTGCTGAAAACAACGGCCCTCGAAAATATGTCACTTTTGGTGATAACTCAAAGGGTAAGGTGGTTGGCCTTGGTAAGGTGGCCATCTCACATGACAGCTCCATCCAAAATGTTATGCTCGTTGAATCTCTTGGGTATAATTTACTTTCTGTATCTAGACTAGCCGATTTCGGTTTCAATGTCCTATTTACTGAAGTAGATTGTCAAGTGTTTTGAAGAGATAATCATAAAATGGTCTTTACCGGTATACGTAGAGGTGATCTATACATTGTTGATTTCACTAAAAAGGCTCAACCTAGAACTTGCTTAATTGCTAAATCTTCTAAAGGTTGGTTGTGGCATAGAAGGTAAGGTCATGTGGGCATGCGAAATCTTGATAAGCTTATTAAAGGTGATCATATCCTTGGAGTGAAAGACGTTATATTTGACAAGGATAGATTGTGCAGCGCTTGTCAAGCAGGAAAACAGGTTGGAGGAAGCCACCCCGTGAAGAACATCATGACCACGAGAAGACCGCTCGAGCTGCTTCATATGGATCTTTTTGGTCCAAACGCCTATAAAAGTCTCAGTGGAAATTCGTTTGGTTTAGTCATAGTCGATGATTTTTCAAGATTTACGTGGGTATTATTTCTTGATGATAAATCGCAGGTCCAAAATATCTTCAAGAACTTCGCTAGGAAGGCCCAAAATCAATTTGAAGTGAAGATCAAGAAGGTTCACAGCGACAATGGAACGGAGTTCAAGAACCCAAATGTGGACACCTTTCTTGACGAAGAAGGGATTACGCATGAGTTCTCGGCTACGTACACGCCTCAACAAAATGGAGTTGTTGAGAGGAAGAACCAGACTCTTATTGAGATGCCGAGAACGATGCTTGATGAGTACAAGGCGCCAAAACACTTTTGGGCGGAAGCGGTTGAGACAGCTTGTCATGCAACAAATCGTCTATATCTTCACAAGCTACTCGGCAAGACGGCATACGAGCTTCTCACCGGTAACAAACCCCAAGTGGGATACTTTCGAGTATTTGGCTCAAAGTGCTACATTCTTGATAAGCATCGTTGTTCGAAATTTGCTCCTAAATCTCATGAAGGTTTCCTACTCGGTTATGGCTCAAACTCTCACACTTACCGTGTCTACAACAATTTCACCTGAAAGGTTGAAGAGACGATAGATGTGAAGTTTGATGAATCTAACGGCTCGCAAGTAGAACAATTGCCAATTGATGTAGGAGACAAAGACCCTCGGAAGCAATCCAAGACTTGTCTATTGGCAAGATTCATCCAACGGAGGTGAAGGAGAGTACCTCGTCCGTCCAAGTGGAAGCTTCTACCTCATGACAAGGTGAACCACGAGTTGACTCGGAGGCATCCACAAGTGGGACTCGCCAAGATGAAGAAAACGAGGAAGTACACCAAGATGAACCTCATCAACCTCCTTCTCCGCCTCCACAAGAGAACGACATCACCAACAATGAAGAAGGCCAAGAGGAAGAACAAGATGATGAAGAGGATGTTCTACCCCGACCTAAACAAAAGCTGTCACGAGTTAGAGCAAGAGTCTCAAGAGACCATCCCGTCGAACAAATCTTTGACGATATCCAAACTGGGAGAATTACTCGCTCTAAAACTCGTTTGGCTAACTTTTGTGAACATTACTCATTCATTTCTAGTATTGAACCTATGAAGGTTGAAGATGCCCTTGATGATCCGGATTGGGTGAATGCCATGCATGAAGAGCTACACAATTTCGAGAGGAACCAAGTGTGGACGTTGGTTGAAAAGCCCGATGAGAAGCACAATGTCATTGGTACCAAATGGGTGTTTCGGAAAAAGCAAGATGAAGATGGACAAGTTGTACGCAACAAGGCCCGTCTCGTTGCTCGAGGCTACACTCAAGTCGAAGGTATGGATTATGGTGAGACATATGCCCCCGTTGCTAGACTTGAGTCCATACGCATCTTACTTGCTTATGCCAACCATCATGATATCACATTGTATCAAATGGACATTAAAAGTGCTTTTGTAAATGGTGAAATTGAGGAGGAAGTTTATGTTAAACAACCTCCCGGCTTTGTTAATCCTAAGAAACCCGACCATGTTTGCAAACTTTACAAAGCTCTTTATGGTCTTAAACAAGCTCCTAGAGCGTGGTATAAATGCATGACCAAGTTCCTTATTGAAAAAGGCTTTGAGATTGGAAAAATTGATTCAACACTTTTTACTAAAAGGGTTAATGGTGAATTATTTGTGTCCCAAATTTATGTTGATGATATCATATTTGGCTCGACTAACCCTCATTTTAGTGAAAAGTTTGGAAGACTAATGTCGGAGAAGTTTGAGATGTCTATGATGAGTGAACTCAAGTTCTTTCTTGGTTTGCAAACTAAGGAGGGTACCTTTGTTTCTCAAACAAAGTATACCAAGGACTTATTCAAGAAGTTCAACATGCAAGAATGCAAAGGTATGAATACACCCATGCCTACTAGTGGACATCTTGACTTGACTAAGGATGGTGAACCGGTTGACCAAAAGGTTTACCGCTCTATGATTGGTTCATTGTTATATCTATGTGCCTCCCATCCCGATATTATGCTAAGTGTATGCATGTGTGAACGATATCAAGCGGCCCCCAAAGAATGTCATCTTAAGGCTGTGAAAAGGATAGTGAGATACTTAATTCACACACCAAACTTTGGCATTTGGTATCCTAAGAGGTCTTCTTTTGATCTTGTTGGCTACTCCGATTCGGACTATGCCGGAGACATGGTTGATAGAAAGTCCACTTCGGGTACTTGTCAATTTCTTGGTAGATCTCTTGTGTCTTGGTCCTCCAAGAAACAAAACTCGGTATCCTTATCCACCGCCGAAGCAGAATACATTGCCGCCAGTTCGTGTTGTGCTCAATTACTTTGGATGACCCAAACTCTTAAAGATTATGGGATCTATGTGAAACATGTTCCATTGCTTTGTGATAATGAGAGTGCTATTAAGATTTCTCACAATCCCATGCAACATTCTCGAACTAAGCATATTGAAGTTCATCATCATTTCATTCTAGATCATGTTGCTAAAGGAGACATCGATCTTAAGCATGTTCGTACCGATAAGCAATTGGCAGATATATTCACCAAACCGCTTGATGAGAAAGTATTTTGCCATTTGAGAGGTGAATTGAACATCATTGATGCCTCAAACTTGGAGTAGTAACTCCATTTGGATGCATGCAAGGCATGAGCCATTACATGACTAATCCTTGATATTTCTCTTATGATGATGATCATATGTCTTGGATCTATACTTGTACCCTTGCATGTTATCTAACCCTTGTAGGTACTTGGATGAGCCCAACTCTATGAGATTGCAACTCACTCACATTCTAAGCAATCTCTACATCACCAAGTCTCTACAATATGGTGGTTGGAGACAAGGAAGCATGAATCCTTTAATATATCCTTTGACAATATATCAAATTTCATTTGGTATCAAGTTTCATTATTGTCATTTTGGACACACAAGTGCTCTTCCTTGCAAGACTAACCCATGTAGGAAGGTGAACTCAAACTACAAGTGGTGCTCCCAACTCTTGATGAACTACATCAACCTTGAGCATCCAACACAAGTTCAACTACATGATCAAGATCAACACCACCACCCAAGGTATGTTATTCCATCTTAGAGAAGCTTTACCCCAAGACATGGGTCAAAGCAGTTCAACAAGATGTGAATACATCAAAATGCTTAAACGAAAAATGGCAACCCCATTTTGAGCTTAAACGATGAGTATGACCTATGATCAAGTGTCTTTACTTGACTCCTAAGTCAATATACTCTAACATAGGTGACTCCGTCGCCGACCAATTCTAGATGAAGTTCTCTAGTGTTTCTCTGTGTTCTTGCATTTATCTCTTGCATACTTCATCTAGATTTCTTTTTTTTTCTCTGTTATTTTCTGCATTCCCTGCATTTAATTCATTGCAAATCCTTCAGTTAATTCCCTGCAAATCTTTGTGAGATCTTATTTGCCTAGTGAGCTAAGCTGACAATTTTTTTCTCTCTGTGTTAAATTCGGCCTCACCGATTTTTTCTTATCGGCTAAACCGAAACAACTCGGGGCCACCGAAGGAAAAAATTTGGTGTTACCGATTTCACTACTAAGGAAACATTTTGCCATTTGCATCCTGCATATCTGTTCCAGCTCCACTCGATGATTCTTGTCCTCTACCAGCATCTTAAATTACATGTTGCTTTGTAATGTGACTCAAGGACCAAGCCTACTTGACTCATGCTCCAGAAGATCCCTTCTTGGAAATTGATGTCAAAGGGGGAGAGAGAGCACATCAAAGCTTAACCACATCAAAGGGAGAGGGAGACTTCTTAGCCATCCCAGATGCCTGGTATTCAAGGAGGAGAGAAGCCACATGTCTTTAAGAGGGGAAAGACATGTTAGTAGATGTTTCTTTGTGTCTTTTGCTTGGATTTTCTTTGCTTTGATTTTCTATTCCCTATCTTCTCCCATTATCCAATATCAGATTCAGGGGGAGAAAGACACTTAAGGGAAGAAAATCTTTGGAATTCATTGCATATCTTTATCCCTTGGGGACATGTCAATATCCAAATAGAGTACTAAGTACTCACTCACTACATGTCATCCCAGTCTTGGTACTCTTGTGGTTTCCTGTTCTTGCTCTGTTTAGTAGATGTTCTTGTGTTATCTAACCCTGTTTTCTCAGGTTCATCTCTTCCAAAGTCAGCTCAAGGCCACAAGGTAAGTATATGCATCACACTCATGTGCATGAGGATCTCTTGCTGATGTACATATTGTTTGCAAGAAGGACTCATAAACATGTAGGTATATTTTTTGCACTTCACATCATTTGCTCTGATGCATATAGCCAAGATACATGTAACTCATTGCTTGCTCTGACATGTTTATGCATTCACATACATTTATAATCTATCTTCATATGATTGCATACATATAGGGGGAGCCAATGCATGTTGCATATTCTTCCAAAGCTTTACTTGTTACACTTCATATCTTTATCTAAAAGCTTTGATGTATGTTGTCATCAATTACCAAAAAGGGGGAGATTGAAAGCACAAGTGCTCCCTGGGTGATTTTGGTAATTAATGTCAACATATCTCTTGTTGGACTAATATTTTCATCTAGTATATTTCAGATGAGTTCAACAGTGGAGTGGCAGGATGGGAGGATGTGGAACCCCTTCAAGATGATAAGGACACATATTGGCAAAAGCCCAAGACTCTTCATTTTCATTTTAGTGATCCAAGATCACATTGAGTCCATAGGAAAAGCCAATACTATTAAAAGGGGATGAGGTGTTGCTTAATGGCTTGCTTGCTCAAAATGCTTAGTGATAAGCTCCAAAAGCCCTCAACCACTTTCTCATTTCCACATATGTCCTAAACCTAAAGTCAAACTCGGCCCCACCGATTTGATCTATCCGGCGCCACCGAGTTCACTCGACATAGCCACTGCCAGAAACCCTAATCAGTTCGTTCTCACCGATGGGATCTCGGTCTCACTGAGATGGCCCTACAAACTCTCTGTTACCTATTGCAGTTACTTCGGTCTCACCGAGATACGCAGTCGGTACCACCGAGTTTGCTTGACCAAGTCTCTGTTTGCTTATTGCTGAAATCGGTCTCACCAAGTTCATGCAATCGGTCTCACCGAGATGAGGTTTCGCCCTAACCCTAGCACATCGGTCCCACCGAGTTGACCTTGTCGGTCCCACCGAAAAGCCTAACGTTCACATTTGAACCAGGTCGGTCTCACCGAGTTTCACTATTCGGTCCCACCGAGTTTGGTAAATTGTGTGTAATGGTTAGATTTTGTGTGGAGGCTATAAATACCCCTCCACCCCCTTCTCCATTTGAGAGAAAGCCATCAGAACGTGCCTACACTTCCACTACTCATTTTCTGAGAGAGAACCACCTACTCATGTGTTGAGACCAAGACATTCCAATCCAACCACAAGAATCTTGATCTCTAGCCTGCCCCAAGTTGCTTTCCACTCAAATCATCTTTCCACCATATCCAAATCTATGAGAGAGAGTTGAGTGTTGGGGAGACTATCATTTGAAGCACAAGAGCAAGGAGTTCATCATCAACACACCATCTATTACCTTTTGGAGAGTGGTGTCTCCTAGATTGGTTAGGTGTCACTTGGGAGCCTCTGTCAAGATTGTGGAGTTGAACCAAGGAGTTTGTAAGGGCAAGGAGATCGCCTACTTTGTGAAGATCTACCCAAGAGAGGCAAGTCCTTCATGGGCGATGGCCATGGTGGGATAGACAAGTTTGCTTCTTCATGGACCCTTCGTGGTGGGAGCCCTCCGTGGACTCGCGCAACCATTACCCTTCGTGGGTTGAAGTCTCCATCAACGTGGATGTATGATAGCACCACCTATCGAAACCACACCAAAAATCTCCGTGTCTCCTATTGCGTTTGCACACTCCAATCCCATCCCTTTACTTTCTTGCAACTTGCATCCTTTACTTTCCGCTGCTCATATACTCTTGCCATGCTTGCTTGAAATGTATTGTGAATGTTTAAACTTGTGCTAAAACTCCACCTTAACTTGAAGAAATTAAAAACTGCTACTTTTCTTTGTTGAGGGTCTAATCACCCCCCCCCCCTCTAGACACCTCTTCTCGATCCTTTCCTGCACCTTGCTTGAGAAGGACCCGGGCGGCCTCCCAGAGGCCTTCCTCTCGCTGTATCACTGCGACGATGGGGCGGGGGTGGCCGCCGCCATGCCTGTCTTCAACGAGCGGGGGCTTGTGCCGCCCAAGCCCCCGAACTCCCCGGTGCCGGTGTCCTCCAGTGAGAGCTCCGGGGAGGAGGAGAAGGAGGACTCGGAGGCCACCATGGAGGAGGTGGGAGAGACCTCTCCTCCACGGCAGAGCGAGCTCCTCCGCGGTCTCTCCGACGATGACGACGCCGGCGAATGTCTGGTCGAGGGTTCCCCGCGCCCCGCTGGGGTCATCACGAGGTCCGGGGGGACCCCTCTGCAGAGGCTAAGGCAAGGGCCCCGAAGAAGGGCGAGGCGGTGTTACTTCCCCTGGGCGACGCCCCCACCTTGTCGCCCGTCGCCACCATCCTGGAGCCAGCCTCCACGCGCCCGGCTATCCTGAGGGCACAGCGAAGCCCGTGCTCAAGAAGCTCGGGGGTGCCGCGCTCCTGGCCAAGAAGAGGGCGTACGTTCCTGACGATGAGTAAGTACTTCACCTTGTTTTTGCTTCCAATCCTTGATGTCGTGCTCACGATCCTCTCCTCCTGGTGGCCAGGCTGACGCCGGTGATGAAGAGGAAGAAGGAGGAGGCCAAGGCCTCGCGACCTGTCGTGGCCGCGGTGACTCCTGCCCAGGCGGGGGAGGCCGCCTCGCATGCGCCTGTGATGGAGCGGGCCTCTCGAGGCTCAGTGGCCAAGCCTCAGGAGGAGACCGCCTCCGTGGCCAAGCCGACGCCGGAGGTGCCCATTTCCAGCGCGCCTGCTGGGGGTTTGAGGGCTCCGGAGCCCCCTGTCGCCCTTGTTGCTGTAGCGGCGCCAGTCCAGGCGCCGGTGCCACCTCCTCCCGAAGTCATCACACTGGCAGACCGTGGCTCCTCTGCCATGCCCAGCACTTTGGAGGAGGCCGTCACCGCGCTGGACCAGCTCCGGACTGATCTTTGGGGCGCCGACCGGCGCGTGGTGACGGGGCGTCTGGGCTGATCTCGGGGTGGCTCCAGGCCGACACTTCTGTCAGGGCGGCCTGGGGCCAGGCCGAGGCTGTCGTCGCGGAGGGCAGGAAGGAGGCCGGCGAAGCCACAGCAGCTCGCAACGCAGCGCTGACCGATGCAGCGTCTGCCAAGGAGCGCTGCCGCACGGTGGAGGCCAAGCTGAAGGCCCTCCGCGATGAGCAGGCCACCCACGCCTGCCAGCTTGAAGAGTAGGAGGAGGGTCTCAAGTCCCGGGAAGCTGCGCTCGCCGACCAAGACGCCGAGCTGGAGCAAGCGGCCCAGGAGCAGGCTACAGAACGGAGCCGCCTGGCGAAGCTGAAGGAGGAGACGGAGATGGCCCAGGCATCCCACACTAAGCTCGTCTCCGAGGAGAAGGCTTGACTGGAGGCCAAGGAGAAATCCGTTGCCGCGGCAGAGAAGGCGGCCGCTGCTGGGCGCGACGCTTTCATCTCCCTCGAGCTGAGGTCCCGCAAGGCACTACGGGCCCTTTACGGGGAAGGGTACGAGGGATCGCTGGCTAGTCCAGAGGAAGGCCCTACCGGGCTGCTCCCCAAGCTTGACGCGGCGCTCGAGGGAATCGTCTCCGGAGTGGGCCCCCTGGTGGAGGAGGAAGCTCGCGTGCTCTTCACCTCGGCCGCGACGCTCATCTTCAGCCACCTCCACCTTCGGGACCCAAGCTTTGACCTTGGCGCGCTGCTTGAACCTATGGCCCCTGAGCTCCACGATGCTGTCGCCAAGGCCATGGGGGAATAGGTGGAGGCCCTGGTGCAGAAGTTCCTCTGCGTTGACCCAACAACCGGAGCCGGTGGCGATGGTGGCGGCGACGTTGTCGATGACTGGCCCATGTAGGCGGGTGGCGGCGGCATCCAAGGCTGAAGGAGAGGTCCGAAGGCGGCGCTTCCTCCCGTTTTAACCCTGCAACATTTACCGTGCCTCGTGGAGGCGTGAGAACTTCTTCCTTGAGTTTTTAAGAGACAATATGTTTTGTAATAATTTTGCTAGGATTTCGCGATTTCCTTTCTGTTTGCTTTAGTGTTCTGCGTCGGCAGGGCCCGGTTCCGCGCATACCTCAGCCGCCGTTGGGGCGTCCGGATCACCAGGAAGAGAACAAGGGGTGAGGGGCTACGTGACCAGTGAGGCCCCTGAGTCGCGATGCTCAGGGGTCCCCCTTAACGTACGAACAACCCTCGGAAGGAGATGCGAGCGTGGTTTTTAGCATTCTGCATCGGCAGGGCCCGGTCCCACGCATATCTCAGCCGCTGTTGGGGCGTCTGGATCACCAGGACGAGACCAAGGGGTGAGGGGCTACGTGACTAGTGAGGCCCCTGAGTCGCGATGCTCAGGGGTCCCCCTTGACGTACGAACAGCTCTCCATACCTTTCCTCACCGTGCTTTCGCTCGGGAGGGACGCGAGAAGACCAGGTCCGAGGGACCTGGTGAGGTGGTGTACGCCAGGCGTGACCTGAGCGTAGTCCCTGTGCCCAGCCCCCTCGCGCGACCCTCCTGAGGGAGAAACGGTGCGGTGAGGCTGAGCAGCGAGCCTGGTGGCTCTCCTGAGGTTACTGCAGCCGCTAGGGTGCCCTCAGTTGTTTATTCACTAGCACGGAGCATGGTGCTTCCGCTCTTGCACGGGCATAGCCGCTCCTCGACTGTGTCATCTGCCAGCGCAGAGCATGGGGCTTCCACTGGTTCGTGGGTGGGAGCTCCCTCTGAGGGGAGACTCCGGGGCGTGTACATCCCCGTCCTGGCACGTGGCTTGCACGGCAGGACTGTAGGAGGTGTATATGGGCACTCGTGAGCCAGCGCGGGACTCACGAGGCCCTACCTCAAGGCGGGGTGCGCCTGAATTTGGTTCGGAACATTTGCAAGGGTGCTGCGAGATGGTTAGGTAGCCTGCGCCGAGTGAATCTCCTAAGGATATCGCATGAGAAGGCCAAACACCAATGACCCCAGGAGGTGACGTGAACGGGGCCGGCCCGCCAGACAGAGCTCAGCCGTTGGGTTTGTCGACGCTGCAGGGACGGACCCGAGCACAGACGCCATGCCCAGTCTTCTCATGCGAAGGTCCTGAAGAAAGACAACCGGCACGCGGCTTCGGCGGCGGCGAGGCACCGGGTCACGCGCCCTAACTTATCCGCTCCTGATTAGCTCATGCGAGAACAAGGCACCAAGGACCATGGGAGGTGACGTGCACGGGAGCTGGTCCGTGAGCCAGAGCTCAGCCACTTGGATTTAGCGACGCTGCAGGGACGGACCCGAGCACAGACACCGTGCCAGTCCTTAATCATGAGGCAGTCGTGGGCAGGTTTGCAAGGGCGTACGACATTCATGGCGGTGAGGCACCGGACAGATATGTGGTAATCACAAAGCAACTCATGAAAGGGTAAGGCCAGTTCTGATTTATGTGAAAAACGATACATGCCGCTGGGACGGACCCACACGGCTTGGGGATAATGCAGCGGAGGGGCGCCCCCAACTGAACAACCTAAAAAGAGAGTGTCACCTGGCACCGTTGCTGAAGAGGTGTTGGAGTAGCTGAAGACACGCGCATGCAGAAGTCATTCCTCACGAGTCGTCCAGGTCCTGAGCCTCGTGAGACTCCGGGGGCCCAGGGGGCTCACGAGGATCCAGCGCCTCCTCTGATAGGATCGCCTGGTGCCCGGCCTCATAAGCCGCCAGGATGCCCCGCATGTAGCGCCGGTGCATGGCAGCCCTGTTCAGCAGGCCGAAAGGCATGCGAACGTCACTGTGAGGGGAGCCCTCGCACCGGCCTATGTGGGACGGCTAGAAGAGCTCCTGAGACACGGCTCTGTTGAGCCCTGGAATGTTGACGCAGACGCGTAGCCCGCTGCCTCATCAAGGGAGAGAGCTGCGCCGGGCGGTGCAGGCTGACGCTCGCCTTGCATGGCCCTCGCCTTCTGAACATCCTCGATCGCCTGGGTGATGAACTCTGTACGCCTGGCGCCTCGCGCCCTGCACTCTTCTCACAGAAGTGCGTGTCGAAGCACGCCAACAGATGTTGCCCGAACGCCTCCCTCGTGACGCTGGCCAGGTCTGAGGCCCTCCAGAGGAGAGCCCCCGAGCCTAGCCTGAAGGGGGTGCCGGGCGCGCCTTCCTATGCGAGAGGGGAAGGCGCCCCATCAGTGGGCGCAGGGCCTGAAGCACGATCGTTGGACGCCCCGTCCTCCTGAGATCCTCGGTGGAGCAGCTGCTTCTTCTTCTTGGGGATGACCTCAGGAGGGTAGACGACACCCTCGTCATCTGGGTTCTCGACCGCCGCAGCCTGGTAGGCACGCTCGAGGGAGCACACCGCGTCCTTCTCATCGTAGGCGACCGTGATGATGCCTCCGCTCCCTGGCATCTTGAGGTCATTGTAGTTGTGGTGAGTCGCGGCCATGAACTTGGCCAGGACTGGATACCCAAGGATGGTGTTGTATGGGAGTCAAATATGGGCGACGTCGAAGTCGATGAGCTCAGTGCGGTAGTTGTCGCGCTTGCTGAAGGTGACAGGGAGGCGGATCTGCCCTATCGGGGTGGTGGAGCCGTCAGTCACTCCTGAGAAGGGCTTGGTAGGTTGAAGCTGGTAGTACAACACCTAGAGCCTGTTGAACGTCTCGACGGAGAGGACATTGAGCCCCGCACCGCCATCGATGAGTGTCCTCATGACGAGGACATTGCTGATGGTAGGCGAGCAGATGTCAGGACCAGTTTTCCAATAAAACATTTATTGAAAAATCGCCCCTTTCGTCAGACCAGTATAGAAAAATCTTACTGGTTAGATGTGTTTCTTCTAAAATACCGTAAACGGAACTAGTCCTTTGTGACTATTGAAATCCGTTGGCTGTGGGTAAGAGTACAAACTCTGCAGAGTCAAAACCATTCGAGTAACCAAGACCTCGGTCAAGGACGTTGGTTGACCTATCAGTGTCAGTCTCAGTGTCAGTCCCAGTAACAGTCTCTGAAGAACAAACTTGTTAACTGACAGTGGTAAACCCGGCTGAATGTTATTCCTGTGGATGGACTAACCTGTTTATGATTATGTACCGAGTATTCCGTAGGATGGTGCTACCTCCATGGACTACTCGAATTCGAATGATGAATTATAAGCCCTTTATGAGATGTCGCTCAGACGTCCGACTGTGGCATTCTTACTATTTACTTTTGATATAAGCCCTTTATGAGATGTCGCTCAGACGTCCGACTGTGGCATTCTTGTTATTTACTTTTGGATATAAGCCCTTTATGTGATGTCGCTCAGACGTCCGACTGTGGCATCCTTGTTATTTACTTTCATTATAAGCCCTTTATGTGATGTCGCTCAGACGTCCGACTGTGGCATCCTTGTTATTTACTTTCATTATAAGCCCTTTTTGAGATGTCGCTTAGACGTTCGACTGTGGTACGTACTGTCATTTACTTTTCAGTATAAGCCCTTTATGTGGTGTCGCCCTGACGCCTGACTGCGGCATGTTAATTTTATTTTTTACCTTTTGAGGTGTCGCTTCAGACACCCGATCGGTCTTCAGCTATTTTATTGGGATTTTGGGAGGACTACCGCCTGACTTCCTTTTTATTTATTTTGCAGTGCAAAATTATTACCTGAGTGTGCATTACTAATCTGCTCATGTGCATCATGTTTGCATTTGTTATATCTTATGTCCAAACTGTCTTGCGAGTACATTCAAAGTACTCACCTGGCTTGTTGATTTGGCCAGATGTTGACGAAGGCGATCTTATGGATGAAGAGTACGATAGCGAGTCCGACGCCTAGAGGAGTCCCAGTCAGTCCCTTGCGATCCTGGAGTTGGTCACCCATATTATATACGCTTCCGCTACCTTAATAAAATCATCGAGCCTTACTTCGGCGCTTGATGAGTTGTAAGATTTTGGAGTCATGTCACCCACTTCTCTGTGACATATCCACCACCGCTTTTATTGCGAGTCAATAGTTATTTCACCATACCCTTTGTGTCATATCCGCCTTTATGTGAAATATTGGCGTGCTTGTAATAAATGGTTGAGCAGCCTCAGCTCAACCCTGTAATATATTTAGAAGGGGCGATTTTTCAATAGATGTTTTATTGGAAAACCGGTCCTGACAGCAGAGCATCGGGAGCGCGCCGGCAGCGGCCGCGCACTTGAGCTGGTCAGTAGAGTCGAAGGTGATGGCGTACAAGGACCACCTAAGCGGACGCGTCGCCTCGAGCTTGGGGAGGGCCGCGTTCGCCTCATGAGCAAACTGCTTGAAGATGCGATGAGAGGCGGGAGCCTGAGCGCCGCCCAGGATGCAAGCAATGGCACGAGGCTCTTGGAAGCCCCCGGCCCCATCATCTTGGTGGTGGTCGTCATTCCTCCTTGGCGGTGGCGGTAGCGGAGGAAGGCCAGCATTGCCCTGAGGGCGGTCCTCACGAGGCTGATCCCTCCAGGGGCCCTCGCGAGGCTGACCCTGCCAGCGATCCTCACGAGGCTGGTCGCGCCAGTCCTGGCGGGGGTTGCGGTTTTCCCAGCGTCCCCCACCTCGGCCTCCTCCACGGCCGTAGCCGTGGTCGTTGCGCTCAGGGCAGCGAGCAAGGCGCCCGTCCCGGATGGCCCTGAGCTCTTGGCAGTCATTGGTGTTGTGGCTGTGCATGTTGTGGAAGACGCAGAACGGGCGGCTGCCCATAGAGGACTCGGGGTGGTCGCAGCCGCGCTTCATCTCCGGTTAGGCCGCGAGCACAGCCGGGCCTTTGTGCTTCACGTCCTTGGCCTTGGCCTTCTTGTCTTCGGGATCGGCCTCTGGGAGCTCAAGGAGGGAGAGGCGGCCTTCCTCAGCCCTCGCGCATCTGGTTGCCATGTTGAACATCTCCAGAGCCGAGCACAGGTCCTCGTGTATGGCGAGCTCTTCCTTCATCTTGACATCTCGGACGCCATCAGTTAATGCAAAAATGATGGTCTCGTCCGACACCTTGGGAATCTTGAGGCGAACGTTGGTGAAGCGCTGGATGTATTTGTGCAAGGTCTCCCCTGGTTGCTGCTTGATGCGCCACAGGTCGCCCATAGCTGGGGCGCGGTCGCGAGTGCCCTGGAAGTTGGCGATGAAGCGCTCTCGCATCTCATCCCATGAGGAGATCGATCCCGCAGGGAGGTTCAGGAGCCACAAGGGCGCGCCATCCTTGAGGGCCATGGGAAACCAGTTCATCATAACCTTCTCATCGCCGTTGGCCGCCTCGATGCTTAGCTCGTAGAGCTGGAGGAACTCGGCAGGGTCGGGGGTGCCGTCATAGCGTGGAGGCAGGTCTGGCTTGAACTTCCCAGGCCAGACAACGCGGTGCAGCTCCAGGGTGAACGCGCGGCAGCCCGCCGCGCTCACGGGAGCCCGCCGCGGAGGAGGAGCTGGACTTGGCGCTCGCGCACTGCCACCTTGAGCGGCACGCGGTCTTGACGTGGCGGCGCTGGGAGCGCGCGCGCCTCTCCTTGGGGCCGCTGCACCACTTGACAGCTTTCTTCATCGCGCGCCGGCGCCCTGCGCGGCGGGTCGCACCGAGGAGCCTCACGGCTTGGCTCGAGGGCTGCGTCTTGCCTGGGAGGTGGAGGAGGCGCACCGTGGGCCACGTCGCCCGCAAGAGGCAGCTAGGGAGGCAGCGAGCGAGACGGTGCAGGGGTCTCTCCAGCGGCGCTGACGAGCTCGGCGATGCGGTCCAGCCAGTCTTCGTAGAGGTCGTCGGTCGGGCGATAGCGCAGAAACTCGTGTGCCATTTGCAGCGAAGCCTGCGTGTTCGCCGGCCCGCGACGGGCGTGGGAGGACGAAGCAGCCGCCGGAGTCAGCGACGGGGTGGCGGCGCGTCCGTCGCACCACACAGAGGGATGCAGTGACGAAGCCTGCTGCTCATGGGCCGCGGGGCCGGTGGCAGCGTTTTCCACAAGCGATGGGGAACGACGGGGGGCGCCATTGCCTGCAGGCGCTGTCTGGGTGACGCGGGCCTGGCGCTCAGCATGAACTCGGCGGGTGTCAGCCATGAGAATGGTGGAACGGTGGCGAATCGACCGGCGGAAGAGAGGCTCCGACGCACCCCTACCTGGCGCGCCAAATGTCGGATTCAGGGCTCTGTAGACCCAAGAAAGGTTCGAACTCTGGGGTGCGTGCGAAGAACTCAATCTCCCCGGTCTGCCGACTCGTCGATCTCACGGCCTTGCTCGATGAACTAGGAAGGAAAGGGACACAGCAGCTTACCCAGGTTCGGGCCACCTTGCGGTGTAATACCCAACTACTGCTTTGTGATGGATTGGCCTCGAGGTGGGCTGAGGATGAACTAGTACAGAGGGAGAACAACCTCAGGAGTTGTGTGTGCTTGGGTTGGTGTGAGCAGGTGAGGGTGATCTGATTGATCCGTCTGTCCCCCGGTCTATGGTGGTGGCTAAGCTATATTTATAGTGGCCTTGGTCCTCTTCCCCCAAAATGGAGGCGGGAAGAGATCCCACAACGGCCAAGTTCGAAGGGAGACAAGTAGTACATCTTATCCTGATGAAAGGTGGTCTTCGCCTGCAAAGCTTCTGGTTGTGACGTTGTGGTGGGCTCGGCGATGACCTCCATCCTGCCGTCCTGGTCTTGTAGCACGGGAATGGAAATCTTTGGCTGATTCCTCGGGACTCTGCGCCTGCACTTGCTTCCTTGGCACCAAAGAGGAAACCTGCTGTACTGCGCCCGCTGGCGCCCACCTGGCCTTGGTTGTCATAGCTTGCGTCATCTGAACCTCACGGGGTGGGGCTTGCATAGAAATCTCCGCTCCTCAGGAGCCGGCCTAGGGAAGCCGCTCCCTTTGGAGGTCTTGGCGTCGTCCGCCTCGCGAGGCTTGGCCCCTCGCGAGGGTCTTGTGTTGTTGATGCTGGAGATGGGCCGTACCAGGTCGCTGATGGAGCCATGCCGTGGGCCGCAGGCAGGCAAGTCTGGGTACCCCGGTTCCCAGAACGCCGACACAAACAAGCGCTGATGCTACAGCGCATATATATATAGTTGGAGTGGTTTTCTTTTTCTCTCCATAAAAATCATTTTAAATTGTGCATGGAACTCTTTATTTAACGGACCAGTGAAGAAAAATACTACGATCAATTAACGCTCCACGCCTCCCCGTCGCACTTTCTATCGTTCACGTGTGGTACACGACCCTCCGTTAAGTGAACAACCACGGAACCACACATGGTTAAAAATATCGGAAAGGTGGGCTGCACCATCCTCCAATTTTCAATATTTTCGAGAAATCTAATTTTATTTATTTTATATGTACACTTTGCCCTCTTCCAATAATTTTGGGCACTTGTATTCGGCCTAAATCAGTGTACCACCGTATCTCGTACTACTACCTCTGTCCTGGTTTATTGGTCTCCTTCGTATTTTGTGTCAAATTTTGACCATAGATTTAAGTAACAAATTGCTAATGTATGTCATAAAAAATTATATCTTTGGGTTCGTATTTGAACATAGTTTTCAATGGTATAATTCTTTATGACATTCATTGACATGTTATTAGTTTAATATATGGTTAAAATTTGAGACTAAATACAAAGGGGACCAATAAACCAGTAAACTGCTAAACATAATTAGCTTCCGTCCAGGATTTTACGCCATATCATATTTTTTTGTCAAAGTCTGGCCTTATTTTTTAACTAGTAAAATGCTAATACATGCCAACAAAAAATAAATATTATTGGCTTCTTTATTTAAGTAGTTATACAATTTTTTTATCAAAGTTGCCAACATAATTAACTAGTGGCAAAACTTCAGAACCAATATAATTAATACGGCCGGTGGCTGTATGCATACATTTTTTTGCCAGCACATTTCTTTGTTTCATCAACGACATTTTGATACATGGATCCGGCCCTCGTGCTATGGTCGGCTGGGCTAGAGTGCGAGGCAGCGACTGTGTCCCTAGAGGATGTGTGTGCACCTCTTCTCTTCTTGTAGTACTCCATTTAGTTAAGTGGCGGAGATAGGGGGACCAGCAGGAACCAATAGTGTGTGTGCGTGTGTGTAGGCGCGCGCGCATGTCATGCGTGTGTGTGTTAGAGAGCGAAACATCGACCTACAGAGAGATGGTGTGTATGATTTAGTCACGAGAGAAATGTACTATGTGTGGGAGGAAGACCTAGAGTCACATCGATCGATCTATGGTGGGGGGAGGGAAGAGACCTAAATTACATGTACTTAGTAGGTCGATGTTATTCTATTCTGTGATAGCACGAAACATCGACCTATAGTAATACCAATATTTACGTACGTGTAGCATTCTCTCGTTTCCGGGCGTCCAGCCCGGACAGCTGCCATGCCCGCTCCTGATTGCCCTGGCCCACCGAAACCCCCTCCATCGCCCACGCTGACCGAAAATGGTCAACGCCGCTCCAGAGAATCGGTGCCGCATTCATGCCCGGGCAGAGCGGACACAACCTCTCACTGGCGCCTGCATTGAAGGGAGAAGCGGATTCAACGAAGAGTGATGGTTGCTTCGTCCGTCCAACTTACTGCTGGGTGTATGTGATTTGATGGCTCATTGGTCATTATTACTGAGGCGGTACGACCTTGCTGAGTCTCAGTTTTACTATACACTTTAGTTTGGTGCATGACACGTGCACCCGGATGCTGGATGTCCCACGTTTCGGCTAAAGGAGGTAGAATGATTTCGGAGCCAGGAACTGTGCCGTAGAGCGTCTGCACTCTTTTTCTTTTTTCTATCTTACACTGGGGGAGTGCGAAAGCAGTGAAAACACGGTAGCTCAGTGATTACATGGCCCACCTCACACTATCACCATATTTTTTGGACACCGTGCGACACCTAGCTCTTTAGTACACAATACTATATATAATTTCTCAGCGAGATAATATTGTACACTTATTTTGGAACAGAGACAACTAAAGAAAAAAGGATCGATGCAGTCCCTAGGCCTTGAACCATAAACCCTAAACATGCTTTAATTTGCTGGCCAGGTTGATCCTTACGAAGGAAAGAAGTTTGCAACCCTTTGACCATCTGGTCATTTTGTGTAGATTCACCAAAATCGAGCTGAGCATCCCTGTAGGCAAAGAAATTGAAGAAGTGTGATTAGAATAAGACTAGTGGCACTAGTTGATGGGGCAAAAACTCATCATAAATAGAAGCCAGTAGAGGTACGTGTGGGGCAAAGAAGTAGAGAAATATCCACATGGAGTGATGTGGGGAGCTGGGGCAGTGGAGCAAGCCGACTGTAAAGGAAGTTGTACCTGACGGATGTCGGATGTAGCTAGGAGGGCGGCATCTGCCTACACCGCGGCAGTGAGCAAAGGACGGAGGCAACCGCACTGGCTTTGTGAGAGAGAACGACGGGGACCCCTGATCAGGACGCGCCGACAGTGAGTTTTCGCCCTCACTGATGGTGATCGCGTCTACACATAACATCCTCCCCTTCCCCCAACGGACGTGATCCACCCGGATGTGTGACTAGAGATGTGGCCACAGTCGTTTTGTGCGAGAGAGTGTGAAGAGAGCAACCCCAGCAAACAACCGTGTATGCTCCTGACTATGTATATAGTGGAGTGGTTTCTTTTTCTCTCCATATGAACCTATTTATATTGCGTACGTGCCACTGAAGAAAAAAACTTTATTTATAAATAACGCAACACCGTTCATGTTTGGTTTCTGACCCTCCATTAAGTGATTAACTACTACATGCGTGAAATTATCACATGGGTTGCATCTTCGTACAGAAACGAGCTCCACCATGTGGCCGCACGTGTGTGGTTGGGGAAGATGCAAAGAGTATGTGCGTCGGTGTGCGCACCTCTTCTCTTCGAGCATGGTTAAAAGTATAGCCAACTACTCTGCCACGTGGTTATTAAATGGGCAAAGAGTATAGGCAGTAATAATGACTAATGAGCTGTGAAATCATGAGGCCCACCTTTCCCTAAGTTCGACAAAGGAAGCAACCATCATTTCACTCCTCGTTTAATATCCATCCGCTGCTACCTCCGCAAAAAAATAAAAATCCACTGCTACCTCCAAAGCATATATATATATATAATAGAATTAAAGTGGCTATGCTAGCCCTCTTGAGCTAAATCTGCAGTGTAACATCAAGTGTGACAATGCATCGACACGTGGACTTGGTTTTTACTGCTGGTTTGGTTCTGGTTTGCACCGGTTTTTTGACCCGGTTTCGGTTTGATTGGTTTTTAGCGGTGGAAATATATTTTGGTCTCTACATTTGTCTCTCTCCTTCGAGAAGCATCCCCTTATGCGGCCACCACTTCACCACCATACGCCTGTATAAAAAGGCTCCACGCCTAGCTTCTCGTCTCTTCCTCCGCCCCTCCTAGTGGTTAATAATATAGCCATGTCAATCACGACCTAGAAATATCATTCACTGATACAATAGGGCTGGCTATAAGGCTGGCTCTAAGGCTGGTGATTTTTTTTTACTTTGTCTCTTTCTCTTTTTCTCTCATTTACTCATTTTACATAAGAGCACCTTTAGAGGATGGCTATTCCTTTCGATGGGACTTCTTCATGGGGTTTAAGACTAAGCAACTCCAAATATTATTCCCGCTGCCCACCACTGAATCATGCCATCTATGATACGTACTTGTATGATACTCCCATTGAAACAATGAGGTCCACTAGGTCTAGCACGTCCTGTAACAAGAAGCTGTCACACAAAACATACATTCTTGCTGCCTTCTTCCTCATGCAGTACTAGTACTAGTACTACTACCCGTTCTCCTATAAACCTTGTGCTAGGCATCTCAAAAGTATTAACCTTGCGCTTGGCTCTTCGCCTCTTCGGGAAGTCGAACAACAACGGTACTATAGTATATGCTTCTGGCTCTTCGCCTCTTCAGAAAGTCGAAATGATGGTACTACAGTATATGCTTCTGTCTATCTGACACCGAATGAATTGTTGCACGTCCACCGCGTGGGCGAGGGGCGTGGGGCGAGGGAGAGTACGTACTACTACGTCTATTTCAATATGGACTACATACGGAGCAAAATGAGTGAATCTACACTCTAAAATAGATCTATATACATTAGTACTTGGAGTATGTAATTCATATTTAAATCTGTTAAAATACCTATATTTCAAACAATATGAAAATCTCTCTAACCAAGGTAGGGACGCGGAGTATACGTCTATCGGAGGGAGTAGTAAAAGCTTCTCCTCGTCCTGCGAGCCACCGGGCGCGTGGGCGAGGGATAGGGCGTAGGTGTAGTAAGCAAGCTTCTCCTCGTCCTGCGACTCTGCGAGCCATCGCGCCCGTGGGCGAGGGAGAGGGCGTACTAAGCAAGCTTCTCCTCATTCTACGAGTTGATGGGACACATCAAAAGTAGTACATATAAGTGCCTACTTTTAGGTCTATATGGCTCAATTTGAAATCTCTCTAACCAAAATAGATGGTGAGTGGTGGAATAAATTTGTTACTACCATAGTTTGCAAAAGTACTGAACATGTGATGGTGAACGGAGGGAGTACGACACCATTAGTACTACAGTTCTTTTTGAAGCGTTGTAGTAGTCCCTCCCATTCACATGTTCACATTTCAAGCTTCAATAAAAATGTTGCATGCAAGGATTAACAGAAAACTCAACAATGCATGTACTCCCTCAATGCATATAGGGTCTAAAATGCGTTTTTGAGGCTAACTTTAACAACATGTTAGAGCAATAACATGACATGCAACTTACACAAATCATACCATCAAATTCGTACGTGGTCATTGTACTGCTAACACATGCATGCGTTGCAATTAGTACATAGAGCATGATAGTAAACACTCACTATCTAATAGTACTAGTTCATTGCTTGGTTTAGATTTGGAATTGAGGCCCATAAACTGGAAGGGAGGGAATATTATTTTTTGGAACCATCCCCATACGGCCATACTTGATGTTTCATAGAAATGTTATATGCTTTGCTGCAACAGTACCGTCCAATTCGGGTAAAACAAACAGTATCGTCCAATCTTCACGTGTGGTGTTTTTCTTGGAAAATTAGTACGGGAGGATTCAACGATGTGTGAAATGATGTGTTGTTCGTGCGTCCAACTAATTATTGGAAATGTGTGGCTTTGAGATTTGACGGCTCATTAGTAGTATTCCTTGCGGTTGTGCACTCATAATTTGGTGCATGACACGTGGACCCGGATGCTGGATGTCCCACATGTCGAGGAAAGGAAGTTCTGTGCTCCTAGAATGGTTTCTCACAATGCTATCGACCTATCAACATTTGTTTATATATACTGTGCTAGTAAATATAATTTCTCAGCGAGATAAAATTATACTGGTACAATGCTACAAAACTTCAGCTTTTCTTTCATGTGTCTTTCCTTGAAGGTTTTCTTGTTACAACATTCCATCAAATACAAAGGAAACTAACATGCATGCTAATGCATATCAATGATTCACATATCGGGCCCAATATTTACTTCACAATTTAAGGCAAAGTTGTGAGAAAGTGTACAAATAAAGGAAGAAGTGATCGATCAGGTCCCTAGGCGTGCTTTCATTTCCTGGCCTCGGTGGACATGTTGGTAGCCACTTTCACGCGGCTCGTTGATGCCCACCAAGACATGTAGCAGCTGGATGCATGCGCCATCCCATCATTTTGTGCAGTTCCACTAAAATGGAGACGAGCATCCCTGTTGACAAGGATATTGGATAAGTGTGATTGCAATAATAGTGGCACTGTTGATGAAACATGGAAAGTACGCTGGCCGAGCTACAGTATGTTTTAGGCAAAAGCATAGAGAAGATCCACTTGCAATATTTTCCACATGCAGCGATGTGGGAAGAAGGGTGCTGGAGCAAGGCCGGTTCCAGAGGAAGCTGTACCTGAGGGTCGTCGGGATGTAACCAGGAGGGCGGCGGCGGGCGGGATCTACCCATACTGCGGCAGCAAGCAAGGGTCAAAGGCCCTAACGCGCTGGAGCTTGCTTAGAGAGAACGGCGGGTACTGCAGATCGGGACACGCTGGCGACCGAAGCAATGTTGCCCATCATCCCTTTCTGCCGGCGGACTAGATCTGGCCAGATCAAGGACCAATTGTGTGAGAGATAGAGTGTCGGCGTGGAAGCACGATCACCTATGGGGCATGGGTGCCCCTTTGTAGTTTGGCGAGGGGACGGTCACATTGTACAAAGAGCAGAAACGACAGGGACAACGTGGCGATGACAGCTCTCTTTTACCCAGGTTCGGGCCGCTTTGCAGCGTAAAGTCCTACTCCTGCTATGGTGGATTGATTTTGAGGAACACAAAGGCACGGCGAGCTCAAGCCCGGCAAGGACGCCTCAGGGAGAGCAGCGCGCGCGTACATGTGTTCTAGGAGCTAAAGTTTGAACCCTTTGCTAGGTTGCCTCGGGCCTCCTTTTATAGCTTAAGGGGCGACCACAGTGGCAAAATAGTCATTTCAGTATGATTAGATAGCTAACAGTGCTATTATACCTAACTCTGGCAGTTAGGACAAAGTGCATTAAATGCACCTGCTAGGTGTCATGCTGAGGTTGAAGCCCGGCAAGCATGTCGCGCCGCTTATCCATCTTCTCCTTATTAGCGTGACACGCCTTCTGGACAGGTGTCAATAAAGCTAATTGCTTCTTCACCATGTTGCCATGTGCCTGACAAGGTCCACCTTGCCACTTGAGAGCCTGACACCACATTAACTGGCGGTCGGCGTGTGATGAGGTGGAGCGGTGGCGTCTTGGAGAAGGCCTGCCGGCGAGGAGCCTGCCGGGTTCTGAGCTTGGCGGCCCCAGAAGCCTTGCCAAGGCTAACTGATCTTGCCCTCCTAGGCGTGCCTTCGACCCTGCCGAGCTCGCCTGCCCGGCAAGGGAGGCCTTTCCTGAGGACTTCTATGTTGACTTGATCTTCTTGAGCTTGATATGCCCGGCAGGGTCATTTTGCCCAGGAGGCTATACAAATTTGTGCACCACTCAAGGGGAAACAAATACCCCTGTTTTTTTACATTGACAGAGAGAGAGTGGCCACCGCCATCTTGTGTGAGAGAGTGTGAAGAGACCGACCCCAGCAAGCAAGCATTGCGGCTCCTTCCTATATTATATAGTATAGTATATATAGTGGAGCGATTTTCTTTTTTCTCTCGCTAACAATCGGTTTATATTCTGTACGTGCGCCAATGAGGAATAAAACCTTTTTTTTAAATAACACACCAACGCGTCAAGTCGCACTTTGTTTGTTCACGCGTGGTACACGATCCTCCATCAAGTGGACCACTACACATGTCAAATTACCATGTGGGCTGCCTTTTCGTACAGAAATGAGCTCCACCGTGTACCCGCGCAGGTGTGGTTGGGAAAGAGACGGGAGTATGTGCGTCGTGCATGCACCTATTCTCTTTGTGCATGTACCCCACCTACGTGGGTGTGTGTGAGAGAGATACAAACCTAGAGAGAGATGGTGTGTGCGTTCGTGAGTGTTTTTTGGGTAGGGGGATTTCGTGAGTGTATTTGTATGTGAGAGAGATAGATAAGGAATATGTGTCGATGATATGTCAAAAAAATGTGACACGTGCAATGTGTGTGAAATAGAGGCCTAGCTATATCATATATAGAGAGGGCGATCCACGAGAAGAGAGGGAGGGATCATCGGTGTGAGATATCGATAGAATTGAATAGTGGATCAAGTGTGTGGGGGCGAGCTCGATGAAGAGAGCCAGCAAAATTCTATGTGCGCATGTCAAAGATATAGGGCGACTGACCTACTGGAATGTCATAGGGGAGAGGGCAAGTTTGTGTGTGGCAGGGAGACATGACTAGTGCGCTTGATCTATCGAGGTATGTGTGTGTGGAGGGGGGAGGCAGAGACTTGTCTAGAGAGGTAGATCGAGTGTATATGTGTGGAGAAGAAGAGACCTAGCTATGTCTTTGAGGGAGATCGATGGACATACATACAGAAGTGTAGGACAGGAAATAGGTTGGGAGAGAGAGACAGATCTAGAGTGCCAGTGGGTGGTGTTGGAGTTGCTTCTTGGAGATGGTGGGAGAGGCCTACTAGACGAACGAAGGGTATAACTACAATATCAAGAAGAGAGGGGATGTGTTTCTATGTGTGTGCATGCGTGTGCATGATAGACGTGTCGGGAGGCATGCATGGATGATGAAGGGGGAACCATATGTGTTTGGTAAGCACA
Source organism: Thinopyrum elongatum (assembly GCA_011799875.1). Classification (NCBI taxonomy): domain Eukaryota; kingdom Viridiplantae; phylum Streptophyta; class Magnoliopsida; order Poales; family Poaceae; genus Thinopyrum; species Thinopyrum elongatum. The sequence goes on along the minus strand of CM022298.1, from coordinate 452,283,415 downwards.
CCTAACTAGATCGGTAGATCAATTGTTTTTGTGTCAGAGAAAGGGAGAGACATAACTAATGAGGTAGATTGATCTACGTGTGGGGAAAAGAGTTGTAGACGACCTAGCTAGCTATATGTATAGGGGGACATCGATCGTGTACATCCATTTGTTAGAGGCCAATAAGGCCCAGAGAGATGGATGGAGCTAGGAGGTGGTGCGAGAGGCCTACTAGATAAGGGGGAGGAGTGTGCGATTGCGAGATCGATGAAAAGAGGGGCGAGAGTTTACATGTGTGTGGGACCATATGAGAGACATGGGGCATGGACGGGGAGAGGAGGAGATGGAAATAAAGTGTGTGTGCGTGTGTATGTGGTAAGCAGACCTGGCTAGAGAGGTTTATCGATCGGTGTGTGTCGAAAAGAAGGAGTTGTGGAGACCGTGGGAGAATGACCTAAAGAAAATAACAAATGTGTGTGATGGAGAGAATGCTACGGGAGGGGGAGGGCGAGGAGGGTGTGTGCATGCATGAGAGAAATTTAGTGCTAGCTACAAAGATAAGAGGATTTTTTCGGTGTAAAAGACTAACCGAGATCATAATTCATTATAAAAGTGGATTCATATATTTGAATAACAGATAATGGTGTTTTAAACCTACGCATGCATGAATATAGTGGTGATACGTGTGGTGTGGTTTTGGACATGTTATACTATAATGTGATAATGCGTGGCGTTTGCAACTCACAGCTAAATTTCAAACAATCTAAACCATACTATATATTGAACAATCTCACATTTTATTTGAATTTGTAATAATGTGTGGCGTTTGCAGCTCACGGGTAAATACTTGTAGGCGTAGGGGCGAGTTACCATACATTATGTGATAAACACATTATACATATGAGACATGGTTTAGATTATGAAGATCTAGCTAGAACTTGAAATGTACTATGATGTGAAATCAACATAAAGTGGATTCAAAAATTCGAATTCAAGTTCATATAGTTCACATAGTTCATATCTAACTTGACAGTAATCATGTGGTGTGCTCTGAAGATAATATACAGACGATGGTTTAACTTGACAACAATCATGTTTGTAGATTTTATTCAAAAAGAGAAACAAATTCAAATTTAGTTCATATTGAAGCGGTAGTATATAGATTTGGAATGCACTAAAATGTTCATTTGAGTAGTAGGTTACATGCATTATACACCTAGCAAAATATTTTCATTGAACATAACATGGATTCAAACTTTTGAATGGCATTTGTTGTAACTCATACAGTAAAGCGGGACTAGACTCTCTTGTGTGGTGTGAATTGATTTTTTTGTTTTTTGTCGTTGAGGGAAGTGCGAATTGACTTGGTACAGTACATGTTAGGCTTGTCCCGAAATTTCAACCTGTGCCTTGTTATCCCTCCCAAATTTTAAGATATCTCTTTGTCTCGTTGTGCTCCGAAAACTCCCTCCTCAACCCGCGCTTTGCTATCCCAAAACTATAACGCGCGCGAAAACTCCCACCTCCTGCGAAATCCCGGCACGCGAAATTCCCGTTATATCCCTGAACTGAAAGAACCGCCTAGTTCAAATCGGTGGGGGTACTTTTGTAACTTACCCCACATTTCGGACAAGCGCGTCCCTAAGCCATGGTTCCCCCCTGCCATCCCCTCCCCCCATTCATACACCAAGGCCGTGAAAACCCACAAAGCCCCACACCCTCCTCCACCCGCCACCCAACCACAGCCCAGCCGGAGCCTCTTCCTCGACGACATCGTCCACCGCAATAGCTCGACGTCCCTCATCCACCGTACCGAATGAGGATACATCATCGATCTCGTCGTCCCACCGGTTCAGCCACCCCATCCTCCACCTCCAAGGAGCTGCCCCGATGTTCGCCTCGTCTATCGTGCCACCTCCATTCCCACAACGCCATCTTCCCCTACACCACCAAAAGAGAAGCACCATCACCGATTCCTCGGATGAAGCTGAGGCCTAATCAACGCCACCAAAGAGCTAATCACTGCATTTTCTTCTTGATTCGCTCTCACGGTACTGCCGGCGCTCGATCCCGAGCCGCCATGGTGCGGCTCCATCTACGGCGTCATCGTCGACCACTTCCTCCACGGCGTCTCTCCGCCATGGCGTCGCTCCCTCGGCGGCGACGTCCACATCAGTAGGAGCAACTACCGAAGCTCCGGCTAACGCTGGCCCTGCTGCTGCTATTTCGTCTCTCGCTCGCACTGCTGCTCTGCTCTTGCTCTCGGTCGTGTGCCTGGTCTACTCTTGCTCTTGCTCGCGCTGCTGCTCTTGCTCTTGCTTGCACTGCTGCTCTACTCTTGCTCGCAGCAGCAGATCCGGCTCTCACTCGAGCTCCTGCTGCTACTACCCGAGATGCTGCTACATGACCAGCTACCCCGGCTCTCGCACGCGCTGCTGCTCAGGGCGCTGCTGCTGCTGCACGACTAGCTGCCCCGGCTGCTCTCTGGTAGTACGTTCCCTGCTGGAGCGGTTACCGATTTAGATCACTGCTACTCTGCCACTAGTGCTTGAGCGGACAAAACTATAGTGCACTGCTTTTTAGTGTGTTCAGTTTTAATAGTAAAATTCTGTTTTGACAGCAAAATTCAGTTTCGGTAGTAAAATTCAGTTTTGACATTTAAATTTAGTTTCGACAATTAAATTTAGTTTCGACAGTTTAGTTCAGAGATGAGCGGTTGATGTATTTTACATCTAGCACCTTTTGGTGATGTATTTTACATCATCTATTGGAGATGGTGTTAGAATACCACTTCAGGTTAACGTTGTCTCTCTTGTCCTGCTTCAGCCTCGCCATCGTACACCTCACTGGAGCTGCTCCAACGATGAAACCGTCCATCACAGCAGAGCAATGCCTTCGGCTCCATCTCCAAACGCCTAAGATCTTCTTCCCCACCTCCGACAGCCACATCAGCCGCAACATCCTCAGCAATCAACCCAATGATGCTGAGATCGACATGCCTTCGCCAAAGAGGTTGTACACTTGTTGCATTGCTTTTTTACTCTACATGTTATATATATTTTCCACTGAGCACGCGTAGTAATGTGAAATACAATTAGTTTCTCCTATATGACAAGCAGTGAGGTACTAGGCAACTTAGCTATCCGTGATGGACTCTCTCGAAAGCCACCATTATTTATTTCTGCGCGTTGGAGCTGTGCTTGTGTAGATGGGCCTGGGAGTTGAGCTAGTAGGGCAATGGCCTGGGTCCAAAGTAGTAAAAGTAGCACAATTTTTTTGGGAGTGTAGGCTTTTGCCTGTTCAAGCCTGCCTACTAGAATCGCCAGTGGTTGAAAGGAAAAGTGAAGGAAAACATAGGAATTGGAAAGTTTCCTATGGTACTACTATTCATGCATTTGGTTCAGAGGAATGGAGCAAAGGAAAATTGTAGGATTTGTTCCTTTAGTGTCTCTTTCAATTAAAAACCATAGGAATTTTAATTTCCACTTGGCCCTCCTTTTCGAATTCCTATTCATGAAGAAGAAGACTAAGTGATAGTAGCATAATAGCATTATAACTGTACATTTTCTTGTGGTTTGACTTAATTTGACCATGCTTCTTTGCATTCCTGTGATCTCCCAATTTCTGTGAACCAAACACCCAGATAGACAGAAATCATGTGTTTGCAACTCTGTTTTGCATGTGCATTCCTATCCTACTCCTGTGTATTTCCTATCCTTCGTTGTTAGAATCCTCCAATTCAAACGAGCCCTTACAGAATTACTTCTGTTAAAGATAGGTGTCAAAGAAAACCTTGTGTGGTTTTTCCCGCTCCTGCCGCGCTGTTGTCCACCCCAGCTCAGCTGCTTCAACGATGGAAGGGTCCACCACAGCAGGGATCCGCCCTCCAGACTATCTTTCGCAGCCCTAGAACTTCACCATCGCCGACAGCCACCACAACTGCATTACCATCATCAACTGAGCAGATGACCTTGAGGACTACACGGGTCCGCAATAGAGGTCGCACTCTTTCATGTCTGCTTACGTTATGCATCGCTTAATATTACCTGCTACTTTATCGTCCTGCTCACCTCTTAGACTCCTAGTAAGGTCCAAACTAATGCTCAAACTTGAGTTTTTAAATGGTTGTGGGGTATCAGGGCAATGATGAATAGTATATGTCTACTATCTGGTTAATCTCGGGTGTCTACTATGAGTTTCATGTTGGGTGGGAAACAAACAGTAAAGGAGCCATTATCTGTATTTTTTAGCTGAAGCTATTATCTGCCTCCTATCATTGGTTTTGGGTCTATCCATGGGTTGCTACCATCACTCTGGATTTCTGCATGCACTCCTTACATAATCTCACTATGTTATATTCCTATGCATGTCAGTTATTATACACAATGGTACTGAACATGTAGAGCAAAAGAGACTAGCCTTGCGTGGCAATAAAATTTCATGCAGATGTCACTCCATGGTGGGCGCAAAGGCAGCCCCCTCTCACCCCATTCTAGATTGTAATCAAGAGGAAGATTACTGTTCAGAGGGGGATTCAGAAGGAGCAGATCACTCCTATTTACCCCCTGAGATCTTTGCTCTAACTTAGCATGCTGATGTTGTTCATATCATGCATATGGAGCCTTGCATTGCTTACTTTATACATCAAACATGTCATCTGCTTAGTTTAGACATGCTTTGTGTGAATGCCATCTGTTTACTTTCTATATCATATATGTGAATTATGCAATGCCATCTTGTTAAGCTAGGCATATATATGTGAATTTTGCAATGTCATCCTGCTTAGCCAGTCATCTTATGTGTGAATTATATCATGCCATCCTTTTTTCATTACATATTACATTTATCAACAATGTTAGTACATTCAACTACTCTTCCTGTGCATCAGCCATTTGACACGGTAACGGAAAAATCTGGAGTGAAAACAAGGTCTTCAGAGAAGACAATGATATCTGACGAAGCGCATATCTTGCTGGTTATGGATAGCTCCTCAGAGGAGGATTCAGATACAGATGACCAGTCCTACCCCCCCCCCCCCCCGAGGTGTATTCTCTAACTTGGCAGGGTTATGTTTCTCATATCATGCGTATGGTGTCTTGCATTGCTATGGCATTTGCTTAGTTTAGACATGCTTTGTGTGAATGCCGCTTGTTTAGTCTCTAATTACCATATATGTGAATTATGCAATGCCATCTTGTTGCAAGACATTATATATGTGAATTATGCGATGCTATCTTGTTGCACAACATTATATATGTGAATTATGTAATGCCATGCTGTTTAGCCAAGCATCATATATGTGAATTATATCATGCCATCCTTTTTTTTGTATTACATATTCCATTTGTCGACAACGTTTCTATATTCAATTACTCTTCCTGTGCATCAGCCATTTGAATTGGTGATGGAAAAAATCTGGAGTGAAAACAAGGTCTTCAGAGCAGACAATGCTACCTGCTGAAGCAGATATCTTGCTGGTTACAGATAGCTACTCAGAGGAGGATTCAGAGACAATAACCAGTCCTATTTTGCCCCTGATGTGTATGCTCAAACTTGGCAGGGTTATATTACTCATATCATGCATATGTTGTCTTGTTGCTTAGTTTTTACATCATATACACAATTTGAATGCCATCTGCTTAGTTTAGACATTATAGATGCGATTGCCATCTTCTTACTTGCTTAGCATATAAATCATATATTTGAATTATATCATGCCATCATGTTTACATAGACAACATGTATCTGAATAATGGCATGCCAACCCATGTAATAAAGACATCATATAGTTATATCATCTCATCCTATTTACATAGTCATCATATTTTGAATTATGTCATTCTATCCATGAATTATATCATGCCATCATGTTTCCATAGACAACATGTATGTTAATTATGGCATGCCAACCTATTTAATAAACACATCATATAGTTATATCATGTCATCCTATTTACATAGTCATCATATTTTGAATTATGTCATTCTATCCTATTTAGTTAGCCATCATATATGTGAAATTGTGTCATGCTATCTTGTTTAATTAGCCATCATATATGTGAAATTGTGTCATGCTATCCTGTTTGGTTAGACAACATAAATGTGAATTATTTCATGCCCTCTTTTATTCCCCACTATCCATTGCACCAGTCTATCATACAATGTCTGTACATTCAATTACTTCTCTTGTTTATTAACCATTTGCATTGGAGGGGGTGTTGGCACTATCTAAGGGAGTAAAAACACGGTTTTCAAAAATATAGTGCTACCCGTCGATGCAGATAGAACCACGGTTGTGCTTTCCCAAGAATCATCCCCACCACACATAACCTAGATTCTCGCAGATTGTACCCCTACCCAGTTGGACAAAGAACCAGCTACACCCCTTCTAACCCCAACCCCAACAGATAGTAACCCAGTTCCAGTTGACACAACACCGTCTCCACCACAGAGCACCCAACACGAGCAGTTAGTAAGGCAACTGCAGTGCCTAGTGGATGTAATCTGTGTACTGGTGGCGAACAGCTGCTTTGTTCCCTATATTTGCACTGGTGGCGAACTTTGATGCCCAGTGGATGTAATCTGTGTAATCGCCGTAATATCCTAGCGTCAGTTGCTTGCTTATTTATTTTCTTATAGTCTTGCTTATTTGTTTGCTTGTAGTACTGCATATATTTTTCCTCGGTTTCCTAGTGGCCGCAATACAATGGTCCACATATGGGCCATTGTAACCATGGCCCTCCTATGGGCCGTAGGATCCATGGTCCTCATACGGGTCGTATGATCCATGGGCCTTCGACGGGCCTTAGGATCCATGGGCCTACTACGGGCCTTAGGTTCAATGAGCCTCTTACGGACCATAGGATCCATGGGCATCTTACGGGCCGTAGGATCCTGGTCCTCTTACGGTACGTCAGATCCATGGGTCATACTGATCGTGGACCAATGTCAGAACACGATTTGGGCCCTAAACGGGCTGTCGTGGTGGGCGCACGGCAGATGCCAAAGGATGGCTAAATAGAGGGCGATGCCGAACCCTCAAGGCGGCCGAAGCCGGGTCATCCCGCACGCCGGCCACGGCGAGCCGGCCGCACGGGAAGGAGGACGTGGTGCCGAAGAAGCCGGCCATGAAGCACACGGCGGACCCGGCCGCAGGCGGCCAGCCGGCTGCCAAGAAGAGACGCCACGCCGTCCTGGCACCGCCGACAAGACAGGCCATCCCGACAGTGATTGGGTATGTTTCTTGCTGACTCCGGCATACTACCGAGTTGTTCCCTTCTTATGCTTTCCTTGTCGTGATCCAGATCGCCGCTGGAGCTAGCGCTGGCGGCGATAGACGCCGCGTCCGGGGGAGGCTTCTCATTTCGGCAAACACGAAGCAGCGCCGTCGACCGGGATGAGGAGGCGCCCGAGGAGGACCTTAGCATGGACCCGAAGGACGCCGAGGGCATGGCTTGGCGGGATCGGAACAAGGCCATGAAGGAGATGGAGACGGCGTCGACCCAGGCCTGGGCCAGGGCCACGGAGGCGAGGGAGCGAGCCGTCGGTGGGCCGGCTTGGCCGGAGACACCGGCGGAGGCGGTCGTCGTGCCGTCGACGGAGGAGGGGCACGACCCGGACGGCCGGGTGGAGGTGGCAGTGGGCGACCGGGAGGTCATAGAGATTGACGATGGCACCCTGCCCCGGGACGATGTGGTCGAGTGGGTGGAGGTCGGAGGAGGCAGCGGGGGGTCCACCCTGGAGGGAGCGCCGCAGGCGACACCGGACGTGGTGCCACAGGCGATGCCAGACATGGTGCTGCAAGCGACGCCGGTCGTGGCGCCGCAGGCGACGCCGGCCGGCGTGCCGGAGTCGAGGCCCTCCACGGAGGAAACGGCGGGGGGCGAGCGTGCCTTGGTGATCGGGCAGCCGCAAACGGCGCCGGCAGGCCGTTCTGTCGCCGGATCGCAGCAGGTCTGGGCTGGGCCCAGCCGGACCGTCTTCGGGACATTGACGCAGGAGGAGGCGTCGATGGCCACCATGCGCCAGCATCTTCGCGGGCGCGCGGAGCGGCTTCAGGCCTTTGCTCAGGCCGAGACGGTGCGGGCGCGGGAGCTGGAGCACTTCGTGTTTGTGAGTCTTTCTTCCTCTGGCTTTTTATTTGTAGCCGGTCAGTGGGGGCGCGCTAGCTCACCCACTGGGTGTAGCCCCCGAGATTCAGGCCAACTACATAGTAGTTGGGTCGAATCTTCAAATGCTTTGTCTTGTGTTGATTCTTGCTTTTTCTGCAGCAACTGGATGCCCTCCGAGTCGGCGTCTACAACCGGCTTCTGGAGAAGCACCAGTGAGTCTTGGTGCGGCTCGTCGCCAAGGAGGAGGCGCTCCGCCTTGCCGAAGGTACGTCCTGCGTGCTCCTAGTGGGGGCACGCTAGAGCACCCACTGGGTGTAGCCCCCGAGATTCGGGCCAACTACATAGTATTTGGTTCGAATATTAAAATGTTCTTGTCCTTTCTTTCGTTGTCTTGACTTTGAATCTTTTGTCGTGCAGCCGCCGCGGCCGAGGTGCTAGTCTTGCGAACCCGGCTAGCCAGATTCGGCCAGCAGCACAATCTAGCATTTGCCGACGCCGGCCGGCTCCGGGTCGAAATGGAGGAGCTGAGGGCGGAAGCCACCAAGGTGGCGGAGGCCCTGCGGGTGCTTGCCGAAGCTAGCCAGTAGTGTGACCAGCTAGCCGGTGATAAGAGCCAGCTCTAGGCCGAACTGGAGCGCCTGAAGGCGGAGGCAGCCAAGGCGGCGGAGACCCAGCAGGCGCTTGCCGAAGCCGGCTAGCAGCGTGATCAGCTGGCCAACGACAAGGGCCAGCTCCAGGTCGAGGTGGAGCGCCAGAAGGCGGAGGCCACCGAGGCAGCAGAACCCCACCAGCCAGAGCTCCTCCGCCTCAAGAGGAAGCATGAGGAAGCGGCCGCCACTAAGGACGGCGAGCTGAAGGCAGCCGTCGGCAAGTGCGCCGAGCTGGAGAAGGCACTCAAAGTGCGCGACCGTGCCAGGGACTTGGAGCGGCATGGTACGTTGCTCGAAGCGTAGCACCTGGATGAGGCTTTCACCAGTAAGTGTTTATTTGTTGACTTCGCTGGGTTGTGAAGCCGGCTTTGCTTTTTCGTTACTGACTGTCTTGCTTTTCTTATTGGCAGGGCACTTCCCGGAGACGCAGGGGACAGCGGACGGGGCCGTGCTTGCTCACCGGTCATCCCAGGTGGACGCGGGTGTCGGGCTTGAGCCGAACGTCGCCTGGAGTTTCTCGGAGATTATGCACGCCGCCGAGGCTCGCCTGCAGGTCCTGGGTACGCAGATGGCGCGGGTGTCCGAAGCCGGCGTGGGGATGACGGCGGCCCTCTGGCCCAGTGCCGTTGCGCCCAACAACTTCACGCGGCTGGCGCGGTGGCTGGAAGCCGGACCGGCGCGACTTCACGCATGGCGCGTTTCTGCCTCCCGTACTGGTGCCGAACTGGCGCTGAGGTTTGTCATGTCCTGGTATCCAGATCTGGTGCTGGACCAGCTGGCGGCCCAGCGAGCCGCCGCGGAGCCCCAGCTGCAGGCGGAGGCAGGCCGGATCGCCGCATGGGCCAGCTACCTGGCCTCGTTTGCATTGCATGACGAGTTCCAGGTAGAGCAGACCGAAGACGATGAGGTGGTGCCTCCTGACATCTTTGGCCTGCTGCTCGACGACTCGGAAGGCAGCTCTGAGGAGACGGGCGCCTATGTGGACGACGAGGCCGAGTTGGATGATACCGGCGCCTCGATGAATCCGGAGGCCACCGCGGAGGAGCCGGCAACCGCGCAACCCGGCGCGGGAATCACCTGAAGCCGCCCTATTTATCTTTTTCGTACTTTTGTTAAGTGGCAGGTCCACCCACCCACTGGGGTGTATTGGTGAATGTAATGAACTCTGGCCTTGTGCACATATTTCAGCAATGTAAATATTTTTGCAGGTGTTTACCATTTTGCTCTTTGTTCTCTGAGCCTTTTTCCTTGCTTGCTCCTTCTTTGGGCCTCCCCCCCGCGAGTCGAACAGCCGGGTTTCGGTCTGTGACAAGGATTTCAGTCCTCGGAAAGAGCGTGCAGTACTTAGGCTCTTCGAATGTTGAGCGCGAGCGAAACACCCACTGGGCTGGCTGGTGGCATCCGGCGAAGTCGGCTGGCGAGCAGCCAGTCGTGTGGCGGTTTAGTGTGGTGAGGCCGGGTTGGCCAATCTGGCAGATCCAACTTAGTGTTTCACGATGTGTAGGTGCTTTGGCCCATAGTTCTTGCCGGCCAACAGCCGAAGCCGGACTGCCGAGATGTGCTAAGGAGGACGGCGGGTTGTGGCCAAACCGGCCAGGCCCCGAGCCCCCGGGCTGATCGCACCAACCTGGCAGTGGAGGTTTAAGAGAATTTACAAGGATGTGTGAAACACAATAACTTGGCAGGAAAAGGTAGCCCCCGAGTGTCGTTCGGTGGTCCCATTGTATTTCATAGAATTACAAAAGGCAGCGATACATACGTGCATACAGCTAACTGTAAAATGGGCGGAGGAGCTCTGTGTTCCAGGGCTGGCTTGTCTCTTCGCCGGCGGTATCTCTCTTGCGCTTGTTTGGCCTGCGGGCGTCGATGAGGTAGTAGGCGTTGCGGTCACACAAGGCTTTGTTGACGATGAAGGGGCCCTCCCATGGGGAGGCCAACTGTGCTGGCCGGCTTGCTGCTGTTCAAGCCGGAGGACGAGGTCTCCCTCGCGGAATGCGAGGGGCTTGATCTTTTTGCTGTGGTAATGCCTCAGGCCTTGTTGGTAGATGGCGGATCGGCTAAGGGCCAAAAGGCGTGCTTCTTCGAGTAGGTCGACGCCGTCTTCGCGGGCTTCCTTGGCTTGTGCTTCCGTGTACATTGCAACTCGTGGTGATTCAAACTCGATGTCGGTCGGGATGACGGCTTCTGCTTCGTAGACGAGGAAGAACGGGGTGAACCCGGCCGACTGGTTCGGCGTCGTCCAGAGACTCCAGAGGACGGGCGGCAGCTCATCAAGCCAGCTGACGGGTGAACGGATGAGGAGCTCGACGAGCCATGGCTTGATGCTGGATAGGATGAGGCCGTTGGCCCGCTCGACCTGGCCGTTGGATTGAGGGTGAGCAATGGAGGCCAGGTCAAGACGGATGCCGGAGACAGAGCGGTATTGTGCCAGAGCGCCTTTGGCGAAGTTGGTGCCGTTATCAATGATGATGTTGTGCAGGACACCGTAGCGTACCGCGATGTCTTTGATGAACCAGATGGCCGTTGGCCCGTCCAGCTTCTTGATCGGTCGTGCTTCGATCCACTTGGGGAACTTGTCGACCGCTACCAGCAAGTGTGTCATGCCGCCTCGAGCGGTCTTGAAGGGCCACACCATGTCAAGTTCCCAAACTGCGAAGGGCCAGGTGATCAGGATGGTTTGCAGGGCTGAAGCCGGCAGGTGACTACACTTACCGAAGTGCTAGCACCCTTCACACCTGAGGACGAGCGACTCGGCATCTTTGAGGGCCGTAGGCCAATAGAAACCATGGCGGAAAGCCTTGGCCACCAGGGACCTGGAGGTGGCATGGTGCCCGCACTTGCCTTGATGTATGTCGAGGAGGATCTCCACGCCCTTGTCTTGCTCGACGCAGCGCTGGAACACGCCTGTCGCGCTGCGCTTGACGAGCTCATTGTTGATGATGCTGTAGGCGGACGCCCGGCGTTGCACTTGCCGGGCCTCGGTCTCGTCCATGGGGAGCACTCCAGTTTCCAGGAAGGCTAGGATGGGCTGCGCCCATGACGGCGCCGTTACGACGGTGAAGACGGCTACCAAGACGGGCTCCGGGGCGGCAGTCCCCGAGCCGGGTTGAGCAGCCCTCGGGTCGGAGACAACGGCGGCCGGATTGGCGGTGGCAGCCCCCGGGTCGGGTTCGTTGGTCGCCGGGCCGGGCTTAGCGGCCCCCGGGCCGGGATCTGCGCCCTCGGGACTGGTTCGGGAACGCCAGCCCCCGAGCTTGGGCCAGCAGCCCCCGGGTCCTGGTTGGGGAGGGGTGCTGTAGGATCGTCCGAGATGGAAATGGACTAAGAATCCGGAGACGGCTTGACAGATGGCTTGCGCAAGTGCTCGAGGGAGACGCCGGACGGTATGGCCTGCCGGGATGAGCCAATCTTGGCTAACGTGTCGGCGGCTTCATTCTCTGCACGCGGGACGTGGAGGAATTCGCAGCCATCAAAGTGGCCGGAGAGCTGCTAGACCAGGAAATGGTAGGTGGCCATGTTGGCATCCCGGGCGTCCCACTAGCCGGAACACTGTTGCACCACCAGATCCGAGTTGCCGTAGCACAGGATGCGCCGGATGCCGAGTTCCTTGGCAAGCCGGAGGCCGTGCACAAGGGCCTCATACTCGGCGACATTGTTGGAGGCGGCAAAGTGGATCTGGAGCGCATACCGCAGCCGGTGGCCCTTTGGGGAAGACAGCACGATGCCGGCTCCCAAGCCGGAGCGCATCCTGGAGCCGTTAAAGTGCATGCGCCAATGCGTCGAATCCAGAGACGGCGGCAAGTACTGGGTCTCTGTCCAGTCGACGAGGAAGTAGGTCGGGGCCTGGGACTTGATCGTGGTGCGGGGCTCGTAGAGGATGGTGTGGCTGGCTAGCTCGATAGCCCACTTGGCAACCCGGCCAGAGGCATCCCGGCAGCCCATGATCTCGCCAACGAGGGCCGTGCTGACCACGGTGATGACATGTTCCTGGAAGTACTGCTTCAGCTCCTTGGTGGTAAAGTACACGCCGTAGCACATCTTCTGTTAGTGCGGGTAGTTCTGCTTGGAGGCAGAAAGCACCTCGCTCAAGTAGTAGACCGGGTGTTGGACATACTGGATCTTGCCCTCTCTGGTCGCTCGACCACCAACACCGTGCTGACCGACTGTGAGGTGGCGGCGATGTATAGCAGCAACGGCTCCTTGTCGGCCGGCGCGGCCAGGACATGTGCGGTGGAGAGCATGTGCTTGATATCCCAGAACGCTTCATCCGCCTAGTCGTTCCACTCGAACGACATCGTCTTCTTCATCAGCTGATATAGGGGCAAGGCCCTCTCACCCAGCCGGCTGAGAAACCGGCTGACCGAGGCCAAGCAGCCGGTGAACTTCTGGACATCTCGCAGTCGGGTTGGCTTGCACATGCGCTCAATGGCCTTGATCTTCTCCGGGTTCGCCTCAATGCCGTGCTCCGAGATGAGGAAACCGAGTAGCTTCCCGGCCGGCACGCCGAAGATGCACTTCTCTGGGTTGAGCTTGATCTGGTACTCGTGCAGATTGGCAAAGGTCTCCTTTAGGTCGTCAAGGAGCATGAGGTGTTGCTTGGTCTTCACCACGATGTCGTCCACGTAGACGTGGATGTTGCGGCCGAGTTGCGGCAGCAGGCATTTCTGCATATAGCGCTAGAAGGTGGCGCCGGCATTCTTCAAGCCGAACAACATGGTGATGTAGCAGTACGCCCTGAAGGGCGTGATGAAGGACATCTTCAGGGCGTCGGCCGGGTCCAGCTTGATCTGATGATAGCCGGAGTAAGCATCCAAGAAGGACAGGAGCTCGCAGCCGGCGGTGGAGTCGATGACTCGATCTATCCGCGGGAGGGCGAAAAGATCCTTGGGGCAGGCCTTGTTCAGGCTGGTGTAGTCTATGCACATGCGCCAGGTATTGTTCTTCTTCAAGATGAGGACCGGGTTGGCCAGCCACTCGGGGTAGAACACTTCCATGATGAAGCCGGCCGCGAGTAGCTTGGCGACTTCTTCACTGATGGTTCTTCTCTTCTCCTCTGAAAAGCAGCATAAGGGCTGACAGACAGGCTTGGCATCCTTGCAGACGTGTAGTTTGTGCTCGGCGTACTTCCTCGGAATTCCCGGCAGGTCCTTTGGGGTCCATGCAAAGATATCTTGATTCTCAAGAAGGAAGTCGACGAGCTCGCCTTCCTATTTGCTGCTAAGGCGAGCGCCCACAACAATGCACTTGCTGCAGCTGGGGTCTTCTAGGTTCAGCTTGACCTTCTTGGTCTCCTTGGACGGTTGGAACGAGGCCTCGCCGGCCGGCTCCTTGGCTGAAGCCGGCACAGCCGGCGTCTCGTTGGCTAGCGCAACGATCCGGTCGAGCTAGCGCTGCTCCTCGGCTATGACTAGCGACTCTGCCAATCTGGCGCCGGCTTGAGCGCACTATAGGGATTTTCGGTAGTCGGCGACAACGGTAATAAGGCCCTTGGGACCCAGCAGCTTCATCTTCAGGTAGGCATAGTGGGGGACCACCATGAATTTGGCGAGTGCGGGCTGGCCCAGCAGCGTGTGGTACGCGCTGGACAGGTCGACCACCTCGAACCAGATAGGCTCGCGCCTGAAATGATCGCTCGTGCCGAAGAGGACGTCAAGCCGGATCCGGCCAATGGGGGAGTAGGAGAGACCAGGCACGATGCCATGGAAAACTGTTCGAGATGGCTCCAGGTCCTTGGCCTCGAGGCCAAGCTTGGTCATGGTGTCGCGGTAGAGGATGTTGATGCTGCTGCCGCCATCAATGAGGACTCGCGAGAACTTGCAGGTGTGCCTGGGGGCGACGATGGTGGGGTCATCGATGAGGGCGTAGCCACCCAGGTTTGGCATGACAGCCGGGTGGTCCTCCCTGGTCCAGCTAATCGGGCGCTTCGACCAGTGCATGTATTCCGGCACGGCCGGGACGACGGTATTCACCTCCTGCCGGAGCAGGCGTTCGCTACGCTTGTCGTCGCCAAGGCTGGTGAAGATGATGTAGCTCGCGTTCTGGGCCGGGTAGGCTTCATCGTGCATGGTGCCGTTGGATGGGGGCGGGGGAGGAGGCAGCGGAGGCGGCTGCCCCGCGCCCGGAGCCGGAGTGGGAGGCGGCGGGATGTCGCCCCTCATGATGCACTTGGTGATGGCGCATTGCCGGAGCGTGTGCGTGGACAGCCTCGCGCTGCTGTGGTGCTTGCAAGGAGCGTCGAGCATCTCTTCGAAGCTCATGGCGGGTTGCCAAGCCATCTTGCCCGTCTTCCGGCGCTTGCCGGTCGGCTCGGCCACGGGTGCCTACTCGGCGGCCGCGACGAGGCGGTTGTCATAGCGTGGGGCCTGCTGGTCGGCCTTGCGCTTGTTGTTCTGCTGGTTGTTCTGCTGGCGGCTGCTCTCGCCGGCCGGCTTGGGGGGTAGTGCCGGCATTGCCTTGCCGGATTCATCCAACACCACCTGGATTTTCATGGCGGAGTCTATCGTGGGAATGACTGCGACAATAAGAGAGAGATAGTGTAAGGGAGCATGATCTATCGAGATGCAAATGGGTGGCACGGTGGTTTTAGCGAGTTCGGGCCTCTCACAGTGGAGATAACAACCCTACGTCTCGTGCTCCGGAGAGGCTTTGTTTTATCTGAGTATATATCCAGAGATTACAATGTGTGTGAGAGTGAGGAGAACGGATCCCCTGCCTGGGCTAAGTCCGGAGACTAGTAGAAAAGAGAGAGAGGTAGAGGAAAGAGCCAGCCCCCAAGTCTAGTGGGGAGGGGTGGCTTATATAGAGTGCGCCACCCCTTCACCTCCTATGTTACAAGTGAGGGAAGTAATTCAGCCCACTACACAAGCATTAATACTATCCATTACGAAGGTGAAGCTTCAATTGCTACGCACGACTGTTCACCTCCCTCCATCCGAATGTCTGTGAGGCAACCGAGTGGACTCGTTGTAGCCGAGTGGTTGAGTTCGTCGAGTGGAGTGCTATGCTCCGAGTGGTAGTTGCCGTCCGAGTGACTTTCAAGTTGCGGTACATCTAAACGGCGATCTAGCCCAGGGG
This sequence comes from Thinopyrum elongatum, assembly GCA_011799875.1. Taxonomy (NCBI): domain Eukaryota; kingdom Viridiplantae; phylum Streptophyta; class Magnoliopsida; order Poales; family Poaceae; genus Thinopyrum; species Thinopyrum elongatum. The sequence continues at coordinate 452,267,601 of CM022298.1, read as the reverse complement.
CCCAGTACAAAGTGTAAGGTGTCCATGGGTAGGGTCTTTAGGTCAGGCCTGTTACCCTACCCCCAATACATGTCCTCGTCATTAGCCCCCGAATCGGTCGAGGTTGAGCGGGTCGAGCCGAGGTGAACTCCCAGATGAGTCGAGTGCTACGGAGGCACTCATGAACTCCCTCTGGTCACCCGGCGGTCTTATCTCCGCGTGTTGCCTTGACGGATTTCAGACTACAGGGTGTCCAAGTGAAATGAGCTCAAACGGGTCCGCGGAGGAGCGTTAAACTCACCTTATAGCAATTTTTTTGAGTGATTTGGAGCTGGTGCTGCATCGAGTAACTGATTACTCGGAATTTCTTCACGCCTGGAACATGTCTTTTTTTGTTTGGCCGTCACTCGGACCGGGCGGACCGTTTCGAGTGGATACCATTCCAGTGGGGGCACGCTGAGTGCACCCACTGGGTGTAGTCCCCGAGACTGCTGTCGACTACGGGCAGTCGGCGGGAGTCTTAGAGCCTATCTTTTTTTGTTGTTTGGCCGTCACTCGGACCGGGCGGACCGTTCCGAGTGGATACCATCCCAGTGGGGGCACGCTGAGTGCACCCACTGGGTGTAGTTCCCGAGACCGCCGTCGACTATGGGCAGTCGGCGGGGGTCTTAGAACCTGTCTTCTGGTAAATCTCCATGCATTGGGCACGGTAAATATTTTTTAGTCTGAAATTGAGTCAATCGGATGGATTTTCAGACGCTTGGCATGGTAAATAAGCTCAGCCTGGAGCTGAGTCAGTCGGACTGATCTTCGTGCACTTGGCACGGTAAATAAATTCAACCTAGAACAATCAAGCGAATCTTCATGCACTCGGCACGATGAATGAATTCGGCCTTGAAACTGCCGACTGTAGAAAAAAGATGGACACTCCAGGGAGTAATCGTTCCAGTAGTGCTTCTTGCATTGACCGTTAGCCTTTGCATGAAAGGGATATTTGTAAGAGTACATTGTATCCGTAGTGCTTCATTTTCACCCTTTTGCATGAAAGGGGTATTTGTCCGAGTGGACGTGCATCCCGACTGATCGGGGTATGTTGACTGCAAGGAAAAACTTGGTGGCACTTGTATGTCTCCCGGAGGAGGTAGACTAGTGGTCTGACGTGGACGTGCCATGAATCCCGAGTGATGAGGCTAGTGTGTGGGCTGTCTCCCCGGAGAGAGGCCACTCATTATCCCAGGGGAACACCAGCACATGCCATCTCTGAGTCCAAGTTTGTGAAACTGACTCCTTGGAGCCTAGAATAAGGGCCAAGTGTATCCATAGAGGAGCGTCGCTTTCACCCTTTTGCAACCCTGAAGATGACTCCAGGTAATGATTTGGGCGATCGTCCAAGTGGACGGTGCTACCCTTATAGATCTTCGGCGGACCGAGCATGCATGGTCAGAAAAATATTCCTGATGTGATCAACAGGTTGATCAAATGGGCGTAACCCCTGAAGGCGGCATGGCCCACGGCTGTGCGCAGCCCCCGAGTGATGCTCGAAAGAGGTGAGCTTGCTACAGAGTGCGATATGAGGTTCGATCATATGAGTAACTTAGTCGTTCCCGTGTTGGGGGTGTAGTGGTGAAGACATGTCCAACTGAAGGTGACGCGCGGGGCGGTCGAGGGGCGAGGATGTGTACAACCGAGTGGCGACGCGCGGGGCGGCCGAGTAGTGAAGACATGCACAACCGAGTGGCGACGCGCGGGGCTGTCGAATGGTGAAGACGTGCACAACCGAGTGGCGACGCGCGGGGCGGCCGAGCGGTGATGACGTGCACAACCGAGTGGCGACGTGCGGGGCGGCCGAGTGGTGAGGATGTGCACAACCGAGTGGCGACGCACGGGGCAGCCGAGTGAAGATGTGCGAGGTGGCCGAGTGAAGGACTATGTGCACAACCGAGTGGCGACGCGCAGGGCGGCCGAGTGAAGATGTGCGAGGTGGCCGAGTGAAGGACTACATGTCCAGCCGAGTGGCGACGCGCGGGGCGGCCGAGTGGTGAGGAGTGCACAACCGAATGGCGACGCGCGGGGCGGCCGAGTGAAGATGCGCGGTGGCCGAGTGAAGGACTACGTGACAACCGAGTGGCGACGCGCAGGGCGGCCGAGTGCAGATGTGCGAGGTGGCCGAGTGAAGGACTACGTGCACAACTGAGTGGCGACGCGCAGGGCGGCCGAGTGAAGATGTGCGAGGTGGCCGAGTGAAGGACTACGTGTCCAATCGAGTGGCAACGCGTAGGGCGGCCGAGTGCAGATGTGCGAGGTGGCCGAGTGAAGGACTACGTGCACAACCGAGTGGCGACGTGCAGGGCGGCCGAGTGAAGATGTGCGAGGTGGCCGAGTGAAGGACTACGTGCGCAACCGAGTGGCGACGCGCAGGGCGGCCGAGTGAAGATGTGCGAGGTGGCCGAGTGAAGGACTACGTGTCCAGCCGAGTGGTGATGCGCGGGGTCGGTGTAGTATGCTTGCGGCGCAACAAGACCGGTGCAGCAACTAAGTCTGAGTAGGAATGAAGATGGCGCGCAAAGTGTCTGAGTGATTATGTAACTTGTCAAAGTGGCGGATCGAATGCACTTTGTTGAAGTGAAGGATCTGACTGGTGATGAAGTACTCGACCACTCAGCAGAGTGTCATTCCGATGAGCTGCAGCCCTCGAGTGCGGCGTAGCCCCCGAGCGTACTACAGGCCTCGACAACGAACATGTCGGAACACGAGAAATATAGTTTTGAATAGATAATTTGTAATTCATCGAGTCGGACTCGGGTAAAGATGAGGAGAAGCTTCCGAGTAATGCTCGAAAGAAGCAAACACGCAAAGGAGTGAAGTGTGCAGTTTGATTACAAAAAGTGTCTTATTTGTCTCATGCCTGACGAGGTCTAAGTCATTGATAAGATGAAGAGGATTCCTCAGAGGGGTCGGCTGGACATGTTTGAAATCAACAGAGCGGCAAGGTCAGTGTTGCGGTGCGCTAGGATCGATACGGTGACTGAGACCGAGAAACGATGAAGTTGGCGCACAAAGCCGTCGAGTGGTCGCGTAACTTGTGTATGAAAAATAGCACAAGCCAACGTAATAATTTTCTCGAGGAAATTTGATGTGTGCTGAAATGATTTGTGAAAGTGACACCCATAGCCACCTGCTGGGTGTGCAAGGGGCTTGCTTGTTCAGAACCAACAAGAGTCTAAAAGAGCGAATGATCCGAACGAACTTGTCAAAGTGAAGGGTCCGACTGAAGTTGTTGGGGTACTAGACCCAAATGAAGCGGAAGTGTAGTGTTCCGACTGAGTTGCAGCCCCCGAGGACCGATGCAAACTCGAAATGAAGAACACATGGTGTTCGTGAATGACATATGCGTTAAAATGGAAGTTGGACTCAGGAGTCAAATAACCAGTACTAAGCAAGTACGTGAAAACAAACAACCGAATGTAGAGGCACACTCGGTGGCATGGCCTCCGAGTGAATGTGGTGTGAATTATGGGACACTCGAGAAAGCGGAAATAACAGAAAGCAGTGCATGTAGAATGACTTAGCTGTCTGAAGGCGCGCGAGTGGCCTAGTGATGAAGACGCATCCCGCAGAGTGGCGACGCGCGGGGCGTCCGAGTGATGAAGACGCATCCCGCAGAGTGACGGCGAGCGGGGCGGTTGAGTGATGAAGACGCATCCCGCAGAGTGGCGACACGCGGGGCGTTCGAGTGAAGAAGACGCATCCCGCAGAGTGACGGCGCTCGGGGCGGCCGAGTGGTGAAGATGTGTCTACCGAGTGGCGACGCGGTGGGCGGCCGAGTGGTGGAGATGTGTCTCACCGAGCGGAGACGCGCGGGGCGGCCCAGTGGTGGAAAAGCAGCATAAGGGCCGACACAAGCCCCTCAGGCACGGACTTGCCGCCGAACGCCAGCGCTCTGCCTCTGTGGCCAGCTGGTCGCTGATCAGTGAGGTGTCGAGCCCGCAGGTGATTAGGCGGAGGCAAGCCGTACATGTCAACTTGCTCGGAAGGATGATTACCTTTTTTGACACCCGCCCTAATGGCGTGTCAAGCTAATAAGAGGTAGGTGGAAAGTGGTGCTCCATCCTTGCCGGGGATCACCCTCCACGCGACACCTACCAGTGCATTTAATGCACTTTTGTCCTAACTAGCAGAGTTAGGTATGATAGATCTACATCAGTCTAATCACCCTGTAATGACTGTTTTGCCACTGTGGTAACCCCTTGAGCTATAAAAGGAGGGCCAAGGCAACCGTTATAGGGGTTCGAACACTGGCAACCTACACGCATAGATATCCATGCAGCTGCCCTCTCCTAGCAGCTTGTTCGGGAGGAGCGCTCCGTGTACTTTTCTTCCACATCCACCCAATACACCAAGGCAAGAGTGGGGTTTTATGCTTCTCAGTGGCCCAAACCTGGGGAAAATCAGGGCGTCCCCTATTGTGCTTGCTCTTCGCGCAACCTGACTCCCCCTGCCGAACTAGCAAAGGGGTTGTCCTGCCCCATAGATCGTCGGCGGCTCCACGCCGACATCTTTGGCGCGCCAGGTAGGGGCACAACCGTTGGCGATATCCAAGGCAGTAGGCGGCGCGTTGATTCCTTCGGAGTTCATCATCATCACCACCAATGGCACCCAAAAAGAAGGGCTCCACGGCGGCCAAGCCTTCTACATCCCAACACCCATCGCATTTGTCTGCGGGCGGCGCAGGCGGCGCCACCGCCGCGGATGGAGCAAAGGCCGCGGTGGGCACGACCGGCGCAGGCGGCGCAGTCGTCGAGCGCGCCGTGGCAGGAGCAGGCGGTGGGGATGCTGGAGGCGGGCACTTACCTCAACGCTCAAGCGAAGATGACATTCATGGCGCGGGTGATGCGGGTGCTCTGCCCCCGACTCCTGCTCGTGCCCGTGAACGTAGCCACCAGAGCGACCCCACTCAGTCAGGCGTGAAACGCGACCCTCCCATCGCAGCAGCATCGGCGGCGGCCAGGGGAGCGACCTTGGGACACACGCCGCACCCGTCGCATGACAAGCGCGATGCGACGCTGAGTGGTGTTGTTGTGCCTCCACATCAACGTCCGCACGGCAAATCGCCCATCGACCAAGCCCAAGACCCACGGGCGTAGCTTCCACCACACCAACTCGCCGTTGCTCCTACAGCGCGACGACAAGAGCACAACGATGCTCCTGCTGGCCGTGCCAGGAATCGAGCGACATCGCACTCTTCGCGTTCCAACATACCTTCAGCGGCGATGGAGGAGATGGCGCAAGCACAGATGTTGCTGGATTTTCCACTAGTAGCTCACAAGATGGATGAGTGGAGAGCCACCATCTGGAGTTTGATTGAGTTTGCTGATGCAAATAGGTCCCAGTTGGCGGAGCCTTCGCGGCGGCCACCAACTGTGCATGTGCCTCAAACTGAAGGCCGTGTGGCAGGCAGTGCACCTACGGTGCAATCACCTCCTCAGCAACAATCTCAGCGGCAACATCGACACTCTCAGCGGGCCCGGCAAGATGTAGAGCCCGACGACGCATCAATGGCTTCCTCAGACCCACAGACACAGTGAGACCAAAGGCAAGTGTTGCTAGATAGATGAGCAGAATGGGGAGGCGCGCCATCATTCAGATGAGCGCAACGGCCCAGTCTTCGATGAGCCAGCGCCCGTTGTTGGCGGGTACTTACCTTTCGAGGTTGGGTGGCCTGCCTTCACAAGTGCAATGCGGCAAGTCCGCTGGTCGTCCTTGCGTGCGTTCAAGCCTGAGGTCCCGGAAAAATATGACGGGAATAAGAACCCAACTAAGTTCTTGGGCATCTATACGGTTGCCGTGCAAGCTGCCGGAGGAAGGGACGAGGAAATCCTAGCCAACTACTTCCCATTGGTGCTCAAACCCAATGCGAGGTCTTGGCTGATGAACTTGCCAGAAAACTCCATTTCCTCATGGTCAGATCATTGCAATGAGTTTGTTGGTGCTTTACCGGGGGGCGGAAAGGTCCAGGGTTGCCTAGCGACTTGCAAGTGATCCGGCAGAAGGAAGGAGAGAGCCAGCGCAAGTACATTTAGAGATTCAGCCGCATGCATCGCAGTTTCGGATTTTGGGTTTCGCAAACCCTTGACAGGTTTGAACTCTGGGGTGCGTGCGAAGAACTCGTCCTCCCCAGTCTGCCTACTCGCTAATCTCACAGCCTAGCTCGACGAACTATAAGTAAAAGAGACACAACAGTTTACCCAGGTTCGGGCCACCTTGCGGTGTAAAACCCTACTCCTGCTTTGTGGTGGATTGGCCTCGAGGGGCTGAGGATGAACTAGTACAGTGGCAAACAGCCTCAGGAGAAGAGGTGTTCTTGAGCTCGAGTGAGCTGGTGAGTGTGTGGGTGATCTGGATGATCCGTCGGTTCGATCCCCTCTCTACGGTGGTGGCTAAGTCCTATTTATAGTGGCCTTGGTCCTCTTCCCAAATGAAAGGTGGGAAGGGATCCCACAACGGCCAAATTTGAAGGGAGACAACTAGTACATGCTATCCTGACAAAAGTAGTCTTCGCCTGCAAAAGCCTCTGGTCACGACGCCGTGGTGGGCTCGGTGATGACGTTCGTCCTGCCGTCCTGGCGGTCTTGGTCTTGTTGCACGGGAATGGAAATATTTGGCTGATTCCTCGGGACTCCGCGCCTGCGCTTGCCTCTTTAGCACCAAAGAGGAAACTGGTACACTGCGCCCGCTGACGCCCACCTGGCCTTGGTCGTCATGGCTCACGTCATCCGGACCTCATGAGGTGAGGCTTTCATAGAGATCTCCGCTCCTCAGGAGCTAGCCTGATGAGGCCGCTCCTCGTGAAGGTCTTGGTGTCGTCCGCCTCGCGAGGCTTGGCCCCTCGCGAGGGTCTTGAGTCATTGTCGCTGAAGCTGGGCCGTACTAGGCCGTCGATGGAGCCACGCCGTGGGCCGCAGGCAGGCAAGTCTAGGTACCCCCATTCCCAGAACGCCGACAGTAGCCCCCGGGCCCAAGGCGCACTCGAACTTGGCTTCGAGGCGAAGCCAAGGGGCAAGTGCGGAGCGCCGCCGGCCCTAACCACCTGCAGCCTTGGTCGGCGCATGGCGATTGATGGGACGTGGGCGTCTCCGCTTCCCCACGCTGCCTCGGCAACCGTTCGACTTGACGAGACTCCGCTGCATGTAGGGAAGAACCATCATTGCGTGGGATCGTGGAGGCCGCGGTTGGCCTCCCTCCGGCTATAAATGAGGGGAGGGGCAGAGCCCCCCCCTCACTCATCTCCATCTTCTCGCTGCCCGCTCCTTCTTCTTCTTCTTTGTCTCGCCGTCTTGCAGCAACATCCATGGCGCTGATCAGAAGATTCTCTGCAATGGAGAAGGGAAAAACCCCTTGGGAGGACTCGGGGCCACTTCCGCCAAAGAAGAGGCTCGGCCGTCCTTACGACGCCGGCGAAGGGCAAGGGGTGACGCGGCCTTGGTACGAGCGGCCTCCGCCTGGCTTCCCGCTTCCTCTGTATGCCCACGCGCAGGGCTCTGGACAGGGCGGCAATGTCCAGTGCCGCGCGGGCCGGGGTCATGGTGGACGGACCGAGGGTGCGCGGCCAGCAGGCCAATGAACTCATGACCAGGGGACCTCACGCGAGTTCGTGGTGTGGGCGGCAATGCCGCCGCGCACGTGGATCCGTCTCCCGAGGTTCTTCGCCGAGGAGATGCCGCCGAGGGGGCCGCTTGAGCTGTGGCTGCAGCACGCCGGGTGCTGCGGCCTGGCCATGGGGGCGGAAGTCGAGGTCATGCCCCCGGGCGACATCTTCATGACCCAAGGATGGGGCGAGGTTGCCCGCGCCTGCCGTCCAGAGGGGGCCCTCGCCATCCACTTCGAGTACGATGGCGCCTCTACGTTGTTCTTCAAGGTCTTTGATGAGGAGGGCCGGCATTTGGATTGTTGCCCCGGGAGAAGCAGTCCCTGTGGCGCGGCCGCGGACGTTGAGCCCGCCTCCGGCAGCTCCTCCAGCAGCAGAGACGACTCCTGGGAATCCAGCGACTCTCCCGAGCCCAGCGATTCTCCGGAGTCCAGTGACGACAGCTACGTGCTGCCGAGCTGTCGCCGTGCCCGGAGCGTGGCAACGGCGTCCGCTCGGCGTCGTTGGTGATGCCCAGCAGCCGGGGTCCCTTGACGTTTCCTTCTTTTGTTTCCCTGCGCGGAATTGTGACAAACCCCATGGGGGTATGTAAAAAACTGTAATGCTTTTGCTCCCATGTTTATTATTCCTAGTACGATGTTGCAGCCGCGTATCTTGCTTCGGCATGGTTCCCCCTTTTCGTTCCCGCGGTAGCTTGGTGCTCTACACCGGCAGGTCCCAGTCCCCAGGCAGGCTTTAGCCATCGCTGGTATGCCAGGTCGCGATGCCGTGGTCAAGGCCAGGAGGTGAGCGGCCCGAGGTCCGGTAAGAGCTCCTAAGGCGCGATGCTCAAGAGGTCCCCTTTGGCGTGCAAGCAGCTCCCTGGAGGCCAAAAAGGGAAGCAGCATTGCCGAAGCGAGATTGCGAGAATCAAAATACCGGACGATGAGGTTCACTCTGATATGTACGGGTGACTTACCTTAGTAGGCCTGAAGTGATTCCTTTGCGCAGCGCCTGATTGTGCCTTGGCGGTGATGCTTCCAGGTAGGGCTCACGCCGACCTCCCCTTCTCCCCGCTCATCTAGGTGCTCTACGTCCTCGGGTCCCGACCCTCGAGCGAGGCTCAGCCGCCGCTGGTATGCCAGGTCGCGATGCTGTGGTCAAGGCCAGGGGGTGAGGGCTGGAGAGTCAGTAAGAGCTCCTGAGGCGCGATGCTCAGGAGCCCCCCATTTAACGTGCAAGTGAATTGCGTGAAAAAAGGGATGGCCAGTGGGGCCACCCGTGGCCTAACTCAATGGATTCCTATGGGTTAGTCCAAGAGGAGAGTATAACTCATAATCGCGCTTGCTGTCCTGCCGCTGATCTTTCCGCAAGAAGATGAAGGCACTGAGGATCTGGTGAGGTGATGTGTGCGGGGCAGGCCGTGAGCCAGAGCTCGATCTCTCAGATTTGTCAGCGTTGCAGGGACGGACCCGAGCACAAGCGTCATGCCAGCATGTGTAGCACCTGTTGCAGAATGAGCAAGAGGCTGGTCAGTAATGCGGGAGGCCGCGGAGGCGATAGAACGCCAGGCAAGCAGGTGATAACATAAATCAACCCATAGATAAGGTAGAGCTAGTTCTGATAGATGTAAAATGATACACGCCGCAGGGACGGACCCACGCGGCTTGGGGATAATGCAGCCCGAGGGGCGCCCCCAACTAAACAAACCAGAAAATGTCACCTGTTACCGTTGCTGAAGGGATGTTGGAGTAGCTGAAGACATGTGCTGCAGAAGTCGCTCCTCATGAGCCGCCCAGGCCCTGAACCTCGGGAGGCTCTGGGGGCCCGGGTGGCTCGTGAGGATCCATCTCCTCCTCTGACAGGATTGCCTGGCTTCTAGCCTCATGAGCCGCCAGGACGCCCCGCATGTGGTGCTGGAATGCAGTAGCTGCGCTCGGCAAGCCCAAAGGCATGCGAACATAGCTGTGAGGGGGACCCTCGCATCGGCCAGCGCAGGACGGCCAGAACCGCTCCTGAGATGCGGCCCTGTTGAGCCCTGGGATGTTGACACAGACGCGCAGCTCGCTGTCCTCGCCGGGACAAGGAGCCACGCCGGGTGGTGGGTGATGGTCGCCTCGCATAGCTCTTGCCTCCTGAAGCTCCTTGATTGCGTTGGTGATGAACTCCTGAGCACCTGGTGCCTCGCGCCTTGTACCCTCCTGGCGGGCCGAGTGCCTCCCTCATGACGTTGGCTAGGTCAGAGGCCCTCCAAAGGAGAGCCCCCGAGCCCAGCCTGAGAGGGGCACCGGGCGCGCTTTCCTATGCGAGAGAGGAAGGCACCCCTTCAGTGGGCGCTGGGCCTGAGGTGGTGCCGCTGGGCACCCCGCCCTCCTGAGGTCCTTGGCGGTGTAGCTACTTCTTCTTCTTGGGGACAGCCTTAGGAGGGTAGACGGCGCCTTCATCGTCTGGGTTCTCGACCGCCGCAGCCTGGTAGGCGCGCTCGAGAGAGCACACCGCGTCCTTTTCCTCGCAGGCGACCATGATGACGCCGCAGCTCCCTGGCATCTTGAGGACATTGTAACCATGATGAGTCACCGCCATGAACTTGGCCAGGGTCAGATACCCAAGGATGGCGTTGTATGGATGGCGAATGTGGGCAACGTCGAAGTCGATGAGCTCAGTGCGGTAGTTGTCGCGCTTGCCGAAGGTGACAGGGAGGCGGATCTGCCCTATCGGGGTGCTGGAGCCGTCGGTCACTCCTGAGAAAGGCTTGGTAGGCTACAGCTGGTCGTAGGGCACCTAGAGTCAGTCAAATGTCTCGATGGAGAGAACGTTGAGCCCCGCACCGCCATCAATGAGAGTCTTCATGACGAGCACGTTGCTGATGGTAGGCGAGCAGAGCATCAGGAGAGCTCTGGCAGTTGCCGTGCGCTTGAGCTGGTCGGATGAGCTGAAGGTGATGGCGCACTTGGACCACCTGAGCGGTCACGTTGCCTTGAGCTTGGGGTGGGCCGCGTTCACCTCACGGGCAAACTGCTTGAAGATGCGATGAGAGGCAAGCGCCTAAGCGCCGCCCAGGATGCAGGCGATGGCACGAGGTTCCTGGAAGCCCCCAGCCCCCTCCTCCTGGTGATGGTCGTCATTCCTTCTTGGTGGTGGCGGCAGTGGAGGAAGGCCAGCGTTGTCCTAAGGACGGTCCTCACGAGGCTGTTCCCTCCAGGGGCCCTCGCGAGGCTTGCCCTGCCAGCGGTCCTCACGAGGCTGATCGCGCCATTCTTGGCGGGGGTCGTGGCCGTCCCAGCGTCCTCCACCTCGGCCTCCTCTGCGGCTGTAGCCTCGGTGGCTGCGCTCGGGGCGATGACCGAGGCGCCTGTCGCGGATGGCTCTAAGCTCCTGGCAGTCATTGGTGTTGTGGCTGTGCACGTTGTGGAAGACGCAGAACGGGCGGCTACCCTTGGAAGACTCTGGGTGGTCATAGCCGCGCTTCATCTTTGGCTCGGCCGCGAGCACGGCCGGTCCCTTGCGCTTCATGTCCTTGGCTTTGGCCATCTTGTCTTCTGGGTCAGCCTCCGGGAGCTCCAGGAGAGAGAGGCGACCTTCCTCAGCTCTCGCACACTTGGTTTGCTATGTTGAACATATCCAGAGCCGTGCACATGTCTTCATGTATGGCGAGCTCCTCCTTCATCTTGACGTCATGGACGCCATCAATGAACGCCGAGATGATGGCCTCATCCAACACCTTGGGGATCTTGAGGCGGACGCTGTTGAAGCGCTGGATGTACTTCTGCAAGGTCTCTCCTGGCTGCTGCTTGATGCGCCATAGGTCACCCGCAGCCAGTGGATGGTCGCGAGTGCCCTGGAAGATGGCGATGAAATGCTCTCGCATTTCGTCCCAGGAGGAGATCGATCCCGCAGGCAGGTTCAGGTGCCACGAGCGCGCACCATCCTTGAGGGCCATGGGAAACCAGTTCGCCATAACCTTCTCATCACCGTTGGCTGCCTCGATGCTCAGCTCGTAGAGCTGCAGGAACTCGGCAGGGTCGGGGGTGCCGTCGTAGCGTGGAGATGACGCTGCGAAGCTCCGGAGTGAACGCGCGGTAACCCGCTGTGGTCACGGGAGTCCGTCATGGAGGTGGAGCCTGGTCTTGGCGCTCACGCGGCACCGCTGCAGGCGGCGCGCGGTCTTGACGTGGCAGTGCTGGGAGTGCACGAGCATCTTCTTGCGGCCGCTGCACCACCTGGCAGCTTTCATCTTCACGCGCGGGCGCCCTGCGTTGCGGGTCGCGCCGCGGGGCCTCGCGCCTTGGCTCGAGGGAGGCGTCTTGACGGGGAGGTGGAGGAGGTGCTCCGTGGGCTACGTCACCCGCAGCAGGCAGCTGGTGAGGCAGCGAGCGAGACGGTGCAGGAGAGTCCCTGGCGGTGCTGACAAGCTCGGCGATGCGGTCTAGCTAGTCTTCGTAGAGGTCATCGACGGGGCGGTAGCGCAGGAGCTCGCGCGCCATGAGCAACGCAACCTGTGCGTTCACCGGCCCGTGACGAGCATGAGACGACGAACTAGCCGGAGTCAGCGATGGGGTGGCGGTGCGTCCATCCCACCGCATAGAAGGGTGCAGCGACGAAGCTTGCTGCTCGTGCCCCGCGGGGCCGGTGGCGGCGTTTGCCACTAGAGATGGGGGACGGCGAGGGCAGCCGTCATCCGCCGGCGCCGTCTGAGCGATGCAGGCGGTGAGGGCGGCCCGACGCTCAGCACAAGCTCGACGAGCGTCAGCTATGGAAGCGGTGGAGCGATGGCTGATCGACCGGCGGAAGAGAGGCTCCGACGCACCCCTACCTGGTGCACCAAATGTCGGATTTCGGGTTTGCAAACCCTTGAGAGGTTCGAACTCTGGGGTGCGTGCGAAGAACTCGTCCTCCCCAGTCTGCCTACTCGCTAATCTCATAGCCTAGCTCGACGAACTATAAGGAAAAGAGACACAACAGTTTACCCAGGTTCGGGCCACCTTGCGGTGTAAAACCCTACTCCTGCTTTGTGGTAGATTGGCCTCGAGGGGCTGAGGATGAACTAGTACAATGGCGAACAGCCTCAGGAGGAGAGATGTTCTTGAGCTCGAGTGAGCTGGTGAGTGTGTGGGTGATCTAGATGATCCGTCGGTTCGATCCCCTCTCTACAGTGGTGGCTAAGTCCTATTTATAGTGGCCTTGGTCCTCTTCCCAAATGAAAGGCGGGAAGGGATCCCACAACGGCCAAATTCGAAGGGAGACAGCTAGTACATGCTATCCTGACAAAAGTAGTCTTCGCCTGCAAAAGCCTCTGGTCGTGACGCCGTGGTGGGCTCGGTGATGACCTACGTCCTGCCGTCCTGGCGGTTTTGGTCTTGTTGCACGGGAATGGAAACCTTTGGCTGATTCCTCGGGACTCCGCACCTACGCTTGCCTCTTTAGCACCGAAGAGGAAACTGGTACACTGCACCCGCTGGCGCCCCCCTGGCCTTGGTCGTCATGGCTCACGTCATCCGAACCTCACGAGGTGAGGCTTGCATAGAGATCTCCGCTCCTCGGGAGCCAGCCTGAGGAGGCCGCTCCTCGTGAAGGTCTTGGTGTCGTCCTCCTCGCGAGGCTTGGCCCCTCGCGAGGGTCTTGATTCATTGTCGCTGACGCTGGGCCATACCAGGCCGTCGATGGAGCCACGTCGTGGGCCGCAGGCAGGCAAGTCTGGGTACCCCCGTTCCCAGAACGCCGACAATGTGGCACATACTGCTTTGTGCGAATGCCTTTTGGATTAAACAGTGCGGGTTCGACATTCGCAACGGTAGTTCAGATCGGTTTTGGGCCACAATTGCACAGAAACATAGAAGCCTACATGGATGACATCGTGGTCAAGACCAAAAACAAATCCACCCTAATTCAGGATTTGGGGGAAACTTTCTCCAACTTACGAAAGATCAACATGAAGCTCAACCCCGAGAAGTGTGTGTTTGGTGTCCCCTCCGATAAGCTCCGTCAATTGTTCATATCTCAGCGTGGGATCGAGGCGAACCCCGACAAGATTAAGGCCATCGAGCAAATCCAAGAACCCAAGATAGTCAAGGATGTGAGGCATCTTGCCGGTTGTGTCGCGGCTCTAAGCAGGTTTATCTCAAGGTCTGCTGAGCGCGCCCTACCGTTTTTCAAGATCTTGAAAAAGGCAGGTCCGATAAAGTGGACTCCGAAAGCGGAGGCTGCGCTGCAAGACCTGTAAAGGTACCTGTCCTCTGCACCAACTCTAGTTGCGCCAAAACCACAAGAGCCGTCGCTGCTATATTTGGTGACAACGAATCAAGTGTTCAATGTTGCAATAGTTGCACAGAGAGAAGCTGATGACGAGGAAACAACAATGGCAGAGCCCTCCTTTGATGAAGTAGCGGCTCCCCCGGCGAGGCTAGATGCCGGGAAGGAAAAAGTGGTGCAAGAGAAAACAACTGAGGAGCAGATTACATCAAAGAAGAAAGTGGTGCAGTGGCCAGTATACTTTGTTAGTTCCCTCCTACAAGGGGCTAGGTCAAGGTATTGGGGCGTGCAGAAGTTGCTCTTCGGCCTACTAATGGCCTCAAGAAATCTACGCCACTATTTTCAAGCACATGAGATTACGGTGGTCACCCTCTTTCCATTGCAGCGTATTCTAAGGAATCTAGAGGCAACCGGCAGGATAGTGGAATGGGCACTGGAGCTATCGAGTTTTGCGCTCAAGTTTGAAAGTTCATCAACTATTCAGAGCAAAGCATTGGCTGAATTCATTGCAGAGTGGACGCCGACGCCAGATGAGGAGATCCAGGAATCAGCACTCCCCGACAGGGAAACTGAGAAGAATTGGATCATGTACTTCGATGGTGCTTTCTCGCTGCAAGGTGCTGGCGCCGGAGTGCTGCTTATCGCACCCATAGGAGAGCATCTCAAGTACGTGGTTCAGATGCATTTCCCCCATGAGGGAGCTACCAACAATACTACTGAGTATGAGGGACTGCTTGCCGGCCTCAAAATTGCGGCAGAGTTGGGAATCAAAAAGTTGATCGTCCGTGGAGATTCGCAGCTGGTGGTAAAACAAGATAACAAGGATTATCAGAGCCCGTTGATGGAGGCATACGTGAATGAAGTGAGAAAGTTGGAAGAACACTTTGACGGTCTGCAAATAGAGCACATCCCTCGTGCGGAAAATAGCATTGCTGATTAGCTGTCAAAGTGTGCTGCCCAAAAGCTACCTGTGGAACCAGGGACTTTTGTGCTCCACTTAGCTCAACCCACAGTCACCCCGTCAACAAGAGATATGAAGAGAAGGAAGACAAGCACCGGCAAAGCTCCTAGAAGCCACCGGCAAGGCAGTTGCCGAAAGCAGTGATGCGCCTACCGGTGAGCAGTGGCCTCGGGCAGAATCCTAGATTCTTGCCGTTGAGATCAGCACTCCCGCGACCGAAGAAATGCTTCTAGTCCTTGTTGTCAAGCCCCAAGCTCTGACATAGGCGCAACAGATAGTCCAATACCTCCAAACAGGAGAACTTCCCGAAGAACAAGAGCAAGCTGAGAAAGTGGCCCGTCAGTCAAGTATGTATCAGTTTGTGGATAACATTCTGTGTAGAAAAAGACCAAAGGGAGTGGAACTGAAATGCATTTCCCGGGAAGATGGACTTAAGTTGTTGGTAGAGATACATGGAGGCGTATGTGGTTCTCATATAGGAGCGAGAACCCTTGTCGGGAAGGCTTTCCGGCAAGGCTTTCATTGGACCACTGCCCTCCAGGATGCAACTGAGCTAGTAACAATATGTGAAGCATGCCAGTTCCATTCAAAGAGCATACACCAACCAGCACAAGCCCTCCAAACAATTCCTCTATCCTGGCCCTTCTCGGTCCGGGGGCTCAATATTTTGGGCCCCTTCCCCCGTGCTACCGGGGGCTTTGAGTTCTTGTACGTTGCCATCGACAAGTTCACAAAGTGGCCTAAGGTAGAGCCAGTGAGAAAGGTAACTGCATAGTCAACCGTCGAGTTCTTCAAGGGATTGGTTTGCCGGTTCGGAGTCCCAAACAGGATCATCACTGACAACGGCACACAATTCATGGGCCACACTTTCATGCAATACACTCAAAGCCTTGGAAGCAAGGTATGCTTTGCATCTATTGCTCACCCAAGGAGCAACGGGCAAGTAGAAAGAACAAATGCTGAAGTATTGCACGGGCTCAAGACAAGAACTTTTGACAGGCTTCACAAGTGCGGGAGGAGCTGGATTGACGAGTTGCCGGTGGTTCTTTGGTCACTCAGAACGACACCAAATCGAGCAACTGGCCAGACACCCTTCTCCCTAGTCTATGGTGTAGAAGCGGTACTCCCCACGAAACTCATATACGGGTCACCTCGAGTAGTTTCCTACGATGAAGTAGCGCAACAGCAGCTTCAGCATGATGATGCCATGCTCCTCGAGGAAGATCATCTTCGGGCTGCTGTGCGTGTTGCACGTTACCAGCAAGCCTTGCGCCGCTACCATAGCCGCAAGGTTCACACCCGCAGCCTTGAGGAAGGAGACCTTGTCCTTCGGCATGATCAGTCCGCCAAGGGTACAAACAAGTTGATGCCAAAGTGGGAAGGCCCTTACCGGGTAGTACGAGTCACCAGATTTGGCGCAGTCTGTCTGGAGACTGAAGATGGCATTCGCGTGCAAAACTCATGGAATATTGAGCATCTTTGCAAGTTCTACCCTAAGGAGCGGTTGTCGGGCCTTGCCTCGGCAATCCGTTTTGTACAAGTATAGCCTCAGAGGCTTGTAACCCTTTGTACAAAGCCAGCGCAGACCCTGTGCATATCTGAATAAAACCCAAGTGTTTTCCAAAAACTCGCATGCATGTTTTATCTATATGCTATAGCGTGATATACATGTGATTACACTTGTTTGGATAAGATGATTAACATGCCGCCAAGAGCCCCATGCTATTCTTTCTCTTCTTTCTTTTTCTATCAGAAACAGAAGAATTCCTCGCGAACAACTTTCCCGGGGGGAGGACGGAATCGCTCACTTGGACCTATGGCGGCCTCTCCTTATCCAAGCGATAAGAAGTATAACAAAGAAAGATAAGTCGAAAGTTTGTTTCATTTGAAATTTCCCGTCGTCTATATTACAACTACGTATGAGAAACTTGCACACGAGGAGACCTTGCCGAACCATTCTTTCGTGCTCTTATCCTTGCCTCGAGTTTGCTCGACAGGATTAGTTGCAGCTACGTTTAAGGCCGGTAAGGGGCCGGCCTCCACCCGCCTCCTATACTTGCCTCGAGTTTGCTCAACAAGGATTAGTAGTAGCCACATTTTAGGTCGGCAAGAAGCCTTGCCGGATATCCTACTCGCAAAAGATTGTTGAGGGTCGGCCCTTCTAAACGTCTAAGGCAAGTACGCGTTTCCGACAGTTTTCATCTCAAAATTGCGTGGGACGACAAGTACAAATCATACAAATGCAAAATATAGATGGGAAATATTTTTATTTGATTCACACGCGGCAACAACATATATCTTTTTTATTGAAAAAAGAAAAGTGCTCCGTAATACCTTTCTTGTCCCTCTCCTCCTAGGGTTTATCTCGAGTGGAAAAGGGCAAAAGGAGGGCCTAGGCGATGCCCTGGTCACCCCCGCCAGGACCAGAGGGACGCAGCCCGACAAGATTGGGAGAACGCCTCCCTAGCAGGGAGGATGAAGCCAAGACAGAGGGAGCGGCTAGGCGGAGCACCCCCGGTAGGGAAGACGAAGCTAGAGTCCACGAGCCTGTCGGGGTCCCGCTAGAGGTGGCGGTGGTGTCTAGGCAGAGCACCCCCGGCAAATCGCTCTGTCGGGGTCCATCTGTAGATGGTGGTGCTGCCGGCGTCTAGCTGGTGATGACGGTGCTGCCGGCATTTAGTCCGAGTCCGAGTCGCCGTCTTCGGACTTGATGACCGGATGCCCGCCGTCGCCGTCTTCGCCATCAGTGTCCTCCTCGTCGCTGTCACTCAAGGAGGAGCTTTCGTCATCGCTCGAGCTTTCTACACACCACCCGAGACGAGCGCCTAAAGGCCCGAAGATCTTGATGGATAGCGTGTTAGACTCCACTAACTTGAAGCGGAGGACGTTCCCCTCCCCAAGGTAGTGGGCGCGAGCAAAGGTTTTCCACCCACGCCGAAGGAGCATGACGCGAGGTGTGGGGAACTCGATGTTCGCGCACAGCCACAGCCCGAGCGGTTGATCAACCTCCATCACCCTAGCGAAAGGGCGAGGGAGTTGCAGACGACTGCGGGGAGGATCGCGTAGCTCGACGATGAACTCGAGCGCCGTGTCCCCCGTATGGTCCTCTGCCGGGGGCTGAGCAGTTGGAGGGGAAATAACCAGCGTACCGCTCCGTCCACCTCGGCTGCGGGCGCTGCGTCAACCCTGACCTTGCCCCGTGGCCCGTCTCGCACACTGGAACCAGCCTCCGCAGATGTGGCTGAAGCCGGAGCGTGGTGTCGAGGAGAAGCTCTCACCGCCTTGGCCAAAGCACGAGCCCGGCCTCTTCCTCTCACCATGGTGGAAGCGGTAGCAAGGGGAGAAAGGAGTAGAAGGTGGATGAGCATCGTGCCCTCACACCCCTCCTTTTATAGCAGGGAGCATGGAGGATGGCTCTCCACTACCCAGGGGCAACCGGCCCGCTCCTCCAATCCAACCCTCTACATCCCTGGTTGGCGTCTTGTTCCGTCGACTACCCAGTTTCGCCAATCTGGCGATCTGACTCCTCTGATCAAAGCACTACCACCACGGCCGCCCTCCTGCCCCAATCCCATGCCTCGCACCTAATCCACATCATGGGGAAGGGGGAAGGCTGCGATAAAGGGGGAAGTGATGGCAAAAATGGCAGTTACCCCGAATCACGCGCGGGTGCCCTAATGGCATCCTATGGGCATGGGCCCCGTGGTTTTTGACGTGAACGATGCATATCGTACAAATGTTGAAGACACCAGGATGGGACAGCGGGCTGGCCCAGGTCTAGATTAATGAAAAAAATCTCAAAAACAAAACACAATCTCCGGCAAGGTCAATACGTGAGTTTGTGCATTATTGGGCCTAGCCCAACGATGCCCGGCAGCACGTGTGATCTAGGCTCGGGGGCTCGTGCCAGTGCAACAAACATCAGTGTTTGCTGCCCTGACCTATGCATAGACGAGTTGCAGCTCCTTCGGAAAACATCAAGTTTCATACAGCAACCAGACCATAGAAGCCGCTCTTCGTGAGATCAAGGAGTGCATTAAGAAGACCCAAGCTTGGGACGAGCCTCAAGATTCTCAGCAGAAGCAACCAAGTCCCGGCAAAAGCGAGCCGGCAGGTTGCAGCCCTGCAAGCTGTCATGGTGGAACACGATCACCTATGGGGCCATCGGCCCCTTTGTTGTTCGGCAAGGGGGAGATCACGTTGCACAAAGAGCAGAGGCCATGGAACAATACGGAGGTGGTGACACTGGTGGTTTTTACCTAGGTTTGGGCCGCTGTGAAGCGTAAAACCCTACTCCTGCTTTGGTGGATTGGATGAGGGAACACGACGAGCATGCAGCGCTCAAGCCCGGCAAGGTCGCCTTGGGGAGAGCAGCTACGCGCGTACAAGTGTGCAAGGGGTCCGAATCCTTTGCTCGGTTGCCATGGACCTCCTTTTATAGCTTAAGGGGTGACCACAGTGGCAAAACAGTCTGTATCTAATGATTAGATAGCTAAAAGTGCTATCATACCTAACTCTAGTAGTTAGGACAAAGTGCATTAAATGCATTGCTAGGTGTCACGCTGAGGATGCAGCCCGGCAAGCCTGCCGTTCCGCTTAACCATCTTCTGCTTATCTACTTGACACGCCTCTGGATGGGTGGCGTATGAGGGTAATCTGTCTTCCAAATGACTGCCATGTGCTTAGAGGAAGCCACTTAATCACTTGGGGCTCAACACCGCACTGAAAACTGACTTGCGTTGCGGTGCGGTGGAGCGGTGGAGCAATGGTGCCTTGGCAGGGAGATCCGCCCTTGGCGGACCCGGCAAGCCTGCCGGGGAAATCTTGGACTTGTCCCTAGGATGGCCTTGACCCTGTCAGGCCCTCCTGCCCGGCAAGGGAGGCCTTCCCAAGGTGATGCCCTGCTGCCTTGCTTGTCTTGGTCTTCTTGATCCGCTCTTTGATCGCACAAAGAGCTGCTTCTCTGGCTTGTCCTTGGCTGCCGGGGAGGAGGTCCTTCCTCCGTGCACAAGTCAGGGGAAACATACACCCCTGTTTGTGTACCCCGACAGAAGCCCTCGGCCTGAGCCATACGTGTCGCCGGGCATGTTGGGTTAGGCCCCAAACGGTGCATGGACACGCGTCGAGAAAGTGCTGCGCATGTAGCGGTAGTCATGATGAACAGTCAATCCAATGTCCACTCCGCGTAATTACTGTAGGTCGTGGGGTCGTGGAACAGTAGCAGTTAATGGGTAATGCATGTGTAAAACATAACTTCCTGAGAAAAGATAGTGAAGAGCCAGCCCCCGCTCCTGTTCCCAATAAAAAGGCAACGTGAAGGGGCGCTGCTCTTTCATATCTGTCTCTTCTCCCATCATCTTCTTCCTCAAGCCAAGCAACCGCTCCTACGCCAACATCCGCCTTTAATGCCCTGCTAGATCTTCCATTTTCCTTGTGATCCAAAAAGATGGGAAAGAAGGCCGTTGCTGCGAGGGGGAAGCGGGCGGCCACCACGCGGGATACCGCAGCGGAAGGGAAGAAGAAAAGGGCAGAGGAGCTGGACAGGAAGCAGCCGGAAGATTTGGTTTTCTTCCCGTCGAACATGGATAGCAAAGCCCTACCCGTGAAGTATGCGTATATGTGGGGGAGGGAAGTTCCGAAGGGGCATTGAGTGCCTATGGTCTTGCCGGAGGGAAAGGAGGTTCCACCAAACTCGTACCGCTTCTTCTGCGCATACTTTCTCTGTGGCCTCACCTCCCCCTTCTCAGATTTCTTCGAAGCCATGATGGTGGTGTACGGATTCCACCTTTTGGATTTCACACCCAATGTCGGGGCATGCATGGCAATCTTCGCCCATCTTTGCGAGAATTTCATCGGAGTTGCCCCCAACGTGGATTTGTTCAGGCACTATTTCATCCCGCGTGTTGAGGACAAATCCCACCGCTCAGGAAACATAAGCTAGATCCCAAGGGGCAGGAAGGATGAGTGGGATCATCTCCCTGGCCTGCAATGCAGCAGATGGGAAGAGTGGAGGGCGTGACGATGACATGTACCTAGGGTAGGGTCTTAGGCCTGACCTAGACACCCTACCCAAAGACACTACGCGTAAGTCCAAGACCTAAAAGGTTCCACAGAAGATACCGACTGAAATCCTCATGAAGTGTAATACACTCGACAAGAGATTCCACTCGGATATCCCAATTCCACTCGACCATGATCATTTCACTCGACCACACAAGAATCCACTCGGAGTACAGAATACCTAGAGTCACCCCAGGATGGCAACGGTCAGGCATTCACTCCGACGTCATAAAGACCATTCAATGCGGGCGTTACCAGTAACGTTCAGGATTTAACTCTCATTGAACACCTGTGTAACTGAGGGCTACGAGGGGTCAGCGCACTCTATATGAGCCACCCCTCCCCTCTGGCACAAGGGTTCGCACCCTTTGTAACTATTCCAGATTCCAGTCGACAAGCCTCCGCGGCACCGAGACGTAGGGCTGTTACCTCTTCCGAGAGGGGCCTGAACTCGTAAATCTGTGCGTACAACCTCGTCGTAGCTAGGACACTGCCCTCTCCTACGTACCCCCTACTTCTACTGTCAGACTTGTTCCCACGACAGTTGGCGTCCACCGTGGGGCAGGCGTCTAAGCGACTTCCGGCGAGGTTGCAATCTCCGATCTCCATCAACATGGTTTTCGGAGGCGGTTTGGCCCTGGGTCACGAGATCCGTCTCGGCGCGCTCGGCTTCATCGCCGATGACTCCGCCTGGCTCCAAGAGGCCCCCCTCAGCGTTGAGGCTCTCCCCGCCCGCAAGGCGGCGCACTTTCGCGCGAGTGCCTGCGGCATCCTCCTGCGGCAGCCGTCGACCCAGTATCGGTCGGCTCCCATGGCTTCTTCGCTTCCCGCTGGCCGTCGCCGCAAGCGATCCGGTTGTTCGCGGCTCCAGTGTTGGGTGAAGCATGCGGTGGCTCGTCAGTCGACCACCCCACAAATCGCAGCGATTGAGCCCGATGACTCTTTCTATGGGTCGTTCAATCTGCCGACTGGTCATTCGGATACGCTTTCTGAGTGTGAGAGCAACGATCCTGCGGCAGAGGTCCTCATGGTCAACTCCCAGCGCAGTCCGCCCGGATTCCGTCGCGGCGGCCTGTCGCGCGACGACGACGAGTATTATCCCCAAGCCCTCACTGCCGAGCAGAGAGAAGAACTGCGGCGCAGGAACGAGGAAGCTCTCCAAACCCCCATCATTGGGGAGACCCCCGAAGCTCAGGCTCTGGAGGCTGCGCGTGTGGCCAATTTAGCCGAGCGTGCGCATCTGGAGAATCTTCAACAAGCACTCGATGACCGTGCTCGCAGGGAAATCTTAAGTTCCAGTCGACGTCAATGATAGTTGTTTCCAACTGGGCCTCGAGATGACTGTCAGGTATACCGCACTCTGATTCAAAATGTAGCAGCAGTGGCCCGTATCGCAGATTCCATTCAGCCATCCCGTTCCGAGGCCGGTAGAGGTTTACAACAGATTCGAGCATTGCTCAAAGCGGCTGGTGAACAGAACTCAGCAGTTTCCCAGTCGCGCAACAGGATTCACAGCAGATCCGTCATGGTAGACACAGTTCAGTCGGCACACAGCCCAAGATCGCCGTTACGGCATGAAGATCGTGGTTATCGCCAGGACTAGTATCTTGGTCGAGGCCACGGGCAGTTTCATCCTCGATACCACCGTGATGACCACCGTCAAGTGCCTACGCCCCCTCCGAGGGGTGGTTCGTACGCGCCCCGGCGGTATGACGATAGGCGTCCATTTGGTGATGAGCGGAGAATTCCAGTCGACCCAAGAGAGCCTGGGTTTGATGCGAGGTCAGTCCTCGTACAGGGCCTGGCTGACAGAGGCAGAGCTAACAGAGAAGGACTGGATAGAGATCGCCCGAGTGGAAACAGGGCATTCGTCTCCGGGCCCGAGTGTTTCAGTAGAGCCATTGGAGCTGCTGAGATTCCCCCCAACTTCAGGTTGGCAGTAGGAGTAAGCAAATTCACTGGCGAGTCGAAGCCAGACACCTGGTTGGAAGATTACCGAGTGGCAGTGCAGATCGGTGGATGCAACGATGAACTGGCCATGAAGCACCTCCCCTTGATGCTTGAAGGCTCGGCCAGGGCCTGGTTGAATCAGTTGGCTCCTGGAAGCATATTCTGTTGGGAAGATTTAGCTGGGGTGTTTATCAGGACATTTGAAGGTACATGCAAACGCCCTGCGGGGCTGACCGAATTACAGCACTGCGTTCAGAAACCGAGTTAAACTTTGAGGGATTTCATCCAGAGATGGACTACCCTTCACCATGCAGTGGAGAACGTATCTAAACACCAGGCAGTTTGCGCCTTCAAGGAGGGCGTCAGGTACAGAGAGCTCATCCTAAAATTCGGTCGTTCCGGAGACATGTCTCTGAGTCGAATGATGGAAATAGCCACTTGGTATGCGAATGGCGAAGAGGAAGACCGACTCCACAATGGCAAGGGAAAAACAGTCGACCATGACGCTGGGGGCGGAAATCCCAGTCGGAAGCAAAAGCGTAAAGCTGAGCCTGCAGGTCCCGCTGAAGCCGCAGTTCTGAATGCACAAGGAAAGTCTAATGGAAGGCCTAAGGGGTCGTGGGTGCCCAAAAAGGTGAAAACCAGTCCGGCCAAGATGTCCTGCATTTGCCGTGTCACATTCACACGAAGGATGAAGAGGGTAACTTGATTCTGCCAAAGCATACTACTCGGCAGTGCAGGCTCCTGATTCAGCAGTTTCGAGAGGGCCAACCCAGTGAGAAGGGATCTGATAAGGACGAGGAAGAGGAAAAGGATGATGGTTACCCGAAGGTCAATGCTACCATGGTGATTTTTGCTGATGTTGAAAGAAAAAGTCAACTGAAAGTCAAAAATAGAGAAGTGAACATGGTTGCTCCGGCAACTACGACGTACCTGAAGTGGTCGAAAACTCCCATTACATTCGACCAATCAGATCACGCCCAGCGCACGTTGCTACCCCTGGGCGGCAAGCGTTGGTGGTCGACCTAGTCGTTGGGGGCACCCGACTGACTAAAGTCCTCATGGATGGTGGAAGTGGTCTGAACATTCTGTATGCTGAGACCCTCCAGGGGATGGGCATTCCGATGTCCCAACTCAGTGAGAGCAACATGCAGTTCCACGGAGTCATCCCAGGGAAGAAAGCAAAGTCACTCGGGCAGATTGCTCTTGATGTGGTTTTCGGTGATTCCAAGAATTTCCGCAAGGAGAAGTTGACGTTTGAGGTTGTGGATTTCCACAGTGCCTATCATGCTATTCTGGGCAGACCCGCATATGCTCGTTTCATGGCCCATCCATGTTATGTGTATCTCAAGTTAAAGATGCCCGGGCCCAAAGGTGTGATTGCCATCACTAGGAATAGGCAGAGAGCGGAGGAGTGCCTCCAGAAGGGTTCCAAGATTGCAGATGAGCAAATGGCAGTGGTAGAGCTGGAAGAATACAAGAAAAATGCCGATCCGACTGATTTGTTACGAGCCAAGAAGCCTGCTTCAGAGTCTGTGTTTCAGTTGGCCGGTGAAACGAAGCCGGTTCACATTCACCCGGAAGACCCCACCGCTGCTCCGACCCACATCTCAACAACACTCGACAGCAAATAGGAAGCCGCGCTCATCCAATTCCTCCGTGAGAACTGGGACATCTTTGCATGGAAGCCATCTGACATGCCAGGCGTACCCAGGGGGATGGCTAAGCACTGTTTGCGTGTCGACTCAAAGGCAAAACCCATTAAGGAGCATCTGCATCAGTCCGCCGTGGAGAAGAGGAAGGCGATTGGCGAGGTGGCTCGGCTCCTGACAGCTGAGTTCTTCCGCGAGATATACCACTCCGAGTGGCTTGCCAACATCGTCATGGTCCCCAAGAAGGACAAATCACTTTGTATGTGTATTGATTTCAAGCATATCAATCAGGCCTACCCGAAAGATCATTTTCCTCTCCTCCGCATCGATCAGATTGTCGACTCAACTGCAGGGTGTGAGCGCTTGTCTTTTCTGGACGCATATTCCGGGTACCATCAGATCTGACTGTATGGACCCGATGAAATAAAAACAGCCTTCATCACCCCGTTCGGGTGTTTTTGCTATATCACCATGCCTTTTGGCCTCAAGAATGCTGGCGCCACGTTCATGCGCATGATCCAAAAGTGCCTGCTCACTCAAATCAGTTGGAATGTGGAAGCATATATGGATGATATCATGGTCAAGTCATGCAAGAGTTCTGACCTGCTGACTGACCTCGCTGAAGCATTTGCCAATCTGAGAAGATATGACATCAAGCTGAATCCGTCCAAGTGCACATTCGTAGTTCCTGGAGGAAAGTTGCTGGGATTTCTCATTTCCGAACGAGGAATAGATGCAAACCCCGAAAAGATTGGTACAATTCTCCGAATGAAACGCCCTGTGCATGTGCACGACGTTCAGAAGCTTACAGGCTGCCATGCTGCTTTAAGTCGATTCATTTCTCATCTCGGGAAAAAGTATTGCCTCTTTACCGATTGATGAAGAAGTCTGATACATTCGAGTGGACTCCCGAAGCCGAAGCAGCATTTGTGGAGCTCAAAGCCCTGCTTTCCACCCAACCGGTGCTTGCTGCCCCAATCAGGAAAGAGCCTCTACTGTTATATATCGCAGCCACTAGGCAAGTGGTCAGCACGGTGCTCACAGTGGAGCGGGAGGAAGAAGGCAAGGCCTATAAAACTCAACGCCCAGTGTATTACATTTCTGAAGTCTTGACTCCGTCCAAGCAAAGGTATCCACATTATCAGAAGCTTGTCTATGGAATCTATCTGACTGCAAAGAAAGTTGCACACTATTTCCAAGACCACTCGATTTCAGTCGTCAGCGACGCTCCATTGTCTGAAATTTTGAACAGTCGAGATGCAACCGGTCGAGTGGCTAAGTGGGCTATTGAACTTCTTCCCCTGGACATCAAGTTTGAAGCAAAAAAGGCGATCAAGCCTCAAGCAATTGCGGATTTCTTGGCCGAGTGGATCGAGCAACAGCAGCCGACTCAAGTTCACTCGGAACACTGGACCATGTTCTTTGATGGATCTAAGATATTAAATGGTTCTGGTGCCGGAGTGGTCCTAGTATACCCGAGAGGCGATAAACTCAGTTATGTCCTCCAGATTCACTTTGATTCCTCCAATAATGAGGCTGAGTATGAAGCACTCCTTTACGGGTTGCGTATGGCCATCTCACTCGGCGTCCGTCGCCTGATGGTCTATGGTGACTCAGATTTGGTGGTTAATCAGGTGATGAAGGAGTGGGATGTCAGGAACCCTGCCATGACTGGATACTGCAATGCAGTGAGGAAGTTGGAGAAAAAGTTTGAAGGGTTGGAGCTCCACCACATCCCCCGAATCAAGAACCAAGCTGCGGATGACTTGGCAAAAATAGGTTCCACTCGGAAGCCTATCCCCAGCAATGTGTTCCTTGAGCATCTCCATTCCCCCTCAGTGCAAGAAGATCCCTTCACCGAATAGCCTCCCCAGCCGATAGTGCTACCAATCCGACTGAAGTTGAGGTGCCAGTAGTTGTCGATCTGGTTATGGAGATGCTGGTAATAATCCCCAACTGGACAGTGCCGTATATTGCATATCTGCTCAGGCAGGAGCTTCCAGAGGATGAGGTTGAAGCACGTCAGATCATCCGCAGATCCAAGGCCTTCACAGTGATTGGCGGACGGCTCTTCCGAGAAAGTGTTACTGGAGTTGGTCAGCGATGTATCTCTCCAGAAGAGGGTCGACTGATATTGAATGAGATTCACTCGGGGACCTGTGGTCACCATGCGTCCTCTCGGACCATCGTGGCCAAAGCATACCGAGCAGGATTCTACTGGCCATGAGCCAATGAGGCTGCAAAAGAGATCGTCGAGAAGTGTGAAGGTTGTCAGTTTTACTCGAACGTGTCTCACAAGCCCGCATCTGCTTTAAAGACTATTCCACTCGTCTGGCCCTTCGCCGTGTGGGGATTAGACATGGTTGGGCCGCTAAGGACCGACAGAAGTGGTTTCACTCATGTGCTTGTGGCAGTCGACAAGTTCACCAAGTGGATTGAAGCCAAACCAATCAAGAACTTAGATTCAGGCACAGCCATCAGTTTCATAAGAGAGCTAATTTTCCGTTATGGAGTTCCACACAGCATCATCATGGACAATGGCTCAAATTTTGACTCGGAAGAGTTCAGAGCATTCTGCGCTTCTCAAGGCACTCGGGTGGATTACGCATCCGTTGCACACCTGCAGTTGAATGGACAAGCAGAAAGAGCAAATGGTCTTATCCTCCAAGGTCTGAAATCTCGACTCATGCGCGACCTCAAGCATGCAGCTGGAGCTTGGGTAACTGAATTGCCTTCTGTTTTGTGGGGATTGAGGACAACTCCCAACTGATCCACTAATCGAACCCCTTTCTTCATGGTGTACGGGGCTGAAGCCATGCTTCCTAGTGACTTGCTTCACAATGCACCCCGTGTGGAACTTTTCTCAGAAGCTGAAGCAGAGCAAGCGCGTCAAGATGCTGCAGATCTTTTGGAAGAAGAGCGAGAGATGGCCTTGATCCGGTCGACCATTTATCAGCAAGACCTTCGTCGATTCCACGCCAGAAACATCAAAGGTTGAGTATTTCAAGAAGGAGACCTTGTGCTCTGAGTGGATCAACAGCGGCCTCATAAGCTCGCACCTACATGGGAAGGCCCTTTTGTCGTCACCAAAGTGCTTCACAATGGGGCATATCACCTTTACAGCCTAGCTCAGAAGAAAGACGAGCCGCGCGCCTGGAACGCAGATCTTCTTCGTCGCTTTTTTACTTGACAGTCGGATTGTCAAGATGTAATAAGAGTACTTATTAAGTCATTTACCAAGACATGATTCCCGCAGTCTCTCAATGATTGTTCTCGCATAAACATGTGTCCAAATCCCCCAGTGGGTGGCTTAGTCGTGAACCAGTTTTCGCCTAAGTCAAGAAAATTACTTTGAGTGGTGAGCAATCCTCCCACTCAGGGGCTTAGCTGCGAACCAGTTTTCGCCCAAGTCAACAAACTACTCCGAGTGGAGAGCAATCCTCTCCACTCGGGGACTTAGCTGCGACCCCTGATAACCCACAAGTATAGGGGATCGCAATAATTTTCGAGGGTAGAGTATTCAACCCAAATTTATAGATTCGACACAAGGGGAGCCAAAGAATATTTGTAAGTATTAGCAGCTGAGTTGTCAATTCAACCACACCTGGAGATTAATTATCCGCAGCAAAGTGATCAGTAGCAAAGTAGTATGATAGTTTTGATAGTAGTAGCAACAGCAATAGTAACGGTAACAGTGATAGCAGTGATTTTGTAGCAAGTGCAACAGTAACAGTAGCAGTAGTAACTTAGCAAGAACAATATGTAGGAAAATCGTAGGCATTGGATCGGTAATTTGTTGGATGATATTCATCATGTGACAGTTATAACCTAGGGCGATACGGCACTAGCTCCAGCTCATAAATATAATGTAGGCATGTATTCCGTAAATAGTCATACGTGCTTATGGAAAGAACTTGCATGACATCTTTTGTCCTACCCTCCCATGGCAGCGGGGTCCTATTGGAAACTAAGGGATATTAAGGCCTCCTTTTAATAGAGAACCGGAACAAAGCATTAACACACAATGAATACATGAACTCCTCAAACTATGGTCATCACCGGGAAGTGTCCCGACTATTGTCACTCCGGGGTTGCCGGATCATAACACGTAGTAGTTGACTATAACTTGCAAGATCGGATCTAGAACATAGATATAATGGTGATAACATAAAGGGTTCAGATCTGAAATCATGCCACCCGGGCCCAAAGTGACAAGCATTAAGCATGGCAAAGTCATAGCAACATCAATCTCAGAACATAATGGATACTAGGGATCAAGCCCTAACAAAACTAACTCGATTACATGATGAATCTCATCCAACTCCTCACCGACCAGTGAGCCTATGAAGGAATTACTCACTCCCGGTGGGGAGCATCATGGAATTGGTGATGGAGAAGGGTTGGTGATGCTGAAGATCAAAGATCCCCCTCTCCAGAGCCCCAAACGAACTCCAGATCTGGCCTCCCGATGAAGAACAGGAGACGGCGGCGGCTCCGTCTCGTGGAACGCGATAATTCTTTCTCCCCTTGATTTTTTTCTGGAAATATGTGATTTTATAGCATCAGTTTCAGGGTCTGCGGGGCCACCAGGTGGGGACAACCCACCTGGGCGCGCCTGGAGGGGGTGGCGCGCCCTGGTGGGTTGTGCCCACCGAGGTGCCCCCCTCCGGTGGTTCTTGGCTCCAGAAATTCTCTTTTATTGTATAAAAAATCCTCGCAAAAGTTTCATTCCATTCCGAGAACTTTTATTTCTGCACAAAATCAACACCATGGTAGTTCTGCTGAAAACAGCATCAGTCCGGGTTAGTTTCATTCAAATCATGCAAATTAGAGTCCAAAACAAGAGGAAAAGCGTTAGGAAAAGTAGATACGACGGAGACGTATCAACCCCGTACTCGCCTAAGTTCAAAACTTCTCCGACTCCCACTCGAGGACTTAGCTGCGACCCCGTACTCGCCTAAGTTCAAAACTTCTTCGAGTGGAGAGCAATCCTCCCACTCAGGGGCTTAGCTGCGACCCCATACTCCCCTAAGTCAACAAACTTCTCCGAGTGGAGAGCAACCCTCCCACTCGGGGGCTTAGCTGCGACCCCGTACTCGCCTAAGTCAACAAACTTCTCCAAGTGGAGAGCAATCCTCCCACTCGGGGGCTTAGCTGCGACCCCGTACTCACCTAAGTTCAAAACTTCTCCGACCGGAGAGCAATGCTCCCACTCGGGGACTTAGCTGCGACCCCGTACCCGCCTGAGTTCAAAACTTCTCCGAGTGGAGAGCAATCCTCCCACTCGGGGACTTAGCTGCGACCCCGTACTCGCCTAAGTCAACAAACTTCTCCGAGTGGAGAGCAATCCTCTCCACTCGGGGACTTAGCTGCGACCACGTACTCGCCTAATTTCAAAACTTCTCCGAGTGGAGAGCAATCCTCACTCGGGGCTTAGCTGCGACCCCGTAATCGCCTAGTTCAAAACTTCTCGAGTGGAGAGCAACCTCCACTCGGGGGCTTAGCTGCGACCCCGTACTACCTTAGTCAACAAACTTTCCGAGTGGAGAGCAACCCTCCCACTCGGGGGCTTAGCTGCGACACCGTACTCGCCTAAGTCAACAAACTCTCCGAGTGGAGAGCAATCCTCCCACTGGGGGCTTAGCTGCGACCCCGTACTCGCTAAGTTCAAAACTTCTCCGAGTGGAGAGCAATCCTCCCACTCGGGGACTTAGCTGCGACCCCGTACTCGCCTAAGTCAACAAACTTCTCTGAGTGGAGAGCAACCCTCCCACTCGGGGGCTTAGCTACGACCCCGTACTCGCCTAAGTCAACAAACTTCTCCGAGTGGAGAGCAATCCTCCCACTTGGGGGCTTAGCTGCGACCCCGTACTCACCTAAGTTCAAAACTTCTCCGAGTGGAGAGCAATCCTCCCACTCGGGGACTTAGCTGCGACCCCGTAATCACCTAAGTTCAAAACTTCTCCGAGTGGAGAGCAATCCTCCCACTCGGGGACTTAGCTGCGTCCCCGTACTCGCCTAATTCAAAATTCACTCTGAGTGGAGAGCAATCCTCCTACTTGGAAGCTTAGCCATGGATCAGCTCCGCCTAAGTCAAAAAAATTGATCAACGCAAAAACAATTTTTGGATAACACCATCAAATTTGGATAAATCCGGCAAGTTTCTGAACCACAAGCAAAAGTACTCGGGCGTCAGGCCCGAAAGAGTTTAACGGTTACACAATCACTCGGCATTCCGAGGCAAATAAGTTCAGATCAGTAAAGTTTTTTTACTCGGCAGGAGGAGGACTTGCTGGCTCGACGAAGGTATCCAAGTCGATGCCGTCAGCTATGCGAGTGGCTGCTTGTATGAAGGTCTCCATGAAAGATTGGAACTGAAGTTTCTTCATATTCGCCACTTGAAGAGCCTTCAGTTTCTCCTCCTTGGCTTCCCTACAATGGACCCTGACGAGTGAAAGAGCCACGTCAGCTCCACAACAGGCAGATGATTTCTTCCACGCTTGCACTCGACCGGGGATCTCATTGAGTCGGACCATCAGCGACTCGAGGTCATTTCGGAGTCTGTCTTCTGGCGACAGTTCCTGGTCTATCTTGGTCAATGTAACCTTCAGTCGGGCAATGTACCCCAAGACGCTGTCAAGACAAGCTTCGAGTCGCATCACATTCATTGCAGCCTTATCCTTGACAAGCGACTTTGTGGGGTCCTAGCCTGGTTTGATCCGCTTGGTTTCCTGCTCAAAGTCCTAGTAGAATTCTACACAAGGAGGAAAAATGAGTCGACAACAGAGTTATGTGAAAGCTTGCCAGATTCGCTCGGATAGAGAGAGGTACCTTCAAGCATGATATACAGCTTCTTTGCAAGACCTCCCAAATAAATCTCCAGCTCGTCCCTCTTCCGAGTGAGCTCATCCACCTTGTCAGTCAGGACAACCTTCTCATCTCTTAGTTGCGCAGCTTCTTTCTTCGCTTCATCGACAGTGGTCTTCAGGTTGGCGTTTTCTTCTTCAAGTTTGCCGACTGAAGCCAGCTTCCTCTCAGCCAGTTCGGCCTTCTCACGCGCTGCCTTCTGCGCCCCCTCAAGATCAATGTCCTTCTTCTCCAATGCCTGCTTCATTTTGTCTAAAGAAACAACATTCTTCAGCCGTGCTTGGAGTTGACGGTTTTCACTACGCACATCTGTTCGAGTGGGGTCACTCGGTTCAAAGGACTAAAAAGAAGAAATATCAAAGCATACAGTCAGCAAGTTGTTATCTCCCATGGCTGCCAGTTCGTCTTGAGCTTTCTTCAAGTTCGTCTTGGCGTGCTCCAGGTCGAGATTGAGTTGGATTTTCTCCTTCTCCAAAGCAGCATACTGGGTCCCAAGTTCACAAGATGTCTGTGATCAGTAGAAAGATAATTCAGTCGACGGAAACAAAGATCCTTTACTTCCGAGTAAAGAAGAGCAAGTTCAGATTGTTTTCATTAAAGGAGTTCTAAGACCACCGCCGAATCAAACATCCAACGGCGGTCTCGGGGACTACACCTAGTGGGTGCACTCAGCGTGCCCCCACTAGTTTGATTTCCCACTCGACACGACCTGCCCGGCCCAAGCGGAAGAAGCAAAAAAAATCCCTTGTTCTCAGACCCCCGCCGACTGCCCGCAGTCGACAGCGGTCTCGGGGACTACACCCAGTGGGTGCACTCAGCGTGCCCCCACTAGATCAGTATCCACTCGACACGGCCCGACCAACCCGAGTAAAAGCTACAAACAGACATATTCTAAAGACCCCCACCGAATCAAACATCCGACGGCGGTCTCGGGGACTACACCCAGTGGGTGCACTCAGCATGCCCCCACTGGACCAGGTACCCACTCGACGTAACTTGACTAACTGGAGAAGAAGAAATTAACAGCAAAAGAAAACACCCAGTGGGTGGACAGACAAATGCAAGGCTCAGACCCATGATAGATGCACATTAAATGTTCTGAAACGC
The DNA here is from genome assembly GCA_011799875.1 of Thinopyrum elongatum. Classification (NCBI taxonomy): domain Eukaryota; kingdom Viridiplantae; phylum Streptophyta; class Magnoliopsida; order Poales; family Poaceae; genus Thinopyrum; species Thinopyrum elongatum. Next base: position 452,235,152 of record CM022298.1, on the reverse strand, counting down.
TCATCCATGGACATCTTACGAGTAATAAAGCAGCAGTTTTCAGATAGCATATCCTAACAGAGCAAAGTTTAAGCTGAAAGACCAATCGGAAAGCAATTTACAATCCCACTTACTCGGACATTGGTCTGGAGGGTAGAGCTGGCGTCGTAAGCAGCCTTGTTGGTCTCGTACACCACCTTCAGTCGGTCCATCATCAGGCCAGCCTGGATCATCGCTTCCTTGGCAGCTCCTGTTTGGTCCTCTGGGACGTGATGCAGAGTGAACAGGGATGTTGGTGGAGTCGACGACGCCGCTGGAGGAGTTGGAGTCCGAGGCTGCCCAGTCGGATCTGAGGTCTGAACAGTCAACACAGCAGGATGATCAGTCGACAGGGGGACAGCAAAAGAAACAGCAGCTCGAGTCGAGTCACCCAGTTCTTGAACAAAGGGCTTGGACAGCGGGAGAGACGCCCAGCCGGAAGGCACTCTCTTGCTCAAAGCCTTTCCCCTTTTTCCTACACTCTTCGGGGGTTCGTCATCATCATCGTCCGGAAGCTGGATAACATCTGTTGGCGCTACAACCACTCGATAGTAAGGTTGAGTCGACCACCAAAACAATCGACAAAGTGCAAAGGTGCCTATAGTAGCTTTCCTGCTCGAGAAGTGGCCGCGTCCGCAGTATCTACGTTGGATAGCTCCTCGTCAATTTCCATGGGAGACGTTGCAGAAGTAGCCGCCCTGAAGGTCCAAAACCTCACTCGGTCACACAAATGGGGGAGTCCACTACAGCAATGAAAGACAAGGAAAAGAAGCACTCACGTTGAAGCAACAGACACTACCACCTTGATCCTGGGCAGAACCTTCCGAGGCTTGGGTGGAGCAACCTTGGCCTGTTTTGCGGTCTTCTCAGCCGGTTCTGGAGTCGACGTTCGAGTACGCTTGGTAGTCTTTGCACTCGACGCTGCCGCCTTGCCGTGGCCACCTGCAGGATCTTGTGACTGCTTGGAACATTTCTCAGACCGAGGAGGTGACTCGACCTCCGAGCTTTCATCAAAGTCTTCGCTGTCGTCTACGTACTCAATATCGGCGCTCCCACCTTCGCTTTCTTCCCCAAGATGATGCACGCCGTTCAGCATGGAATACATCCTCGTGAAAACCTGCAAGTCACAAGCCGCAGATATCAGTCAGACTCAAGAATAGCTGCATACTGGAAAATACAAGACATGAACACTCGGCAAACCGAGCCTGACCTCTCCTGGAGCGTTATTGGAGTCGAATGGCAAGATCCTCCTGGCTCCGCGGGGGTTGTCCTTATTGCCAGTGATGCTTCGCAGCCACTGGGCCACCGTCTCCTCGGCAACCTCCTCTGGGTGGACCCGAGCGGTGTCTTCTGTGCCCGAATACATCCACATTGGGTGGTCACGAGCTTGGAGGGGTTGGATGCGTCGACTAAGGAACACCTCCAGCAGATCCATGCCAGTCACTCCACCCTGGACCAACGCAACAACCGCATCGACCAAAAGGGCTACCTCACCTTTCTCCTCCTCCTCAACAGTCAACGAGCGTGGAGTGTGGAGCCACTCCAGAGAAAAAGGGGGAAGGCCAGTCGACTGACCCGGAGTCGGAACATCTTTGCAATAAAACCAGGTCACTGCCATCCCCTAACCGATTCAGGAAAAGTCATAGGAGGAAAAGTGCTCCTGCCTCTTATTTGGATCCCTAACCGCCCACACATCTGAATCACATGCGTCTTCTCATCAGTCGGATTAGCTTTCTTCACCGTCTGAGATCGGCAAGTGAAGATATGCTTAAACAATCCCTAGTGCGGATGACACCCCAAGAATTTTTCGCACATGGAAACGTACGCAGCAATATAGGAGATGGTGTTTGGAGGGAAATGGTGGCTCTGAGCACCGAAGAAGTTCAAAAACCCCCGGAAGAATGGATGGGGAGGCAAAGAAAAACCTCGGTCGATGTGGGTGGTGAGGAGAACACGCTCACCCACGCGTGGTTGGGGCTCGATCTCCCCCTCCGGCAGCCTCCAGGACCCGGGCGCAATCAGGCCATCGGCAGCGAGGTTCTCTAGATCTTCTTCTATGATGGTGGAGCGGATCCAATCCCCCTGGATCCAACCAGGCGGCAGACCGGACTGCGACCCCTTCGCCGCCTTCTTACCCTTCACCGTGGCCTTCTTCACGTGCTCCAGAGCCGCGGTCTTGTCCTTCGCCATTGCCGCAGAGCTCGAGAGGAACGGGCGGAGGAGTGCGGCGCTGGGGAAGACGAGGAGGAAGAGCAGAGAAAAAGGGGGCGAATGGAGAGCACAGTACCATGCATCGGCAGCAGCGCCTTTTATGGCCGCACTTCCGAGTGGCTGACCCGTGGGCCCGTGCAATCCTGGCGCATCCCGTAACAGACGCTGGCCCGATACGTGGCGGAAAAAGTGGCGCAAGGATCAAGGAGCCCCTATTTGCCCGCCCGCTTACTGCGCCGCGTCCCGTCCAGCGCGCTTCTCCAAATTTCAAATCCCGTGAGATCCGGGAACCGCAGAGCAGTCAGTCGCGCTGGAGATATCCAAGCCCAATCTACTCGAAGATATGTGGCATAATTCACTCGGAAATGCCAGAAGCCAGAATCGATCAAGGCGACTGATGAAGGGTTAAAACACTATCAAGACCCCTGAGGAAATGTCCCCGAGGCATTGAATCGGGACGAAATCAACTTCAACCCTTCTTCACTCGGTCCTCAATCCATTCGGGGGCTAATGACAATGACATGTACCTAGGGTAGGGTCTTTGGCCTGACCTAGACACCCTACCCAAGGACACTACGCGTAAGTCCAAGACCTAAAAGGTTCCACAGAAGATACCGACTGAAATCCTCATGAAGTGCAATACACTCGACAAGAGATTCCACTCGGATATCCAAATTCCACTCGACCATGATCATTTCACTCGACCACACAAGAATCCACTCGGAGTACAGAATACCTAGAGTCACCCCAGGATGGCAACGGTCAGGCATTCACTCCGACGTCATAAAGACCATTCAATGCGGGCGTTACCAGTAACGTTCAGGATTTAACTCTCATTGAACCCCTCTGTAACTGAGGGCTACGAGGGGTCGGCGCACTCTATATAAGCCACCCCTCCCCTCTAGCACAAGGGTTCGCACCCTTTGTAACTATTCCACATTCCAGTCGACAAGCCTCCGCGGCACCGAGACGTAGGGCTGTTACCTCTTCCGAGAGGGGCCTGAACTCATAAATCTGTGCGTACAACCTCGTCGTAGCTAGGACACTGCTCTCTCCTACGTACCCCCAACTTCTACTGTTAGACTTGTTCCCACGACAGGGCAGACTAGTGCTGGACTCAGGATGAGGATGCCCCAGAATTTTGCGTGGCACGGACGGAATGCGTCGTGCGCAGTAGCAAATGGAGCAAGCCAAGCCTCACCGACGACAGGCTTTGCCCGGAGCTGTACAGGGTTGCCCACCTCAAAGCTGTCGGGCTAACCATCAAGCACGTGGGGGCTGACTTCCTCCGACGCTGCATCGCTCCACTACAAAAGAGGGACAGATTCGCTTGGGAATACGGGGATGCTGCCGACAGAATGCGTCTGTACCCGGGCCTCATCAACAACTTGATGATATATGGCCATGGCTGGCTGTGCGAACAACTGTTTGGCAGCCTCGGGCCATTCCATCTGTCGGCAAAAATTGTCCCGCTGCATATCAACTCTGTGCGGGACCAGATTCTGAAGTGGATGCCTGGCTGCAACACTTACGGAGTTGCAGCTGACTGGAAATTGCCCAAACTTGATGCAGAGATGCAGTGGGTTTCTAGTCTGGAAAAAAAGGCTTCTCGGGTGGAGAAAGACATGGTCAAACGCACCTCCAAGGCAAAGGTGGAGTTCATCAAAAAGCAAATTGAGGAGACAAGGCGTTCCGGGCTGCTAGGAGAACCATACCCAGAAAGGAGGAGGAGGAGGAAGAGGGTGCCAAAGGCGAAGGTTCCTCAGATGAGGGAAGTGAGGGGCAAGCCGCGGAGGAGGCTGCCGGGCTCGACCTTACCAGGGCCGAAATTCTCCATGCTGCAGCAGCAGAGGTCCAAGAAGGAGATGGGACCGAGGAAGCAGAGCAGCCCGAGGAGGAATGGCTCGCGGTGGGCCCTCAAGCTCCAGGGCCAGACCCAGACCATCGCCCTCGCAAGCAGGCCAGCAGGAAGGCAGCGGCTTTGACCTCCTCGACAGTCATGAAGAAGATGAAGAGGATCACCTCCAAGGTCACCAAGCCAGAGGTGGAACGCCGCCACTCCACTCGCTTGTCGGAGGCCAAGACTCCTCCTGGCAAGTGACGCGTGGTTACTGGGGTTGATCCTAGCCCCCAGTCGAGCCCAGCTTCTTCGCACAGCTCGATCCCGTCAGGAACCTTGGCCCCGCCAGCGAGCTCAAAGCTGCCGGGGAGTCCCGCTCCCCCGACTCTAAAGAGGAGCAGGGCGACCTCGCCACCTACGGGGTATGCGTTAGGCTCCATGCTCATAGACCCAGAGTAAGGAGGATGGCTGGTCTCTCCTTTGCTGAGGTACTATGCCTTTGACAACTTGTTGATTTAATCTTGTACTGATGTCTTCGACAGAGATGAAGAACCCCCCACCCAGCGGGCCAAGTGAACCAAGCTCACGGCAACGCCAAGGCCCTCAGCGAGCACGGGTCTGGCAGGGGATAAGACAGAAGATCCCGTGCCCAGCCCCCGGCGTGAAGGCGTGGGGCAAGTTTCGCCCGCCTGGAGAGATGTGGAAGAACATGCTTCGCCCTCCCCCAAAGGAGGACAGGAGGTCCACCAAGGTGGGGCCCACTAAGGAGGGACTCTCCCAATCCAAGTCCAAGCAGAGAGATCACTGGCTAGGGCCTCCACCGAGGGGTCTGCCCATGCTGAGTCCGCGGCTACTGAGGGAGCGGTCATAGACCAGACACCGACAACTAATATTGCCAGGGAGACCGTTACTCCCTTGCAGCGCACTCCACCGGGTAATCCATTCACTTTTGCTTCTCTTACTCGAATTGCCTTGCTTTCTGGTTTCTGGCTTATCAAATCCTGGTATCTGACCGCCATTGTTTACTGATTTTGTTTGCAGCCTCGTCAACTGACGAACTGGAGCTTTTGGAGGAGGTGGCTAGCATTGGGAAGGACGCCGCCGAGGAGGCCACCAGGATTGCTGCCGCGGAAGACCAAGATCAGACTACCGGGGCCATACAAGAAACTTCTAAAGGAACAGAGAAAATCCCTGGTAGAATATCTGGCCAAGACGGGGTTATCGAGGAGAAAACCCCTCTCCAATCCATGGGACCTCTCCCCTTGCTTAGCACACAGGCCGCAGCTCCTCATCCATCCTTAAGCAAGCTGGCATTGGTCCTTGCCCAGTCCGGACCAACCGCTCCAAGCTCATCTGTTACAATGGGTATGGATTTTGATGAGGAAATCAATCTTATACTTGCACCATTGTCTCAAAGATTTGAAGAGGATGGTGACCCTATGGATGGCGCCAAAGACTTAGCTCTCCTGGAATCCATGGCTGCCGAGCTCAAGGACATACATCATAGGTATAACCTCAAGGCACATGCAATCAAGGAGCAGCGTGATTCTGCTGATCTTATGGGAAAGAAACTGGCGAACAAGGGCAACGAGATGCGCAAATGGTATAAGAAGCAGTCCCATTCCCTCATGCGGCAAGAGGAGGTCGTGGTCATGGCCAAGGAGGATATCACTTCCCGGGAGCCCTGCTTGACGGAGTGCGAAGCGCTTCTGAATGCCAAGGGGAAGGAGATCTCTGCCTGGGATGGAAACCTCGAAGCCACCCTCCGCGGAAAGGATGAGGAACTGGAGGCCCTTGTCCAGCAGCGTACCAAGGACCTGGAGGACAAGCACAAAGCAATGCTCGACACGCTTGCCCTTGAATCTTCTACTCAGTTGGAGAAGGTTACTGATAAGCTTGTTGTTGCGTCTGCCGCCAAGACTGATCTTGATCACCAAGTGGCCAAGCTAACGGAGGACCTTGCCGAGAGCAACATAGAAATTGTGGCTCTCAAAGAGGAAGCACAGAAAGCAGAGACCACCTTGAAGGAGGCGCAATCGCAGCTTTCCTCCAAGAGCCAGGATCTCGATACTGGCAACAGCACCATCACTGATATGAAAGCGCGGCTTGGCACCTTGGAGAGTGAAATTGAGTCTGCCGGTGTCCGCGAGAAGTTGTTGATGAATGACTTGACCAACGTGAGGGCTCTCCGGCAGGATGCAGAGGATAGACTGCAAAACCAAATCGAACAGCATGACCTCTGGAGCAAGAACTTGGTTGACATCGCCGAGCGCCTCACTGGCCAAATCTCGAAGATGGATATGAAGAGCTGGGCTTTCTCTATCAACAATCATGAGGTTCCAAGTGTCAAACTAACACTTTTCTTTGAAGGTTTCACTGAAGGGCTGAAGATGTACGAGGACGACAGGGCTGAATGCTTTGCTAATGAGTCCCGGAAGCTTGCCTGTGATGCCCTCTTCATGGTCTTGAGCAACCTTGCCTTCCGCCACCCAAACCTCAACCTCGCCGATGGCTTCAAGAGGCTGTCACCGGGTGTTGATACTACTGCTGGTGCGGAGAAGGCCGCCCCTCTTGCCGACAAGGTCCTCTTTGTCCCAAGGGTTCCTGAAGACCGTCAGCCTTGAGCTATTCGTGTTGTCGTGCGGCCTTGTAATAAGACATGGCATGTATCCTGTTTTTAGGTTTCGTACTGTTCTTGTTTCAATGTGTTGTCGAACTGATGTTTATATGCTAACGCGTGTCATCCCCCTTGTGTTTACCCATTGGTATACGTATGATCAGTTTCCCTTTCGTACTTTGGTTGCCCGCCAATAGCATGCTGCTGTGATTGCTCTGAGGAATGGGTCCTTAGCATTCAGCTGGCAAAGGCACGCTGCCGGTGAGTTTTTCCTCAGCAATCCTTGACGCTGCCACCCACTTTGTTGAGCAGGCTCGAAACAAAATGAGGGCGCAGACAAGCACAGTAAGGTTCCATTGTGCGAGGGGCTTTACCATATGAAACCTTGGTTATCCAAGGGATGCGCAAGCGTAAACTATGAAGGAGAGTTAGCAAGCATGTCAACTTAGCTTTTGCCTATGCTCCCCTCTTGTCGGGGTGTATATTCAATTGCGCCCAACATCTCCTCTTTCATGCGTGGTTGTCCCTCCCCTTTGAGCCCCCTGGAGGGATTGTGCTCGCGTACCCATTTTTGTCGTGCAAAGATGACAAACGGGAAGGAACACAAAGGAGGGACTAGGTAGTCCATTAGTCCCATGCCCTGGCAAGGGCTGGAGAGACCAATAAAAATGCTCGCAACTAATGACGTATGATAAAAAGGAGAAGAACCGGCCCCCATCCTCCTCATCTTTCGCTTCCAATGACCTCTCGACAGCCTGACGTGAAGGACACGCTGGCGCAAAAAGCCTTGCCGGGGTTCGCTTTGCCTAGGGCGCCAGCCAACGGATTCGCACAGCGTTCGCTTAGGATTTACCCTTATCGGGCAAATACAAGACTAAGCTCCATGTGGGCTCATCGATGTCGGTGGTCTCACCGCGGCGCAACCCAGCCATTGGAGAGCAAAGAGTAAGAGGGAGGTCAGGTATGCACCATTTTCTCACTCGTCCAGGCGATGCCTTTTGGCATCGAGTGAGTTCGACAGGAGCCCGCGAGGAGGGAGACGTCGCCGCACGCCTCGCTCCTCCTTCTGATCATGGGTAGCGTGGTGGCCATGCCATCTACGCTGCCCTTGGCTATCGCATCGCCATCGTCTTCTACCCCCGTCGTCGTCGCGGGTGCTGCGGAGACGAGCGACGGAATCTGGGCAGGACGAGACTAGGGAGCGACGCCGTTCTTTATCTTCGAAGCCGTCGACGAAGAGAGTGTCGATGAAGATGATGATTGACGCGATGTCCTACACCTTCAGGTTCACACAACCGATTTCCCCCTACCTGGCGCACCAAAGATGTCGTGGTGGAACACGATCACCAATGGGGCCATTGGCCCCTTTGTGGTTCGGCAAGGGGGAGATCACGTTGCACAAAGAGCAGAGGCCATCGAACAACACGACGGTGGTGACACTGGTGGTTTTTACCCAGGTTCAGGCTGCTGTGAAGTGTAAAACCCTACTCCTGCTTTGGTGGATTGGATGAGGGAACAAGACAAGCACGTAGCGCTCAAGCCCGGCAAGGTCGCCTCGGGGAGAGCAGCTACGCGCGTACAAGTGTGCGAGGGGTCCGAATCCTTTGCCCGGTTGCCATGGACCTCCTTTTATAGCTTAAGGGGTGACCACAATGGCAAAACAGTCTTTATCTAATGATTAGATAGCTAACAGTGCTATCATACCTAACTCCGGCAGTTAGGACAAAGTGCATTAAATGCATTGCTAGGTGTCATGCTGAGGATGCAGCCCGGCAAGCCTGTTGTGCCGCTTAACCATCTTCTGTGTATCCGCTTGACATGCCTCTGGACGGGTGTCGTATGAGGGTAATCTATCTTCCAAATGACTGCCAGGTGCTTAGAGGAAGCCACTTAATCACTTGGGGGATCGACACCGCACTGAAAACTGACTTGCATTGCGGTGCGGTGGAGCGGTGGAGCGGTGGTGCCTTGGTGGGGAGATCCGCCCTTGGCGGACCCGGCAAGCCTGCTGAGGAAATCTTGAACTTGTCCCTGGGATGGCCTCGACCCTGTCAGGCCCTCCTGCCTGGCAAGGGAGGCCTTCCCAAGGTGATGCCCTACTGCCTTGCTTGTCTTGGTCTTCTTGATCCGCTCTTTGATCTCACAAAGAGCTGCTTCTCTGGCTTGGCCTTGGTTGCCGGGGAGGAGGTCCTTCGTCTGTGCACAAGTCAGGGGAAACATACACCCCTATTTGTGTACCCCGACACAAGCCCCTCAGGCACGGACTTGCTGCTGAACGCCAGCGCTCTGCCTCTGTGGCCAACTAGTCGCTGATCAGTGAGATGTCGAGCCCGCAGGTGATTAGGAGGAGGCAAGCCATACATGTCAAGTTGCTGGGAAGGATGGTTACCTTTTTTGACACCCGCCCTAATGGCATGTCAAGCTAATAAGAGGTAGGTGGAAAGCAGTGCTCCATCCTTGTCGGGGATCACCCTCCACGCGACACCTACCAGTGCATTTAATGCACTTTTGTCCTAACTAGCAGAGTTAGGTATGATAGATCTACATCAGTCTAATCACCCTGTAATGACTGTTTTGCCACTGTGGTAACCCCTTGAGCTATAAAAGGAGGGCCGAGGCAACCGTTATAGGGGTTCAAACACTGGCAACCTACACGGATAGATATCCGTGCAACTGCCCTCTCCTAGCAGCTTGCCGGGGAGGAGCGCTCCGTGTACTTTTCTTCCACATCCACCCAATACACCAAGGCATGAGTAGGGTTTTACGCTTCTTAGCGGCCCAAACCTGGGTAAAATCATGGCGTCCCCTATTATGCTTGCTCTTCATGCCAACTGACTCCCCCTGCCAAACCAGCAAAGGGGCTATCCTGCCCCATAGATTGTTGGCGGCTCCATGCCGACACCAACCTACAAAATCCAGATGGAAATTATATTATGATCAATAGGAGTACTCTATTCAAACTTCATGTTTACAACAGATTTGTACCTTTAAGAGAAGATGGTCAAGGTTTGTAGATGGACATGCTTACAACAAAATTCAAAGTGGTTGTCTTGTTTCTATCACCTTTCCCTTTCCCTTTTTCAATGTGCAGGGCCCCAAATTCTTGAACCAATTCTATATTGAATGGAAAGCAAACATTTAGGGGATGGTTAAGACTTAAGACATAAAGACTAAATGGAACAAATACAAATACACAAAGGAGATGTAGGAATGTTTACCTTTTTCCATAATGCATAATTGCTCCATACTCTCTTGGATGTCAATAGGAGTTTCCCTTCTAAGCCAATGTTGCACACATGCAAGAGCTTCCAATATGAATGGAGTAAGTGAGGTACGAAAGTCATCCAAGATGCACCCACTTGTGCTGAAAGCTGACTCGAATGCTATCGAAGAGATGGGTATAGCAAGCACATCACGTGCCATGTGAGCCAAGATGGGATATCGATGACCATTGAGCTTGCACCAACCAAGAATGTCAATCTTAGTGTATATATAGGTCTTGCTACTTCTTGAGCTTGCGTTGATTTTTTCCTTGAAGAGGAAAGGGTGATGCAACAAAGTAGAGATAAGTATTTCCCTTAGTAAAGAACAAGGTATCAATCCAGTAGGAGGCACAAGCAAGTCTCCAATATATGCACTTGCACAAACTAACAAACACTTGCACACAACGTGAAAAAGGGGTTGTCAATCCCTTCACGGTCATGAACAAGAGTGGGATCTAATAGAGATAGGTATAAAAGATAAATAAAAGAGCAAACTAAGGTAAATATAAATAAATTGCAGCAAGGTATTTTTGGATTTTTTTTGGTTTATAGATCTGAAAATATATGAGGGAAAATAGACCCGGGGGCCATAGGTTTCACTAGAGGCTTCTCTCTGGAAGAAAACATACGTGGGTAAACAAATTACTGTTGAGCAATTGATAGAAAAGCGCATAATTATGAAGACGTCTAAGGCAATGATCATGAATATAGGCATCACGTCCGTGACAAGTAGACCGAAATGATTCTGCATCTACTACTATTACTCCACACATCGACCGACTCCTGCCTGCATCTAGAGTATTTAAGTTCATAAGAACAGAGCAACACCTTAAGCAAGATGACATGATGTAGAGGGATAAACTCAAGCAATATGATATAAACTCCATCTTTTTATCCTTGATGGCAATAATACAATATGTGCCTCGCTACCCAAACAAATAATATAACAGCATGGAACAATCAAAAATTATAGATACGTTGGAGACGTATCAGGTCTTCGCTATCTTCATCAAGATATTTGTCAAGTTCTGACTTAGCATTGCTACTTGTACCATTTGTCGGATTCAGGGCTTCGCAGACCCAAAGAAGGTTCGAACTCTAGGGCGTGTGCGAATAACTCAACCTATCCAGCCAACCGAACGCGCCGCCCTACAGCCTAGCTCGAAGAACAGGGAAGAAGATGGACACCGCAGTTACCCAGGTTCGGGGCACCTTGCGGTGTAATACCCTACTCCTGCTTTGTGGTGGATTAGCCTCACGAGGGGCTGAGGATGAACTAGTACAGAGGATGAACAAGCTCGCGAGGCTTGCTCTGGTGAGGGTGAGTTGTTCTGGGTCTGATCGGATCTCCTTTCGGTGGGTTCCTTCTACGATGGTGGCTAACCTATATATAGTGGCCTCGGTCCTCTTCCCCGAAAACGAAGGCGGGAAGGGATTCCACAACGGCCAATTTGAAAGTGGACAAGTAGTACATCTTATCCTGACAAAAGGTGGTCTTCGCCTACAAAGCTTCTGGGCGTGATGCTGCGGTGGGCTCGGCGATGACATCTGTCCTGCAGTCCTGGCGGTCTTGGTCTCGTTGCACGGGAATGGAAACCTTTGGGTGATTCCTCGGGACCCCGCGCCTGCGCTTGGCTCTTTAGCACCAAAGAGGAAACCTGCTGCTCTACACCCGCTAGCGCCCGCCTGGCCTTGGTCATCATGGCTTGCGTCACCTCGACCTCATGAGGTGGGCACCTGCATAGAAATCTCCGCTCCTCAGGAACCAGCCTAAGGAGGCCGCTCCCTCCGGAGGTCTTGACGTCGCCAACCTCGCGAGGCTTGGCCCCTCGCGAGAGTCTTGTCTTGAAGGTGTTGTAGATGGGTCGTACCAGGCCATTGATGAAGCCACGCCATGGGCCGCAGGCAGGCAAGTCTAGGTACCCTGGTTCCCAGAACGCCGACAGCAGCCCCCAGGCCCAAGGCTCGCTCGGACTTGGCTTCGAGGCGAAGCCAAAGGGCAAGGGCGAAGCGCCGCGGGCCCCAATCGCCTGCGGACCAGGCTGACGTGTGGCACTTGATGGGACGTGGGTGTCTTCTTCAAGGTCTTCGGAGAGGACGGCCGACGTCTGGAGTGCTGCCCCAGGGGAGGCGATCGAGACGGCGACCCCCTCACAGGCCGGCAAATCGGCGAGGCCCCTCGCGGTGAACTTGCCGTTGGCCTTGTCCGCGATTCCTCCAGCAGCAGCGACACCTCCTCCTAACCAAGCTTAAGCGACGACGACAGCTATGAGCCGCCGAGTTCGGGCTTGAGGGAGGAATGGCGCCAACTAGGCGTCACCGGCGACACCACCTGGGTCGCGATCCTCAGGAGGTCCTTTCCTTTCGTTTCATTCCTGCACAAAAGTCATAAAGGGCCCAGCGGGGGTGTGTAAAGATTGTGACACTTTTGCCTTAATGTTAGCGTCCCCAACTTATGTTGTGTTTCGTCTCTCGCTTGGGCACGATTCCCCCTTTTTATTCTCGCGGTAGCTTAGTGCTCTACGCCGACAGGACCCAGTCCCCGGGCATGCTTCGGCCATCGCTGGTATGCCAGGTCACGATGCCGTGGTCAAGGCCAGGAGGTGAGCGGCCCGAGGTCCGGTAAGATCCCCTGAGGCGCGATGCTCAGGAGGACCACTTTGGCGCGCAAGCGGCTCCCGAAGGACTGAAAGGGGAGTTCCCTTGCCCGAGCGAAATCATGAGAGATGAAACACCGATTATGGGGTTCGCGCCCGGGTGTGCGAAGCGACTTATCTTGGTGAGCCTGCGATGGTTTCCTTGTCGCAAGGGCGAGCTTCTTGTGCGACGTTGGGCTGCGCCCTTCTCCTGATGCCCCTCCCCCCCCCCCCCCGCAGGCGCCTACCGACTCCATCTCTCCCGCTCGTCAGGGTGCTCTATGTCCTCGGGACCCGGCTCTCGGGCAAGGCTCGGCCACCGCTGGTATGCCAGGTCGGGATGTTGTGGTCAAGGCCAGGGGGTGAGGCTCGAGGGCCGGTAGGAGCCCCGAGTTGCGATGCTCAAGGGCCCCCCCTTTAACGTGCAAGCGGCTTGCACGAGAAAAGAGTGGCTGGCTCCGAGGGGGTACCTAGGAGGGGTTGCGCCCCATGGCACGTAGCGCGGTATCCTTCCGCGGTGACGAGGTGTTGGCGAAGCTGCTCATGATCCTGCCTCCGGAGGTTCCTGCAACATTTACCATGCCTCGTGGAGGCATAAGACTGCTGTTTAAGCTTGTGGAACAATCTGTGCTTGTAATAATTATTAGGACCCCGTGGTTTCCTTATTGCGCCAAGTTTCCTTCGTGCTTGCTTTTGTGCTCTGCGTCGGCAGGGCCCAGCCCCGCGCATACCTCGATCACCGTTGGAGCGTCCGGATCACTAGGACGACACCAAGGGCAAGGGGCTACGTGACTAGTGAGGCCCCTGAGTCGTGATGCTCAGGAGGTCCCCCTTGACGTGCGAGCAGCCCTCATGAAGGAAACATGGACGCCGGGGTGTAGGACTTCGCGCTCTGCGTCGGCAGGGCCCAGCCCCTTGCATACCTCGATCGCCGTTGGGGCGTCCGGATCACCAGGGCGACACCAAGGGGCGAGGGGCTACGTGACTAGTGAGGCCCTTGAGTCGCGATGCTCAGGAGGTCCCCCTTGACGTGCGAGAAGCCCTCATACCTTTGACCACCAGCTTTCACCTGGGGGGAACGCGAGAAGACCAGGTACCTGGACCTGGTAGGGTAGCGTGTGCCAGGCGGGGCCTGAGCACAGCCCCCGTGTCCAGCCCCATCGTGTGATCTTCCCGAGGGGGAAACTATGGGGTGTTGCCGATCGTAGAGCCGAGAGGCTATCCTGAGGTTGGTGCGGCCATGGGGGCCACCCTCAGTTGTTTATTCACCAGCGCGGAGCATGGTGCTTCCACTCTTGCGTGGGCATAGCCGCTCTTCGACCGTGTCGTCCGCCAGCGCGAAGCATGGGGCTTCCACTGGTGCATGGGTGGGAGTTCCTTCTAAGGGGAGACTCCGGGGTGTGTACAGCCCCGTCCGGACACGTGGCTTGCATGGCCGGACTAGAGGAGGTGTATATGGGCACCCGTGAGCCAGCGCGGGACTCACGGGGCCCTACCTCAAGGCGGGTTGCGCCTGAATTTTGTTACGGGGTGCCTGCAAAAATCACAAGAGATGTTGGGGTGGCCTGCACCGAGTGAATCTCCGGAGGACATCGCATGAGAAGGCCAAGCACCAACGACCCCAGGAGGTGACGTGAACGGGACCGGCCCGCCATACAGAGCTCAGCCATTGGGTTTATCGACGCTGCAGGGACAGACCCAAGCACAGACGCCGTGCCCAGTCTTCTCATGCAACAATCCTAAAGAAAAACAACTGGCGCGTGGCTCCCGCGGTGGCGAAGCGCCGAACTGCAGTTGTATGAACCGGGCCGTGCACCCGCACTTGCCCACACGCGATTAGCTCATGCGAGAACAAGGCACCAAGGACCACGGGAGGTGACGCACACGGGAGCTGGCCTACGGGACAGAGCTCGGTCGCTTGGGTTTGTCGACGCTGCAGGGACGAACCTGAGCACAGACGTCGTGCCAGTCCTTAATCATGAGGCGGTCGCGGGCGGATTCGCGAGGGCGCAGCGACATCATAGTGATGAAGCACCGGACAGGCAGTTGAGATACTTAAGAAACTCATGAAGGCAAAGCCAGTTCTGCCTGAGGATGATGCAGCCTGAGGGGCACCCTCAGTTGAACAAACCAAAAAGTCACCTGGCACCATCATTGTAGAAGCGTTGAAGTAGCTGAAGACGCGTACTATAGAGATCGCTCCTCATGAGCCGACCGGCTCCTGAGCCCCGGGAGGCTCCGGAGGTCCGGGAGGCTCACGAGGGTCCGTCACCTCCTCGGTTAGGACCGCCTGGCGCCTGGCCTTGTGAGTTGCCAAGGCTCCCTACAAGAGGCACTGGTACGAGGTGGCCACGTTCAGCAGGCCGAACGGCATGTGGATGTAGCTGCAGGGGTAGCCCCCGCTCCGGCCGACGCAAGACGGCCAGAAGAGGTCCTGCGAAGCAGCCCTGTTGAGGCCTGGGATGTTGACGCAGATGCGCAGCTCGCTACCCATGTCATGGGCGCCAGCTACACTGGATGACGCGGGGCGACGCTCGCCTTGCATGGCGCGCGTCTCCTGAAGCTCCTAGATTGCCTTGGTGATGAACTCCTGAGCGCCTGGCGCCTCGTGCCTTGCGCCTTGCTCTCGGAGTTGCGCATTGAAACATGCCCCCATGTGGTGCCCGAACGCCTCCTTCGTGACACTGGTCAGGTCAGAGGCCCTCCAGAGGAGAGCCCCTGAGCCCGTCCTGAGAGGGGCGCTGGGCGCGCCTTCCTATGCAAGAGGGAAGGGCGTCCCAGCAGCGGGCACGGGGCCTGCGGCTCGGTCGTCAGGTGCACCAGCCTCCTAACGGCCCTTGGGGAGGAGCTACTTCTTCTTCTTGGGGATGGCCTCAGGAGGCAGGATGGCACCCTCGCCATCTGAGATCTCGACCACCGCCGAGTGCCCTGGAAGTTGGCGATGAACCACTCGCGTAGCTCGTCCGAGGAGGAGATCGACCCCACCGAGAGGTCCAGGAGCCAAGAACACACGCCATCCTAGAGGGCCATGGGGAACCAGTTCACCATGACCTTCTCGTTGCTGTTGGCCGCCTCAATGCTCAGCTCGTAGAGCTGGAGGAACTCAGCGGGGTGAGGGGTGCCGTCGTAGCGTGGAGGCAGATCCGGCTTGAACTTGCTGGGCCAGACAATGCGGCGCAGCTCCGGGGTGAAAGCACGGCACCCTGCCACATTCACTGGGGCCACCCGCCGGGGAGGAGCCTGATCTTGATGCCCGCGCGCGGCCGCCTCTGGCGGTACGCGGTCTTGACGTGGCAGGGCTGGGACCGCACGCGCTTCTCCTTGGGGCCGCCGCACCACCTGGCAGCTTTCTACATCGCGCGCTAACACTACTAGGGAAAAGCCTAGCAGTAGCGCGGGTATTTGGTGTATCAGTAGCGCGGGTACCCGCGCTACTGATACGGTGCTACAACTAACGTTTAGCAGTAGCGCGTTTTGACACGCGCTACTGCTATACCTACTTAGCAGTAGCGCTTTCCAAACCAGCGCTACTGCTAAGTGCTTTAGCAGCAGTGTTTTCCTGTCCAGCGCTAAAGAGCGCTACTACTATATTTTCTCATATCTTTTTTTTTGCTACGTATTTGCGATGTTTTTGTATAGGTTTTATACAGTATTCTAATCATATCATAAACATGCAATATGCTCATCATATCATACACATAATAGTCTCATCATATCATCCAACACAAATCATGTCGTCACATCATAATCATGATATAGCTAGACAAGTTACATGACATGTCTCATCATACATAATGTAGTACTTCTTGAGGCGTCGGTTCGTATCCCTCTCTCGCACTAGCGTGAACCTAAACTAACTACTGGCTGTCGCTCGGAAATCGGTACACCTGGGCCTGACACTCCGGCCACTCGTCGTATACTCCTGGCGTAGCACTTCTTCGCCATCGATGATCTATGCACCTGCATCGTCACATGAGTCGATGATATGCAACATATATAGTTGAGCAACAGAAAGAGACAGACTTGGCAAAAATAGAAGCAACATATCATAAGCATAAATAACAAAGTTCATCGTACCCAAAATGCCCTAACTAGAGTGATCTTCGCTAGTTGAGGAGGACGGTTTAATTACATCACAATTAAAGATTCTTCGTGCATAACTCAAAGTTTCGTCATAGAGAAAGTATGGACTAAACGGACAAATTGTCATATATCGTCAATCACTCCAACATGTCGTGCCATCCATCCAAGTCAGGGAGATAGTCCCTGAGCACAGTGAAAGGCTTCAGGTCGAGACGCTGAGCGGCTATGCGTGTTCAGACGTCTTCCCGCGACATTTGCCCTTCTTCGTAGAACATCCCTGTTTTTTCGAGGACCTCCTTCATGATGATTTGGGCAAGTTCACTCTGGACGTGATAGAACTCAGCTCGGAGTCGATGATCCGGGATATCTCCTAGGTTCTTTGCCCATTGCAGAATATGGGCATCGCCGGATCTAGGTGACATGCGAAGGTTCTGCTGATCCCGTCTGTACTCGAGAATGTGGTGGAGGACATAGAATCCATCACTAAGAGTACCACTCGGTTGTTGGATGCAGCAGAAGTCGGTCTTATGGCCGAAGGCAGGCGCGCGGTTCCTTGTCTTCCTGGTCTTGATCTCTCCACCCCGTAGGCCGTAGCTAAAGATAGCATTGTCAAGAACAGACTTGACGTGGGTGTAATCCTTTTTTTTCATGTTCTTTGATGAGTCCAAGTAAAGAGCGTGGGAGAATCGGGGGTAAAGGATGATGAGGACGACGCGCCCGTCGCTGCGCAAAATAAGTACACCTCAAATTAGCCTCCATGCGTGCAAATGAAATGATTGAAATCGAAGGAAGGATATCCGCGCGGATGACTTACATGGGATGATAAGGCACGAGAATCGTCTCCTTGTCCTTATTGCCGACCATGAAATCAGTGATGTAGTTACTCGCGTATTAACGGTGCTTTGGGCAGACTGCCAAGAAGCCCTCGTGCATGAAGTACGGGTCAGCGACACAGATATAAGGTATCTGCTCAGTCCTGATGATGTAGTTCATGTACAAGGCAAAAAGGCGGACAAACGTAAAATCCAACTTTTTCAAGTGAAACATGTCGAAGATGTAATCGAATCGAAGGAAGAATTTCTCCGCGAGGAATGTGTCGACGTACAACCTTTGCTGCGGCACGTTAACCATGTAGAGCGGGTATCCTGGATTTTTTGAGGCGATCAGGCTTTTCTCTCTCCGCAGCACATCGTCATGAAGTCTCCTTAGATCGCCGTATATGCCCTCTACCGCTGCCTTAGGTAGGATCGGATCACCGGGGATATGCCATTTTGCTGCACCGGGGATAGGTATACGGTCTTGAACCCGAGGTTGCTGAGGCGGCTGGATCATAGAAGCAGCTTTGTTGCCTTTCCTCGATCTCTTCCTATGCTTCTTTGCTACTGGAAGGTCGTCTATAATACGTTCATCCTCTGGCAATTCAGGCACCGACTCATGACGCGCAAACCCTGAGTACTCATACTGCTGAGCCATCAATCCTCCATCGTCAGAGGTGTCGGTATTAAGATACTGTAGAGTGTCATCGTCATCCTCATCGATGGCATCGATATCATGCATTGCTTCTTCCTCACCCGGCACGACAGGCGATGCTAATTGGGTAGGTGGGGTGTTGGTGTTCATACCTTGTTGAGGCTGCTTGGTCGTGGGTGTGCTCCCGGCTGCCTCCAGACGAAGCAGACTCTTCGGCCACAACAGGACCCAATGCTTGCAATAGCCAATCCGCCGCAGGGTCTCGTCGTCATCTCCCCCTAGTGCTACCGGAGGAGCCAAATTCTCGTGGCCCGGTTCAACACTGGCCACGGAAACCTTGAAGACGTCTGGGGGGATCAGCCGGCTATGGAACAATTGTTCCTTCGGCTTCATTATCGTCGCCTTCCCCACGTCCACCTTCTGGCCGCTGATGGTGTACAGTATGGTGCACGGGGTTACGTCAACCTGCAAAGACATGTCTACGACATGAGACATCCGAAAGGCAATGGAAACGGGATATTATACATATATTGAAGAGGGTCGGTGTGACAGGTACCGCGAGGGCGTCGAGCTCAGCCAAAGACGAAGCACTGCCGAGCACGTCCGAGACGGAGGACGGGCTGCTATGAGCAGGTGCGGGAGCCGGTCTAGGAGCAGGTGCGGGAGCAGGTGCTGGTGCTGGTGCAACGCTAGTCGAGCTGCTCCCCAAGAATTTGGAAAGGGGAAAGTCCACTGCATCCTTATTTGGATTTTGCTTGGTCCAACTGACGATAGCCGGAACCAAGACACTATACGAAGCTGCAATCTCTTGTTTTGCGGCAGCAACTGCTGCTGCGACTATCTCAACTGATTTCTTATCAACCGCAATTGCAACCTTCTTGTCGATGTTTTCTTCATTTAATCTCCGTCTTTCCTTTCTCTCCTCCGTGGTCTCACGGTAGTACTTCTTCCATGTGGCGCCGTCTCCGACACCGTGCACGCGTCCATACGATGGTCGAGTGTCCACCGGGAGTCCTTTCAATATGTTCAAGGCCTGGTTGAATGGGGGTGTCCCACTTGGGCCTCGCCAATGCCTTAGATGGCGAGTCGCTTTCAGCCGCAATCCTGTGCTCCTCTTTCTGCAAAAGGAACAAGGATCGTTTACAAATATGACTAAACATGTAGTCGAATTGATCAGAAGCTAAAATTACCAGCAGTCTCATGAACTCCGTCGTGACCGCGTCCGTCTCGAAAACCTTCTTGACTGGGTCCCAATGGTACCAGGCCCTGATGACGTCATGCTCCTGCGGGATGGTGAACTCCGCCAAGGGGTCTGGGATGCCCAGACTTTCGTGTTCTGCGTCCTCCTTGGCCCATATGGACCTCTTCCCTGTGTAACCACGGCTTCCGAGGTGGTGGCACCCCATGTTCCTCTCTTGAAGCCCCTTCATGTACTCCAACTTTTCTTTGGCAGCTTTGGCAACGCAAGCCGCCTTGAATATTTCAAACTGCTCTTCCGTAATTGTCGGATTATCCTTTACAATCTCGGAGTAGGGTTCCTTTTTGTCGATGATCCTTGCTTTCACCCTTACTTTCCAGGCGGACAACGCGCCGCTAAACTTGCCCATGGCGCGTTTGTTTATCTTCTTCATTGCCGGGTCTTTATCTGGATCAGCATATTTGATTTCATCCCGGCCCGGGAACAAGAATACCTGGTGCAGCTTAGTTAGGAGGGACTCCTTCATATCTGGCATCTTCTTTAGTTTCTCATCATTGATGGTGGCAGTTGCCCGTAGGATGCAGCCTATTTGATTGCCGTAGCACGCGCACGCTTCCGTAGGCTCTTTTGGCTCAAAATTGCCGTCGTCCACCTCCGTGACCACCAGTCTAGTAGTGATGAGCTGGTTTGGGCGCCGCTGCCTCTTTGGTTTCGGTTCTATACCGGCTTCGCCGGTCTCGGCGCTGGTGTCAGTCTCAGCACCAGTCTCGGCGCCGGTCTCGATGTCGGTCTAAGTCTCGGATGTGACAGGTGGGCCCTGCAACAACCGTTGCTCATCGAGAAGGTTCAAATAGGCGTCTGCCGCCGCATAGACGTTGCAATCACTAGAACCCTGTCCTTCATTGTTGCTAGCCATGTTTCCTATGATTAAATCTAGCCAATTAATTCTAGACCTAATAAAATGAATAATGACATAAAAAAAGGCCAATGTTTTGCAGGAATGTTGATTCATTCCCGTTGCGGCAAATCCCGGGCACTTGATATGTCCTAGTTTGTAGCACAAGTCATGCCGAAATTCACGGAAAATTTCGGCATGACCTTTGCTACAAACTGGACAAATAGAGCGCCTAAAATATGCCGGAACAGAAATGAATCAACATTCCGGCAAAACATAGGCCACTCGGTATCATTCCCTGCAAACAACAAAAGGCCACTTGGGCACAATCGAACCACTTCAGTATTGCATATAACATGAGCAAACACTATTGAGGAATTTGCATATAACATGACCACTTCAATGAAAAGATATAATCAACAATAATGGAATATGCAAATGAACACTTCTCTGCCTAGGATAGAACACAAATTATGTTCTAGCTATTCCTCTCTCTCACACACACACATTATTTTCTTTTCATCCAAATTGTTTTAGAGCAAATATTCCAACAATACTTGACCTTATTAGAAATTGCAAAGGAACTCCATTTTCTCTAACCCTTCTGACCTCACCAAAATTTCCACAGAAGGACCTTAGTACCTACACCCAATTTCTTAAAAAATATTCAGGTCATAGTCCAAATAATTCAAATTTCATTTGAATGAAATTTGGACCAGATTCAGGTCCATAGTCCAAATAATTTTTTATAGCTAAATGCTACTATTTTTTGTTTATAGCCTCTATTAATTTAAAGCTAAATGCTACTGTTATTTATATACCCTCTATTAATTTAAAGCTAAATGGAATTACTGTTAGGCATTTTCATAAAAATTTGCCCTAGCTAATTTCCTAAAAAAAATTGCTAATCTTTTTTCCTAAATGCTAAAAAAATGCCTACTGCCCTAAACAAATTTAGGGTTCATATGAACATCATCACAGCAGAGAGAGAAAGAGAGAGAGGAGGGCAGGGGAGAGGAGAGGGAGAGCCTTACGATCGGCGGCGAGGGCGGGCTCGGGCTCGGGCGGCGGCGGTCCTGGGCGGGCTCGAGCGGTGGCGGTGAGGTCGAGGGCGGCGACGGTGAGGTCGAGGGCGGCCTCAGGCGACGGCAGTGAGGTCAAGCGCGGCCTCGGGCGGCAGCGGTGAGGTCGAGGGCGTGCTCGATCGGGCAGGGCGATCGACGGCGGTGATAGAGGAGTTGGGGGAGAGGGGGGAGAGAGGGGAAAGGACTTAGCAAAATTTTGAGCCCGCGCGGGGTTAAGTCAAAATAGTAGTAGCGCTGGTAGGAAAAAAGCGCTATAGCTAAGTTAGCTATAGTGCTTTCTACCAAAACGCGCTACTGCTATAGGAAGTTGTTATTTATTTTCCTTTTTCTTTTCCTTTTATCTAAGGAACGTAGCTATAGCGCGGGCTTATAAAACGCGCTACTACTAGAGTAACTATAGTGCTTTGTGGAAACAAGCGCTACTGCTATGCCTTTCTCCTTTATTTTTATTTTTCTTTAATTTATCTTTACATTTTCTTTTTTTCATTTCTCCTTTTTCTACTTCTTTCATTTTCATTTACTTTTCTATTTCTTTTCCATTTTATTTTCTTTTTTTAGCAGTAGCCCTCTATACAGGAAACGCGCTACTACAAGGCACTTAGCAGTAGCGTGCTTTTTGCGGCATCGCTACTACTATTCCTAGCCTACCGGCAAGAGGGTGGGAATTATAGTAGTAGCACTTTTTCCAGCAGACGCGCAACTGCTATAACCATAGCTGTAGCGCTCTTTATTGACACGCGCTACTACTAAGTAGTAGTAGCGCTCTCTTTTAACCAGCGCTACTGCTATACCTCTGTGTATAAGGTTTTCCCTAGTAGTGTAACGCTCTGCGCGGTGGGTCGCGCTGGGGAGCCTCACGCCTCGGCTCGGGGCTGTGGCACCCCGGCTCGGAGGAAACCGGAACGCCCCGTATTCCAGTCCCAGGGACAAGTCCACTGGAATACGGCACTGTTGGCATAGAACAAATCAGCTCTTTATTGCTATAAAAACGGTTACAAAGATTACATCAACACGGCGACACTACGCCTGCTCAAAATAGCTCTATGCTAATAGCGGATCGACCTGAGGAGGCGGAGTATCTCTCGGCAGCGGAACAACGTCGGCGGTGATGGACTCCACTCCGCAGGGACTCTGGCTAGAACGCGTATCCTAGCTCGCGCAATCAACATCTTCGACAAACAAGCAGTCATGGCATGACCTGCAAACTGGCATGACACGCTAGGTGAGTACTTTGAATGTACTCGCAAGCTCACAACAAACATCAGCATTAAGGCAAGACAACATCACAACAATCAAGATTAAGTTAAGATTTATTGTTACCGAAGGAATGGTTGAAATGAGCAATAACAGGCTACTCTTCCTGCATTCTGGTGACCAACTCATGATCACTCCAAGAACATCCAACGATCATCCTCGAGATCGTTACCAATACTTGCCCATGGTATGATATCCGACTGTTACCATACTCAGATGAGTTCCTTCCTTATCACTGTCATTATAACGGTTGATCTCCTATAGAGGTCTGGACGGGCTGTCCAATACCGTGGACACGGCTATTCGAATAGATTTAACACTCTGCAGAGGTTGTACACTTTACCCACACTACGGAACTCATGGCCTCGTGCTCCCATTCGGGTGGACCAACGACGTTCCGACGAAACCCGCCTGACCCGTGACTCTTCCATCGTACGACCGGCAATCATACTCCCTCTTGGAGTCAAGCCCTGGGTGGCCCCGTGTCCTCAAGACACCTGCCAGCGTCCTGGCCAAACAAACTGTCCCAAACGGGGACCTGGATCCAATAACTCAACTGGGCTCATAGGGTTATCGCCGCCTACCGGGCCAGGGTAGCGCGCGCACATAACCCTCCCTCTTTGGAGGTACCGGTGGAAGAGCACGCGGTCAGACCAAGTCAAGGCCGTCCCATACCGGCAAATGTGGCTGCACGAATAAGCCCAGACAGGTGACTCTCGATCAACCAACTAAGTTCACTTATTACCAGGTTGTTTCATCAAGTTAACTTAGTTGGTCAAATTAGGCATCTTAACCCCGAACAATCTTTCTGTCACAGCTGATACTCCGATATCATAGTAATCCAATAACCGGCATGCTTAGGCTACTGCTACTAGTTCATATCCACAAATGCCGGATGAAATCCCAAAATAATCATAGACGGTAATCTCAACATCATAACCTCAATGAGTGGGTAAACTACTAGTCATTAACAATCCGGTATTCAACATCTACTCATGCATGTCATAATCCAATCCATGCTACAGATAACATTCTTGCTATTAAAGTAATTAATTAAACTATGATATTGCATTGCAATTATGCGGATGAGGGTTGTGGCTTGCCTGGAGATGAAGGAGTCATTGGAATGAAGTGCGGAAATGTCGCGGGGACGAATGCCGGAAACAGTACTCTCTCGGAGGGCTGTTTACGGACAAGGGCAAAAGGGTCATTTCTGCTGTGTCAACACAGCATGAGAATGACACCATCGGAATGGGCTCGATGAGACGAAGACGTGGGCGTTGGATTCACCTCGATCGGAGTTACGAGCAAAAAGTTATAACCCGACGAAGTTCAGGGACCAATTTGCAAAAATTACTCTACAAACGGGTCCCTCGCTGAGAAAACAGAAAGCGCCCTTTAGAAGATTACGCTTTCAGAACTGAGAAACGTAATCTGTGCTGAAGTGCAAAGGAAATACGCCTTCGGAAGACGAAAACGTAGTTTTGGAAGGGCGCCTCCACTTAAATCCCGCGGGCCCGGGCGTTGACTCTTGCTACCACTCACTGGTGGGGTCGGCGCGATGCGGGGCCCGCCTGCCCGGTTCGTCTCCTTCCTCCCTCTGTCTCCCGATGAAGAACAGAGGAGGGGCGAGGCAGGGCCGCTGCCGGCGTTGGTCCCGCCGCCTCCGGCCATCCCCGGCCGAGGCGAGGGCACCGGCGGCCTCGGGCGGAGGCGCCGCACCCGCCTGGTGTAGCAGCAAGGTAGGGGAAGGGCGGGACGGCCGTGGCCCGCGGCCATAGAGTGCAGGGGAGGGCGGCGGCCGGACGAGGGGGCGACGGCCTCGGGCACTCCGGCGATGAATGGAGAGGCGGGGCGGGCTCGCCGGAGGGTAGGGAAAGTGGTGGTGGTGGAGGGAGGGGCGGAGGAGCTCCGAACGGCTCCAATTTAGGAGGAAGAGGCCGGCGGCCATGGCGATGGTGGAGGAGCAGAAGGGCTCCTGGAGCTCGGCAAGTAGTTGGGGAGGGAGCTGGGAGTGAGGGGAGGCCGGTGGTGAAAACGAGAGGGGCTCGGGTGGCCTTAAATAGGCGGGCGGCGAGGGTGGCCGAGCCTTGGCCGCGGCAACGCGTGCCCCGGGGTCTCGGCTCTTCTAGAGCTTGCCAGGAGGAGGGAGAGGATTCCAGGAGGATTGAGGGGCGTCGGAGAGGGCTCGGGAGCGCTCAGGAGGGCTCAGGTGAGCTCGGGAAGGCTCGAGACGGAGAAAACGCCAACGGCGGCTACGGGCAGAATAGGGCGGAGCTCGTCGCGGAGCGGCGAGGATGGGACTGGAGGGGGAGAGAGGTCTGGGGAGAAGAAGACAGCGAGGGAAAGCTGTGGGACAAGACTAATCGCGCGAAACCGACAAGGAGAAGAGGGGCCCCGAGCAAACGGCGTTCGGCACGCGTCCACTGCGTGCCAAAACGGTGGTCACCGCGTGCACAGTGGCATGCAGTGCTTTCTGGCACCCAAAATGTTGTCTAGCTAAGGGACCTTGCTCCCCAAGGCACCGTGAAGGTGATAGATCAACGAGAAAGTCCAATGGTTTATGGGAATTCTAACTGAAAGGTTGATGTAGCAAACTGTTTGATGAATGCTGTGATCAACAGAAGAGGTATAAGGTCCAACTGAGATGTCTGGGAGGTTTGGGATAGGAAGGACTACTATTCTATGGAATTTTAAGGGGAAATGGACCAGGGTTTAACATAGTTGCTTAACAACTGCATAACCTGGTCCAGAATGCCAATCTTGAAGTGCCACTCACATGGAGTGTCCAATTGGTCTGAAATTTGGCAAGGCTTGATTATTTGGACATGTAATGATGCTGTGGAAATTTCATACCAAATGGACAAGCCATAATGGTACTTGCTTCACAAGCATCCTCTCTGTCCAGAAACCTGCAAAATTTGCACAGGGCAATTGGATTACTGAATTGGGCCAAAACTTGGTGGAGAAGTTAGAAATGGGTAGAAGCATGTTCTGGAAATTATTCATGAATTATGGGGCAATAAAAATTATAGTTGCTTCACAATTGAAAAATATGGCCAGAATCTAAGAATTGATGCTCTGCTCACTCAGATGATTGGATAGGGTTGAAACTTGTGTAAGAGTCATTATTTGGGCAATTGGAGGTGCTTGCAAAATTTCAACTCATTTGGATACTCCTAGCTAGCACTTGCTTCACAAAGATTCTAGTTGCCCAGAAACTTTGGAAATTAGCCAAGAGAGATTTAATATCCAAATAAAGTTGAATTTTGGCATGTGGCAATGATATGGATAGGAAAGAATGCCCAAAAAGTTTGAGAGCAAGTAGGCCAATATAAAGGGTACTTGCTTCACAAACTGACAACTAGGGCAGAATCAGAAAAGGAATTTTGGTAGATTATTTTTGGACATGGCAAGGAATATTTTGACATATCTGGATAAGATATGTCCCAAAGGATTTATGAGAATTATTTGGGAATTTTGGGAATGATAGAAATATGAGTTGCTTCACAACTCAGAGCTGACAGGGTTATTCCTTTAATAGAAAAAGGAATATTCCCAAGAAAAGAATATTGGGATTGGTCCAAGATGGAAATGACAAGGTCTTGGGATGATTTTGAGGTTGGCAAGCCACTTGGGAGAGGAATCAAGGGTGATCTCTCCAGGTTTCAGGACTACTAAGCCACAGGAAAGCAAATCCAGACCAAAATAAAAAGAAAAAAGAAATGGGCAAAATCCAGGGTGT
Source organism: Thinopyrum elongatum (assembly GCA_011799875.1). Lineage (NCBI taxonomy): Eukaryota > Viridiplantae > Streptophyta > Magnoliopsida > Poales > Poaceae > Thinopyrum > Thinopyrum elongatum. The sequence continues at coordinate 452,208,837 of CM022298.1, read as the reverse complement.
CACAGGGGCCCTCGCCGTGCAGCGGAGGGGGAGGAGGTGCCCCGTGGATCACATCACTCGCCTGGGATAGAGGAGGGCAAAGCGAATGAGACGGTGCAGGGGCCTCGCCAGCGGCGTTGACGAGTTCGGCGATGCGGGCGAGCCAGTCATCATAGAGGTCGTTGGCCAGACGATAACGCAGAAGCTCGCGCATTCGTCGGCCCACGACGGTCATGAGAAGATGACGCCATTGCTGGAGTGGGCGACGGAGTCATGGTGTGGCCGTCGCGCTGCATGGGCGGCGGCAGCGACGAGTCCTGCTGCTCGCGGGCAGCAGGGTCGGTGGCGGCGTTAGCCGCCGGGGAGGCGGTGCGGTGAGGGACGCCATTGCGCGTGGGTGCCGTCTGGGTGACACGAGTGGCCCGGTGCTCGGCACGAACATGGCGAGCATCAGCCATCGAAACAGTGGAACGGCAGCGGAGCAAACGGTGGAGAAGAGGCTTCGACACGCCCCTACCTGGTGCACCAAATGTCGGATTCAGGGCTCCGCAGACCCAAAGAAGGTTTGAACTCTGGGGCGTGTGCGAAGAACTCAACCTATCCAGCCAATCGAACGCGCCGCCCTACAGCCTAGCTCGAAGAACAGGGAAGAAGATGGACACGGCAGTTACCCAGGTTCGGGCCACCTTGCGGTGTAATACCCTACTCCTGCTTTGTGGTGGATTAGCCTCACGAGGGGCTAAGGATGAACTAGTAGAGAGGATGAACAAGCTCGCGAGGCTTGCTCTGGTGAGGGTGAGTTGTTCTGGGTCCGATCGGATCTCCGTTCGGTGGGTTCCTTCTACAGTGGTGGCTAACCTATATATAGTGGCATCGGTCGTCTTCCCCGAAAACGAAGGCGGGAAGGGATTCCACAACGGCCAATTTGAAAGGGGACAAGTAGTACATCTTATCCTGACGAAAAGGTGGTCTTCGCCTGCAAAGCTTCTGGCCGTGACGCTACGGTGGGCTTGGCGATGACATCCGTCCTGCCGTCCTGGCGGTCTTGGTCTCGTTGAACGGGAATGGAAACCTTTGGGTGATTCCTCGGGACCCCGCGTCTGCGCTTGGCTCTTTAGCACCAAAGAGGAAACCTGCTGCTCTGCGCCCGCTGGCACCCGCCTCGCCTTGGTCGTCATGGCTTGCATCACCTCAACCTCATGAGGTGGGCACCTGCATAGAAATTGCCGCTCCTCAGGAGCTAGCCTAAGGAGGCCGCTCCCTCCGGAGGTCTTGACGTCGCCCGCCTCGCGAGGCTTGGCCCCTCGCGAGGGTCTTTTCTTGAAGGTGATGTAGATGGGCCATACCAGGCCGTCGATGAAGCCACGCCATGGGCCGCAGGCAGGCAAGTCTGGGTACCCTGGTTCCCAGAACGCCGACACCATTGTTCATCTTCAACTTCTTCGCAATGACATCTTAGAGCATGCCTCCTCTACCTCCCTTTGCTACTCTTGTATCACCTATTTTAGCCGTTCCTTCAGTTGGAGCATACAAATCCCTATACTCTTCAAACAGATCATTCAAACAAGTTTTCACCGCTGTCCAAACTAGTTGTCATGATTACAAAGATAATTTATATCTTGGATCAAGAACGGCTGCAATGAAGATTAGTGAATTGACATTCCCCTTCTCCTTTCCTTTTCCCTTAGCCGTGCTCTTCTTCTTAGTTTCCATCTCTTGCATACTCTCCTTGGTATTGGTGTGCCAAAGTCCCCAATACTGGTCAAATTTGTCCTTCATTCTATGGCCCATAGCAACTTGCAAAATGTCTTCACTATGCAACCATTTTTAAATCAGAAAATGAACTTCTCCGGTATCATAAGAGTAAGTATTGGAAGTAACATTTAGATTAGAAGACACACACTTTCTGAGATCATAGAAACGCTCAAGGAAATCTTCCATCTTCTTGGAATTCTCCCAATCTATTTCTTTCGGGCAACCAAAACCCTCATTCTCCTCAGAGATATCATACTTGTAAGTGAAGTCTTCTTCAGCTAACCTCATGAACACCTCCTCATAAACATTTGCAGCTTTGAGCATGAGATAAGTGGAATTCTATCTTGTTGGGACATCAATCTTTAGAAATGCTTTGCTGTCCACCTTCTCTTCCTCAACAATTTCCTTAAACTTTACCAATCTTGAGCCACCATTTCTAATATATCTAATAGCCGCTCTCACATGCTTTATTGAGTCCACTTCCTTCAAGGCATCTTGCACAATGAGGTTAAGATTGTGTGTAGCACATCTCATGTGCATAAACTTGCCCTTTGTTATGTTGCTAGTTGTTTTATTCAGCTGCTTCCTCAAGAACACAACACCACCATCATTTGCACTTGCATTATCAATGGTTACAGCCATTACTCTCTTAGTACCCCATTCAGACATGGACTTAACCAAGTTTTTCCCAATATCTTCACCGTTGTGCCCCTTAACCAAGAAGAAGTTGATGATTTTCTTGTGCAGAATCCAGTTTTCAATGAAACTTGTTGTCACAGTCATATATCCATCAAGTTGCTGCGATGACCAACAATCTATTGTTAAAGAAACTCTTTGACAAGAACGTTGAATTTTTTTATTCAACTTGATTTTCTCTTTGAAGAAAAGGTGAACAACCGCTTGAGTGCATGTTCTACTAGATGGCGGAAGGAAATGTGGGCAGGCTTTGGACATAAACTTCCTAAACCCTCCCTTCTCACCAAAACAGAATGGGAGCTCATCTTCGATAATCATCTCAGCAAAAGCTTCCCTAAGAGCTACATGATCATATTTCCAGGTCTCAATGCCTTCCCCAAGAGTTACTTGCAAAATTACGTGCTTTGGATCCTTCTTGAACTTGTGAGGATTGTGCTAGCACACATTAGAGTGCCTCTTCAAAGCGGATGTACCATGGCCCCTTGATTCAGCCTTGATCTCACATGAGCAATATTTGCATTTACCGGCACTCACCAATATATTGCTATCATATAGCTTGATGAAGTGCTGCCAATACTCTGAACTTGGTGCCATCTCCTTCCTTCCTTCTCCCTTCTCATGTTCCTTGTTCTCCACATCAGTGACAACATGTTCACTATGTTGCTCGCTTGATGGCTGAGTTGCTTGTGCATGTGAAGATTGCTCCATTGATGGCTGTAAAGTTTCAAGGTCCATTTCAGTGCCATCAGATTCAGACATCTATAAGACAAATAGACAACAAAATTCTATAAGGACAACAAACTAAAATATCAATTTATAACATTACATCATATAACACAAACTAAACAACAAGTACATAATATAATATAAAAACAATAAGTACAAATTGAGCAACAAGTACATAATATAAGAACAACAATCTAACCGTAATATCATATAAGAAACAACAATATAATGACATTGTCACAGACTCACAATACACACTTCAAGCCTACAAGCACATATATATTCTATAACCGTACATGTACATCATCTATAACAAATGAGGAGGGTTCCATAAAAAAAGCAGTCACCTTGAATCATCTATAATAGTAGGACTTGGTGCTCATCACATTTGTTTAACTCTGCCATCGAATAAGACTAAATAAAACTACTGAATGATTTAATCAAAATGGTTCAAGCAATAACAGTACACGACCACCACCAGTACTATAGGGGATTTTTCTTCTATCTAAGCATCTACACCAACAGTCCACCACCACTACTATAGCCTACAAGAATGGAATGGAAGATGAAGTGATCATTAGCCACAGATTGAATCATCAACACACCAACATTCCACCACTACCTACCCTACTCTGCTCTCTGCTGCAGGGAAATAAAAAAACTAAACATGGCATGAAACACAGACTGATGGGGCCATGAGGGATGCCGGGGAGGTGCTGGGCCAGTAGGGTGGGGGTGTGGGATGACCACTGCCACCTGGGGCGGGGCGGCGGCTGGGGCGGGGTGGCGGCTGCCGGCTATGGGCTGCCTAGGGTTAGGTCTACTCTGCTTTGCGGCTCGGGGTCGGGGGAGTTGGGGCTCGGGGTCAGGGGGAATTGGGGACGCGAGACCTAGATACTGTGTGCCGCGTAGGATAGAAAATTAGGTTGGGCCTCGCCACACGGGAAGTACTAGACTGTACAATTATGTCGGGCCATTCGGGTGCCGTGACCTTATACCCGATTTACCTGAAGTAAATTCGGGTGTTCAGATCTGCTACCCGATTTGGTTTTCGGGTTTTTTGGGTTTAGGCTTCGGGTTTCAGGTTTTATGCCCAGATTGCCTAGCTACTACTATGGACCCGTATGTCATCATGGAGGCAACAAGGTTGATGAATATGGCTTCCCCAATGGCTTCACCCTCTAGCAGAGCACCGGAAGAGGGCTCCAGATGGGATTGCTTCGGAACAGATGGTTGCGGCAGCAATAAAATTCTTTCAGGTTCGCTTCTGAGGATTTCAGGAATATTGGGAATTTATAGGCCAAGAATTAGGTCAAGCAGAAATGTTTGAGTTTGCAATACTAATAATAATGATTTTATTTTTACACCAATTGCTCATCCCGCCACTAGTGCAGAGTCGTGTGATATTAATGCCGCGTTGCTTAATCTTGTTATGAAAGAACAATTTTCTGGTAGTCCTAATGAAGATGATGCATCCCATCTTAATACTTTCGTTGAATTGTGTGATATGCAAAAGAAAAAAGATGTGGATAATGATATTGTCAAATTGAAATTTTCTGTTCTCACTACGAGGTCATGCCAAAACTTGGTTTTCATCTTTGCCACGAAATAGTATCGATTCTTGGGATAAGTGTAAAGATGCTTTTATTGCCAAGTATTTTCCTCCCGCAAAAATTATTTATCTTAGAAATCAAATTATGAATTTTATGCAACTTGAGCATGAACATGTTGCCCAATCTTGGGAGAGGATGAAATTAATGATAAGAAATTGCCCCACTCATCGCTTAAGTTTATGGATGATCATAAAAAATCTTTATGCGGGATTGAACTTTGTTTCTAGAAATCTTTTAGATTCCACCGCGGGTGGTACCTTTATGGAAATTACATTAGGAGAAGCTACAAATTTTCTTGATAATATTATGGCAAATTATTCACCATGGCATACTGAAAGAGCTCCTACTATTAAAAAGGTGAATTCTGTTGAAGAAATTAGTACTTTGAGTGATAAAGTAGATGCACTTATGAAAATGGTTGCTAGTAAAAGTACTCATATTGATCCTAATGATTTTCCATTGTCTACTTTGATTGAGCAAAATAATGATCCCGTAGATGTAAATTTTGTCTCACGAAACAACTTCAATAGTAATGCTTATAGAGGTAATTTTAATCCTAGGTCATTTCCTGGAAATTCCTCTAATAATTAAGGCAATTCCTATGGTAATTCTTATAATAATAATAATAATAATAATAATAGGATTCCCTCTAATCTTTAGAGTAATATTAAAAAAATTACTAATGCTCAAAAAGTTTTCAATACTATGATAGAGGAAAAATTCAGTAAACTTGATGATATGTCTAGGAGCATGGATAGAATTGTTCATCCTGTGGTATATCTTAAATCTAAAAAAATTCCACCAAAGCTTGATATTAATGAGTCAATTAAAGCTCTTTATGTTTCCATGGATGAAAGTAAAGAAAGAACCGCTAGGTTGAGGGCTAAGCAAGAATTCTTAGAAAAAGTGATTCCAGCCGGTTTTTATCACAATCATGATGAAGATATTAAAATGATTGGTGTTTCATCCATTGAATCTTTGTTTAGTAATATAAAACTTGACGAAAAGGGGACTAAAGATGAGTCAAGTTTAGCTAGAAGGCGTCCCCATAGTTCGGAGGGTGATGATCTTAATGAAAAAATTGATAAAAGTGGGTTTGGAGAGGTCAAAACTTTAAATAGTGATGTGCCCACTACTTTGGATTTCAAGGACTTTAATTATGATATTTGCTCTTTAATTGAGTGCATTTCCTTGTTGCAATCCATGCTTAATTCACCCAATGCTTACGAACAAAATAAGGCTTTTACTAAACATATTGTAGAAGCTATGATAAAAGCTTTAGAAGAAAAGATAGAATTGGAGGTTTCAATACCTAGGAAATTATATGTGAGTGGGAACCTACTATAAAAATTAAAATTAAAAATTATGAGTGTAATGCTTTATGTGATTTGGGTGCTAACGTTTCCACAATACCAAAATCTCTATGTGATGGGCTAGGTTTCACCAATATGGATGAATGTTCTCTTAATTTGCACTTAGCGGATTCCACTATTAAGAAACCTCTAGGTAGAATAAATGATGTTCTTATTCTTGCAAATAGGAATTATGTGCCCATTGATTTCAGTGTGCTTGATATTGATTGCAATCTGCCTTGTCCCATAATACTTGGTACATCGTTCTTACGAACCATAGGTGGTATTATTGATATGAAAGAAGGGAATATAAATTTCCATTAAAGAAGGGTATGGAACACTTCCCTAGAAATAAATTAAGCCACCATATGAATCCATTATGAGTGCCACCTATAGAATTAACTTGAAATATGACAACACTTGAAACTATGCATTACGCCTAGCTAGGGGCGTAAAACAATAGCGCTGGTTGGGAGGCAACTCAATAGTTATCTTATTTTTCTTGTTTGATTTTCTATTTTTTAGTGTGAACACAATTATGCTACTATTATGGCTGTGTTTTTGTGTTTAAATTAGTGTTTGTACCATGTAAATCCTTTGGGATGATTTGGATGATAGTTGACTTGATTCTGTGAAAAAATAGAAACTTTTGCACCCAGTACTGGTATTCTCTAAATTCAGTGGAATGTGGAAAAATTCTGAATTGTTACACATGATTGATATACAAATTTCCCATGTTTTCCTAATTTTTCAGATTTTTGGACTTACATAAGTATAGTCATTATTCAGATTATGACAGACTGTTCTGTTCTTGACAGATTCTGTTTTCGTTGCATTGTTTGCTTGTTTTGATGAAACTATGGATTCTATCGGGGGTATAAGCCATGGAGAAGTTAGAATACAGTAGGTATAATGCAATAATAAAATATGAATGGGTTTACAACATTACCTAAAGTTTCTGATTTGGTTGTTACACTAATGGATCTCACGAAGGTTTTTGTTGAGTTTTGTGTGCTGAAGTTTTCAAGTTTTGAGTGAGATCACGATGGATGAAGGAATTAGGAGTGGCAAGAGCCTAAGCCTGGGGGTGCCTGAGGCACCACAAGGTAATATTCAAGGACTCCCAAGCATCTAAGATTGGGGATGCCCCAGAAGGCATCCCCTCTTTCTTCTACCAACTATCGGTAATATTACTTGGAGCTATATTTTTATTCATCACATGATATGAGTTTTGCTTGGAGCATCGTGTATTATATGAGTCTTTTCTTTATTTGCTTTTTAGTTTGCCACAATAATCTTTGCTGGACACACCTTTTTGTGAGGGACACACATTAATCATGATTTGTTAGAATACTCTATGTGCTTCACTTATATTTTTTGACCTAGGCAGTTGCTCTAGTGTTTCACTTATATCTTTTTGAGCACGACAGTGGTTATATTTTGAAGAACTGGTTACACTCTCATGCTTCACTTATATTTTTTTGAGAGTTGATAATAGCAAAGGAAATATGCACAAGTTATGAATTTGGTCCTAATGTGATAGATATTCAAGAGGGATATAATAAAAACTTTCATGTAGATCGCTGAATATGATTAGTTTGATTCCTTGCAATAGTTTTGCGATATAAAGATGATGATATGTGGGTTGTACTAGTGAGTAATTGTGGTTTAGTAAGAATATTGGTGTTAAGGTTTGTGATTCCCTATGCATGCACGTAAAGTCAATAGTTATGCAACGAAGTTATATCCTACTTATGGTTCATTATTCAGTGTTAGTTAATCTCAATGCATGTTTATGACTGTTTTAATTTTCCGGTTGGTCTCTTCTCAATCTATTTGCTAGCCTTCACTTGTACTAAGCGGGAAAGCTGCTTGTGCATCCAATTCCTTAAACCTAAAGTTGTTCCATATGAGTCCACCATACCTACCTATATGCGGTATTTACATGTCGTTCCAAGTAAATTTGCATGTGCCAACTCTAGTCATTCAAATAATTATCCATTTTGTGTGCCGTACCGCTCATGGAGCGATAGGGGGTGGCCAATATCTTTCATGCTAGATGGGTTATTCTCACGATGAGTGTTTATTCACTTGTCATTGCACGAGAAATTGGCAGGTAATAGGGATGCCCAGTCCCATAATGAATCCAAATAAATAATAATAATAAACTCCCCCTTGGAAAGTTGAAAGTTTGGAAGGCACCCGTGGATACGGCTAGCCATGGATTGTGAAAGAATGGTGGAGGGGGAGTAAAACTCTATTTTCTGTTTGGGAATCGCCTATAATGTGTCTAGCATGGAAGATATTGGGAACTTTCGGTCGTGACATTGACAGGAAAAGCATGCCTCTCAAAATAATATTATCTCTGTTTTAAAGCTTTGAGCTCTGGCACCTCTGCAAATCTCTGCTTCCCTCTGCGAAGGGCCTATCTATGTTATTTTTATTTACTTTTATTTTTATCTTGAGTCTTCACCTTCTCTTATAAGAACCAACTGGGGAGCACTATTGTCATACTTGTGCATTCGGTGTAGTTGATATTGAGTGTGTTTCATCAATGATTGAGCATGACGGGCTAGGGATAACTTTCTTTAGCGTTGATATTTTGAAAGACATGATTGTTTGTTGGTACGCCTGAGTATTTATGTCTTTATGTCAAGTTATAGACTATTGCTTTGAATCATTCGAAACTCAATATGCATGCCACAAAATAAAGATTACATGATGAAAATGATAGGTAGCATTCCACATCAAAAATTATGTTTCTATCATTTACCTACTCGAGGACGAGCAGGAATTAAGCTTGGGGATGCTTGATACGTCTCCAACGTATCTATAATTTTTTATTATCCCATGCTATTATAGTATCAATCTTGGATGTTTTATATACAATTATATATTATTTTTTGGGACCTATTAACTTAGTGCCAAGTGCTACTTGCTATTTTTTTGCATGTTTTTGGTTTTCCAGGAAATCAGTACCAAACGAAGTCCAAATGCCACGAAACTTTTTGACAATTTTTTCTGGACATAAGAGACACTAGAAGCTTCGGGAGGAGGTCAGATGACGAAGGAGTGGACCACAAGCCACCAGGGCATGCCCAGGGAGGGTATGCGCGCCCTGGTGCCTCGTGGGCCCCTCATGGCTTCGTTTGACTTAATTCCAGCCCTATAAATTCTCAAAAATTGGGAAACCAATAGAGAGCTTCTGTTCTCGCGAGTTCCCATCTGGAGTCCTTTTCCAGCACTCTGCCGGAGGGGGAATCAATCACGGAGGGGCTCTACATCAACCTTCCGCCCTTTCGATAATGTGTGAGTAGTTTACCACAGACCTATGGGTCCATAGCTAGTAGCTTGATGGCTTCTTCTCTCTCTTTGATCTTCAATACAATGTTCTCCTCGATGTTTGTTTGTTGGGATCCGATGAATTGTGAGTTTATGACCAGATTATCCATGAATATTATTTGAGTCTTTTCTAAACTCTTTTATGCATGATTATTATAGCTTTGTATTTCTCTTTGATCTATCGGCTTGGTTTGGCCAACTAGATTGATTTTTCTTATAATGGGAGAGGTGCTTTGTGATGGGTTCGATCTTGCGGTCCTCAATCCCAGTGACAAAAGGGGACATGGCACATATTTGTATTGTTGCCATTAAGGGTAAAACAATGGGGTTTATTCATATTGATTGAGTTCACTTTGTCTACATCATGCCATCTTGCTTAAGGCGTTACTCCGTTCTTTATGAACTTAATACTCTAGATGCATGCTGGATAGTGGTCGAGGTGTGGAGTAATAGTAGTAGATGCAGGCAGGAGTCGGTCTGCTTGTCTCGGATGTGATGCCTTTATACATGATCATTGCCTTCGATATTTTCATGATTATTCACTTTTTTATCAATTGCCCAATAGTAATTTGTTTACCCACCATATGTTATTTTCAAGAGAGAAGCCTCTAGTGAAAACTATGGCCCCCGGGTCTATTTTTATCATATATTAAAATCCAAAAATACATTGCTGCAATTTTATTTACTTTACTTTATTTTGTGTTTTTGTTTATCCATCTATCACTACAAGATTTGATCCATGCAATTAACCGCCAAGGGATTGACAACCCCTTGTTTGTGCTGGGTGCAAGTATTTGTTATTTTGCGTGTAGGTACTGCTAACGAGGTGTTGCGTAGTTCTCTTACTGGATTGATAACCTTGGTTCTTAACTCAGGGAAATACTTATCTCTACTATACTACATCATCCTCTCCTCTTTAGGGAAATCCCAACGCAGCTCACAAGTATCAATAATCTCCTCGTCCAAGGCGCATGGACTTCCGACCCGGCTGTGATCATGCAGCATGTGCGTGATTTCGATCATAATCTTTTGTCAGCTAGGCCACCCTCTGGCTTCTCCATCTCTAACTCGCTCTGGGAAGGTGCGGCTCGGTTGTCTAAAGCTGATAATGCTTACCTTTCCAACCCTTTATCTGACGAGGAGATTGAGGTTGCGGTGCTATCCTCCAAGTCTAACTCAGCTCCTGGCCCGGATGGGTTTTCCATAGCCTTCTTTAAGAAATTTTGGCCTGTGCTGAAGCACCTCGTTTGTGCGATCATGCAGGGGTTTTGCTTAGGAACTGTGGATCTTTCCAGACTTAACTATGTAGTCCTTATGCGTATCCCTAAGGTTAAAGGGGTTGATGGCATTTCTCAGTTTTGCCCTATAGCTTGCCACATTTCCTGCGAAAGGGTTTGCTACTAGGCTCTCTCCGGTGGCCCATAAAGTTTTGAGCCCGGCGCAATCTGCCTTTGTGAAAGGTAGGTTCATACTGGATGGTATTCTGAGCCTTCATGAAATTGTGCATGATCTCAGAGTTAGGAAGACTAAAGCGTTGATTCTTAAACTTGACTTCGAGAAGCCATACATCTCTGTTAGCTGGGATTTCCTTCATAAAGTTTTGCTGGCCAAGGGTTTTATGGGGCTTATTTCCACCGGCTTATGCAGTTCGTGTCCAACGGGCACACAGCTATTGCTGTCAATGGGAATGTCGGCTTTTTTTGCTAATGGTAGAGGCCTTCGGTAGGGCAATCCGTTCTCCCCCTTCTCTTCAATTTCGTGGCTGATGCTCTTTCCTGCATCCTGTCTCATGGTGCCCAGTCGGGGCACATTTCATCAGTGTCTTCCCATATTATTCCCAAGTGTGTGACGCACATATAGTACGCTGATGATACTATTATCATGGTGGAACTTTATGACCAACGCCTGACCAATCTCAAATTCCTCCTCCTCTGCTTCGAGGCGCTTTCGGGCCTTAAAATTAATTTGTCCAAGAGCGAGGTCTTGGTCACAAGGGTGCCCACCTCCGAGGCAGTGTGTGTCTTGTAGCTTCTTAACTTCCAGCTTGGCGCTTTCCCTTTTAAGTACCTCAGTCTACCTATTTCTCCATTTAAACTCCATGCCAAAGACTTTAAACCTCTCGTGGCTAAGGTTGGTAACCATGTCATGCCCCGGCGGGGCCGCTGCAACACAAATGCGGGCAAAGTTTGCCTTATGAATGCCTGCCTGACCTCTTTACTGATGTTCACTATGGGCTTTTATCGCCTCACGGAGGGGACACACAATGGGTTTGATAAGCATAGGGGTGCGTTCTACTGGAACTCTGCTGACAATCGGCATAAGTACAGGCTTGTTAAATGGCAAGACATCTGCCATCCCAAGACCCATGGGGGGATGGGCATCCTCAACACCTCCATCATGAATAAATGCCTTATCAATAAATGGTGGTGGAAAATCATGTCTACTGAGCCCGACACGATCTGGTATGACATCCTGAAAGGCAAATATTTTTGCAATTGTAGTCCCATGTTTGCTTCGCCCTTGGGTGGGTCTCAGTTCTAGCATGACTTGGTCAAAGTTAGGGATGAGTTCAGGGAACACGTCAAGTTTGTGGTTGGTAATGGTTCTTCAATGCGCTTTTGGCTAGACTGGTGGTCCGGCGACGCCCCTTTGGCGATTTCTTTCCCTTCTCTATTCTCTTACTATTCGGACCCAGAGATCTAAATCTCTGATCTTGCCGGTGCCGGCTGGGACCTGGGCTTCAGAAGGACCCTTTCTCCTGAAGAGTTGGGTCAATGGCACCTTCTTGTTGCTCGCTTCCCGGTGCTCTCGAAGGAAGGGGATTCTGTCACCTGGCCTCACTCCCCCTCGGGTAGATTTTTGGTCAAGTCCCTTTACTTAAGATAGATTCCTAGTTCCCCCACCAACAAATTTAAACCTGTTTGGCTTGCAAGGGTGCCGCCTAAAATTAAGATCTTTATGTAGCAAGCGATCAGAGGAAAACTACCTGCGGCCGACCAAATATGAAAACAGAATGACCCAGGCTTGGCCCGCTCACTACTGTAGGATGCTGCTAATGCGACACTACAATTAGAGACCCTTCGACGAAACTGCGTGTGATGCATTAATCGCAAACGGTGATGTAATAAAACTGTCAAAAAATGAAACGGAATGTTTGCGATGGTAGAGACATCAAACACGATTTAGATTATAGTTGCATGTGCGATGCGTGGCATACAGTTAATCCATAAGAACAGTTTGTTATGAGCCAGAACAACAGAAACAGGCAGCCATATGAAGGTGTGTGCGGTATATGGCATACAGTTCACTCTAATGAACTGTTTGCGATTAGGGAACGCAAGAGAAACAGTCAGCCAGATCAAGGTGTGTGCGATATATGACATGCAGTTCACTCGGACGAACTATTTTTTATTAGGGAACAGAGCAGAAATGGTTCAACTTAACAAGATGTGTGTGATATGCGGCATATAGTTCACATAGAATGAACTATTTGCGATTGGCCAAAAGAACACAAATGATTCGTGTAAACAAGATGTGTGTGATACGCAGCAAACACCCCACTCAGTTGAAATGTTTGCGATGAGAAAATATAACACAGGCGGTTACTACAGTTAATTCGTGTGCGATTCTATGTGTAGAAAAAACTTTGAAAATGAAAACTAGTTGCTTGCGGTGGCTAGGAGTATCACACACGATGCGTATGCGAGTACTCGTGTGCGATGATTAGTAAGTTACACATACATTTCCTTATGTTAGCACGTGTGTGATAACACGTGACACCGCATATTTTTGTTGGGTTGTGTGCTCCACTTAGTCTTCCCACGCTCCAGCGAAGGCTTCCCGTGCTCTACATGGGTGAATTGTAAAATCCCCAATCCCCTAGCGAGCTGCTAGCTATAAATAACAACAGCAATGGCCGGCGGCGGCGACTCGCTACTGATCCACTTGCTAGCTAGTTACCCAGACATACCGGCATACCCCCAACGGCCGACGACAGGATGGAGTTGGGTGACGGGAACGGGCGCCAGAGATCATAGTTCGGGTTAATTAATTATTCCTCCAGAGCTGGATGATTCTGGGTCTAGAGGTATAATTAATTAACATAATCTGAGATCAAATAACTAAAGCTTCCCCATCGGGATCATGCACCGACCCCAACCGCTAGCAGAGCGCACGCGGAGGGACACGACCCGAGCGCACCTTGGCACCTAAACAGTGAGCAGAGCGCGCCGCGGCCGCCTAAATGGCGAGCAAGCACATGCATAATTATTGCATATAGCAGTTGAACATAGCAGGGAATAGTTGTCCAACAATATTATTTTCGATGACATGCATTAATATATTCTTAGTTAAATTTAAGGTCAAATTTTGGTACTACAAAATACGAAGGGGTCCAATAAACCACAACGGAGGTAGTACCTATACCAACACAGACGCCCAGTGCAGAAATTAATGACGTTATACACGTGTCCCGCAATCCACGCCAATGCTTCCCGCCTCTTCCCTCATCGGTTTCCCACCACCAGCTAGTTGCTTGCTCCATATCACCCAGGCGGCAACGCACCGTCGCGACACTGTGCGCAGATCTAATCCACACCCATCTAACATTAGTTATTCCAAGCATGCCAGGCAACGACCAAAGAATCGATGTCGACCCCTACCTGCGTTACATCTTCGGCAAAGAGAACGAGTCGGAGCAGGTCGGGGAGCAAGAGCTTCATCGGCCAGTGCAGGCGCCATGGCCCATCGGCGGCGATATCGCCGTGCTAGTCCTTGGGCGCACAATGGACATATTACAGAGGAAGTGTGATGAGCAATTTGCCATCCACCATGCAAAAGATCCAGAGATGCTAGGCGGCATGATCGATGACCCACCCGAAGAGCCGTCGTCACCGGTGCTCATCGAGAGCCTGATGCCCTGCCAGGAATGGGCAGAGGATCTCTGCAATTCAGTTATGAGATAGCTAGTCTATGGCTTCATCATTGCCGGCGACAGCCGTGTCAACCTCGATCCCGACGATGTGGTGGCCAGGCTCGAGCGCATCCTTGGTAGAGTTGATGTCACCGACAAAGTAGAACATTGCCAACGTGGTATCTTGAGGATGTAGGTGATGGACGGAATTTGCTACCAGAGCAGAGACATGGAAATGCAGCGGTTTCATGGGCGTGTCATGCGCGCGATTGCACGCTCTCAGGCTCTACTAGAAGAGGCCCAACAGCCCCAAGAGCCTCCCAGCGCGAGCAGTTCCGTAGGCGGAGACGGGTACCGTGACCGCGGGTTGGGACACTCGGAAAGAACGGCTGCAAGGGTGCTATGCTGATCATTGAGTTCGAGAAGACCGTCGTCGGAAGGCCGCCAGCTCAGCCTTTTAGCCTATATTTTATTATAATTGTATGCAAATGTCGCATATCGACATTTTAAGTCACTAAGCATATGTAGGTCGTGTGTGTTTTGGGCGTTGCAACATGTGGCATTTTAAATTATCCTGAATATGTAAGACAATTTTTAACCGTTGCCAATGTAAATTTGCCTCAACGGCGAGCAGAGTGCACGCAGGGACGCCAGAGTGGAGCGAGGTGCGGCCGCCTCAACGACGAGCAGAGCGTGAGGGGGCCGAGCAGAGCGCTCCGCGGCCGCCTCAACGGTGAGCAGCCACACCTGCATATTGCAATTCTGGTCAACCTTCTGGCACCCCGTGGGAGGCGTGACGGCCCATCCATCGGACACGATGGTGATATCTGGACCATGTGTGATAGTGGATAGACACGTACACATCCGAGAACGCGGGCCCACGTATGCCATCCGGGAACCGTTTCGGGCTTCGAGCCCAGAACCATCAATAAATTTTGACCTTGTTTCTCGTCACATTCCAGATTACCATGCAATAAGTAAATGCAAATCTGTTCACACTGATCAAACCTAAACGTATTCCCACTTAGCACTGGGCTATAAAAACTACCCACTTGAAAAGTACTTCACAATTCCTCTCCTTATCACCCATAAAACAGGTCTTTCCTGTCAAGTCGTTCTGCCATGACCGGTAGGAGGAGTATCAGGTCGACATATAACCAGGGAGCAAAGACCAGGGCCGCGGAAGCTATAGAGAGGTCCCGTCGCTACGCGACAGCCGCAGCTGCGATGTCCTAGCACACCGCGGAGCCCTCGAACGAGCTCTCACCGGCACGCGAGGGCTCTCACAAGTGCACTCGCCGCATCGGCAATCGCGATGAGCTGGCGGTGCTCAAGTCCTTGGCCAGCGATGAGGGCAGTCTCACTGGCCTAATTAAGCAGCAGGAGTTGGTCGACGGCTTGGTGAAGCTGCTCGAGATTAGCGATGCCACGGTTGATAAGGCGACCGGCCTCGTCGAGCAACTCATGGGTGATAATGCAAAGCTCCTCAAGGCACTCGCCGAGAAGGAGGAGGAGGCCACTGGTTGGAAGAAGCTGCATGAGCAGAGTAGTGCCTTGGGGATGACGCTGAAATCGGTCGTCGAGGAACTTATGGGTGACTTGAGGAAGCTCCGCATCAAGCGCGAGCTGGAAGTGGAGGAATCCGTGGCTGTTATCAAGCAAAGTCATGAGGAATTGAAGAAGGAGCTGGAGGATCTTGTCGCCCGGCGATCCATCGAGGAGTAGAGACAGTAGCGACCCAGGTCGTTGTCTGCGATTTCCTTCTTCTCTTGCCCCCTATCTTCCGGGAGTTGCCGCATGTGGCATTTTAAATTATCCGGAATATGTAAGACAATTGTTATCCGCGCCATTGTAAATTTGTCGTCGTATTATCCATTTCCATTTTATGTTGTCGTCGTATTATCCGTTGCCGCATGTGGCATTTTAAATTATCCGTAATACGAGTTGAAAACATGAAGAAAGCAAATGCTAACATTGATCGGGGCCATGGGATCACAAGCAAACACCCTCCGTCCAGGTGCTTTAATTAACAGCATGTTAAACAGTGACTCAGCCGACATTAATGGAGAAGTTGTGAGTGAGGTGGGCGGCTAGTGGATGGAGGTCAAAGAGCTCGCTTCCTGGCTAGCATGCGCGGCGGACTGCTCGCACGTGTCCCGTCTAGCATGTGCGACGAACAGGTCGCACGTGTCCCGTCGAGCCTGCGTGGTGGACAGGTCGCACTCGTCCCGTTGAGCCTGCGCGACAGACTCCTCGCACGCATCCTGTCGAGCCTGCACAGCAGACTTCTCGCGCTTGTCCCGTCTAATCAAACAGCTACACGAACGCCACCGACTATGGTTAAATTTTGGCCCAAAATACAAAGAGGACCAATGAACCAGGACCGAGGTAGTACTCTCCCATAAAAGAGGGACGCGCGGCCGCACTTAAATGGTTACGGGAACACACACAGTTCAAATAATACAACTGTTTGTGATATTAACGTGTCAGCTATTTGTTCCAAAAGGACTTCGTTGGCTATTAATGTGTGTGCCTTGTCTCAAACTGGACAATTTCTTACCACGGCATATATGTGCCATGTCATGAAACCATGCCAAGTTTCATGATTTCTGGGTGAGTTTTGGATTTACTGAGATTTAAAAACTGAGATTCTCAATGTTTCAGGATGACGAGACATTTGTAATTCATTCCCATTCCTTCAATGAGACATAAACATGCACCCAAGGACACATGTATGATTTTCCACCCATTTTGGTGCATTAGAGCATGTGCTTGTAGTTCAAATTTGAATTATGGACTTAAATGCCTACAAAACTCAATTAATATATAAAATGGCCAAACGAACCCTGAATAATTTCAAATTTCAGCACGAAACTCCTGTTATTCTATGTTGCCTGTAGAAAACAAAATACAAGGCGAGAAGAGGCAGCGATTATCGTTTCGCCCACAAGGGGGGCAGGTTTCCTACCGGAACCATGAGGGTTGCGAGAAGCTCCGGTTTGTAAGAGGCTTGTAATAAAGCTTGGCCCAAATTGATCAATTTTTTTACCACGACATATATGTGCCATGTCGTGACACCATGCCAAGTTTCATGATTTTCTGGTGAGTTTTGGATTTACGAGGATTTAAAAACCGAGATTCCCAATGTTTGAGGCCGAGCCAGGATGCCGAGATGGTTGAATTCATTCCCATTCCTTGCATGGGACCTAAACATGCACCCAAGGACACATGTACGATTTTTCTAGCCATTTTGGTGCACTGGAGCATGTATTTGTAGTTCAGATTTGAATTATGGACATTAAATGCCTAGAAAACTCAATTAATGTATAAAAAAGGCCAAACAAACCCTGAATAATTTCAAAGTTTAGCATGAATCTCCTGTTGTTCCATGTTGCCTGTAGAAAAAAATACAAGGCAAGAAGAGGCAGCGATTATTGTTTCGCCCACAAGAGGGACACGTTTCCCTATCGAAACCACGAGGGTTCATGCGAGAAGCTCCGGTTTGTAAGAGGTTTGTAATAAAGCTTGGCCCAAATTGGACATTTTTTTACCATGACATATATGTGCCATGTCATTACACCATGCCAACTTTCATGATTTTTTGGTGAGTTTTGGATTTACGGGGATTTAAAAACCGAGATTCCCAATGTTTGAGGCTGAGCCAGGACGCCGAGACGGTTGTAATTCATTCCCATTCCTTGCATGGGACCTAAACATGCACCCAAGGACACATGTATGATCTTTCTAGCCATTTTGGTGCACTCGAGCATGTATTTGTAGTTCATATTTGAATTATGGACATTAAATGCCTAGAAAACTCCATTAATCTATAAAAAAGGCCAAACGAACCCTAAATAATTTCAAATTTCAGCACGGATATCCTATTGTTCCATGTTGCTTGTAGAAAAAATACAAGGCGAGAAGAGGTAGCGATTATCGTTTCAACCACAAGGGGGACACATTTCCCTATCGGAACCACGAGGCTTCTTGAGAGAAGCTCCGGTTTGTAAGAGGCTTGTAATAAAACTTGCCCCAAATTGGATAAAAATTTTTCCATGACATATATGTGCCATGTCATGACACCATGCCAAGTTTCATGATTTTCAGGTGGGTTTTGGATTTACGGGGATTTAAAAACCGAGATTCTCAATGTCCAAGGCTGAGCCAGTTGCCGAGACGGTTGTAATTCATTACCATTCTTTGCATGGGACCTAAACATGCATCCAAGGACACATGTATGTTTTTTGTAGCCATTTTTGTGCACTAATTTGAATTATGTACATTAAATTAATGCTTATAAAACTTAATTATAATGTATAAAAAAGGCCAAAAGAACCCTGAATATTTAAAGCGGTTCTGGTCAACCGTCTGGCACCCGTGGGTAAGCACTGTGCGCATGCATCGTGCTAGCTCGCGCTTCCTTCTTTACTAAGTTTTCCATATCAATGGTGTTATATATCCAAACACGCTACCATTTCCCGCCACTCCTCCCATCGGTTTCCCGCCTCTTCTCCCATTGGTTTCCCGCTGCCAGTGTCAATGCTCATAGAAGGCTAGGCGGCGACACACCGGCCATGTAAAGATTGCACACAGTTTCTAAAAGCACAAACGTGTGTGATAGTAGGGAGTAAGTCCCATATGGTGACTAGCGTGAAACACCTTAAAGGCAAGGGGGCAACTCTTGTCAGCAAGGGGTAGCGTCCCATCCGCTAGCCGAGTCGAATAGAACGCAGAAGTTAAGTGTGTCGCGGTGGACGAGTCTAAGGATGGGTGACCCGGTGGGAAGTTGCATATCTCAAGCTTCATTAAAGCGCCATGATATGGTCACTACAAACATTTAGCATCTAAATGTGTCTGTAGTGACCTGTCATGATGATTTTATAAACCTTGGGATCCTTGTTTTGGTAATTTGTAGAATATGTTTTTTTTCGTTATTTCTTGTTCTAAAAAATCGGAGAATGATCGAGATCTGTAGGCCCACACAATCTATCCCTTTGACCCAACGTACGAGAAGGGTTTGACCATGACGGTTTCCTCTTGCTCTGTGTGCCATGTTAGACCAAATCAAGTTTGAGCACATGCGTTGGGCGAAACCCCCCTACCCCCCCCCCCCCCCCCCGCCTCGAAGTTGGGGAACCGACATCGTACGTCTTTAACCTGGCTTGGGGTACGATGTTTGGTTTGTAATGTAGTTGGTGCCCCATCGAAGTTGTGCATTGGGCATTTGAACAAATCACACACCACCCATACATTTTTTCGGGCCGCATGCAGGGTATAGGGGGTCTTTTGATCGAGCACGTCTCCCTTGTGTGGTTTTTTGATGACACGCATATTTGTGGGCTCCCAGGGGTCTATATGTATCATCCCATTTGACCGTTAACAAGGGGGGCCCACACAATCTATCCCTTTGGCCCAACGTACGAGAAGGGTTTGACCATGACAGTTCCCTCTTGCTCTATGTGCCATGTTAGACCAAATCAAGTTTGAGCACATGTGTTGGACGACATCCCCCACCCCGCCTCGAAGTTGGGGAACTGGCATCGTACGTCTTGAACCTGGCTTGGGGTTACGGTGTTCGGTTTGTAATGTAGTTGGTGCCCCATCGAAGTTGTGCATTGGGGATTTTAACACATCACACAGCACCCGTACATATTCTCAGGCCGCATGCAGGGTATAGGGGGTCTTCTGATTGACCATGTCTCCCTTGTGCCGTTTTTTTATGAAACACATATTTGTGGGCTCCCCGGGGGGTCTATATATATCATCCCTTTGACGGATAATGAAGGGGGGGTTGGCCATGAATGGATTCCTCCTAGTTCGTGTTAGGAGGGTCACCGTGACATGTTCGAGCAAAGTTCGAGCTCATGCGTTCTCAGGATTCCCTCCCACACGCTCGGATTGGTGGGTTGGACCGACACCGTACCCTACATATCTCGTCCTTAATTACATCGCTTGCATGGTGGTTGTGTGTATCGAGAGGCATGTGCCACATCTAAATTGTACATTGGTTGATATTGAAAACACATCACCCCTTCCAACGTACATCATTTTGGGCCGCATGCAGGCGGTGCTGGTTTTGTGGCCCCTCTCGTGCGATTTTTGATGATGGTCCAATCTATTGGCCCAAGCGGTGTATATATTCTATCCAATTTTTATCGACAACAACAGTGGTCGTTTGACCAAGTGATAGATTCACTGGTCCGTATTATGGTAGGTCATGGCGACATGCATGTATGACCAAAGTATCAATATGTGCATGCATCCCGCCAACACGAAGTGGGAGGTGGGGCAAGCACTCTAGCTAGGTAGCTACGACCTCACACTGTCATTATAGATATATCCAAGGGGGCTTTCCGGTTTGCGAGGCAGGTGCCACCAAAGTTGTGCATTGTGTATTTAAATATTAAACCCTATATTCCTACATATATTTGGCCACTTCCAGGTGGTTGTTGACTTCTGGCCCCTCTCATCGATCTTCGACGATGCGCCCAATCGTGGGCCCGTGTGGTCAAAGTTGTGCATTGCAAATTTGAACATCACACACCACCCTTTTCATTCATATATATTTGGGCCACATGCTGGTGTGGTTGTCTTCTGATCCTCTCTCACATTTTCTTTGCTGCCAAATGTTGCTATATATGAAGACTCGGATGACGCTCAATGGACACAGGTGCACTGGCTTAACCATGTGTGATGCTAGTGCGCTGTGAAATCACCATTATTGCACAAGAACGAGCAAGGGTGGAGGTACTGGCTTAACCCTGTGCGATGCTAGTGCGTTGTAAAATCACCACATGCGCAAGCTAAAGGCGGGTAGTTTATTTAGGATGAATTCCACGTCTACGTCTAAAAATTAGGACGAACCGTGTGCGATAGACCAGCTAGCTAGAAATCTAAAAACAAACTACCAGCCTTGAGCGATGCAAAAATTGGCAGTTCCACCGCTTTTCCTTATTATCATACACGCATATTCTTCTTGGACTGTGTGCAATCTTGGGTACTCCCGCCCCGCATCAATTCCTTTACCCAAATTTTAGTAGCCCCGGTATTTCAACCATTGCCCCCACTCCTCCACCACTGACCTTATAGTAAAATTCCAGTAGCCAAGGCATTTGAACCGTCGCCCTCCCTCGTCCACCGCCATCTCCACCCATCATTACTAAAATTTCCAGTAGCTGCGGTGTATCCTCAAACACCACCCCCTCCATAGTCCCCCCTCCCCCCCCCCTCCCGCTCGAACCCTAGCTCGCTGCCAACCCCTATTGGTCTGCCCGTGCCTCCTAGCTTATATAATAAAGTTCAGGTTACCCAGCGATTCCCATACAGTCAGCCCCCTGACTTTTTAGATGAGGCCTGCGGTGTCCCTCCCCTCCAGATCCACATCCCCTACTCCAGAGAGTCGCAACCTAAGCCCGACAATGTATCCCAGGGAGCCCGACGAGCATTCGGCCAAAAGAGGTTTATCATGGCCTCTCTGGCGGACATTGGCGAGGTGGCCGCCGTTCGTCCTGACCTGTCAATCTCGGAGCAACACCTCGCTGCGAAAGCTGGCGAGGACGTTAAATACGTTGCCATGCCGAAGGCTTTACGTCAGCGGGCTAGCGTATTACTGTATCTTGGGAAAGCTGGCTACGACATCAAGCTCGTCGACAGCGACGGCTTTACACGGGCCATGTGACAGGTTAAGTGGTCCATCCCCAACCCCTCTGGTTCAACCGTCGTCGATCTCTTCGAAGGCCCTGTCGCTGATCTCCTCCGCCATGTAGTCAAGGATTTACGATCCTTGTACGCCATCGAGCCCATTTTGTCATTTCTGAAGGACATGTTCTATGGCGGCGGCTTGGGATCCTCAATTGCCAAGTCAGATCTCATCGACCACGACCACGTGGAGGGCACCCACAAAGGGTCTTCCAAGGTGAAACAGCCCATCTGCGACATCAGAGAGCGCACCATGGGTCTGTGATCTTCCAACTGGAAGGATCCCGTCCATGACAAGTGAGGCAACATCCTATCAGCAAATCTTACTTTTTCTAGCTAGCCAACCCGTACCCTTTGTTGTAGTAGCTTTTGCCATGTGGTGTTTTAACTGTGTCGTGTTTAATTATTTCAGTTATGCAAAAGTGTAATGTTCAATAGGGCTATGTGATGTTTAAGTATGAATTATCCACTTCAGTTTCACGAATGGCTATATTTGGTTGTTTATAGTGAGTAGATGCCTTGTTTATCTGTATTTGGTTGTTAGGTTGGTTGCAGTGAGCATTTGTCCAGTTATCAAGTAGATGCCTTGTTTATCTGTATTTGCTTGTTAGGTTGGTTGCAGTGAGCATTTGTCCAGTTTTCAAGCATAAGCTCTGTTTATCTGTATTTGCTTGTTAGGTTGGTTGTAGTGAGCCTCTGTCCAGTTTTGAATGGCTATATTTGGTTGTTATACTGATCATATACGCCTTGTTTATTTCAGTTATTCACAATGTGATGTTCATTATGTGCAAGTTGGAAATGTGCAGCTCGATTTCATCAATACCAGTTTGAACGGCTATATTTGGTCTTGTTATGCCTGGTGTAGTTAACACAGGCCCTTTATTCCAGTTTTACACATTTATCCAGTGTGATGTTTAAGCATGATCTATGCTCTATTCATTTTCAACAATACCAGTTTGAATTGCAATATTTGGTGGCTATTAAGCCTGTTGTAGGTAACATTCCCTTCCATTTTATATCCGCTTTAACAGCATGCTGAAACCAAAACATTCAAGCTATCATTTGGAGATGATGTTGTTCACCTTGGCTATATTTGTTTGATGTTAAGGTTGTTGTACTTATCATGCCTTCCACTACTTATGCAGGACAACAACGGGACTGGCCAGCATTTTCCGCCGAGGTTAGTTTCATCACTCGGCTTGTACTCCCCCATCGTTCCATAATATAGTGCATATAGATCTAGGCCTGGACACTTTTTAGCTTCTAATAATGACTTGTTGCTTGTAGGTACATATGTCCTTGGCAAAGATCCACGCATTGACCCTTTTTGCGTATGGGGCAATGAGACATTCATGAACCAGTATCAAGTGATGAAACTGATAAGGATTATTAGCAAAAAGATACGAATGGTGGCAATCAAATTGTTTGTTTACGCTCTATCCAACACAACAGTGAGCTGTAGGATGCACTACAAAAAAAAGACACATCCGTGACATTTTGGGTCGAACGAAATTTTTTTCTATGATGCTTATGACACTTCTATGACGATAATTGTGAGAAAACCCGGTGTCATCATAGATGTGGTGGGCTCCTACTTCTATGACAAAAAATCATGATAGAAAATGGGCTTTTCGTCCTGGGCGGGCCGGAGACGCAGCTGCATGACATTCTTTGGGCCGTCCATGACGGAAAAAATCATGGTAGAAGCGAGGGCGAGGAAAATATCGGGGAGTTCCCGGTTACGTTGTTTGGTCGGGGCCGAGCGATGCACTGTGGTTTGCGCGTTTCTCTCGTGTACGCGCGTGTGTGCGAGGCGTTGGCTAACTGAACCCGAGCGATCGATCCCTTGGCTGTTAACTGAACCCGAGAGATTCATTCGCTGCTGACTGAACCCGCGCGATTCCTTCGCTGCTGCTCCTAACTGAACCGAGCGATCGATCACTTCTGCTGCTTACTGAAGCTGATCGAGCCCCCGTGTGAGACGTAGCTAGCCGGTGTTGGGTTGCCTCTCGATGAACAATGATCATTGCTACCGTGCGCTCGGTACGTAGAACGAGTCGAGACGTGATGAGTCGAGCTGGTTGGTTAGCTGTGGATGAATAGTTCCTGGTGGGGGTTGGATGAACAGGACCCCATGGTAGTAGGCCATTGCCGCTGGATGAACAGGACCCCGAGGAGGCCGCCACACCCCAGCCGGTTGGGGGTGGATGAACAGAACCCCGTGGAGGCTCTATGAATAGTAGCCGGTGGAGGCTGGATGAACAATAGCTGGTGGAGGCTGGAGGAGGTTGACGGTGGATGAACAGTAGCCCGTGGAGGCTGGAGCGAGGCAGTAGACGGTGGATGAACAGGACCCCGTTTCGCCGTAGGCGCTCCAACAGAAGTCCGTTTCCTCCGTTTTGCGGCACGCCACACCCCTCCCGATCAACAGCACCCCGTTTCGACCGTAGGCACTCAAACAGAAGGCTGTTTCCTCCGTTCTGCGGTACGCCAGACCCTTCCCGACGAACAGAACCCCATTTCAACTGTACGCGGTCGAACAAAAGGCCGTTTTCCTCCGTTTTGCGGTACGCCAGACCCCGTTCCGGCTGTTCCGTCCAATCCAGTTGGTTCCCATTGAACACGACGCATTTCGACCCAGTCTGTTGCCTCCTGATGAACAGGATGCTGTTTCTCCGTTCCGACCTAGCCGGTTGGCTACCGATGAACAGGATGCCGTTGCTGCCGTCCGTTGCCTCTCCATGTACACGAGCCCTGGCCGTACGTATGCGCGAGTAGGCGTTTCGGGACCCCGCCCGTATGTACATACGTGGCCATATTTTTTGGCATCTAGTTGTACATACGTGTACACGGTTTTGACTGGACTGCCTGAACTGCTATGTCAGGGGCTCTACTACTACACATGCCGTTGCTTGCTCGGCCACGGTTCATCGTTGTAGAGAGACCGATCGACCAGTATGTATGTACACGTTCGTGACCAGACAGACAACCCTATGTACGGTTCGACCGGGTGGGTCCCAGCTATTAGGGAGGATAAGGAGGCACTTTGTAACACCCCAAAAGTTTAACCACATTTTTATTAAGTAAAAATTTGGCCAGAAACAAAATTTTGAATCCCTTATTATTTTCATAGTATTTTCTGTTTCTGTTTTCCAAAATTCTTCCCTCCATATAGAATTTTTTTGTAATAATATTGTGGTTTTGGTAGTTTTCTCAAATCATTTCATTTATACTTTAATAATAGTAGGAATTATTTTCATAATAAAAATTTCCCCAAACAATTCTTTTAATAGCTACTTCAATACTTTAAATGCTCCTGTTGCACTATAACTATTTTAAATAATTCTTTTTAAATTTCACAAAATTTAGGAGAGGTCATGTGTTTCCTATAGGTCACTTTTATGCAAAAACCTATCTTGGTCATTTGAAATTTTTGAGTAAAACATCCTCTTTTCAATTCTGGTCTAGTTTCAACTTTGAACTACAACCCAAATTTTTCTTGCTCCAAAAATTCTGAAATTTTTCCCACTTATAGTCCTTCCAACCAAAGCCTTAACTCCAGAAGCTCAGCCCTATATGAATTTTTCAAATCCACCAAATAACCTCCTGTAGTTTCTGTCCAGAAATGAATTCTGATAAAACTTGCACTAGCAAGTTCCTCTTCTTGCCAAACCAACTCCACTATAATCTCTACCCACTAAGGAGACACCATCCTGGGAATTCTCACAGCCAAACAAGATTCCTAGATGGCCATAGCATTTTATCAAACAGGTCATGTGCATGACCGAATCTTTGCCTCTTTCCTGACTTCATTAGGAACCTAATCTTCTGGCAAAACAAGCATGTCCATCACTCCTCTCATGCCTAGTAGTACCATCCTGTTAATTTTCAGCTCTTCTAGATCGCTGTAGATGCCACTGGCATTGCATCGAGCATGCTGTGTGCGTGCATAGAGCGCGTCCAGAGCGCGCGTTGTGCACCGCTGGCATCGGGCTACTGCCACTCTGCTACTGCCTCCCCTGCTCCCCCGAGTCCACCCCTGGGTCATCTGATCATCCCCAACCCTCGTCGACACACCTCCTTGGCCTCTAGTGCCGGCCACCGCCGCCACCGACCGCCGCACGTCGCTGTCACGCGCCGTCCAAGCCACCCGGCGCCCTCCTAGCCTACCAGCTCGCCCGAGCTTATGCGCGGGTATTACTGCCCCCACCGACTTTCTACCGGCCTCGCTGACCCTCGCCACCGCCCATAACCACCTTGCCGGCACAGTAATGGCGGCCCGCCGTCGTGCCTTCTTCGGGAAGCCACGGGCACGGCCACCCCGTGCTATATAAGCTACCCCGAGCTCATCTGGATCATCATCATCACTCTCCCCTCCCCTATTAACTCCGCCGAGCACCCAAGAGGCCCGGACGGGACTATCTTATCTGTCTCCGGTGACCATGGCCGCCGCCCCTGTCTCATTGATTCCGGCGCCTCCAAAGTTTCCCTCTGTTCAATATCTTCTCCAGTAGCTCCCTCTCGATCCCAAGAATCGATCCCACCCTTCAATTCCACCAGAGCAAGCTCCTGAATGAAATCCCTCTTCCGCCTCCGTCGGAGCTCTTCGGGATTGTTCGTCGCCGGCGGCTCCCTTCATGCTGGAGGACAAGACGGGTACCCAGACGACCGCCTTGGCCCCCTAAGCAAGACGGTGGCCTCAGCTCACCGTGGGGTGCCGCCGTTCACCGGCGAGCATCGCCGGAGCCCCGCTCCGTTCGGCCAGAGGAAGGAGGCGGGATGGACCATGGTCAATCCTGACCAGTGGGCTAGGTGGGGCCCACAGACAGTGACCCGTAACCCCGCCGCGTGGATAAGTGGAGACGGGTGCCGTGGGAGTTGCTTACCCGAGGGAAAGACGTATTCCATGGAATACGCCTTCGACGTTTCAACCCTCCCGCGCGGCCGAGCGATTGGGCCTGGCCCAATGGTGCCAGTAGACTAAACAGCGCTCAGGGCGCAGCTCTGCCCTTTTCTATTTTTCTTTCCAGCAGTGTTCAAATAATTCCACAGCCACCAATTCAAATCCAAATCTGATGATTCAAACTTCTAAATACTTCTAAAATCATGCCCTATTATTTAAGCCTAGGTGAACATTTTTTCCTAGTCTTTGTCCCTGCTGAACCTATTAATTAGTCCATTTCCTTAATTATCTCAGCTTAGAAATTCTCTAGGAAAACCTTATGAACTCCAAATAATATGATTATTTTTCTGATATTCCTAACTCTCTATCTAGTTTATTTTAGTATTTATTTCAAAAATATTTGGAAC
This sequence comes from Thinopyrum elongatum, assembly GCA_011799875.1. Classification (NCBI taxonomy): domain Eukaryota; kingdom Viridiplantae; phylum Streptophyta; class Magnoliopsida; order Poales; family Poaceae; genus Thinopyrum; species Thinopyrum elongatum. Next base: position 452,181,454 of record CM022298.1, on the reverse strand, counting down.
ACTTTTTAGTACTGTTTTTGATTTATGTGGTAATTGCTATATTTTTTTTAAATAGGAAAAATGGATGGGAAAAACTTTTCAAAACTTTTGGAGTGCACCCAAATTTTTTGCATGCTCAAGGCAAGCATCTTGAACACTTGACATGGTGATTGCTTGGGTAAATTCTTGAGAGAATTTGTGAGTCATGCATAAGATTGAATTCAAATAAAATTTGCATGCATGTAGAGTTGGCATATTTCATCATACCGTGCATCGTGTGCTTGTCATGACTAACTTGCAGGAGCAGGCATAGTAAAATACCGTTACTGGCAGAAGGGTGATCACGTTGTAACATGATCATACCTTGTTGGTTACGCATGTGGGAGCATGCAAGGGTTGTGGCCCTGTTTGGTATTGCTGTTGAAAGAATACTTTGTTGTGCTAACCACTGCAGGAAATATTTGAGCCTCCTGAGTCGACCGTAGATCGAGTCTTGTTCTGGTAACCCCCATACTTGTTTCGTGCTGCAACTTGTCCCTGCCACAGGTAGGGTACGGTTCAGTAAGTTGTTAACCCCTTTTCGTGCACACACCACATAGAGGGCTACGATGAGGGTTTCCACGATGGTGGACTAAATCCTGTCATCGGGTCAGGGGCATGGGTGTTTCTAGTTGTAGCCGAGAGGGGGCACCCCTTGTAATCCGCGCGTATGAATAGTGATCCCATGCTATTCGAGATTGTAGTCTCCCCGACTCAGAGTTTTTCTCGAAAGATGTTTTGGGTGATTACTGGCATCCGGAAAGTTAAGCTGGTGTGTGCTGGTTAGGTGTGTTTTCAGCCCAAAGGTCGTAATGGGAATTAGCCAGCATCTTGGTGTTGGCTAAAGAAATCCTTTACTTGTGGGTAAAGAGCACACCCTCTGCAGAGTTATACCTATTCGAATAGCCATGTCCGCGGTTAAGGACTACAGTCTGGGTTGGTCAAATGTCGGTCTTAGAGTCGGTCTCCGGAGGAAATAATTAAAATGTGCCTAAATTATTTTACAGGATAATAATTGTCACCCTGATGCTACCATGAATATTTTGCTATGCATATTAATATTATTATGGTTATGCATATTATTGTGGACTAACCCGTTTATCTTATTTTATCTTCCTGAGTGTCTCAGGGGTTGGCTAGACTACCCCGGGCATACGGTTTTATTTTCAAGACCGACCGTGGCGTCACCTTTTGACACCCGACTGGCATTTCTTTTCAAGTCCTCTCCGTGGCGTCCCTCAAGTTCTCAGGTGGTCTATCACGCCACTACTCTTGTGGACACCCGATTGGCATTTCTTTTCAAGACCTCTCTGTGGCGTCCCTCGAGTTCTCAGGCGGTCTATCACGCCACTACTCTTGTGGACACCCGATTGGCATTTCTTTTCAAGACCTCTCCGTGGCGTCCCTTGAGTTCTCAGGCAGTCTGTCACGCCACTACTCTTGTGGACACCCGATTGGCATTTCTTTTCAAGACCTCTTCGTGGCGTCCCTCGAGTTCTTAGGCGGTCTGTCACGCCACTACTCTTGTGGGCACCCGATTGGCATTTCTTTTCAAGACCTCTTCATGGCGTCCCTCGAGTTCTCAGGCGGTCTGTCACGCCAATACTCTTGTGGATACCCGATTGGCATTTCTCTTATATTCTTTCTGCGTACCTTTCCTTGTTTTATGACTAACATGTTATATTATGTCTCTTTTTTGCGTTTGTCACTAACATGTTATATTTATTTTTCTGCACCCTATTATTGTTATCATGCCATCTTTAAATTTTCAGTCAGCATGAGCATAGCATTTAATCCATCATGAGCATATGCATTCGGTATATCTTTTGTTCATCATGTTTGCGAGTACATTCAAACGTACTCATAGTTTTGTCCCTGGCTATTTACTTGGCCAGGTCAGGAGTTCTACGAGGTGTACCATAGCAACGTCCGTGCGGAGTCTAGGATGGCAGCCACGCGGGATAGGAATTATCCAGGTCAGCCGTTCATGTGGGAATGGAGCCCCATTGACGTTGGAGAACCAAAAGTCGCTTCCGTCACCCGTCACCAGATATCATCGTTGTATCATTAGACCTTTATGGACTTGTATCCAATTCTTGTAATTGCTTGGTAATCTGTAACAAGGATGTGTCCACCAGTAACGGTAATCCTGGGCTGGTGATGACACGAGGGGTTAATTTCTGGGATTTTTGTGTCCCCGAAATCCAGCCCCGACACACTTCCTTGCATGCGAAGATATAACTGGTGGGTCCCAGCTGTCAGGCGGAAACGTTTTTTCGCAAAATACAGAGGCCCTTCCGGTGGGTCCCCGCTGTCAGGTGGAGGAATAATTATTTTACGCATAATAAGGAGGCACTTACGTGCTGCGGCCGTGGACCCAACTGTCAGCCTCTCCACGTACAGTCCTCTTCCGATGGAAGTCATTCCTTGACCAGGTTGACCACGCCGCGCCGAGAGCACCAAGGCAGTGGACGACGGCGAGGCCTAGGAAGGGGACGACGCGGAGCCGGGGAAGACGCGGCAGTGCATGCCCACATGGAGGGGAGTACGAGGGTTGACTGGTTCTGCTGCGGTGTGAGGCTGTCGTCGCCGCAGAATAACAGGGGTTGTGGGTGAGTAGAGGGATGGCCTGGCCAGCGGTTGGAGTAGGAGGGGCGGTGAGGCCTGCGCGGCAGCACAGCTGGCCACAGGAGGTAGGAGTAGGCGGCACGGCCCGCGATGGTTTGGGCGGCTGGAGCAAGAAGACCAGAGGTTGAAGAAGCATGACGGTCGTTGGATGGGCATCGTACGGTCACCGCAGCTAGAATCGTTAATATTGACTAAGTTGACAAAACCATGTGTCCGTGTCAACTTAGTAGGCCCACAAGTCAGCCTCCAAATATGGTGGGTCCCACCTAGCAGCGGGGATATTCATTTTTTGTGCGTAATAAGGAGGCACTTCCTTGCGTGCGAAGATATAGCTGGTGGGTCCGAGCTATCAGCGGGAGGAACTTTTTTCGTGAAATACAGAGGCGCTTTCCGGTGGGTCCCTGCTGTCAGGTGGAGGAATCATTATTTTGCGTGTAATAAGGAGGCACTTCCTTGCGTGCGGCCGTGGACCCAGCTGTCATCCTCTCCACGTTTGACCACGCCGCGCCGAGAGCACCAGGGCTATCGGAGTAATGGGCCACGGGTTGCCTAACCCGGGTCCCTGAGCATTTCAAGACATTGGGCCGGCTGCACCCCTCAAGCATCAAGGATGAAGCGCCGCCTTCTGGTGGCCGGCTGGCTCATGAGGCTGGATGCCAGAGGACGGCCAAGCACCGGAAGACGGCCCCAAGACGGGCCGACCCATAGCAGACGGCCTCCAGAGAAGCCGGCTCCTAGAACAGGCGGCCCACGACGCCCTCAAAGTCTACGCCCCCATTAAGAAGACAAGACAGGATGTGGCTACAGTATAGCCCATTCCCCCATATCCAGGGCACGGCGTGGCCACAGTGCTCCGTACAGGCAGAGATCTCCCCACGACGTGGCACTGTGGCCACCCCACCCTTGACGTCATTCCTATCAGGCGAAGCCCTGTTCCCACGATGGCCTGTCGGTACGGCCTGCAGGCGGCAGTCCCAACCAGGCAGCGAGAGACTGGAGGACGGCAGAGCCTGACAAGTCGGACCGGTGGGAGGCCGACCTCTAGCAAGCGGCCCCTCCTTCCTCGAAGTCCGCGCGCCATTAAACTAGAAAAGACACGATGTGGCTACAGTGATCTCCCACCCGATGGCGGGAGTGTAGCCACGCCCCCCCCCCCCCCCCCCCGACCAAGCATGCGTCATCTGCATTACGGCTACAGCAACAAGCAGCCGATGAGACCCGCAAGTGGCGGGAGCGGCCTGTCGGCTCCGAGCCAGACTAGTCGGCGGGGCCCACCAGGCGGCGGGCCCCAGCAGCTGACAGAGAAGCCGGCGGCCAGAGACGCTGACCGCCGGACCCTACACCCGGCCAGATGACTATTGTACCCCTGGGGGGGTAGGCCTATATAAACCTCCCAGGGCACCCATGCAAAGGGTTCGGGACCTGTGAAACCTAGACTCATTCAGAGTGAGGAGAGAGTCGGCCCTGCTCTCTTCTACCTCCGGCATACAGCTCAAGGAGCACCTTGTACTCACTAGTGCCTTAGTGATCATGCGGAGACCCCGCAGAGCAGGACTAGGGGTGTTATCTCCTAGGAGAGCCCCGAACCTGGGTAAAGTACGCCGGCGTTTGTGTCTACGCCTCATCCCGCTTCCAGGCACCGGCGACGTTCTACTAGCTCCCACCATGATAAGCCATCCCTTGGCATATGTCGCATCCAACCCCCGACATTTGGCGCCCACCGTGGGGCTAGGTGCACCGCCGTCCGGAGACCTGTTCTGGACGGGAACCTTGTTCCTTCCTGGTGAGCGCAGCCAGCCCGGCACGCCAGACGGCGCCTGCGCCGACGCGCTGCGCGGCGTGGAGGTCGTCTGCGCGGCAAGTTGCCTCGCCGATCTTGTTGGCGAGATTCGCCTTCCCGACAAGCCCGTATCTGACGCGGGCATAGATGACCCCGAGAGCCACCTCGTCGGCCTCCTCGACCAGCTCCACGTCGACAGCGAGCCTGCTGCAGACTTGGAGTCGGTTGGCTCCACCGACCCGATGCTTGTCGATTCCGACACGGCGTCGCCCGACACATTCCACACCAGCGTGGTGGTCTACGACGAACCGCTCCCTCGCGCGAACAGTGGCGGAGGCACCGTCACGGAGGTGTTTGTCATCGAGCATGGCGAGCACTCTGGCGGAGGTGGCCAGGATTCGCTGCAGGTGGCAATGCGGGACCTGTCCGCGCCCATAGCACCCGGTGCGAACGGTGAAATGCTGGAAGCATGCCGTATCACGCTTCTCGACAGCGCCAACAAGTTGGCGGCCATGAGACGCCTCACCGAGGCTTACCACCGTGAGATCGACCGCGCCGTCTACGGCCCGGCTGCTGGCGAGCCCAGCCGCGCGGGCACGGTCTGACAGCGAGGCGCAGCCATCGCCAGCATGTTGGGTGCCGACCGCCCAGTCTACGCCACGCCGATGGAGAACTTGTGTGCCGCCCAGGCGGCGGTAGAAGAACTGGACCGCCTGGAGGGCGACGAGCGTTGCTGCATGACGGAGCGCGTCCAACAGCTCATCGACGCGGCCGCCGCGCAGCAGGAAGCCGGTCGCCGCATGATGGAACCCGGCTTACAGGCCGGGAACCTTCCCCCTCACCGAGAGCATGGCGCGACCTCCCAGACGCCAACAGAAGGCGCCCGCGACGGAAGAGACCCAGAGCCGGTTGCAAGCCACAGCCGCACCCGCATCTCCATCGAGCGCGACCAAGACGGCCGCCCACGAGCAGTGGAACGGCGGGACGGTCGTCCGCCTCCCCCGCGCAGGGAGAGACGTGCTTCCCCGCTGCCTGTTGACCACCCGACACTCGGCGACCACCTTGGCCGCCGAGAAGGAGTCGGGGAGAACGATGCCCGCCACCGGATCGACCGCCTCAACCGGTCCCTAGCGCTAGAAGAAGAAGACGCATTGGGTCCGCCTTGCTTTGGCCCCCGCATCCGTGACGAGCCCTTCCTCAAAGGGTTCACTCTCCCAAGAGATATGCCCAAGTACACCGGCTCCGTGAAGCCGGAAGACTGGCTGGTCGACTACTCCACGGCCGTCAGCATCGCAAACGGCAACAAGCGCGTTGCCGTGAAGTATGTTCCGCTCATGCTCCAAGGCACCGCCCGGACACGGCTAAATAGCCTGAAGCCCCGCAGCATCAACAGCTGGGTTGATTTCACCGAAGCCTTCAACCGCAACTTCACCAGCACGTACAAGCGGCCACCCAAGCCTCGCCAGCTCTCCTTGTGCATCCAAGGCCCCGACGAGTCGACTCGCGACTACCTCACGCCCTGGGCCGAGCTGCGTAACTCCTGCGAAGGCGTGCACGAGGTGCAGGCCATTGAGTATTTCACAGCCGGGTGCAGAGAAGGCACTCTGCTCAAGCACAAACTCCTCTGCGATGAGCCGGCCACCCTCGACGAGTTGCTGATCATAGCGGACAAGTACGCCACAGCCGACTCCTCCATGAAGGCGGAGATTCAAGTTGATGCATCCGGCAAAGTGGCTCCTCAAGCTCCTCGGACCCCAGCTGGTGACGCCAGTCGGCGGCAGCAGCAAAACGACAACAAGCGCAAGGCGCCACAATCGGCTTCTACAAGCCGGCAGGTGGCGACAGTCGAAGACCAGCAGTAGGAAGGACAGCCTCCTCCCAAGCGTCAGAAGGGCGGCAAGCCCAACTGGTTGCCCGCCTTCTCATACGAGCAGACTCTCGATGCACCCTGCAAGTTTCACAGCGGCGCGAAGCCGTCCAACCACACCACTCGGAAGTGCCACTGGCTCACCAGGATCGCCAAGGGCGACGAACTCCTGCCTCCTCCACCTGCTGGCCTGCCGCCTCCGCCGCCCCAGCAGCCGGCGGTTCGGCCAGTCGGAGCGATCCAAGATGAGTTCCCTGAAGAGCACGGAGCTTACGTCGTCTTCACCAGCGTGACTGACGACAGGCGCAGCCAGCGTCAACAGCGCCGGGAAGTGAACGTTGTCACTTCTAAAGCTCCGGAATTCATGCACTGGTCGGAGAGGCCGATCAGTTGGAGCCGATCTGACCACCCGGAGGTGATGCCTGCTCCGGGTTCTTATGCCCTGGTGCTGGATGCCACCTTCGCTACGGAGAGGCGGGCTGCTCGTTTCTCCCGAGTTCTGATAGATGGCGGCAGCAACATCAACATCCTCTACCGTGACACCATGGAGAAGTTGGACATCAAAGAGAAACAGCTCCAGCCCAGCCGGACTGTCTTCCATGGCATTGTGCCTGGCCTGTCCTGCTCGCCGATCGGCAAGATCAAGATAGATGTCCTTTTCGGAGAGAAGGATCACTTCCGCCGAGAGCCAATCTGGTTCGAGGTGGTTGATCTTGAAAGCCCCTACCACGCGTTGCTTGGCCGGCCCGCCCTGGCCAAGTTCATGGCGGTCCCCCACTACGCCTATCTCAAGATAAAGATGCCGAGCACCAAGGGCATCATCGCCGTGGCTGGTGACTACCAGAAGTCTGTCGCCTGTGCCGCCGCCAGCAGTCGGCTGGCCGAGTCCCTCGTGATTGCTGCTGAGAGGAGGCTCCTTGACCGGGTTGTGGCAATGGCAGGCAAGCAGCCGGAAATGTCGCCAGAACCTAAGGAGCCAGAAGCTGAGGGCTCGTTCAAGCCGGCGAAAGAAACAAAGAAGATACCCCTGGACCCGGAGCACCCAGAGAGGTACGCTGTCATTGGTGCAAACCTTGACAGCAAATAGGAAAGCGAGCTCGCCGATTTCCTCCGTGAGAATCGGGACATCTTTGCATGGTCTCCTAAAGACATGCCGGGTGTTCCGACGGATTTCGCCGAGCACAAGTTACATGTCGACCTGGTGTCAAGCTAGTCAGGCAGCCCTTGTGCCGCCTGTCAGAAGAAAAGAGAGGAGTCATTGGAGAAGAAATAGCCCGGCTTCTAGCAGCGGGCTTCATTATGGAAGTATTCTTCCCAGAGTGGTTAGCCAACCCAGTCCTTGTGCTGAAAAAGAATAAGAAGTGGCGCATGTGTATTGATTATACCAGCCTCAACAAAGCTTGCCCCAAAGATCCATTTGCTTTGCCAAGAATTGACCAAGTGATAGACTCCACAGCCGGATGCGAGCTGTTGAGTTTTTTGGATGCATACTCAGGGTACCACCAGATCAAACTGAACCCAGCCGACAGGCTGAAGACTGCCTTCATCACACCATTCGGAGCCTTCTGCTACCTGACCATGACGTTCGGCTTGAGGAATGCCGGCACCACATTTCAGCGTTGCATGCAGAAGTGTCTCCTCAAGCAAGTCGGCAAGAACGCCCATGTCTATGTGGACGATATCGTGGTGAAGACGGAGAAGCGTGGCACCCTGCTAGAGGACCTTAAGGAAACCTTTGAAAACTTGCATCGTTTTCAAATCAAGCTCAACCCGGAGAAATGTGTCTTTAGAGTACCAGCCGGCCAGCTTCTTGGTTTCCTGGTCTCAAAGCGCGGCATAGAGTGCAATCCTGTGAAGATCAAGGCCATCGAGAGGATGGAGGTGCCCACCCGACTGCTGGATGTGCAAAAATTCACCGGCTGCTTGGCATCCACCAGCCATTTCATTAGTTGGCTGGGCGAGAAGGCTCTTCCTCTGTACCAGCTTATGAAGAAAACCACTTTTTTCGAGTGGAATGACAAGGCGGATGAAGCTTTTCTCCTGCTCAAAAAGGTGTTGACCACTCCACCTGTCCTAGCGGCTCCAACTGCTAAGGAGCCGATGCTTCTCTACATCGCCGCCACCAGCCGGGTGGTCAGCACAGTCATAGTTGTGGAACACAAAGAAGATGGCAAGGCACAGCCGGTCCAGAGACCGGTGTACTACTTGAGCGAGGTGTTGTCAGCCTCCAAGCAGAACTACCCCCACTATCAAAAGTTGTGTTATGGCGTGCATTTCGCCGCCAAGAAGCTGAAGCCATACTTCCAAGAGCTTCCAATCACGGTTGTTTGCACCGCCCCGCTTGCGGAGATCATAGGCAGCAGAGATGCATCGGGCCGAGTGGCCAAGTGGGCCATCGAGCTGGCTCCCTACACCATCTTCTACCAACCTCGCACCACCATCAAATCCCAGGCGCTGGCCGACTTCCTCGTCGACTGGGCCGAGACCCAGTACCTGCCGCCAGCTCCAGACTCCACTCATTGGCGGATGCACTTCGATGGCTCGAGGATGCGCACCGGTCTGGGAGCCGGCATCGTCCTCACCTCTCCCAAAGGCGACAAGCTCAGATACGCGCTGCAAATCCACTTTGCCGCCTCCAACAACGTGGCCGAGTACGAAGCACTCTTACACGGGCTCCGGCTTGCCAAGGAACTCGGCATTCGCCGGATCCTGTGCTACGGTGACTCTGACTTAGTGGTCCAGCAGTCATCAGGCGACTGGGACGCCAAGGATGCAAACATGGCAAGCTACCGCTTCCTCGCCCAGCAACTCAGTGGATACTTTGAAGGGTGCGAGTTCCTCCATGTGCCGAGAAATGACAATGAGCAAGCCGATGCCTTGGCATGGATCGGCTCCACCCGGCAAGCAGTACCAGCCGGCGTCGCCCTGCAACGCCTCCTCAAGCCGTCTATCAGGCCGTCACCAGAATCAGACTCCATCTTCGTGCCGACTCCCCCCGAGGCAGCCATCTCGGGGACTTCACCAAGTGGCCTAGGGACTGCAGCAGTCGCACCCGGCCCGGGGGCTGCAGCAGCCGTCTCGGGGACTTCACCAAGCGGCTCGGGGACTGTAGCAGTCGCACCCGGCCCGGGGAATCCACAACCTGGCCCAGGGGCCGCAGCAGTCGGCCCGGGGACTTCAACAACACAGCAAGACGCCGTTGGCTCCACCCCGCCGCCTCCCCTCCCAACCGCCCTCGTGCAAATAGCAGTTCTGGCAGTCGAAGAAATCGCAGCACCTTCATGGGCGCAGCCCGTCCTCAACTTTCTGGTGAACAAGGAGCTGCCGACTGATGAAATCTCGGCCCGACAAGTGCAACGTCGGGCAGGAGCATACACCATTGTTAACAGAGAACTTGTGAGGCGTAGTGTCACTGGCGTGTACCAGCGCTGCGTGGAGCCGGAGAAAGGCCAAGCAATCCTCAAAGATATCCACCAAGGCGAGTGTGGTCACCACGCGGCTTCAAGATCACTCGTTGCCAAAGCTTTCCGCCATGGTTTCTTCTGGCCAACTGCTCTAGAAGACGCCAAAGATTTGGTCCTGAAATGTAAGGGGTGTCAGAAGTTCCGCTCCAAGCCACATTCGCCGGCTTCTGCACTCAAGACCATCCCCATTGCCTGGCCCTTTGCCGTCTGGGGGCTGGACCTGGTGGGACCATTCAAGACAGCGCGCGGCGGCATGACTCATCTACTTGTCGCCGTGGATAAGTTCACCAAGTGGATAGAGGCCAAAACAATCAAGAAGTTGAATGGTCCGACCGCTGTGACTTTCATCGCAGACATCACCACCTGGTATGGCATACCACACAGCATCATCACCGACAACGGCACAAACTTCGCCAAGGGCGCCTTGGCTCGTTTTTGCGCGATGCAGGGCATCCGACTGGACTTAGCGTCCGTTGCCCATCCGCAGTCAAACGGCCAGGTGGAGCGAGCAAACGGCCTCATTTTGTCCGGCATCAAGCCCTGACTGATCGAGCCTCTGGAGCGTTCAGCCGGCTGTTGGCTCGATGAGCTGCCGGCCGTCCTCTGGAGCATACAACTCCAAACAACTCAACCGGCTTCATGCCCTTCTTCCTCGTCTACGGTGCCGAAGCCATCATCCCGACGGACATAGAATTCGACTCCCCTCGAGTCACCATGTACACTGAGGAGGAGGCAAAAGAAGCACAAGAAGACGGCGTCGATCTGCTGGAAGAGGGCCGGCTGTTGGCACTCAGCCGGTCCGCCATCTACCAGCAGAATCTACGCCGATACTACGATCGGAAGGTCAAGCCAAGATCTTTCCAAGAGGGAGACCTTGTGCTCCGGCTGATCCAGCGAACAGCCGGCCAGCACAAGCTCTCGGCACCTTGGGAAGGCCCCTTCATCATCAGCAAAGTTTTGGGCAACGACTCCTACTACCTGATCGATGCTCAGAAGCCCAGAGCACGCAAGAGAGACGACTCCGGCAAGGAGACAGAGCGGCCGTGGAACGCAAACCTCCTTCGAAGATTTTACAGTTGATACAGTATGTATCACGCTACCCTTTGTATTAAGTACGAAGACTCCGGGTTCCCCGAGAAGAACTCGGGGGCTACCCTCTTTTATCTGCGTGATGAGTATTACGCCTATAAATGTGTCATTTCATTATTCCGCCTGGCATCGGGTTCGACCAGTCGGCCCGGGGGCTTGCCGCCTTGTACTATGTGGCGCTTCCTGCAGCCGGACAAGTAATGCGTTGGCGCCTCAACTTTCTCCTGCCAAAGCCACAGTTCGCAGAGCGACTGTCCGGTGGGCAGGGGTTAAAGGCAGAAAAGGTGTCCGCATGAAAAATGGCTAAGGACCCAAAGCATGCACATAGTTCAGGCCGGCTTCCGCCTCATTGAGCGGCTGCGGAGCAGCCGGGCGGCCGGCTTCTACTTATCTTACTAACGCTCTAGTCGGCTAAGTACTTGCTCTCCCGAAAGTAGCTAAGTACTTGACCCAGCCGCAGTCCGCAGAGCGGCTGTTTGGCTGGCAAGACTGCAGCCAAGGGAGGGCGGCAAAGGAAAAAAGCCAAGGAGCGGAAAGCAAGGAAAGTCAGAGCTCGGCAAGAGCGCAACTTATGTAGAAGAGTATCTGCATGTCAATAGGCCCTTGGCCAGCATTCAACAGAGTTTGAAATACACCCCGTGGGTGGAATTGTGCGAATTTAACAAAGTTTGTCGAGACTGATAAAACCGGAAAAATAAAAGACAAGTCGGCGGCCTAGGGAGCAGCAGAGGGGTCCGACTGGTTGGCTGAGTTGGTAGTGCCGATTGGTGGGGCGGACGGCTGGTCAGTCTCCGCTTGGTCGCCTCCAGCAGCAGTCAGCGCACTCGAGCGCGGCTTGTTGTTTGAGGCACGATCAAGCTGAGACTGGTCGTCCGCCCCGACCTCCGGCATATCTTCTTCGCTCTCCCTGTCCTCCTCGCCTTCCCCCTTGTCGTTGGAGTCGATCATCTCGGCCGAGTCTTCGTCGTCCTCCGGGTTCAGCCCGAACCACTCCGGTGGCGCCTCGGCACCGTCCTCAGCCAGCTCAGGAACAAAGATGTTGGTGTTGGTGTACTCGGCGATCGCCGCTGGCCGTCTGACAAGATCGCGCTCCACCGCCACCAGCTCCTCTTGGGCCTCCTGCCGAAACGTGGTCAGCTGGGCTAGACTTAGCCCAGGGTACCACACCTTGACGAATTCCAAGGCCCGGCGCACGCCAGCCCGGGCTGAAGAACCCTTCCAAGCCTCAAGTCGCCGGCCGCCACCTCCAGCCAGTCGGCAGTCCGACTGGGAGTGCGCGGAGCCGGCATGTCCGGCCAAAGGGCGGAGACCGCTTGGGCCCCGACACGCTGAAGACGGCGCAGTATCCGATGAGCCAGCCGGAGGCAGACCTGGATGCTGAGGAGCTGTTTGCTAAGAGTCCGAGGGGCGTTGGCAGCGATCTGCACGCCTTCCGCTCTCCGTTCTCTACGATAAGCCTCAATAGCCTGGTTGGCGGCGTCGGAGTGGCCAGGAAAGAAGTCTGCTCAGGAAGAAAGCAAAGAAATCAGAAATCAAAAGTCAGAAGCTAGACGCTGGCTCGATCGGCAACCGACAGCTCAAAGAAAGAAAAAGAAGAAAGCTTACCATCAACTATGTCTTCAATCCTGCCAAAATCGGATTTCAGCAGCGCTTCCCTGTCAGTCCAGGCGGAGCGTTCGGTCTTGAACTCGGCGAGGAGACTGGACTCTTTTACCTCCGCCTCCTTCTGGGCCTTCTGGAGAAGCTCCGCCTGCTCCGTCAGTTGCTTGGCCAGTCGGTCACGCTCTTGGGCCAGCTCGTTGCACTCTGCCTCCTTGGCGCGCAACACGGTGTTGGCCTCACCCAGCTGCAGCTGCAAAGTAGCGTTGGCCTCTGCAAGAGCAGAGGAAGGAAAAAAAATATCAACCATCAACAAAAAAGAGGTACGGCTGCCAAGGAGATCCGGCCCGACTGCTCAGCAGTCGGCCCGAATCTCGGGGGCTACAACCCGCGGGTGCGCTGGCGCACCCCCGCAGAGAAAGAAAACGAAGACTTACTCCGGCTTTCCGACAAGTCGGTGGTCCGCCGGTCCAGCTCTCGGACGTTGGAGTTGAAGGTGATCGCGCGAAGGTTATGATAGTCCTATAATGAAGATAGCAGATAAAGTTAGCACTCGGAGCTTGCCAATTAAAGTTCCGAGCCGCCTGCTCAGCAGCCAGCCCGAAACTCGGGGGCTACACCCAGTGGGTGCGCTGGTGTGCCCCCACAGAGAGAATACAAGAATCAAAGATGAAGAAATAAAGGACGTACCCGAATGGCCGCTCGCGAATCCAAGAACGCACTGTTGCACTGTCGAAGAGCGGTGGCCTCAGCTCAGAGTTTGGCCTGGACGTCTAGGATCGCCTGGTTTAAGGCGTCGGTCCAGCCTCCACGCACCCACTCGGCGGGCGCGGGGCTGGTGGGTTCAGCATCTGGGACGGACGAGCTCGCAGCGCCAGCTTCTAGCGGTCGCGGCGCCGAAGCCGCCTTCGCGCCTCGGCGGCGCGATGGTGTGTGGGCCTCAGGAATTGGGCCCGTCACTACCTCATTTCCGGCTGGCGGCACCGGCAGGGCAGCCGGCTGTTTGTCCCGCGCTCCTCCAGACGGCAGCGACGGAGGCACGACTACCTCCGGCATGACGACATCGCCGCCGTCTCTCCCCATGACCGGTTGTTCGACGCCGGCTCCCCAAGTCAGCGCCGTAAACTCTGGTGGTGGCGGCGCGAAGCTCAAGGGAGTGACGAGTAGCGGCGCCTGACAGCGCGCGGCTCCTTCACCCAGCCTCTTCTCCGCGGCATCGGCTTCAGCGTCCGCCAGCCGCTTCAACGCGGCGGCTTTCGCCCTGTCCGCCGCCGCCTTCTCCATGCGGGCGGCTTCCTGCTCCTCGCGCGCCTCCTGCGTGTTTCGTTCCCGCGCCTCCCGGAGGTCGGCTGCTGGGTCGATTCGCCGGGTGGTGGTAGAGGTCTCCACCGACCCGATGACGGAGGCGGCGGCCGACTTCTCAAGGGAGAGCGGAGCCCTAAGTCAAGGAAAATAAAGCAAAGAAGCTCAGACAGAACCAACAAGAAAAGAAAGCATAAGGAAAAGACACTTACGCTGACACCATAGGAGGCACCTTCGGAAGCTTCAGGAACTTGGTCGCCTTTGCGGCGGCCTCCTTCTGCTTAGTCGCCGCGGTCGGGTTCTTGGCCTTCTTCGGCACGCTACCGAACAAGACGACCCCTTGTTTGCGCTTGCGCGTACCGCCTCGAGCAGCCGGCCCGGCAGAAGGGCCCATGTCCGCCTTGTCAGCGCCTCGCGCATCGCGCGGCTCGTCCTCCTTGTCATCGTCGTCGGGCCAAGTCTCAAGGCCGCCTCCTTCTTCGGAGCCGCCTGCTACGTCGCCGCCGCCCGCGGCGTCGTCTTCAAGGGCGGCCGCCCCCAAGTCAGGGTCGTCCACGTCGCTCACTTCGCAGTCCGGCTGATAGCCTTCACCCGGCCCCACCACGGCGGCCGCCGCCGGAGCAGGCGGCGGGTCGGCGCGGGAGTATGGCCGCTTGCCGAACCGCCAGGACCCTTCCGACAGCTTGAGATCGGAGATCTCGTTCACCATACGGGTAACTTCGGCTGTCGGCATGTCCCTCATGCACATCCGGCTTGGGTCACGGTGCCCGCTCATCCGACAGATCAGATGAGGCCGGCCTTGGAGCGGGAGAACCCGGCGCTCGACAAAGGCGACCAGTAGGTCGGACGCCTTGAGGCCTTCTACGCCCGTCAGCACCCAGAGCCGGTTGATGGCGGCGGTGGCGTTGGCCGACAAGGGTCTCGGCTTGTAGCCCCAGTTAGCCCGAGGCTCAGCCGGAGGGCCGGCTTCATAGGGCGGCAAGTTGATGAAGTCGATTGCCAGGTCGACGTTCTCCACGTAAAAATATGATTTCTGCCACAGTTTGACCGACTGTGATAGCTTGATGGCGGGGAAGGCATTCTTCCCCGACGGACGGCGCACCGCGACGAAGGCACCGCACTGGGCCGCCTTCTCCCTGGCGGAGGTGCTAAGTTTGGTGTAGAAGAATGCTCCCCACAACTCGATGGTGGGGAGGATGCCAAGATAGCCCTCGCACCATGTGACGAAGGCGGATAGCAGCGTCACGGTGTTGGGCGTCAGATGATGCGGCTAAAGATGGTAGAAGTCGAGGAAGGAACGGAGGAATCCACTCGCCGGCAGGCCGAAGCCGCGGAGGAAGTGCGAGCGGAAGATGACCCGCTCGGCTCCTTGCGGCGCCGGCGAAATCTCCCTCTCCGGCGGCACGCGCACCTTGACGAAGCCCGCACCGGGCAGCCGTCGTGTGGCACGAAGGAAGGCAAGGTGGTCCTCGATCACGACCGAGCCATCCCAGTCCCCTCCCTTCTCGCGCGCCATGGGGACCGAGCTAGACGGTGAAATGGCGCTACGGCGGAGGCGAGGGCCACGGCGGAGCAAGAGGCTTGGGGCGAAGGGGACCGACGGCGGCAAGTTGCGGCGGTGCCTCGGCGGAGCGCGGAGGTGCGGCGGCAGCAAGGAAAGGAGAAGGACGAAAATGGCGAAGGGAGAGGAGGGCGCGAGTGCTCCGCCGCTCCTCCTCCTCCCCCTACTTATAGCCCCTAGGCTACGAAGCCGAGGGGGCGGGGCGTGGGATCATGGGATTAACTGCACCCACGACCCCACGGCCCCGCGGTTATTGCGCGGGTTACTGTGCATAGTGACCCCACACAGAATCGTGACCGTCTACCTCGGCCGCAGCGGATCCGCCCGCGCGCCGAGGCCCAGTAGTGGTGGGCCTGGCCTGCTGCCACGTCCCATCACGCGCGTGACTGGCGGGCTGGCCCGGCTAGCTGGCGCCGCGTGGCATGCTTGCTACGGGCGGCGTGCCTAGAGGCTCGACCGGCCCGCCACCTAGTTCCCGCCTCAGCGTTTCGAAGTTATCAGACAAGGCCGCCTAGTCGCGACCGACTCCCAGTAGGCGGCACACCAGGAGGCGGACGAAGCATTCAGCAAGAGCATTCGGAGAAGGAAGCTGCTGAGGCCTCTCGACTTATCGGCCATGACGCCTCACCAGCTTCGGGGACTACTGTCGGAGTAATGGGCCACGGGTAGCCTAACCCGGGTCCCTGAGCATTTCAAGACATTGGGCCGGTTGCGCCCCTCAAGCATCAAGGATGAAGCGCCGCCTTCTGGTGGCCGGCTGGCTCATGAGGCTGGATGCCAGAGGACGGCCAAGCACCGGAAGATGGCCCCAAGACGGGCTGACCCGTAGCAGGCGGCCTCCAGAGAGGCCGGCTCCTAGAACAGGCGGCCCACGACGCCCTCAAAGTCTACGCCCCCATTAAGAAGACAAGACAGGATGTGGCTACAGTATAGCCCATTCCCCCATATCTAGGGCACAATGCGGCCATAGTGCTCCGTACAGGCAGAGATCTCCCCACGACGTGGCACTGTGGCCACCCCACCCTTGACGTCATTCCTATCAGGCGAAGCCCTGTTCCCACGACGGCCTGTCGGTACGGCCTGCAGGCGGCAGGCCCTACTAGGCAGCGAGAGACTGGAGGACGGTAGAGCCTGACCAGTCGGACAGGTGGGAGGCTAGCCTCTAGCAAGCGGCCCCTCCTCCCTCCAAGTCCGCGCGCCATTAAACCAGAAAAGACACGATGTGGCTACAGTGATCTCCCACCCGACGGCGGGACTATAGCCACGCCCCCCCCCCCCCCGACCAAGCATGCGTCATCTGCATTACGGCTACAGCAACAAGCAGCTGATGAGACCCGTAAGTGGCGGGAGCGGCCTGTCGGCTCCGAGCCAGACCAGTCGGTGGGGCCCACCAGGCGGCGGGCCCCAGTAGCTGACAGAGAAGCCGACGGCCAGAGACGCTGACCGCCGGACCCTACACCCGGCCAGATGACTATTGTACCCCTGGGGGGTAGGCCTATATAAACCCCCCAGGGCACCCATGCAAAGGGTTCGGGACCTGTGAAACCTAGACTCATTCAGAGTGAGGAGAGAGTCGGCCCTGCTCTCTTCTACCTCCGGCATACAGCTCAAGGAGCACCTTGTACTCACTAGTGCCTTAGTGATCATGCAGAGACCCCGCAGAGCAGGACTAGGGGTGTTATCTCCTAGGAGAGCCCCGAACCTGGGTAAAGTACGTCGGCATTCGTGTCTATGCCTCATCCCGCTTCCAGGCACCGGCGACGTTCTACTAGCTCCCACCATGATAAGCCATCCCTTGGCATATGTCGCATCCTACCCCCGACAAGGGCGGTGGACGACGGCGAGGCCTAGGAAGGGAACGACCCAGAGCCGGAGAAGACTCGGCAGTTGTTTCCCACATGAAGGGGAGTACGAGGGTTTACTGGTTCGTCTACCGTCGCCGGAGAATAACAGGAGGTCTGGGTGAGTACAGGGATAGCCAGGCTAGCGATGGGAGTAGTGTGGGGCGATTAGGCCTGCGCGGCAGCACAGTTGGCCACAGGAGGCAAGAGCAGGCAGTACAGCCGGCGCTGGTTTGGGCGGCTGGAGCAAGAAGACCAGAGGTTGAAGAAGCAGCATGGCCGTTGGATTAACAATCCAACAGTCACTGCTGCTAGAATCGTTTGTGGACTAAGTTGACAAAACCTTTCGTACACGTCAACCTTGTAGACCCACAAGTCAGCCTCCAAATCTGTCCCAAACAGCACACAGCCCAAAATTTCTAGCCAGATTCAAATTAATTTAAAGAATAAACATACCTTAATGTAAAATCCAATGAAATTTTACCCGCACAAAAACAATGAAATTTAAAACATCAAAATCAGAAAGAAAAAAGTAATTTGGAACTAATTGTCTGTTTGCTGTATTTTTCATTTTACAGCCCATTTCTTATTACTTATAGCCCATTTTCTGGGCAAGCCGAATGCATCCCTCCTCGTCTTGAAAGATTTCAGGCCCAGCAGGGCGTAGAAAAGCAAGTAGGCCTTCGTTGGTTATTCTGCAAAAAACAAAATAGTTGGGCTAGCCATTTTCAGAAAGAAAAAACAAAACTGGGCTGGTCATGTGGTAAACATATATGAAATAAAAGTCTAGGCTAGACGGGCCACAGTTGATACCCTGCTCCGTCCCAAAAACAAAACAATAATACTGCGCGAGCTGCTGGGTCCCGGGTGTCAGCCGCTCCTTGTGCAGTTATCTTGCTTATTGACTACGTTGATAGTGGCATGCGACCCAGATGTTAGGAAACCATCAGGAGGAACCATTTTTTTCTTGTAATAAAGGAGGCACTTGCTTGCCTACTGCCATGATCCTGGTGGGTCCCTACTATCATCCTCACCATGTACAGTTATCTCCTTATTCCTCTCGGTTGTTGACCATGTTGACAACACCGGAGGGCGGCGCCACGGCGAGCAAACCAAGGCAGAGGACGATGGTGAGGCCTCAGACGGGAATGAATAGGAGCCAGGAAAGATGTGCATAGTTTTAGGGTGCGATGTGGACGCGATGCGTGCGCGGCAGCACAGTCAGCCGTGGGAGACGGGAACAGGCGGTCCCGCCGGTGCTGGTTTGGCTTTGGCGGCTGGAGGAAGAAGAGACTGAAGAAACACGATAGACGTTGAATGTCAATCCAACGGTCAAGGTTGGCACAATCGTTTGTTGACTAAGCCGACACCACGTAGCATACTTTTTTATAGGAAGAAAAGAAAAACTGGGCTCGTTCGCCAGATAACATTCCCAAAACTGCCACCGTTTGATCTTGCGTCGCAACTAAAACTGCCAGGAAAATGCGTTCGTTTGCCGTCCTCCTCACAGGGAACGTTCACCACATAAATTCCTGAAAATCAAAGACTTGAGAAGGCGTACAGAACAAGCTAGTGTACCAGTAAAGAGATGTTGCAGAGTTTTAGAAAAAAGAGAGACGTGCTCCTGTAGCTGGTTCGAATCCAAACCTAGACTAGGACTATATATAGTGCTATGCTACTCTACAAGTAATGAAACTAACATATCCAATGTCCACTTCTCCTCTTCTCTAGTTACTCTGCCTAGCATCAGAAGCTCCGGCCGCAGCAACCATGTCCGCTGGCGGCTCGTCCACCTGCTTTTCAGCAGGCAACAACCAGATATGCGCCAAGTCGCCACCCGTACCATCCCCTGTGGGTCTCATCACACCCCCATCGGCACACTCACCGCAGCCGCTTGCTCATCGCAACCCGCTGTTGTTTGTCTGGTGCCACTGCTGCAAATCACGCAGAGTCATCCATCGTGTCTCAACTACAATCCTCAACCCTGGCCGAGTCTTCTACAAATGCCCGAATCATGGGGTAATAATATGTTTAAGTGTTTTTCGCCTGCTTTCAGTTGCTGATTTTTTAAATAGTTTCATTGATGATCTTCCAATTTGATTCGTGCAGAAAAGGGAAGATTCGTGTGATTTGTATTTCTGGGAAGTTGCTGATGTGGGGGAATGGAACTATGCTAATTATTTGGTTAGCCGAGGAATCCCAATAACAGCAAGTTGGGGTGTTGGACAAGTAACTGAAGGAACGACAGAAGAGGAAGATGCAGAGCAGAATGTTAAAGATGTAGTTCATCTGATCATGGCTAAGCAACTACTGCTGAACGGCCTTGACAGCAATGAGGAGATGAAAGAGCTTGTGAAGATAATGGGCATGATCGTTGTGCTCTGTAGGATGATTGTCTCTTTATTTGCAGTGTATGTAGCACTCGTGATGTATTCAGTGGCTATGACATGAGCACTTTGCTGAAACTAGTAATGAATGAAACATGTTTAGCAGGTTGGGCGTAGTGTTGTGAACATTTAATGATTTCTATTAACGGAAATCGAGGGGTATCCCCTTTTGCTCATAAATAAATAAATAAATAGCAGAGGCCCTTTTGCTAATAAATAAATAAATTAGCGGAGGCCCTGTCGGGTCAGCTTTGTTCCCATTCGAAGACATCGAGCAAAATGCAGTCCAACAGCAAACTTTGTCATCAAATACAAGTTTCATAGCCAAATATGAGTACAACTAAAAAACAATGTCATCATGTTTTAGTCGTCATACAATCACCAAACACAAACCAACATACATAATAAGTGATGTTCTCATAGAAAAATACTAAACAACAACTTCATCAGGTTTCAGTTGTCATAGCAAACACAATTTCACATAGTAGATAAAAAGTCGTCTTCTCACAGGCAAATACGACAAAAGCAATCTAATCATCATCCACAGCAGCAGCGTCAACATCTTCACCATGTGTATCAGTCTGAATTGTAATTCTCCCCAGTGTCATCTTATTCTTCATCCTCAATGTCCTCAAACCTTGGCGTCTTATTGATCAACTCTCGTATGTCCACAGCCCGACAGGCAATCTTTTCGCCAGCGTCATTGACGTGATGGTTCTCAAAGATATTAGGAACATTTGTGGAATCTTCTACATCAGGAGCAGTGTAAGCATCATCTTGTTGTGCAACTTCATTAAATGAATTCCTCTGCTCAAACCTTTGCAATACTCTCCAGTCATCGCTACATGCATATGCGTCTTCCAAGAAAAATATCTGTGTTGCTTGATTTGCCAAAATAAAAGGCTCATCGGTCTGGTATGCCGCCTTGACATTGATGGATTTGAAATAATCATCAGCTCTTGGTTTTGCGATCCTGGAAAACAGGTTATACCAACGACAGCACAACAGAACCACACACTGATGAACCTTGAAACTAGAGATATACTGCAACTGAACAATGTCTATTATGTTAGCATACATTTTAGTTGTCTCTTTGCCGTACGTATCCGTGCTCATGATGGCACTGTTTTGTGTCTTCCTGCCTTCGTCGCGTGTAAGGGTGTTGTAGCGCACATCTCCAACAACGCAAGATTCATAATGTCTTACCCGAGTATCAGGACCCATTGCTAGTGCATAAAGGCCATCATCAACTGCCTGCCCATCCTCCTGCATCTTCTTAACCTATGGTTTGAAAATAGACAAGCTGATCATCTTATGTACTCAATATATTAAAAAAACTGACAGTGCAATTCAAAAGCTTACATGGCTCTTGAACCATTTCGCAAATCCTGCCATAACCAGTTTGTCAATGTTTCTTGGATTTTGCGGCAGTAACTCCTTTTTGTAGATGTTGCACAACATAGTGATCATGTCAAACATCTAAATATATAAGAATATGCTGCAAGTTTAGTAGATTACGATGTATAAGCTGCAGTACTTAGCACTTACTCGATATAAGATAGAATCTCAGGACAGTTATTCAACACATACCAAACCATTTTGTCCAAATCTTTAGGTTTATCGTCTTGTCGACTCTTCCCTGTAACTCGAACAGAACAATCAAAAACATTGAGCTCGGGATTGTCTTCACCCACCTCTTTGCTAAGCTGATCAGTTGTTTCAATGTATTTTGAGCAGAATGTCAATGCTTATGTAGCAATGTAGGCCTCTGCAATGGAACCCTCAGGTCTAGCTCTATTCCAAACATAGCCCTTGAAAGTGCCTAGCCACCTTTCAATAGGGTACATCCAGCCATACTGTAATGGACCTCTAAGTAGTGCCTCATCAGGTAGATGAACACCCAAATGCACCATCACATCAAAAAAGGTTGGAGGATATATCTTCTCAAGGTCGCATAGGATAGTTGGTATCTTGTCTCTAAGACGCTCCAAAGCATCTATCCTGATATTTATACTGCAGAGTTCCCTGAAGAATTGTCCCAACTCTGCAACTGCTCTGTATAAGTCAGGGCGGCCCAATCCTCTAAGGATAACAGGTAAACCCCTTTGAAGTAGGACGTGGCAGTCATGAGTTTTCAACCCTTGTACCTTGTTTCCATCTGCACTGACTCTCCTTTCAGGGTTGGAAGCAAATCCATGTGGGAATCTCACACGTGACAGGACCTTGCAGAATTCTTTTCTTTTTACCTTGTCCAAGATGTACACAGCTGGTGCCATATCCCGTGGTGCACCTTCATCTTCCACCTGCAAATCCTTTTTGATACCCAGGTGTGTCAAATCAATCCTAGATTTTAAGGTATCTTTCATCTTGCCTTCAATATTAAGAAGTGTGACGATAATGCTGTCACATATATTTTTCTCGATGTGCATCACATCAAGATTATGACGCAGATCCAAATCTTTCCAATACTCCAAGTCCCACAAAGTGGACCTGCGGGTAAACAATAATCTCTCTTCTGCCCTGCCATGCTTCCTTTTCCTGCTACCATTATCAGGATGGTTTCCTGGTGTAATATGCCTGACCTTCTCTAATTCCACTTGCAAATCATCACCGATGAGCCTCTTTAGCGGATCACAGTTTTCATGCTTTGCATTGAACACATGTCTTCGGTATTTTGTAGGACACGGCTTGTCCTTGGCAAGGAAACGGCAGTGTCCAATGTAACAGATCTTGCTAAGTATTGAGTATGACAGCGGATTCTTGTCAGAGCGAACACATGCATTGTAACTATGTGTCATTCGCCCTGACATAGTGCCCAAAGCCGGATAATCATGGATGCACCAAATTATAACAGCACGCAGAAAGAAATCAGCTGGTGGGCTGCTATATAGGTCTTGAGTGAGAACACCCTTCCATAGCTGTTGAAGTTCCTCCACAAGAGGCTCCATGAATAAATCAAAATCCTTTCCAGGACTTTTTGGACCTGGGATGAGCAAGGCCATCATGTAGTTTGATTCTTTGGTGCAGACATTTGATGGCCTGTTGTAAGGGATAACAAGCACTAGCCACATGCTATATGTGGCACTCTGGTGGCCAAATGGGTTAAATCCATCTGTAGCTAAGCCAAGTCTAATGTTTCTCGGGTCAGCAGCAAACTTTTTGTATTTCTGATTGATGCTTTTCCAGTCACTACCATGAGATGGATGGCTCATTACATTCTGATCTCTGTACTCCTGGTTCCTAGAATGCCACAGTAAATCCTCTCTTGTTTCAGCATCATGAAACAACCTCTGCAATCTTGGTATAATTGGAAAATGTCTCAAAACATTATGAGGAATCCTCTTCACAGCATCGCCATCTTTCCATCTTGATGATTTGCATTTTGGGCATTCACTTAAGTTGGTATAATCCTTTCGGAATAGAACATAATTATTCTTACAAACATGGATCATACCATATCCAATTCTAACTACACAAAGGAAATTCTTCATTTTACTGTAGGTGTGTGGCAGCTCAGACGCATCTGGGAAAGATTTGCGGAAAGCAGCCAACATCGCATCAAATGATTTGTTGGTCATCCGCTCAGATGTTTTCAACTGAAGAAAGGTGACAATAGCTGAGAATACTGACAGCTTATTTCCTAGGGTGACTGCCACGTTGCATTCTTCCAACATGCAGGCCCACCGTTTTTCTTCTGCAGGTGAAAGTTCACGAAATGCGCGAGCATTTTGTAGCATTGTTTCAATGTTGGTCAAACTCGCTGGCTCCGCTGCCACCAGCTCCTCCTCCTCCTCCTCCTCTTCCACCAGAGCATCAGGCAGATCAAGATGGTGATCTGCTGCTTCCACATAGTTAGTAACATTGACGTTTACAGCTTCACCATGATGAACCCACCTAGTATATGTGATCGACATCCCATACAAGTGTAGATGATTTTGCACAGTTGACTGGGGTCTTGCAACTGAATTCATACAACTGCTACACGGGCAGAGCACATCTGATTTCGGACCACCGTACTCAGCTCTAATAAAGTTCATGAAGTTTTCAACCCCCTCGACATATGCAGCGGAGAATCTTCGAGCAAAAGTTATCCAAGTCCTGTCCATCTATTAGACATACAAATTAGTTCTTCTACTAGATATTACAGGAAAAACATATATGCTTTTTTATAAAGTCTAGAAAAAAAATACCTAGGTCGATGTCTAAAGCTATGGCAAGATATTTGGATAAGCAGATCTAAGTAACAAAATATATGTAAAGCTAATTCAGTAAACAGATTTGAGTGCTAAATTATGGTAGGCTATTTTAGCAGTCAATGAGGCCGATCACACAGCCATCGAAGGCTATCTGAGCAACAAAGATCGAGTATAAAAAGGTGTCGAGCTATTTCACCTAACAGATTGGCTACTAGACCATGGCAATCTACTTCACAATAAATATATGGCAAGATATTTTAGCAACTAATCGGGCATGGCATGCCATCTCAGCAAAGCAGATTGAGTGCAGAACAGGGCAAGGAAGCTTCTTAAGCAGAGAATATTGACTGTAAACTATTTCGGCAAATAGTGAGATTAACAGCGTCTATCAGCTAACATTCAGCGCTACTCCGACATGCACGGGGCCTCAGTCTAGAATGCACGTACCGTGGGAGAAGCTGACCGCCGTGCGTCTCCACAAGAATGTTGCCAGTGGTGGCGGCGCAGCTGGAGGACAGCAGTCTACGAGAGTGTACTGTGGGAGCGAGAGGATCGCCGTGCGTCCCCTCAACGAACCGCGGCGCCGACGTATCGGCATGGCAGGGAGGGCAGTTTTGGCAGAGCAAATGGAGTGGAGGGGGCCGGGGGGGAAGGGGTTTGGGGAATATTATTGGCTAGTTGGCCGAAGGGCAGTTGAATTTGGGATTTGGAGGGAATTTTCGCGCGGTGGGCGGGGGAGTTTGGCGCATGGTCGGTTTCTCCAAATGCGGTCCCACGTGTCAGTGAAGAGGCAAGCCGAAGCGCGTTCCGTTTGCGTGAGCCGTCTGCAGGACCGACCGTGTGAGGGGTGCAATGCGACCTCGACAGGCATGTTGTGAGTGTACCGCCTTTTTCCTTTTAAACTTGGTGCTTCACGCGATCCATCGATACTACTACTAGTAATCCGGTAATCCCAACTAAAACGGCGCGGCCGGGTCTTTTCCCGCGCGATATGCTGGGAGGTTGGCTTAGTTGGTTTTTTTAGGACTTTATTTTTTATTAGGACAAGGCTTAGTTGGTTTGACAGAGAGAGCGAGAGAAAGAAGTGAGATGCGTGAATGTGTAGTGGACGTACTATTGGAGTGCCTAAGATAAATTGTGTATGTATACCTATGTGTTTATTTACTTCGCATGTTAGCTTTGTCTTAGGTCAAACCTTCTAAACTTAGACCAAGTTTATACACACAAAAATGAATCATCATTCAATATATTTTCATACAATATATCTTACTATTATCGTGAAAGTTCATATACACCGGACAAGATTCATGCAAACACGGCAGATTTTCATTACATTTCAAACTTTTATAGGACAGAAAAAGAAAAGAAACCAGACCCTAAACCTATTCTACAGCGGCGACCGACGTCCACTTTCCTTTGTACTTCCGCATCAGCGATGACGTCCTCCATCTGCCATCTCCATGAACGGCGGCGGGGTTCAAGACCCGTGAAGTGAAGGTGCGGTCTCCGGCGAGGAAGAGTAGAACACGGGAGACGGACCGGCTAGTTGGCACACCATGCCCTGCCGCCTCCCATGCCCTACTCATCCTCGGAGGAGTCCCTGGCCTCGGCGGTGCTGATGGACGTGAGGTCGATGATGATGGACGTGGACGGTCCGTCGCTTCACCTGCCACATGCGCCACCGAACGTTGGACGGCGGCAAGTAGGACGCGTGGCTGGCGGTGCTCCTATCATCGGCCGCCAGCGTGGCCATCGCTTGTGCGGTCGCGTCCGTGTTCGGCTACGCCGGTATTGCATTGCGAGCGGCGAGTTCAGCGAGGGTGGCGACCTCGAGCTTCATCCCTGAAGACAAGCTCTCCTGCAGAGTGTTCCCGCTCGCGGTCATGGTGGATGTGGTGCCAGGTAGGAGGATGCGCTATGGTGTGGAGTTTAGCTAGGCGTTGCTGCTTTAAGTAGTGCATTCCGGTGAGGCCAAGCATTCGGGTGCGTCAATAAGTCGTCGGAGTTGGTTCCTCGGGCAGCGAGCCTGCTTAATGTGGGCATACGGACGGACGGCATGAATGCGGGCAGCTGGCACCAGCTAGGAACGCATGCGCGTGATGGCACGAGGGACGAGGGTTTTTTGTGTGCCAGGGTAGTCAGCTGCGGGCGTGGCAACGTTGGACATGCCCTTTTCTCACATGCGATCCCACATGTCATTGAAAGATGACCCGGCATGGTCTTAGGTCCTGGGGATGCAGTTGGCCGTGCTAGAACACTCTGCGGACGCGGCGCAGCGCGCGCGCACTTCGGCGCCCCGTGCATCCTCGAAGAGCCGGGTGTTGATCTGCTGGTCCTGCCACAGCGGCAGCACCACCCTCGGCACCCTGAAGCCGAGCGTGTCGCTCACCGCGGTCGCCGTGCCCAGAGGCGGTGCGGGAGCTGCCCCACGTTGCTGGGCCCCACGACCCACATGAACGGTTTCCGGTGGCGAGGAGGTCATGGGCCAGCTCCTCCATTGGACTAGTCTGCGCCACATCATCCCAACAGGTGTGCCCCACATGTCGGTTTCCCTATTTTCCCGGCCAAATTTGAGCGTCAGTATGGCCTCATTAACACTCAGCCGACCTCTCTCTCTTCTAATCTAGTAGTATCTGTAAATGACGTGGGCGGGGGAGGGGGACGGGCATCGGTTTGCTCTCAACTGCGGTCCCACAAGCGAGCGAAAATGCAAGACGAAGCGTGTTCCATTTGGTGAGCAACGTGTAGGGTCCACCGTGCCGGGGTACAACGCAAACGCGACAAGAGTGATGTACACCGTCCGTTCGTTATGAACTTGCATACTTCGAGTACTCCTTTTTTAACAGAGTACAGACGCAAGCGCTCATACATGCGCGCATACACTCACCACTATGAATGCACACACGCACACCCTACCCCTATGAGCACCTTCGAGAGACTAAGCCTTCATATCTATAATACTATATCTCTACTCTTATCTCTACTCTCGGTGATGATGGTGTGCTTGCAATCTTGCAATATAGACCGTCCGATCTATATCTGACGGATAGAAAGCAAACTATGGCAAATTTGCAAAAGGATACCCGCACCTCTCTCGTTCATCCTTATCTCCCACAACTTCATTGTTGAGTAATTAAAAAAGGAAGCCTCTGGAACAATCTAGCATGGTGGCCGCTGCCGGCGTCGTCCATCCCCATGCCTCCGCTAAGTCCGACCACCAATCACCACCGCGCCCCACTCCTCCTCACCTTATCTCTCATCTTTCTCAAGATATCAGTTTTTGATGAAATTCTCGAGATACCATTTTTTTCGATGAAATTCTCGAGATATCATTAGTTTTTACACATGGGATTACTCCTTCATGGGTCAATCACAACAGGTGTTTTGTAAACAAATGCATCCTGATGTTCCGTGCAATGCATGGGCATCTTGCTAGTCATCTTGAGATTTACAGGAACGGTGGGGAGGTCCGGATGTCTGCCACGTGAAACTCCGAAACTTTGGTCCCATCCCACCCCACAACTCTCCAGGCTCCAGCAGTCCGGCATTGCAAACTCCGCACAGTCAAAACCGATTGACCGGTCGTCATCGGAACCACTATTCACACCAGAACCTTCGCTGCTCGGCCTACGCCAGCTACTTGCCGGCCGGTCACCACTACCCCAAAACCACACCTCCTCTCCAGCCCATTCCCCCACCTTTCGATCCCCTAGCCCGCATCAGCCGTCCCCTAGTTCACCGGAAAGCCATGGTGCGCCGCAAGATCACGTACTACAACATGCTGACACCGGAGCGCCACGCAGAAATCGCGGCGGCGGTCGGCGCCACAGGCCTCCGTTCCCAAGCTCGCTTTGCGTTGGGCCAATCCCTGAGTTCTCTAGAGCCAAGCTCTGAGGAGGAGGAAGCCGATCCAATGTTCATGGCGGAGGTCGTGGCGCAGAAGGCCCCCGATGCGTATGAGAAGATGGACATCGACTTCGTGCCCGTGTCCGGGTCCCCCATGGTGCAGGCGGACCAGCGGTTCAACCTGGCGATCCTAAAGGAGGACCGGGAGGCGGAGGCTCAACTCGACGCGGAGCGCGCGGATGCCGCTGCCATCGAGGCCCGCCTGCAAGCGAAACCGGATGTCGTGGATGTGAACCGGGTGGCGGAGGCTCAACTGGACACGGAGCGCACGGATGCCGCTGCCATCGAGGCCCTCCTGTAGGCAGAACCAGACGTCCTGGACTTGAACCGGATGGCGGAGGCTCAACTCGACGCGGAGCGCGTGGATGCCGTTGCCATCGAGGCCCTCCTGCAGGCAGAACTGGACGTCCTGGACTTGAACCGGGCGGCGGAGGCTCAACTTGACGCGGAGCGCGCGGATGCCGCTGCCATCGAGGCCCTCCTGCAGGCGGAACCGAACGTCGTGGACGTGAACCGGGCGGTGCTCGTGTCCGTGCAGAGCGCCCGCACGCTCCGCGTGAACGAGTAGCTGGAGGCCGAGGACAACCACGGTGCGGAGACACACGTAGGCAGCTACGGCTGGTTCGCGTCGGCAGCCAAAGACGACGAGGCCATCTCGTTCCGCGAGCAGTGATAGTTTTTCTTTATGTTGTTATTTTTAGGGTTCTTTTGCTGTGTAAAAACATATATTTATGCAAGTCGCCTGACTTTCATCATTTGGGTCAGTCGACCATTCAGGCGGTTGGATGAATATCCTACGTCTCCTAACCCTTTTTCTTCATCACCTCTTCTTCTTCCCCAACAGACCACCGCACGGGCCGCACAGATCTTCCCCAACATGCGGTTGGATAAACATACTGTATGAACAAAAATTATGTGTCAGCAGTAGGATGGCTGAGTTTGGTTTGATCACATGCGGTAGCACGTTTCAGTGAGGGTGTTTCCCTTGGTTGGGTTTACGGCGTGCAGGAGCGACTGTGTGAGGGTGCGGTACGACTGCAACAGCCGTGCGCAAGTGTTCCTCCTTTTCATTTTGAAAAACTTTAGGCAAGCTTGGCAAAAATGTGTGGCAAAGTATGGCAATGCAAGGCCTAGACCCAAACAGGATACAAGTACGTACGTACTACTTGTGTTAAAAAAGAAAGGCAGGGTTTTCCTTCGCGGGATTGATCGATACAAATCCTCATTTGACGTGTCAATTAATGCGTATTTTTTTCCAACGCCCAAAGAGCTAACCATCTCACTCCTCATTGCTTGATTAATGCAGCGACATGCAAACCAACCTTCTCACTTCTGCATGCATGCAAGGGTATATTAATGTCCTTGGTTGCTAGTACGAGGCAAACCCCATCAATTTTTCCCCGATTAGTGTTAGTGGCCTTCTGCAAATTGTAATTTTGATACTGGCCTTGTATACAAAAAAATGGAGATAGTAACTATTTGACTTCCTTCCCCATTGTGGTGACGTCGACGATATCTCGAACGTTGTGGCTTTGGCGAAGTGCGTTCGACGGAGCACACATTAAGGAAGACCACGGTAAGTCGTTTGCAAGTGCCACCTGCAAGCCGAGATAGCCGCCTTTTTTGCATCCAGAAAGTCCGTTGAAGCAAAGGAGGCGTAAATGTACTAGTACTACACAATAGCGTCGTTCGTCCAGCTTAGTGCGGTAAGGTGGTTTCTCGAAGAAGACGATGGAGAAGTGGAGTCAGTGAAGAGTGAAATGATGGTTGCTTCGCCCGTGCTTTGTGATTTGACACCTCACTGCTTCGTGATTTGTGATAGAAGGGACAGGGGAGTAGACTCTGTGCTCTATACTGTACATGCGTCCAAGCACGGGAGAAAGAGGAGAGAGGTTGCATTTTTCTATTCCTTCAATCAATCAATTAGGGAACTTCGGTTCCATCTTTTTGGCTTTGGCAGCACCCTCCATAATTGTTCCCATCGATGCCAAAAGCTATTTTCACATTTGGCTACACATTGTGGATGCCCTTAACCGTACCACTTGGTTTTGCTCCTGTGTGCTATACATACAAATCTCGATTATATTGATCTAAAAAATTATAGTATCAAGATTACTAAAAAGGAGGTGATTTTGCCGCGTGGAAGGTGGGGGAGGTTTCTTATTTTTAGAGGACGTTGGCCTGGCGATTTGCTAACATGCGGTCCCACGTGTCAGTGCTTTACCAAGCCGATCTTCGTCCCACATGAGGCAGAACAACGGCAGAAGCAACACGTGGTTAACTTGAAGAAGATGAGGGAGAAGCAGATTCAGCAACGAGTGAAATAATGGTTGCTTCGTCCCTCCAACTTATTTTTTTAGCATTACTTCGTCCCTCCAACTTAACTGCGGGAAAGGTGCAGCTTGGTGATTTGATGCCTCATTGCTCATTACTATGCCGGCGCCATGACTGGGGTGCTTCACCCCTGCTGCTCTGCATTGTTATTTCGGTGTGGCACGTGGACCCGGTTGCTTGATGTCCCACATGTCGGCAAAAGGGACTAGAACATTTATGAAAGCGAGTGCTCCACTCTTACGACGGAGGAGTACATGACACGGTGGCCCAGTGAACTGTTACTTGTACTGTAGTACTACTATAGTTTTGCTGTTTCGCACGATCCATCGATACAAACCCGATTAAACAGGCAAGGGCGGGATTTTTTCCCGCGCAGTAGATGATACTAGCCATACATTTCAAAGGCAATTTTAATGTATGCAAACTGAATAATTAAGTAACAATATGAGATCTAGTAAAACTAAAAACACATATGATTTATTGTGTTACAGTGTAGTAGTTGTGTTGTATTGCATAGTTATTAGATGTAACATGCGAGAACTTGTAGAGATGTACTTTTGGAGGGCCTACAGAGAGAAATTGGGCATAAAGTGGATTCAAATATTTGTATTCATCTTCATAGCATTTGTAACTCATATCTACAGTTTGTACAGTAAACGTGAATGCTTGTTCGCTCTTAAGAAACCAGTACAGCAATAATGGGGTGGCGTGCGCCAATTTAGGCACTGGCATGTTGGCCTACTCGGCTCCACAGAGAGAGCGAGAGAAGAGATAAATACACTGGCGGTCAGCGTATTTCAAGCGAAAAGCGTAATACGGTCACCGGACTTCAGAATACGCTCATTACGGTCACTATATACGTTTTGCGGTGATTATACGGTCACTTGCTCACCGTTCAGCATCGGATTGCACTTTGTTGACCGGCCAAATAGTCTGTGGCACTATGTTGACTGGTTAAATTGACCACATTCCTTGTGGGTCCCACATGTTAGTTCGCATAGGAAAAAGGTAAGATAAACACTAATTTATGTAGGCGCGACAAGACTCCAACCCGTGCGTAGGAACCAACTAGTTGTCTATGTGTCTGTCAGGTCCTGATGTGTGCGCATGCACGTGTAGGTTGAGCACTTCAGCGTGAGCGTGTGTGTTGGTCATGTGGTGTGTGCATGCATGCGTGCGTGTGTGCGTGTGAGTGTCGCGTGTGTGCGTGGCTGCGTGTGTACGTGTGAGTGTTGCGTGCGTGCGTGGCTGCGTGCGTGCGTGTGAGTGTTGCGTGCATGCAGTTCGTGTGCATGCGTGCGTGTGTGTATAATCACCACACCAGCTCCTGTGTGTTAAAATAGACGGCTCAGCATACCAATACAAGGCCACCTTGTCCGCTGTGCCCGCTGTCATGACTTCGAACCACCGTCCAATATTTTTTTATCGTTTGTTTTTATTCTTATACACGCCGACAGGTGGGCCCAATGGTAGTGAGATAATGTGATACAACACTAGAGGTGCCACGTGGAGCGTTTAACTGGTCAACTAGTCGTGTCTTGAGCAAATACAGAGCTGTACGGTGAGCCCGTGACTGTATAATAACCACAAAACATAAATGGTGACCGTAATGAGTGGATTCTGAAGTCCAATGTACGTATCATGCTTTCGCTTCAAATACAATGATCGTCACTGTATATATCGCAAGAGAAATATGAAACATGCGTGAATCTGCTGGGGGCGTACTTTTAGAGGACCTCGAGATAGTTTGTGTGCGTACGTGAAAGGGGCGTAGAGGGGGTGTATGCGATGGAGAGAGAGATGCTCTTTGTTTCTCTTTATTATGACTGACTTTATATATAGTATAAAAATATAAAAATTCACAGTACGGAATAAATATCATTGGGTGCACCATGCAATGCAAATTAACGTTCATACTCCTCCATATAACTTTGTAATGTTGTATATATGTAGAAATTCTAAAATAATTTTTTGGCCACACTTTGTGTGGTTTTATTTAAAAGGAATGTTGTATGCGAATAAACGTGAAGAGAGGGCTTTTTAGATCAATGGGGTACGTGATGTAACATGTGTGAATGTGTAGTTGACGTATTTGGCAGGGCCTAGAGAGGGTATGTGTATGTATTACGTATTCGAGAGAGGCATGGATAGAGGGGCCGGCGGGGGGGGGGGCGACGTGGGAGAGATAGCACGAGAAATGAGAGAGTTCTAGAGAGAGAGACTAATAGGATGTCACGGCGAGAGATGCCCTTGAGTGTGTATATGCAACGGGGGAGGGGATAGAGGCATGAGGAGAAAATATTTTGTGTGGTGTCTGTGTTGGTATGTGTGGGTGTGAGAAGATAACGAGACCTAGGGGCAAAGGGTGTGTCACCGCGTGAGGTCCGGTGGGCCGAGGTGAGGCCCTTGGTTCGGTTCTGTCCTGCGCCACATTGGTCGGCCCGTGACGCATTCAGGGAGACCCATGGAGGACTAGTCATACAAGACAAAGATACCAGAGTTGTGAAGGACTCTGTGTCCACTGACAAAGCCGGCTAGGATTTATAACCCTAGGTCCTCGGACTAAGGCAACCCCTTATCTCTGATATTACCATTCATCCAACCTAACTTTAAGGGGCATCCTATAGAATGCTCTGCTAGAATCATACTCGTCAATTAGGAAGAGAGGTGGAGACAATGTGTGCGAGACAGGCCTAAAGATAATGTGCGTGCGGGAGACACGTAGGCAGGTCTATGTATAAAGAAAGGGTCGATGGGGATTGTGCGTGCGTATGCGTGTGAGAGGAAGAGTGCTTGTGATAAAGGTTAGTGAAAACAGTCGTAAATGGTTGCGAGAGGGAGGGAGGGTGATATCGAGAGCATGTCTGCGAGAAAGACACCTCGGGAGAGAGTGTGTGAGCATGTGTGAGAGACTACCGATGGATATACACCGTGTGCATGTATGTGTGAGAGAGAAAGTCAGCGCGTGTGTGAGGAGGGGCCTATGGAGAGTGAAACTACACGTAAAAGACTGATGTACACATTGATTAAAAATATAAATTGTATCCAAATATTAGGATGGGATCATGATATTTGCAATTCGCGTAAGGAACGGTCATTGATCCATCAAACATCTATATTCTATCGAATTTGAGCATGTCTATGTTATTATTCGACATAATTGATCCATAGAGTCAGTATTTTGAACTCCAGACAATGCATCGCTTTAGCAATTCGAATATAAATGTGAGTATAGTTCATGTTGTGTGTGTAAAGCACATTATACATAAAAAATTACACAATGAACATTATAAATAGCTAGCTATGAACTAGCATACATTTGAATTCAACTTAAGGTGGTTTAAAAATTTTGAATTCAACATGAAGTCCATTCAATTATTTGAATTCGAGATCATGGCATTTGTAAATCATACCTAAATTATGGGGGCACCAATCTTTGCTCTGCTTTTGTACATAATAGCATATATAGTCGTGTACAAAATATATTCAAATTTACCTCCTCCATTCCAAAATAATCGTAGTTATAGGATTTTCAACTGTCAAGATTTCAGAAAGAAGCGCATAATTTAATGAGGTTTTCAAACATACAAGGTCAAATTTAACGTTGTCTATTTAGGTCAATCCTCAAAGTTCAAGAGTACTATAAATGTGAATGCTTCTGTTTCAAAATTTCGAATGAAGCGCCAAAAGAGCCTCTACTCGCCCGAAACCGCGTGAGACCAATGTTTGGTAGAAGGAAATTACTTTTTTAACTCTGACCGGTGAAGCCTACTGGCCCGATGTCTATAGGTCTAAACCGGGGTAGATTTGTAACTTCATCTAGACGCCACGCAACCGCCTCCGAAAAACATTCATACACCATGGCGGCCTAAGCACACATTCGCTCGGCCGAAATTGCTCCCGACCACTATTTGGGACACCTGGGATTACCGTCCTACCCCCGACCTGCAGTAGGTCCAAAATTTAAGAGGGGGGCAAAGTTTATAATTTCCCCAAATTTCAAACAAGCGCGTCCCATCTGTTCAAAAAAACAAAAACAAGCGCGTCCCAGATCGAAACATGGTTCCCCCTTAGCTCCCCCCGGTCCGATTCCCCATTCGTACTCCATGGGCGCCAAAACTACCTCTCCACTAGCCGCGAAACCCCGGCGTCCTCCGTCCGCCACCCCATCCCACACATCAACCGCCGCCCTCCTCCATCACGCCGGAGCCGATACCCCGATGTCGTCGTCCACCGCAACCGCAACTGCAACGCCCTCCACGGCTAGTAGTTGAAGCCGAGGCCGAGATGCCTCCAGGATGCCGACGTGCGCAGTACCCGAGCCAGTTCAACCACGCCGTCCTGCGCCTCACCGCTACCACTCCAACGTCGCCACCGTCCATCGCACCGGAGCTGTTCCCGCTACGCCGTCCTTCGTCGCCTCGGATCTACTTCCCCTCCACCGACAGACGGCCAGCGCAACACAGTCAACAATTTCACCATGGGTTCGTCCAAGGCTCCACCCTCCTCCAAAACATCGGTTCCCCCGGTAAAAAGAAGAACATCGCCGCGATATCAGGAGGACACATCACTGGCAACCAGAACTGGTACTCCTCTTCCCTTATTCGTGCAAATCTTATGTGTCTGCTTGCACGGTATTCATCCAACAGAAGACACTAGTTGACCGCTTCTTCCTACAGCTTCTTCCTAATACTAGATGTTCCTAGTAACTCGCGATGCACAAGGTTTCTCCTCATATACTATTTCACCTTAGCTAGAGGTCCGTCGCCCCCCTGGATTTCAATTCCTGGTCAGTTGATTCCCAATTAAAGGAAGCATTCCCCGGCGTAACAGGTGCTAGTCCGCCTATTACGCTGAGAAGCAGCGCCTCGGTGTTTATCTTAGGGGTGTGTGGGGCCTAGGAGCTACTAGCGCCCGATCTGGAGGTCGGCCGGGCTTAAAGGGATGGCCGGGGGGCGCTTCCAAGCACGGCGGTGGTGTGAGGTCGAGGGGAGGGCGGGGCGGCGGAGGCAGGGGTCTGGGCCGGTGGTCGCTGGCGGTTCAAGAAAGATCGTCAACAGTGACTGGCGGGAGGTAGACGAAGGCCATCTGTCCATTCCTTTTAGATCGGACGGTTCATAAAAAAAATTGATTGGCCTATTTATTTTCAGTCGACTGTTATTTTGATAGGACCACATGTGGTGGTGCGCTGGAGGAGTACCTGCATTTCCCAGCCATCCCTGTGCTCATATATTACAAAATCATACGGAGTAGAATCTAATTTTGTTTGCCATGCAATGTTGTAGAGCTATCATATGTCTCATGTCATTTATTTTTCAGCCACCTGCTATCTGCTACTTTTACAGTGCACTAGTTCTGCACACACTTCACCCATACTCTCACTATTGTTTTTTATGCATGGGTATTTCAGCCTCTGCCAAACTATTGACAGAAGCACGAAATAAAAGAGAGAAGTCGCTCCTGCTTTCTTCGTTGGCAGGCAAGACACGTCTCGGCACTTTAAAGGTTGCATGTTCAACAGATGGAGACGATAAATGTAGTTCTGGAGTTGATGATCTCGCTCACCATGAACCACCATCCCAGGTGCTTGCTTTAACTTCGCGGGGTCATATATGGTTGCATGTTGCATATGGTGTCTAGCTTGTATTTGAAAGGCTGAAGTCGGTCTTTATTAAGATAAGGAAAGATATTTTTTACATGAACCACCATCCCGGGAGCACAAGAAGCCAAATAGCTAGTCAGGGCACTGGTCGAGCCAGTGACAAGCCCAGCACAGACAGGCATCACCTGCAAGCCAACTAAAAAGCCACTGTGGTGGAGAAGCAGCCCGGCTCCCACCAGGCTCTCGGGTCCTCGATGATCATGCTCACCACTCCAGTCGGGTCTCTAGCTTGTATTGCTTCCAATTTGGTTAAATTGCATCTGCTTAGCTTACACATTATACCTTTGAATATGACATGCCTTCCTGTTTTTGGTACATACTACTACATCTGTCTATTAACCATGTTCTTACATCAAACTAATGTTCTTGTGTATCCCTCATCAATCACTTATGATGAGACAGTCAGGCCAATGGACTGCTGTAAGAAAAGATCCTCTTTTAAAGAATGCAGTGTCAGCCTCCCCACATGATTCTCAAGAAACAACAATGCTAGATGAAAATAGTTAACGTAGCTCTGTAGTTGATGACCGCATTTCCCCTACACCACCATCGAGGTGCTTGCTCTAACTTGGCAGCGTGATATGTGGTTGCATGTTGCATATAGTGTCTAGATTGTAATTCTTCCAATCTGGTTAAATTGCATGTGCTATTCTGCTTAGTTTATACATTATATCTGTTAATGTGACATGCCTTCCTGTTTTTGGTACATAGTACATCTGTCTATTAAGCATGTCCTTACATAAAACTACTATTTTTTTGTATCCCGCATCAATCAATTATGACGAGACACCTTTAGTATATGCAGAGTGATATTGGTTGCATCTTTCATATGATTTATAGCATGCACTGCTTCTAATTTGTTGAAACGCCATTTATGATGGGACACTTTTAACTTGGCAGTCATATTGGTTAAATCTTTCATGTGGTGTCTAGCTTGCATTGCTTCTAATTTGTTGAAATGGCTTCTGCTTAGTTGACACAAATAGTTGTGAATATGCCATGACATCCTGTTTTTCGTACATATTCCATCCTCGTATCATGTGTTTGCCTTACTTCAAAGTAGTGATTGTCAGTATCATGCATGAATGAGTTTTGAAGAGTGAATTTTATTGCTTTTTCTTGTCAGTTTTACTTGACAATGCAAAATCAATAAAGCGGAAGGAAATTAGCAAGGCAGTGGATAAAGGTGCTCCTTCCAAACAACTGAAACGGAGGGCCTCTACAGATTCTACTCCGCCATCCCCCCAAGAAGATTTGCAAGACAACACATGCATAGACACTCAACATAGCTGTGTTGATGATGAGCACGTCTCCCCTAGTCCACTATCACAGGTCCTCCCTCTAACTTGGCATTGTTATATGTGGTTGCATGTTATGTACGATGTCTAGCTTGTATTGCTTCTAATTTTGTTGAATTCCATCTGCTTACTTTACACATTATACTTGTGAATAATACACGAGTTCCTGTTTCTAGAACATACAATATCTGTCTATCACACCATGTTCTTACATCAAAGTACTACTGTTGTGTAACCTGCAACAATCACTTATCATAAGACACGTTTAACTTGGGAGTGTGATATAGGTTACATCTCGCATTCTTTTCTAGCTTGTACTACTTCTAATTTGTTGAAATGGCACTTATGACGAGACAGTTTTAACTTGGTAGAGTGATATTCGTTGCATCTTCCATATGGTGTCTAGCTTTCATTGCTTCTAATTTGTTGAAATGCCTTCTGCTTAGTTTACACATCATAGTTGTGAATATGCAATGCTGTCCTTTTTTCTTACACATTCAATTGTCCTATCATGCGGTCGCCTTACATTAAAGTAGTGCTCGTCAGCATCCTGCATCAATGAGTTCTGAAAAGCGAATTTTTATTCATTTTTCTTATGGATTTGACTTGACAAGGCAATAAAATTAAGAAAGAGGAAGGAAAAAAAATTAAGCCAGGGACTGATGGCGGTCTTCCGGCGAAACCGGCATCCCAGGTGCTTTCTCTAGCTTGGCAGTGTGATATTGTCTTGCATGTTGCATACGGTGTCTAGCTTGTATTGCTTGTAATTTGATTAAATTACTTCTGCTTAGTTTACACATCATAGCTGTGAATATGCAATGCTGTGAATATGCAATGGCACTAATGACGAGAGACCTTTAACTTGGTAGTGTGATGTTGTTTGCAAATTGCATATGATTTATTTCTTGTTCTGATTCACATTTGTTTAAATGCCAGTTATGACGAGACACTGTTAACTTGGCAGAGCGATATTTGTAGCATCTTTCATATGGTGTCTACCTTCCATTGCATTGCTTCTAATTTATTGAAATGCCTTCTGCTTAGTTTACACATCATAGTTCTGATTATCTCATGCCGTCCTGTTTTTCATACATATTACATCCTCCTATCATGTGGTTGTCTAACATCAAAGTTCAGTTCGTCTGTATCACGCATCAATTTGTTCTGAAGAACTAAATTTTTATTCCTTTTTCTTGTCGGCTTAACTTGAAATGGCACAAAGAAAGAGGAAGGAACACAGAATGGCAGGGGATGGTGTTAGTACTCAGGATGCACGGAAACGGAAGCGGAAGAATTATGCAGATTCTGCTGGTATTGATGGTGCAATAGAAGGTCAAAGTCCACCAAAAAATTGTACAAACACGGTATCCCGTGCTACACCAGCTGCAAAACAATCCAAATAGAAACTAATTGCTGCCACCAAACAAGCAGTGACAGCCCTAGTTGTTGCAGCACCTTCCACAGTACCACCAGCTGCACGAGTTACTCGTTTGTCAACTCAGCTAATAGCATGTTCCCAAGCTCCCTTGC
Source organism: Thinopyrum elongatum (assembly GCA_011799875.1). Taxonomy (NCBI): domain Eukaryota; kingdom Viridiplantae; phylum Streptophyta; class Magnoliopsida; order Poales; family Poaceae; genus Thinopyrum; species Thinopyrum elongatum. The sequence goes on along the minus strand of CM022298.1, from coordinate 452,142,992 downwards.
CACCTGACACTACTTTTGAAGCACTCTTGACACAAGACGATTTGGCAATATCAGATGAACCTTGTGAGCTTCAACAGCAAGAAGGTAGTTGCTGGAGTCAAGTTACAGTTGCATGCTTCTTTATATGTAGTCTCACAGTTTGATGTACACTAACACTTCCTATGTTCGTTGTTGGACTAGCACCTAGGCACAAGAGGAAACAAACATCAAGGATAATGCTCGATAGGTTACTAAATCTAGAGGAGGAAGAATGGAGATCCATTTTGAGGCAGGTTTAAAAAGGCCACGTGATGCTACAGAGTTGGCCAAGTTAGTATCAGAGGCAGCGGTTGCCGTTAGGTGTCATGCACGTATCCTCCCAACATGGATTCAGTACAGGAATGACAAAGACGAAACCCAGTTCAACACATTCCTCGACCATTTATCTGTAAGTATGGTTATGTATGGAAATTAGTAATATCGTCTTGGTCTGTCCCATACTTTCTAGGTTGCTAGTAATGAGACTCCCATAATTTTCAACAGATGAGGTTCAAGTTGGATAGCCAAGATGATGCAACCAGACAAGCATGCACCCATGTTTTCAAGTCTGCTCTGCAACAGTATCGGTATAACTTGAGGAAAACTCACTTTGAAGGCAAGGCTAACAGTGAACTTGCCCAAACATCTCCAGTGGAAAATATATCGGATGAAGACTAGAGAGGCCTCGTTAAACACTGGTCTGATCCAAAGTATCAAGTATGTTATATATATGTGATCAGATCACACGTTGAACTCCTATTTACGCATGTGCCTCAAAAATCTATCTTCTTGTAGGTGAACTATTCAAAGAACAAGGCCAACCGTACGAAAGTGAAATTCCAACATACGACAGGATCTTGTAGCTATATTGCACACTGCAAGGCTCTTGTAATTAGCTGTTGTTTCACTCTTTTCGCTGTGCCATATTATCAGATCTATATTGACTTGTTCCAAATGTAGAGGAAAGCCCGTAAGGACCAAAAAGTACATGAACCAAATGTTGTGGAAATCTTCAAGGACTGTCACACCAGCAAGACGAAGGGCATGACTACACCAGTCAAAGCCGCTGTTGTAAATCCTTAATCCTCATGCCTTTTAACTACTACTTACTCTGATTTGTGCATTGAACTACATGGTTTGCAGCCAATGTCTTTACTCTTTTCAATTTTATAAACAATTGTCTTAGCGTATCATTGCACCTTACAAAGTTTGAAAGAGAGGAGTGATGTTCCTTTGATCTTGATCTGTAATATAGTTCCGTGCTGGACTTGTCTACGCAATGTTACAATTGCCTGTTTGTCTATTCTTAGTTGTTTTGTGATATGAATGATGTCATACTATGCTTACCGTATTATAAACTTTGTCTCTTTATCCTTAGCTGTCAATACAATGTGAAGAAATAGACAATACATTAGCCATGGTACATGGTCATATGTTTGGAACCTGGTTTTATTATGTACTTTGCAGTAAAATACAACTAATATTTTACATGGGTTCACCAGAATAAGTTCTGTATATAGACCAAAGCTATTTTGTTTGGTTTTGTTGCCTCCTTAATATCTTCTGTTCTGGTACTACTAATGTAAAAAACTCAACTTTTCAGCAAGCTATGGAACAAATGGTGGAACCGCCACCTTCTGAAGGTGACGAGGCAACTATAACCGCAATTTCACCTCTTGCTGCAGTGGGTCAGTACCTGTCCACTAACAGTGCCAAAAGCATGTTCCTGCGTAATACTGGGTTGGTTGTTAAGGCAATCTCGTCCAAACTGCCTCATGATCAAGATATGCAAGCTCAAAACAATGTTATATCTGCGCTCCAGACATAAGTCCATTCCCTAACAAAGACCCTTTGTGAAACAAGGACAGCCATTGTTCGATGTCGTCAAGATATGCATGGTTTTGAAACCAGACTATCAGACATTTGCTATGTTGTTCAGGAGCCTAGGAGAAATGAAGGCGAAGGTTATGGTGCTCCATCGGACAGTACATCATGAAAACGTAATAGTCAGGTCAAATGAACTGAGCTTCTGAACTTCTGGTGGTGCATTTATCTACCGGACTGTTAACCTTTATGCCAACCTTCCTTTTGTTTTATGGTTGTAATTTGTTTTGTTGCGATACAAAATTTGTTCTTAACGTGCAGCGACCGGCTGAAGAAAATAGCAAGCCATTTTTGTATAGTGTAGGGTGTTCCCTATATTTGCACTGGTGGCGAACTTTGATGCCCAGTGGATGTAATCTGTGCAATCGCCTTAATAGCCTAGCGTTAGTTTCTGGCTTATTTATTTCCCTAGTCTTCTTTTTCCTTGGTTTGCAAGTGGCCGCAACAACCATGGGCCATATACGGACCGTGGTAACCTTGAGCCTGCTACGGGCTGTAGGACCCATGGGCCTCCTACGGGCCGTCGGATAAATGGGCCTCCAACGGCTCGTAGATTCAGTGGGCCTCGGGCCGTCAGATAAATGGGCCCACATGGGCCGTAAACGGGCATAATTGGTATCGGGCCAGCACGGTAATGGGCCGTTAACAGGCCGGAAGACAGCAAAGGCTTAATTCTATCACAGGCATAACGGGTCGTTAATGGGCCAGAATATAGGACGGGCTGGAAACGGCGCAATCGGTTAACAGGCCACAAACGGGCCGATTCTAACCACGGGCCGAATTTGGCCCATTAGGGGAACAGGCCAGTAACGGGTCAGAAGTAATCGAGGGCCGGAAAGGAGCCCTAGAATGTATGAGCCGTCAGTAGGCCAAAAGCTAACATAGGCTGGAAATGGCCCATGTGAATCATGGGCCGTTACTGGGCATAAAGAAATTTACTGTTTATTATGGGCCAGAGTCACCGTGGCCCATTAAAGGGCCCAAAGATACGAAAGGCCTCGTATGGGCCGAAAGACATCGTGGGCCATACATGGGCCGAAAATGAAACGGGCTAGTATTATACTGGACGTCCCACATGACGCTGTTGGGCCGATTTCGGGAACGCCATAATGGGCCGTGAGTTACCGGGCCGTAAAATGGGCTATATGCAAACAGACCGTTAACAGGCTTTTCATGGGCCGACCCGCTATCTTTTGACCAAGTCAAACGGGCCGGCCTTTGTAAGTTAAATGGGCCAGTGTTGGGCCGTCGCACGTGTCGACATATCATAGGCGCGTATCTGACCCAATGATGAGCTGACACGTGTTTCCTTCGGCCAATGAGAATTTTACACGTGGAAAATCGCCATTGGTCGTTGCTGTTAACGGGTTATCGGATCCAAAACTGGACCCAATAGATTAACGGCGACCCGTTATGGTGGATGCCACGTGTCGGTTACCCTTGACGAAAGCACTTCCATGACGCGTCATTTATCGTCATGGAAGTGAACACTTCCGTGATGATAATTTTGGTATTGTCATGGAACACTTCTACGACAGTACAGGTATGACTATCTTGATTCTGTCATAAAATTGTCATGGATGTACATACATGACAGAAAACCTGACCTACTGTGACAAACCCGTATCATCACGGAAGTGTATTTTTTTTTGTAGTGATTGTAACTACAAACTCTGTAGCCTTCTCTTTTTACTGCCCATAATGAGTTGTTAGACAACAATGTCTGAATCTTTTTTGTTTGCAGTGGTTCCCAAAGTAGTTTACTCAAGATTACCTCGCAAAGTACATGATTGGTGGATACGCAATGAAGGTTAAAGTATTTCATCGAGACTATAATGAGCATCGAGAAGTCCTAATGAAGACAGTGAAGGATGGGCGGGCAGTCATCACAAGGGGTTAGCCTAGAGTCGTGCGTGCATTACGCATGGAGGAGGGCACAATATGGGCATTCCGCTTCACCTTCTCCAGCAAATAGAATGTCTTTCACCTCTCTCTTTACAGTCTTTAGTACAACTGTGGTTCAACATTCTTTACTTGGTGCTTTTGTAGTTCTTCAGTATATGTACATGTGCATCAAATTATGCATTCGTGCTTGAACCTATATTTGTAATAAGGGATAATTGGTTTTATACCCTTAGTTGTGTCCCCCTCGTCAGGATTGCCCCTAGTTTTTGAAAACACGTGGTCTTGCCCAACCCACTTTGGCATCTTGTGCTTTTGCCCTTTGACCGTTTGACCGTCACTTTGAAAACTTCATAACTAATTCATACTAAATCAGAAAAATGCAAATAAGATACCACAATCTTCGGAAAAACACCACTTGTATGTCAATGTCACTTGCATTCATGACAAAAGTGTTGGTAAGTACCCATCCGAGTTTTAGCTCTTATCATACCACCATGAACAGTAAAATCTAAAAAATTCAAAAATTCAAAAAAAATTTGGTGGAAAAGAATGACAAATGTTTTAAGTGCTTGCCAAGTTTCATCAGGGAATGCCATTCGTGGAAGTCGTGGCAAAAAAAATCTATTTTCGAGTTTTGATTGTTTTTTTTGCCACGACTTCCACGAATGTCATTCCCCGATGAAACATGGCAAGCACTTAAAACATTTGTCATTCTTTGCCACCAACTTTTGTTTAGAATTTTTTTATTTTTTTTATATTTTACTGTTCATGGTGGTATGATAAGAGCTAAAACTCGGATGGGCACTTACCAATAGTTTTGTCATGAATGCAAGTGACATTGACATACAAGTGATGTTTTTCTGAACATTTCGGTATCTTATTAGCATTTTTCTGATTTAGTATGAATTAGTTACGAAGTTTTCAAAGTGACGGTCAAACGGTCAAAGGGCAAAAGCACAAGACGCCAAAGTGGGTTGGGCAAGACCACGTGTTTTCAGAAACTAGGGGCAATCCTGACGAGGGGGACACAACTAAGGGTATAAAACCAATTATCCCTTGTAATAAACATGGTTCGATATGAAATAAGTGATTGCCTACTTTCAAATTCAAAATCTATGATTTTTAAATGCAGGGATTAAATTAGGGATAAATTAGTTTCTGCAGGCCAGTACACTGCAAGCGGTCTGCGAAAGCAAAACGTCTACGATAAACATGGAAAGCAGACACGTTTCTCAGATCCACTATGTGTGCAATGAATCTCTACTGCACACACGATCAACCAAGAAAAAACGTGTGAGATTAACAACAATAGTGCACACAGTTCCTTCTTATTAAATGTTTGTGAAAGTCACCTTATCACACACGCTTGGCAATTATGAACTGTTTATGATGTCGTGCACATAGTAAACGTTTGCTCATAGAAGAACGCGTGCGATAGGCCCTCATCTGACGCGGGTACGATGGATGAATCGTGTGGGATATAATCAATCTTCGCATACAGTTTTATGGGGATAACTGTATGCACTCTTACATCGAATTGCATACAGTCGAGGAAAAGTAAATGTGTGTGATTATCTGCTTATCATACACGTTCTATAATGGTGAACTGCTTGTGATGGGGCGCGCATCATAAATGTAGCACCACGGAAGTCCGACTGCGATGGTAATGCAAGCACAAACGAGTAGCAAGGATGGAGAGTTTGGGATATGCGAGATATCAAAAACAGTTGTCTGAAGACTCGTGTTTGGGATACATGCCGGCAACGCATACACTTAGTTATGCAAAACGTATGCATTGCTACTCCCTATCCCCGTCGGTTTCTGGGTCGTGTGGGAAGGAGCCCCCTATCGCCCACACTGTCCTGGCGACGGTTTAAAACTCCGTCACGGAAATGGGTTAAAAACCGTTTGTATAGCAGCTCGATGTACCAGTGGTTGTGCTCTATATGTTCGGCCTGGAGGACTCCGACCATATTTTCTTTGGATGCGTCTTGGCCAAGTTGGCCTGCTGCTGTATCAGAACCTGGTTAGGCGTCTCCTGGGCTCCTAAATCCTTTGCCGAGCTTAGGCCATTGGCTGCGAGTCTTGTGGGGCAAAATAGACGTATCTTTTGGGTGGGCTTCTCAACATTATGTTGGGCGTTGTGGACCACTAGAAATAAATTCACTATTGAGCATATTTTCCCTAACAGGCATGCAGACTACTTATTCAAAATAATAATATTCTTGCAGCAGTGGAAATTATTGACTAAGGACGCAGATCGGGTGGCACTCGAGGAGATGATTTCTAGGGTGCGATCTTCTGTCACTTCTTTGGTCCAACCCCAGGGCGACAACTGACGACTTCTGCTTATGGCTCCCCTCCTGTTTAGGCTTAGTAGGTTGTTGGCCTGCATTCCATGTATTTCTTGTGACGACCCCGGCTTAATCGTGTACTAACCATACACGCAAATGCACACGATCAAGCCTAGGACTCACTTGAAGATATCACAACACAACTCTAGAAACATAAATAAAGTCATACAAGCTTTATATTAGAAGCCAGGGGCCTCGAGGGCTCGAATACATAAGCTCGCATACAAACGTCAGCGGAAGCATCAGATATCTGAGTACAGATATAACACAGAAACAGAGATAAGCCTTTAAGAAGGCGGGGCAAAACAAAAGCTACAATCGAAAAGGCGCAGGCCTCCTGCCTGGGACCCTTCGAACCTACTCCTGGTCGTCGGACGGCTCCTCGTAGTAGTACTCGCCAGGAGGGTAGTAGTAGTAGTAGCCGTCAGTGGGGGCAGCTGGCTCCGGGGCTCCGTCGTCTGGTTGCATCAAACGGAAATGGGGAGAAAAAGAAAGCAAAGCAAATGTGAGTACTCATCCGAAGTACTCAGCAAGCAAGGATCTACACTACATATGCAACATTATCAAAGGGAGGCTGTATATGTGGACTGGGCTGCAGAAATGCCAGAATAGAGGGGAAAGCCTAGTCCTATCGAAGACTAGCATCTTCATCATCTTCAGCGGTCTTGCAGCATTAGAAGAGTGCAGATTAGCATAATGTAAAGTAGTAGTAGTGTTATCAACCTCGCCCAGAGATCCTTTCTCGACTCCCTACGAGAAAGCAATCCCAGAGCCATACTATCCAGTTATCATCTCAAGTGTCAGGTTATAGTTGTACCGATCGGGATACAACTCCGAGTGTCCGTTACCATAGGACAGGCTATCGATAGATGTTTTCTTTCCTGCAGGGGTGCACCAACTTACCCACCATGCTCGATTAACTCCGGCCGGACACACTTTAATGGGTCATGCCCGGCCTCGGCCAAACGATACACCGCAACCCGACCGAATACTTAATAGAGAGGTCAACACGCCGGACTAACCTATGCCCCAGGGGTCTTGGGCCATCGCCCGGACGCTCCTGCATGTTGCGTACACCGCCGGAGAGCAGACCTAGCAACCCCTTAATATAAGCGCGGTTGCGTTCCCAGTCCAACCCAGTGTGTGGCGCTCAGTTGCTGACGTCTATTAAGCTTCGGCTGAAGTATACGACGCAGAACGCCCATACTATGCCCACGTGATGGTTAGTGCTATCAGGCCAGAGGCCCTCTCGGATCAAATATCCAAACCGTTAGTGGATTAGGAGCACGCGGTAACGAGCAGAGACTCACGATCGATGTGACCCCATCGCCCCGTCTCGAGGACTTGTGGCAAGGGCTAAGAATGCCCGGCCATGCCTCGTATTCATCTCTCGGGCACCTTCCAGGTCAACTCATCTCCACATCACTTTGCAATTATGCTCACGCGGGTACCCCTCAGGGCCGACCCGTCTTTAGTAACATGGTTCAGTGTGAAGTCATAGTAACCGTGGGTCTAACACCAAGGGGAACCCTGAGGAATCACCCTCGATGGAATTCCACCTGATGTTGTCGTCAAGGTGAATGAAGGAGGAATCACCCTCGAGGTCCACTCTTGAGGAGTTGCACGACAGTGTCGTTATCGGGAGTGGAGAAGGAGGAATCACCCTCGCTGACCATGGTCGATTAACTAACCTACAAGGTTATCATCAGAAGTGGCTATGAGGTGTCACCCTCGGCACTCGATAGTAACCCAGTATTGTCGAGCAACTAAGGGGGGAAGTGATGTGCGGTGCCGGGGCCTGGTCTTCGATCCCGTTGATCGGGTCTTCTGATAATCCAGCGGGGTAGTCGGGATAAAGTGGGGTCTCTGATGGGACTCTACCCAACCTATACTAAACAGTTTAGGATAAGTAGGTAGGTAACAATAGCAGGTTACAATAAACAGGCTATGCAGCAGATATAGGATAACAGTAACAACAGCAACTTCTAATGCAAGCATAAGAGAGAGAAGAATAGGCGATATCGGTATGCTCAAAAGGGGGTGCTTGCCTGGAAGCTCTGCGGCAAGTGTCTGGTCGTCAGGGGCGTAGTCGTACTCCAGAGCTGCGTCTGCCTCGGGGACTACGTCGGTGTCGGGGTCTAACGAGAGAGAAGAGGGGGAGGAAACAAATAAATACACAGCAAATAATGCAACATAGAGCATGCTATGCCTAGGATGCAGTGCAGGGTTGCCTAAAGATATGTCTAAGTCATTTTAGTTATTTTATGATTAAAGTGGGATTTATTAACCGGTGTATATGCACTATTCATCTATGGAAAACGTGTGGAAAGTTGCGGGTTCACCTACGTAGAAGGTTCCGACATGGAAACAGACAACACGGTCGGATTCGTCTCGTCGTTCTGATCAACTTTCATGTAGAAAGTTTTTCGATCTGAGCTACGGTTTATTTTCTACGAATTTCTAAAGTTTATTTAATTTCTGAAATTACTGGATTTAAATTAATTCAGAAATCATTAAATGGAAAAATGCTATGGGTACACATAAGTGTACCCAGCATTGTGCACATATGTATGACAGTGGGCCTAGCGGGGCCCAGTTGACCCAGTCAACTTTTGACTTGTTCAACGGGTACTGTTCATGGGGTCCACACGTCAGTACCTAATTAGACTAACTAATTAATTAATTAATTAATTAATTAATTACCCTACTAATTATTTCTTTTATATTTTTTATACACATTTTTTTAATGGGCCGGCCCCACTAGGCAGTGGCCTAGCTGGCCACACACGCTCACGCACACACACAGCACGGCCATGGCGCTCTCCATGGCCAGCAGCAGCGGCAGCAGCTAAATAGCAACAGCAGCAACTAGTAGGAGCAGCAGCGGCAGCAACAAGGAGCAGCCCAGGGCATGGCCATGAGCAGGGGCAGGAGGCAGCAGCAGCAGCACATACGCGTACGCGTACGTAGAGTTTCGGCCATGGCGGCCACGAGCTCGTACAGGCGACTACGGCGACGGATCGAGGCTGGGCTGAGGGGGATTCGGAGGAGAAGCTCACCGCGAAGCCGTAGGCATGCTCGGGGAGGTCGGGGATGGACCGGAGCGATGGCAATCAACGACGGATGACGATGATGTATGCTGTAAAAACGGGGTTGATGGCGAGCGTACGAGGAGGCCCCGCTTGATTTGAGGCCCGGGATGGACGAAGTCGATGGTGGCGGTCCTCCTGGACATCTTCTCAGGCGACAGGGAGGCCGGTGGCCGCAGCGACGACGATGGCTAGGTCGACCGTGAGCTCGAACGAGTTCTAATCGAAACAGAGAGCGAACGAGGGGGGAGAATGGGGATTAGGGTTTGTCTAACGGGTTGGGGGAGACCTTATCCTCTCCCAGGTGAGCTCCTGTAGCGCCAGGTGTCAAGCATCGTGCCATGGCGACCATGGATGGTCGACACGGCGAGCTCTCCGTTCCTCTGTAGGTGAGTTAAGGGAAAAGGCTGTAGATGGGCTGGGCGTGCTACTGTAGCACTGGGCCATTAGTGCATAGTGACATTTTCCTTTAATCATTTATATTATTTAGTTAGCTACTGTTTTGCCTCTCCTTTTCACACCATTTGACTTTTGTAAAATGTGAAACTTGTCTCAATAATTGTCTTGCAATATATACCACTGCCACAAAAAGTTTAGGGGTTGATGGAATTTATTTGAATTTGATTTAAATGAAAATGATTTAATTTGAGGCTATTCTGCTACTGTTTTGGATGTTAGGATCAGTTTGGAAATTCAATTAATGTTGAATATATTTTTATAATTGCTTCTGGATTATTTGCAACATTATGAACATTTTAGTTCCTGAATTTGAACAACTTTTATTTTCACTATAGCTTTGAAAATCCATTAGAATTGGAATTAGAAAAGAGGTATGATACTAATAATGATTAAGCTCTGTTAAGCATGATGATCTGGCATTATCAGACGGTGATCACTGTAGTGTGATGCTGGGGATGTTACAAATCTCCTCCACTACAAGAAATCTCGTCCCGAGATTTAAGTGGGGAAGTAAAGGGTAACTTCGGGAGATCTGACCCTCGTAGGGTCGATTAACTGATGAACAATTCAGGGAATGTGGCAGAAGTATCTCTTGAGTTGAAACTTAAGAAAACATCGAGAGCAAAGTATGAAGGTACAATAAGAAGTTTCAGGCGAATGGACAAACGATCTATACCTGAACAGAGTGTGAGAAGGGGGTTCAGAGCATCGGGAATAGATTATCTCTCAGAGGGTGGCTCGTGATAACATACATAGCCAAGAGCATATGATACTTCGGAATCAAGGATGTCCAGGAGAGTCAGGTTCCGATCCTGTGGAACTGTGGGGGGGTGTCAATCAAAAGTAGGGAGAACGGTGACATCTTAACGGTCACGACATCAAGGTATGTCAGAGGATAGTCTGTCAGTTATGTCGGTAACATCGTCGGTACCAAAGGCGAGGGACAAAGAGAACCATTTTCCTGCTCGTTAATTCGAGGCAGACCAATAGGCAAAGTTCTCGTCCATCGGTGATACCGAAATGTCAGCAACATCAGTAACAGGGTCTCACTGATAGAGTTGTAGACCGAGATGTTTTCATAGGCAGAGAATTATTTCTGCTTAGATAAGCTAGATTACTGGAAAGGTTAAACAAAACAATGGAAAGGAAATTATGATTAGTATTTTAATCATGCCAACAAAAAGGAAAGTGTGTTTATACCCTAGTATCAAGAGTATATCTTTCGCAAGGGAAGGCAAAGCATGGTATACATGATAAGGCTCCAAGTATGAAATCATTTAGACAAAGGGGCAAGGAAACTATGAGTTTTACCCATACAACGGTGTTTGGATAATTGATCAAGAAAATTCAGCTTTGCACTTCCAAAGTTCTTGTTGATGATCGGAGTACCACAGACATGCTTCGGGATAGCATTGACATGGTCATCGATTAAAGGTCGGACGTTGGGAACACAAAGGATCCATCGGGAATTTTTAGAACATCTCATGCAATTTTACCAGGAAAAGATGAGGATGTGGCCGATGGGTTCAGCAGCAATTCATCGACATGTCACAAAGGATGTATTTTCAAAATTTATATGAAAAAGTTTGTGTTGGGGATGACAAGAATGTTGTCGATGTTAACACAAATCATCGAGGGGCAAGAATGGTATTTCTCACCATGAATTCAATTGAGATCTCAACAGAAGTCAAGATGTTGATGTTGATCTCGACGCAATTGTCGAGAGGCTGCATGAAGATGCCATCGAGCAGCGACGACAACAAGCAAAAGGAATGATGAAGCGAAAGGTTATTGGAACTACGGATACTACACAAGCTCGAAATCAAGCTTGTTGTTTGAGGTGAAATGATAAGATGAGGAAGATCGACGTAAGCTTAGCTCATCATCGGAAGTTGCTACGGGCATAAAGACCAGGTAGCACAATTAAAAGTTGGCACGAAAAATATATAGCCGATCAGGCTAGGAATGATGCGATGGGGTATTAAACTTCCCAGTAATAAGTACTAGGGGTAATACTAGAAGGTAAATCAAAGTAGAGGTTGGACGGGTGAAATGAGTTGCAGAGGACAAGTATTTTAACTTATCCGGGGAAATGGAATCAAGGAGGAAATATGGTCGGAACCACGATTGTAAAGGATCATTTCATAGATACAAGATGAACTTGTACCAAGGAAATAATTATTTTTACGAGCAGCTTCCATGATAAGTTCTACATCGGGTCCATGGGCATGAACACAAAGGTTCAAGGTTGACTCCCACTTCTTCAATGCATAACCTTTCATTCACTCCTCGTTTTCGAAGAAATTGTAGTGCGGAAGATTTATCTGGTGAAGCACCAGAAGAGTATGACTCGGATAACTTTTGAGTTCACAAGGGTTAGGGAGAGCATAGGTTCAACCCATCGGGACAACTTAGGAACCTATAACACGAACTTCCAGAGCAAACAACACCAGCTCAATAGCAGAGCATGGTTGACAAAAGGAGAGGATACAATTTACCAAAGGGCATTATGTATCCGAGAAAAGGACTCGCAAGATTATTGAATATGAAAGACTCTGTCAGATAATAACCCAACAAAAGATCAGTTGGTCGGCAAAGGATCTGATGTGAGTATCGGTACTCAACTAGAAGAAGAAGGGATGCAAAGGAATCGGTTTATGGAAACATCTGAATAAGCCAAATATTGAATACGAAGGGTTTACGATTCCAAAATCGGGGAATCAGAGGCAGAGGCTCTGATAAAAAGATGAGTATGTTGAATAGAATTAGATGGCCAATCAATCAAGGATTGATTTACCGAGAACTAGCTCATGTCCAGAATGATGTCAGAACCGGAAGAATGAATTAGTAGGAAACAACTGATGATTGCGAGTATTCGTAGTAGATTGAATCAAGGGGCTCAAAATGGTAATGACAAGAGATGTCAACGGAGATTACTAGACATAGGGAATTAACCATAAGGCAAGCAGGCAATAATTTCAAGATCAATCGGCTGCAGAGGATTTTCGGGAGATCAGATAGCAATTCAATGTGTTCTGGAAAGCACTTGAATAACTGGGGATGAAGGTACAAATGGCAAGGATGTTATTCACGGGGATTATCGATGGTCAGGAACTGCAAGGCAGTGGGCACAGGGTCTCGAGAAACATCGAGGAGTATCTGCAGAATCTTCTGGCGAAGCAGTCGATCATCTATGGTGAAGGGGCTCTCCGGGAGAAAGTGGTTACGAGAACCTAATGTCGGAGTTAGTAAATTTTTTAACCCGAATAGACGAGAGATCAGAGTGCCAGAGTAAAGACGAGGAATAAAAGATCCTAATACCACCCAATTGGCGACGTGGGCCCGTAAGCCACACAGCCAAGTTAGTAAAACATTTTTGGACATCTAGACTCAACTTCGGCCAAGGAGTTGGAAAGGGGGGTTCCTACAGACAGTCGGCTCTGATACCAACCTGTGACGACCCCGGCTTAATCGTGCACTAACCATACACGCAAATGCACACGATCAAGCCTGGGACTCACTTGAAGATATCACAACACAACTCTAGAAACATAAATAAAGTCATACAAGCTTTATATTACAAGCTAGGGGCCTCGAGGGCTCGAATACATAAGCTCGCATACAAGCGTCAGCGGAAGCATCAGATATTAGAGTACAGATATAACACAGAAACAGAGATAAGCCTTTAAGAAGGCAGGGCAAAACAAAAGCTACAATCGAAAAGGCGCAGGCCTCCTGCCTGGGACCCTCCGAACCTACTCCTGGTCATCGGACGGCTCCTCGTAGTAGTACTCGCCAGGAGGGTAGTAGTAGTAGTAGCCGTCGGCGGGGGCAGCTGGCTCCGGGGCTCCGTCGTCTGGTTGCATCAAACGGAAATGGGGAGAAAAAGAAAGCAAAGCAAACATGAGTACTCATCCGAAGTACTCAGCAAGCAAGGATCTACACTACATATGCAACATTATCAAAGGGAGGCTGTATATGTGGACTAGGCTGTAGAAATGCCAGAATAGAGGGGAAAGCCTAGTCCTATCGAAGACTAGCATCTTCATCATCTTCAGCGGTCTTGCAGCATTAGAAGAGTGCAGATTAGCATAATGTAAAGTAGTAGTAGTGTTATCAACCTCGCCCAGAGATCCTTTCTCGACTCCCTGCGAGAAAGCAATCCCAGAGCCATACTATCCAGTTATCATCTCAAGTGTCAGGTTCTAGTTGTACCGATCGGGATACAACTCCGAGTGTCCGTTACCGTAGGACAGGCTATCGATAAATGTTTTCTTCCCTGCAGGGGTGCACCAACTTACCCAGCATGCTCGATTAACTCCGGCCGGACACACTTTACTAGGTCATGCCCGGCCTCAGCCAAACGATACGCTGCAACCCGGTCGAATACTTCACAGAGAGGTTAGCACGCCGGACTAACCTATGCCCCCAGGGGTCTTGGGCCATCGCGCCGGACGCTCCTGCATGTTGCGTACACCGCCGGTGAGCAGACCTAGCAACCCCTTAATTCAAGCGCGGTTGCGTTCCCAGTCCAACCCAGCGTGTGCCGCTCAGTTGCTGACGTCTATTAAGCTTCGGCTGAAGTATACGACGCAGAACGCCCATACTATGCCCACATGATGGTTAGTGCTATCAGGCCAGAGGCCCTCTCGGATCAAATATCCAAACCGTTAGTGGATTAGGAGCGCGCGGTAACGAGGAGAGACTCACGATCGATGTGACCCCATCGCCCCGTCTCGAGGACTTGCGGCAAGGGCTATGAATGCCCGGCCACGCCTCATATTCATCTCTCGGGCACCTTCCAGGTCAACCCGTCTCCACATCACTTCGAAATTATGCTCGCGCGGGTACCCCTCAGGGCCGACCCATCTTTAGTAACATGGTTCAGTGTGAAGTCATAGTAACCATAGTAACCGTGTGTCTAACACCAAGGGGAACCCTGAGGAATCACCCTCGATGGAATTCCACCTGATGTTGTCATCAAGGTGAAGGAAGGAGGAATCACCCTCGAGGTCCACTCTTGAGGAGTTGCACGACAGTGTCATTATCGGGAGTGGAGAAGGAGGAATCACCCTCGCTGACCACGGCCGATTAACTAACCTACAAGGTTATCATCAGAAGTGCTGACGAGGTATCACCCTCGGCACTCGATAGTAACCCAGTATTGTCGAGCAACTAAGGGGGAAGTCATGTGCGGTGCCGGGGCCTGGTCTTCGATCTCGTTGGTCGGGTCTTCTGATAATCCAGCGGGGCAGTCGGGATAAAGTGGGGTCTCTAATGGGACTCTACCCAACCTATACTAAATAGTTTAGGATAAGCAGGTAGGTAACAATAGCAGGTTACAATAAACAGGCTATGCAGCAGATATAGGATAACAGTAACAACAACAACTTCTAATGCAAGCATAAGAGAGAGAAGAATAGGCGATATCGGTATGCTCAAAAGGGGGTGCTTGCCTGAAAGCTCTGCGGCAAGTGTCTGGTCCTCAGGGGCATAGTCGTACTCCGGAGCTGCGTCTGCCTCGGGGACTACGTCGGTGTCGGGGTCTAACGAGAGAGAAGAGGGGGAGGAAACAAATAAATACACAGCAAATAATGCAACACAGCGCATGCTATGCCTAGGATGCAGTGCAGGGTTGCCTAAAGATATGTCTAAGTCATTTTAGTTATTTTTGGATAAAAGTGGGATTTATTAACCGGTGTATATGCACTATTCATCTACCGAAAACGTGCGGAAAGTTGCGGGTTCACCTACGTGGAAGGTTCCGACATGGAAACAGACAACACGGTCGGATTTGTCTCGTCGTTCTGATCAACTTTCATGTAGAAAGTTTTTCGATCTGAGCTACGGTTTATTTTCTACGAATTTCTAAAGTTTATTTAATTTCTGGAATTACTGGATTTAAATTAATTCGGAAATCATTAAATGGCAAAATGCTATGCGTACACAGAAGTGTACCCAGCATTGTGCACATATGTATGACAGTGGGCCCTGCGGGGCCCAGTTGACCCAGTCAACTTTTGACTTGGTCAACGGGTACTGTTCATGGGGTCCACACGTCAGTACCTAATTAGACTAATTAATTAATTAATTACCCTACTAATTATTTCTTTTATATTTTTATACACATTTTTTTAATGGGCCGGCCCCACTAGGCAGTGGCCTAGCTGGCCACACACGCTCACGCACACACACAGCACACGGCCATGGCGCTCGCCATGGCCAGCAGCAGCGGCAGCAGCAGCAACTAGCAGGAGCAGCGGCGGCAGCAACAAGGAGCAGCCCAGGGCATGGCCACGAGCAGGGGCAGGAGGCAGCAGCAGCTGCACATACGCGTACACGTACGTAGAGTTTCGGCCATGGCGACCACGAGCTCGTACAGGCGACTACGACGACGGATCGAGACCGGGCTGAGGGGGATTCGGAGGAGAAGCTCACTGCGGAGCCGTAGGCGTGCTCGGGGAGGTCGGGGACGGACCGGAGCGGTGGCAATCGACGGCGGATGACGATGATGTACGCGGTAAAAACGGGGTCGATGGTGAGCGTACGAGGCGGCCCCGCTTGATTTGAGGCCCGGGATGGACGAAGTCAATGGTGGCGGTCCTGCTGGACATCTTCTCAGGCGACGGGGAGGCCGGTGGCCGCGGCGACGACGACGGCTAGGTCGACCGCGAGCTCGAACGAGTTCTAATCGAAACAGAGAGCGAACGAGGGGGAGAATGGGGATTAGAGTTTGTCTAATGGGTTGGGGGAGACCTTATCCTCTCTCAGGTGAGCTCCTGTAGCGCCAGGCGTCAAGCATCGCGCCATGTGTTGGGGACGTAGCATGCAATTTCAAAAACTTCCTACGCTCACGCAAGATCTATCTAGGAGATGCATAGCAACAAGAGGGGGAGAGTGCGTCCATGTACCCTCGTAGACCGAAAGCGGAAGCGTTTGTTAACGCGGTTGATGTAGTCAAACTTCTTCTCGTTCCGACCGATCAAGCACCGAACGTACGGCACCTCCGAGTTCTACACACGTTCAGCTCGATGACGTCCCTCGAACTCTTGATCCAGCAAAGTGTCGAGGGAGAGTTCCGTCAGCACGACGGCGTGGTGACGGTGATGGTGAAGTGATCCGCGCAGGGCTTCGACTAAGCACTACGTGAATATGAACGGAGGCGTAAACTGTGGAAGGGGGCGCCGCACACGGCTAACAATTGTTGGTGTGTTTTCTAGGCGCCCCCTCCCCTTGTATATATAGGTGGGAGGGGGATGAGCACAGCCCTAGGGTGCCCCAAGTAGGAGGAATCCTACTTGGGGGCCTAGTCCAATTCGCCCCCCCCCCCTTTCCATGTTTTCCGGAGAGGGAAGGAAGGGGGAGGCCGAATTGCCTCCCCTTCCTTCTCTCTTCCCCTTTTCCCTTCGCCATCCTATTCGGCCAACAAGGGGGCGCAGCAGCCCATGCTGGCTGCTGCGTTTTCCCTCTTGGCCCAATAGGCCCATATCTTTGCCGGGGGGTGCCCGGAACCCCTTCCGGTGACCCGATATGTACCCGGTACCCCCAGAACACTTCTGGTGTCCGAATATCATCGTCCTATATATGAATCTTTACCTCTCGACCATTTCGAGACTCCTCGTCATGTCCGTGATCTCATCCGGGACTCCGAACAACATTCGGTCACGAATCACAGAACTCATATAATACAAAATCGTCATCGAACGTTAAGCGTGCGGACCCTACGGGTTCGAGAATTATGTAGATATGACCGAGACACCTCTCCGGTCAATAACCAACAGTGGAACTTGGATGCTCATATTGGTTCCCACATATTCTACGAAGATCTTTATCGGTCGTACCGCAATGACAACATACGTTGTTCCCTTTGTCATCGGTATGTTACTTGCCCGAGATTCGATCGTCGGTATCTTCATACCTAGTTCAATCTCATTACCGGCAAGTCTCTTTACTCGTTCTGTAATGTATCATCCCGCAACTAACTCATTAGTCACATTGCTTGCAAGGCTTCTTATGATGTGCATTACTGAGAGGGCCCAGAGATACCTCTCCGATACTCGGAGTGACAAATCCTAATCTCGATCTATGCCAACCCAACAAACACCTTCGGAGATACCTGTAGAGCATCTTTATGATCACCCAGTTACGTTGTGACGTTTGATAGCACACAAGGTATTCCTCGGGTATCCGGGAGTTGCATAATCTCATAGTCAAAGGAATATGTATATGTCATGAAGAAAGCTATAGCAATAAAACTGAACGATCAATATGCTAAGCTAACGGATGGGTCATGTCCATCATATCATTCTCCTAATGATGTGATCCCGTTCATCAAATGACAACACATGTCTATGGTTAGGAAACTTAACCATCTTTGATTAACGAGCTAGTCTAGTAGAGGCTTACTAGGGACTCGGTGTTTTTGTCTATGTATCCACACATGTATTAAGTTTCCGTTTAATACAATTCTAGCATGAATAATAAACATTTATCATGATGTAAGGAAATATAAAATAACAACTTTATTATTGTCTCTAGGGCATATTTCCTTCACCATGGCGACCGTGGATGGTCGACATAGCGAGCTCTCTGTTCCTTTGTAGGTGAGCTAAGGGAAAAGGCTGTAGATGGGCTGGGCATGCTACTATAGCACTGGGCCATTAGTGCATAGTGACATTTTCCTTTAATCATTTATATTATTTAGTTAGCTACTGTTTTGCCTCTCCTTTTCACACCATTTGACTTTTGTAAAATGTGAAACTTGTCTCAATAATTGTCTTGCAATATATACCACTGCCACAAAAAGTTTAGGGATTGATGGAATTTATTTGAATTTGATTTAAATGAAAATGATTTAATTTGAGGCTATTCTGCTACTGTTTTGGATGTTAGGGTCAGTTTGGAAATTCAATTAATGTTGAATATATTTTTATAATTGCTTTTGGATTATTTGCAACATTATGAACATTTTAGTTCCTGGATTTGAACAACTTTTATTTTCACTATAGGTTTGAAAATCCATTAGAATTGGAATTAGAAAAGAGGTATGATACTAATAATGATTAAGCTCTGTTAAGCATGATGATCTGGCATTATCAGAAGGTGATCACTGTAGTGTGATGCTGGGGATGTTACATTTCTGGCCTGCGTGCCACCTTGTTATTCTACCGTACTCCCTGCCTGTTGTTCGTGTAACTGCTGTTTGGGTTGTTGGGTTGATGACTCTGCTCGGTGGCTTTATTTATAAAGTCGGGCGCATGCCTTTTATCTAAATCTCCTATCAGACATGAAAAATAATCCTATTATATTCCACATAAGAAAAACTCATTTTTATTATGAAAGTTTTTTTAACCCAATGTTTTCCCACATGCACAAATGACCACCTTTACATTGTGTGCAATAATTAGTAGAAGAAAAAATAGTGGCATCTGCATACCTCATTAAACTATATTTTCCAAAACCCCTTTCACCATATTAGTTTGTGTAACATTTTCTAACAACATAACTAGGGCATCAACTCCTAGATCGAAAACAGAGGGATAAGGAATCTCCGTGCCTCATCCCTTTAAGTGTAGGGAAATAAGGCTCAACTTTGCCATTGACCTTAACACTTATATGCCCCCCTCTCAAGAGCTTGGCATTATGTTTCTCATGATGTATGGTGGTATCAAGTGCCTCATGCAAAATTTTAATCCCAGCCATTATATCTCCTTTTTACAAAAATAGTGTATACATGGGATCTTACATTAGCAGCTACTGAATTTAATCTATTCGTCAAAACTTCAGTGAAAACTTTGAAACTAACATTACACATGCATATCTTTTTGAATCTTTCTAGCTTTTTGGGGTCAAAGTTGTTATTTCATAACTGAGCCTAGAAATGTCTAGGACACCACTATGGAAATCATCCACTAAACCTTTGATATCCCACTTAATTATCTCCCGGAAATTATGATAGAATTCTAGCTAAACCCATCGGGATTGGGAGATTTATTTTGCCAGTTTAACTAGATGTAAGTTGCCTGATTTTTGAATTTGGGCCAGTCAATTCCATTTGGGAAGGAAGGAGGCGGCGGACCACGGAGGCCCGAGGACGCCGAAAAGACTTGTCTAGGAACGAGCCGTGGCCGTTGGCAAGACGACGAAGGCAGGTTCGAAGGTTAACAGTTCAAGATGCACAGGGGACGGGGGTCGTCGGGAAATTCTAGTGGATCATCGGTTTAGAGGATTGCCGGGGGTGGCGCCAGCACAGGGATGGCCGGCGGTGAGGGGAGGGCGGAGTGGCGAGGCTGGGGTGGGAGCCCCGCGGGCGGCGGAGGCTAGCGGGAAGGTAATCTGGCCGTTCATTTTCCATCGGACGATTCAGAACAAATGAACTGGCTCAATTTTTACAATTTTTTCAGTCAACTGTTCCCTAGCCAAGCCCTTATTTTGCTTAATTTGAAATACCGTATGTTTCTCTTCCAAAAACATGTACAGTGCATAAATAGAGTATTTAACAAAAAACTACCACAATTCATGGAACCGTGTCTACAAACTACCACTTTACAAATTTGTGCCGAAAACTACCAATTTTTCACTAATTCTTTACAAAAAACACTAGTGACTGATTTGGCCAAAATTAAACTCGATTATGACCGGGCTGGCCCACATGTAAGGGTTGACCGTTACATTAACCGTTATGACATATAGGGCTCAGTGGTCAGTGTCCCATCTAATCGTGAATATACAAATTACTAGTTAGGCTAATCTAACCGTGCAGGCCCAGTGGTCAGTGTCCCATCTAATCCTAACAACCCACTAACCCATCCCTACCCTACCCAAATCGCAAGCTCGACTCCCCTATCCTCCTTGCGTCACTGTGGCCAGGACGTTGGCGGCCGCGTCGCCGGAGTACTGCCGGCCGAGATGCGCCGCGGGGAGACCCCAGGCTGCCGCCCGGTGGCTCGCCTCGCCTGCAGGTCGCGCTGCGGCGAGGCCCGGGGCGCCGCTTGATGTCCCGCCACGGGGAGGCCCCAGGCCGCCGCCGGGTCGCTCGCCGCGCCTGCAGGTCGCGCCGCAGGGAGGCCCCAAGCCGCCGCCCGGTCGCTCGCCTCGCCTGTAGGTCGCGCTGTCTCCTCCAGATGCAGTCGCGCCGCCGGAGTACTTCATCTTCTCCGCCTCCGGTGAAGGCCGCCGCCGCCTCGATCTGCTGCTGTCGATGGCCACGTTCTACAACCACCGGAGCGACCTGCTGCTGGCGTCCATGGCGGAGCTGATGTCGCCGGAGCGGCTGGCGACGGCTGGTCTCCGCCATCCATCTTGCCATCATTCGCCGCCAGCGACAGAGACTACCCCTGGTCTTCCTCCATGGGGAATTTTAGAGGAAGGAGATAGAAATGACATGTGGGCCTCATATGTTAACGGTCAAACTTAACGTTGCTGACTTTTTCAGTTCTGACGTGTGGGTCAACCCTGTCATAATCGAGTTTAAACTAGTCAAATCAGACACTTTCCATACATGTTCCATACATGGTAGTTTTTAGTCAAAGATTAGTAAAAAAGTGGTAATTTTCGGCATAAATTTGTAAAATGGTAGTTTGTAGGCACTGTTCGATGAATTGTGGTAGTTTTTAGTTAAATACTCGCATAAATAGTACTAGTAGTAATTGAAAGCGACAGTTCTGATTTCCGACCCTCCCAATCCAATCCACAATAAACCTCTCCCTCCAAAAATCCATCCATCCATCTTTCCGCTGTGTCCGGCACCGCCACCCTCGCCGCACAGCGCCTCTCCCGTCGCCTCCTCCTCCACCGCCGCGCCTATTTAACCACTTAACTCGCTCTCCCGCAGGCCCAACTGCAAGCTCCGCCATGCACGCCCACGCCCCCCACGCCCTCGGGCTCCGCGTCCCTCCCCCCGCGTTCCCCCGCCGCCGCGCTCGCCCACGCCAGCGCCCCGCCGCGGATGTCCGCGCCTCGGCGGCCACCTCGGCGGCGCCGCAGAGAGAGACGGACCCCAGGAAGCGGGTGGTGATCACGGGGATGGGGCTGGCGTCGGTGTTCGGGAACGACGTGGACACATTCTACGACCGGCTCCTGGCCGGTGAGAGCGGCGTCGGGCCTATCGACCGGTTCGACGCCAGCAGTTTCCCCACGAGGTTCGCCGGGCAGATACGGGGGTTCTCGTCGGAGGGGTACATCGACGGCAAGAACGACCGGAGGCTCGACGACTGCATCCGGTACTGCATCCTCAGCGGCAAGAAGGCGCTCGAGAGCGCCGGGATCGGCGCAGGCTCCGACGCGCACGGCAAGGTGAGTGAGACGGAGACCGGGGCGCGCCCTTGCCTCCGAGTGAACTGAGCTCTCTGTTTTATGTGGACATTGCAGAAATAGTAGACTCTTGAGTTGAAATCATTTCCAGTTGTTTTCCTTTGGCTTAGTGGAAATTTTTGTAGAAAATGTTTGGCTTGGTTATGTTATGTTTGGCATCAATTTTTATCTCCCTGAAAGCCCTTCTTGGTGCAACATACGAGTGTAGATTTCACTTCAAGACAAGCTTTGATTTATGAACAATGTAGGTTGTGATTGTGTTACATGTGTGTGACTGGCTGATGACTGTAAATCAGTATGAACAGTTTATTTCTGTATGATTTATCTTTTGTCTGAATCAGTTAGGACGATGCATGGACTGAAAAATCAGTGATCACTATTCAAAATACTTGGGTATTAAACTTGAGTGCTGAAATCAAAATGCCCAAACAGTGGCAACGTCATTGGTTGTCAATAGGAAAAAAGGTCTAATTGGATTTAGTTTGAGAAAAAGTATGGCTTCATTTTGGGCAATTTTACACCCTATAGGTTTGTTAGAAATGGCTATACATATTTGTAGCTTGATATTTGTTGAAGAAAATACACGTTTATCTTGTTGCTTGTGAGATGATCTCATAGTTTCTTTCAAAAGGAAATTTTCTTGATGGCTTGGGAACGAGAGAAAACCGAGACAGAAAATTTGTGTTTCTTGGTGTAAACTATTGTTCACAGATTTTATATGATCCGAACCTGCTTTGCATATAAGCTCCTAAATCACTGCAGATGGTTTGCGCCCTAAAATCCCTGTGAACTTGTGTGAGTTCAACTTCAGTAATCTCCGTTTGATGCATGTTTGTAGATAGCATAGCACTTGTCTGAAACCATAATCATCTGTTGGTTGCAACAACAGATCATACAAAAAAGTTAGAGGTGAATCCCTGAATTTATTTGATGGTCCCTTATGCAGTTGGTTAAGTTGGTTGCTTCTTCTGCCCGATAGGCTGTCAATAGGTGGCTAGTCTACCATCATTTCCATACTGCCATAAATTCCACATGTTCTCTAGGTTTCTGTTGGTTCATTTTTGATCTCGTCTTTTGAAATGTCTCTTTCGCTAATGACTTCATTGTTAACAGCTTGATGTGGGGCGGGCTGGTATTCTTGTGGGTTCTGGCATGGGTGGCCTTTCAGTATTCTCCGATGGTGTTCAGAATCTTATCGAGAAGGGATACAGAAAAATTTCACCTTTCTTTATCCCATATGCTATAACTAACATGGGTTCAGCCTTGCTTGCCATGGATGTTGGTTTCATGGGCCCCAACTACTCAATTTCAACTGCATGTGCAACCTCCAACTACTGCTTTTATGCTGCCGCAAACCATATTCGTCGTGGTGAGGCTGATATCATCGTCGCTGGTGGAACTGAAGCTGCCGTCATTCCAATCGGCCTTGGAGGTTTTGTAGCATGTAGAGCACTATCACAAAGGAACGATGACCCAATAACTGCATCTAGGCCATGGGATAAAGAGCGAGATGGCTTTGTTATGGGTGAAGGTGCCGGTGTACTGGTATGGTCGATTAACAAAAAGAATATCATGTTTTTAAATATTTATATGAACTTTAGAATCATTTTAGCTGTCTGCATTCCTTCTTTTGTGTTTGTTGTTTGCTTCAGGTTGTTACATTTATTCTCAGTTCGCCACCATGAACTTCAGTCATCAATTAGATCCTACTGCTATTAGCGACATGTAACACTTAAACGGTGAAACTCTTGTTCGACAATAGGTTATGGAGAGCCTGGAGCACGCAATGAAGCGTGATGCACCAATAATTGCTGAATACTTGGGAGGTGCGGTCAACTGTGATGCTTACCATATGACTGATCCTAGATCAGATGGACTGGGTGTATCATCCTGTATTACAATGAGTCTCAGAGATGCAGGTGTTGCACCAGAGGAGGTATATCTTGAATCAACGTCCCAGCCATTTTTTGTACAGCTGCAGTTTTTTTTACTTCCTAGCACGAGTCTAATATCAGAAGTCAAAATATTGGTGTGACAGTTACGTACGTTGAAATTTTCATCTGGGGGACCCATCGGCAAGATTCTTGTTTGTTAAGTGAAATATGATTGTTTGAATTGGGCGGGTAGTCCCCCCCCCCAAAAAAAACACTGTCACACTAGAATATTAATTCATTTGTTTATAAGCTTAGTGTTCCCCTGCTTAGCTGCAGTTTTAGGTTCATACTCTTTTCTCTAATGCAGCCAGTCAGCAGATTTTGATTCCATTTGATGTATTTTTAGGTGAACTACATCAATGCACACGCAACTTCGACACTTGCTGGTGACTTGGCTGAAGTAAGAGCCATTAAGCAAGTCTTCAAGAATCCATCTGAGATCAAGATCAATTCTACAAAGGTTCGCTCGCTCGCTTCCATGTCATTTCGTAATTGTTCTCTTATCTGATGTCACTTCCTTGCCTGCCAGTCCATGATAGGCCATTGCCTGGGTGCAGCAGGTGGGTTAGAAGCTATCGCCACTATCAAGTCCATAACTACTGGATGGGTGCATCCTACCGTTAACCAATTTGTAAGTTAGTCATTATCCTGTCCAAATCTCCTGCTGGTTCATCTGATGGTTCATATATATATATATATATATATATATATATATATATATATGGTTCATATATATATATATATATATATGCTGGCGAGTGTTTAACCTTCTATTTACCTGCTTTGAGTTACCTCGTAAAGGCTGGCTTGTTGTAAGTGTATACCTGTTAAATTCCAGTATCTATCAGAGCAACATTCCGTGCTAAGAGTAAGATGGAAGACAAGCTGAGCTCATTTTGCAAAATTCCTGGTTTTCTCGTTGTGACACACCGTCAGAGTTTCTCATGTTTGAGTCATTTCTCTTTTGCAGAACCCAGAGCCTGAAGTTGATTTTGATACAGTAGCTAACGAAAAGAAGCAGCATGAAGTGAATGTTGGTGAGTTCCTCCCCCATTCCCATCCCCCTTCTCTTGAAAGATGCTCATCATGAATGATAGCCAAATGCTCAGCAGAATAGCTCACATAGAATCTACCATCCCTTCGCGAGTGCTTACAATTATCGTCGCCAGCATCTCTATCTTTACGCGTGTTTGGTCTCTTGTAAATGCAGCTATTTCTAACTCATTTGGATTTGGAGGGCACAATTCGGTGGTGGTATTCGTGCCATTCAAGCCGTGATTCGCCATCACTTCAGAGATATAGAATCCGCGGCATCCTCTTGATTAGATGTTAGCCTGCTTGAATTTACCGGCTTTGTGTAGCAAGTTTTGATGATTGGTAGAGTGGTGCTGCCTTGACCCAGACACTGTTGTTTATATGATCATTCTTTCGGGCGCTCCTCGTGTGTACCATGTTGTGGAAAACCTGGAATAGTGTAAAGGATCATTCATCAGTATTATAATTTGGTACATGGTTCATTTGGATGTTCTTTCCCCTCCCTTTCCTGTGCAAGTGCTGTTGTAGACAGTTTTTCGATTAATGGTCTACTAGTAGTCCGCCGGCTGATCTCACAAGCCGTCAGATTGGCGAATCGAGCGGCCGAGCGGTACCCTCCATTATTGCAATACAGGTCTTGTTGCAGATTTATTTTTTTGCAATTAAGATCTTGTTATACAATTTTTTCGCAACAGAAGTTTGTTACAATTTTTTTCCGTCTTCATCATTTTGCAACATAACAATGTTGCAGAAAAATTTAAGAGGAACAGTAAGGTGCCAGGGACGCACGACACATGAAACACACATCATGCATGGGACACGTGTCATACGAGCTGAGTCGGCGGACGGGGCCGAGAAATCAGTCGGTTGAGGGGAATCGTTTTCCCTACTAGTACATGCTACTGAAGCAGTTTCTTTTGTTGACGTTGCCAGCCACTAAAACAGTTTTGTTTTTACTAGTTAAAAAAATGATAATGATCAGATTAACCCGCCCTTGATGAGCTTGCCATTGCGTGCACACCTCGACCACAGCGACGTAGCTTAGCTAGCTACTACCACCACTCTATGCCTACTACACCAAGTCAAGGATGAATGAATAAACCAACGTGTCAACATCCTGAGCGGAGCAAACAAGGCCACTGCAATCTCAGAGGATTTTAGGCACATGAAACAGATCAAGGCCACCTTTTGTGATATGATTTGCAGAACAGCAGAAGAAACGTGACGCTAACGCCGAGACTCGGCCTTCCTTCTAATTCCACCATTGCACGCGGCGACGTACCAAACGAAAGCCCACTCGCTCGCTCCCATCCCCCTCGTGCTCTCGACACGACACGATGGCCGCGGCCTTGCCCTCGCCCTCCCGCAACCGCCCTGAGGGATCTCCCTCGGAGGAGGAGGCGGCGAGGGACTGGGCGGGGCTGCCGTGGGACGCGCTGCTGGCCGTGCTCCACAGGCTGGACCATGTCGACGTCCTCATGGGCGCCGGCCAGGTGTGCAGCCCCTGGCGCTGGGCGGCGCGGAACGAGCCGGAGCTGTGGCGCCGCGTCGAGGTGCGCTCCCACGCCGACAGCCGATCTCACGTCGCGGCGCCCTCCCACGCCAGACGCCACTCCTCCGCCGTCCTCTGTGGGCTGGCGCGTGCCGCCGTGAGGCGCGCCGCGGGGCAGTGCGAGGCCTTCTGCGGCGAGGGCGCCGTGGACGACAGCGTCCTCTCCCTCCTTGCCGACGCGTGAGTTTTCTTTTCTTGCTCACCCCAATATGCTAGCTGGCCAGTCTGCCTCAGTTTCTCACCAAACCTTCCGTGATCTGCTCGTCACAGGGCGCCCTCGCTGAAGAGCCTCCGGATCATCTCCGGCGACAGGATCGTCGACGAGAGGCTCAGGCTCACCATCACGAACTTCGCCCTGCTGGAGGAGCTGGAGCTCTCGCTTTGCACCGACGTCTACCCGGGGACGTGCGAGGCCGTCGGCAGCGCCTGCCCTCTCCTCAAGCGCTTCCGTCTCAGCAAGAAGCAGTTCTGCAAGTGGAACACCAAGAACATCGACCAGGAGGCCATGGCCATCGCCACCATGGGCGGGCTGCTGTCGCTTCAGCTCTTCGCCAACCCTCTCAGCGACGACGGGCTGGCGGCCATCCTTGACGGATGCCCGCGCCTCGAGTCTCTCGACATCCGCCACTGCTTCAACGTTGGGATGGGCGCTGCTGCGATCCGAGCACGGTGTCCTGGGATCGAGACGCTGAGGCTCCCGGATGACTCGACGATCGATTATGATCTGAAGTTTTCTCCCCCGGATATGACCCCGTGGAACACCCAGGACGAGCATCACTGTGATTGGCACGAGTTGGTCTATTTCAGTTCATGGTAGTCTAGTGTACTGGTGTGCAGCTACCCCACAAGATACCGCTGCTGTAAGTAGGAGTACAACCAAATGGATGGGTTAATAATGGCAATGATACCTTTTTTGGTTCGTTTGATTTGCCGACATGCTCATACACCATTTTCACCCCTCTCCACGATAAGGAAAAGACTGGTTGATATTCTTTAGTTTATGTACCTTGTCAATTTTTCTACTTCACTTTTTTTTAAATAAAAGGGATGACTCCCCCAATTTCATCAACGAACAAAACACACCACCACCAGGTCCACGCGCTCACCACCACCCCCTCCAATGGGAAAAGCAAAAGAACATGGAGAAACCTGGCTGAAACATAGCCCAGGTGGAGAAGAAAGGAAAAAAACCGGGAGCATATCCTATCACACCTAGGAAGAGCTTCCCAACACACACATCCAGCGATTTTTGTCAAAATTACGGACTCCTGAACCCCAACATCAGCTAACCTAAGAGCATCTCCACTCACGCTTCCAATAGGCCCTCCAAGGCGAGTTTTTTTAGCGTCGGCGCCGAAAAAAACCGTCAGTCGCGCCCCCAGGACGTCGAAATCCACCGGCTCGGCCCGTTTTTTGACCCGGCGATCCCAGGCCAAACCCAGCGCACTGGGGGGCGCTTGGGGTCTCCGGCGGAAGGGAAAACCGCGTCTGGGCCACCACTGTTAGGCGAAAACGCATCTTCCACGTCCAGATTCGCCCTCCCACGCGCACGCCCCTGCTGCCGCCTTGCCGATCCCGGCGCCGCCCACCCACCCACCGCCGCTAGATAGGCCATTCCCCCGCCGGAAAAAGAGAGGGCTCCGCCGCGGCATGCTCCACCCCGTTCCTGGGCGAGCTTTCCGACGTTCCGGCCACGCAGGGCTGGAATACCGGCGGCTGCGCGCCTACCACGCCCGCTAGGTGTTCGGTGATTTGTCTGCTCGGCGATGGACTCGGACGACGAGGAGGCGCTCGCAGCGCTGCTGGACGAGGAAGTTGATGCCGACGCCCAGGACGAAGAGCATCTCATTGTCCTCGCCGCCATGGCCAGCCTGCTCACGAGCAATGCAAAGCCGTGGCGAGGTGGCTCGGCGCCGGGCTGGCTGAAGGCAAAGCAAAGGCATTGACTGGAAGGCTATTGCTTGCTCTACTCCGACTACTTCGCCGACGCTCCACTGCATGGCGACAAAGTATTTCGGCGCCGTTATTGGATGAGCCGAAAGCTCTTCCTTAGAATTGTGAATTCCATCCGTGAGTTCGACAGCTACTTCAAGTGCAAGAAGGATTGCACGGGCACACTTGGATTCACCTCACTCCAGAAGTGCACGCCAGCTATGAGGATGCTTGCATACGGTGCTCCCGGTGATTCACTGGAAGACTATGGACGCATGGCCGAGTCCACGACCATTGAGTGTTTCTACAAGTTCTGCAGGGCAGTGGTGGCAGTGTTTGGATCGCAATACTTGCGATCACCCAATGCTGAAGACACTGCTCGGATCCTAGCACAGAATGCAGCAAGAGAATTTCCTGGGATGCTTGGAAGCATCGACTGCATGCATTGGAAATGAAAAAACTGTCCATTTGCTTGGCAGGGGATGTACAAAGGCGCCAAAGGCGGTTGCAGTGTGGTACTTGAGGCAGTGGCCACACACGACCTCTGGATTTGGCACTCCTTCTTTGGTATGCCATGAACTCACAATGACATCAATGTACTGCAGTGCTCCCCTGTCTTTGCCAAGCTTGTTGAAGGTCATTCTCCTCCGGTGAACTTCGAGGTCAATGGACGGCACTACAACAAGGGATACTACCTAGCAGATGGCATCTATCCGAGATGGTCCACATTTGTGAAGACTATCTCGAGCCCTGTGCCAGGAGGCAAGAACTCCCACTTTGCCAAGTGTCAGGAGGCTTGCAGGAAGGATGTCGAGCGGGCATTTGGTGTGCTCCAATATCGATTTGCTGTTGTCCGGTACCCCGCTTAGACCTGGTCGAAAGATCAAATGTGGGAGATCATGACTTGTTGTTTCATCTTGCACAACATGATCATTGAGAGCGAGCAGGAAGAGCCAGTGTTTGACACCGAACCATATTACAGGCAGGGTCCTCTTGCCCAAGTTGATCACCAGCTACCGGCAACCTAGACTGCCTTCCTTAATATGCGTCAGGAGATCCGAGACCCACAGGTGCATCAACAACTGCAGCAGGATCTGGTGGAGCACCTATGGAGGCTCAAGGGCAACGCGTAGCTCGACGTGTGATGAAATATGAGTTTTTATTTGTTGAACTATATAATTTGTATTGAACTATTTGATTTCTATTTGGTTTTCTGTGATGAACTATGTGATAACAAATAGCTTATGTTGAATTTGCGCCCAAGCACGACGAATATGGGCCGAAATTGGTCAATTTGCGGTGATAGTGGGCCAATTTGCGCCGAAAGTGAGCCAATTTGCGCCAAAAGTGGGCCGAAATCGGCGCCTGGGGGCGACCTGGGGGGCGGCGGCTGGGAACCCAATCGCCCCCATGCCGATTTTAGCGCCGATTCGCCCCTAGACGGTGATATTTCATGCCCCTGGCGGGGACGAACGGCTGGAGATGCTCTAAGCCACTCTTCTTTTAAGATGACAAGACCACGATACTTGTCGATGATCAACCTCCTTCCAGTCTTGGAATTCACGATGCCCAGCTTCACCTCACTTGGTGGATCTCAGTGGCAACTCGCTCAAGAAGTTTTGCGCACCGCTACAACCCAGTTTTGCGTCCTCCCTCCCCTGCAAGTCCCTCCAATAATTAATCCAAAATGAAACTCTGAACAGAACCGCACTTGGTTTGACAGACATTTTTTAAAACAAGCAAGGTTACGAGCTTTTCAAATGCTCCAAATAACTGCAGCAACACCAACAACAAAAAGTTTCTTTTTCACAGAACCTAGGTTTTTCAGTCACACATTGAAACAAGCATTAGTATCATAGAAATCACACTGAACCCCTAGGATAACCCTAACTATATTCCAAATGTACCATGCCAGGGGGCACTAGAAAAAGAGATGATCGATTGATTCATTCTTGCCATAGAAGGGACATTCAGCCTCACATTCCCCCCCCCCCCATGGTGCAGCAACACATCTCTAGTCAAAATGTTATGTTTCAAAACAAGCCAGAGGAAATTATTAATTCTAGCGGAGATTTTGGCCTTCCAAAGAAACCTGATAGAGGCTTTAGAGCCCACTTGCATTGTAGTGTAAAATGACTTACACTATACTCCCGAGAGCCAGATAGCACCCAGGTGAGTTTGCCCTCAAAATCAAAGGAAGCATGACTGCATAAATCTACAAGTTTGGCCCAATGTTCTGCTTTTTCCCCAACCAAAGCTCTTCTAAAGCTTAAAGAAGTGGGATTGCAAGACAGATCATCATGCACCGTTATATGGTGGTTCTGTGAAATATTATATAGTCTGGGAAAGTTAGAGCAAACTTTCTCTCCCTAGCCATCTATCTTCCTAGAACCTAGTTTTCTTGCCACCCCCACACAAAACTTGCAGCAAGACAAGAAGAGGTCTTTAATTTTTAACAATCCTTGCCAAAAATGAGAGCCCCCCTGTCTCAACTAGATTTTCCCTAAAGTTGAGCTACCTATATATTTATCCCACACCATCTTTTGCCACAACCCTTCCTCACTAAACAGGCCCAAAGCCATTTTGCTAACAAAGCAATATTCATTAATTCTAAGTCCAAAAACCCCAAACCACCTAGCTCTTTGGGTTGGCAAACTGTTTGCCAAGCCACCAGGTGATATTTATATTTTTTTCCTTTCCCCACTCCACATAAAACTAGCTCTAGGCCTATCATATTTCTTTTTTATCCCTTTTGGGAGACCGTAAAAGGATAACATGAATAAAGGCAAGTGAGATAGAGAGGAGTTGACCAGAATGCTTCTCCCAACAATATTGAGGAGCCTACCCAGCCATCCCCCGTCCTTTTTCCATCTTTTCAACGGATGGGTTCCAATCACTATTTCTCAACCTCTTCTCATCAACAGAAATCCCTAAATATTTAATGGGAAAAGAACCTCTCCCACATGTAAAAACTTCCTTAAACAACTTAATTCTATCTTCCTCCATCCCCGCACAAACAACCTCACTATTGTGAAAATTAATTTTTAAACCATACATAATTTCAAACATTACCATTTTTAGGTTCCTAGCTTGCTCTAGATCATCCTGAAAGAGTAAGATGATATTGTCAGCATAATGTAAAATAGCCACACCTCCCTCAGTCAGATCTTTGGCTAAACCAGACACTAAACCTTGATCCACAAGTCTTCCAACCAAGACAGCTAACACATCTACAACAAGGTCAAAAAACAAGGCGGGCAGGGGATCACCCCGCCTAAGCCCCTGACGAGTTTTAAAATAAGGACAAATTTCACCGTTAACTTTAACAACAACATTACCACCAGAAATGATTTTCATAATCCAATCATTTCATTTATAAGGGAATTTTTTTCATCTTCAAAGTTTGAAGAAGAAAAGGCCACTTGACCTTATCAAAGGCCTTTCTAAAATCAATCTTAAAGAGAACCCCTAAAGATTTTGTTTTATGTAAAGAGTTGAGGAATTCATGAAGAACAATAACAACTTCCAATATATATCTACCTTAAGAAAGGTCTGGGAAGCTCTAACTACTCCTTTAATAATAGCAATCAATCTATTCACCGAGATCTTGGTGAATATCTTAAAGGGGACATTCAACAAATAGATGGGCCTATATTTTTGAATTCTATCAGCATCACTTCCTTTTGGTAGAAGAGAAATCACACCATAATTGAGTCTGTCTATATCTAGGTTATTATCATACAATTCTTTCAAAATGGCAAGTAGATCCATAATGTTCATAGTATTCTATGTTAAAGCCATCAGGACCGGCAGCCTTGTTTTTTCCATTACAAAACAACCTCTTTTAGTTCTTCCAGGGATTTTTTTATGAGAAATTCTTGTATTTCCTCACTCAAAACATCCGCTCCATCATGATCCAAAGTTAAAGATGTTATCTCGGGCTCACCAAATTATAAGACCCAGTGATGTAGCCTTTGAGATTATCTTGGCCTTCAATGACCCCCTTCATCATGCACCAATTTAATGATCCTATTTTTCCTATGCCTTCCATTTGCTTTAGCATGATAGTATTTAGAATTTGGAGTCCCCATCAAACATTTTCTTTTCATGTGATCTCTGAATCTATTTAATTTCTTCCTCTTTTAAAATAAATTTCAAATCCCTCTGACAGTTCTATTTACAGAGCGTGCCTCGGCATTTAAACAACTATTTTCTTCCATTTTATCTAACATGTCTATTTCTTCACTAAGGTGTTGTTTTCTGTCTTCTGTAAACTGCTTCCACATTCCAATTCCAGCCTTTAATGGCCCTCCTAAGAGCTCTACTTTTTGCTTGCCATCTATTCAAAAGAGATCTACTAGGGTAATGCTTACACCAAATCTTCCTCACTAACTCATCTAGGTCCGGCCTCTGAAACCAACAATTTTCAAATTTGAAAATATAAGTTTTTTTAGGAAGATCCCTAGAAGATATGATGAGAGATGTGTGATCAGATAATTCTCTAGAAAGAACATCCACATGAACCAATGCAAATTTCTCCTCCCATGATGGTGAGATTAAAACCCTATCCAACAAAGCATAAGTGGGGTCTTCATGGTTGTTGGACCAGGTGTATTTTGTCCCTACTAGTGGCAATCCCATCATTTCACCCAGAGAGATAATTGAATTAAAAAGAATGCTTCACTTATTATAACCCCCAGGTATGTTTTATCGCTGGCTTTCCTTGTCATATTAAAATCTTTAGCAATTAATAAAGGGTTCTTGGCATTTTAAGGAGATGCACAAGCTCTACTAGGAATTTGGGTTTTCCAGCATGGTGGGAATCTCCATAAACAATAACCAAACCCCAACAAAAGCCATCAGCCACACTCATCACATTAATTTTAACAAAATACTCACCAAATTCCACCCCATCTTTAACCAAAGAGCCATTATTTTTGCCAACTAGAATTCCTCCAAATCAAAGGACCAAAAAGGATTCCTGGCCACTTAGATTAGAAAACTCTAATGGGGTGAAGTCCATTTTCATTGTCTCCCTACTCATTTGCAGAAGTTCCAAAAGGATTGAGTCAACATCCTCAGGATGTAAGATCTCATCTTCTATAGGAGTACTGGAAATCTCTATTTTACTAGCCACAAAAATTTCCCTCCTAGTTGTTTCATGCGAATTAATAAGATCTAAATTGCGCTCCATGATGTTAAGTGAAACCCCCAAATCTACTCCTATTAAACTTGCTACATCAATTAGTTTAACATTTTCAAAATAAAGATCAAGAACATCAGAGGGCATACCTACCGAACCACCCAAGTTCTTGGCCCTAGCCAAAGACATGGCTTTGTCTAGTATAGGAATGTCATCAACATTTTTAGAAGCAACCCTCCCACTGTACCTTTGATTACCTAGGTCTACACCCCATACTAGTCATGGCATTTTTATCATCATTCAATTTAATCCCTAATTTAGCCCCAAAGCTAAGAGATTGAGAACCTTCAACTCCACCCCCGGGATTCAGTTCAGAAGTATGTTCCTTCTTCGAAGTCGTTGATGGTCAACTCAATGCCACCGCTCTCAACATGCTTCACCTCACTATCACCGAAGAGTATAGCTTCTCCATTGCTCTTTTCAATACCTCCAAGGAAGTGTGGGACTGCCTTGAGGACATGTTACAAGGTGATATCTGCGTTCACATATCAAAGTTGGATTTGCTCAAGCAAGAGATCAACTTGTTTGTGAAGAATGATGGAGAGACCGTGGGGAGGTGTTCTGAAGGTTGAAGTATCTTGTGTTGGACTTGGGGAACTTTGGTTGCACATGGCCGGATGAAATTTCACCAAGTATAGGTTTAATTGAGTCATGGTCTTGACGGATCACTATGGTTATGAGAACATGAGTCCCAATGAAATTGTGTCTACCTTTACCACCCATGATATTTTGGAGACCAATTAAGGCAAAGAAAACCCTTGAAATTGTTTGAAGAACCAAGATCTCCAACCTTGCTTGGAAGGCTAGGAAAATGGTTATGTGTGCTTCAAGAGAAGAAGAAGAATAAGAGAGTGTTGAAGAAGAAAAGGAGGGTACTACATACCCGACAATTTATTTCGAAAAAGACTTGGCCCTCTTGGTCAAAAAGTATTTGGTCACCATGGCTAACAAAGGGAAGAATCTCACGGGAAAATCCTTTGGGAGAAAAAATGTTGGAAGTATGCCATGGAGGCAATAATATTGTATTACTATATTTCCATGTTCATTATTAAGAGTTTATATTCTATGATATAACTGCTATGATCTCGGAATATGTGATTCAATGGAAAACTCATATGCATGTGTAGAACGATAAACAGTAAAATAAGATTCCTAGACACGCCTCTAAGACTGGCTCAAGTGTTGTTAGTGATCATGTTTTTTTGATCTTAGGATATCGTCAAGTGTAAACGATAGTCCTAAAACAACATTGAGAGTTTGACATTAGAAGAACGATCATATTGAATCGACCCAAACTTGTTTGTTATGCGTTGAGATGATATCGTCACAAGTCAATTTTTATAACACAGAGTGTTAATGTGTGTTTTAGTTCCTTAGACCATGAGAGTATTTTAGTCACTTATTGCCGTACAATGAGCTCTGGGGTTGCTCAAACATCATCTGTAATACGTTGATCATAACGACAGTTTATAGGTTCCTCGGAAAGTTTGACAAGGGACTCGATAGCTCGAGAGTGGAATTTGTTTCTCCGACGATGGAGAGATATTCTTAGGGCCCTCTCGGTGTGACGGCATCCATCATCGTCTGTCTAGACACAAGTGACTATGTCACGGGGATGCCGAAACATGTCGACGAGAAAGAAGAACAAAACCGGCAACGAGGAGGCCGGTATAGTGAGCATGTGTATGACTCAAGAGGATACCGAGACATCTCACCTCAGGTTTTGTAAAGTATCATGAAGCAAATGGAACATCACATGATAACCAAAGGTTCACTCGAACGTCATTCATGTAATCATAGGGAGCGATATGGACATCCACGGTTCCGCTCTCGGTCATTAAATGAAGGGGTTTTGTTCATGTCTATGTTTACCGAACCTACAGGGCCACAGGCTTAAGGTAATTATGTTCTGCTAAGTGTTAGTAGGATGAGAGTATCGAGGATTTTTTTTTTGAAATTGTTTCATTAATATTGGATATAGTTTTGAGAGGAACCGGAAGCGTTTCGGGGTCACTGGAAGGGTTTCAGTGTTTATCGGGCAATGCAAGGTATTACCGATAAATAATATATAGGTGGAAAATGTTTCCAGTGATGTTAAAATAATAATAAAAGGCTCTAGTAATTGTTAGGAGACTTCTATATTTAATTAAATATCAACAGCCTTAAAAGGCCAAGTGGTGGAAGGAGAATTGGGCCACAAGGGCCCAATATGGGGTGGCGCCCCCCTTTCCTCCTAGGGAGGCTGAATTGGAGTGGGGGGGGGATGGACTCCTCCTCCCCTCCTAGGCCGGTGCAACTCTCCCCTCTAACGTATATATACTAGAGGCTTTGGGAACTTTTGTACACACAAGTTTTAGAGCCTCCTCTAGTTCTCTAGTTCTAGTTCTAGTTCTAGTTGATCCTAGTTGATCAATTACAGCTTGGCCTATTTCCTCTAATCCTCATAATTAGAAGCCCAGTGTGGTTCTAATCTCCTTCCTCTAATTCTCAGGCTACGATTAGCTCTGGATGGCGAAGCGTTGCCGGATCGTGAGGATTGTACGCTTGCAACTCGTAGAGAGGTCGTGCTTTTGTTCTTCCATTTGAGGGACTGTTTGTGGGCGGTTCGTAGGATTGTCCATCTACGGCTCTAGGGACTCCAAGTAAGATCTACACCGACTTGTATACTTTCGCTGCTACTCGGAGTTGGTAACGATCGATATCCAAACCGTTAATGCATCTTCATATTGTTCCTGGGTGATCGTAGGGCAATTTTTTTGTTTTCTACTACATTTCCCAGGCATCATGAGCAGTTCTATGAGTAGGTGCAAGTTTCTATCTAGATCACATGTGGATGTGAGGGTTTGATGTTCTTGCTATGCTTCCCTCGAGTGTTGCTTCGGTTCAGTTCATTGACAACATGATGCAGCTTTGTACATAGTTGTGACAAACGATCGGCTCTGGCTGTCGACGATCTGCTAACAGTTCTTTGGGCTTCATCATAGTCAAGAATAGTGGATTATCACAAACAGGAGAGGGCGATGAAGATGAATGATCTTCTAGGGGGTCATGCGTATTGGCGAAGTTTAGTGTGGGGCTAGAGAATTTTAATTAAGTCTCTTCCCCCACACACCTCGAAAGTTAATCTAGCAACAAGAATTATCACCTTAATTGTGGACGTAGGTAGCTAGAGTTATCCGTAAACCCTAGAAGCCTCGTAATTAAAATTTGCTAAAATCGATTAGAGGATGTCTAATTTGATTTTGCAGGATTGCATGGGATGTGGTATAGCCTTCATCATGACAATAAGTTTTGCATGAGATGGTTATATGTTGTAACGTTAAGTGACATGTGCGTCACAATACGACATGATGGCTGGAGCCAAGGGATTGTCACTTATATGACCTGCGTGTCAGAACTCGTTATTTTATTGACGGAGTGATGGACATGCTATGAAGGACCCAGAGCAAGGTGGCTTCACCAGGCACAGGAGAACATGATGGTGGCTACGACATCATCTCGAAGTACTTTCATGAAGAAAAGGGAGGATCATGAAGAAGCTCCCGACGCCTAGGGCTATATCACATCATGTTATTGTGAATTGCCTGATATGTTTATCCCTTTGTTGTTTGCACCCTTTGATTGCGCAGTAATAAATTATTAAGGTGATCTCTCACTAAAAATATCAAGTTAAAAGGTGCTCTTCCCGGTGTTGCAACCGTCTATAACACGTAGCTTTCAGGAGTGCGTCATGTCCACATGAGTACAAACGGATCTTGAGGTGTAAGGCAGGCGAGGTCAGACCGAGCAAGCAGATAGCACTCGGTTGTCTTGAAGTTCTGGCAGAATCCTTCTGAGCTAAGAGCACAAAGCATAGAAAGATGAACAAGATTCATATGGAGGTATGATCGACAAAAGATCGCCTACCGCTCGAAGTTCATGTCATCAGTGATGTCCACATCAATGTCTATGAATTGGATCAGGGTCTTGAGTCACTCACTTTCAATTATGAGAGATATTGATTTGAGTGGGAGTGCACTTTATATTAAAATTCATTTAAACACTAGTGCAAATTAATTATGAACAAATGTCGAAGTGAATCTTTTGTTTATTGTTGTAGATCAATGGCTCGCAATAATTTCAATTTAGCTCCTTTGTTTCAGAAAGAAAAGTTAGTTGCAGTTGGTGGAAACTATGAGGATTGGATCCACACTTTAAGATGTATTCTCAGGAGTTCTAAGATAGACTATGTGTTGGATCAACAACTTGGTGATTTCCAGGCGCCAGGAGTGTCACAGGATGTCATCAACATGCCCATATCTCGCAAGAATGATTACAGTGTTGTCAAGAGTATTATGTTATCTTGCATGGATGCAATGTTGCAGAAATGTTTTGAACAATCTAGTACATCAAAATTGTTGAGGCACTGGAAATTCTGTATCACAAAGAAACAACTGAAGTTCATGAGATGACTGAAGCAATGGAAGAGTGCAAAATTACTGAAGTTGGTGAGCGCGGTGCCCGGCTTGCACACTATTATGATAGTACAACTGCAATGGGGATTGATTTTCACCGGAAAATGATTTGCTCCTTACTTCGCTTTACAAAGCAATGCTCAAAACCAATGAGATTGGGTTGCAGAATCAACAAAAGCTATTGATAAAAAAAACAGAAAGTTAAACGCAACACCAAGAGGAACAAGGGTGGAGCTTCTCATGAGAATATATGTTTCTACTGCAAAGAGAAAGGACATTGGAAGAGAAAATGCTTGAAATATCTAGTGGATAAGAAGAACCCGTCTTCTAGTAAAGGTATAAAAGTTATACAAGTTAATGTTATTGATATTCTACTTGATGAAAATTCCAAGTCGTGGGTATTTGATACTGGATATGTTGCTCACATTTGCAACACAACGCAGGGACTACGGAAGATTCGCAAGCTGGGAAAGAATGAAGTTGTGATGCGTGTCGGGAATGGTGATGGGATCGCCGCTCAAGCCATCGGTGTCATATCTTTATGTTTGCCTTCAGGATTTATCTTAGAACTAAATAATTGTTATTTTGTTCCAAAGATATGTAAGAACATTATCTCTGGATCATGTTTGATAAATGACGGTTATTCTTATAAGTCTGAGGTCAATGGTTGTTCAATATATTATAAGCATATTTTTATGGATTTACACCAATAGTTGGTGGCTTATTCTTATTAGATCTTGAATGTGAAATATATATATATATATATAAGATTAATGCTAAATGTATTAAGAAGACTGGTAATAGCACTTATATGTGGCACAACCATGTTGGTCATATCGGAAAGAAACGTATGCGGAAACTTCATAAAGATGGAGTATTAACATCTTTTGATTTCGAATAATTTGACACATGCGTAGCTTGTCTGATGGGTAAACCACAAGTATAGGGGTTGAATTGTAGTCCTTTCGATAAGTAAGAGTGTCAAACCTAACGAGGAGCAAAAGGAAATGACAAGCGGTTTTTAGCAAGGTATTTTCTGCAAGCACTGAAATTATCGGTAACGAGTAGTTTGATAGCAAGATAATTTATAACGAGCAATAAGTAGTAATAGTAAAAAAAAGTGCAGCAAGGTAGCCCAATCCTTTTCGTAGCAAAGGACAGGCCGGAACGGTCTCTTATAATAAGCAAAGCGTTCTTGAGGACACACGGGAATTTCGTCTAGTCACTTTCATCATGTTGTTTGATTCGTGTTCGCTACTCTGATAATTTGATATGTGGGTGGACCGGTGCTTGGGTGTTGTTCTTACTTGAACAAGCCTCCCACTTACGATTAACCCCTCTCGCAAGCATCCGCAACTACGAAAGAAGAATTAAGATAAATCTAACCATAACATTAAACATATGATCCAAATCAGCCCCTTACAGAATAGCGCATAAACTAGGGTTTAAGCTTCTGTCACTCTAGCAACCCATCATCTAATAACTACTCCACAATGCATTCCCTTAGGCCCAAAGATGGTGAAGTGTCATGTAGTCAACGTTCACATAACACCACTAAGGGAAACAACAACATACATAAAATCAAAATATCGAATGAATACCAAATTTACATGATTACTGTTGGAAATATGCCCTAGAGACAATAATAAAGTGGTTATTATTATATTTCCTTAATCATGATAAAGGTTTATTATTCATGCTATAATTATATTGATCAGAAACTTAAATACATGTGTGAATACATAAGCAAATACCAAGTCCCTAGTAAGCCTCTACTAGATTAGCTCGTTGATCAAAAGATGGTTAAGGTTTCCTAACCATAGACATGTGTTGTCACTTGATAACGGGATCACATCATTAGGAGAATGATGTGATGGACAAGACCCATCCGTTAGCATAGCATATGATCGTTAAGTTTTTGCTACTGCTTTCTTAATGTCAAATACATATTCCTTCGACCATGAGATCATGCAACTCCCGGATACCGGAGGAATACCTTGTGTGCTATCAAAGGTCACTTCGTAACTGGGTGATCATAAATATGCTCTACAGGTATCTCCGAAGGTATCTATTGAGTTGGCGTGAATCGAGATTGGGATTTGTCACTCCGTATGACGGAGAGGTATCTCTGGGCCCTCTCAGTAATATAGCATCACAAGAAGCTTGCAAGCAAAGTGACTAAGGAGTTAGTTACAAGATGATGTATTATGGAATGAGTAAAGAGACTTGCCGGTGACGAGATTGAACTAGGTATGGAGATACCGACGATCAAATCTCGGGCAAGTGACATACCGACAGACAAAGGGAAATACGTATGTTGTCATAAAGGTTCGACCGATAAAGATCTTCGTGGAATATGTAGGAACCAATATGGGCATCCAGGTCCCGCTATTGGTTATTAACCGGACAAGCGTCTCGGTCATGTCTACATCATTTCTCGAACCCGTAGGGTCCGCACGCTTAACGTTCGTTGACGATATAGTATTATATGAGTTATGTATGTTGGTGACCAAATGTTGTTCGGAGTCCCGGATGAGATCACGGACATGACGAGGAGCTCCGGAATGCTCCGGAGGTAAAGATTGATATATAGGATGATAGTATTTGGTCTCCGGAAGTGTTTCGGAATGCACCAAATATTTATTGGATCACAGGAAGGGGTTCCGGGAGGCCACGGGGAGTTATTGGGCATAGCTGGCCAAGAAGAGGGGAGCACACCAGCCCACAATGGGGCTGGCACGCCCACCTCATAGCCGCCGGCCCTAGGGAAGGAAGGAAGAGGGCCGGCCCCCTCTTGCCTTCTCTTCCACATGAGAAATAGGAAAGGGGGCGCCTCCCCACCTGCCTTCTCCCCACGTGCCAAGAAAGGAAGGGGGGCGCGCCTAGGGCAGGTGTAGCGACCCGATCCCAATGGATCGAAGTCTCTTTGCTTAAGTGTCATCCCTGGATCGGTATGCTGACACACACAGTACTCGAGGATTTATAACAGAGTTCAATCACACACTTATTACATCGAAAATCCTCATAAAGAGTATTTATTACAATAATATGGCTGAAGGCCATCTAAATAAAGTAACTGCAGAAGCTTCGAAGTGTAACATCCCCAGGTTACCCCACTCTGGTTAAGCTACTTAACTGCCATGTCATCATGATCATCTTCATAAAATGGCATTAGGAAATAATTCAACTTCAATTCAAAATTCAAATTGTAAGTCAAATATTTATTTCTTAAAACAGCCAAGCAAAAATGTTCATTAAATGGCAAATAATCCAGGAACATTTGTAAAATAATCATCAATAAAGTTGGAGTTAGACAAATGACTCAAACAAAGTGAAACAGCCCCAAAACAGAATAATTAAATCCATTTAAAATCATTTCAAATACAAATGGATTCCAAATCAGTCCAAACTAATTTTTGGTGAGAGCTAATATTGCATTGCAATATTTGGGGCAACTCTCATATTTTACAAAGGTGCACAAGTGGTTTAATCTTTTGCAACAGAAATGGAATAAAGAAAAGGCAGAAGCAGAAAATAGAAATTGGGAAAAGGCCGGGGCGAACTGTGCACTTAAGCCTATGGGCTACAGTGCGGCCCATCCGCCTCCCCTCGACTCCCTCCTCTCTCTCCTCCCCGTGTCGACGCCGCCGCGGATGAGCACGCGCTCGCCGGCCGCTGGCCGACACCGCGGCACTACAGGGGCCGTCGAGGGGATAAGGGCGACGCCCTCGGCCCCGTCACCACCCTCATCCACTTCTTCCCCCTCTCCCTCGTCTCTCTCGCTCGCTCTCACCGACGACCGAGCGCGGCCGACGCCGTTCCACCGTCGCTCACGCGGTCGCAGGCCGCCCCTCGCCGCACCAAGGTGCCAGGGAGACGCGCCGTCCTCGCCTAGGTCGACCACGCCAACGAACACAAGCCAGAGGCCACCGCAACGCCTCCCCAACCTCTTCTTCCCCTTCGGCTCTGGCGAGCACCACCGCCCCGATTCGCCGCCCCCTGCGCTCTGTGACCTCGCCGGGCCTTTCATGCGCCCCTCGGTGAGCTCCCCGTTGAAAACCCCCTTTCCCCTGCCTCGTTCTCGCCCCCTAGCTACCCTCCTCCGCACCCGCGAGCGCACCGCTGCCTACTCCATCGCCGCTGTAGCTAGGGCCGCCGTTGTTCACGCCTGAGCACTCCAACATGCTCCTGGCACTGCCAGGAGCCCGCCGAGCCTTTTCGCTCGTCCTCCCGAGCCCCTAGCTCCCTGTTAGAGCTCACCCGAACTCCGGCCGCCGCTGCGAGCTCAACGCCGGCGAGCACTGTCCACCCCCGCCCTCGCAACCGCCTCCGTTAGACGCGGCCCCTCGCGGCCGTTCGAACGGTGCCCGTGGCATTTGTTTTGGTAGCCCGTAGCAGGATCCCGCAATGCGCCGCCACGTGCCTTGCTCACCGGCGACATGTCCCCGGTGGGCTGACGTGTCCGCGTCTGTTAGCGTTAATGACGCCAGTTAGCTTAGCCAGAGAGACTGACAGGCGGGCCCGCGGCTAATTAAACGCAGTTAAGTTTCTGTTTAATTTTAATTAAACCCAGTGGGTCCCCTGCGTCAGCTTTGACCCTGCTCAGTCAGCTTTGACCGGGCCCAGTCGTCAGTGACTGTGGCCAGCTGACATCTGGGCCCCACGGGGCCTTTTGACCAGTCAACAGTGACCCAGTCAACTGCTGACTGTGCAGTTGACTAGGCCCACTGTCAGTGACTCAGCTCCTCTGGCTGGGTACACTAGTGGGTACACTTAGTATTTCTGCTAGTTAATTCGAATTATTAATAAAATAGAAAATCCAGAATATTAAATAAACTTTGAAAATTAATAACTTTTAAACCGTAGCTCAGATCGAAAAAGTTAAAACATGAAAGTTGCTCAGAACGACGAGACGAGTCTGATCATGCCGTTTGTTTCTTTGTCGGAACCCCCTACGTAGGAGAACTCGTAACTCCGGGCCCGAATCCGGCAGATGAATAGTGCACACACTTCGGTAAATAAATCCCAGATTAATTCTAAAAATAACTAAAATGACTTAGATGCATATTTAGGCAACCCTGCACTGCATCATAGCATCACACGCACCGTATTGCATTTGTTTGCATTATGTTTACCTGTTTCTTCCCCCTCTTCTCTCTCGGTAGACCCCGACGTTGACGTAGCTTCCGAGGCAGACGCAGCTCAGGAGTACGACTACGTCCCCGATGACACCACAGGCGACCTTGCCCTTGCCCCCGAGCAAATAGGCAAGCACCCCCATTTTGAACATGCCTATATCGCCTATTTTCTTCTCTCTTGTGCTTGCATTAGAACTGCTACTGCTACTGTTTTCCTATATCTGCTGCATAGCCTGTTTATTGTAACCTGCCTTGTTACCTTTCTGGTTATCCTAGACTGATTAGTATAGGCTGGGTAGAGACACGACAGAGACCCCCACTTGATCCCTACTGCCCCGCTGGATATCAGAAGACCCAATCAACAGGATTGAAGACTAGACCCTGGCACCGCACATCACTTCCCCCTTAGTTGCCGACACTGCTGGGTTACCGTCAAGTGCCGAGGGTGATACCTCGTCAGCACTTCTGATGTTAACCTTGTAGGTTAGTTACTCGGTCGTGGTAAGCGAGGGTGATTCCTCCTACACCACCCCCGATAACGACATCGTCGCGCAACTCCTCAAGTGTGGACCTCGAGGGTGATTCCTCCTTCGTTCACCTTGACTATAACATCAGGTGGGATTCCATCGAGGGTGATTCCTCAGGATTCCCCTGGTGTCAGACACACAGATACTGTTGTTGATTTGACTTGCACTAAGAACCATGTTACTAAAGACGGGTCGGCCCTGAGGGGTACCCGCGCGAACTTAATGTGAAGTGATCTGGAGTCGGGTTGACCTGGATGGTGCCCGCGAGATAACACGAGGCGTGGCCGGGCATTCTTAGCCCTTGCCGCAAGTCCTCGAGACGGGGCGACAAGGTCACATCGATCGTGAGTCTCTGCTCGTTTTCGCGCGCTCGTAATCCACTACGGTTTGGATATTTGATCCGAGGGGCCTCTGGCCCGATAGCACTAACCATCACGTGGGCATAGTATGGGCGTTCTGCGTCGTATACA
Source organism: Thinopyrum elongatum (assembly GCA_011799875.1). Taxonomy (NCBI): domain Eukaryota; kingdom Viridiplantae; phylum Streptophyta; class Magnoliopsida; order Poales; family Poaceae; genus Thinopyrum; species Thinopyrum elongatum. Next base: position 452,098,726 of record CM022298.1, on the reverse strand, counting down.
TCAGCCGAAGCTTATTTGACGTCAGTAAGGAGCGGCGCACGCCGAGTTGGACTGGGAACGCAACCGCGCTTGTATAAGGGGTTGCTAGGTCTGCTCTCGGTGGCCCCGTAACATGCAGGAGTTCCCGGGGCGATGGCCCAAGACCCCTGGGGGCATAGGTTAGTCCGGCGTGCTGACCTCTCTTATAAGCCTAGGTCGGGTTGCGGCGTGTTGCTTAGCCGAGGCCGGGCATGACCCAGAAAAGTGTGTCCGGCCGGAGTTAAGCGAGCGTGGTGGGTAACTTGGTGCACCCCTACAGGGAAGAAACTTCTATCGATAGCCTGTCCTACGGTAACGGACACTCAGAGTTGTATCCCGATTGGTACAACTAGAACATGTGATGAGAACTGGATAGTACGGCTCTGGGATTGCTGTCTCGCAGGGAGTTGAGAAAGGATCTCAGGTCGAGGTTGATGATACTACTACTACTACTTTACATCATGTTCATCTGTTCTCTTCTATTGCTGCAAGACTGTCGAAGATTGTTGAAGATGCTAGTCTTCGATAGGACTAGGCTTTCCCCCTCTATTCTGGCATTTCTGCAGCCCAGTCCACCTATACAGCCATTCCTTTGACAATGATGCATATGTAGTGTAGATCCTTGCTTGCTGAGTACTTCGGATGAGTACTCATGTTTGCTTTACTTTCTTTTTCCCCCATATTCCATTTGATGCCACCAGACGACGGAGCCCCTGAGCCAGAAGCCCCAGCCGACGACCAGTACTACTACCCGCCTGGCGAGTACTACTACTACGAGGAGCCGTTTGATGACCTGGAGTAGGATCGGAGGGTCCAGGGCAGGAGGCCTACGCCTTTCGATCGTAGTATTTTATTTTACCCCGCCTCTGTGAAGGCCTATTTCTCTCTCTCTGTAAAATATCTGTACCCAGATATCTGATGCTTCCGCTGACGCTTGTATGCCATCGAGCTATGTATTCGAGCCCTCGAGGCCCTGGCTTGTAATATAAAGCTTGTATGATTTTATTTATGTTTTAGAGTTGTGTTGTGATATCTTCAAGTGAGTCCTTAGGCTTGATCGTGCGCAATTGCGTGTATGGTTAGTGCACGATTAAGCCGGGGTCATCACAGGTTGGTATCAGAGCCGACTCCTCTAGGAATCCCCCTTCCCAATTCATTGGCCGAAGTTGAGTCTAGTGGTCAAAAACTGTTTTACTAACTTGGCTGTGTGGCTTACGGGCCCACGTCGCCAACTGGGTGGTATTAGGATCTTTTATTCCTCGTCTATACTCTGGGACTCTGATCTCTCTCCTATTCGGGTTAAAGATTTTACTAACTCCGACATTAGGTTGTCGTAACCGTTTTCTCCCGGAGAGCCCCCTCATTCCAGAAGATGACGTGACATCATCAGAAGGCTCCGAAGATACTTCCCGAAGTTTTCCGAGACCCCTTTACCCACTGCTTTTGCAGTTTACTAACACCGATAATCCCCGTGGATATCTACACATCCTTGCCGTTGTATCATCATGGCCAGTCAATCATGCCTGTACGAGGTACCCCGTAATACTCCTCGTTAAACCGAGAATCCTTTGAACCTACTGCGGTGCAGTTTCTTTCGCACTGCGATTAATTACTCACAGTACCGGGGATCCGATCATCCCCAGTTGTTTTTGTGATTCCTAAAACACTTTGAAATATCATCTGATCTTCCGAGAATCCTATGCATCCTACTAGTCCTGAAATTCTTGCTTGCTTATATTATGGTTAGCTCCATACGTCAATTAATTGTTGTTGATATCCCTTGTCATTCTCATTTCGATCCTATTGATTCAACATGTGTGTGAATACTCGCAATTATCAGCTCTTCCCTACTAAATCATCCTTCCGGCCCAGTCATCATTTCGGACATGAGTTGGATCTCGGCCAATCAAGCATTGATTGATTGTCCAACTAAACATGTACAAATCACTCGTCCCTCTGCCCAGGTGAACTAATTGTCACTTCTGGCTTTGGAAATCGTGAACCCTCTGAATTTCATACTTAGGTTGTTCTAGTGTTTTCCTTAAACCCATTGAGCTTACCTTCCGTCCTTTCTCGGAGAACTCTCAGGTGGAACCAGTTATTTAAACTTTATCCGTTAGTTCTCACAGATCACTTGATTCCTTTTGTGGACAATTATCTGACCGATTCTTTTCTAATTTAAGAAACTTATCGGTTCCTTCCCCGTTGACATTGCCTTTGGCACTCAATCATTCTCTACTTCTTGCCGACTGTACATCCGCCCAGATTGCATGGCACGGAGAGGTAGTGTATTCCTTCTCCTTATTGACTTGGGACGGACTTCTGACCAGGACATGTCCCGTAAACATGGTTGGAGATCTCTCCAAGACGGAATACCAAAGTTGTCCATCTAGTTCTGTCCAACCTACTCATCTTTTGATTAGAGCTTTTGCTTCCGATCCTTCGTTTCTGAACCATGAATCCTTTGTACTTAAACGTCGGATTATTCCGATGTTTCTATAATCCTATGCCATCACATCCTTCATCTTATGGTTGGGTGCCGCTACTCACGCCAGATCCTATGTCGTCTACCTGATCTTTTGTTAGATTAATATCCGACAGTATCTTTCATACTCAAACATTATGTGAGCTCTTTTCTTGGTACTTGATACCTCTGGTAAATTGTATCACCTGATTTGACTTCGATACTCTGCTTTCGAACTCGCAACCCTTACTTTGGTTGTTGGTTGAATGGATTCGTAAAATGTCCCGATGGGTTGAACCTATGCTTTCCCTAATTCGTGTGAACTCGAAGGTTATGCGAGTCATACTCTTCTGGTGCTTCACCAGATAAATTCTCAGCACAACAATTTCTTTGAAAATGAGAAGTGAATGAAAGGTTGTGCATTGAAGAAGTGGGGGTCGACCTTGAACCTTTGTGTTCATGCCCATGGAAACGATGTAGAACTTATCATGGAAGCTGCTCGTAAGAATAATTATTCCCCTGGTACAAGTTCATCTTGTATCTAAGAATTGATCCTTTGCAAACATGGTTCCGACCATATTTCCTCTTTGGGTTCATTTCCCGGATAAGTTAAAATACTTATCCTCTGCAGATCATTTTCCCCATCCAACCTCTGCTCCGACTTACCTTCCGGTGTTACCCCTAGTACTTGTTACTGGGAAGTCTAACACCCCATCACAACATTCCTAGCCGGATCAGCTATATCCCTATCGTTCTAACTTTTAACTGTGCTACCTGGCCCTTCTTCCCGGAGCACAATTTTTGACGATGAGTTAAGCTCACGTCGACCTTCCTCATCTTGTCATATCACCTCAAACAACAAGCTTGATTCCGAGCTTGTGTTGTATCCATGGTTCCAATAAACTTTTCGCCTCATCATTCCTTACAGTTGATGTCGTCACTGTTCAAGGGCATCTTCATAGAGCCTCCCGACAAATGTGTTATGATCATCACCCATATTTGACTTGTTCCAAGTTATCAATTAAATTCATGGTGAGAATTATCATCCTTGCTCTTCGATGATTTGTGGTATCATCGATGACATCCTTGACTTTCGACCAACACAAACCTGGTTGTGTTTGGTTATTCCTTACGTCCCGAGATACCCTTGTAAATGTTTCTCGGTACCTCTTGAGATCTTCGAACCCAATCTATTACTTGACACCATATCATTGCTGCAACGAAGCATGACTGTGGACTTCCGAATATCAACAAGAACATTGGAGGCACATTGCCAAATGCTTCTTGACCTATTATACGGACACCATTGTGCGGGTAACATCTTGATTTCTCCCTCGCCCTTTATCTAAATGGTTTTGTACCGACTGAACTGTTCAGGTATATCGTGTTCTACTTTTCCCTGGAATGGATATACCCCTAATTCTTGTGTATAGGCACATCTATCCTTTTCATTGGTCTGTTGAATCCGATAATTTCATTTTCCTTTCCATTGTTTTGTTTAACCTTTCCTGTAATCTAAATTGTCTGGGCAGAGATAAATTCTCTGCTTATGAAAACATATTGGCCTACAACCCTGTCAGTGAGACCCTGTTACTATAGTCGAAGACATTCTGGTAACCACCGATGGACGAGAACTTTGCCTATTGGTCCGCCTCATTCAACGAGCAGGAAAACAGTTCTCTTCGTCCCTCGCCCTTGGTACCGATGTTGTCGCCGACATAACTGACAGACTATTCCCTGACATACATTTTTGTCGTGACCGGTAAGATGTCACCATTCTCCCTACTTTGATCGACACCCCTCCATAGTTCCACAGGATCGGAACCTGATTCTCCTATACATCCTTGATTCCGAAGTACCCTCTTACTCTTGACTATGCGTATTAACCCGAGTCACCCCTCGAGAGATGATCTACCCTCGGAACCCTAAACCCCTGTTCGCACTTTGTTCAGGTATAGATTGAATGTCCATTCGATTGATACATCTTATTGTACCTTCCTACTTTGCTCTCGATGTTTCCTGAGTTTCCACTCAAGAGACACTACTGCTGCATTCCATGAATTATTCACCAGATAATTAACCCTATAAGGGTCAGCTCTCCCGAAGTTACCCTTTACTTCCCTACTTAAATCTCGGGACGAGATTTCTTGTAGTGGAGGAGACTTGTAACATCCCCAGGTTACCCCACTCTGGTTAAGCTACTTAACTGCCATGTCATCATGATCATCTTCATAAAATGGCATTAGGAAATAATTCAACTTCAATTCAAAATTCAAATTGTAAGTCAAATATTTATTTCTTAAAACAGCCAAGCAAAAATGTTCATTAAATGGCAAATAATCCAGGAACATTTGTAAAATAATCATCAATAAAGTTGGAGTTAGACAAATGACTCAAACAAAGTGAAACAGCCCCAAAACAGAATAATTAAATCCATTTAAAATCATTTCAAATACAAATGGATTCCAAATCTGTCCAAACTACTTTTTGGTGAGAGCTAATATTGCATTGCAATATTTGGGGCAACTCTCATATTTTACAAAGGTGCACAACTGGTTTAATCTTTTGCAACAGAAATGGAATAAAGAAAAGGTAGAAGCAGAAAATAGAAATTGGGAAAAGGCCGGGGCGAACTGTGCACTTAAGCCTATGGGCTACAGTGCGGCCCATCCGCCTCCCCTCGACTCCCTCCTCTCTCTCCTCCCCGTGTCGACGCCGCCGTGGACGAGCACGCGCTCGCCGGCCGCTGGCCGACACCGCGGCACTACAGGGGCCGTCGAGGGGATAAGGGCGACGCCCTCGGCCCCGTCACCACCCTCATCCACTTCTTCCCCCTCTCCCTCATCTCTCTCGCTCGCTCTCACCGACGACCGAGCGCGGCCGACGCTGTTCCGCCGTCGCGCACGCGGTCGCAGGCCGCCCCTCGCCGAACCAAGGTGCCAGGGAGACGCGTCGTCCTCGCCTACGTCGACCACGCCAACGAACGTAAGCCGGAGGCCACCGCAACGCCTCCCCAACCTCTTCTTCCCCTTTGGCTCTGGCGAGCACCACCGCCCCGATTCGCCGCCCCCTGCGCTCCGTGACCTCGCCGGGCCTTTCATGCGCCCCTCGGTGAGCTCCCCGTCGAAAACCCCCTTTCCCCTGCCACGTTTTCGCCCCCTAGCTACCCTCCTCTGCACCCGCGAGCTCATCGCCGCCTACTCCATCGCCTCTGTAGCTAGGGCCACCGTTGTTCGCGCCTGAGCACTCCAACGTGCTCCTGGCACTGCCAGGAGCCCGCCGAGCCTTTTCGCTCGTCCTCCCGAGCCCCTAGCTCCCTGTTCGACCTCACCCGAACTCCGGCCGCCGCTGCGAGCTCAACGCCGGCGAGCACCGTCCACCCCCGCCCTCGCAACCGCCTCCGTTAGACGCGGCCCCTCGCGGCCGTTCGAACGGTGCCCGCAGCATTTGTTTTGGTAGCCCGTAGCAGGATCCCGCAATGCGCCACCGCGTGCCTTGCTCGCCGGCGACATGACGCCGGTGGGCTGACGTGTCCGCGTCTGTTAGCGTTAATGACGCCAGTTAGCTTAGCCAGAGAGACTGACAGGCGGGCCCACGGCTAATTAAACGCAGTTAAGTTTCTGTTTAATTTTAATTAAACCCAGTGGGTCCCCCGCATCAGCTTTGACCCTGCCCAGTCAGCTTTGACCGGGCCCAGTCGTCAGTGACTGTGGCCAGCTGACATCTGGGCCCCACGGGGCCTTTTGACCAGTCAACGGTGACCCAGTCAACTGCTGACTGTGCAGTTGACTGGGCCCACTGTCAGTGACTCAGCTCCTCTGGCTGGGTACACTAGTGGGTACACTTAGTATTTCTGCTAGTTAATTCGAATTATTAATAAAACAGAAAATCCAGAATATTAAATAAACTTTGAAAATTAATAACTTTTAAACCGTAGCTCAGATCAAAAAAGTTAAAACATGAAAGTTGCTCAGAACGACGAGACGAGTCTGATCGTGCCGTCTGTTTCTTTTTCGGAACCCCCTACGTAGGAGAACTCGTAACTCCGGGCCCGAATCCGTCAGATGAATAGTGCACACACTTCGGTAAATAAATCCCAGATTAATTCTAAAAATAACTAAAATGACTTAGATGCATATTTAGGCAACCCTGCACTGCATCATAGCATCACACGCACCGTATTGCATTTGTTTGCATTATGTTTACCTGTTTCTTCCCCCTCTTCTCTCTCGGTAGACCCCGACGTTGACGTAGCTTCCGAGGCAGACGCAGCTCAGGAGTACGACTACGTCCCCGACGACACCACAGGCGACCTTGCCCTTGCCCCCGAGCAAACAGGCAAGCACCCCCATTTTGAACATGCCTATATCGCTTATTTTCTTCTCTCTTGTGCTTGCATTAGAACTGCTACTGCTACTATTTTCCTATATCTGCTGCATAGCATGTTTATTGTAACCTGCCTTGTTACCTTTCTGGTTATCCTAGACTGATTAGTATAGGCTGGGTAGAGACACGACAGAGACCCGCACTTGATCCCTACTGCCCCGCTGGATATCAGAAGACCCGATCAACGGGATTGAAGACTAGACCCTGGCACCGCACATCACTTCCCCCTTAGTTGCCGACACTGCTGGGTTACCGTCGAGTGCCGAGGGTGATACCTCGTCAGCACTTCTGATGTTAACCTTGTAGGTTAGTTACTCGGTCGTGGTAAGCGAGGGTGATTCCTCCTACACCACCCCCGATAATGACATCGTCGCGCAACTCCTCAAGTGTGGACCTCGAGGGTGATTCCTCCTTCGTTCACCTTGACTATAACATCAGGTGGGATTCCATCGAGGGTGATTCCTCAGGATTCCCCTGGTGTCAGACACACAGATACTATTGTTGATTTGACTTGCACTAAGAACCATGTTACTAAAGACGGGTCGGCCCTGAGGGGTACCCGCGCGAGCTTAATGCGAAGTGATGTGGAGTCGGGTTGACCTGGATGGTGCCCGTGAGATAACACGAGGCGTGGCCGGGCATTCTTAGCCCTTGCCGCAAGTCCTCGAAACGGGGCGACGGGGTCACATCGATCGTGAGTCTCTGCTCGTTTCCGCGCGCTCCTAATCCACTATGGTTTGGATATTTGATCCGAGGGGCCTCTGGCCCGATAGCACTAACCATCACGTGGGCATAGTATGAGCGTTCTGCGTCGTATACATCAGCCGAAGCTTATTTGACGTCAGTAAGGAGCGGCGCACGCCGAGTTGGACTGGGAACGCAACCGCGCTTGTATAAGGGGTTGCTAGGTCTGCTCTCGGTGGCCCCGTAACATGCAGGAGTTCCCAGGGCGATGGCCCAAGACCCCTGGGGGCATAGGTTAGTCCGGCGTGCTGACCTCTCTTATAAGCTTAGGTCGGGTTGCGGCGTGTTGCTTAGCCGAGGTCGGGCATGACCCAGAAAAGTGTGTCTGGCCGGAGTTAAGCGAGCGTGGTGGGTAACTTGGTGCACCCCTACAGGGAAGAAACTTCTATCGATAGCCTGTCCTACGGTAACGGACACTCGGAGTTGTATCCCGATCGGTACAACTAGAACATGTGATGAGAACTGGATAGTACGGCTCTGGGATTGCTTTCTCGCAGGGAGTCGAGAAAGGATCTCAGGTCGAGGTTGATGATACTACTACTACTACTTTACATCATGTTCATCTGTTCTCTTCTATTGCTGCAAGACTGTCGAAGATTGTTGAAGATGCTAGTCTTCGATAGGACTAGGCTTTCCCCCTCTATTCTGGCATTTCTGCAGCCCAGTCCACCTATACAGCCATTCCTTTGACAATGATGCATATGTAGTGTAGATCCTTGCTTGCTAAGTACTTCAGATGAGTACTCACGTTTGCTTTACTTTCTTTTTCCCCCATATTCCATTTGATGCCACCAGACGATGGAGCCCCTGAGCCAGAAGCCCCAGCCGACGACCAGTACTACTACCCGCCTGGCGAGTACTACTACTACGAGGAGCCGTTTGACGACCAGGAGTAGGATCGGAGGGTCCAGGGCAGGAGGCCTACGCCTTTCGATCATAGTATTTTATTTTACCCCGCCTCTGTGAAGGCCTATTTCTCTCTCTCTGTAAAATATCTGTACCCAGATATCTGATGCTTCCGCTGATGCTTGTATGCCATCGAGCTATGTATTCGAGCCCTCGAGGCCCTGGCTTGTAATATAAAGCTTGTATGATTTTATTTATGTTTTAGAGTTGTGTTGTGATATCTTCAAGTGAGTCCTTAGGCTTGATCGTGCGCAATTGCGTGTATGGTTAGTGCACGATTAAGCCGGGGTCGTCACACGAAGGTAAATGAGTCCATCAACTCCAACGGCATAGCTGAGTGCATGACAACGACCTATCGCACCTTACTCTTCGTCTGAAAATTCTGCAACATGATACGTTGCAGCCGTGTAGTTCAGCACATGGAATATGCTGGCAAGATAACACTATAGGGCAATGATGAATAATAGCTGTCACTACATGCAATATATGGCTGTTGGAGGCTCTAAGTTTAACATTTGCATAAAGCCAATTTTTCCCTACAACAAAGGAATAGATTTTATTTAACTACCCTGTTTAAGCCATTATTGAGAAGGTACCTCCAACTCAATCCCAAAAATTCCCAAATTATTAATAACCCAATAGATTAATTAAATAGAGTGATGAGATCAACAAATAATTCAAATACCAGATACTCAAAATGTCCATAACTGGGGACACAGCTAATCATGATTAGTTTGTACACTCTACAGAGGTTTGCGCACTTTTCCCCACAAGACTCGATCTCCTCCGTTGAATTTCTCGCACTGCATGATGTTTGAGAAATGGATGATCGAGACACAGTCTTTCCGAAGAGGTCCCCTTAACCGATAGATAGGCCGGTACACCTATAATTCCCCTACATCTGCTAGCCCATCATGGAAAGGATTCCCATAACTTACTCAACTATGCCAGAGCCCATAATGGCATGTGGCTGCACACGGAAGTTTCTAGCATGAATAATCTTATGATCCCTTTGAGCCTAGGTGGCATTCCATAGGATGATCACACGGTTACCTCGGGATCTCCTAGGACAACACTGGATTCCCCAGGTGCCCGCAACCAATCCACCCAGATGTGTATTAAAGTAGCCACCTTAAGTTTCCCTTAGATAAATTACTCTCGCAACTTTCATGAATCTCACATACCAATCCACGTCTACGAGCATGGCTAAGCAATAAGTAACAAAGCGTATAATCCTGGGGTGATCAAAAGGTATTAGGTTCCTACCTCAACAACTACATAGCAACAACCGCATGTTCCCAATCCTACTCATGCAATCTTTGAGGGTGAAACTAATGCATAGTAAAAACTGGGTATTGAAAAGTATGATCAAAGTGTGAACTTGCCTTGTACTGTTGATGAAGATCCTTCGCACTCATAATTCCTGATAGTTCTACTCGTCACACTCCGTTCAATCTATCGTAAGCAAGCAATTAATTGCACACATAAGCAATCACTCAAAAGATCCAAAAGAAACAAAGAAAAACACTTCGGAAAACTTCAAAACCATCAAATAAAGCTTCTAGACAGAAACATATTTTTAACAGTAGCAAAATTATGTGATTTTGATCTTAACAGAAAGTACATGTGATGAGCTTTGATTTGCAAAAAGAATCAATTAAATCAGAGTTATAAAACTTAAGTTGTGATCAAAAGAAGTTCAAATTCAAATCTGTTTGAAATCAAATTTTAAACTTTCAAAAATATGTTTAAGTTGTCTTACTGAATAGAGGGGGTCATAACGAAGAAGTGGGCGTTGGTTTCGTTGGATTTGGACAAACGAGTAAAAAGTTGTGATCGTTTGAAGATCAGGGACTAAACTATAAGAAAACTATTCACGTATAGGTCCCTGACCGAAAAAAAACAGAAAAAGAAAAAAAATCTAACGAACGAAAGCGTTCACTAACAGATCTAAACGAACGAACGCTCTCTAATTAAACTAACCTAAATAAATAAACCGGTTAAAAAGAAAAACCGAAACAAAAACCAGGTCGGGGCGACGGTTTACCGGTTCGGTCGGTTCGGTGAGAAAAACCGGCGGCGGCGGTTAGCTGATCGGGCGGCGAGGCGGCAGACTCCGGCGGAGCGGGGCTAGCGGCGGCGCGGCGGCTACGGCGGCAGCGGCGCGGCGTGGGGCGGCGCGCGGCGCGGCAGGCGACGGCGGCGGCGCGGCAGGCGGTGGCGCTTGCGGCGGCGGCGGGTGGGTGCTGCTGCTGCTTGGGGCAGCGGCGGTGGCTTGATGGGAGGGAGAGGGGTCGGGGGCGGCGGCTTATATAGGTGGGGGGGGTGCGGCGGCCTTGGAGAAGGGGCAAGGCGGCGGCGGGCGGGGCTCGGACTCCTACCGGAGTCCGGCTCGGGGACGGTGGAGGTAGGCGGCGCGGCGGTTGGGCCGGCTAGGCTTCGGCCCAGTTCGGTCCGAAAGTTTTTTTTTAAGAATTTTACAGAAAATAAAAATAAAATGATAAATAATAAAAATGATATATAGGCATATTATATATCAGAATTTTCAGAAAAAGATTTTCTACAACGTGAACATTTTTCTAGCATCAAATAAAGTACAAAAAAATTTAAATAAAGCAAACAGTGCTACTGCTGCAATAAAACCCAAAAAAATCATTTTTAAAAATACCAAAATGACTTCAAATTTATTTCTCTCCAATTTTCTATTGAAGGGAATCATTTTACCCTAATTTCCATATATTTTATTTTTGGAGAAAAATAATTTGAATAAAAACCAAATAACTCCAAATTGAAAATAATTTCAAAGGGACTTTAAATTTGATACTTTTAAACTTCCAACTCATATTTCATATAATTTGAAGAAGTCATTTTATCTCCTCTCATGAAAATCATTGAGTGGCATAAAGTTTCTGAAGTTGAAATATTTCCAAATGGAATTCAAATATTTTCAAAAAAAAAAACCTTTTCATTTATTTAAATGGAAGAAGTCATGTCATCTTCACTCTAGGGTTTTGTATTTGAAAAGCATTTGAATTTATGGAGATCATAAATGCAAGATGAGAGTTTTGGGAAAGTCCTTTTATTCGCTCTCATTTAACTTTCAAAAAGTTTCAAATTTCACTCAATTTCACACAAGCAGCCATACCATAATCCAACAATTAATCAAAACTATTTATTTAATATAACATTCCAAAATTTAGAATTTTGGGATGTTACAGCAGGCCCCCTAGGGCGGCCGCCGGCCCCCTTGGGGTGGGCCTAGGGCTGCCTCCCCTCCACCTCCACCTATATATATGAGAGGAGGGGAGGTGGCGCCACACACCATGAATCCCCAAGCCGTGTGCGGCGCCCCCTCTCCCTCTAGTTTATCCTCCGTCCAAAACCGTTGTGCTTGGCGAAGCCCTGCGGAAATAACTTCAACACCACCGTCATCACGCCGTCGTGCTGCCGAAACTAATCTACTACTTCGCCCCTCTTGCTGGATCAAGAAGGCGAGGACGTCATCGAGCTGAACATGTGCTGAACGCGGAGGTGCCGTGCGTTCGGTGCTTGATCGGGACGGATCGTGAAGGTGTACGACTACATCAACCGCGTTGATAAACTCTTCTGCTTAGCGATCTACAATGGTATGTACATGCTCTCCCCCTCTCGTAGCTATGCATCTCCATGGATAGATCTTGTGTGTGCGTAGAATTTTTTTGTTTCCATGCAACATTTCCCAACAGTGGTATCAGAGCCAGGTCTATGCGTAGATGATATGCATGAGTAGAACACAAAGGAGTTGTGGGCGGTGATGTTCATATTGCTTACCACCAATGTCTTATTTTGATTCGGCGGTATTGTGGGATGAAGCGGCTCAGACCAACCTTACATGTCCACGTACATGAGACCGGTTCCACCGACTAACATGCAACTTGTTTTGCATAAAGGTGGCTGGCGGGTTGATGTCTACTACGCAACCTTCTTCTTATAGACTCGTGTTGGGCCTCCAAGCGCAGAGTTTTGCAGGACAGTAGCAAATTTCCCTCAAGTGGATGACCTAAGGTTTATCAATCCATGGGAGGCGTAGGATGAAGATGGTCTCTCTCAAACAACCTTGCAACCAAATAACAAAGAGTCTCTTGTGTCCCCAACACACCCAATACAATGGTAAATTGTATAGGTGCACTAGTTCGGTGAAGAGATGGTGATACAAGTGTCATATGGATGGTAGATATAGGTTTTTGTAATCTGAAAATATAAAAATAGCAAGGTAGCAAGTGACAAAAGTGAGCAAAAACGGTATTGCAATGCTTGAAAACAAGGCCTAGGGTTCATACTTTCACTAGTGCAAGTTCTCTCAACAATGATAACATAATTGGATCACATAACAATCCCTCAACGTGCAACAAAGAATCACTCCAAAGTTTCTATCGGAGAACGTAGGACGAAAACGTGCATCAACCCCTATGCATAGATTACCCCAATGTCACCTCGGGAATCCGCGAGTTGAGTACCAAAACATACATCAAGTGAATCAATAGAACATCCCATTGTCACCACAAATATCCCATCGCAAGACATACATCAAGTGTGCTCAAATCCAATACTCAATCCAACATACCGAAACCTCAAAGAGCAAGACTCAATTCATCACAACAAGAGATAGAGAGGGAAGAAACATCATATGATCCAACTATAATAACAAAGCTCGTGGTACATCAAGATCGTGCCAAACCAAGAACACGAGAGAGAGAGAGAGATCAAACACATAGTTACTGGTACATACCCTTAGCCCCAAGGGTGAACTACTCCCTCCTCGTCATGGAGACCACCGGGATGATGAAGATGGCCATCGGTGATGGTTTCCCCCTCCGGCAGGGTGCCGGAACGGGATCCCGATTGGTTTTTCGTGGCTACAGAGGCTTGCGGCGGCGGAACTTTCGATCTAGGTTTCTTTCTGGGGGTTTCTGGATTTATAGAAATTTTTGGCGTCGGTTTCAAGTCAGGGGGTCCACGAGGCGGCGGCAAGGTAGGGGGCGCACCCTCCACCCTTGTTGTTGCCTCGGGACTCTTCTGGCCCAACTCTTGTGCTTCGGGGGCTTCTTCTGGTCCATAAAAAATCACCGTAAATTTTCAGCCCATTCCGAGAACTTTTATTTCTGCACAAAAAACGACACCATGGTAGTTCTGCTAAAAACAGCGTCAGTCCAGGTTAGTTCTAATAAAATCATACCAAAACCATATAAAATTGTTGTAAACATGGCATGAATACTTCATAAATTATAGATACGTTGGAGACGTATCAGCATCCCCAAGTTTAATTCCTGCTCGTCCTCGAGTAGGTAAATGATAAAAGAAATAATTTATGAAGTGTGAATGCTAGCAAGTGCACAAGTTTGATCAATGATAATTTCAGTCACTTTTTCTAGCATCATTATATATCATAAACAGTAGCTCATATCATAAAACTTCTCATGATCAAGTAGCAAGCTATTCACATGTTAAAGCATAGACCATAAACTTTCTTGAAAACTAACAAACTATTTTCTCAGTCATCAAACAATTGCAATTCATCTTATTTTCAGGAAGGGTCTATGTAAGAGCTTTGATTTAGCAAATCCCACATACTCAACTATCATATAGTATTCCATGATTGCTACCACTCAAAGCATATTTTTAGAACAAATAGCATCCATCGAACACAAAGAAAGATAGGGGCTTAGTGTTTCGCCTCCCAACTTATTTATCATGTAGATAATTGTCAACAATAATAATTCATGATCAAATATATTTGAATGGCCATATATGCTTAGATCTTTCCCCACCACATGATGCTTGCCAACTAAAGAATAGGTTGGAATAAGAAATTGACTCAACAAAAATAAAAGTAAAAGATAGGCCCTTCGCAGAGGGAAACAGGGATTTGTAGAGGTGCCAGAGCTCGAAGCTTTTAAAACAGAGATGAACATAATTTTGAGAGGTATGCCTTCATTGTCAACGTAACGACCGAGAGTTCCCAATATCTTCCATGCTAGACACATTATAGGCGGTTCCCAAACAGAATGGTAAAGTTTTTACTCCCCCTTCACCAACAATCACACTCCACGGCTAGCCGAATTCACGGGTGTCGTCCATACCAACAACTTTCCTGCGGGAGTTTTGTTTAATTAATTGCAATTTTGTTTTTGATCTTTTGATCATAGGACTGGGCATCCCAATTACCAGCCACTCTCTCGTGAAATGACAAGTGAATAAACACTCATCATGAGAATAACCCACCTAGCATGGAAGATACTGACAGCCCCTAGTCGCTACATGAGCGATTCGGGCATACAAAACAGATTATTATTTGAAGGTTTAGAGTTTGGCACATGCAAATTTACTTGGAACGGCAGGTAAATACCGCATATAGGTAGATATGGTGGACACTCATGGAAGAAACTTGGTTCAAGGATTTTGGGTGCACAAGCAGTATTCCCGCTTAGTACTGAAATTTTGGCTAGCAGAAGATTCTAAAAAGCAAGCACCACATGTTGGAGGATCCATAACAATATAACTTCTATACAAATATACCCAAGCATAACTCATTATGTTGTCTTCCTTGTTCAACTTCAACTAATTTGCTCAAGTTTGAAAATAATTAATGGGGCTCACAATCATAGAAGATGTCCAAGATAGTATATTTATATGTGAAATATCTCTTCCTTCAATATTCTTTCATGAATTGTTCAAGTGACCAATACTATGTTTGCTAACTTTCAATAAATTTACCACCTATATTACTTATATGTGAAGTCATTACTCCCCATGGGATAAGCATATGAAACATATATAATTTCAGATTTATGATATTCAATTCATTCAACCATTTACTCATAGGATATAAGTGAAGCACACGAGTAAATGACAAACTACTCCAAAAAAGATATAAGTGAAGATCAATGAGTAGTCGAATAATTAAGTAGCTATGTGAAGACTCTCTCTCATAAAGAAAAATTGATCTTAAGTATTTTATTCAAACAATAAGCAAAATAAAATAAAATGACATTCTAAGGATAACACATATTATGTGAAGAAGCAAAAACTTAGGCTCAACCGAAACTGACCGATCATTGTTGAAGAAGAAAGGTGGGATGCCAACCGGGGCATCACCAAGCTTAGATTCTTGAGACTTCTTGAAATATTAACTAGGGATGCCTTGGGCATCCCCAATCTTGATCTCTTGTGTCTCCTTAATTCCTTTTATATCACGGTTTCCCTAAATCTTAAAAACTACATCCACACAAAACTCAACAAGAACTCGTGAGATAAGTTAGTATAAATCAATGCAAAACCTTATCATTCTCTACTGTAGAAAATCACTAAAATTAAAATTTGACATTGCATACTAAATTCCTCTGCATATTTAATACTCCTATCCTCAAATAGAATCATTAAACAAGCAAACATATGCAAACAATGCAAACATAACAGCAATCTATCTAAACAGGACAGTCTGTAAAGAGTGCAATTGTACTCATACTTACCTAACTACAAAAATTCTGAAAAATACCACACACTATAAAATTTGTTTTTACTCATTGTGTAAAAATTTCAAGATTTTATAATGTTCTTAATTTCCATAAGAATTCAGACAATGATAGAAAACTTTCTGTTTTCAAAACAGCAACATATAGACTTGCAAAATAGGCATGGTAAAGGTTATACTTGAAATTTTTATTGAACTAAAAGATGAAAAACATTATTATAAATAACAGCAAGCAAATACTAATAAAATAAAATGATGCTCCAAGCAAAACTCATATCATGTGACGAATAAAAATATAGCTCCAAGTAAGGTTACCGATAATGTTGGAAACGAAAGAGGGGATGTCTTCCGGGGCATCCCCAAGCTTTGTTGCTTGGATCTTCCTTGAATATTACCTTGGGGTTCCTTGGGCATCCCCAAGCTTAGGGTCTTGTCACTCCTTATTCTCCTCATATCGATATCTCACCCAAAACTTGAAAACTTCAATCACACAAAACTTAACGGAACTTCGTGAGATGGGTTAGTATGATAAAACAAATCATTCACTTTGGTACTGTCAAGACAAGATTCAAAAATTTTATCACATGATACCTACTGTACCATGTCATTTCTACAATTTATATTGAGCAATATAAGCCATAGAAACTAGGAAACAAGCAAACTATGCATCGAAAACAGAATCTGTCAAAAACAGAACAGTCTGTAAAGATCTGGATTAAGCTCATACTTATGTTACTCCAAAAATTCTGAAAAATTAGGAAAACGTAGAAAATTTGCATATAAATCCTATGTAAAAAAATCAGAGTTTTTAGAGGTTGCAGTAAAATATAGGAATTTCTGTACTGGACACAAAAGTTTCTGTTTTTGCACAGAATCAAGTCAACTATCATCCACACTACCCCAAAGGCTTTACTTGGCACTTTATTCAAGGGATAATTAGATTTATGCCCCTAGTTGTGTCCCACTCGGCTGTTTTACCCCTAATTTCCAAAAGTCACCAGTTCTGTCCAAGTCACTTCGCTCCTCTTATGCTTTTGCCATTTGACCGTTTGACCGTCAGTTTGAAAACTTCATAACTAATTCATACTAAATCAGAAAAATGCAAATAAGATACCAAAATGTTCGGAAAAACATCACCTATATGTCAGTGTCATTTGCATTCATGACCAAAGTGTTGGAAAGTGCCCATCTGAGTTTTAGCTCTTATGATACCACCATGAATAGTAAAATATAAAAAAGTTCAAAAAATTCTAAAAAAAATTTGGTGGCAAAGAATGACAAATGTTTTAAGTTTTTGCCAAGTTTCATCAGGGAACGACATTCATGGAAGTCGTGGCAAAAAAATAATCTATTTTGGAGTGTTGATTGTTCTTTTTTGCCACGACATCCACAAACGTGATTCCCTGATGAAACTTGTCAAGCACTTAAAACATTTGTCATTCTTTGCCACCAATTTTTTTTAGAATTTTTTGATTTTTTTTTATTTTACTATTCATGGTGGTATCATAAGAGCTAAAACTCGGATGGGCATTTTCCAACACTTTTGTCATGAATGCAAATGACACTGAAATATAGGAGATGTTTTTCCAAACATTTTGGTGTCTTATTTGCATTTTTCTGATTTAGTATGAATTAGTTATGAGGTTTTCAAACTGACGGTCAAACGGTCAAAGGGCAAAAGCATAAGAGGAGCGAAGTAACTTGGACAGAACCGGTGTCTTTTGGAAATTAGGGGTAAAACAGCCGAGTGGGACACAACTAGGGGCATAAATCTAATTATCCCTTTATTCAAACAAAAGCTATAAAACATGATTAATACAGTAGCATAATCATGTGAACACACAAAAATAGTAGGGGTAAATATTGGGTTGTCTCCAAACAAGCGCTTTTCTTTAATGCCTTTTTAGCTAGGCATGATGATTTCAATGATGCTCTCATAAAAGTAAATAATTGAAAGACAAAGAGAGCATCATGAAGCATATGACTAGCACATTTAAGTATAACCAACTTCCTATGCATAGGGATTTTGTGAGCAAACAGTTTGTGGGAACAAGAATCAACTAGCATAGGAAGGCAAAACAAGCATGATTTCAAAATTCTCAACACATAGAGAGGAAACTTGATATTATTGCAATATGTAAAAGCATATGTTCCTCTCTCATAGTAATTTTCAGTGGCATCATGAATGAATTCAACAATATAACTATCACATAAAGCATTCTCTTCATGATCCACAAGCATAGAAATTTTATTACTCTCCACACAAGCAAATTTATTCTCATGAATAGTAATGGGTGCAAACTCAACAACATAACTATCATATGAGGTATAATCCAATTGAAAATTAAAATCATGATGACAAGTTCCATGGTTATCATTATTCTTTATAGCATACATGTCATCACAATAATCATCATAGATAGCAACTTTGTTCTCATAATCAATTGGAACCTCTTCCGAAATAGTGGATTCATCACTAAATAAAGTCATGACCTGTCCAAATCCACTTTTATCAATATTGTAATAAGATTCAACACCCTCCAAACTAGTGGGATCAATACTACCTAGAGTTGACACTCTTCCAAACCCACTTTCATCAATATAATCATCATAAATAGGAGGCATGCTATCATCATAATAAATATTCTCATCAAAACTTGGGGGACTAAAAATATCATCTTCATCAAACATAGCATCCCCAAGCTTATGGCTTTGCATATCATTAGCATCACAGATATTCAAAGAATTCACACTAACAACATTGCAATCATGCTCATCATTCAAAGATTTTAGGCCAAACATTTTATTGACTTCTTCCTCTAGCAATTGAGCACAATTATCGGAATCCTTATTTTCACGAAAGACATTAAAAAGATGAAGCATATGAGGCAACCTCAATTCCATTTTTTTTATAGTTTTCTTTTATAAACTAAACTAGTGATAAAACAAGAAACTAAAAGATTCGATTGCAAGATCTAAAGATATACCTTCAAGCACTCACCTCCCCGGCAACGGCGCCAAAAAAGAGCTTCGTTGACGGGATGTGAGTGCCGCTTACCTAGCCTCCCCGGCAACGGCGCCAGAAAAGAGTTTGATGTCTACTACGCAACCTTCTTCTTGTAGACTCGTGTTGGGCCTCCAAGCGCAGAGTTTTGTAGGACAGTAGCAAATTTCCCTCAAGTGGATGACCTAAGGTTTATCAATCTGTGGGAGGCGTAGGATGAAGATGGTCTCTCTCAAACAACCCTGCAACCAAATAACAAAGAGTCTCTTGTGTCCCCAACACACCCAATACAATGGTAAATTGTATAGGTGCACTAGTTCGGTGAAGAGATGGTGATACAAGTGTAATATGGATGGTAGATATAGGTTTTTGTAATCTGAAAATATAAAAACAGCAAGGTAGCAAGTGACAAAAGTGAGCAAAAACAGTATTGCAATGCTTGAAAACAAGGCCTAGGGTTCATACTTTCACTAGTGCAAGTTCTCTCAACAATGATAACATAATTGGATCACATAACAATCCCTCAACGTGCAACAAAGAATCACTCCAAAGTTTCTATCGGAGAACGTAAGACGAAAACGTGCATCAACCCCTATGCATAGATTACCCCAATGTCACCTCGGGAATCCGCGAGTTGAGTGCCAAAACATACATCAAGTGAATCAATAGAACATCCCATTGTCACCACAGATATCCCATCGCAAGACATACATCAAGTGTTCTCAAATCCAATACTCAATCCAACATAACGAAACCTCAAAGAGGAAGACTCAATTCATCACAACAAGAGATAGAGAGGGAAGAAACACCATATGATCCAACTATAATAACAAAGCTCGCGGTACATCCAGATCGTGCCAAATCAAGAACACGAGAGAGAGAGATCAAACACATAGCTACTGGTACATACCCTCAGCCCCGAGGGTGAACTACTCCCTCCTCGTCATGGAGACCGCCGGGATGATAAAGATGGCCACCGGTGATGGTTTCCCCCTCCGGCAGGGTGCCGGAACAGGGTCCCGATTGATTTTTGGTGGCTACAGAGGCTTGCGGCGGTGGAATTTTCGATCTAGGTTTCTTTCTGGGGGTTTCTCGATTTATAGGAATTTTTGGCGTCGGTTTCAAGTCAGGGGGGTCCACGAGGTGGCGGCAAGGTAGGGGGGCGCGCCCTCCACCCTTGTTGTTGCCTCGGGACTCTTCTGGCCCAACTCTTGTGCTTCGGGGGCTTCTTCTGGTCCATAAAAAATCACCGTAAATTTTCAGCCCATTCCGAGAACTTTTATTTCTGCACAAAAAATGACACCATGGTAGTTCTGCTAAAAACAGCGTCAGTCCAGGTTAGTTATAATAAAATCATACCAAAACCATATAAAATTGTTGTAAACATGGCATGAATACTTCATAAATTATAGATACGTTGGAGACGTATCACGGGTGTCTGTCTCTCCCACTTTAGATGAATCTAATTTGACTATGGTGGTCCTCGCAGAAGGTTAAATTGCAACTTGATAATCACCGTTGTGGTTTTGCGTAGGTAAGAACGGTTCTTGCTAGTTGCCCATAGCAGCCACGTAAAACTTGCAACAACAAAGTAGAGGACGTCTAACTTGTTTTTGCAGGGTATGTTGTGATGTGATATGGTCAAGACGTGATTTGATATATGTGGATGTATGAGATGATCATGTTTTGTAATAAGTTCACGACTTGCATGTCGATGAGTACGACAACCGGCAGGAGCCTTAGGGTTGTCGTTAATTTATTGTATGACCTGCATGTCAATCACTAAGCGCCATGTAATTGCTTTACTTTATTGCTATGCGTTAGCAATAGTTGGCGAGATGACCCCGACGCAACGATGGAGATCAAGGTGTCCCACCGGTGATGATGGAGATCATGCCGTTGCTTTGGAGATGGAGATCAAAAGCACAAGATGATGATGGCCATATCCTGTCACATATTTTGATTGCATATGATTTTTATCCTTTATGCATGTTATTTTTCTTAGAACGACGGTAGCATTATAAGATGATCCCTTCACTTAATATCAAGATAAAAGTGTTCTCCATGAGAATGCACCGTTGCTAAAGTTCATCGTTTCGAAGCACCTCGTGATGATCGGGTGTGATAGACTCTATGTTCGCATACAAAGGGTGTAAGCCAGTTCTGCACATGCAGAATACTTGGGTTAAACTTGACGAGCCTAGCATGTACAGACATGTTCTCGGAACACTGGAGACAGAAAGGTCGAACGTGAGTTGTGACGCCCCCGATTCAATCGTACACTAATCATACACGCAAACGTGTACGATCAAGATCAGGGACTCACGGGAAGATATCACAACACAACTCTAAAAGTAAAATAAGTCATACAAGCATCATAATACAAGCCAGGGGCCTCGAGGGCTCGAATACAAGTGCTCGATCATAGGCGAGTCAGCGGAAGCAACAATATCTGAGTACAGACATAAGTTAAACAAGTTGCCATAAGATGGCTAGCACAAACTGGGATACATATCGAAAGAGGCGCAAGCCTCCTGCCTGGGATCCTCCTAAGCTACTCCTGGTCGTCGGCGGCGGCCTGCACGTAGTAGTAGGCACCTCCAGAGTAGTAGGGGTCGTCGTCGACGGTGGCGTCTGGCTCCTGAACTCCAGTATCTGGTTGTGACAACCAGAAAGAAAAGAAAGGGGGGAAAAGGGGGGAGCAAACAACCGTGAGTACTCATCCAAAGTACTCGCAAGCAAGGAGCTACACTACATATGCATGGGTATATGTGTAAAGGGCCATATCAGTGGACTGAACTGCAGAAAGCCAGAATAAGAGGGGGGGTATCTAATCCTGTCGAAGACTACGCTTCTGGCAGCCTCCATCTTGCAGCATGTAGAAGAGAGTAGATGGTAAGTTCACCAAGTAGCATCGCATAACATAATCCTACCCGACGATCCACTCCTCGTCGCCCTGTGAGAGAGCGATCACCGGGTTGTATCTGGCACTTGAAAGGGTGTGTTTTATTAAGTATCCGGTTCTAGTTGTCATAAGGTCGAGGTACAACTCCGGGTCGTCCTTTTATCGAGGGACACGGCTATTCGAATAGATAAACTTCCCTGCAGGGGTGCACCACATTACCCAACACGCTCGATCCCTCTGGCCAGGCACACTTTCCTGGGTCATACCCGGCCTCGGAAGATCAACACGTCGCAGCCCTACCTAGGCCTAACAGAGAGGTCAGCACGCCGGTCTAAATCCTATGCGCGCAGGGGTCTGGGCCCATTGCACACCTGCACGTTGCGTGGGCGGCCGGAGAGTAGACCTAGCAACCTCCATTACAAAGGAAGTTGCGTTACGCGGTCCAACCCGCCGCGCGCCGCTCAGTCGCTGACGTCTAGGAGGCTTCGACTGATACCACGACGTCGAGTACCCATAACTGTTCCCGCGTGGTGGTTAGTGCGTATAGGCTCATAGCCAGACTCAGATCAAATACCCAATCTCGTTAAGCGTGTTAATTGATATAACCGCGGACGCCGACCAGGGCCAGGCCCACCTGTCTCCCAGGTGGTCACAACCTGCCCTGTCGCTCTGCCACAAAGTAACACTCGGGGGCCGTCGGGAACCTAGGCCCACCTCTGCCTGGATGGAACCACCTGCCCCTTCAGCCCCCATCTCCGAACAGTAACATAAGTATGTAATGGTATATAGTATATCCACCCGTGATCACCTCCCGAAGTGATCACGGCCCAGTAGTATAGCCTGGCAGACGGACAAGAGTGTAGGGCCACTGATGTAATTCTAGCAACCTATACTAAGCATTTAGGATTGCAGGTAAGGTATCAACAGTAGTAGCAAAGACAGGCTATGCAGTAGAATAGGATTAACCGAAAGCAGTAACATGCTACACTACTCTAATGCAAGCAGTAGAGAGAAGGAATAGGCGATATCGGGTTGATCAAAGGGGGGGCTTGCCTGGAAGCTGTGTCGAGAGAGAAGGGTCGTCGACGTAGTAGTCGTTCACGGCAGCGTCGTTAGCGGTCTCAGCGTCTATCGAGAGAGAAGGAGGGGGGAGGAAACAGTAAATACAAAGCAAACAATGCTACACAAAGTATGACATGACAACATGCAGTGCCGGGGTGTTCTACTGCCTAACTAAATGATTTAGTTAATTTAGGAATTTATTCGGATTTATTTAATTAAAGTTGGGCACTATTCATTTACTGAAACCGGTCTAAAAGTTCAATGTTCTTATAGCTGCGGGCGTCTGACAGGAATACAGAGGGCGTATCCGGGTTCGTATCGGAATTCTGAGCAAGTTTCATGTATAAAGTATTTTCATCGGAGTTACGGTTTATTTAATATGATTTTCTAAAGTTTTTATTAATTTCTGGAATTTATTTAATTATTTAAATCAACATTATCCGAAATAGTGCTGCGATGACATCAGCATGACATCATGCTGACGTCAGCAGGCGTCCTGACAGGGTGGGTCCCACCTGTCATAGACTGTTAGATTAATTAGGATTAACTAATTAGATTACTGTTTAATTAACACTAATTAGTTAATTAAATTAACCTAATCAGGATTAATTAATTAATTAATTTAATTATTTTTATTTTTATTTTCTTTTTATAAAAACGTTCTGGGGGGTGGGCCCCCACTGTCATAGGCCCTGGGGGCCAATCGGGCAGCGGGCGCGCGTTAACGGGCGTCGGGGCGTGCGGGTGCGGGCGCCTGAACTGGACGCGGCCAGTAGGGGCCACGGCGAGGGGGAAACGCCGGCACGGCACCGGCGTGGCAGCGGCGAGGCCACGGCGGGGCAAAAGGGGATGAGCAGGGCGGGCGCCGGAGCGCCGGAGGTGGCCGCGGGCGTGGCGACGCGGGTCAGGCGACGCGGGCGCGGGGAGGGGTCGCGATGCGCGGGCACGTGCGCGGTCGAGCGGGCGCGGCCGGGGCCGTGGTGGAGACGGGGCGCGGCGCGGGGAGGAGCGGGGCCGCGCGAGCGGCGTGGTGGAGCTGGCGGCGAGCGAGCGGAGCAAGCAGCGGCAGCGACGCGCGCGGTGAGCAGCAGCAACGTGTGCGAGCGGCGGCAAGCACAGGCTTCGGGCGCAGCCGAGCAGTGTGACAGCGGTCAGCGCCGAGCGGTCAGGGGGGGAGGCGGATGCGGGCGGCGACGAGCAGCAGGAGCGACGGCAGGCACGGGCGCGGCATGGCTGGAGGTGGTGGCGCGGGTGGAGTCGGGGACGGGCGCGTGCTCACACGAGCGCGGGCGTGCAGGGGAGGCACATGACGGCAGCAAGCCGCGGCGAGGGAGTAGAGAGAGGGAGCGAGGCCGGGGGCATCACCGGCGTGTAGATGTACAGGGGGCGGCGAGGCTCGGTGATGCGAGTCGGGGAGGAGGACGAGGAAGCGAGGTCCGGCAGGGGAAGGAGATCCGGCGAGGCGGCTTCGGGCGTCGGCGAGTTCCAGCGGCGTCGGGGGCGGTCGCAGGGCGTCGAGGGCGACGAGCCCCGATCCAGATCGGATCGGGAGGGGGAGAGGAGAGACGTGGGGAGTGGGGGGGATTGTGCGGTCGTGGGGGGTTAGGGTTTGTCCCGGTGGGGGGATAAGGGAGTGGGGTGGCCGATTGGGCCTTTGCCCGGTTGGGCTGGCCAGCTGGGCCACGGTTGGCCCAGTTGGGCCAGGGGTTTTTTTTGTTTTCTTTTTTTTTTGTTTTATTTATTTTCAGTTCTATTTTCTTTTAGTTCCTTTTTAATTTTAGTTTTATAAAAATTACCACTAGCCCCTTAATTAGTTTTATTAAATATGCCACTGCCATAAAAAGGTTTAACCCCAAATAAAATAGCTAAAGATTTTATAAAACACAAAAGGCATTTAATTATTTATTTTTGCTACTGTTTTATTCATCTTATAGTATTTAAATACTTTATAAAGGTGTGGTTTCTCCACCATAATTACCTATGCAATATTTGGTTCACTCCGAACATTTCAGTTTTAATATTTGAAAACTTTTATTGTTTGCTTGATTTTGAATTTGAATTTGAATCGGTTTCGAACTAACGCGAGATTAGCAACAGTAATCGAAGTGACGTGGCATCATTAGCAGAGGGTTACTGTAGCTTAACTATCCGGGCGTCACAATTCTCCTCCACTACAAGAAATCTCGTCCCGAGATTTAAGCGGGGAAGTAAGGGGGAAAGTTCTGGTTACGAAATTTCTAACGGATCTTCCCGTCCTTGGTTGCCCTTTGCGAAGAAGTTGATCCATAGCGTTGATGTCTTCATCCCTATGCATCAATGCATCATGATGAAGTTGTCGTCCTTCCTCTAGGATCTTCACCGTACTTACGAATAGGTAATGGGCAGCTCGGCAACGACAGAATGCTATAAGGCTAATAATCTGGGGGTTAACCCATGAATGAGCATATGAGTACCTCTCGAGTTGGAACTCAGGAAATACATCGAGAGAAATAAAGTAGGCATAAGAATCTTCACGCGGGTATGTAAACGTTCGATGCCTGAAATAGAGAATGAGAGGGGCTCAGAGCAACGAGATTAAGTATTGCGGCTGAAACCAGAATATATCCTCTCTAGGAAGGTGGCTCATGATCTACATACGAAGCCAAGCGTGAGGAATAACTTTGGCAACAGGGGCGTACAAGAGAGTCAGGTTTCGATCCTGTGGAATTGTGGGTTTTGGGCCCACCATGTGGGTTAAAAGCAGGAAGGGCGGTGACGTCTTGCACGATCATGTAAGCAAGGCGTGTTAGAGGATAGCCTGTCAGTTATGTCGGCAACAACATCGGTACCAAGGGCGAGGGACGAAGAGAACCATTATCCTGCTCGTTGAAACGAGGCGGACCAATAGGCAAAGTTCTCGTTCATCGGTGGCTACCGAAATGTCATCAACAATAAGAACAGGGTCTTACTGGCAGAGTTGTACACCGAGGAGTTTGCATAAGCAGGAAAATATTACTGCTTAGATCATATAGATCACAAGAAAGGTTAAACAAAACAATGGAAAGGAAAATATGTTTATCAGATTAAACAAAACAATGGAAAGGAAAATGTGCTTAAACACAAGTAAATAGGAGTATATCCTTCCCAAGGTTAAGCGGGGCATGATATACGTGTCGGAGATCAAAGGCATGGCCATTTAGTTAATAGGGGTAAGAAGAATCATGATATGCACCCATACAGCGGTGTTTGGGTAACTGTTCAAGAAACATTTAGCATTGGGCCACAAATGTTCTTAAGGATGTACGGAGTACCATAGTTATGCTTCGAGATAGCATCGACAGGGTTATCAGATAAAGGTCAGGCTTTGGATACACAAGGGATCCATCAAGAACAACTCAAGAATAAGTCTTACAATTTCCTCCTGGAAGAATGGCTATTCTTGCAAAAGAAAGAAACTATATTAATAAGTCCTCCAGCCAGGTGTGCTAGGCATGACATGTCACATCCCTAGTTCTGGCTAGGCCAGTTTCATGTGTGCATCATGTTTAATTTCAAATGAAGTTGAAATGGGGATGACAGAAACCCCCAGCACCACTTAAACCAACTAGGGTTTACTAAAATCCTTTTCAATGAACCTGAAATGCCCTTCTAAAATGTTCATCATCTTTGCCTTGGTCTAGAACCTCTGACAAAAATGGTGCACAATTTTCTAGGACATCATTGGGTCACTGAATTAAATCTTATGTTATTTGCATTTGGACATTTAAATGCTACAAAATATTTTAAATGTCCAAATAATCATAAACTGAAATGTTCCATGTTGTTTATATCCTAAACAGTGGGCATGAGCAGTTTGGTGATTTTTGAAAGTGCCTAGCTATTTTTAATAAAGCCACAAAGTTGCAGAAAAATAGAAAACAGGAATTAAAAGAGAGAGAGAGACCCACCTGACTTACCTGGCAGCCCACCTGGCCCAGCTCCTCCAGCCGGCCCAACCCACTGGCAACTGCCAGTCGTCTCCCACCTCTGCCAGAAGGCAGAGGCTTGTCGCCCGTGCGCGCACCGGACGCCACCTCCTGCTTCCACCTCCTGCTTCCTCCCCCGCCCTCGACCGAGCGCCTAGAGGCGCCACGCAGCCCCCCGGTCCCTCTCGCTCACTCCCTCGAGCTCATCCCCTTCCTCTGCTCTCTTTCCTCTCGCACACCCGAGTGCCACCGTCACCGCCGCTCGCCGCTGCCGCGCCTTGAGCCACCTCCTCGCCTCCCCGACGCATCCATCGGCCCCGCCGCATCGCCCTGAAGCTCTCCGCCAACGAACATGACGCCGGAAGCCCCGTATCATCGTCCCCGACCTCGTCTTGAAGCTTCGGCCACCGGAGATCGTCGCCGTCGATTCGCCGACCCCAGCGCATCCCCAAGCTCGCTGACCACCTCATCGCCCTCGCTGTGAGCTCCACTGCGTTTCCCCTCTCTCCTTTTGCTCGCCCCCGCACCGTAGCGCCAAACCCGACCCCGCCCGAACTCCGGCCGCCGCCACGAGCTCGTTTCCGGCGAGCTCGGTCCACCCCAGCTGCTGCCGCTAGCCGTGTTGGATGCGCGCGAGTCCCAGCACCACGTAGAGCCTCTCCGCCGTCGTTTTGGTCGCCGGAGGGGTTAACCCGAGCCCTCCGCCGCATCTACCGTCGCCGGCGTCGAGACGCCGGCGGGTTTGACCCCGCTGACCCGGGTTTGACCCCTGTTTGACACCCCAGGGTCACTGACGCGTGGGCCACCCCTGTTAACTGTTAGTTAGGTTTAGTTTAGTGCTAATTAACCTATATTAGTGCTTAACCTAACACTAACCAACTCTGTTAGTTAGTTGTGACACTGACTTGTGGGACCCACTGGTCAGGTTTGACCTGGACCGCACAGTTGACCTGCTGACGTCACACCGACGTCATGCTGATGCAGTAAATCATTTTCTGGATTTAAAATAATCAGAAAATTCCAGAAAATGTCCAAAACTTCTAAAATTCATAGAAAATAAACTATAGCTCAGAATGAAATAATTTATATATGAAAAATGATCAGAAAAATCCAAAGAATCTGAATATGGCATTTTCATGCATGTTTGAACAAGTTAACCTCACTGAATAGGACAATTCATGATTATGGAATAAATAGTAATTAGTTTTGGAGTTGGAATTTGCTATAGGTTTGAATTCCACTTCAATGAATATGACTAACTGTTGCACTAGGTCAATTCAGTACCTTAATATGACATATCATTCATATGAATGTGCATTGCATTGATTGTGGTTCCTCTTGTGTTTGCCGGTGGTTGCTCCCTCTCAGTAGACGTGGTTCCGACGACGTGTTCGATGACACCGATGAAGAACTATACTATCTTCAGAAGTGCCAGGCAAGCAAAACCCCCTTGTTCATTCCGATACAAACCCACTATCTCGCTTCTACTCTCTTTTACTGCATTAGGACAACAACGATTCAACTGTTACATGCTGCGGTAGTTGAACCCCTTTCCTCTGCATGACCTGTCATTGCCACAGTAAATAGATGAAACCCACTAGCATGAGTAGGAGTTGTTTGAGCCCTGATGTGCCTACTCATTCATGCTTGTTTGTCATGCCTGCTATTGCTTAGAGTTGTGTCAGGTCTGATTCATCAGGGATGAATTGGAAAGTTGTGAACATATCCAACTGCTGAGAGCTAAGTGTGTAAACACGATTTGGTAAAGGTATCGATGAGAGGCCATGTAGGAGTACATGGTGGGTTGTTTCATTGAGGCCGTCCTTAAGAACTGAGATCTGTATGCGTGATTTAAGATTCAGCTACTACCACACATTGGGATCCTTAATTGACTCTCTCGACTTATTAGCCGCCTTTGTTCTCTGTCCAGGAGTTGCAACTAGTTTCTGGTGTTTGTAGGATATGTGTTGGGGGCCGTGCGTAGCGCTGACCCTAGGGGTGGGCTATGTTGCGGTAGATACACGTGGCACGGTGTACCGGGCGCCCGTTTGGTGTCTCGGGAACCCTGCACACATCGTTTGGGGCTGTGAGCGAAACTCCGGCCGGATCTCCTCGCGGATGGAACCCGAATAGGCGATAAACCTGGACTAGAGACTTGTGTGGTTAGTCAGGTCGTGGCCGACTCCCTCGCCAGGCTTCCGCTTGAAGGTTGCCGAGATACACGACGTGTACATGGTGGTAAGTGGCGAGAGCGTGTGTGAAGAAGTACACCCCTGCAGGGTTAATATGATCTATTCGAATAGCCGCGTCCGCGGTAAAGGACTACTTGGTTGCCTGTACAGTTCATAGACAAGTGAAAGTGGATACTCTAAAACTCGCAAGATAAGCGTGAGTGCTATGGATGGCGTTCTCGTAGGTAGACGGGAGCGGATCCATAGTGGTGTATTGATATGGTGAATATGTGGACTCGTGTGCGCCACCTCAAAAGAGTTACCAGCATTCGTAGTTCAGGATAGCCACTGAGTCAAAGCTGGCTTGCTGCAGTTAAACCCCACCATCCCTTTGTTGATAATGATGCATATGAAGTTAGTTCTGATGTAAGTCTTGCTGGGTACAATTGTACTCACGTTTGCTTAATTTATGTTTTTGCAGAGAGACTTCAGTCTCATTAGTCGTTCCACGTGGACTTCGACGTTTAGCTTGTTACCTCAGCTACGATCTTGTGCCCTCGGCAGGATCTGGTAGATAGTCGGGCTTCTCAGCCTTTTTCATTTGTAGATGTCTGTACTCAGACATGATAGGCTTCCGCATGTGCTTTGACTTGTATGCTCTGAATGTTGGGTCATGAGACCCATGTTTGTAATACTTGGCTCCTCGGAGCCTATTGAATAAATACTTGAGTCGTAGAGTTATGTTGTGATGCCATGTTGTATTTACACATATCGAGCATATTGTGTGTATGATTGAAATGCTTGGTATGTGTGGGATCCGACAACCTAGTTGTTTATCCTTGGTAGCCTCTCTTATGGGGAAATGTAGTCTTGTGCTTCCATGATCCATAGTAGTCCGCTACAGCCCGGTTCACCGGAGTCCTGTTAGCTTGCTACTGCTCCGGAACACTTAGACTGGCCGGCATGTGTCCTTCCTCGATCCTGTGTCTGTCCCTTCGGGGAAACGTCACGCGGTGTCTTTCGGAGTCCTGTTAGCCTGCTACAGCCCGGATTCCCGGAGTCCTGCTAGCCCAGTTGCTACAGCCCAAATTCACTCGCTGATGACCGACACGTTCGTTGCTGGGTCATGTATGCCTGTCCCCGTAAGTTAGCGCCACTTTGGGTTCACGACTAGTCATGTCGACCTGGGTTCTCTGTCATATGGATGCTAGCGACACTATCATATACGTGAGCCAAAAGGCGCAATCGGTCCCGGGCCATGGTAAGGCGACACCCGTGGGAATACCGTGCGTGAGGCCGCAAAGTGATATGAGGTGTTACCGGCTAGATCGATGTGACTTGGAATCGGGGTCCTGACAGCTTTGGTATCAGAGCCTGACTGCCTGTAGGATTACCAAGCCAAACTGGTCGAAGTTGAGTCTAGAAATGCTTTAGTTATATAAGGGAATTGATTGTGGAAGGGAACGTAAGGCTCTTTTTACTCCTTTACCTTATGCCTTTCTGATCTGAGTCAACCTCTTCTTTGCTACGGGGTTTAAGAACTAGGCTTCTCATCTTTCTATCAGGATCACGTGTTACTAATCCGTAGTAACTTATAGGATTGTTGGTTTCAAGCCTCTGTTCTGTTCCTACTATTTTTGTGTGTTGCTAGTTGATCTCGGAACTTTGATATTGTGTTGCTGAGTGGTTATGCCACCAATTGCAGGATGTCTCAAATCTTTTGAGCATTTACAGCCATTGTGATGTCCGAGTCATCCCAGGTTTCCAAACAATCTGATGCATTTGCAAAATCCTTTCCCTCTGTTTCCGCGTCCCTTTGGGCCAGTTTAAGCACACTAACGGTCTGTTGAGGTACTCCATTGCCTTGACATATGTGTTGGAGCTAGTATTATGACCCTAGGCATCCTAGAGAACCACCAAGTAATCTAGTAATGCTTTATATTCCTAGTGTGATGATTCTGGCCGTCATTCTCGAAAGCATCCCGCGATGCTATTTAGTTGGTAGGCATTCTATTCCTGGGTTTCTGAACCCGAGATTCACCCTACTTCATGTTGTTAGTGTTTGCTAGTTCCCTTAAGATATTAGTAACCTTGGTGATAGTCCTTGAGGTCCGTGGTATATCATTCTTCCAAATACCATGAACCATTCTTGGCAGAAGTTCTTTTGAACCAAAAAAATCACAACCAGAGTGCTCTTGATGAGTTCTCCTTTCTACATTGTGAATCTGCCAGTCCTACCTTTCTGCATGGATTATCTGGAAGAAATATGTTGAACTTGTTTGACATACTAAATCTATGCATCCGCAACTCAGAAAACCATATGTTCCTTTGAGTTGTCTCTCTTTAGTTGTATTCTGTCCTCTGTCTATCAATTGATAGTCAGGACTAGTTGTGCATTCGTGTTATCAATGCTTATTATTCTTGTGGTCCTTCAAGCCATTCTATTACGGAATGACTAGGAGAAACAAACTCCAGTACCTCATCCATATCTAGGATTGGGTCAAAGCGGTTGTATTCCGCAGATCAAAATGCCAATCCAGCTTTTGTTCTGTTCTACCCTGGAGTATTACCATCTTTATATCAAGAATATCATGGGAATTGTACACCATCCTATGAACTCTTGGTACAGTGATACTTCTCGCCATCATTATTCATTTCTCGGTCTTCGTGTTATTGTAACCGGAATACCGACAAGTGAATCGTGATGTGTGAAAGCAATACTCCTAGCAACTGCGTTGCTTGGTAGTTAAAGGACAATATTCTCATCCTTGGTGTGTTGGTTATTGAATCACCATCCTAGGACTGATCGTGCTACCTAGTCCATTTTTGTTGGTGCACTCTTCGATCGATGAGTTAGGATTGTGTCAATCCATCACTCTCTTGATCACATCGTCTTGCCCTGAAAAGCAAGATTGTTCTCGAGCTTAGTTACATATCGGTGGTTCGTGACTTTCCGAATATCTTCTCGGAAGTGCTACCAGGTTGTCACCTGACCGCTATGTTGAGTTCATGATCAAGTTGGTTTCTTGTAAACCTCCCTTTCTCCAAGAATCTGTGTCGGATACCCTGAGCTAGTTGGTTAAGCTAAACAACAACTTGGAGAGTTGGAAGATGAGAGCTTGTCTGACTCAGTTCATTCCTAAGGGATATCCTCGTGTGTGTGTGTTGAAGAAAGATGATACTTTCATTGATTGATCCTTGTGATCAATTGTTGGACCTATTATCTTATCCAAACTTTGATTTGAGTATGGGCTATCATCAAATCAAATCAGAACCAACGATGCTCATAATGTTGTCTTACTCGTGGTTGATCCCTCGAGCATACACCATTATATCTTTTGGTCTAACCCATGCTATCATCTTGTTCACATAATCATGTAACCCATCTTATGGGAATCTTGATAAATTGTTGTTGAGCCCATCAACAACATCCTTATCTTGTCCATGATTCATGTTGAACATTTAAGTTAGTATTGGAAACTTTTGTAAGCATTTCTTCATGCTAGCTCATGGAGCATATGTTTGGATGAAAGAAGTGACTTCCTCTAATTCATGTGCATTCGATGCAAGTTGCCGCAGTGAATTCGAGAAAGTTTGTTTTTCCTCCTCTGGAATCATCCCAAGTTAGTCATGCACGTGCAAAGTGCTCTATGGTTTGATAGGTTGGCCGCCTCCACTCCATATGTGTTCCTAGCACACAAAGCCACTGACTGATTTGTTCTAGGAAAAGGAGTTAAGTGCTAATCCATGGTAGTGCACAAGACTTCGATATCCTCGATGATGGTTCCCCACCTGAACTCAGTAGTGTTTTATTATAAGGCTACTATGTGGTCATGCTTGTCTGGGACAACATGTTAACATGTGTGTAGCAGAACCAGCTCATGTTTTGCAGCTTACTACCGTAGTCCATTTCCTGAGAATCTTGCAACGTCATCTCGCCGATTTGTGTTGCAATCCTTCCCTTCAGACATGATGAGTCTGGAATATCCTGACACCAACCAGATCTGAATCTCAGGCAGATATGATGGTTGGAACGTTTCTCAAGAACTGTAATATCGGTCTCTCTGTAACTCGGTAAAGTGGATGTCTTGGCTAACACACCCAGCCGGAAGACCTATCATTGTAGTATCTTGATTGAGGAAGTTGGCCACCTCCCCATAAGGATCTCGCAGGATTTACTTCCGTAGTTATTCCTTATGGATTCTTGAGCTCCCGAAGTCCGACCCTTTTACCTGATGTTCTAGATACCAAACCATATCAATAAATGGGTTACGCTAGCACATCAAGGAGAACATTAGAAGCGGAGTGCTAAATGTCTCTCGGTCGATCATCAGATTTTGTTTCCTTGGCCTTGCTAAGGTGAAATCTGAGAAGGTGTTATCTTCCTTTGCATCTGCATCGTCCATCACTATTCATCAGGGTAGTATGTTGTGTTGCCGGGATCCTTGACACGGATATTGGTAAGACCTTGATGAATATGGAAATGCTCAAGTTCTTGAGAGCACGTGCAAACATTGGGTTTATCGTTGGCATTAATTGGGATTTGCTCCCAGTTTTCTTTGGTTATGCTATAACCATTCCAACAGTGGAATCACTTTCTACTGTTGAGCTTCTCCCCAGTTACTAAGAATCATTCCCAGCATTTGCATTTTGTTCCAGCTTGCACCGCCATTATACCATCCTACTATGGACTACCCTTCTCGGCAGTTACTGATCAGGATCATCTTCAAGGTAGTTCTACCACGGATTCCACCCATTCCCGATGATAAGCAAAATCATCCCTTGTGTTGTCTTCAACAAGGTAATCCACATCATCCATACTAGTCCAAGTATGCCATTCTACCGAACTCCTCCAAACGATCGCTCGAGATTTGCCCTAGGCTGGTATAGAGAGTCTCAATGATCTCTATATCAAAAGTAATTCTTTTTGCCACTTAAGGTAATAAGTCTACGAGTCATTTTTCCTGAGGTGTCTCGTTATGGTATCATGGCAACTCAACTCCTCGCTACGTTGACAACCGTTCACCACCTTGCTAAGCGTGGAATTGTTGTCTACCTAGTGAACCTCCGTCATCTGTTTCACTCCATCCCTCTAGATGTATGCTTCGTGTCTCAGCTCGAGAGATGTTGCTATGTCTCATTCCGTGATTTGATCCTGAGTTGTTCGATCTTCGAGGAGATCGATCCTTCTAGAGTTTTTTCCTTTCCTCTCGTTGTCATGTTGGTTGGAGTTCTCGGAGCAAGACATCGAGACAAAGATGGTGATCGAATCAACGTACTTATGAAGTGCAATCTGGATCGTGAAGATTGTGTTAGTCTGCTTCCCCCCCCCCTCATCTTACCCTACGCTTGAATCTCGGGACGAGATTCCTGTTTAGTGGGGGTGAGTTGTCACATCCCTAGTTCTGGCTAGGCCAGTTTCATGTGTGCATCATGTTTAATTTCAAATGAAGTTGAAATGGGGATGACAGAAACCCCCAGCACTTAAACCAACTAGGGTTTACTAAAATCCTTTTCAATGAACCTGAAATGCCCTTCTAAAATGTTCATCATCTTTGCCTTGGTCTAGAACCTCTGACAAAAATGGTGCACAATTTTCTAGGACATCATTGGGTCACTGAATTAAATCTTATGTTATTTGCATTTGGACATTTAAATGCTATAAAATATTTTAAATGTCCAAATAATCATAAACTGAAATGTTCCATGTTGTTTATATCCTAAACAGTGGGCATGAGCAGTTTGGTGATTTTTGAAAGTGCCTAGCTATTTTTAATAAAGCCACAAAGTTGCAGAAAAATAGAAAACAGGAATTAAAAGAGAGAGAGAGAGACCCACCTGACTTACCTGGCAGCCCACCTGGCCCAGCACCTCCAGCCGGCCCAGCCCACTGGCAACTGCCAGTCGTCTCCCACCTCTACCAGAAGGCAGAGGCGTGTCGCCCGCGCGCGCACCGGACGCCACCTCCTGCTTCCACCTCCTGCTTCCTCCCCCGCCCTCGACCGAGCGCCTAGAGGCGCCACGCAGCCCCCCGGTCCCTCTCGCTCACTCCCTCGAGCTCATCCCCTTCCTCTGCTCTCTTTCCTCTCGCACACCCGAGCGCCACCGTCACCGCCGCTCGCCGCTGCCGTGCCCTGAGCCACCTCCTCGCCTCCCCGACGCATCCATCGGCCCCGCCGCATCGCCCTGAAGCTCTCCGCCAACGAACACGACGCCGGAAGCCCCGTATTGTTGTCCCCAACCTCGTCTTGAAGCTTCGGCCACCGGAGATCGTCGTCGTCGATTCGCCGACCCCAGCGCATCCCCGAGCTCGCTGACCACCTCATCGCCCTCGCTGTGAGCTCCACTGCGCTTCCCCTCTCTCCTTTTGCTCGCCCCCGCACCGTAGCGCCAAACCCGACCCCGCCCGAACTCCGACCGCCGCCACGAGCTCGTTTCTGGCGAGCTCGGTCCACCCCAGCTGCTGCCGCTAGCCGTGTTGGATGCGCGCGAGTCCCAGCACCACGTAGAGCCTCTCCGTCGTTGTTTTGGTCACCGGAGGGGTTAACCCGAGCCCTCCGCCGCATCTACCGTCGCCGGCGTCGAGACGCCGGCGGGTTTGACCCCGCTGACCCGGGTTTGACCCCTGTTTGACACCCCAGGGTCACTGACGCGTGGGCCACCCCTGTTAACTGTTAGTTAGGTTTAGTTTAGTGCTAATTAACCTATATTAGTGCTTAACCTAACACTAACCAACTCTGTTAGTTAGTTGTGACACTGACCAGTGGGACCCACTGGTCAGGTTTGACCTGGACCACACAGTTGACCTGCTGACATCACACCGACGTCATGCTGATGCAGTAAATCATTTTCTGGATTTAAAATAATCAGAAAATTCCAGAAAATGTCCAAAACTTCTAAAATTCATAGAAAATAAACTATAGCTCAGAATGAAATAATTTATATATGAAAAATGATCAGAAAAATCCAAAGAATCTGAATATGGTATTTTCGTGCATGTTTGAACAAGTTAACCTCACTGAATAGGACAATTCATGATTATGGAATAAATAGTAATTAGTTTTGGAGTTGGAATTTGCTATAGGTTTGAATTCCACTTCAATGAATATGACTAACTGTTGCACTAGGTCAATTCAGTACCTTAATATGACATATCATTCATATGAATGTGCATTGCATTGATTGTGGTTCCTCTTGTGTTTGCCGGTGGTTGCTCCCTCTCAGTAGACGTGGTTCCGACGACGTGTTCGATGACACCGATGAAGAACTATACTATCTTCAGAAGTGCCAGGCAAGCAAAAACCCCTTGTTCATTCCGATACAAACCCACTATCTCGCTTCTACTCTCTTTTACTGCATTAGGACAACAACGATTCAACTGTTACATGCTGCGGTAGTTGAACCCCTTTCCTCTGCATGACCTGTCATTGCCACAGTAAATAGATGAAACCCACTAGCATGAGTAGGAGTTGTTTGAGCCCTGATGTGCCTACTCATTCATGCTTGTTTGTCATGCCTGCTATTGCTTAGAGTTGTGTCAGGTCTGATTCATCGGGGATGAATTGGAAAGTTGTGAACATATCCTACTGCTGAGAGCTAAGTGTGTGAACACGATTTGGTAAAGGTATCGATGAGAGGCCATGTAGGAGTACATGGTGGGTTGTTTCATTGAGGCCGTCCTTAAGAACTGAGATCTGTATGCGTGATTTAAGATTCAGCTACTACCACACATTGGGATCCTTAATTGACTCTCTCGACTTATTAGCCGCCCTTGTTCTCTGTCCAGGAGTTGCAACTAGTTT
Organism: Thinopyrum elongatum; assembly: GCA_011799875.1. Classification (NCBI taxonomy): domain Eukaryota; kingdom Viridiplantae; phylum Streptophyta; class Magnoliopsida; order Poales; family Poaceae; genus Thinopyrum; species Thinopyrum elongatum. Next base: position 452,061,810 of record CM022298.1, on the reverse strand, counting down.
CTGGTGTTTGTAGGATATGTGTTGGGGGCCGTGCGTAGCGCTGACCCTAGGGGTGGGCTATGTTGCGGTAGATACACGTGGCACGGTGTACCGGACGCCCGTTTGGTGTCTCGGGAACCCTGCACACATCGTTTGGGGCTGTGAGCGAAACTCTGGCCGGATCTCCTCGCGGATGGAACCCGAATAGGCGATAAACCTGGACTAGAGACTTGTGTGGTTAGTCAGGTCGTGGCCGACTCCCTCGCCAGGCTTTCGCTTGAAGGTTGCCGAGATACACGACGTGTACATGGTGGTAAGTGGCGAGAGCGTGTGTGAAGAAGTACACCCCTGCAGGGTTAATATGATCTATTCGAATAGCCGTGTCCACGGTAAAGGACTACTTGGTTGCCTGTACAGTTCATAGACAAGTGAAAGTGGATACTCTAAAACTCGCAAGATAAGCGTGAGTGCTATGGATGGCGTTCTCGTAGGTAGACGGGAGCGGATCCATAGTGGTGTATTGATATGGTGAATATGTGGACTCGTGTGCGCCACCTCAAAAGAGTTACCAGCATTCGTAGTTCAGGATAGCCACTGAGTCAAAGCTGGCTTGCTGCAGTTAAACCCCACCATCCCTTTGTTGATAATGATGCATATGTAGTTAGTTCTGATGTAAGTCTTGCTGGGTACAATTGTACTCACGTTTGCTTAATTTATGTTTTTGCAGAGAGACTTCAGTCTCGTTAGTCGTTCCACGTGGACTTCGACGTTTAGCTTGTTACCTCAGCTACGATCTTGTGCCCTCGGCAGGATCTGGTAGATAGTCGGGCTTCTCAGCCTTTTTCATTTGTAGATGTCTGTACTCAGACATGATAGGCTTCCGCATGTGCTTTGACTTGTATGCTCTGAATGTTGGGTCATGAGACCCATGTTTGTAATACTTGGCTCCTCGGAGCCTATTGAATAAATACTTGAGTCGTAGAGTTATGTTGTGATGCCATGTTGTATTTACACATATCGAGCATATTGTGTGTATGATTGAAATGCTTGGTATGTGTGGGATCCGACAACCTAGTTGTTTATCCTTGGTAGCCTCTCTTATGGGGAAATGTAGTCTTGTGCTTCCATGAGCCATAGTAGTCCGCTACAGCCCGGTTCACCGGAGTCCTGTTAGCTTGCTACTGCTCCGGAACACTTAGACTGGCCGGCATGTGTCCTTCCTCGATCCTGTGTCTGTCCCTTCGGGGAAACGTCACGCGGTGTCTTTCGGAGTCCTGTTAGCCTGCTACAGCCCGGATTCCCGGAGTCCTGCTAGCCCAGTTGCTACAGCCCGAATTCACTCGCTGATGACCGACACGTTCGTTGCTGGGTCATGTATGCCTTTCCCCGTAAGTTAGCGCCACTTTGGGTTCACGACTAGTCATGTCGGCCCGGGTTCTCTGTCATATGGATGCTAGCGACACTATCATATACGTGAGCCAAAAGGCGCAAACGGTCCCGGGCCATGGTAAGGCGACACCCGTGGGAATACCGTGCGTGAGGCCGCAAAGTGATATGAGGTGTTACCGGCTAGATCGATGTGACTTGGAATCGGGGTCCTGACATGACATCACCTAACCGGGTCATCAAAGGACCAATATTATAACTCCAGGAATTATGCTCCAAACATTATGTCTGACCGAGATTCAGATCTGATTGGTGTCAGGATACCTCAGAATCAGGATGCCCGGGAAGAAAAGGTGCAACACAAATTGTCGAGATGACGTTGTAAGATTCTCGGGAAATGAACTATAGGAGCGGGTTCCCGAAACAATAGCTCATCATTAAACCAAGGAGAGGATGAGGAGGTGGCTGATGGACTCAGCGACAATTCATCGAGAATTCCACACGGATGGATTTCCACAATTATGTGAACAAGGAGATGACATATGACAATTCAAATGATATAATGTTGTATGCCCGAGGAAAACCTACACCATTAATCATTAGTTGAAAGGTGTGATCGAAATACGACCTTAGGTAGCAAGATCAATATTAGAGTGACGATTCAATAATCAACAGTCTAAGAACGAACTGTCGATCGTTAACATTCAAAGCAATAGGGTTGCTAGAAGTAAAGAATCCAAGCAGCACCGCTTTTTAGATGGTATCCCGGTTAGAATCAACACGGGGACCAAGAAAGAATGGTGACGGTGAGAAGTATCACTATGCCAAGAATTTTCAAAGAGGTGAAGCAATCCTCACAACATACTCGGCATAAAGGACAGTAATACTTCAAGGTAGAATATAATGCAAACAGGATAGCAGGTTGCATCCATAACACGGACAAGCTCGTGATGAAAAGAAGTTCAGGGTGTTTGTCGATGATAACAAAAAGCATCGAGGGCAAGGAGGGTATTTCTCAACATGAACACAGTTGACATCTCGAAAGAAGTCAAAGTGTTGAAGTGATCCGACACATTTGCCGGGAGGTTTCAAGAGGACGCAATCAAACAGCGACGGCGTCAAGCAGGGAATGACGACGTGAAAGTCATAGGAACAACAAGTAAGATGCAAACTCAGAATCAAAGTTGCCTTTCAGAATAAGAAACATGATGTTGAAAGCTCGACGTAAGTCGTGCTCACACTCTGAAGAATTTGTGCACCAAAGAAGGTCGAGGTAGCACAATCAAAGATAGCAAGATAAGGGTGTAGCCGATGGTCTAGGACGACATGACTGAGTTTAAATTTCCCAGTAACAATTACTAAGGGTATTTGAATTTTAGAGCGGATTTGATTTACTAAACGGTGTCCTCGGTTGACGGCAACCTAGAACCCGTAGAGTGAGTACGACCAGGAAAGTTATTACTTCAACAAGTTAGTAAGATGTCGTGCAAAGGCATGATATCCTCGAGATACCACGGGGTAAACTCGAAGGTAGAACATGATAGAAGTTGAACTAGGTCATTGACCTTTGACAGTAGATACTTTAACCTTGTCAAAATTTTGACGAGGCACTGGAATGAATTTCTTTCAGATATATTGGAGAAAGGACAGTTTGGTCGAACCATAACTGCAAGGTTCAATTTAAGGATACCAAAAGAATTATACAGATGGAAATCACTTTGCAAGAAGCTTCCGAGACGGTCTACATCATTTCCATGGGCATGAACACAAAGCTCAAGGTCGACTCCCACTTCTTCAATGCATATCATTTCATTCACCTCCCGCTTAGACAAAGTTGTAGTGCTGGAAATTTATCTGGCAAAACACCAGAAGAGTATGACTCATGAACACTTTTGGGTTCACACGAATTAGTGAAATCATAGGTTCAACCCATCGGGGCATCTTAGGAACATATACTACAAACTTCAAGAGTAATTAACACATACTCGAAGGTAGAGCATGGTTGGCAAAACAGAGGATACAATTTACCAAGGGCATTATGTATCAGGGGAAGAACTCACAAGGTGATTGAATATGAAGGACACTGTCGGATAACAATCCAACAATGGATCGGGCGATCCACAACGGAGCTGATGTGAGTAACGGTACTCAATCAGAGGAAGAAGAAGAATGCAGAGGCATCAGATTATAGAAACAACTGACTAACTCAAAGTTCAATGCAAGGGAATTTATGATTTCCAAATCAAGAGATCAGGAGCAAGGGCTCTGATTAAGGATGGGTAAGTCGAGTAGGCTTAGGGGCACAATCGATGACAATTAGATTGGTCGAGAACCAGCTCATGTTCAGAATGACGTCTGAGCCAGAAAGATAATTTTAAAAGGATCAACTAATGAATGCGTGCATTCGCACTTATGTTGAATCAATAAGATGAAAATGACGGTGTCGAAGGATACTAATGAATATTGCCAGTCGTATGGAAAGCATCCATAATGCAAGCAGACAAGTATTTGCAGAGCAATAAGCTGTTAAGAATTTTTGAAAGATCGAATAGTATTTGTATGCATCTTGTGAATCATATGAACAAAGGGTGAGGAACGGATACTCGGTAAGTGCAAGGAATTATCCGTAGGGGGTATTCATGAGGCAAGAACTGCAAGGCAGTAAGCTCAAAGGATTGTCGGAACAACGAAAAGTTGTTCGGGGCATCTTGTAATAACAAGATCAACTGGATTGAATGTATGAATGGCAAGTGTATGTAATTATACATAAGGATATATCGGTGGTAAGGAATTTCAAAAGCGATGAGCATAAAGGTCTCGGGAAAACATCGAAGGGTATCTTCGGAATCTTCTGGTGAAGTAGGCGATCATCTCCAGTGAGGGGCTCTCCGGGAGAAAATATTTACGAGAACCTAGAGTTACATTTAGCAAAATCATTTAACCCGAATAGAAGAGAGTACAGAGTCCTAGAGTATAGACGAGGAATAAAAGATCCTGATACCACCCAATGGCGACGTGGGCCCGTAAGACACACAACCATGTTAGTAAAAGTTTTGCAATGTCTAGACTCAACTTCGGCCAAGGAATTGGAAGGGGGAATTCCTACAGGCAGTCGGCTCTGATACCAATTAATTAATTATTTTTATTTTTATTTTCTTTTTATAAAAACGTTCTAGGGGGTGGGCCCCCACTGTCATAGGCCCTGGGGGCCAATCGGGCAGCGGGCGCGCGTTAACGGGCGCCGGGGCGTGCGGGTGCGGGCGCCCGAACTGGACGCGGCCAGTAGGGGCCACGGCGAGGGGGAAATGCCGGCGCGGCAGCGGCGTGGCAGCGGCGAGGCCACGGCGGGGCAAAAGGGGATGAGCAGGGCGGGCGCCGGAGCGCCGGAGGTGGCCGCGGGCGTGGCGACGCTGGTCAGGCGACACGGGCGCGGGGAGGGGTCGCGATGCATGGGCGCGTGCGCGGTCGAGCGGGCACGGCCGGGGCCGTGGTGGAGACGGGGCGCGGCGCGGGGAGGAGCGGGGCCGCGCGAGCGGCGTGGTGGAGCGGGCGGCGAGCGAGCGGAGCAAGCGGCGGCAGCGACGCGCGCGGTGAGCAGCAGCAACGTGTGCGAGCGGCGGCAAGCACAGGCTTCGGGCGCAGCCGAGCAGCGCGATAGCGGTCAGCGCCGAGCGGTCGGGGGGGAGGCGGATGCGGGCGGCGACGCGCAGCAGGAGCGACGGCAGGCACGGGCACGGCATGGCTGGAGGTGGTGGCGCGGGTGGAGTCGGGGACGGGCGCGTGCTCACACGAGCGCGGGCGTGCAGGGGAGGCGCGTGACGGCAGCAAGCCGCGGCGAGGGAGTAGAGAGAGGGAGCGAGGCCGGGGGCATCACCGGCGTGTAGATGTACAGGGGGCGGCGAGGCTCGGTGATGCGAGTCGGGGAGGAGGACGAGGAAGCGAGGTCCGGCAGGGGAAGGAGATCCGGCGAGGCGGCTTCGTGCGTCGGCGAGTTCCAGCGGCGTCGGGGGCGGTCGCAGGGCGTCGGGGGCGACGAGCCCCGATCCAGATCGGATCGGGATGGGGAGAGGAGAGACGTGGGGAGAGGGGGGAGTGTGCGGTCGTGGGGGGTTAGGGTTTGTCCCGGTGGGGGGATAAGGGAGTGGGGTGGCCGGTTGGGCCTTTGCCCGGTTGGGCTGGCCAGCTGGGCCACGGTTGGCCCAGTTGGGCCAGGGTTTTTTTTTGTTTTCTTTTTTTTTTGTTTTATTTATTTTCAGTTATGTTTTCTTTTAGTTCCTTTTTAATTTTAGTTTTATAAAAATTACCACTAGCCCCTTAATTAGTTTTATTAAATATGCCACTGCCATAAAAAGGTTTAACCCCAAATAAAATAGCTAAAGATTTTATAAAACACAAAAGGCATTTAATTATTTGTTTTTGCTACTGTTTTATTCATCTTATAGTATTTAAATATTTTATAAAGGTGTGGTTTCTCCACCATAATTACCTATGCAATATTTGGTTCACTCCGAACATTTCAGTTTTAATATTTGAAAACTTTTATTGTTTGCTTGATTTTGAATTTGAATTTGAATCGGTTTCGAACTAACGCGAGATTAGCAACAGTAATCGAAGTGACGTGGCATCATTAGCAGAGGGTTACTGTAGCTTAACTATCCGGGCGTCACATGAGTCATATAGTAGATATGATCGACATAGAGATGTTCACCATTGAAGACTACCCCATCTCACGTGATGATCGGACATGGGTTAGTTGATTTGGATCATGTATCACTTAGACAACTTGAGGGATGTTGATTTAAGTGGGACTTCATTAGTAATTTGATTATTTGAACTAAAATTTATCATGAACTTAGTCTTAATAGTTTTTGCATATCTATGTTCTAGATGAATGGCCCGTGCTATCGTTCCCTTGAATTTTAATGTGTTCCTAGAGAAAGCTAAGTTGAAAGAGGATGGTAGCAACTACACGGACTGGGTCCGTAACTTGAGGATTATCTGATACGTCTCCAACATATCTATAATTTTTTATTGTTCCATGCTATTATATTATCTGTTTTGGATGTTTTATATGCATTAATATGCTATTTTATATTATTTTTGTGACTAACCTATTAACCTAGAGCCCAGTGCCAATTCCTGTTTTTTCCTTGTTTTTGAGTTTCGCAGAAAAGGAATACCAAACGGAACAAAACCTTCACGATGATTTTTCTTGGACCAGAAGACAACCAGGAGACTTGGAGATGAAGTCGGAGGAGCCACGAGGCGGCCACAAGGACGGAGGGCGCGCCCCCACCCTCCCCACCCTTGTGGGCCCCCCGTGCACCTCCTGACCTAATTCTTTTGCCTATATATTCCCAAATATCCCCAAACCACCAGAGGCATCCATGAAAACACTTTTCCACCGCCGCAACCTTCTGTACTCGTGAGATCCCATCTAGGGACCTTTTCCGGCACCCTGCCGGAGGGGGATTCGATCATAGAGGGCTTCTACATCAACCCTATTGTCCTTCCGATGAAGCGTGAGTAATTTACCACAGACCTACAGGTCCATAGCTAGTAGCTAGATGGCTTATTCTCTCTCTTTGATTCTCAATACCATGTTCTCCTCGATGTTCTTGGAGATCTATTCGATGTAATACTTTTTGCGGTGTGTTTGCCGAGATCCGATGAATTGTGGATTTATGATCAGCTTATCTATGAATATTATTTGAATCTTCTCTGAATTCTTTTATGCATGATTTGATATCTTTGTAATTCTCTTCGAACTGTCGGTATGGTTTGGCCAACTAGATTGGTTTTTCTTGCAATGGGAGAAGTGCTTAGCTTTGGGTTCAATCTTGCGGTGTCCTTTCCCAGTGACAGTAGGGGCAGCAAGGCACGTATTGTATTGTTGCCATCGAGGATAAAAAGATGGGGTTTTCATCATATTGCTTGAGTTAATTCCTCTTCATCATGTCATCTTACTTAATGCATTACTCCGTTCTTTATGAACTTAATACTCTAGATGCATGCTGGATAGCGGTCGATGTGTGGAGTAATAGTAGTAGATGCAGAATCGTTTCGGTCTACTTGACACGGACGTGATGCCTATATTCATGATCATTGCCTTAGATATCGTCATAACTTTGCGCTTTTCACCCACCGTATTATTTTCTATCTTGAGAGAAGCCTCTAGTGAAACCTATGGCCCCCGGGTCTATTTTCCATCATATAAGTTTCAATTTTCCATCATACAAGTTTCCAATCTACTATTTTGCAATCTTTTACTTTCCGATCTATAAACCAAAAATACCAAAAATATTTACTTTGTCGTTTATCTATCTCTATCAAATCTCACTTTTGCAAATAATCGTGAAGGGATTGACAACCCCTTTATCGCGTTGGGTGCAAATTGTTTGATTGTTTGTGCAGGTATTCAGTGATTTGTGCGTTGTCTCCTACTGGATTGATACCTTGGTTCTCAAACTGAGGGAAATACTTATCTCTACTTTGTTGCATCACCCTTTCCTCTTCAAGGGAAAAACCAACGCAAGCTCAAGAAGTAGCAGGAAGAATTTCTGGCACCGTTGCCAGGGAGATCTACGCCAAGTCAAGACATACCAAGTACCCATCATAAACTCTCATCTCTTGCATTACATTATTTGCCATTTGCCTCTCGTTTTCCTCTCCCCCACTTCTAAAATGATTTTTGAAAAGATTTGCCTTTTCTTCGCCCCTCTTCCGTTCGTCTTCTTCGTTCATTTTCGGTTTGCTCGTTTGCTTTTTGTGTGCTCGAGTGTTGGATTGCTTGCTTTGTCATGATGGATCAAGAGAATACCAAATTGTGTGACTTTTCCAACACCAATAACAATGATTTTATTAGTACTCCGATTGCTCCCGCTACTAGTGCGGAATCTAATGAAATTATTGCCGCTTTGCTGAATCTTGTTATGAAAGATCAATTTTCTGGCCTTCCTAGTGAAGATGCTGCATCCCATCTAAACAATTTCGTTGATTTGTGTGATATGCAAAAGAAAAAAGATGTGGATAATTATATTGTTAAATTGAAGCTATTTCCGTTCTCACTACGAGATCGTGCTAAAACTTGGTTTTCATCTTTGCCTAAAAATAGTATTGATTCATGGAATAAGTGTAAAGATGCTTTTATTTCCAAGTATTTTCCTCCCACTAAGATCATCTCCCTTAGGAACGATATTATGAATTTTAAGCAACTTGATCATGAACATGTTGCACAATCTTGGGAGAGGATGAAATTGATGATACGAAATTGCCCTACTCATGGTTTGTATTTGTGGATGATTATACAAATTTTTTATGCCGGATTGAATTTTGCTTCTAGAAATCTTTTAGATTCGGCCGCGGGAGGTAATTTTATGGAAATTACTTTAGGACAAGCTACTAAAGTCCTAGATAATATTATGATTAATTATTCTCAATGGCATACTGAAAGATCTTCCACTAGTAAAAAAAGTGCATGCGATTGATGAGATTAATATTTTCAGTGGAAAGATGGATGAGCTTATGAAATTATTTGCTAGCAAGAGTGCTTCTTTGGATCTTAATGATATGCCTTTGTCTACATTGATTGAAAATAATCATGAATCTATGGATGTGAATTTTTTTGGTAGGAACAATTTTGGTAATAACGCGTATAGAGGTAATTTTAATCCTAGGCCGTTTCCTAGTAATTCCTATAATAATTATGGTAATTCCTACAACAATTCTTATGGAAATTATAATAAGATCCCTCTGATTTTGAGAATAGTGTTAAAGAATTTATGAGTTCACAAAAGAATTTCAACGCTTTGATTGAAGAAAAATTGCTTAAGATTGATGATTTGGCTAGGAACATGGATATAATTTCTCTTGATGTTGACTCTTTGAAACTTAGATATATTCCACCCAAGCATGATATCAATGAATCTCTAAAGGCTATGAGAATCTCCATTGATGAGTGCAAAGAAGGAACCGCTAAGATGCGTGCTAAAAAAGATTGGTTTGTAAAAACATGTTCTTCTAGTTTCCGTGAAAATAATGATGAAGATCTTAAAGTGATTGATGTGACTCCTATTGAATCTTTGTTTTCCAAAATAAATCTTGATAAATATGGGACTGGAGATGAGCCAACTTTAGTTAAAAGGCGTCCCAATGATTCGGAGTTTTTAGATCTTGATGCAAAAATTGATAAAAGTGGGATTGGAGAGGTCAAAACTTTAAGTAGCAATGAACCCATTCTTTTGGATTTCAAGGAATTTAATTATGATAATTGTTCTTTAATAGATTGTATTTCCTTGTTGCAATCCATGTTGAATTCTCCTCATGCTTATAATCAAAACAAAGCTTTTACTAAACATATCGTTGATGCTATGATGCAATCTTTTGAAGAAAAGCTTGAATTGAAAGTTTCTATCCCTAGAAAACTTTATGATGAGTGGGAACCTACTATTAAGATTAAGATTAAAGATTATGAGTGCTATGCTTTGTGTGATTTGGGTGCTAGCGTTTCCACGATTCCAAAAACTTTATGTGATGTGTTAGGTTTCCGTGAATTTGATGATTGTTCTTTAAATTTGCATCTTGCAGATTCCACTATTAAGAAACCTATGGGAAGGATTAATGATGTTCTTATTGTTGCGAATAGGAATTATGTGCCCGGAGATTTCATTGTTCTTGATATAGATTGCAATCCTACATGTCCTATTATTCTTGGTAGACTTTTCCTTAGAACGATTGGTGCAATTATTGATATGAAAGAAGGAAACATTAGATTTAAGTTTCCGTTAAGGAAGGGCATGGAACACTTTCCAAGAAATAAAATTAAATTGCCATATGAATCTATTATGAGAGCTACTTATGGATTGCATACCAAAGATGACAATACCTAGATCTATTCGTGTTTTCATGCCTAGCTAAGGGCGTTAAACAATAGCGCTTGTTGGGAGGCAACCAAATTTTATTTTTATTTTTTGATTTTTTGGTTCTGTTTTGCAATAAATAATTCATCTACCCTCTGGTTAGATGTGGTTTTGTGTTTTAATTAGTGTTTGTGCCAAGTAAGACCTTTGGGATGGCTTACGGTGGTAGTTGATTTGATCTTGCTGAAAAACAGAAACTTTTGCGTCCAGTCTCAGAATTTTAATAATTTACTGGAGCATTAAAAAAACCCTGAATTCTTTACACGAGATTTATATACAAATTGCCTCTGTTGTCCTAATTTTTCAGAATTTTTGGAGTTACAGAAGTATTAGAACAATTCGGATATTCACAGACTGTTCTGTTTTTGACAGATTCTGTTTTCTATGTGTTGTTTGCTTATTTTGATGAATCTATGGGTAGTATCGGGGGGTATGAACCAAGGAAAAGTTGGAATACAGTATATATTACACCAATATAAATAAAGAATGAGTTCACAACAGTACCAAAAGTGGTGATTTATTTTCTTATACAAACGGAGCTTATGAGATTTTCTGTTGAGTTTTGTGTTGTGAAGTTTTCAAGTTTTGGGTAAGGATTTAATGGACTATGGAATAAGGAGTGGCAAGAGCATAAGCTTGGGTATGCCCAAGGCACCCCAAGGTAATATTCAAGGACAACCAAGAGCCTAAGCTTGGGGATGCCCCGGAAGGCATCCCCTCTTTCGTCTTCATCTATCGGTAACTTTACTTGAGGCTATATTTTTATTCACCACATGATATGTGTTTTGCTTGGAGCGTCTTTTATGATTTGAGTCTTTACTTTTTAGTTTGCCACAATCATCCTTGATGTACACAACTTTTGAGAGGGACACGCATGAATCGTGATTTATTAGAATACTCTTTGTGCTTCACTTATATCTTTTGAGCTAGGCAATTTTGCTCTAGTGCTTCACTTATATCTTTTTAGAGCACGGCGGTGGTTTTATTTTATAGAAATCTATGAACTCTCATGCTTCACTTATATTATTTTGAGAGTCTCTAAACAGCATGGTAATTTTCTTTGGTTATAAATTTAGTCCTAATATGATAGGCATCCAAGAGGGATATAATAAAAACTTTCATATAAGGTGCATTGAATACTATGAGAAGTTTGATTCCTTATGATTGTTTTGAGATATGAAGATGGTGATATTAGAGTCATGCTAGTGAGTAGTTGTGAATTTGAGAAATACTTGTGTTAAGGTTTGTGAGTACCGTAGCATGCACGTATGGTGAACCGTTATGTAACGAAGTTGGAGCATGAGATATTTTTTGATTGTCTTCCTTATGAGTGGCGGTCGGGGACGAGCGATGGTCTTTTCCTACCAATCTATCCCCCTAGGAGCATGCGCGTAGTACTTTGTTTCGATGACTAATAGATTTTTGCAATAAGTATGTGAGTTCTTTATGATTAATGTTGAGTCCATGGATTATACGCACTCTCACCCTTCCACCATTGCTAGCCTCTCTAGTACCACACAACTTTCGCCGGTACCATACACCCACCATATACCTTCCTCAAAACAGCCACCATACCTACCTATTATGGCATTTCCATAGCCATTCCGAGATATATTGCCATGCAACTTTCCACCGTTCTGTTTATTATGACACGCATCATCATTGTCATATTGCTTTGCATGATCATGTAGTTGACATCGTATTTGTGGCAAAGCCACCATTCATAATTCTTTCATACATGTCACTCTTGACTCATTGCACATCCCGGTACACCGTCGGAGGCATTCATATAGAGTCATATTTTGTTCTAGTATCGAGTTGTAATTTTGGAGTTGTACGTAAATAAAAGTGTGATGATCTTCATTATTAGAGCATTGTCCCATGAGAGGAAATAAAAAAAGGAGAAAGAAAAGGCCAAAAAAAGAGAAGGCCCAAAAAAATGAGAGAAAAAGAGAGAAGGGGCAATGTTACTATCCTTTTACCACACTTGTGCTTCAAAGTAGCACCATGATCTTCATGATAGAGAGTCTCCTATGTTATCACTTTCATATACTGGTGGGAATTTTTCATTATAGAACTTGGCTTGTATATTCCAACGATGGGCTTCCTCAAATTGCCCTAGGTCTTCATGAGCAAGCAAGTTGGATGCACACCCACTTAGTTTTCCTTTTGAGCTTTCATAAACTTATAGCTCTAGTGCATCCGTTGCATGGCAATCCCTACTCACTCACATTGATATCTATTGATGGGCACCTCCATAGCCCGTTGATACGCCTAGTTGATGTGAGACTATCTCCCTTTTTTTTGTCTTCTCCACAACCACCATATTCTATTCCACCTATAGTGCTATGTCCATGGCTCACGCTCATGTATTGCATGAAAGTTGAAAAAGTTTGAGAACGTCAAAAGTATGAAACAATTGCTTGGCTTGTCACCGGGGTTGTGCATGATTTGAATATTTTGTGTGATGAAGATGGAGCATAGCCAGACTATATGATTTTGTAGGGATAAGCTTCCTTTGGCCATGTTATTTTGAGAAGACATAATTGCCTTGTTAGTATGCTTGAAATATTATTGTTTTTATGTCAATATTAAACTTTTGTTTTGAATCTTATGGATCTGAACATTCATGCCACAATAAAGGAAATTACATGGATAAATATGTTAGGTAGCATTCCACATCAAAAATTCTGTTTTTATCATTTACCTACTCGAGGACGAGCAGGAATTAAGCTTGGGGATGTTTGATACGTCTCCAACGTATCTATAATTTTTGATTGTTCCATGCTATTATATTATCTGTTTTATATGCATTAATATGCTATTTTGTATTATTTTTGGGACTAACCTATTAACCTAGAGCCCAGTGCCAGTTCCTGTTTTTTCCTTGTTTTTGAGTTTCGCAGAAAAGGAATACCAAACGGAGTCCAAACGGAATAAAACCTTCGCGATGATTTTTCTTGGACCAGAAGACAACCAGGAGACTTGGAGATGAAGTCGGAGGAGCCACGAGGCGGCCACAAGGACGGAGGGCGTGCCCAGGGGGGTAGGGCGTGCCCCCCACCCTTGTGGGCCCCCCGTGCACCTCCTGACCTAATTCTTTCGCCTATATATTCCCAAATATCCCCAAACCACTAGAGGCATCCACGAAAACACTTTTCCACCGCCGCAACCTTCTGTACCCATGAGATCCCATCTAGGGACCTTTTTTGGCACCCTACTGGAGGGGGATTCGATCATGGAGGGCTTCTACATCAACCCTATTACCCTTCCGATGAAGCGTGAGTAGTTTACCATAGACCTATGGGTCCATAGCTAGTAGCTAGAAGGCTTCTTCTCTCTCTTTGATTCTCAATACCATGTCCTCCTCGATGTTCTTGGAGATCTATTCGATGTAATACTTTTTTGCGGTGTGTTTGCTGAGATCCGATGAATTGTGGATTTATGATCAGCTTATCTATGAATATTACTTGAATCTTCTTTGAATTCTTTTATGCATGATTTGATATCTTTGTAATTCTCTTCGAACTATCGGTTTGGTTTGGCCAACTAGATTGGTTTTTCTTGCAATGGGAGAAGTGCTTAGCTTTGGGTTCAATCTTGCGGTGTCCTTTCCCAGTGACAGTAGGGGCAGCAAGGCACGTATTGTATTGTTGCCATCGAGGATAAAAAGATGGGGTTTTCATCATATTTCTTGAGTTAATTCCTCTACATCATGTCATCTTACTTAATGCATTACTCCGTTCTTTATGAACTTAATACTCTAGATGCATGCTGGATAGCGGTCGATGTGTGGAGTAATAGTAGTAGATGCAGAATCGTTTCGGTCTACTTGACACGGACGTAATGCCTATATTCATGATCATTGCCTTAGATATCGTCATAACTTTGCGCTTTTCTATCAATTGCTCGACAGCAATTTGTTCACCCACCGTATTATTTTCTATTTTGAGAGAAGCCTCTAGCGAAACCTATGGCCCCCGGGTCTATTTTCCATCATATAAGTTTCTATTTTCCATCATACAAGTTTCCGATCTACTATTTTGCAATCTTTTACTTTTCGATCTATAAACCAAAAATACCAAAAATATTTACTTTATCGTTTGTCTATCTCTATCAGATCTCACTTTTGCAAATAACCATGAAGGGATTGACAACCCCTTTATCACGTTGGGTGCAAGTTGTTTGATTGTTTGTGCAGGTATTCGGTGATTTGTGCGTTGTCTCCTACTGGATTGATACCTTGGTTCTCAAACTGAGGGAAATACTTATCTCTACTTTGCTGCATCACCCTTTCCTCTTCAAGGGAAAAAACAACGCAAGCTCAAGAAGTAGCATTATCCTCATTGCTGCACAGAAGAATTACGTCCTTGATGCATCGCTAGGTGACAGACCCGCCGAAGGAGCTGATGCAGACATTGTGAACGTCTGGCAGGCTTGATCTGATGACTACTCGATAGTTCAGTGTGCCATGCTTTACGGCTTGGAACCAGGACTTCAAAAGCGTTTTGAACGCTACGGAGCATATGAGATGTTCCAAGAACTGAAGTTAATATTTTAAGAAAATGCATGGGTTGAGAGATATGAAGTCTCCAACAAGTTCTTTAGCTGTAAGATGGAGGAGAACAGTTCTGTCAGTGAACACATACTCAGAATATCTGGGTACCACAACCACTTGAATCAGTTGGGAATTGATCTTCCAGCTGAGAGTGTTATTGACAGAGTTCTTCAGTCACTTCCACCAACTACAAAGGCTTCGTGATGAACTATAATATGCAAGGGATGGAGAAAACAATTCCCGAGCTCTTCGCAATGCTTAAGGTTGTGGAGGTACAAATCAAAAAGGAGCATCAAGTGTTGATGGTTAACAAGACTGCCAGTTTTAAGAAAAAGGGCAAGGGAAAGAAAGGGAACTCCAAGAAGAATGGCAAGCAAGTTGCCGCTCCCGTGAAGAAGCCCAAAGCTGGACCCAAGCCTGAAATTGAGTGCTTCCACTGCAAAGGAAATGGTCACTGGAAGCGGAACTGCCCCAAGTACTTGGCAGATAAGAAGGATGGCAAAGTGAACAAAGGTATATTTGATATACATGTTATTGATGTGTTCCTTAATAATGCTCGTAGTAGCGCCTGGGTATTTGATAGTGGTTCGGTTGCTCATATTTGTAACTCGAAACAGGAGCTGCAGAATAAACGAAGATTGGCTAAGGACGAGGTGACGATGCGCGTCGGAAATGGTTCCAATGTTGATGTGATCGCCGTC
This sequence comes from Thinopyrum elongatum, assembly GCA_011799875.1. NCBI lineage: Eukaryota > Viridiplantae > Streptophyta > Magnoliopsida > Poales > Poaceae > Thinopyrum > Thinopyrum elongatum. Next base: position 452,046,268 of record CM022298.1, on the reverse strand, counting down.
GGCACGCTACCTCTACATCTACCTTCGGGATTAGTTTTAGACCTTAATAATTGTTATTGGTGCCAGTGTTGAGCATGAACATTATATGTGGATCTTTTTTATTGCGAGACGGTTATTCATTTAAGTCAGAGAATAATGGTTGTTCTATTTATATGAGTAACATCTTTTATGGTCATGCACCCTTAGCGAATGGTCTATTCTTGTTGAATCTCGATCATAGTGATACACATATTCATAATATTGATGCAAAAAATGCAAAGTTGATAATGATAGTGCAACATACTTGTGGCACTGCCGTTTAGGTCATATTGGTGTAAAACGCATGAAGAAACTCCATGCAGATGGACTTTTGGAATCACTTGATTATGAATCATTTGATACTTGCATACCATCCCTCATGGGTAAGATGACTAAAACTCCGTTCTCCGGAACAATGGAGTGAGCTAATGACTTATTGGAAATAATACATACCGATGTATGCGGTCCGATGAGTGTTGAAGCACGCGGCGGGTATCGTTATTTTCTAACCTTCATAGATAATTTGAGTAGGTATGGGTATATCTACTTAATGAAACACAAGTCTGAAACATTTGAAAAGTTCAAAGAATTTCATAATGAAGTGGAGAATCATCATAACAAGAAAATAAATTTTCTACGATCTGATTGCGGAGGTGAATATTTGAGTTACGAGTTTGGCCTTCATTTAAAACAATGTGGAATTGTTTCACAACTCACGCCACCTGGAACACCACAGCGTAATGGTGTGTCCGAACGTCATAACCATACTTTATTAGATATGGTGTGTTCTATGATGTCTCATACCAATTTGCCTTTATCATTTTGGGGTTATGCGTTAGAGACAGCCGCATTCATGTTAAATAGGGCACCGTCTAAATCCGTTGAGACGACACCGTATGAACTATGGTTTGGCAAGAAACCTAAGCTGTCGTTTCTTAAAGTTTGGGGATGCGACATTTATGTCAAAAGGCTTCAGCCTGATAAGCTTGAACCCAAAGCGGAGAAGTGCGTCTTCGTAGGATACCCTAAAGAAACTATTGGGTATACCTTCTACCACAGATCCGAAGGCAAGATTTTTGTTGCTAAGAATGGGTCATTTCTAGAGAAGGAGTTTCTCTTGAAAGAAGTGAGTGGGAGGAAAGTAGAACTTGATGAGGTAGTTGTATCTTCTCTCGAATTGGAAAGTAGCACATCAGAGAAAACCATTCCCGTGATGCCTACACCAACTAGAGAGGAAGCTAATGATGATGATCATGAAACTTCAGATCAAGTTACTACTGAACCTCGTAGGTCGAGCAGAACACGAACCGCACCAGAGTGGTACGATAATCCTGTCCTGGAAGTCATGTTGTTAGACAACGGCGAATCTACGAACTATGAAGAAGCTATGATGAGCCCAGATTTCGACAAATGGCTTGAGGCCATGAATTCTGAGATAGGATCCATGTATGAGAACAAAGTGTGGACTTTGGTGGACTTGCCCGATAATCGGCAAGCCATTGAGAATAAATGGATCTTCAAAAAGAAGACGGACGCTGATGGTAATATCACTGTCTATAAAGCTTGACTTGTCGCAAAAGGTTTTCGACAAGTTCAAGGGGTTGACTATGATGAGACTTTCTCACCCGTAGCGATGCTTAAGTCTGTCAGAATCACGTTAGCAATTGCCGCATTTTATGATTATGAAATCTGGCAAATAGACGTCAAAACTGCATTCCTTAATGGGTTTCTTAAAGAAGAGTTGTATATGATGCAACCAGAAGGTTTTGTCGATCCTAAAGGTGCTAACAAAGTATGCAAGCTCCAGTGATCCATCTATGGACTGGTGCAAGCATCTCGAAGTTGGAATATACACTTTGATGAGGTGATCAAAGCATTTGGTTTTATACAGACTTACGGTGAAGCCTGTATTTACAAGAAAGTGAGTGGGAACTCTGTAGCATTTCTGATATTGTATGTGGATGACATATTGCTGATGGAAATGACATAGAATTTCTGGATAGCATAAAAGGATATTTGAATAAGAATTTTTTCAATGAAAGACCTCGGTGAAGCTGCTTACATATTGGGCATCAAGATCTATAGGGATAGATCGAGACGCTTAATAGGACTTTCACAAAGCACATACCTTGACAAAGTTCTGAAGAAGTTCAAAATGGACCAGTCAAAGAAAGGGTTCTTGCCTGTGTTGCAAGGTGTGAAATTGAGTCAGACTCAAAGTCCGACCACGACAGAAGATAGAGAGAGAATGAAAGTCATTCCCTATGCCTCAGCCATAGGTTCTATAATGTATGCCATGCTGTGTACCAGACCTGATGTGTGCCTTGCCATAAGTTTGGCAGGGATGTACCAAAGTAATCCAGGAATGGATCACTGGACAGCGGTCAAGAATATCCTGAAGTACTTGAAAAGGACCAAGGATATGTTTCTCGTTTATGGAGGTGACGAAGAGTCGCCGTAAAGGGTTACGTCGATGCTAGCTTCAACACAGATCCGGATGACTCTAAGTCTCAAACAGGATACATATTTATATTGAATGATGGAGCTGTCAGTTGTTGCAGTTCTAAGCAGAGCGTCGTGGCGAGATCTATGTGTGAAGCGGAGTACATAGCTGCTTCGCAAGCAGCACATGAAGGAGTATGGATGAAGGAGTTCATATCCGATCTGGGTGTAATACCCAGTGCATCGGGTCCAATGACAATCTTTTGTGACAACACTGGAGCAATTGCCTTAGCCAAGGAGTCCATGTTTCACAAGAGAACCAAACACATCAAGCGACACTTCAACTCCATTCGTGAAAAGGTCAAGGATGGAGACAAAGAAATTTGCAAGATACATACGAATCTGAATGTGGCAGACCCGTTGACTAAACCTCTTCCGCGGGCAAAACATGATCAGCACCAAGACTCCATGGGTGTTAGATTCATTACTATGTAATCTAGATTATTGATTCTAGTGCAAGTGGGAGACTGTTGGAAATATGCCCTAGAGGCAATAATAAAATGGTTATTATTATATTTCCTTAATCATGATAAAGGTTTATTATTCATGCTATAATTGTATTGATCGTAAACTTAAATACACGTGTGAATACATAAACAAATACCAAGTCCCTAGTAAGCCTCTACTAGACTAGCTCGTTGATCAAAAGATGGTTAAGGTTTCCTAACCATAGACATGTGTTGTCACTTGATAACGGGATCACATCATTAGGAGAATGATGTGATGGACAAGACCCATCCGTTAGCATAGCATATGATCGTGAAGTTTTTTCTACTGCTTTCTTAATGTCAAATACATATTCCTTTGACCATGAGATCATGCAACTCCCGAATACCGGAGGAATAACTTGTGTGCTATCAAAGGTCACTTCGTAACTAGGTGATCATAAAGATGTTCTACAGGTATCTCCGAAGGTATCTATTGAGTTGGCGTGAATCGAGATTGGGATTTGTCACTCCGTATGACGGAGAGGTATCTCTGGGCCCTCTCGGTAATATAGCATCATAAGAAGCTTGCAAGCAAAGTGACTAAGGAGTTAGTTACAAGATGATGTATTACGGAACGAGTAAAGAGACTTGCCGATAATGAGATTGAACTAGGTATGGATATACCGATCGAATCTTGGGCAAGTAACATACCGACGGACAAAGGGAAATACGTATGTTGTCATAAAGGTTTGACCGATAGAGATCTTCATGGAATATGTAGGAACCAATATGGGCATCCAGGTCCGCTATTGGTTATTGACCGGAGAAGCGTCTCGGTCATGTCTACATCATTCTCGAACCCGTAGGGTCTGCACGCTTAATGTTCATTGACGATATAGTATTATATGAGTTATGTATGTTGGTGACCGATGTTGTTCAGAGTCCCGGATGAGATCACGGACATGACGAGGAGCTCTGGAATGGTCCGGAGGTAAATATTGATATATAGGATGAAAGTATTTGGTCCCCAAAAGTGTTTCGGAATGCACCGGATATATATCGGATGACCGGAAGGGGTTCCGGGAGGCCACAGGGAGTTATTGGGCTTAGTAGGCCAAGAAGAGGGGAGCACACCAGCCCACAAGGGGGCTGGCTGTCGGGGTACGACACCTATGGGATCCCAAGAGACCCCTTTACGATTCGTCGGGGGGAGAGGTATACGCAAAGAGCAGAACTAATGATCGACGCGGGAAGTTTTTACCTAGGTTCGGGCCGCTGATCAGCGTAAAACCCTACTCCTGCTTTGTGTTCTTATTGATGTTCTTGAGCCCAGCCTTCAGGAGCGCTCGCAATGGACAGTACGTTCAAAGAGCAGCTACGCATGCAGAATGGGCTAGGAGTCCTCCTCTCCCCCTGTAGCAGTTGCCTTGGGCCTCCTTTTATATCACAAAGGGGTCACCACAGTGGCAAAATGTACAAACATTGAGGTGTAAAGTAGCTACAGGATATCATACCTAACCCCTGACGGATTAGGACAAGCGCATTTAATGCACCGTGAGGTGTCCGTTTAGGTGTCCTCACTTTCTTGGGGATGGAAAAAGGGGCCATCCCATCAGCACCGCTTAAGCTCTCCTCCACTGGCACGTTGCCACGCATCCAGAGAAGGACCCAGAATGTCAGGCTTTGTCACTGTGCAGGAGCGGTGGCATAGTGGCAGAATCTCGCCAGGCGCCGAAACTTGCCGGGCGCCAAGCCTTGCTGGGCGCCAAGCCTTGCTGGGCGCCAAGCCTTGCCGGGCTCCGCAGGCCACCCCGGCAAGATCTTGCCGGGGAAGCTGGCCTTCGGATTCCAGCTCTTCTTATCTGTTGATCCTCAGATCTCTGACTTGATGATTTCTTTGGTGGCTTGAACCGACCTCGAACTGTTCCCGGCAAGCCTTGCCGCGAGGATGGCTACAACTGCCCGTGCACAAGTATGGGGTACTAGTGGCCCAATACTTAGTACACCGACAGGAGCCCCCGGGCCTAGGCCATACACGCGTGCGAGGCGTTGTTGGGCTAGGCCCAAACAGTGCACGGGCACACGTGGCAGGGGATTAACAGCTCGTAAATATCTCGTTTTACTGTGCCCCCCACTACACGAGTCGAGCGCGCGATGTGGGAAGCGTGCCCCAAAGGCTGCAACTGCAACGCGCCAATAGAGGCGCATTCATATTGGGGAATAAAAGAGGCGGCCCCGCTCCTTCCCCATAAAAAGGAGAAGCCGCAGAGGCACAAGCCTATTTACCCCCCTCTTCTTCTCAATCTGGCCGTCGCCATCGCCTTCCTCTTCTCGAGCTCAGAGCGAAGCTTTTTTCTCTTCCGCACGCCGCTTCCACGCTCGCTCCACTCCCGGCTTCCGCCCTCACAGTCGCCATGCCGCCCAAGGCCAGCAAAGGCAAGGGCAAGGAAGCGAAAGCCGACATCCCGGAGAGCGAACTGGCGAAGATGCGGAAGAGGCTTGTCGTCTTCCCCCCAACGCTTGATGCTGAAGCTCTGAAGGGGCGGTACCAGTGCATGTGGGCGAAGGAGACGCAAGCTCACCCCGCCACACGCGTAATCCCAGGTGCTTGTTCCAAAGGTGGATCAGACAGATACCCTTTCTTCACTGCATATTTCTATTGCGGGCTCTGTCCCCCCTTTTCCGACTTCTTCAATGATATCATGTACACATACGGCTTCCGTCTTCTCGATTTCACGCCGAATGCGGTACTTTGCATGTCTATCTTTGCCCATCTCTGTGAAAACTTTGTCGGCGTGATTCCCAATTCTGCTCTTTTTCGCCATTACTTCTTCCCTCGCATCCAAAAAGGAGAGGCCCTCTCTGGTTCTATCGCCTGGATCCCAAGGGCTTGGAATAAGGAAATATACCCGGAGGGAGTTTACCGCGAAAAGTGGGACGAGTGGCGGGCTGAATGGTGCTGGATCCAGGAAGCAGATCCCCATCCGTTTTGTCTTCCCCGGCAACAGAAGGTGGTCCGCGGCAAGGATTGGAGCGATCTCGCTGCGGAGGACGAGAGGCTCACAATCGCCACCACCAGGATCCTCCGCCTGAAGGCTGCCGGGCTGACGATGGAGATGATTGGCTTCGACTTTCTCCACCGCCGCATCGCCCCTTTGCAGAACAGGGGAAGGCCAGCTTGGGAATACAGAAACGCGGCAGATGTCATGAGATTGCGCCCCGGGCTGAACAACAATCTGACCACTATGCGGCTTGGCGCTCTCCGTCAAAAACTATTCCAGCGCAAAGACAAGCATCGGCTGCCGGCAAGGATTGTCCCCTTGTGCAACAATTCTGCCTTGGGGTCAATCATTGCCTTTGTGCCGATGTTCAATGCCCACGGTCTTGACCCGACCTGGGCCGAGCCAACCGAGGAGGAAGCGCAGAAGTTTTTTGACAACTTGACGGAGAGACCTGTCCGGCAAGAGTCAGATTTCATCCGAGCCACCACCGACCAAGAAGTAGCTCACATTGCTACTAGGGTGGAGGAGGCAAATCTTGCCGCAGAGGCCGGTAGCGTCAGCTTCACAGAATGGGAAGCCAGTGACGCAGAAGTGATTGTGGAAGTGAAACCTGCCGGGGAAGACAAAGTTGCCGGGGAATAGAGCAGCGCAGCCGCAGAGAGCTCGTCCGGCGAGGACACGGCCGAAGAAGAAACGCAAGAAGAGCTCCCAGCCCCGAAGAAGACGAAGCGTGTTCTTCAGAAAGCCGCATCTGGCATCCCGGCAAGCCAGCCTTCTTCGAGCGGCGAGGCTCCCGGCAAGAAAATGGCCGGCAAGACTGGACCGCGGCAAGGGGCCCGTCAACAGCCTGCGCAGCGCGCGAGACCCACACCAGCGGCCACTGCTGGGACGGCGGGGGCGTCTCGCACTACCGCACCGGAAGCTGCTCCGGCGCCTGCCACAGCCAAGCGCCCTAGGACCCCTCCTCCGCCTTCCCACTCAGACATCGCAGCGTAGGTCGATTTCGACATCTCCGGCTTTAGTCCGGAGCGAGAGGAAGAAGAGTGAGTACTTTGCCACAACTTCTATATTTCAATCTTGGATCGATCTTACTAACTTGCTTGTATTGTCTCTGCAGTGACACAGAAACATTGCTGGAGAGGATGGCGAAGAGGTCAAAGACTTCTACGGGCGACGAGCCCCCGGCAGGCTCCACGAGCATGCCAGAAACCATCATCGTCAGCCCGGAGCCCAGTCCTCAACGCAGCCCCCAGCACAGCCCCCAGCGTAAGTTTACTGTTCTTTTTTCGCTGGCGGGTGCCGAGGCTTCCATTCTTGCCGCTGATATCTTTGGGCTCGCAGGAGAAGAACGGCAACAAGGAGAGATGTCAGAAGACATTCCCGTCGTGCCACCTACATCGACCACGCCGCCCACAAGCACGTCCCCGGCAAGAGATCCTACCGACGAGCCTATCTTAATTGAGGAGGAGCCGGCAAGCACGGACCCCGGCAACCCACCTCCGGCAACCGAAGTTGCCGGGAGGGGCGAGGCCACCTCCCAACAGCTCGACGCAGGTACTCGATTGCCTCAGAGTACTTGTTACTCTTTCTCTTATCTCTCTGTCTTTTAGTCGCTTCAAACTTTAATCTCGATCTTATTCTGTTTTCCTCCTTCGTCCTTCAGAGTTCCCTGTGATGGAACACATGGACGTCGACGTTGTCATCGAGGAGACCACCAGGGACGCCGCTGCCGAAGCAGACAGGATCGCTGCCAGCGAGGCCTCCAAGGATGACACTGTCGAGGCTGGTGGTGCTCTTGACGGGGAGGCCGCCAAGACTGCACAAGAGGAACCCGCCGAGGAACCTACTGAAGGGGGCGACAGGGAGGCCGATGACCATACTGACGGCATTCCTGCCGCAGGAGCGCCAGGCGCTGCTCCGGCCACAGAGCCCCCTGTCACTGGTGAGGCGGTCACTGAAGACCAGCCATCAACATCTGAGGGGCCCTCATCCAGCAAATACCTCAAGGTTGGCGAGAACCTGTTCGTCAACTTGCCGGGGACAGCAAGCGCTGGGGCTCCAGCCGAAGGAGAAGTTTTTGAAGAAATCATCGCTGCTGCCGGGCTCGAAGTCGTTGACGATCCCAGCGCTAGCAGCGGCAAATCTGAAGAGGATCAGCTCCTTCAGGCCATGGGCGAGAATTTCTGCAAGCTCCAGGCTCTCCACCGCGCCCGGAAAGATAAGGCGGACTCCAGAATGGTGGTTGTCGAGGTGGCCGAAGCAGATTTTCAAAGGCGCGTCGAACAGATGCAAGTCTGGCACGCCGAGGCCCTCCAAGAGTTGGTCGCTGGCCGGGAACAAGTGAGCCAGCAGTGGACAGAGATCCTCCTGAAGCAATCCGATATGGAGAAGGCGCATGATGAAGCTGCTCAAAGGATTGCTGCCGAAGATGCCCTCCTGACGGGGCGCCGCGTTGCTCTTGATGCTCATGAGGAAGATCTCACCGCACATGAGCAGGCGCTCGCCGCCAAGCTTCGCAGCAAAGATGAAGATATCGAAAATCTTGTCGCGCGGCGGACCCAGGAGCTGGAGAAAAAACATAAGGAGGCGCTCGAAGCTCTGACTGCAAGTCACGCTGGCAAGCTCAAGGAGGCCGTCGATGCTGCCGAAGCTGCAGAGGCCGCCAAGAACGAGCTGAGCGACAAAGTGAAGAGGCTGGAAACAGATCTCGAAGAGCACGGCAAGGAGCTCTCGACGCTCAAGGGTGACAGGGAAAAAACCCTCCACTCCTTGGCGGAGATGCAAGTTGCCCTGTCCGACAAAACCAAGCAGCTCTCCTCTGCAGCTGATAACATTGCGGTTCTGGAGCTGAAGCTGACCACGCTGCAAAAGTCTCTTGAGGCCGGCAGGGCCCGTGAGAAGGCTCTACTCAAGGATCTCCAAGGAGAGAGGAACCTGCTCAAGAGCGCCGCCGAAGCCCAGGCTGATTACGAAAAGGGAGTGGAGATCTGGACTGGACGTCTCATCGCCACCGCGGAGTAGCTTACGGCAGAACTGTCAACCATGGGCCTGTCGAGCTTCAAGTATTCTTCTGAGGAAAGAATATCTCCAAGTGCCAGGTTGACGATGTTCTTCGAAAGCATCATCAACGCCTTGAGGGTGCTCCAGTCTAGCCGGGCGACCCAATTGGCCAACGAGACTCGCCGGCTTTGCCGGGCCGTCCTCCGCAAGGTGCTCATCAAAGTGGTGCACAGCAATCCCAGCATCGACCTCTCCAACGCGCTCGGCCATCTGCCAAGGGACGCAAATGTTGAGGCGTTTGAAGAGTGCATCGTGCCTATCCTTGAGAAGGTGGACTCCATCAAAAGGATCGAAGGCCAGCGCAGGGATTGAGTGCTCCCCCTTTTCTTGCCGTCGTCATTCCATGTAAATGACAATTAAGTCTCAAGTTAGAATTGCGGCAACTCATGAACGTAATATAACTCGCCTATGTTTAGGTTCATGCTTGCTATTTTCCTTGTCTGATTCCCTTATGTATGGAGTTCACCCTACGCTTACTGAAAAACTTGTCGGCGCGCAACCTGCCGCGAGCGCTGGGTGCGGGACTTCAGCAGCCTGCTGGAGGCGCAGCGGCCGGCAAGACTCCTTGGCGTTCTCAGTGCAGCCACTTAAATTGTTGAGCGGGCTTGAAAAAAAATAAGGGCGCAACCGATTACAACAAGGGTTCCTTCGCGTGCAGATTTTCCATACAAGAGTCGGAATCATCCAAGGAAATAACTTTGTAATAAAAGAAAAACTTGCTCTGAGTTTTTAGGACTTAGCTTTCTGTCTTTGTCCTTCCTCCGGCAAGCGTCGATTCCGAACGCCGCCAACTGGTACTCATGTCTTCCTTCCCCCCCCCCCCCCCGGCAAATTGCACGCGAGGAATCCTTCTGTCTTTTAAAAAGAAAGAAGAGAAAATAAAGACATGAAACCTTGGTGGTTCGTTAGAACTTACCGGGAGTAGGTGTCATACAACATCTTAGACAAACATGCATATATAAATATGAACATGGGAATCAATAAGGGAATGTACAACACTTAAATTTATTCATCTGCGCACAGGGTCTGTGCCTGGCTTTGTACAAAGGATCACATGCCTTGCCGGCAAGACTTGTACAAAAGGGTGGTTGCCGGGAGCCCCCGGCAACCGCGCCTTATGGGTAGAACTTGCGAAGATGTTCGATATTCCAGGAATTGCTCACTGGAATGCCATCTTCGGTCTCCAAGCGGACAGCGCCGGGCCTGGTGACTCGTACTACCCGATAAGGGCCTTCCCACTTTGGCGTCAACTTGTTTGAATTCTTGGCGGACTGGATCCGCCGAAGAACAAGGTCGCCTTCCTCAAGGCTTCGGGCATGAACTTTGCGGCTATGATAGCGGCACAAAGCTTGCTGGTAGCGTGCAGCTCGCACAGCAGCCGCAAGACGATTCTCCTCAAGGAGCACAGCGTCATCTTGCCGCAGTTGCTCTTGCTCAAGCTCATCATAAGCGAGCACTCGAGGTGATCCGTATATGAGTTCTGTGGGGAGAACTGCTTCCGCTCCGTAGACCAGAGCGAATGGTGTCTAGCCGGTGGCTCGATTTGGTGTCGTTCTGATTGACCAAAGAACTGCCGGCAACTCATCAATCCAGCGTCTTCCGCACTTTTTCAGCCTGTCAAAGGTTCTGGTCCTGAGACCACACAGCACTTCAGCATTGGCCCTCTCCGCTTGGCCGTTGCTTCTTGGGTGAGCAACAGAGGCAAAACAAATCTTGCCGCCAAGGTCTTGGACGTACTGCATGAAGGTGCGACTTGTGAACTGCGTGCCGTTGTCGGTGATGATCCTGTTGGGCACACCGAAATGGCAAACAATTCCCTTAAAGAACTTGACGGCTGATTGTGCTGTCACCTTCCTCACCGCTTCCACCTCCGGCCACTTTGTGAACTTGTCGATAGCAACGTACAAGTACTCAAAGCCCCTGGTAGCACGGAGGAAAGGGCCCAGTATGTCGAGCCCCCAGACCGAAAATGGCCAGGAGAGAGGGATTGTCTGAAGAGTTTGAGCTGGCTGATGTGATTTCTTCAAATGAAACTAGCACGCTTCACACTTGGTGACTAGTGCAGTTGCATCCTGGAGAGCGGTGGGCCAAAAGAAACCTTGCCGGAATGCTTTCCCGGCAAGCGCTCTTGACCCTATGTGAGAGCCACATATGCCTCCATGTATCTCTGCCAACAGCTCTAGTCCATCCTCCCGAGGAATGCAGTTCAATTTCACACCGTTTGGTCTCTTTCTGTACAGGACGTCATCGACGAACTTGTACATAACAAATCGACGGGCTACTCTCTCTGCTTCTTCCTGTTCCTCAGGGAGTTCTCCTGTCTGAAGGAAATGGACAATGTGCTGCGCCCATGCTGGAGACTGAGGCTCGACAGCTAGGACTAAAGGCATCTCCTCTGCCGGGGGAACGTTTGTCTCGACAGAAAGGGCCTGAGGCCCTGTCGGAGCCTGTTGTTCCCCGGCAGGCATGTCGATCCCGGCAACTTCCTTGCCGGCGGCTCCGGGGAGCTCTGCCGGGAAGTACTGGCCAGAGTTCAACTTTCTTCTCTTTTCTTGCCGCATCAATGGCGCCACGGATGGTTGAGTCAATTGGAGCACAAAAGTTCCTGGTTCCACAGGCAACTTGAAGGCGGCGCGCTTTGACAAGTCATCAGCAACACTGTTTTCGGCACGAGGAACATGCTCCATTTGCAGACCGTCAAAGCGCTCTTCCATTTTCCTCACTTCATCCACGTAGGCGTGCATCAATGGACTTTGATAACTCTTGTTAACTTGCCTAACGAGAAGCTGTGAATCGCCTTTGATGACGAGCTTTTTGATACCAAGGTCTGCCGCGATCCAGAGACCGGCAAGCAAACCCTCGTATTCTGCAGTGTTGTTGGTCGAACTCTCCCGGGGAAAGTGCATTTGGACTACATACTTGAGGTGCTCTCCGGTGGGTGCGACAAGCAGCATGCCAGCACCGGCGCCTTGCAGCGAGAAAGCCCCATCAAAGTACATAACCCATTGCTGATCGATTTCCTTGCCGGGGAGAATTGTTTCTTGAACCTCTTCGTCTGGCATTGGGGTCCATTCTGCAATGAACTCCGCCAAGGCCCTGCTCTGAATCGTTGAAGTGCTTTCAAACTTAAGGCCAAAGCTTGACAATTCCAACGCCCACTCCACGATCCTGCCGGTTGCTTCTGGATTTTGCAAAATCCGTTGCAGCGGAAAGCGAGTGACGACGGTGATTTCATGTGCTTGAAAGTAATGGCGCAGCTTCCTCGAGGCCATAAGAAGGCCGAAAAGCAACTTCTGCACACCAGAATACCTTGACCTAGCTCCTTGTAAAAGAGAGCTAACAAAATAAACTAGGCGCTGCACCATCTTCTTCTTCTGCACTGGTTCTTCTGTTCGCGCAGATCCAGTCTTGCCGGGATCAACCCTTGCCGGGGAAGATCTTGCCGCGTCACATGGCAGTCCTGCCACTAGTGCTGCTTCCTCATCAGCCTCTCTCTGCGCCACTAGCGCAGCACTAACCACTTGATTTGTTGCTGCCAGATACAGCAGCAACGGCTCTTGTGGTTTAGGCGCGACTAGCGTCGGCGGAGAGGAAAGGTATTTCTTCAAATCTTGCAGCGTAGCCTCCGCCTCTGGAGTCCATTTCATTGGACCTGCCTTCTTTAAAATTTTGAAAAAGGGCAGGGCGCACTCAGCAGATTTGGAGATAAACCTGCTTAGAGCAGCAACATAGCCGGCAAGACGACGCACATCCTTGATGCATCTCAGTGCTTCAATTTGCTCAATAGCTTTGATCTTGTCGGGGTTCGCTTCGATTCCCCGGCAAGATACAAAGAATCCGAGGAGCTTGCCTGAAGGAACACCGAACACGCACTTCTCAGGATTGAGCTTTAAGTTGATCTTGCGCAAGTTTGCAAATGTTTCTCCTAAATCTTGAATGAGTGTCGCTTTGTCTTTGGTTTTGACCACTATATCATCCATATACGCCTCCATATTTCTATGGAGTTGAGGCTCAAAACCAATTTGGATTGCTCTGGCAAATGTCGAACTGGCACTTTTCAACCCGAAAGGCATTCATATAAAACAATACGTACCACATGGGGTGATAAATGCGGTCTTCTCTTCATCGTCTTTTGCCATAAAAATCTGATGATACCCTGAATAGGCATCAAGGAAGGACAGGAGATCACAACCAGCGGTGGCATCCACAATCTGGTCGATGCGCGGCAAGGGAAAGGGATCTTTTGGACAGGCTTTATTGATATCTGTATAATCGATACAAAGCCTCCATTTCCCATTCGCTTTCCGCACTACAACCGGATTGGCCAACCAGGTTGGATGAAGTACTCCTTTGACCAATCCTGTCGCCTCCAGTTTTCTAATTTCTTCGGCAATGAATTCTTGCCAGTCCAAGGCTTGCTTCCTGACCCTTTTCTTGACGGGCCGCGCATGAGGACAGACAGCAAGGTGGTGCTCAATTACCTTCCTGGGAACACCAGGGATGTCAGACGGTTGCCATGCAAACACGTCGACATTCGCCCGCAGGAAAGCAATGAGCGCGCTTTCCAATTTGTCATCTAGGGTGGAACTTATGGTGAAAGTTCCCCCCGTTCCGTCCTCTCTGACAGGCACCTTCTTGGTCTCCGGCGGAGCAGCCTTAGATTTCTTGTTCTTGCCGGTGGAACTTTCTAGTGCATCCTCGACAGAAGCGCCGCACTCCGAGGAGGTGCGCTTGCCGGAGTTCATGCCAAGGTTCTTGCCGGTCTTCTTCTTCCCCCTGGGAGTTCCAGCGGCAGGAGCAGGTGCCTTGATGGCAGGTGCTGCAACTGCTTCCCGGTAAAGTTGGTCGGCACAGATGAGCGCATCCTTCTTATCAGAATGGATAGTGATGACGCCCAACGGCCCAGGCATCTTCAGAACGTTGTACGCGTAGTGTGATGCCGCCATGAACTTAGCCAGTGCTGGCCGACCAAGGATCCCATTATATGACATGGGGATCTTGGCGACATCAAACACCACCTTCTCGGTCCTGAAGTTAAGTTCGCTGCCAAATGTCACTGGCAGCGTAATCTTGCCCTTAGGCTGGGTTCTTCCCGGATTGACCCCTTGAAACGTACCTGTTTCTTTGAGGTCTTCGTCGGGAATTTGGAGCTTTTTGAGCACATCTGGTGAGATTAAGTTTAGGCCGGCCCCGCCGTCAACTAACATTTTCGTCACCTTGAGGTTGCGAATTGTTGGCGAGACCAACAATGGCAAGCACCCGACCGCAGTTGTGCGATCAGGGTGATCCTCGGCGTCGAAAATGATAGGCGTGCTGGACCACTTCAGGGGCCTACATGCATCTGGGGATGGCTCTGCCGCATTAACTTCCCGCACCCACTGTTTAAGTTGACGGTGGGAAGAATGCAGCGAGGCACCTCCGTCGATACACATAGCCTCCGTAGCCTTCTGGAATTCCTGCTCACTGGATTCATCGTCTTCTTCTTCATCATCCTCTTCCTTGTCTCGGCCCCGGGCGGGCCTGTCTTTCTGTTGCTTGGCCTTGCCACGGCGACCCCCTCGGCCACCGCGCTTCTTGCCGGATCCGTCAGCACCATCTTGGGCCTTCTCCTTATCTCGCCTCTCATATTCGGCCCTCTGCTTCTCGGCAAGCTGCTCAACTTGCCGGCAGTTCTGGAGATCGTGGCCCTTGGTGTGATGGATCTTGCAATACTGCTTGCCGGAGTTCTCTGACTTGTCGGCAGCCGCCAAGGCCTGACAGGAAGGGCACCCGGCAAGATCCTTGCCGGGGGCACCAACCTTGGCCTTCTTAGCGGCGCCGGGGTTGTCGGATTCCTCGACAGCAAGCACGGCCTTGCCTCCGCGTTTCTTGTTCTGCCGCCAGCCTTTCCTTGACGGGGCCGTGGCATCTTCTTCTTCGGATTCGCCCGCCGCGCCAACAGCCTCGCCAGGGAGTCTCCTCCCCTCTTCAGCTCGAGCGCACTTGTCGGCCAAAGCGTAAAGCTCGGCAATACTCCTGACTTTGTTCATTGCCAGCTCTTCCCTCTGCGGTTACGCATGTTCTGGTGGAACGCGCTAATGACAGCGGCAGGATGAACGTCAGGAATATTGTACTGCACCCGGCTGAATCTCTGCATAAACTTGCGCAGGGACTCACCCTCCTTCTAAGGGATGATGTGCAAATCACTCTCTTGGCCAGGAGCTTGGTGGCCTCCAACAAAGGCGCCAACAAACTGATGGCACAGATCTGACCAGGAAGAAATAGAATTCTCCGGCAGATGCATCAACCATGACCTGATGTTGGGTTTGAGCACCAACGGGAAGTAGTTGGCAAGTATCTTGTCATCTCGGCCCCCGGTAGCCTGCACCGCAATGGTGTAGATGCTCAGGAACTCCGAGGGATGGGTCTTACCATCATATTTCTCCAGGACCTCCGGCTTGAAGGTTCGGGAATTGGGCCACCGAACTTGCCGCAGCTCACGGGTAAACGCTGGAGTCCCTACCTCATAAGGCAAGTCTCCTACGTCCCCTGGCGCAGGCTCGTCGACAGCCAGCCCCGCGCGCTTATCAGACTGGTAGCGCGCTTCCCGCCGCCGCTCGATGGTAGTTCGAGCGTCCTCCCTGCCTCGTTCCTGGAGAACTTGATGCTGATCGCGGCGCATCCGTGGATCGGATGACGCCGTGGAAACTTCTTCACGACGGTCGACCTGCTGAGTTGTCGGCCGCCGCTGGTGCCGCGGAGGGGAGTGCACTGTGGTTGCACCACCTCTGGTTTTCTCCACATCGGCTCGCGCCGGATCGATGGGCCTCCGCTGCGAGGGCCCTGCCTCATGCGGTCCATCCTTGTTGGCGAAGCCGATAAGGCTCTGGATAGTAGCTCACCACTCCTCCATCTTCTCCGGGGCAGGAGGAAAATCGAGGAGCAGCTGCGCACGTGCCAAGGCTTCCGCTGGCGTAGGCGGCGGTGACAGGTGCGATGTACGTGAGGTGCTCTGACTCCTAACCATGTTAGAAGGAGCACCACCATGGTCACGCGACCGTGCGCCACCTCCGCTAGCAGCTCGGTGTGCATGCTGGTCCCGCGCATCTTGGGATCGATGCACGGAAATCTTTTCATGGGGACGCCCTGAACCACCAGCGCCATGACGTCGCTCATCATGCATGACCTGGGTAGGTCGTGAGGCTTGCGCTGGCGCGGGAGCTCCAGCAGGCGCCCTCCGATCTCTGGAATTCGTTGTGCCACCCGTAGGCAGCACAGCACCGTCTCTAGATCCAGCGGCGTGCAGGTTACCACTGCCACTACGAACGATACCGCTCGCCTGGCTCGGATCACCAGAACGCCATGGGGGTTCTTGCCCTCTTCCTTCTACACCCACGCCGTCGCCCGTACGCGAAGGCGTAGGCAGAACGGACGTGGACAGTTGCGCCGTTACAGCGCTCTTCTTCTTGGGCGGCATGATGATGAAGAAACTAAAGCGCCGATCACTAGATCAGGTTCACGCAACCTTCAATCCCCCTACCTGGCGCGCCAAAGATGTCGGGGTACGACACCTATGGGATCCCGAGAGACCCCTTTACGATTCGGCGGGGGGAGAGGTATACGCAAAGAGCAGAACTAATGATCGACGCGGGAAGTTTTTACCCAGGTTCGGGCCGCTGATCAGCGTAAAACCCTACTCCTGCTTTGTGTTCTTATTGATGTTCTTGAGCCTAGCCTTCAGGAGCGCTCGCAATGGACAGTACGTTCAAAGAGCAGCTACGCATGCAGAATGGGCCAGGAGTCCTCCTCTCCCCCTGTAGTAGTTGCCTTGGGCCTCCTTTTATATCACAAAGGGGTCACCACAGTGGCAAAATGTACATACATTGAGGTGTAAAGTAGCTACAGGATATCATACCTAACCCCTGACGGATTAGGACAAGCGCATTTAATGCACTGTGAGGTGTCCGTTTAGGTGTCCTCACTTTCTTGGGGATGGAAAAAGAGGCCATCCCATCAGCACCGCTTAAGCTCTCCTCCACTGGCGCGTTGCCACGCATCCAGAGAAGGACCCAGAATGTCAGGCTTTGTCGCTGTGCTGGAGCGGTGGCATAGTGGCAGAATCTCGCCAGGCGCCGAAACTTGCCGGGCGCCAAGCCTTGCCGGGCTCCGTAGGCCACCCCGGCAAGATCTTGCCGGGGAAGCTGGCCTTCGGATTCCAGCTCTTCTTATCTGTTGATCCTCAGATCTCTAACTTGATGATTTCTTTGGTGGCTTGAACCGACCTCGAACTGTTCCCGGCAAGCCTTGCCGCGAGGATGGCTACAACTGCCCGTGCACAAGTACGGGGTACTAGTGGCCCAATACTTAGTACACCAACACTGGCATGCCCACCTCATGGCCATCGTCCCTAGGGAAGGAAGGAAGAGGGACGGCCCCATCTTGCCTTCTCTTCCACATGAGAAAAAGGAAAGCGGGGTGTGATACTTCTCCAACGTATCTATAATTTTTGATTGTTCCATGCTATTATATTATCTGTTTTGGATGTTTTATATGCATTAATATGTTATTTATATTATTTTTGGGACTAACTTATTAACCTAGAGCCCAGTGCCAGTTTCTGTTTTTCCTTGTTTTTTAGTTTTACAGAAAAGGAATATCAAACGAAGTCCAAACGGAATAAAACTTTCGCGATGATTTTTCTTGGACCAGAAGACATCCACGGAGCTTGGAGAGGGGGTCAGAAGAGTCCCGAGGGCTCCACAAGCCTTTAGAGCGCGCCCTAGGGGGGCGCCCCTGGCTTGTGCCCCCCCCGCCCCGGGAGTCCTCCAACCCTAATTCTTGGCCTATAAATTCCCAAATATTCCCAGACCACCAGAAGCGTCCACCAAAATATGTTTCCGCCGCCGCAAGCCTCTGTTCCCGTGAGATCCCATCTTGGGGCCTTTTCCGGCATCCTGCCGGAGGGGGGATTCGATCACGGAGGGCATCTGCATCAACTCTATTGCCCTTCCGATGAAGCGTGAGTAGTTTACCACAGACCTATGGGTCCATAGCTAGTAGCTAGATGGCTTCTTCTCTCTCTTTGATCTTCAATACAATGTTCTCCTCGATGTTCTTGGAGTTCTATCCGATGTAATATTCTTTTGCGGTGTGTTTGTCGAGATCCGATGAACTGTGGATTTATGATCAGATTATCTATGAATATTATTTGAGTCTTTTCTGAACTATTTTATGCATGATTAAATATCTTTGTATTTCTCTTCGAATTATCGGTTTGGTTTGGCCAACTAGATTGGTTTTTCTTGCAATGTGAGAGGTGCTTAGTTTTGGGTTCAATCTTGCGGTTTCCTCACGCAGTGACAAAGTAGGGATAGCGAGGCACGTATTGTATTGTTGCGATCAAGGGTAAAAAGATGGGGGTTTCATCATATTGCTTGAGTTTATCCCTCTACATCATGTCATCTTACTTAAGGCGTTACCCCGTTCTTATGAACTTAATACTCTAGATGCATGCTGGATAGCGGTCGATGTGTGGAGTAATAGTAGTAGAAGCAGAATCGTTTCGGCCTACTTGACACGGACGTGATGCCTATATTCATAATCATTGCCTTGGATATCATCATAACTTTGCGCTTTTTATCAATTGCTCGACAGTAATTTGTTCACCCACCTTATGATTTCTTTCAAGAGAGAAGCCTCTAGTGAAACCTATGGCCCCCGGGTCTATTTTCCATCATATATTTTCAGATCTATAAACCAAAAAACCAAAAAATACCTCGCTGCAATTTATTTGTTTTTTACTTTGTTTTATGTTTTAGTAATCTTTTATATCTATCTCTATCAGATCTCATCCTTGCAACTGGCCGTGAAGGGATTGACAACCCCTTTATCGCGTTGGGTGCAAGTGTTTGATTGTTTGTGCAGGTGCATAGATTGGAGACTTGCTTGTACCTCCTACTGGATTAATACCTTGGTTCTCAAACTGAGGGAAATACTTATCTCTACTTTGCTGCATCACCCTTTCCTCTTCAAGGGAAAAACCAACGCAAGCTCAAGAAGTAGCAGGAAGAATTTCTGGCGCCGTTGCCGGGGAGGTTCTACATCAAGCCTACCAAGTACCCACCATAAACTCTCATCTCTTGCATTACATTATTCGCCATTTGCCTCTCGTTTTCCTCACCCCCACTTCTAAAACGCTTTCAGAAAATCACAAAAATATTTACTTTTTTATTCGCCCTTCTTCCGTTCGTCTTTTTGTTTGCTTTTTGGTTGCTCGTGTGCTAGATTGCTTGCTTTGTCATGATGTCTCAAGAAAATACCAAGTTGTTTGACTTTTCCAACACTAATAATAATGATTTTATTAGTACTCCGATTACTCCAGCCACTAGTGCGGAATCTTATGAAATTAATGTTGTTTTGTTGAATCTTGTTATGAAAGATCAATTTTCTAGCCTTCCTAGTGAAGATGCCGCATCCCATCTAAATACTTTCATTGAGTTGTGTGATATGCAAAAAAAAAAGATGTGGATAATGATATTGTTAAATTGAAGCTATTTCCGTTCTCACTACGAGATCGTGCTAAAACTTGGTTTTCATCTTTGCCTAAAAATAGCATTGATTCATGGAATAAGTGTAAAGATGCTTTTATCTCCAAGTATTTTCCTCCCGCTAAGATCATCTCCCTTAGGAATGATATAATGAATTTTAAGCAACTTGATCATGAACATGTTGCACAATCTTGGGAGAGGATGAAATTGATGATAAGAAATTACCCTACTCATGGTTTAAGTTTATGGATGATCATACAAAATTTTTATGCGGGATTGAATTTTGCATCGAGAAATCTTTTGGATTCCGCCGCGGGAGGTACTTTTATGGAAATAACATTAGGAGAATCCACTAAACTCTTAGATAATATTATGGCAAATTACTCTCAATGGCATACCGTAAGATCTTTCACTAGTAAAAAAGTGCATGCGATTGAAGAAATTAATACTTTGAGTGGAAAGATGGATGAACTTATGAAATTGATTGCTAATAAGAGTGTTCCTATTGATCATAATGATATGCCTTTGTCCACTTTGATTGAGAACAATAATGAATTTATGGATGTGAATTTTGTTGGTAGGAATAATTTTGGTAATAACGCGTATAGAGGTAATTTCAACCCTAGGCCTTTTCCTAGTAATTCCTCAAATAATTTTGGTAATTCATACAACAATTCTTATGGAAATTATAATAAAATACCCTCTGATCTTGAGAACAATATTAAAGATTTCATTAATTCCCAAAAAGTTTTCAATGCTATGGTTGAAGAAAAATTGCTCAAGATTGATGATTTGGCTAGGAACGTTGATAGAATTTCTCTTGAGATTGATTCTTTGAAAATTAGATCTATGCCACCCAAGCATGATATTAATGAATCACTGAAAGCTATTAAAATTTCTATTGATGAGTGTAAAGAAAGAACCGCTAGGATGTGTGCTAAGCGAGATTGGTTTGTAAAAGCGTGTTCTTCGATTTCTTGTGAGAATAATGATGAAGATCTTAAAGTGATTGGTGTGAGGTGTGACTCCTATTGAATCTTTGTTTTCTAATATAAATCTTGATAAAGATGGGACTGAAGATGAGTCAACTTTAGCTAGAAGGCGTCCCAATGATTCGGAGTTTAAAGATCTTAATGAAAAAATTGATTAAAGTGGGATTGGAGAGGTCAAAACTTTAAGTAGCAATGAACCCACTCTTTTGGATTTCAAGGACTTTAATTATGATAATTGTTCTTTGATAGATTGTATTTCCTTGTTGCAATCCATGTTGAATTCTCCTCATGCTTATAATCAAAATAAAGCTTTTACTAAACATATCGTTGATGCTATGATGAAATCTTTTGAAGAAAAACTTGAGTTGGAAGTTTCTATCCCTAGAAAGCTCTATGATGAGTGGGAACCTACTATTAAGATTAAAATTAAAGATTATGAGTGCCATGCCTTGTGTGATTTGGGTGCTAGCGTTTCCACGATTCCAGAAACTTTATGTGATGTGTTAGGTTTCCGTGAATTTGATGATTGTTCTTTGAATTTGCATCTAGGGGATTCCACTATTAAGAAACCTATGGGAAGGATTAATGATGTTCTTATTGTTGCAAATAGGAATTATGTGCCCGTAGATTTCATTGTGCTTGATATAGATTGCAATCCTACATGTCATATTATTCTTGGTAGACCTTTCCTTACAACAATTGGTGCAATTATTGATATGAAAGAAGGAAACATTAGATTTCAATTTCCGTTAAGAAAGGGCATGCAACACTTTCCAAGAAAGAAAATTAAGTTGCCATATGAATCTATTATGAGGGCTACTTATGGAGTTAATACCAAAGATGAGAATACCTAGATCAACGTTTTATGCCTAGCTAGGGGCGTTAAACAATAGCGCTTGTTGGGAGACAACCCAATTTTATTTTTATGTTTTTTGTTTTTGGTTCTGTTCTTGAATAAATACACATTATTACCTCTTTAGTAATTGTGCTTTGGTGTTTTAATTAGTGTTTGAGCCAAGTAAGACCTTTGGGATGGTCCACGGTGATAGTTGATTTGATTTTGCTGAAAAACAGAAACTTTTGCTTCTAGTTGCAGAATTTTAATATTTCACAGAAGTGAGGAAAAATTCTGATTTTTTTACACACGATTTATACACAAATTATTCAGGTTTTACATAATTTTCACAATTTTTAGAGTTACATAAGTATTAGTAATATTCGGATCTTCACAGACTGTTCTGTTTTTGATAGATTCTGTTTTCTATGTGTTGTTTGCTTATTTTGATGAATCTATGGGTAGTATCGGGGGGTATGAACCATGGAGAAGTTTGAATACAGTAGATATTACACCAATATTAATAAATAATGATCTCACAACAGTACCTAAAGTGGTGATTTATTTTCTTATACTAACGGATCTCACGAGTTTTCTGTTGAGTTTTGTGTTGTGAAGTTTTCAAGTTTTGGGTAAAGATTTGATGGACGATGGAATAAGGAGTGGCAAGAGCCTAAGCTTGGGGATGCCCAAGGCACCCCAAGGTAATATTCAACGACAACCAAGCATCTAAGCTTGGGGATGCCCCGGATGGCATCCCCTCTTTCGTCTTCAATCCATCGGTAAATTTACTTGAGGCTATATTTTTATTCACCACATGATATGTGTTTTACTTGGAGCGTCTTGTATGATATGAGTCTTTGATTTTTAATTTTCCACAATCATACTTTCTGTACACACCTTTTGAGATGGACATGCATTAATCGTGAATTTATTAGAATACTCTATGTGCTTCACTTATATCTTTTGAGCTAGGCAATTTGCTCTAGTGCTTCACTTATATCTGTTTAGAGCACGACGGTGGTTTTATTTTATAGAAATTGTTGAACTCTCATGCTTCACTTATATTATTTTGAGAGTCTCTAAACAGCATGGTAATTTGCTTAGGTTATGAATTTAGTCCTAATATGATGGGCATCCAAGAGGGATATAATAAAAACTTTCATATAAAGAGCATTGAATACTATGAGAAGTTTGATTCCTTGCATTTTGTTCTGAGATATAAAGATGGTGATATTAGAGTCATGCTAGTGAGTAATTGTGGATTGGTAGAAATACTTGTGTTAAAGTTTGTGATTCCCGTAGCATGCACGTATGGTGAACCGTTATGTGATGAAGTCGGAGCATGATTTATTTTTTGATTGTCTTCCTTATGAGTGGCTGTCGGGGATGAGCGATGGTCTTTTCCTACCAATCTATCCCCCTAGGAGCATGCGTGTAGTACTTTGTTTCGATAACTAATAATTTTTTGCAATAAGTATGTGAGTTCTTTATGATTAATGTTGAGTCCATGGATTATACGCACTCCCACCCTTCCACCATTGCTAGCCTCTCTAGTACCACACAACTTTCGCCGGTGCATTAAACCCACCATATACCTTCCTCAAAACAGCCACCATACCTACCTATTATGGCATTTCCATAGCCATTCCGAGATATATTGCCATGCAACTTCCACCGTTCTGTTTATTATGACACGCTTCATCATTGTCATATTGCTTTGCATGATCATGTAGTTGGCATAGTATTTGTGGCAAAGCCACCGTTCATATTTTTTATACATGTTACTCTTGATCATTGCTCATCCCGGTACACCGCCGGAGGCATTCATATAGAGTCATACTTTGTTCTAGTATCGAGTTGCAATTCTTGAGTTGTAAAGTAAATAAAAGTGTGATTATCACCATTATTAGAGCATTGTCCCATGTGAGGAAAGGATGATGGAGGCTATGATTCCCCCACAAGTCGGGATGAGACTCCGGACGAAAAAAAAAGAAAAAAAAGAGTCCAAAGAGCCCAAAATAAAAAATGAGAGAAAAGAGAGAAGGGACAATGTTACTATCCTTTTTTCACACTTGTGCTTCAAAGTAGCACCATGATATTCATGATAGAGAGTCTCCTATTTTGTCACTTTCATATACTAGTGGGAATTTTTAATTATAGAACTTGGCTTGTATATTCCAATGACGGGCTTCCTTAAATTGCCCTAGGTCTTCGTGAGCAAGCGAGTTGGATGCACACCCACTTAGTTTCTTTTTGAGCTTTCATACACTTATAGCTCTAGTGCATCCGTTGCATGGCAATCCCTACTCACTCACATTGATATCTATTGATGGGCATCTCCATAGCCCGTTAATACGCCTAGTTGATGTGAGACTTTCTCCTTCTTTTTGTCTTCTACACAACCACCATATTATATTCCACCTATAGTGCTATATCCATGGCTCACGCTCATGTATTGCGTGAAAGTTGAAAAAGTTTGAGAACATCAAAAGTAAGAAACAATTGCTTGGCTTGTCATCGGGGTTGTGCATGATAAAATACTTTGTGTGATTAAGATGGAGCATAGCCAGACTATATGATTTTGTAGGGATAACTTTCTTTGGCCATGTTATTTTGAGAAGACATGATTGCTTTGTTAGTATGCTTGAAGTATTATTGTTTTTATGTCAATATTAAAATTTTGTTTTGAATCTCATGGATCTGAATATTCAAACCACAATAAAGAAGATTACATGGATAAATATGTTAGGTAGCATTCCACATCAAGAATTCTGTTTTTATCATTTACCTACTCGAGGACGAGCAGGAATTAAGCTTGGGGATGCTTGATACGTCTCCAACGTATCTATAATTTTTTATTGTTCCATGCTATTATATTATCTGTTTTGGATGTTTTATAAGCATTAATATGCTATTTTATATTATTTTTGGGACTAACTTATTAACCTAGAGCCCAGTGCAAGTTTCTGGTTCTTCCTTGTTTTTGAGTTTTACAGAAAAGGAATATCAAACGGAGTCCAAACGGAATAAAACTTTCGCGATGATTTTTCTTGGACCAGAAGACATCCATAGAGCTTGGAGAGGGGGTCAGAAGAGTCCCGAGGGCTCCACAAGCCCTCAGGGCACGCCCCAGCGGGGCCCCGCCCCCCGCCCCCTGCATTGTGCCCCCCCCCCCCCCCCCGAGTCCTCCAACCCTAATTCTTGGCCTATAAATTCCCAAATATTCCAAACCCACCAAAAGCGTCCACCAAAATACTTTTCCGCCGCCGCAAGCCTCTGTTTCCATGAGATCCCATCGTTGGGCCTTTTCTGGCATCCTGCCGGAGGGGGATTCGATCACGGAGGGCATCTACATCAACTCTATTGCCCTTCCGATGAAGCGTGAGTAGTTTACCACAGACCTACGGGTCCATAGCTATTAGCTAGATGGCTTCTTCTCTCTCTTTGATCTTCAATACAATGTTCTCCTCGATGTTCTTGGAGTTCTATCCGATGTAATATTATTTTGTGGTGTGTTTGTCGAGATCCGATGAATTGTGGATTTATGATCAGATTATCTATGAATATTATTTGAGTCTTTTCTGAACTCTTTTATGCATGATTAAATATCTTTGTATTTCTCTTCGAATTATCGGCTTGGTTTGACCAACTAGATTGGTTTTTCTTGCAATGTGAGAGGTCCTTAGTTTTGGGTTCAATCTTGCGGTGTCCTCACCTAGTGACAAAGTAGGGGTAGTGATACATCTCCAACGTATCTATAATTTATGAATTATTCATGCCATGTTTACAACAATTCTATATGATTTTGGTATGATTTGATTGGAACTAACCCGGACAGACGCTGTTTTCAGCAGAACTACCGTGGTGTCGTTTTTTTGTGCAGAAATAAAAGTTCTCGGAATGGGCTGAAAATTTACGGAGAATATTTTTGGAAAATATAAAAAATACTAGAACAAAAAGATACCGGAGAGAAGTCCCGAGGCAACCACAAGGGTGGAGGGCGCGCCCCCTGCCTTGTCGTCACCTCGTGGACCCCCTTGACGTGAGACCGACTCCAAAAACTCCTATAAATACAGAAACTCCCGAAAAGAAACCTAGATCGGAAGTTCCGCCACCGCAAGCCTCTGTAGCCACGAAAAACCAATCGGGAGCCCATTCTGGCACCCTACCGGAGGGGGAAACCATCACCGATGGCCATCTTCATCATCCCGGCGGTCTCCATGACGAGGAGGGAGTAGTTCACCCTCGGGGCTGAGGGTATGTACCAGTAGCTATGTGTTTGATCTCTCTCTCTCTCTCGTGTTCTTGATTTGGCACGATCTTGATATTTCACGAGCTTTGTTATTATAGTCGGATCATATGGTGTTTCTCCCCCTCTACCTTCTTGTGATGAATTGAGTCTTGCTCTTTGAGGTTTCTTTATGTTGGATTGAGTATTGGATTTGAGAACAATTGATGTATGTCTTACGATGGGATATCTGTGGTGACAATGGGATGTTCTATTGATTCACTTGATGTATGTTTTGGCAGTCAACTCGCGGATTCCCGTGGTGACATTGGAGTAATCTATGCATAGGGGTTGATGCACGTTTTCGTCCTACGTTCTCTGATAGAAACTTTGGAGTGATTCTTTGTTGCACGTTGAGGGATTGTTATGTGATCCAATTATGTTATCATTGTTGAGAGAACTTGCACTAGTGAAAGTATGAATCTTAGGCCTTGTTTCCAAGCATTGCAATACCGTTTTCGCTCACTTTTACCACTTGCTACCTTGCTGTTTTTATATTTTCAGATAACAAAAACCTATATCTACTATCCATATTGCACTTGTATCACCATCTCTTCGCCGAACTAGTGCACCTATACAATTTACCATTGTATTGGGTGTGTTGGGGACACAAGAGACTCTTTGTTATTTGGTTTCAGGGTTGTTTGAGAGAGACCATCTTCATCCTACGCCTCCCATGGATTGATAAACCTTAGGTCATCCACTTGAGGGAAATTTGCTACTGTCCTACAAAACTCTGCGCTTGGAGGCCCAACACGAGTCTACAAGAAGAAGGTTGCGTAGTAGACATCAAGCTCTTTTCTGGCGCCGTTGCCGGGGAGGTTAGTGCTTGAAGGTATATCTTTAGATCTTGAAATTGAATCTTTTAGTTTCTTGTTTTATCACTAGTTTAGTTTATAAAAGAAAACTACAAAAAAATGGAATTGAGGTTGCCTCATATGCTTCATCTTTTTAATATCTTTCGTGAAAATGATGGAAAGGAAAATTGTGCTCAAGTGTTAGAAGAAGAAGTCTATAAAATGTTTGGCGCTAAATTTTTTAATGATGAGCATGATTGCAATGTTGTTAGTATGAATTCTTTGAATATCCATGATGCTAATGATATGCAAATCCATAAGCTTGGGGATGCTATGTTTGATGAAGATGATATTTTTAGTCCCCCAAGTTTTGATGAGAATATTTATTATGATGTTAGCATGCATCCTATTTATGATGAATATATTGATGAAAGTAGGTTTGGAAGAGTGTCAACTCTAGGTAGTATTGATCCCACTATTTTGGAGGGTGTTGAATCTTATTACAATATTGATAAAAGTGGATTTGGAGAGGTCATGACTTTATTTTGTGATGAATCCACTATTTTGGAAGAGGTTCCAATTGATTATGAGAACAAAGTTGCTATCTATGATGATTATTGTGATGACATGTATGCTATAAAGAATAATGATAACCATGGAACTTGTCATCATGATTTAAATTTTCAATTGGATTATACCTCATATGATAGTTATGTTGTTGAGTTTGCTCCCACTACTGTTTATGAGAATAAATTGGCTTATGTGGAGAGTAATAAAATTTCTAAGCTTGTAGATCATGAAAAGAATGCTTTATGTGGTGGTTATATTGTTAAATTCATTCATGATGCTACTGAAAATTATTATGAGGCAGGAACATATGCTTTTACATATTGCAATAATATCAAGTTTCCTCTCTATGTGTTGAAAATCTTGAAGTTATGCTTGTTTTGCCTTCCTATGCTATTTGATTCTTGTTCCCATAAATTGTTTGCTCACAAAATCCCTATGCATAGGAAGTGGGTTAGACTTAAATGTGTTAGTCATATGCTTCATGATGCTCCCATTATGTTTCAATCCTTATCTTTTATGTGAGCATCATTGAAATCATAATGCCTAGCTAAAAAGGCATTAAAGAAAAGCGCTTGTTGGGAGACAACCCAATATTTACCCCTACAGTTTTTGTGTGTTAAAATGATTAAGCTACTGTATTGATCATGTTTATAGCTTTTGTTTGAATAAAGTGCCAAGTAAAGCCTTTGGGATAGTGTGGATGATAGTTGACTTGATTCTGTGCAAAAACAGAAACTTTTGCGTCCAGTACAGAAATTCCTATATTTTACCGGAAAGTGGAAAAATTCTGAAATTTTGACAGTTGATGGGTATCAAATTTTCTACGATTTCCAAATTTTTCAGATTTTTTGGAGTTATAGAAGTATGACCTTAATTCAGATCTTTACGTATTGTTCTGTTTTTGACAGATTCTGTTTTCAATGCATAGTTTGCTTGTTTTCTAGTTTCTATGGCTTACATTGCTCAATATAAATTGTAGAAATGATAGGGTACAGTAGGAATCATGTGAGAACAATTATGAGTCTTGTGTTTGACAGTACCCAAGTGAATGATTTGTTTTATTATACTAACGGATCCCACAAAGGTTTTGTTAAGTTTTGTGTGATTGAAGTTTTCAAGTTTTGGGTGAGATATCGATATGAGGAGAATAAGGAGTGACAAGATCCTAATCTTGGGGATGCCCAAGGCACCCCAAGGTAATATTCAAGGAATACCCAAGCAACTAAGCTTGGGGATGCCTCGGAAGGCATCCCCTCTTTCGTCTCCAACATTATCGGTAACCTTACTTGGAGCTATATTTTTATTCGTCACATGATATGAGTTTTGCTTGGAGCGTCATTTTATTTTGTTAGTATTTGCTTGCTGTTATTTAGATTAATGTTTTTCATCTTTTATTTCAATAAAAGTGTCAAGTATAGTCTTTACCATGCTTATTTTGCAAGTCTATATGTTGCTGTTTGAAAACAGAAAGTTTGTTGTCATATTTTGAATATTTGTGAATAGTAAGAACATGATAAATTCTTCAAATATTTTCACAATATGCTACAACAAATTTTATACATTTTGGTAAATTTTCAGAATTTTTGGAGTTAGGTAAGTATGAGTAAAATTGCACTCTTTACAGACTGTCCTGTTTTGACAGATTGCTGTTATGTTTGCATTGTTTGCATATGTTCGCTTGTTTAATGATTCTATTTGAGGATAGGAGTATTAAATATGCAGAGGCATTTAGTATGCAATGTTAAATAATAATTTTAGTGATTTGCTACAGTAGAGAATGATAAGGTTTTGCATTTGATTTACACTAACTTTTCTCACAAGTTCTTGTTGAGTTTTGTGTGCATGAAGTTTTTAAGATTTAGGGAAACCGTGATATAAAAGGAATTAAGGAGACACAAAAGCTCAAGCTTGGGGATGCCCAAGGCATCCCTAGTTAATATTTCAAGAAGTCTCAAGCATCTAAGCTTGGGGATGCCCCGGTAAGCATCCCACCTTTCTTCATCAAGAATTATCGGTTAGTATCGGTTGAGCCTAAGTTTTTGCTTCTTCACATGATGTGTGCTATTTTTAGAATGTCATTTTATTTTATTTTGCTTGCTGTTTGAATAAGATACTTAAGATCTAAATTATTATTTTTGAGAGATAGTCTTCACATAGCTACTTAATTATTTGACTACTCATTGATCTTCACTTATATCTTTTTGGAGTAGTTTGTCATTTACTCGTGTGCTTCACTTATATCCTATGAGTAAATGGTTGAATGAATTGAATATCATAAATCTGAAATTATATATGTTTCATATTCTTATCCATGGGGAGTACTGACTTCACATATAAGAAGTGGAGGTGGTAAATTTATTGAAAGTTAGCAAACATAGTATTGGTCACTTGAACAATTCATGAAAGAATATTGAAGGAAGAGAGATTTCACATATAAATATACTATCTTGGACATCTTCTATGATTGTGAGCCCCATTAATTATTTTCAAACTTGAGCAAATTAGTTGAGGTTGAACAAGGAAGACAACATAATGAGTTATGCTTGGGTATATTTGCATACAAGTTATATTGTTATGGATCCTCCAACATGTGGTGCTTGCTATTTAGAATCTTTTGCTAGCCAAAATTTCTGTACTAAGCGGGAATACTGCTTGTGCATCCAAAATCCTTGAACCAAGTTTCTTCCCTGAGTGTCCACCATATCTACCTATATGTGGTATTTACCTGCCGTTCCAAGTAAATTTGCATGTGCCAAACTCTAAACCTTTAAATAATAATCTATTTTGTATGCCCGAATCGCTCATGTAGCAACTAGGGGCTGTCAGTATCTTCCATGCTAGGTGGGTTATTCTCACGATGAGTGTTTATTCACTTATCATTCACGAGAGAGTGGCTGGTAATTGGGATGCCCAGTCCTATGATCAAAAGATCAAAAACAAAATTTTAATTAATTAAACAAAACTCCCTCAGGACTGTTGTTGGTATGGACGGTACCCGTTGTTTCGGATCAGCCGTGGAGTGTGATTGTTGGTGGAGGGGGAGTAAAAACTTTACCATTCTGTTTGGGAACCGCCTATAATGTGTCCAGCATGGAAGATAGTGAGAACTCTCGGTCGTTACGTTGACAATGAAAGCATGCCTCTCAAAATTATTTTCATCTCTGTTTTAAAAAAAACTTCGAGCTCTAGCACCTCTGCAAATCCCTGCTTCCCTCTGTGAAGGGCCTATCTGTTACTTTTATGCAAGAGTCAGTAGTATTCCTTCTCATTCCAACCTACTCTTTAGTTGGCAAGCATCATGTGATGGGGAAAGATCTAAGCATATATGGCCATTCAAATATATTTGATCATGAATTATTATTGTTGATAATTATCTATATGATAAATAAGTTGGGAGGTGAAACACTAAGCCCCTATCTTTCTTTGTGTTCGATGGATGCTATTTGTTCTAAAAATATGCTTTGAGTGGTATCAATCATGGAAGACTATATGATAGTTGAGTATGTGGGATTTGCTAAATCAAAGCTCTTACATAGACCCTTCCTGAAAATAAGATGAATTGTAATTGTTTGATGACTAAGAACTTAGTTTGTTAGTTTTCAAGAAAGTTTATTATTTATGCTTTAACATGTGAATAGCTTGCTACTTGATCATGAGAAGTTTTATGAGATGAGCTACTGTTTATGATATATAATGATGCTAGAAAAAGTGATTGAAATTATCATTGATCAAACTTGTGCACTTGCTAGCATTCACACATCATAAATTATTTCTTTTATCATTTACCTACTTGAGGACGAGCAGGAATTAAGCTTGGGGATGCTGATACGTCTCCAACGTATCTATAATTTATGAAGTATTCATGCCATGTTTACAACAATTCTATATGATTTTGGTATGATTTGATTAGAACTAACTCGGACTGACGCTGTTTTCAGCAGAACTACCGTGGTGTCATTTTTTTGTGCAGAAATAAAAGTTCTCAGAATGGGCTGAAAATTTACGGAGAATATTTTTGGAAAATATAAAAAATACTGGAATGAAAAGATATCGGAGAGGAGTCCCGAGGCAACCACAAGGGTGGAGGGCGCACCCCCCCCCCCCCCAGAGCACGCCCCCTGCCTTGTCGTCACCTCGTGGACCCCCTTGACGTGAGACCGATGCCAAAAACTCCTATAAATACAGAAACCCCCGAAAAGAAACCTAGATCGGAAGTTCCACCGCCGCAAGCCTCTGTAGCCATGAAAAACCAATCGGGAGCCCGTTCCGGCACCCTGTCGGAGCGGGAAACCATCACCGGTGGCCATCTTCATCATCCCGGCGGTCTCCATGACGAGAAGGGAGTAGTTCACCCTCGGGGCTGAGGGTATGTACCAGTAGCTATGTGTTTGATCTCTCTCTCTCTCTCGTGTTCTTGATTTGGCATGATCTTGATGTATCGCGAGCTTTGTTATTATAGTCGGATCATATGGTGTTTCTCACCCTCTACCTTCTTGTGATGAATTGAGTCTTGCTCTTTGAGGTTTGGTTATGTTGGATTGAGTATTGGATTTGAGAAGACTTGATGTATGTCTTACGATGGGATATCTATGGTGACAATGGGATGTTCTATTGATTCACTTGATGTATGTTTTGGCAGTCAACTCATGGATTCCCGTGGTGACATTGGGGTAATCTATGCATAGGGGTTGATGCATGTTTTCGTCCTACGTTCTCCGATAGAAACTTTAGAGTGATTCTTTGTTGCACGTTGAGGGATTGTTATGTGATCCAATTATGTTATCATTGTTGAGAGAACTTGCACTAGTGAAAGTATGAACCTTAGGCCTTGTTTCCAAGCATTGCAATACCGTTTTCGCTCACTTTTACCACTTGCTACCTTGCTGATTTTATATTTTCAGATTACAAAAACCTATATCTACTATCCATATTGCACTTGTATCACCATCTCTTCGCCGAACTAGTGCGCCTATACAATTTACCATTTGTATTGGGTGTGTTGGGGACGCAAGAGACTCTTTGTTATTTGGTTGCAGGGTTGTTTGAGAGAGACCGTCTTCATCCTATGCCTCCCACAGATTGATAAACCTTAGGTCATCCACTTGAGGGAAATTTGCTACTGTCCTACAAAACTCTGCGCTTGGAGGTCCAACACGAGTCTACAAGAAGAAAGTTGCGTAGTAGACATTAGGTAGCGACGCACATATTGTATTGTTGCCATCAAGGGTAAAAAGATGGGGTTTTCATCATATTGCTTGAGTTTATCCCTCTACATCATGTTATCTTACTTAAGGCGTTATTCCGTTCTTACGAACTTAATACTCTAGATGCATGCTGGATAGCGGTCGATGTGTGGAGTAATAGTAGTAGATGCAGAATCATTTCGGTCTACTTGACAGGGTCGTGATGCCTATATTCATAATCATTGCCTTGGATATCATCATAACTTTGCGCTTTTTTATCAATTGCTCGACAGTAATTTGTTCACCCACCGTATGATTTCTTTCAGAGAGAAGCCTCTAGTGAAACCTATGGCCCCCGGGTCTATTTTCATCATATATTTTCAGATCTATAAACCAAAAAACCCAAAAATACCTCGCTGCAATTTATTTGTTTTTACTTTGTTTTATGTTTTAGTAATCTTTTATATGTATCTGTATCAGATCTCATCCTTGCAATTGACCGTGAAGGGATTGACAACCCCTTTATCGCGTTGGGTGCAAGTGTTTGGTTGTTTGTGCAGGTGCATAGATTGGAGACTTGCTTGTACCTCCTACTGGATTGATACCTTGGTTCTCAAACTGAGGGAAATACTTATCTCTACTTTGCTGCATCACCCTTTCCTCTTCATGGGAAAAACCAACGCAAGCTCAAGAAGTAGCAGGGCGCCTCCCCTCCTGCCTTCTCCCCACGCGCCAAGAAAGGAAGGGGCGCGCCTAGGGCAGGCCCCCTAGGGTGGCCGCCGGCCCCCTTGGGGTGCGCCTAGGGCTGCCTTCCCTACCCCATCCACCTATATATATGAGAGGAGGGGGCGCCACACACCATGAATCCGCAAGCCGTGTGCAGCACCCCCTCTCCCTCTAGTTTATCCTCCGTCCAAAACCGTTGTGCTTGGTGAAGCCCTGCGGAAATAACTTCACCACCACCGTCATCACGCCGTCGTGCTGCCGGAACTCATCTACTACTTCGCCCCTCTTGCTGGATCAAGAAGGCGAGGACGTCATCAAGCTGAACGTGTGCTGAACGTGGAGGTGCCGTGCGTTCGGTGCTTGACCGGGACGGATCGTGAAGGTGTACGACTACATCAACCGCGTTGATAAACGCTTCCGCTTAGCGATCTACAAGGGTATGTAGATACTCTCCCCCTCTCGTAGCTATGCATCTCCATGGATAGATCTTGCGTGTGCGTAGAATTTTTTTTGTTTCCCATGCAACGTTTCCCAACAATTACTTATGACAAGACTTCTCCCATGTCCTCAAGAACAAAAGTAACTACTCATACATCATATTCATGTCCAATATCAGAGGGGTATTGAATAGCATAATGGATCTGAACATATAATCTTCCACCAAATAAACCAACTAGCATCAACTGCAAGATGTAATCAACACTACTAGCAACCCACAGGTACCAATCTGAGGTTTTGATACAAAGATTGAATACAAGAGATGAAGTAGGGTTTGAGATGAGATGGTGCTGGTGAAGATGTTGATAAAGATTGGTCCTCCCATGATGAGAGGGTTGTTGGTGATGACGATGGCTTCGATTTCCCCCTCCTGGAGGGAAGTATCCCCGACGAAGTCGCTCTGCCGGAGAGCAAAAGTGCTCCTACCCAAGTTCCGCCTCGAGACGGTGGCACTCCATCCCGAAAGTCTTCTCCTTATTTTTTCTAGGGCAAATGGGCTTATATACCAGAAGATGGGCACCGGAGGCTGGCCAGGAGCCCCACGAGCCACCAGGGCGCGCCCAGGGGAGTGAGCGCGCCCTGGTGCCTCATGGGCACCTTGGTGGCCCCCTATGGTATTTCTTTCTTCCAATATTTTTTATTTATTCAAAAATAAATCTCCGTGAAATTTTAGCTCATTTGGAGATGTGCAGAATAGGTATCTCTGACATACCCTTTTCAGGTCCAGAATTCCAATTGCCGGCAATCTCCCTCTTCAAGTAAATCTTGCATATTAAGAGATAAAAGGCATTAGAATTGCTCCACAAAGTGTTATATTGATTAAACACACTATAAATAACAGTAAGAAAACATGATGCAAAATGGGCGTATCAATGACTAAAACACCGTTCATAGGTCATCCTGAACGGGCACGTGACTTGTTGGAAATAATACATAGTGATGTATGTGGTCTGATGAGCACACCAACGTGTGGTGGATATTCATACTTCATAACATTTACAGATGACTTGAATAAATATGTTTATATTTACTTAATGAGACATAAATCTAAAACTTTTGAAAAGTTTAAAGAATTTCGGAACGAAGTTGAAAATCATCATGTCAAAAAGATAAAATTTCTACTATCAGAACGTGGTGGAGAATATTTAAGTCATGAGTTTAGCAAACATCTAAGTGATTGTGGAATTATTTCACAACTTACTCCTCCGGGGACTCCACAGAGGATGGGGTATCTGAAAGGCGTAACCGAACCTTGTTAGACATGGTAAGATCAATGATGTCACTTACTGATCCGCCTTATCATTTTGGGGATATGCACTTGATACAACAACATATACTCTAAACAGAGCACCGTCTAAGTCCGTTGAGATGACACAACCATAAGGTTTTGTTAATCCTGAAGATGCCGGAAAGGTGTGCAAGC
Organism: Thinopyrum elongatum; assembly: GCA_011799875.1. NCBI lineage: Eukaryota > Viridiplantae > Streptophyta > Magnoliopsida > Poales > Poaceae > Thinopyrum > Thinopyrum elongatum. The sequence goes on along the minus strand of CM022298.1, from coordinate 452,011,417 downwards.
TTCAAAGGTCTATCTATGGTTTGAGGCAAGCATGAAGGAGCTGGAATCAATGTTTTGATGAAGTGGTTAAAGAGTTTGGCTTCATTAAAAATGATGAAGAATCTTGTGTATACAATAAATTTAGTGGGAGCTCTATAGCATTTCTAATCGTATATGTAGATGACATATTATTGGTTGGAAATGATACAAAGTTTCTTGGCACAATAAAAGATGATTTAAAGAGTGTGTTTTCGATGAAAGACTTAGGCAAAGCAGTTTATATATTGGGCATAAAGATCTATAGAGATAGATCAAGACGTCTAATTACGCTAAGCCAGAGCACATACATTGACAATGTTTTAAAGAGGTTTAAAATGGATAATGCAAAGAAAGAATTTCTCCCAATGTCACATGGCACGGCACTTAGCAGAAGTCAATGTCCCAAGACAGTTGATGAGCATGTCAGATGAGTGGAGTCTCACATGCCTCGGTAATTGGATCCATCATGTATGCTATGATATTGATGTCTACTACACAACTTGTTCTTGTAGACTCGTGTTGGGCCTCCAAGCGCAGAGTTTTGTAGGACAGTAGCAAATTTCCCTCAAGTGGATGACCTAAGGTTTATCAATCCGTGGGAGGCATAGGATGAAAATAGTCTCTCTCAAACAACCCTGCAACCAAATAATAAAAAGTCTCTTGTGTCCCCAACACACCAAATACGATAGTAATTTGTATAGGTGCACTAGTTCGGCGAAGAGATGGTGATACAAGCGTAGTAATGATAGTAGATATTGGTTTTTGTAATAGGAACAATAAAAAACAGCAAGGTAGCAATTGATAAAACGGAGCACAAACAGTATTGCAATGCTTGAAAATGAGGCCTAGGGTCCGTACTTTCGCTAGTGCAATCTCTCAACAATGCTAATCTAATTGGATCATATAACCATCCCTCAACGTGCGATGAAGAATCACTCCAAAGTTCTTATCTAGTGGAGAACATAAGAAGAAATTGTTTGTAGCTATTCTTTCCGATTGATCTATCCAAGAGTTCGTACTAAAATAACACCAAGTTATTCTTTCCGATCGATCTATCAAGAGTTAGTACTAAAATAACACAAGTTATTCTTTCCGATCGATCTATCAAGAGTTCGTACTAAAATAACACCAAAGCAAATTCAGATTCATAATACTCAATCCAACACAAAGAACCTCAAAGAGTGCCCCAAGATTTCTACCGGAGAAACAAAAGACGAGAATGTGCATCAACCCCTATGCATAGATTACCCCAATGTCACCTCGGGAATCCACGAGTTGAGTGCCAAAACACATATCAAGTGAATCAATATGATACCCCATTGTCACCACAGGTATTCATAGCAAGACATACATCAAGTGTTCTCAAATCCATAAAAGTATTCAATCCGATAAAACGAAATCTCAAAGGGAAAACTCAATTCATCACAACAAGATAGAGAGGGAGAAACACGATATGATCCAACTATATTAACAAAGCCCACGATACATCAAGATCGTGCCATCTCAAGAACACGAGAGAGAGAGATTAAACACATAGCTACTGGTACAAACCCTCAGCCCCGAGGGTGGACTACTCCCTCCTCGTCATGGTGGCCGCCGGGATGATGAAGATGGCCACCGGTGATGATTTCCCCCTCCGACAGGGTGCCGGAAAGGGGTCTATATTGGGTTTTCATGGCTACAGATGCTTGCGGCGGCGGAACTTCTGATCTAGGGTTACCCCCAATGGTTTCTCTATTTATAGGAATTTTTGGCATTGGTTTCACGCTAAGACGGGCCTCGAGGTGAGCACAACCCACCGGGGCACGGGCAAGGGCCCAGGCGCGCCCCGGTGTCTTGTGCCCTACTCCTTCACCTTCTGGTCCTTCCACGAAGCTTCGGGGGTCTCTTTTGTTCCAAAAAAAATTGTCAAAAAGTTTCAGCTCATTTGGAGAACTTTCATTTCTGCACAAAAAACAACACCACGGTAGTTCTGCTGAAAATAGCGTCAGTCCGGGTTAGTTCCATGCAAATCATACCAAAACCATATAAAATTATTGTAAACATGGCATGAATACTTCATAAATTATAGATACGTTGGAGACGTATCAGCATCCCCAAGCTTAATTCCTACTCGTCCTCGAGTAGGTAAATGATAAAAGAAATAATTTATGAAGTGTGAATGCTAGCAAAGTGCACAAGTTTGATCAATGATAATTTCAATCACTTTTCCTAGCATCATAACAGCAATTCTTTCTCATAAAACTTCTCATGTTAAAGTAGCAATTGAAAACAGAATTTTTGATGTGGAATGCTACCTATCATATTTATCATATACTCTTTTCTTTTGTAGCATGGACATTTGGACTTGAATGATTCAAAGCAATAGTCTATAATTTGACATGAGGACATCAATACTCAAGCATATCAACAAGCAACCATGTCTTTCAAAATATCAACACTAAAGAAAGCTATCCCTAGCCCATCATGCTCAATTATTGATCCATTCATGAAACACACTCGCATATTAGCTACATCCAATGCTCAAGTACGATCATAGTACCCCTTAGTTGGTGCTTTATAAGAGAAGATGGAGACTCAAATAAAAATAAAAATTGCATAAAGTAAATAGATAGGCCCTTCACAGAGGAAGTAGGGATTTGTAGAGGTGCCAGAGCTCAAAGCTTAAATTGAGAGATAAAAATTTTGAGAGGCATACCTTTCCCGTCAACGAAAACGACCGAGTAATTCCCAACACTTTCCATGCTAGATATATCATAGGCAGTTCCCAAACAGAAAATAAAGTTTATTCCTTTTTCCACCATTCTTTCACGATCCATGGCTAGCCGTATCCATGGGTGCCCTCCATACCAACACTTTCCAAGGAATTTATTATTTGACAACATAAAGTAAATTCATTTTTCATTTCGGGACTGGGCATCCCTAATACCTTTGTCGTACTCTTGTGCAATGACAAGTGAATAAACACCCATCTTTAGAATAACATATCTAGCATGGAAAATATTGGCCACCCCTACCACTTCATGAGCGGTACGAGCACACAAAAAGTAAATTATTTTGAAAATTTAGAGATGGCGCATACAAATTTGCTTAGAACGGCATGGAAATACCGCATATAGGTAGGTATGGTGGACTCATTTGGCACACCTTTGGGTTTAAGAATTTGGATGCACAAGTAGTATTCCCACTTAGTACAAATGGAGGCTAGCAAATAGATTGAGAAGCAACCAACCAAGAAACGAAAATTCACATAAACGAGCATTGAGCATAACTAACACCGAATAATGCACCACAAGTAGGATGTAATTTCATTGCACAATTATTGACTTTCGTGCTTGCATAGGGAATCACAAACCTTAATACCAATATTCTTACTAAAGCATAATTACTCACCAACATGACTCACATATTATTATCTCCATATCGCAAAACTATTGCAAGAAATCAAACTTATCATATCCAGTGATCTACATGAAAGTTTTTATTATATCCTTCTTGAATATCCATTACTTTGGGACTAAATTTATGTATTACCATTGCTACTAACAAGCTCTCAAATAAATTTAAGTGAAGCACGAGAGCATAAGTATTTCTTCAAAATTTTCAACTCTCAAAATAATCCAAGTGAAGCATGAGAGTAAATGACAAACTACTCCAAAAAGATACAAGTGAAGATCAAATGAGTAGTTAAGTAAATGGGTAGCTAATTGAGGACTCTCTCTTATTTAAAACTTTCAGATCTAAGTATTTTATTAAAATAGCAAGCAAAACAAAATAAAATGACATTCCAAGAATAGCACACATCATGTGAAGAAGCAAAAACTTAGGCTCAACCGAGGCTAACCGATGATTGTTGATGAAGAAAGGTGGGATGCCTACCGGGGCATCCCCAAGCTTAGATGCTTGAGACTTCTTGGAATATTAACTTGGGATGCCTTGGTCATCCCCAAGCTTGAGCTCTTGTGTCTTCTTCATTCCTCTCAAATCACGGTTTCCCTAATTCTTAAAAACATCATCCACACAAAACTCAACAAGAACTTGTGAGATAAGTTAGTATAAATCAATGCAAAACCTTATCATTCTCTACTGTAGAAAATCACAAAAATTATTATTTAACATTGCATACTTAATGCCTCTTCATATTTAATACTCCTATCCTCAAATAGAATCATTAAACAAGCAAACATATGCACACAATGCAAACAGAACAGCAATCTGTCTAAACAGTACAGTCTGTAAATAGTGCAATATTCTTCATACTTTCCTAACTCCAAAAATTCTGAAAATTTACCAAACTGTAGAAAATTTATCAGAGCCTATTGTGCAAAAAATTTAAACATTTTATCACATTATGAATTTTCTGGAGAATTATTGCAACAGCGATAAACTTTCTGTTTTGAAACAGCAACTCATATATTTGCAAAATAAGCATGGTGAAGGCTATCCTTGCCACTTTTATTGGAATAAAAGATGCAAAACATTATTATAAATAACAGCAAGCAAATCCTAATAAAAAAATGACTCTCCAAGCAAAACTCATATCATGTGACGAATCAAAATATAGCTCCAAGTGAGGTTACCGATAATGTTGGAGACGAAAGAGGGGATGCCTTCCGGGGCATCCCCAAGCTTAGTTGCTTGGATCTTCCTTGAATATTACCTTGGGGTGCCTTGGGCATCCCCAATCTTAGGGTCTTTTCACTCCTTATTCTCCTCATATTGATATCTCACCCAAAACTTGAAAACTTCAATCACACAAAACTTAACGGAACTTCGTGAGATGGGTTAGTATGATAAAGACAAATCATTCACTTTGGTACTGTCAAAGAAAAGATTCACAATTGTTATCACACAATGCCTACTGTACCTTATCATTTCTACAATTTACATTGAGCAATATAAGCCATAGAAACTAGAAAACAAGCAAACTATGCATTGAAAACAGAATCTGTCAAAAACAGAACAGTACATAAAGATCTGAATTAAGGTCATACTTATGTAGCTCCAGAAATTATGAAAAATTAGGAAAACGTAGAAAATTTGTATACCCATAAACTTTAAAAAATTCAGAATTTTTCCACGTTCCAGTAAAATACAGGAATTTCTGCACTGGACGCAAAAGTTTCTGTTTTTGCACAGAATCAAGTCAACTATCATCCACACTATCCCAAAGGCTTTACTTGGCACTTTATTGAAACAAAAGCAATAAAACATGATTACTACAGTAGCCTAATAATGTTAACACACAAAAACAGTAGGTAAAAGTGTTGGGTTGTCTCCCAACAAGCGCTTTTCTTTAATGCCTTTTTAGCTAGGCAGGATGATTTCAATTATGCTCACATAAAAGATAAGAATTGAAACACAAAAAGAGCATCATGAAGCATATGACTAGCACATTTAAGTCCAACCCACTTCCTATGCATAGGGATTTTGTGAGCAAACAAATTATGGGAGCAACAATCAACTAGCATAGGAAGGTAAAACAAGCATGACAACAAAACTTTCACCATAAAGAGAGGAAACTTGATATTATTGAGATATGTAGAAGCATATGTTCCTCTCTCATAATAATTTTCAGTAGCATCATGAATGAATTCAACAATATAACTATCACATAAATCATTCTTTTCATGATCCACAAGCATAGAAAGTTTCTTACTCTCCACATAAGCAAATTTATTCTCATGAATAGTGGTGAGAGCAAACTCAACAAAATAACTATCATGTGATTGGAAATTAAAATCATGATGACAAGTTTCCTGGTTATCATTATTCTTTATAGCATACATGTCATCACCATAATCATCATAAATAGGAGGCAAGCTTTCATCATAGTAAATATTCTCTTCAAAACTTGGGGAAGTAAAAATATCATCTTCATCAAACATAGCATCCCCAAGCTTATAGCTTTGCATATCATTAGCATCATGGATATTCAAAGGGTTCATACCAACAACATTGCCATCATGCTCATCATTCAAATATTTTTTGTCAAACATTTTATAGAATTCTTCCTCTATCAATTGAGCACAATTTTCCTTTCCATCATTTTCACGAAAGACATTATAAAGATGAACAATATGATGAAACCTCAATTCCATAATTTTTTGTAGTTTTCTTTTTATAAACCAAACTAGTGATAAAACAAGAAACTAAAAGATTCAATTGCAAGATCTAAAGATATACCTTCATGCACTCACCCACCCGGCAACAGCGCCAGAAAAGAGCTTGATGTCTACTACACAACTTGTTCTTGTAGACTCGTGTTGGGCCTCCAAGCGCAGAGTTTTGTAGGACAGTAGCAAATTTCCCTCAAGTGGATGGCCTAAGGTTTATCAATCCGTGGGAGGCGTAGGATGAAGATGGTCTCTCTCAAACAACCCTGCAACCAAATAATAAAAAGTCTCTTGTGTCCCCAACACACCAAATACAATGGTAATTTGTATAGGTGCACTAGTTCGGCGAAGAGATGGTCATACAAGCGTAGTAATGATAGTAGATATTGGTTTTTGTAATAGGAACAATAAAAAACAGCAAGGTAGCAATTGATAAAATGGAGCACAAACGGTATTGCAATGCTTGAAAATGAGGCCTAGGGTTCGTACTTTCGCTAGTGCAATCTCTCAACAATGCAAATCTAATTGGATCATATAACCATCCCTCAACGTGCGATGAAGAATCACTCCAAAGTTCTTATCTAGCGGAGAACATAAGAAGAAATTGTTTGTAGCTATTCTTTCCGATCGATCTATCCAAGAGTTTGTACTAAAATAACACCAAGTTATTCTTTCCGATCGATCTATCAAGAGTTCGTACTAAAATAACACAAGTTATTCTTTCCGATCGATCTATCAAGAGTTCGTACTAAAATAACACCAAAGCAAATTCAGATTCATAATACTCAATCCAACACAAAGAACCTCAAAGAGTGCCCCAAGATTTCTACCAGAGAAACAAAAGACGAGAACGTGCATCAACCCCTATGCATAGATTACCCCAATGTCACCTCGGGAATCCGCGAGTTGAGTGCCAAAACACATATCAAGTGAATCAATATGATACCCCATTGTCACCACGGGTATTCATAGCAAGACATACATCAAGTGTTCTCAAATCCATAAAAGTATTCAATCCGATAAAATGAAATCTCAAAGGGAAAACTCAATTCATCACAACAAGATAGAGAGGGAGAAACACGATATGATCCAACTATATTAACAAAGCCCGTGATACATCAAGATCGTGCCATCTCAAGAACACGAGAGAGAGAGATTAAACACATAGCTACTAGTACAAACCCTCAGCCCCGAGGGTGGACTACTCCCTCCTCATCATGGTGGCTGCCGGGATGATGAAGATGGCCACCGGTGATGATTTCCCCCTCCGGCAGGGTGCTGGAACGGGGTCTAGATTGGATTTTCGTGGCTACAGAGGCTTGCGACGGTGGAACTTCTAATCTAGGGTTACCCCCGATGGTTTCCCTATTTATAGGAATTTTTGGCGTTGGTTTCACGCTAAGATGGGCCTCGAGGTGAGCACAACCCACCGGGGCACGGGCAAGGGCCCAGGCGCGCCCCGATGTCTTGTGCCCTACTCCTTCACCTTCTGGCCTTCCACGAAGCTTCGGAGGTCTCTTTTGTTCCAAAAAAAATCATCAAAAAGTTTCATCTCATTTGGGGAACTTTCATTTCTGCACAAAAAACAACACCACGGTAGTTCTGCTGAAAACAGCGTCAGTCCGGGTTAGTTCCATGCAAATCATACCAAAACCATATAAAATTATTGTAAACATGGCATGAATACTTCATAAATTATAGATACGTTGGAGACGTATCAGATATGTACAAGACCAGATGTTTCTTATGCACTAAGTGTTAGTAGCAGGTACGAAAGTGACACCAGAGTGGTTCACCGGGCAGCTGTTAAAATTATTCTTAAGTACCTTAGAAGGACAAAGGACATCCTCCTTGTCTATGGAGGAGATGAAGAGCTCATTGTAAATGGTTACACCGATGCTAGCTTCATGACTGATATAGATGACTGCAAATCTCATTCGGGCCATGTTTTCACCCTTAATGGTGGTGCAGTGGTTTGGAAGAGTTTCAAACAGAACACTATTGCGAATTCTACGATAGAAGCAGAGTATATTGCGGCTCCAGAAGCTTCAAAGGAGGCGGTCTGGATCAAGAAGTTTCTTGAAGAAGTTGGTGCGGTCCCAAGTGCGATGAACCCAATGGCGCTCTACTGTGGTAATAGTGGTGCTATTGCTCAAGCAAAGGAACCAAGATCCCACATGTCGGGGGGATGACCCCCGGGTAGGCCCAAGATGGTGAAGCGACAATTCAAAACATCGGGGCGGCCAACACCCCTCGGTCCGGCTGCCCGGCCACCCCGGCCGGCTCGCCACCCGGCTGCTCTAGTTGACTCCCCGTCGGGCTGCTCCAACCGGCCTACTGCGCGGAGTCAACCGCAGCTTCGACGCGACAAGGACAAGATGGACATACCATGAACACTATTGCAGATAAAGCAAACACTATAGCATGTCACTTCAGTGCGCGCCAATAGTGAGGCACTGTTGACTAATAGTGGTGCACTGTAGCAGGTGTAATGTGTCACATCGTTGTTTCCCCAATAGTATAGTTTGGCCATGTGGTCCATCCCTTGTCCCCTGGGCTCCCCTTTATAAGAAACACCAGGAGAGGCTCCTTGTCCACGGCCTCACTTGCCCACACACTCACGCACACTCACATCCATCTCCCTCTTGTGCACTCGCACACACACGTTGTTGGAGAACGTTACATGGGAAGAAAAAAAAATCTTACGCTCACGAAGATCGACCTAGGAGATTAACATCTACGAGAGGAGAGATTGCATCTACATACCCTTGTAGATCGCTAAGTGGAAGCGTTAAGAAACGCGGTTGATGTAGTCGAACATCTTTGCGATCCAATCATGATCCGTCCATGAACTCCCAATTAAGTGCCGAACGGACAACACCTCCGCGTTCAACACATGTACGGCTTGATGACGCCTTCACCTCCTCGATCCAATGAGTGATGGTGAAGTAATAGCTCGAGTCCACCGACAGCTCGATGGCGTGATGGCGGTGGTGGTGGAGAAATCTCAGCAGGGCTTCGCCAAGCCTCGCGGAGAAGAAGATGGACTACGAGGGAGAGGAAGGGCAGCGTCGTGGCAATGATGGGTGTGGCTGCCCTCCCTCTCCACCTCTATATATAGGGGGAAGGGAGGAGGGGGCACCCTAGGGTTTCCCCTAGGGGGGGCGGCGGCCACCAGATGGGGCGCCCCCTAGGGAAACCCTAGGGTGGCTTGCCCCCCAAGCCATGTGGTGGCCGGCCCCTAGGTGGGTTCCCCCACCCTTGGCCAAAGTGGGCTAGGGTTTGGGTGGTGCCCAGCCCCCTTGTGGGCTGGTGTGCCCCCTTCCCTTGGCCCATGATGCCCCCAACACTTGCCGGGGCCCCTGAAACCTCTTTCGGTCTTCCGGCGATAACCCGGTACTTCCCGGAACACTTCCGGACTCCGATTCCCTCCATCCTATATATCAATCTTCACCTCCGGACCATTCCGGAGTTCCTCATCATTTCCGGATCTCATCCGGGACTCCGAACAACCTTCGGTCACCAACACAATAACTCAACTATACTTAGATCGTCACCAAACGTTAAGTGTGTAGACCCTGCGGGTTCGAGAACTATGCAGACATGACCGAGACATCTCTACGGTCAATAACCAATAGCAGGACCTGGATGTCCATATTGGTTCCTACATATTCTACGAAGATCTTTATCGGTCGAACCTCGATGTCAAGGATTCAACTAATCCCGTATGTAGTTCCCTTTGTCCATCGGTATGTTACTTACCCGATATTCGATCATCGGTATCTCCATACCTAGTTCAATCTCGTTATCGGCAAGTCTCTTTACTCGTTCTGTAATACAAGATCTCGTGGCTAACTCTTTAGTCACATTGCTTGCAAGCTCATTGTGATGATGTATTACCGAGTGGACCCTGAGATACCTCTCCGTCATACGGAGTGACAAATCCCAGTCTTGATCCATGCCAACTCAACAGACACCCTCGGAGATACTTGTAGAGCATCTTTATAGTCACCCAGTTACGTTGCGACATTTGATACACACAAGGTACTCCTCCGGTGTCAGTGAGTTGCATGATCTCATGGTCATAGGAACAGATACTTGACAAGCAGAAAACGATAGCAATAAACTTGATACAATCATATGCTACATTTATAGTTTGGGTCTTGTCCATCACATCATTCTCCTAATGATGTGATCCCGTTATCAAATGACAACTCATGTCTATGGCTAGGAAACCATAGCCATCTTTGATCAACGAGCTAGTCCAGTAGAGGCTCACTAGGGACATGTTGTTCTCTATGTATCCACACATGTATTTGAGTTTCCGATCAATACAATTATAGCATGGATAATAAACGATTATCATGAACAAGGAAATATAATAATAACCAATTTATTATTGCCTCTAGGGCATATTTCCAATAGTCTCCCACTTGCACTAGAGTCAATAATCTAGTATTACATGGTAATAAATCTAACACCCATAGAGTTCTGGTGTTGATCATGTTTTGCCCGTGGAAGAGGTTTAGTCAACGGATCTGCAACATTCAGATCCGTATGTACTTTGCAAATGTTTATGTCCTCCTCCTTGATCGCATCGTGGATGGAATTGAAGCGTCGCTTTATGTGTCTGGTCCTCTTGTGGAACCTTGGTTCCTTGGCCAGAGCAATGGCACCAGTGTTGTCACAGAACAGAGTCATTGGGTCGAGTACACTGGGCACAACACCAAGATTTGTCATGAACTGCTTCATCCAGACACCTTCCTTCGCTGCCTCCGAGGCAACTATGTACTCCACTTCGCATGTAGAATCAGCTACCATGCTTTGCTTGGAACTGCACCAGCTTACCGCTCCCCCATTCAGAATATATACGTATCTGGTTTGAGACTTAGAGTCATCCGGATCAGTGTCAAAGCTTGCATAGACGTAACCCTTTGCAATGAGCTCTTGATCACCTCCATAAATGAGAAACATTTCCTTAGTCCTTTTCAGGTACTTAAGGATATTCTTGACTGCTATCCAGTGTTCCACTCCTGGATTACTTTGAAACCTTCCGGCCATACTTATGGCAAGGCTGACATCTGGTCTTGTGCACAACATCGCATACATGATAGAGCCTATGGCAGAGGCATAGGGGATGACACTCATCTTTTCTCTATCCTCTGTAGTCACTTGGCATTGATTCTTACTCAACTTCACACCTTGCAAAACAGGCAAGAACCCCTTCTATTAAGGTATGTGCTTTGTGAAAGTCCTATTAAGCGTCTCGATCTATCTCTATAGATCTTGATGCCTAATATGAAAGCAGCTTCTCCTAAGTCCTTCATTGAAAAACTCTTGTTCAAATATGCCTTCACGTTTTCCAAAAGTTCTATATTGTTTCCAATCAGCAATATGTCATCCACATATAATATTAGAAATGCTATAGAGCTCCCACTCACTTTCTTGTAAACACAAGCTTCTCCGAAAACTTGTATAAACCCATACGCTTTGATCACCTCATCAAAGCGAAGATTCCAACTCCGAGATGCTTGCACCAGTCCATAAATGGATCGCTGGAGCTTGCACACTTTGTCAGCATTCTCTGGATCGACAAAACCTTCCGGTTGCATCATATACAACTCTTCCTTAAGGAAATCGTTAAGGAACGCTGCTTTGACATCCATCTACCAGATTTCATAATTAAAAAATGCAGCTATTGCCAACATGATTCCGACAGACTTAAGCATCGCTACGGGTGAGAAAGTCTCATCGTAGTCAACTCCTTGAACTTGTGAAAACCCCTTTGCCACAAGTCGAGCTTTATAGATGGTGACATTACCGTCCGCATCCGCCTTCTTCTTGAAGATCCATTTATTCTGAATGACCTTTCGCCCTTCAGGTAATACTTCCAAAGTCCATACTTTGTTTTCATACATGGATCCCATCTCGGATTTCATGGCTTCCAACCATTTGTCGGAATTCGGGCCCACCATCGCTTCTCCATAGCTCGTAGGTTTACCGTTGTCCAACAACATGACCTCTAAGACAGGGTTACCGTACCACTCAGGAGCAGTACGTATCCTTGTCGACCTACGAGGTTCGATAGTAACTTGATCTGAAGCTTCATGATCACTATCATTAGCTTCCTCTTCAACTGACGTAGGTGTCACAGAAACCTCTTTCTGCACTGCGCTACTCTCTGGTTGAAGTGAAGGTTCAACAACCTCATCAAGTTATATCTTCCTCCCACTCAATTCTGTCGAGAGAAACTCTTTCTTGAGAAAGGACCCGTTCTTAGCGACAAACACTTTGCCCTCGGCTCTAAGATAGAAGATATACCCAGTCGTCTCCTTTGGGTATCCTATGAAGACGCATTTGTCCACTTTGGGTTCGAGCTTTTCTGGCTGAAGCCTTTTGACATAAGCATCGCAGCCCCAAACCTTCAGAAACGACAGCTTAGGTTTCTTGCCAAACCATAGTTCATATGGTGTCGTCTCCACGGACTTAGATGGTGCCCTATTTAAAGTGAATGCAGCCATCTCTAATGCATAACCCCAAAACAAGAGCGGCAGATCGGTAAGGGACATCATAGAACGCACCATATCCAATAAGGTACGATTACGACGTTCGGACACACCGTTACGCTGCGGTGTTCCAGGCGGCGTCAGTTGTGAAACAATTCCACATTGTTTTAAGTGATTGCCAAACTCACAACTCAGATACTCTCCCCCTCGATCAGATCGAAGTGATTCAAAATCAAGTGACTCCAAAAGTCCATCAGCATGGAGTTTCTTCATGCACTTTACACCAATATGACCTAAGCGGTAGTGCCACAAGAAAGTGGTACTATCATTATCAACTCTACATCTTTTGGCATCAATGTTATGAACATGTGTATCATCACTATCGAGATTCAATAAGAATAAACCCCTCACAATGGGTGCATGACCATAAAAGATATTACCCATATAAATAGAACAACCATTATTCTCTGATTTAAATGAGTAACCGTCTCACATTAAACAAGAACCAGATATAATGTTCATGCTCAACGCGGGCACTAAATAACAATTATTCAGGTTTATCACTAATCCCGATGGTAATCGAAGAGCGAGCGTGCCGACGGCGATCACATCAACCTTGGAACCATTTCCCACGCGCATCGTCACTTCGTCCTTCGCCAGCCTTTGTCTATTCCGTAGTTCCTGTTTAGAGTTGCAAATGTGAGCAACCACACCGGTATCAAATACCCAGGCACTACAACGAGAGCTGGTAAGGTACACATCAATAACATATATATCATATATACCTTTGTTGGCGTTGGTCCCCTTCTTGTCGGCCAGATACTTGGGGCAATTCCGCTTCCAGTGGCCAGTTCCCTTGTAATAGAAGCACTCAGTTTCCGGCTTGAGTCCAGCCTTGGGTTTCTTCACGGGAGGAGGAGCAAATGCTTTGCCACCCTTCTTGAATTTTCCCTTCTTTCCCTTGATCTTCTTGAAACTAGTGGTTTTATTGACCATCAACACTTGATGCTCCTTCTGGATGTCTGACTCCGCGACTTTCAGCATTGCGTATAGCTCGAAGACCGACTCGTTCATCCGTTGCATGTTATAGTTCAACACAAAGCTCTTGTAGCTAGGTGGTAGCGATTGAAGAACTCTGTCAGTGACCGCCTCAGGCGGGAGCTCAACTCCCAACTCAGCCAGACGGTTGTAATACCCAGACATTCTGAGTATGTGCTCATTGATAGAGCTATTCTCCTCCATTTTGCAAGCATAGAACTTATCAGAGGTCTCATACCTCTCAATCCGGGCACTCTTCTCAAAAATTAACTTCAACTCCTGGAACATCTCATATGCTCCATGATGTTCAAAACGCCTTTGAAGTCCCGGTTCTAAGCCATACAACATGGTGCACTGAACTATTGAGTATCATCAACACGCGACTGACAGGCGTTCACAACGTCTGCAGTCGCTGGAGGGGTGGCGCACCAAGCGGTGCATCAAGGACATAAGACTTTTGGGAAGCCGTGAGGATAATGCTCAGATTACGGGCCCAGTCCACAAAGTTGCTTCCATCATATTTTAGCTTAGCTTTCTCTAGGAACACATTGAAATTCAGGGGTGCTACTGCGCGAGCCATTGATCTACAACATAATTTGCAAAAATAACTTAGACTATTGTTCAAGATAATGAGTGTAATTAATCATATTACTTAAGAACTCCCACTCAAATCAACATCCCTTCGGTTGTCCGAGTGTAACATGATCCAAATTCACCAACCCAAGTCCGATCATCACGTGAGATGAGGTGGTTTCAATGGTGAACATCTCCACGTTGATCATATCTACTATATGACTCATGTTCGACCTTTTGGTCTCTTGTGTTCCGAGGCCATGTCTGTACATGCTTGGCTCGTCAAGTTTAACCCAAGTGTTCCGCATGTGCAAAACTGGCTTGCACCCGTTGTATGCAAACATAGAGTCTATCACACCCGATCATCACGTGGTGCTTCGAAACAACGAACTTCCGCAACGATGCACACTTGGGGAGAACACAATTTTATCTTGAAATTTTAGTGAGGGATCACCTTATAATGCTACCGCCGTCCTAAGCAAAATAAGATGCATAAAAGGATTAACATCACATGCAAATCATAAGTGACATGATATGGCCATCGTCTTGTGCTTTTCATCTCCATCTTCAAAGCACCGGCATGATCTCCATCGTCACCGGCATGACACCATGATCTCCATCATCGTGTCGCCATCAGGGTTGTCACGCCAACCATGCTTCTACAACTATTGTTACCACTTAGCGATAAAGTAAAGCATTACATAGCGCTTAATGATTGACACGCAGGTCATACAATAATTAAAGACAACCCTATGGCTCCTGCCGGTTGCCGTATCCATCGACATACAAGTCGTCACAATCTATACAAAACATGATCATCTCATACATCAAATATATCTCATCATGTCTTTGGCCATATCATATCACAACACACCCTGCAAAAACAAGTTAGATGTCCTCTACTTTGTTGTTGCATGTTTTACGTGGCTGCTATGGGTGACTAGTAAGAACCGTTCTTACCTACGCAAAGCCACAAAGGTGATATTTCAAGTTGCTATTTAACCTTCTACAAGGACCACCTTTGTCGAATCCTATTCAACTAAGGTGGGAGAGATAGACACCCGCCAGCCATCTTTATGCAACAAGTTGCATGTCAGTCGATGGAACCGGTCTCATGTACGTGGACATGTAAAGTTGGTCCGGACCGCTTCATCCCACAATACCGCTGAATCAAGAAAAGACCAAGGAAGGAAGCAATCTTAATATCAACGCCCACAAACTCCTTTTGTTCTACTCGTGATGTCATCTACATAAAGACCTAGCTCATGATGCCACTGTTGGAGAACGTTGCATGGGAAACAAAAAAATTCCTATGCTCACCAAGATCGATCTAGGAGATGAACATCTACAAGAGGAGAGATTGCATCTACATACCCTTGTAGATCGCTAAGCGGAAGCGTTAAGAAACGCGGTTGATGTAGTCAAACGTCTTCGTGATCCAATCACGATCCGTCCACGAACTCCAGATCAAGTGCCGAACGGACGGCACCTCCGTGTTCAACACAAATATGGCTTGATGACGCCTTCACCTCCTCAATCCAGCGAACGATGGTGAAGTAGTAGCTCAAGTCCCCCGGCAGCACGACGGTGTGATGGCGCTGGTGGTGGCGAAATCTCAGCAAGGCTTCGCCAAGCCTCGCGGAGAAGAAGATGAACTACGAGGGAGAGGAAGGGCAGCGTCGTGGCAACGATGGGTCCGGATGCCCTCCCTCTCCACCTCTATATATAGGGGGAAGTGAGGAGGGGGGCGCCCTAGGGTTTCTCCTAGGGGGGCGGCGGCCACTAGATGCGGCGCCCCCTAGGGAAACCCTAGGGTGGCTTGCCCCCCAAGCCATGTGGTGGCCGGCCCCTAGGTGGGTTCCCCCACCCTTGGACGAAGTGGGCTAGGGTTTGGGTGGCGCCCAGCCCCCTTGTGGGCTGGTGCGCCCCCTTCCCTTGGCCCATGAGGCCCCCCAACACTTGCCGGGGCCCCCGAAACCTCTTTCGGTCTTCCGACGATAACCCGGTACTTCCCGGAACACTTCTGGACTCCGATTCCCTCCGTCCTATATATCAATCTTCACCTCCGGACCTTTCCGGAGTTCCTCGTCATGTCCGAGATCTCATCTAGGACTCCGAACAACCTTCGATCACCAACACAATAACTCAATTATACTTAGATCGTCGCCAAATGTTAAGTGTGTAGACCGTGCGGGTTCGAGAACTATGCAGAGATGACCGAGACACCTCTACGGTCAATAACCAGTAGCGGGACCTGGATGTCCATATTGGTTCCTACATATTCTATGAAGATCTTTATCGGTCGAACCTCGATGTCAAGGATTCAACTAATCCCGTATGCATTTCCTTTGTCCATTGGTATGTTACTTGCCCGAGATTCGATCATCGGTATCTCCATAACTAGTTCAATCTCATTATCGGCAAGTCTCTTTACTCGTTCTGTAATACAAGATCTCGTGGCTAACTCTTTAGTCACATTGATTGCAAGCTCATTGTGATGCTGTATTACCGAGTGGGCCCTGAGATACCTCTTCGTCATACGGAGTGACAAATCCCAGTCTTGATCCATGCCAACTCAACAGACACCCTCGGAGATACCTGTAGAGCATCTTTATAGTCACCCAGTTACGTTGCGACGTTTGAGACACACAAGGTACTCCTCCGGTGTCAGTGAGTTGCATGATCTCATGGTCATAGGAACAGATACTTGACATGCAGAAAACGATAGCAATAAACTTGATACGATCATATGCTACGTTTATAGTTTGGGTCTTGTCCATCACATCATTCTCCTAATGATGTGATCCCGTTATCAAATGACAACTCATGTCTATGGCTAGGAAACCATAGTCATCTTTGATCAACGAGCTAGTCCGGTAGAGGCTCACTAGGGACATGTTGTTGTCTATGTATCCACACATGTATTTGAGTTTCCGATCAATACAATTATAGCATGGATAATCAATGATTATCATAAACAAGGAAATATAATAATAACCACTTTATTATTGCCTCTAGGGCATATTTCCAACACACGCATGAGAAAGAGCAGAGCACATAGCTCTCTTCTGCCTTCTCTATACATAGCTCCAGGAGCAACTCTGTACTACGAGATACACTACACCGCATATACACCAGACATGCAGGACTAGGGGTGTTACCTCCCGCGGAGGGCCCCGAACCTGGGTAAACCACCGCGTGTTGTTTGCCCAACCCCGTCCCGGGTCTCCACTGCAGCCTTGCCCTCACCTCAAGCCACCCCGTGGCATCTGCCGTGACGCGATTCCTCCCGCGAGAACACCACGACACCACATGAAGACCAGACACATTAGCGCAAGTATCACATCATCCGACAATATGCCGATAAAGGTTTTGTGAAGGTTCTCAAGGTTAACATAGATTTGAATGTGTCAGACCCGATGACTAAGATTTTGCCACGAGCGAAGCATGAGCAACACTAGATAGCCATAGGTGTTAGAGAAACTATGTAACTAGATTATTGACTCTAGTGCAAGTGAGAGTCTGTTGGAAGTATGCCCTAGAGGCAATAATATTGTATTATTATATATCTATGTTAATAATTAAGAGTTTATATTCTATGCTATAACTGTTATGATCCTGGAATATGCGATTCAGTGGAAAACTCATATGTATGTGTAGAACGATAAACAGTAAAAATAAGATTCCTAGTCTCGCCTCTAAGTCTGGCTCAAGTGTTGTTAGTGATCATGTTTTCCGGATCTTAGGATATCGTCAAGTGTAAATGACAGTCCTAAAACAACATTGAGAGTATGACGTTAGAAGAACGATCATATTGAATCGACCCAAACTTGTTTGTTATACGTTGAGATGATGTCGTCACAAGTCAACATACTAGGATGGTTTTCTTCGACTCGCTTCCGAATGAGCAGACATTTGTCCTTGCCAGTAGTGGCTGTCATGGAGGAATATGATCCTTACTTCAAGCTGAGGTAGGATTGCTGCAGACAACTATCCTTCCCTCCTCCGTAGAAATGCATGGTTGCTCTCAAGATGCTTGCATATGGTAAAGCAGCAGATGACGTTGATGTTGAAATCCGAATGAGAGACCACATGCATTGAGGCCATGGTGAAATTTACCCGCAGTGTGGTGAAGGTGTTTGGACCGGAGTACCTGAGAGAACCAACTGTGGAGGACATAGAAACATTATGGACAATTGGAGTAGCAAGAAGTTTTACAGGTATGCTAGGTTTAGTTAATTTTATGCATTGGCAATGAAAGAACTGGTTAAAAGGTTTGCTTAGACAGTAGTACCAAGGTCACACCAAAGAGGCCACCATCAAGTAGTGGAATCGAAGGACATGTGGATTTGGCATGCTTTTTTTTGACATGACTAGTTCTCAATATGATATCAGTGTGCTCCAAAGATCTCTGTTGTTCAAGAACTTTGTGATGGGAATGCTTGGGCGTGCAAGTACACCGTCAACGGGCCCAACTATAAAATGGGTCACTACCTTTCTGATGGTATTTATCCTTAGTGGGCAGCGCTTGTGAGACTATATCCGATCCTCGAGGTAGAAGACAATGTCTCTTTGCACATATGCAAGAAGGTGCGAGAAATGATGTGTAGATTGTATTCAGAGTGCTCCAAACTCGTTGGAGTATTGTTCGTGGATCTGCAATGATGTAGGAGCCAGAGACATATGGTAGTTGATGACATGTTGTGTAATCTTACACAATATGATTGTGAAGGATGAGGACAAAGGGGCAGCTCGCACACATGATTTTGAGAGGCCCGGGGTACATGCCCGCCTCCCGAAACAAGATGTGAAGTATGTTGTGTAATTTTTTAGAGAGCGACAACTTCGAGATCAACAGGTGCACGTGCAACTAATTAATAATCTCATGAGCATATATGAACCCACACTGAAAATCAATGAATTTTAGGTTTGAATTATGCACGCCAAATAAATTTTACATTTGAACTATGTATTTTTATGTACTTGATAAATTTTATTGTGTGTAATATTTATTGTTATGTGCATTTGTATCAGCAAACGATCGACGTGTACATATTTGCATGAATCAATATTTCGAAAGTGAGAGTTGTGATTGCAAAGATGAACATTTGAGGGGCGGGCCGCCCGGATGCGCCCGCAGACATCTAGGAGATCATATTTGATCACTCTAGTTGTAGATGCTCTAAGACTGCTAGCAGTAGGAAGTGTCGTATACTACTATCATGCACATGATATTAGTGTATGATATCATCTTTATAGTGCATACTATCATAGTGATCTCATTTATTGTCATGCATGATCATATTATGATACTCAATCTTCTCTTTTCCATTAAATTATGGTAAAAAATATCTAATTGACATGCATGTTACTTCCATTATGACCGGTTTAACCAACACCTTCCTATTTCTGTAACAAAGTGTGTGGAGCTCGCTATTTCTGTAACAAAATCATGTTTACCAAAGCATTAATTACAACACATGTATACATGATCACTAAATAATTAAGGACTTTTACATGCATTGATGGATTTTCTCTTTAATTTTTGTATGCAGCGATTTAATGCATCTCAATATCTAAACATACGATGAGGAGGAATAAAAATAAGACTAACAAAATGAAAAATCTCTACTACTATTAAACAAGAGAACATATTCAACGCTAAACGCACCCAGCCTAATCTACACATAACATTCCCGATTAATTGGAGCCTCCCGATCAAATCTCTTAATTAGATCTAGCCGTCACGATTACAGCAACCCACAAACGAAGTGCGTTTAGCAGTTTTCCAGGGCGGACGAAAACTCTGCCAACGCGCGCACCAGGGAAACAGCCCACGCCCGCACAAAGGAAACAACCCATGTCCAATTTACACGGAGATTCATATACGGAAACAAATGTGCTAACTTATCGAGAATATATCCAGGGAATCAATCCGGCGTCCAGCTTACGTGCGCTGTCGCTGCCCTGCACAGCCGCCGAGGCACCCGACGACCGCCGCGATGACGAGCTCGCCGAGTCACCCGACGACAGCCGCGACGACGAGCTCTTCCCCAACACAGGTGCAGCCGCCCAGGCGCCCTCCCACGGCGGCGACGACGAGCTCTTCGCTGGCACAGGTGCATGCTCTTCTCTGATCTGAAGTTCGTAAGGCTTTTACACGCCGCTGCCGCCAAGACTTTGTTAGGCTAGAAGGCGCCTCTGCTACGTAGATGCATCCTCATTTGTCAACCTGTTCATGTTGATCCATTAATTGCTTTGATTGAATTTATGAAAAACAAGAGCAATTCTAGAATGAAAATGTAGGAACTGGTGACTTAAGGAAAATGTAGGAACTGGTGACTTATGGCATGACCATATGCTAACATGATCCCTGATGAGCATTGGACTGCCTTCACCTAAATGCCTCATGAAGCTGCATATGGATCATTCAATGCTCAGTTCCAATTCATATGAACACAAATAAAGTCTGCCTGAGATATACAGTATTACAACCTACTACATCCTGATGCATTATTGCAGGTATATTAGTGCAAAATGAATTCAATTGCTTGCAGAGGCAGCATGAGAAAGTTTTGATGGTAAACAGTGGGATGGAGTTGAACATAAAACTGCACTCTGTCAGTGTTGTGCTAATACTATTCCTTCCGCTACAATTGTGTGATAACATTCTTGACATTCACAGGGTTCAAGGACTTCGTATGGCCCTGACCAATCCCAATGGGACGCGCACCCCGTTCCAGGATATAAGCAACACTCAATCCTTGGGTGATGAGCATTACACAATCACCCAATTTCAGTTTTTGTAGCTCAACTGCTGAATTGTGCCATTGATTGCAGACCCTAAAGAAGTAAAAAGGTAGAGGGATAGAGAGCGGTATGCACAAAATAAGGATGAGATTAATAAGAGACGACGTGAGGTTTACAAACAGAAGAAAAATGCCTCTGCCGAGAACAGTGGGGCACAAACACAGCTGGCTGTATCACAAGGTAATGAAGATGAACTTCATCCTACATGGCCCAGTTATAATGCTGTATACTGATCTATTCTTCATCTACTCAGGCCGTAATGAGATTAAGAATCGGATGGAAAGGGAGCGGTATGCACAAAATAGAGAGGAAATATTAAAGCGACAACGACAAGCCCGCGAGCAAAATAAGCATATTGTTGCCGTCCCTGATGGCAGTAACATTGTAACACAGATGCTGGCTACCGGACAATCTGCAGTCACACAACTGCAGAACATAACAAGTGCAGGGGGTTCAGTACCAAATTCCGTTCATGTCAACAGAGACAATGTGGACGATGAGTCTGATTGGTTGCACAGAAATGATGCGTACCAGATGCAACGGAATTCAAGACGACTGACACTCACACAAATGTCACTGGATGAGAACCCCCAGCTCAGTACAATCGACAACCTGCGTATGCCAGAAGAGTCTTTTAAAAAAAAGGGTTAGTTGTCTGATTTATTAATGGTGCTAAATTATCCGGTGTTTATTTCTTCTTCATTTTGCCCTTCTATTGTTGATTCAGGTACAGAGCCTTCTTATGGCAAGACACCTCTATCGATCCAACGTAATGACATTAGTCCAGGGATGGAACCCTCCCCAGATGCGGGTCAAACCACTCATAATCAAATTGGTATGTTTTTGTGGTACCACCTTGTACATAAAAAGGATCCATCTCTTTTGCTTACTCATTTGTGCCAAAAAAAATGTCCTCAGCCAACGACCACGACGAAGATACATACGGAATACTGGAGCCCAATGTCCACGCGTTAAACATTGATGGTGTGCATAATGTCATTTTTAGTTTCATCTCCCCAATATGCATAACATCAACTGAGCATCATTTACTACTCCTAATGCACTATTATTCAATATTCACAAATAGAATGCTTGGGAGGCAGGAACCTAGGAGAAACTGGCGATGTGGACCATGATGAAGAAGCTAGGATCTTCGCACAACCAGGTTTATTGTTGCTGTCATGAGTTACCAGTAAAAAATGATATATAGTAATTGCTCTTTCTAGGCGAAGTTTAATTAATGCAAATGTCGATTCTTATCCAGATGTTTATTTTCAATCCTACCGAGTGGATCAACAGGATTGTGATGGAGCTCCCAATAATGATGCTCATGATAGAGTTTACATGAACCTGCCCAGAAAGCATCATGTGCTTAGAAAAGTTAGTGATTGCCGCCATTGTGGAGCTTTGCGATTTCAATACGAGGGGCCTGCGTTTTGCTGCAGAAAGGGGAAAGTGGATGTATTTACTCCAGATGTTTGTGAGGAGTTGAAACGGTTGTTTACAAGTCAAGATGATGAGGATGCTAAATATTTCAGAGAAAATATACGGTATTTCAACTCCCACTTCTCATTCACAAGTCTGGGAGTCACCCTTGATCGTCGAGTCAGCACCGCAGCAGGAACCGGCGTATATACATTTCGTGCGTGTGGGGGGTTGTACCACGCTCTTGATGATCTGGAGTCTGGTGATAATGGCCCTCGGCATTTGCAACTATATATTTATGATACCGATGAAAACTTGGTTCACAGGGTTAAGAGGTCTCCAAATCTTAGGTTGGATCTCATAAGGGAGATTCTGGCAATACTAGAGCATAACCCTTATGCTCAAGTATTTAAAAGCCTTGGTGCTGTTCCGAATCTGGATGAATACAGGATCTCATTAAATACAGATATCAAGCTTGATCAATGAAGGTACAATGCGCCAACTACTTCTCAGGTAGCAGCAATATGGGTTGAAGGGAGCGACCCACAAAAAACCTTTGATAGAAGTGTTATTGTGTACGGGAAAGGAGAGTGTCCCCTGTATATTAGAGCATACTATGGGTGCTACGACCCTTTGTCATATCCACTATTCTTCCCACATGGGGAGATCGGTTGGAATCGTTTGATGCCATATATTGGGGCCGCCGATGACACAAGCCATGATTCAGTGGATGATTCTGCACGACAAGAGTACCCAGCCTATGTTCTTCCTTCAGGTATAATGTTCATAATTGATTTATACAGGGGATCAAAGAAAACCTTATTCAGTAATCCATCTTGCAGACGACAACATGATTAGAGAACAACTTGGTCATGGCGCACGACATGAAGAACAGGCCAACGATTTAGCTGCAGGTATTGGACGTGATTGCTGTTTTTATATTCTTATGATTCTATTATACCAGATTTATGTTCATTATTGATTTATACATATTAATCAAAGTTAACCTTATTTAGTAATCCATCTTTCAGACGATAACATGATTAGAGAAGAACTTGGTCATGGCGCAGGGCATGAAGACCAAGGCACTGATTTAGCTGCAGGTATTGGACGTGATTCTTGTTTTTATATTCTTATCATGCCATTATACCGATTTTAATGTTGTTAAACAATTTTTAGATGACTACGAGGATAACCTGGATGAGGATTTTGGTGACAATGAGATGAATGCCACAAAATCAAGGAAATATGTTAGCGCGAGGGAGTACTATTCCTTCAAGCTGCAGGTGCGGAAGAAGCTTTTTAACATCATCTTGTTCGGGGGGCGCCTTTTCCAACAGTGGGCGGTTGACATGTACATCAAGATTGAGACAATGAGGCTTGACTGGTACTCAAAGCCAGAAAATCAAAAGGTCATACGCGCTGACCTCTACCAGGTAACATGCTCGTGTTTATACCATTAAATTGTATTATAGATGCCACTCTTTGCTTCAACATGGTATACTAATTGGCGGCAAATATTGATTTATTATAGGGCCTTGTTGACACCGTGGTCGCTGGCGAGTCACGCGGTGATCGTATTGGCAAGAGAATCGTGCTTCCACGTACCTTTCCTGGTGGTGACCGTGACATGCAGCGCAGGTTCCTGGATGCAATGGCAATAGTTCAACGATGGGGTAAACCGGATTATTTTGTCACGATGACATGCAATCCCTACTGGGAGGAGATAACTATTGAATTGTTGCCTGGACAGCTGCCACAAGACCGTCCAGACCTTGTGGCAAGAGTATACAGAGCTAAACAACGATCCATGATGGACTTACTGACTAAGGGTAAGCATTTTGGAGAAGTTGCGGCTTATGTACATGTCACTGAGTTTCAGAAACGAGGCCTCCCTCATGAGCATATACTTCTAATCATGAAAGCAAAAAGTAAGTTAAGGACCCCAGATGACTATGATCGGGTGATATCTGCAGAGATACTCGACAAAAAGAAATATCCTGTTCTCCATGATCTGGTGGTCAAACACATGTTGCACGGTCCATGTGGCGCGCTCAAGAAAAGTTGCCCTTGCATGATAGATGGACAATGTCGGTTTCATTACCCGCGAGATTTCTGTGATGCTACATTACAAGGGAAAGACTCATATCCCATCTATAGAAGGAGGGATGATGGGGTGAGAGTTAGGATCAGAGGAGCAGATTTGGACAATAGATGGGTGGTCCCTTACAACCCCTTTCTGCTGATGACATACAACTGTCACATTAATGTCGAAGCATGTTCGAGCATCAAGGCAGTGAAGTACTTATTCAAGTACATCTACAAAGGGCATGATAAGGCATCATTTGCGTTCAAGCAGGATATTATCAATGATGGGGGAATCATCAATGAAATTCGACAATATAGGGATGCACGCTATATATCTCCTCCCGAAGCTATCTACAGGATTTTCGGCTTTAAAATGTTTGGTGTCAGTCCAGCTGTGTTGCAGCTCCAGCTTAATTTGCCAAACATGCATACAGTCGCATTTAAGGCTTATGAAAATCTGGAAGATGTTGTCGCTCGACCATCTTCTTCCAAATCCATGCTTACCGAGTACTTTAAGATGAACCAGAAGTATCCAGAGGCATGGAAATTGCTGTACAGAGAGTTCCCAGAACATTATAGGTGGATAGCCGGTAATAAGAAGTGGCAACCAAGAAAAAATAAGAGATCACAGATTGGAAGATTGGTCCGTGCACACCCTGCTGAAGGAGAGAGGTACTACTTGAGGGTGCTCCTAAACCATGTTCGAGGTGCCACTTCATTTGATGATTTAAAAACAGTAAATGGCAAACCATGCGGTTCCTTCAGGGAGGCGTGTGAGCAATTGGGCCTCATTGAGCACGACAGGACACTTGATGATTGCATGACAGAGGCAGCGACATTTCAAATGCCATCTGCTCTTAAATGGTTGTTTGCGACTATACTGGTATTCTGTGAGGCAAAACAAATCCCTCAGTTGTGGGACAAACATCTAGCATCCATGTATGAAGATTATCATCGTACTCAATCGAATGAGGCAGCACTTGAGCAGATGGTCCTTAGGGATATCAGGGATCTGCTGCAATCCATGGGAAAGGATATTAAACTTATGGACTTCCGGATCTGGTTGATGCAGATGGTTCTTCTGACATTGATGCTAGAGAGGTAACAGAGGAGAGACAGGTCAAAGCGGACCAAGAACATCTAGATCTATTCAGCTGTTTGAACAATGAGCAACTAGCTGGTTTCAATGACATAATGGATCATGTGACGAACCAAAAAAGCCAGATATTCTTTGTTGACGGTCCAGGAGGCACTGGGAAGACGTACTTGTACAAGGCATTGCTTGTAAAGGTCCGTTCGATGGGCCTAATAGCGATCGCAACTGCTACATCAGGTATTGCAGCGTCGATAATGCCTGGAGGCCGGACTGCACACTCCAGGTTCAAAATTCCAATCAAGCTCACTGACAACAGCATGTGTAGCTTCACAAAGCAGAGTGGTACAGCAGAGTTGCTTAAACAAGCATCCTTGATAATTTGGGATGAAGTTGCTATGACAAAGCGTCAAGTAGTTGAGACACTTGATAGATCGCTACAGGATATAATGGAATGTTCTTTACCGTTTGGTGGAAAGGTTGTCGTCTTTGGTGGGGATTTCAGGCAGGTCCTCCCCGTGGTGATCCGAGGGACCAGAGAACAGATCACTGATGCTACACTGTTGAGATCCTATCTGTGGCAGAAGATCCGCAAGATACGCCTCACACGCAATATGCGGGCACAGGCAGACCCTTGGTTCTCGAAATACCTCCTACGGATCGGCAATGGAACGGAAGAAACAATTGGTGACGACTATGTGCGTCTCCCTGAAGACATTGTGATTGCTTATACCGACGATGAAGAACCTATTAACAAGCTTATCGAAGATGTCTTCCCATCCCTGCACACCAATGCTATGTCGAGAGAGTACATGAGCACACGTGCAATTCTCTCGACCAAAAACGAGCATGTGGATGACCTGAATGACAAGATGATCTCCAGGTTTCCGGGCGAAGAAAAGGTGTACCATAGCTTTGACTATATCGAGGATGACTTCCAGAATAATTACACGATTGACTTCCTGAACTCGATCACACCAAATGGGTTGCCCCCGCATGTCTTAAGAGTAAAAATCAACTGCCCGGTCATTTTGCTACGGAACCTCGACCCTCATAATGGGCTATGTAATGGAACACGGCTTATGATCAGGGCCTTCCAGGATAATGCAATTGATGCAGAGATTGTTGGTGGCCAGCATGCTGGAAAGAGGGTGTTCATACCTAGGATCCCTATGTCGCCCTCCGAGGACACCTCACTTCCCTTCAAGCTTAAGAGAAAATAGTTCCCTATCCGCCTGAGTTTTGCGATGACCATTAACAAGGCACAGGGTCAAACCATCCCAAATGTTGGTATTTACCTTCCAGAACCTGTTTTCTCACATGGCCAACTATATGTTGCATTGTCAAGGGGTGTCTCAAGAAAGACGACGCGGATTTTAGCCAAGCCTAACAAGGAGGTTGATAAATCTGGGAGAAGCACCAAAAACATTATCTACAGAGATGTTTTACAGGGGTGAGGTACGTGCAATCTTTCGTGTTTTCTTTGCACCTTAGATTTTGTACCTATATACCTAATTCTGAACCACTTTTCTCTTATTTTATTTGCAGATTTTGATCACATCGCGCTACATAATAGGGTGCTAAACAAGAATGATGTCGATGTGACCTCTGACTTTGTATGTCAGAGTCATTTATTAGTGTGATTTATTTGTAAAAATCAATGACATATCAACTGTCCCGAAATGAAAAGGTGCAGACTTTAAATGTGTCACACTTGTTATTCCGTTCATGTTCTGATTACTTACATCATTCATTTGGGAACGTAGAAATTTCAATTTTTTCTGTCAATTCCATATAGATGGAAGAAAGAAGTGTCAATTTCAATCTTGACTGGACGTGGTGATCATGGAGTAAAAAGTATTCTCAGTCCCTAACACTAACAACAGTTGATAAATTAGTAATGTGTAAGCTCACCTTGATGGTTTCTTCATAAAATGGAAACCTATGATGTCACCAGTCCCAAAGAGCTTTGAGCTGTACTACAATATTTGCAAGGTTACATGGTTTAATCTCAGGAATAGTGGATTCTGCCGTTTTATCAAGCTCACAGCCTTGAAACAACCGAAAGCACTTCCCTAGCCCCTCCTGTCCAACATGGCCACTGAGGGCACATTAATTAACTAACTAGCAAGACAAATGATACAAGAATTATATTTCTGTACAGAATGATAAACTTTCTGTATATAATAAAAAAGGTATAACAGAAAGCACATAAAAAAAAGAGTAAACGTTCTGATGAGCCGAGCCAAATATTTCTGCATAAACATGTATTACGAAAATAACTCCATTAATTCTGTATGCGTGGGGTATAAAAAAAAGCAAAAATAAAAGCATGCGTCCTGAGATAAATGAAAGGAGTTGCCAAAAAAAAGATAAATCAAAGGAAAGCGTGGGGCCTGAGATAACGATCACGATTCCCTTTCCTCCTCACGCTATGGAAGTCCTTCCCGTGATTTCCGCCTTACATATTGCCTACAACGAACGATCTCTCAATCAGGAGCCCACAGAAGCAACGGGTTTTGCATCGTAGGGTTTCCTTCATCCTCTCTCGCGAAGGATTGCCAAATCCTCACACCCCTCCACCGCGCCGGCCTCCTCCACCGCAAGTCTGTCCAGCTTGCCGTACACATGTGTCCGTGGTGAACTACCATCGTCCCCCCCATGTCTGCGTCACAATCCCCGGTGGCCTCTAAGGATCAATCTGCTATCATCGTGGTAATAATGATATCTCTCTGTAATTACATCCTATTCAGGATTTCACATCTACAAGGCAACATAGTCGCTAGAGGTGATCCAACGAAGTGAATCAACACGCCCTGTGTTACCCCGCAAAGTTACAGAGATGCTGTGTGTGACTTAGGAAATTCTTTGGGCAACATCCACCTGATTACTAGAGAGAATAGTCACGCAAGTTAATCTCGAAAAGTTGACTGAACAATTAAAAAAAGAAATAGATACTGAAATTTAGTTGGAAACAATGTCCTGATACCACTATGTTAATTTAACATAAGCAAATATGTGCATACAGTTGTGATGTACTCCCTACGTCCCAACATATAAGATCGATTTTCAAGCTAACAAAACATAGGGGCTGAATGTGTACCACGTGATAGTAATATATGCTTTGATTTTCAGGAGAACATCGACAAAGGAGCGAAGGACGAGCATACACAAAATATGCAGATTGAATGCATGATAACCAAAGATGAGGATATGAACACCGAGTCAACAAAGGCAATAGAAGAACAAGGCATCATGGAAGATACAGAAAATATGCAGATTGATGAGGTGATATCCTAACACAAGCATACAAACCCCAAGCCGACGAAGGCGGTTTTTAATTTCACATGCCATTATTATTCTTCTTATTCAGGGGGGACAAAACAATATGTAATCTGTAGTATAATAATATCATACCTACGATTCTTTACTCATCTTCATAATAATATTTGCTCTTTTATAAGTACTGGAGAATATTATATTATTGTGTGTTTCAGTTACTAAGCGATGAAGAACCAGTAAGTACCGGGTAATATTATATTATGTGTGTTTCAGGTACGAAGCGAGGAAGAATCAAATGGAATAGACGACGACGATGAAGTAGAGAAAAAGAAGAGCACACAGCCCACAGATTGCGAAGTGGCAAAGGCATGCTTCTGTTTCAACTATCCCAAATAGTTCTAATTCTCATTATATTATAATACTACATAGGGATTATTCTTTGTAATGTTGCTCTCAGGGATTAACCGTCAAGGAAACAAGTGAAGAAATGCAGCCAGCTCAAGACAATGAATTAGCACAAACATTCGACACCGAAGGGGCAGAAACTGTAGGGGACAAGCTTGCAGAATTAAATGGAATAGCCGACAAAGATGAAGTGGAGAAAAAGAAGAGCACGCGGTCCACAGATTCCGAGGTGACAGAGGCATATTTTCTTTTCCAACTATATGTCCCAAATAGTTCTAATTCTAATTATATTAAACCCTGCATACTGATTATTCTTTGTAATCTTGCTCTCAGGAATTAACCTTGAACGAAACAAGTGAACAAATGCAGTCAGCTCGGGATGAGGAATTAGCACAAACATTTGGCACCGAAGGGGCAGACACTATAGGGGACACGCTAAGAGAATCAAATGGAACAGCCGACGAAGAAGTGCAGAAAAAGCAGAGCACGCAGTCCAGTGATTCCGAAGACTCCGAAGTGACAGAGGCATCTTTTCTTTTCCAACTATGTCCCAAATAGGTCTAATTATAAGTATATTATATCCTGCATACCCATTATTCTTTGTAATGTTGCTTTCAGGAATTAACCTTCAATGAAACAAGTGAACAAATGGATGCAGTTGAGGACAGAGAATTAGAACTAACGTCTGGCATGGAAGGGGCACATACAGGGAAGCCTATCCGACTGCATAACAAACCTAAGAAGGCACAAGACTACGTGGTGGCTCCAGAAGGCACGGACAAATCCTTCTATGCCCTGCTTTTGCTACATTTATTTTCTTTGTCATTAATAAATGTTGTTACTTACATCATGATAGATTACGCCTGCACCGGCGATGATTGGTCCGTGATTGAAAATATCATGTCTGAACCAAACTATAAAAGAAATTTAGTGAGCATCGACGATTCACATCTCCAAAGAACACAGTTAGAACGTCTATTACTCCCCGAAGAATTTGTTGGCGACGAAGTAAGTATATGTAGCTTTCAGACAAGACGATGCTATTTTAACATGAGTTTCTATTCTCTCCTATGACCAAGGTGTGCACTTGATATTGCAGATCATAGACGCATACATACATTGCATAAGTGCTAAAGAGCATCTACAGATGAGGTCAGGTGGAAGTGTGTTC
This sequence comes from Thinopyrum elongatum, assembly GCA_011799875.1. Classification (NCBI taxonomy): domain Eukaryota; kingdom Viridiplantae; phylum Streptophyta; class Magnoliopsida; order Poales; family Poaceae; genus Thinopyrum; species Thinopyrum elongatum. The sequence continues at coordinate 451,980,892 of CM022298.1, read as the reverse complement.
TTAGAGAATGCATGCATCTCTAAGATGATAAAGGAATTTAGCTCTATACGGGATGATGCACCAAGATGGGTATTAAACAGAGCTAGAACTTATTTGGAACATGATATGGTGAGTCTCAGTTCCATACAAATGTTTGTATAGATGGGACCTAAACTAACAAAAACCCTATTTTCAGATATTCATTCCAGTTAACATTGAAGACTTCCATTGGTACCTAGCAGTTATAAATACCGGGAAGCGATGTATCCAGGTGCTCGACTCGCTAGGCCCAGGAATGAGCCGCAAAGACCTCACCGCTATGGTTAGTCATTAGTCCCACTACACCATCTTTTGATAAGACGATTTCTGTTATTTCGGTTGTGATGCTAATACATTGTCATTTATTCATTCAACAGCTCAAAGGACTGGAAAATGTATTCCAATATGCATCGCTTCAAATGGAACTAAAATCTGATAAGTGGAAAGACTTAAACATCTCAGCATGGCGAAGGGAAGAGTGTATTAAGAGCATACTGCAAAGAGATGGGTATAGCTTCTAACTCAAAGGCTCGAAGCAATCGACATTATGTGTTTTTTGTATTTCCCCATTAGTTGCATCACAAAAGAAGTTTCTGCACAATTAAGAATAAAGTATGCACATGTCAAAGTATACAAGCTGAAAGTATACAGATATGCACCGATTTGACGGGGACGAGCAGGCGGCGGGGTCGGAGAGACTAACCTGGACCCGCACGAGCGAGGAGAAGCATAGGGAGGGTCCCGAGCAGCAGCACAACACGCGGAGGTCATCGTGGTGATCCTAATCAAGAAGGAGGTCGCGAGCAGCAACTGCTCCTGCTCCTGACTGAAACGAACAGGGAAATCAAGTTGGGTTCAGAGAGCAGAGCATCCGGATCGAGGGGGGAAGAAGAGTTGGAACCGGACCTTCATGGCATCCCGAACAGGGGGGAGGGGGGAGGGAAGTTCGTGGCGCGGCGAGTGCATCAACACGAGGGAAGGCCCCGGTGTCGCCGGCGAGCATGCCCAGCTCGAGCGCCCCGGCGTCGCCGGCGAGCAAGCCCGGCTCGAGCGCCCCGCCATCGCCAGGAGGAGGGAGGGCCCTGGCGTCGCCGGCGACCATGCCCGGCTCGAGCGCCCCGCCGTCGCCAGGAGGAGGGAGGGCCCCGGCGGCACCGGATAGGAAGAAGGGGCGGGCAGAGCATGGGGCCTGCGCGTTCGCCGGCGGTGCTGATGATGGGGAGGGGCGGGGCGGAGCAGGGCCTGCGCGTCCGCCGGAGTTGCTGACGAAGGGGAGGTGCGGCCAGTGGAGAGCTCTGGCAGTGGATGGGGATCGCGAAGGGGAGGGGCGGCCAGCAGAGAGCTCCATTATAAGTGGATTAGGAGAAGTGATGGAAAAATGGGGAAGAGGTAAGCGTGAGGGGGCGGTGGAAGGTTGACTCAGAATTTTTTTTTAATCTCTATACTATACTACTACGTAATATAAGCCAGTGACCCATTGTAAGTGAGTGTGGCATTTTTTTCCAAACAAAATAAAAATATCTTTAAATTTCAAAGGGCATGTCCGGTTCACATGCTGCGTGGGTGAGATTTTTGTTTTCATCACTGCTTGTTACAGTCATGATCATTTGATGATTTTAAAAATTAATATGAATCCCTATAAAAATGATAAAAATTTATTGAGTATATTTAGGTTTTGTAATCGTGCAGGTCATCTTGTGGTCTGTGGATGATAAATTTTATGGAGTACTTCACAGGAGATATTTTGTCTGACATTCCTACACAGTTACATTTCACAGCGTATCATTATACTTATTCTATGTTCTATCACTATTTAACTCTTATTACTACTTTAATAGGAACATATGACAGATTTTAGAACAAAATTAGCTGTCATTTTAGTGGACTCGGAATTGAATGATGATAATATAAGAAATCAAGACATGGAAGATGACGAAAACAACACCGATCCCACGGAATGTATGATTCTGGATAGGCCTCCTGAGAATTTCAAAACATCAAATACATCAGGAGAAGTCGAGCTCATCTCGCAGTCATTTATCCTTTCACCGTCTGTCAATCCAACAAACGATGATTTAATAGATGAATTTTGCTTGTTCATCAGTATGGTTGATGATGTCGCTCTACTAGAGTAAGCCATATTTTTTAGTGATCAATGAGTATTCCAATAAATTACTCTGATGTCATTATAATTGACAGAATTTAAATTTTACAGGAGCGAATGGGTGAAAAGCTCCGATCCGTACCCTATTAGCTTAAATTTGAGACAAATAAAAAACATATTGAACAATGATGAATACATGGATATTCATTGCTTTAATATGGCTGTGCGGATACTAGCGCGCCACGAAGTCCAGCTTCTCAGAGACATTCCATCTCACTATATGGATCTGAACTTTTGTGTAAGTTACTATAATCACGTATTACATTTTTTTCTCATTACACTAATATTTTCTCATTCTTATTTTAGTCGATGTTCCACTATGCACGAGACTCAAGTCATCGTGAAAATATGGAAATTGCTACATTGAGACGGTTGTTCCATAGCTGGCCTGACAGTAATGATTACCATATCTCACAATGTGATATGGTAAGATTTTAATTTTCATCTCTAACAGTGTTTTATTTGGTCTTAATTAATATTCCATGTATTTCTAAACTATTTCATCATTGCAGATTTTATTGCCTTGGTATATGTTTGGGCTATTTCTATTATTTGTGTTGGATCAAAATAAAAAAGTTGTCTCAATTTTCGATCCGTTACCAATACCTACTTTGGGGAATAATGTACTTAAAATTGTGGTCGACAACCTAAACCTTGCGCTTGAAGTTGCAAACCCTGCATTCAAGGATGATATCTCTAAATGGGAATGCTTAGTTCCTGTTGCTCCAACAAACTCACACTGGTATGAATCTTTTAAACGCATTACAATATTAATTGATTCATTCAACGCACATTATGTGTTTATTTCATACATGCAGTGCCCTGTCCGGTTATCTGGTTTTTAATTACATGCACTCATTGTGCGATGGAAAATTATATTTTCCCATACCCAAGGTGAGAATTTACACCATGCTTATTTGTATACACATTGCACATGCAACTTGTTATAACAATGTTGTATAATGCATATGTAGGATGGTTTTCAGCTGAGGAAATAATTTTTGGTGCATATTCTAAAGTATGAAGAGAATGAAGCTCAAAACAATATCCCATACATTGAACGAAGCATCATTGATCGCATCCATAGATGGACCTTCATTGCTTCAAAAGATGGACCTTTAAGACATGCTTAGTTGCGGTTTTTAAAATATATTTTTGTAACAATTATAATACATTTATTATGTGACAGTGAATTTTATGCGGAGACATGTTTCTGGATCGTGTGTTACACACGCGCTCATATCGTTGTACATAAGACACATTTAAATTGCTCGGTAAAAGAACTCACTAAAATAAAAATTAGATCCAGAATAGATGTTTTTACTATAGACTATGATACATGTGTTGGATCAGAAATATGTCACACTTTTTGAGAATACAATTTGAGTGACATGATAACATTTTGTAGCGATCTGAATTTTTTGTAAAAAATATTTTAGTATTATACCATGTGAACTTGTTTTGTTTGAGACATGTCGTTGCACGTGCGTGCTATGCTTACTAGTAAAATAAAAAGCAAGACAGGACGACGAGCAATCGAAAAGACGACGACTCGTCGTCGCCTCACGCTCCTATACCCTGCTAGCGCATCAAAAGTGGTGTTGGCTTGTTTTCCGGCTGGACAGGACGAGACTCTTCCGACTCCGAGGAACAATGGGTGGAAGTGGAACGTGGCGACCGGTCTTCCTGCCTGCCGGCCGACGCGTCAGGCTGCAGGAAGCCCAAAATACCCCCCACCGCCGGCCGTTTTCTCCGACCCGACCTAATCCACCCCGGCGCCAGCCTGAGCCCATCCGCCCCGGCCTGGCCCAAGTCAACCCGCCGCGCCGAGTCCCAACCGGACGGACCCCCTCAAAGCACGACAGCCCCACACCGCCGGCACCGCCGCACCACCACCGACCCCTAACCTACAACCCCAGATCGGTTCCAACCTAGATCCCCAATCCCTCCCCGATCCGCCGCCATGGACGACGACGACAACTCCCCGTCGCCCTCCCTCTCGCCGGCCTCATCCTCGCCGCTCCCGGTCGCCTCGGCGCTCCCCGTCGCCGACCCCGTCACCGTCGCCTCCGCGCCGCCCGGCGGCCCCCTGACGCTCGCGCTCCCGATCCAGAAGCACGGCTCCTACCCCAGCCACGGCGGCAGCGGCAGCGGCGGCGGCGGCGGCGGGGGCGGGGGCAGGGAGGATGCCTGGAGCGAGGGCGCCACCTCCGCGCTCATCGACGCCTGGGGGGAGCGCTTCGTCGCGCTCGGCCGCGGCAGCCTCCGCCACCCCCAGTGGCAGGAGGTCGCCGAAGCCGTCTCCTCCCGGGACAACTACTCCAAGGCCCCCAAGTCCGACGTGCAGTGCAAGAACCGCATTGACACGCTCAAGAAGAAGTACAAGATCGAGAGGGCCAAGCCGGTCTCGTCGTGGCAGTTCTACGACCGCCTCGACGTGCTCCTCGCCCCCACCTACAACCAGAAGCCGGCCGCCCACCCTAACGGGCGCAACGCGGTGCCCACGGCGCTGCGCGCGGGCTTCCCCCAGCGCAGCCGCACGCCGCTAATGCCGGCCTCGGCGCCTGTCAAGCGGAGGGCGCCGTCTCCGGAGCTGTCGGCTTCGTCTGAGTCGTCCGACGGGTTCCCGCCGGAGCCTGCGCTCCCGGCGGCGAATGGCAAGAGGAGGAGGACGGACGATGGGCGCGTGGATGGCTTAAGCGGCGGTGACCGTTCTCAGGGCATGCGAGAGCTAGCGCAGGCGATACGGCGCCTTGGTGAGGCCTACGAGCGCGTGGAGACAGCGAAGCTGGAGCAGACCGCCGAGATTGAGCGCCAGCGTCTGGACTTTGCACGGGAGCTTGAATCGCAACGCGTGCAGTTCTTCCTCAATACGCAGAAGGAGCTCTCACAGGGCAAGAACCACATCTCTCCCGCTGCGGCTGCCTCCCACTCCCAGGTAGGTGCCGCCACTGTTGGTGGCTCATCTAGGAGGATGGCGTCCGTACCAGATTCCACATCGAGAAGAATGGCACCGTTTCCTGATGCCCGGACGAGCAGCAATCACCATGACCGGTACCGTGCCAGCGACGGTAGCAGACACCATCACCGCCCTGCCCTTCGCCCGCATTATCAGTACCATGAGAACAATATGGCCGACTCTGCAGCTGCCAGCGACGGTGAGCAGAGCGATGAGGAGGAGGAGGAAGAGGACGATGACAATGAAGAGAGCCAGTAATGAAACTGAATAACAGGTCAAGGCATTGGTGATTCAAAGAGTTTCTATTGGTATGTGTTAGGGTTACATTGCAACAACGTAGCTTATATTGAATGCAAGCAGGAACTATATGTCTAGGCAGTAATTTATTGGCAATCGTTTATCAAAGTGAGATCTCTAGGAGTATAATTAGTAACTAGTTATGATAAACTCCCGCCCTGTACCATGCGCTAGCCACATAATTTCATGTCTCTTTATCTAGTTACAAGAACACCATCTGGTCTCATGTCGTTTGTGCCAAGAAGTGTGGCGTGTTTGCTGAATCTTTGTGGCCTCTATCAGGGTTTGTTCTTTGCCAGACTGTGCTCAACAGCAGCAGCAGCCTGAATTATTATGTGTTAAAAGTACTCTTATCATCATCTTGCATTGTATGTGAAATTTTTATCTGCGGAACTAACTGACGTGACTCATGTTTTACAATGTTATGAAGATTGCCTGCTGTTACGCTTTGCCTTTGCAGAATGCAGATGTCATGAAGCTGTAGTCCGGTGTATGCGAGTCTTGCTCTCTCAGGTTCAGGTGCTGCTGACGTGCTAGTGCGATCAATCATTTTTTATCGTAAAAAGGGGAAGTTCTTCTTGCAGGGAACAGGGAAGTGATTCGCTAGCTGATTGTTGATGTTTCCTTCTCTGATTGTTGACGTTTTCTGCATTTGGCGCGGCTGTGGGACACATATGATCATGTCACTACATGCACAGAGTGAAGCATGTTTATTTATTTTTTTCTTTGAAGAAAGAAGAAGAAAAGCCAACAGTTGTTGGGTTCTTTCCCGAATAACACAACACACCGTGCAATACGCTTCTTCCGAAAGAACTGATACGGTGCAATACGCTTCTTCCGAAAGAACTGATATGGCATGATGATCCTTTTGTAGAAGCCAAGAACCATAGAATGGTAATCATATATGTATATATAAAGCAAAAGAAATGTATATGCAAAAACACAAACAAAAGGGAAAGGAAAATAGAGATCTAGTTGCTCTCGGAATCATCAAAACCATTCAATTTTGAACATTTTTTCATTTTCGAGCATCCATATGTTCCGACATCCCATAACGATGATGTCCATGCTATTTGTTTAGGAAGAATTAGAGTTGCTAAACTGACTTCGTCAAAGAGTGAAATTACCCTGTGTTTATTTGGAAGAATGGATTGCCAATAGTCTTGAGTACACATGCAGTCACATTCTCTTCCACTTGTTAATTACGGAGAACACAAGCACAACTAGGCATGTGAAAAGACTTTGTTTTGAGAAGGTTTCTAGTGTTGACTTCGTCATGTCGTCAGAGCCAAAAGAAGATTTTATGTCTCAGTCTACCAGCACTCTTCTACAACCACTTGATAAGAAAGTGAGATTCTTGTTTCCCATAAGCCATTTATACATTTGAATAGAGTAGTAATCCTTAGCATTTCAAGGGTAGCTCGATTTGTTAAGAACTTGTGGAATGTTACTCTGATATAACCATATTTGGATTTCATCAAACAGTGCAAACGCTTGGGTAGATCATAGTTCGTGGAAGTGATCAACCAAGTTCTCAGAATTAATCATGGATGCAACTATAGCCTTGTCATTGATTGCATGTGAATGAAGCTCTGAGAATTTCTCAACTAGAGATTGTTCTTGCCATTTATTCTGCCATAATATAGTAGTGTTTCCTTGGCCAACTTTACATATTGCAGGGTTTTTTAATAGATGGATCAACTTCAAATGAGATTTCCACCAGTGAGAGCCCTCCATTCTTTCAAGGGGAGGATTGATTTGGAAATATGACTCCCAAATAAGTTTGATCCAAGGTAGCTCAGTTCTATTGAAGAATTTATGGAGTTTTAAAAAAGCAAAGTTTTGTTATGGGTTTTCACAGTTAAAATACCAAGAATTCCTTGAACCGTAGTTTGCATACTTTTCCCAAGCAATGGGAGCAGGTTCTTTGTCTTGTCCAAATTTTCTCCAAAGTCAGTGCTTCAAATATTTGTTCACTTGATCAGTAGCCGGAGTTTTGTTCACTTGATCAGTAGTCGAAGCTGGCAGAGCAAGTGAGCGCATGGAAAAAATGGGGAGTGAGGAAAAAATAAATTTGATCAAGTGGAGCCTTCCATCATATGATAGCATTGTTGAGGAGCCACCAAGCCTTCTTTCAATTCTTTGACATATTGGAGTGAAATCCCCCACTCTTGTCCTGCTTGTGTTTAAAGGATGCCATATATAGGTAAATGGAAAGTGAACCTTATTAGCATTCAAGAAATAATGTTGACCAAATGTTGCATTATGTCAGCATGGACATTTAAAGGCACCATGACAGACTTATTCTAAATGATCTTCAAACCAGTTTGATCAAAATAATAAATGAGCAGATCTTTTATTTTTATTTTATAACTGAGCCTCTTCAGCTAGAAGTACCCAAAGAGTGTCACCAGTATATTGTATCACTTGAAAATCAGGGCAAGAGTTGGTTGCCATAGGAGTATGAATTAATTGATTGTGCATACCTTCACTGAGAATGGACTAAAGTAAACATGTGATCACAACACAAATGAGAGGGAAGAGAGGGTCTCCTTTCCTAACCCCTCCCAAAAAGTGAAATTGCTTCAGGAATGCAATTAAGCAAGATTGATGAGGTCCTAGAGCTAAATATCATTTTGATCTAGTTAAGACACCTCTGTCCAAAACCCCTAATGGCTAGAATTTCTAGAACTGTATCATGATCAATCGTATCAAAAGACTTTTCAAAGTCTAACTTGAGGACCGGTATCTCTTTCTTGGTCTGCTAACATTGAAATAGAAATTGTAAAGCCCAGGCAAGAAAATCTTGCGTAGACCTTAATCTTAAAAATCTAAATTGATTAGTGTGGACCAATTTTAGGATGAGCTTGTAATATTTTATGGAACATCTCAACGGAGATATTGGTTTGAAATCTCTTGGGTTAACAGGATTACCTTTCTTGGGAATCAGAATGGTGAAAGAGGAACTAATGCACTAAGTATTGATTATGCAATGATAGAAACCGACGATGAGAATATAAATCAGTTGAGATAATGTCCCAGCATGCCTTGACAAAAGCCCAATTAAATCCACTAGACCCTATAGCCTTGTCACTAGGCAGGTTTTTTACAACTTTATCAACTCCTTTTTGATAAATGGTGTTTGAAGACAATGTAGATCATCAGATCTCTGAAGAAGGTTTTGCAAGTGAAATTTTTTACTCGTTGGATTTGTAGAGCTAAGCCTAAGTTTGAAAGATCTACCAAGGATAGCAGACTTGGATTGATCCTCATTGTGCTTTTGTCCCATTTCATCTTGCAACAAAATGATGTGAATAGGTGTGTACTTAATTGTGGTTGTGGCATGGAAGAATTTGGTATTTTCATATTCAAATTTTACTTGCTTCTAATAGGTATTTCGGTATGACAATAGGTTAATCAAATGATTTTTTAAAATCTTCCATTCTATTCCACAGTTGGTAGGTCTCTCAACTCTTTCAGCATGTCAACGGACATGATTAGTACATTGGAATTCTTAATATAATAGTGTGTGAAAGGTTTAACGGATATTTGGACCAAATTCTAAGCCCCTTTCCGAGTCTTTTGAATTAGTTGTGATTGCTTTTGCATTGGCAAGCATTAACCTCTTAATCACATTCTTAACTACCTTTTTAAAACCAATGTGCCCTGGCCAAAAAAATTCAAATCTGAAAAATATGATTATGGATATTTGTTTCGACCTGAATGATGCAAGGAACATGATATGAGATTGGTTTTTACAAAGGAAGAGCCATTGTGTGAGAGTAACATCTATGATTCAGAGGAAAACACCACTCAAGTTTCTCAAGTAGAGGTGCATCATGCATATTGCTCTAATGGAAATTTCTGCCTTTAAGAGGATTTCAACTAACCAAAGGGTACATATGGAATCATTTTCCTTCATCATATCATTAATATTTCCACCAGCTCTATTTCTATTTTCTGGATATCTGGCATAGTCAAAATATCCCATCACTAGCCAATCAATATCATCTGGAGCTTGAATGTCTTGAAACCATTCCATCAATTTTTTACCATATACTGTGAGACAATAGCCCCACAACCCTCACTTTATTGAAGTAAATCAACACTCTCAAATAGTGAAAATTCTTTTCAGGAATGTAATTATGAAATACTGATGAGGTCCTAGACCTAAATATCATTTTGATCTAGTTAAGCGATCTTTGTACAAAACCCCTAGCGACAAGAATTTTTAGAATGTATGATGATCAGTCGTATCAAAATCCTTTTCAATCTAACTTGAGGACCAATATCTCTTTCTTGGTGTGTTGGCATTGAAATAGAAATTTAAAAGCCCAGGCAAGACAAGCATGTATGGACCTTGATCTTACAAATCCAAATTGATTAGTGTGGATCAATTATAGGATGAGCTTGTGAAGTTTGTTAGCCATGAGCTTGTAATATTATTTATGGAACATCTCAACAGAGATATTGGTTTGAAATCTTCTGTCCTCAGAGGATTACCTTTCTTGGGAATTAGAGTAGTGAAATAGGATTTAATGCACTAAAGATTTGTTATGCAATGACAGAAATCATCAATGAGAGTATAAATAAACCATGATAATGTCCCAACATGCCTTGATATAATCCCCATTAAATCCACCAAGCCCTAGAGCCTTGTCAGTAGGCTGTTTTTTTATAACTTCATCAATTTCCACTTTGGTAAATGGTGCTTTAAGACAGTGTAGCTCATCAAATCTTTGAAGAAGGGTTTGCATGCGAGAAAATGAACTGGTTGGATTGGTAGAGCCAAGCCTAAGTTTGAAAGCTCCCTCAACGATATCAGCCTTGCACTGATCCTCATTGTGCTCTTATCCCATTTTGTCATGCGGCAAAATAATGTGATTAAGTATATACTTACTTGCGCCCTTGGCATGGAAGAATTTGGTATTTTGATATCCAAAATTTACTTATTTCTGATAGATATTTCAGTATGAAAACAGGCTAAACAAGTGACTTTTCAGAAATTTTCTTCCACTATGTTCCATAGTTGGCTGGTCTCTAAACTCTTCGAGCATTTCAACGAACCTGATCAGTAAATTGGAATTCTGAAAAGTGGCTGAAAGGTCTAAGAGAGATTTGACCAAAATTTAAGCCCCTTCCCCAGTGTTTTGAATTTAATTGTGATTGCTTTTGCATTGGGAAGCATTGAACTCTTAATCCCATTCTTAACTACCTTCTTCAAACCATTATGCTCCGGCTAAAAAAATTCAAATCTGAAAAGTTTGATTTAGGGATATTTGTTCCAACTTGAATGATGCAAGGAACGTGATTCGGGATTGATTTTTACAAAGTAAGAGCCATTGTGTTAGGGTAACACCCATGATTTAGAGGAAAAATACCAGTCAAGTTTTTGAAGTAGAGGTGCCTCGTGCATATTGCTCGAATAGAAATTTCTACTTTTAAGAGGATTTAGCTAACCCAAGGGTACTTATGGCCTCATTTAACTTCATCATATCATTAATATTTCCACGAGCTCTATTTCTATTTTCTGGATATCTTACATAGTTAAAATCTCCCATCACTAGCCAATCAATATAATTTGGAGCTTGAATGTCTTAAAAACAATTCATATATTGTTGTTGACCATATACTCTAGGGAAACAGCCCCACAACCCTCACTTTATTATGAAAAGCTAGAGAGCCAAATATGTACAACACAAGGCTAGATATATACAATCCCCCAAAAAATATGACCTAGGGACTAAGACCTATGAGGGTAGGAAAGAGATCCATTTGACCAGTTTCTCCTTGTATTTAGCCTTGATTCTACGAACCGGGAGGGATATATCATGGATACAACCACCTTCCCACTTAGCAAAAGAAGGCCTTCCATTCCTGAAGATTTTTTCATTCCCGGCTATCCATATGTTCCACCAAGCCAAAAAGACAACTTCAAAAAAGAAAGGTTGGTTGGTAGAGTGCCTTGCTCTCATAGCAATATCAACCATATCATGGACAACGGCTCAAGAGATTTGAATATAGTTTCAAATCCTTGCACTTGAAAAAACTTCATGAGCACAATCTTCCTTAGTTCTGATGGGGCACGGACACGATGCAATTCATCTGTAACATTCCATGAATTTTGCTCTGGCTTTAGGTTGACAAGGCCCATACATATTCTTTAGAACTCAGGATTTCTAGTATGAACTGAGGGGAATAGGATGAAAAATAGAAAAACTATTCCCAAACATTTTTTTCCCATGGAAATAATTTTCATTCCAAGCCACTAGAAAACCTCCTGACACTCCAATATAGGAAAGAAATTTGAACTTGTTGGTTCTTCTGAGGCAAAAAAAAATCTCAAGTAGGTGTTATCAAAACTCTCCCTTTTAGTTCTTTTTCTAGCATAAAACTGAGGACCTAGATTTTTTGATTTTATTTGACTGAACCAGTCATTTTGATGTCATTGATACCTCTGATATTCCAGTTTAAGATTTTCCACATCTTATCCATTTCCCAAAATTGCTCAGAATAATTCAAAAGGGGGCAACTTCAAAGAAACCGCAATCACACATAACATATAACTTTTGTAAGATCTTGTCATTATATTCTTACAACCAACGGACATAAGTAAATTCATTACTTAAGTTTAATATACTTATGACTATTTATATTACATATGATCTGGCATAGCTTCAGATAGCATCAGCCTAGCACTTCTTGTTGTCGTCATTTGAATCATTCTTTCATTGCTTACTAATCAAGATTTCTTCAGTGGTATCCTTTTGCGGCACCTTGCAGTGCAAATATCTTCAACGTGTGGTGTTGTAAGCCAAACCAATACTTTTGGGGGAATTGTTTTGCAACACTCCAATTTGGCACTAACATGTGGGCTACAAAGGCTAATGAATGGTGGTACATTACACCTATACAACATAAAGTTTCTTTTCTTTTTATATAGAAACGGAAACTTCATGAATCTATATATGTTTGGCTAAACAATCTGAAACATACATTTGCTAACAGAAAACTACATGTATATTTGGGTGAGGCATGTAGCAAAATTCATTTCCCTTAACATCATGTCTAGTCAACTTACACTAGCATGATTGCAGTAGGATTCTACAATACATCAAAGTAATTCTTGATGAGTACATGAATCATGTAAATTTACCATAATTTGTAAGTGATTTTGGCCAAAACATCATCGTGAAACATGGGCAAAATACACCAAGAAATAGGGACAATAACATAAAGTATAAAAAAATCAAACCACGGCACTAGTAAATCGCCTGACACTCCAATAGAGGAAAGAAATTAAACCTTGTTAATTCTTCCGGGGCAAAAATTTCTCGAGTAGGTACTATCAAAACTCTCCCTTTTAGTTTTTGCCAGCATACAACTGAGCACCTAGATTCTTCAATTTTATTTGACAGGGCCAATGATTTTGATCTATCCTTGATACCTCTAATATTCTAGTTTAAGATTTACCCCATTTTATCCATTTTCATAATTGCTCAGAATAACCGAAAAGTGAGCAGCTTGATAGAAACTGCCCATCACACATAAGCAACAGACATAAGCAAATTCATTACTTGAATCTAATACTTATAACTATTTATTAAATAAACCAAGGTGCTTCTATCTTGGACCAAAATGAGACTAGGCTTTGCATATGATCTCGCGTAGCTTCAGATAGCGGCAGCATGCATGGCTCTTCTTGTTGCCATCCTTTGGCTCCTTCTTTTGTTTCTTAATGCTCAAGATTTCTTCAGTGGAATTTATTTATGGCACCTTGCAATATAAAGATCTTCAACGTGTGGTGCAGTAAGACAAACAAGTACTTTTGTGGAAATCCTTTTGCCACACCCCAATTTGACATGAATATCAACATGTGGGTTGCAAGGCTAATGAGAGGTGGTACGTTATACTACTAGATGAATGCCCGTGCATTGCGACAAAATATAAAAATATACACATTGATCAAATAATTATTTTAATTCATAAATATGTGCTAAGCATTGTGGCATCTGATTTCCATCATATAGTGACAAATACATACTCTTTTCCACTTATTCCCTTCTCAATAGTCTTCGTGTCTCCTTAACCAGCCAAATCGCTCACCACCAAAGAAATTATAAATGTCCATGTTAAAATGTTGTTAGTATCTTTCAACTTCATGCGTCCATGCGGATAACTATTACAATGTACACAATGATTAATAATTCCTTAGACTTCTAATGAGCTTCTTAAGTTCACCAATAATAGCACAAGAAGAGAGATCCGATTTGCGAGATTGTTCTTCATCAATAGCATGGCACCCGTTTCCATAAATATTTTTGTCGATGCCATTCTCCATAGCAACAATCGGCCTCAAAATTACACTAAAAATTGTTTATGTTCATGTCAAATACTGGGCCCCAGATGTTAGCTACGCCCATTTTTCCAACTGGCAACGCATCTCCCTAGGTAAGCATATAGTGCATTGAGGTGTGTAGTGCACCTGGCTTCTGCTTGTACTTACACATTATTTAAAAATTATATGAGAAAAAGTCTACAAATAGGCACTACATGAACATATAATTCCACAAATATCAAGTCTCTCTTTGAAACACAACTTGAAAAACAAAAATGGTATCGACAGTGGTAATGGGCTAAGCCTAACTGATGTTTGTACTATGAGAGTCGAATTCATATTCTTTTCTTGAACTACGTTATGAATTTCGAATCAAATTTTGTGACACGAGTGTTCCATCTTGCAAATATGACCCACCTTATCTCTGTAGTTTATTTTTCATATTTTTTCAATAATATTTAAGAATGTCAACCATATTTTTTAGATGTTTTTTCAAAACATTTAAGGATGCCAAACTGGACTATGTGCACCAGATATTCTCTCTTGGTTGGCCCCCCTCTGGCATTTTTTCCTTGTTAGATTGAATTATTTCACGTTATGCGTTGGACCTTGCCAATGGCCAGCCTTCATCTCTATTCTAAAAAAGTATTTAAAGCTTTGCTAAGAACCCGGTCGACTCCTCCAACTACCATATAAATTGAAAATCTCTCCCTCCCTAAAATGTTAAGGGCTAATTAGAAACACATAAGAACCAACAAACCATCGATGCAACCTTCAATAATAAGCTAATTGTATATAGGAAAGGTTCTGTTTATCTTGAATCAAGGTTTTTTACAATGGAATGAACCTGCTATTAGTAGAAAACTCTAAAACTCTAGATACCCAATGCAATGAAAAAATTCGAATATATCCCTTTTTAGAGTTATAAACAAAAGAAAACACGAAGGTCAAGTATGACCTCTCTTCAATTTGTATGTGTTCGTCACAACATGTGGTTCTCTCAGTGTGCTTCTCGTAGTCTTGGTAAGTGCACTTGTAATATCTCTACATGGTTGTAGACAAAGTACAACTCATATTAGCAAAAAAAAATAGATCTAAGAACACTATGAGATATGTCCTTTCAACTTTGAATAAATTATCTTTGGCAGCTAAGTCTTATGGAAATAACAGAAGGTACATCATGAAATAGATAATTTATTATACTTTATTCTTGGTGAACACAAGTTAACCCAGAATAGTAGGAGAAACGCAAGGACTATGTAAGTTTATCAAGCCTTAGTTAAAGTATTTCTCAAAAGAATTTCAGTAATTAAGAAACATGCCAATCACGTTTACCATTCACCTTATTTGCAAATGTCAATGCAAAAAATATTGACTTGAGTACAGGAAAGGGTACAGGAAATATCATACACAAACCAAAAATATTCATGCAGGAATTGCATCCCAGCTGAAACCATGAGCATTACTTGTAAACATGTCAAGATGACCATGTGGTCTTAGGGGCTGTTTGGATGGTGCCCGAGCCAGCCTTGCCAAAACAAGGGTGAGCCAAAATTTTGGCGTGGGAATTTGCCGTCAGGAACTCGCCCACGGGCTGCTGCAGAATCACACGGGATGGCCAAATAATTGGTTGAGATCCGAAATTTCGGCTGTGAACCAAACGCACGCCAGCCTGCCAGTCAAAGACCAATATTTTGGAAGGGCAGCCGTTGGCTGTCATCCAAACAGGCCCTTATTCCGGTTTAAAAAAAAGGGACATTTCCATTTCCCCCCCTAATTTCCGCCCAACCTCATCTTTACCCCTAATAAAAAACAATTCTCAACTTTGCCCCTCTCCCATCTAGTGCCCTTATGAAATCCCATCCGCTCTGTTTCTATCTAGTCAAAGTCCTTTGACCGTCAGAGGGAAGTTTGCTGGACATTTTTGCCCTTGTCTTCTTCTGTCACTTACAGGTGGGATCCACGTCGAAGAAAATAAAAAAAGAATAGCCATAGTGTATGAAAAGTGGGACCATGGACTTAGTCAAAAATTCAGTAGTTGACTGGGTCAACTAGTGACTTGGCCAAGAGGTGGGGGCCACTCGCAGTGGCTTGGCCGGCTCAAATCAGCCCTCACCGGTGCTGCGGCACACGAGCACGCACGGCGGCGAGCACAAGCACACACGGGAGCAAGGCAAGGCAGTTGACGAGCTCTCGGGGTGTTGCATCGCGTCTAGCAGGACCGGCGTGACATCTCCAATAACAACGGTGACCTGTGGAGCTTGGCACCGTGGGAAGGATTCCTCGGGGTCACGCGACTTGGACTGGAGGCGCCAGGAGCTTCGCGGGCATGTCTGGTTGCCGAGGGAAACAAGGAGGCCAGCCGGGTCTCGTCGCAGTGGCAGATCGGGGCGCGATGGAGGTCGACCGGAGGCGAAGAAGACGACCATGGAACAACGTAATGGAGGCGCCCCATGTCGATTCGTTCCATGGGGAAGTGCAAGGCAAGCTTCGGAAAGCTACTTGACATGGAGGTTGGGCACGAGGAGGCAATTGGTCGTGCGAAGATGAAGACTGCGGCTGCTAGTGCGCGCGCACATACGGTTATTTCTTCTGCTGCTAGTGAGCACTTGTGACAAGTTCAGAGGGAGGGAGAGGAAGAGAGCAGGGGTAGGAGGGGGCCGAAGCGGCAGGGCGCCTCACGCCGGCGAGCTTCCTTCTGGCTGAATGCGGCGCTGCCAGAGATGAGAGAGAGAGACAGAGAGGAAGTGGAATATTTTTTGTTTTGTTTTGATTTTTGTTTCTATAATAGGGTGGGTCCTACATGTAAGTGATAGAGAGAGGTGAGAGAGAGTTTTTTTTATTTTTTTTCTAGGGACGAGGAGGCCCACCTGTAAATGACATATGCAAACAAGGGCAACAATGTCCAGAAAACTTCGCGTAGACTGTCAAAGGCCTTTGACCGGACGGAAAGGGATTGGACGGAAAGGGCATGGAAGGGTATTTCCATAAGGGCATCAAACGGGAGAGGGGAAAAGTTGAGCACTGTTTTTTATTAGGGTTAAATATGAGGCCGAGCGAAAACTAGAGGGGGGGGATTGAAATGTCCCTAAAAATTAAGAACCTTGCATACAATTGTTGAACATTTGGATCAGTTGATGGGGAACGTTGCATGGAAAACAAAAAAATTCCTAAGAAACACCCAAGATCTATTCTATGGAGATGCTGACAACAAGAGGGGGAGTGTCTACATACCCTTGTAGACCGTGTTAACGATATAAAGATCGTGGTTGGCGTAGTCATACTCCCTTCGCGATCCAATCCGATCCAGCGCAGAACGGACGACACCTCCGAGATATGCACACGTACGGCTCGGTGACATCTCTGCCTTTTTGATCCAGTAAGAGAGGGTGGAGAGGTAGATGGGATCTAGGCTAGCACGACGGTGTGGTGGTGGTGGTGGTGGCAACGGAACACCGGTAGGGCTTCGCCAAGCGCTACGCGGAGGAGGAGTAACGGGAGGGGAGGCGGCCAAGGGTGGAAGCATGGCTGCCCCCTATGACTCCCCACCTTTATATAGGCGTGGAGGGGGCTGGTGGCCTGCCCTCCAAGCCCCTAGGGTCGTTGGCCAAGGGGGGAGGAAGGAAATCCCTCCTTCTCCACCGATCGCTATCCTCCTTTTTTGGGATCTTGGTCTTATCCCTTCGGTATATGATCCTATTCCTTTGGGGGGGATATTGGTGCACCTAGACCAGGGGTGTGGGGCCTTTCCCCACTACCCACGTCCATGTGGGTCCCCCCTGAAGGTGGGCCCCACTCTGGAACCTTCTAGAACCTGTCCGGTACAATACCAGCAAATCCCGAACATTTTCCAGAACACCGAATATGACTTCCCATATATAAATCTTTACCTCTAGACCATTCGGAGATCCTCGTGATGTCCCAGATCCCATCCCGGACTCCGAACTACTTTCAGACTCACCATATGAATATTCCAATACTACCCTAGCATTATCAAACGTTAAGTGTGTGACCCTACGGGTTCGAGAACATGGAGACATGACCGAGACACCTCTCCGGTCAATAATCAATAGCGGTATCTGGATGCCCATATTGACTCCTACATATTCAACAAAGATCTTTATCGTTTTGAACCACGATGTCAAGGATTCAGTTAATCGCGTATACAATTCCCTTTGTCCGGCGATATGTTACTTGCCCGAGATTTGATCATCGGTATCTCCATACCTAGTTCAATCTCGTTACCGACAAGTCTCTTTACTCATTTTGTAATACAAGATACCGTGACTAAACTCATTAGTCATATGCTTGCACGCTATTCACGATGTTATATTACCGAGAGGGCCCAAAGATATCTCTCCATCACACAGAGCGACAAATCCCAGTCTTGATCCATGCAACCCGACAAACACTTTCTGAAATACCTGTAGAGCACCTTTATGATCACCTAGTTATGAAGTGACGTTTTATAACCCACAAAGTATTCTTCCGCTATTCGGGAGTGGCATGATTTCATGGTCTACGGAACAGATACTTGACATTAGGAAAGCTATCGCAAATTGAACTTAGTGACACGATCAGATGCTAAGCTTACCATTTGGTCTGTCCATCACATCATTCTCCTAATGGTGTGATCTCATTATTAAATGACAACTCATGTCTATGGTTAGGAAACCTTAACCATCTTTAATCAACGAGCCAGTCTAATAGAGGCCCACTAGGGACACGGTATTCGTTTATGTATCCACACATGTATTTAAGTTTCCGCTCAATACAATTATAGCATGGGTAATAAACATTTATCATGAACAAGAAATATGATAATAACATCTTTATTATTGCCTCTAAGGCATATTTCAAACATCAGTTCCAGTTACGCCTTTGACTTGTGTTTTGCATGAAATAGCTAATACCCAATTTCCATGAATAGAAAGTACAATAGTTCAGAAGAGAATAATATTTTGAGTTGAGAATTAGCTTAATTAGTATAGGAATATGTTCCAAGCATAGATAAACAAGTTTTAGTTTCCATACTTTTGTACAACAACAACCACCACCACCATACATTTGAAGGTTGAGTGCTAAGAAATGCCGAATTAGCTAAGCAGCCAACTCCATCTGAGCAGTGCTCTCATGCTCAAAAAACTGGTTCAAAAGTGTATGGTGAGGCAAGTAAGTAACGACAGATATGGCACAGCACTGAGACAAACAATTATTGTCAATAACTTCTGAGCAACATAACTTACGAATATATCGGTCTTCAATGTGACAGTTTAAGAACCATGTCATTTTCTTCAATGCAAGCTTTTGTTGTATGAACCAACATTCACATTGAACTGCACTGGATGGAGTTCAACAGTGAAGTCAGACCAATCACCTAAACTTTTTAGACAATAGATCATTGCACATGATTCCTAGGAGAAATATGAAAGAATTCAGTGAGCACAAAATCTACCTGAACTTGACGATATGGCCAACAATTTTAGAGAGCTCACATGTTTTGCTTTTATTGCTCTTAAAATCTTCCTATTTAGAAGTGATGTAACTAATTTTGCATCCATCTTACCACCAAAATCTGAACATGTGAGTGTTTTTAAAAAAGTGCTTCAACGACATTGCTGAGCATGAATGCATAAGCATAAACCTGCATTATCCTAATATTTTGCTTTATGCGAATGACCTGCAGTAGCACGGAGAACACCACATGCAGCTCGACACTGGCTTGCCTTGGCACTTTTCTCTACAGAACATGCTTCACACCAGTATAGCAGCTCGCGCAATACCCGCTTTTTGGGATTTGCATGCGCAGTTAGGAGATAAATATCGCAAGGAGGCACGCGGCCGAGTGGTGGAACAAGACGTCCTAGAGTGAAGTACCATGTCCAATGAGGTGTCCAATGAAGGAGGGACGGAACAGAGACTGTCGAGGATGCCACAACAGGTCAATGGAGGGCGTCACAGTGGATCAGGCTAGAGGAGATTGGATCGACTAGGGCCTAGGGAATGAATCACCATGGAAGGGAGGGAGTCGGCATCCTAGAACCCTCCCCATGCTGCATCGACTTCTTGGGGGGGTGAAGAGCACGTTCCCTCCCCATGACGAAGTAGATGAAATCGTATAAAATTTATCTATGTTATACAAATATAAAAGAGCAAGTTGCGGAGATCCAACAAATCTCACCCGTTCAGCCACATATACCCAACGGTCTACCATGCTCCGGTATTTAACACTAAATAGGTTAGCATAGTTCACTAATTAATATCATGCATAATATCAATGTCAGCATTTATCAACTAATTATATCCTACCTAATATTAACATGCAATTTATAGCTTACCAAATATTAATGTGCAATACAGTTAATATTGTGACGACCTCGGCTTAATCGTGCACTAACCATACACGCAAATGCACACGATCAAGCCTAAGGACTCACTTGAAGATATCACAACACAACTCTAAAACATAAATAAATTCATACAAGCTTTATATTACAAGCCAGGGCCTCGAGGGCTCGAATACATAGCTCGATGGCATACAAGTGTTAGCGGAAGCATCAGATATCTGGGTACAGATATATTACAGAAATGAAGATAAGCCTTTAGAAGGCGGGGCAAAATAAAATACTACGATCGAAAGGCGTAGGCCTCCTGCCTAGGATCCTCCGAATCCTACTCCTGGTCGTCAGTCGGCTCCTCGTAGTAGTACTCGCCGGGAGGGTAGTAGTAGTAGCCATAGTCATTGACGGGGACTGCTATCTCAGGGGCTCCGTCATCTGGCGGCGTCAATTGGATATGGGGAGAAAAAGAAAATAAAGCAAACGTGAGTACTCCTCCAAAGTACTTAGCAAGCAAGGATCTACACTACATATGCAACATTTTCAAAGGGGGTTGTATATGTGGACTGGGCTGCAGAAATGCCAGAATAGAGGGGGGAAAGCCTAGACCTATCGAAGACTAGCATCTTCAACCATCTTCATCGGTCTTTCAGCATTAGAAGAGGACATATTACATAATGTAAAGTAGTAGTAGTAGTATCATCAACCTCGGCCAGAGATTCTTCCTCGACTCCCTGCGAGAAAGCAATCCCAGAGCCATACTATCCAGTTCATCTCAAGTTCTAGTTGTACCGATCGGGATACAACTCCGAGTGTCCGTTACCGTAGGACAGGCTATCGATAGATTAGTTCTTCCCTGCAGGGGTGCACCAACTTACCCACCACGCTCGCTTAACTCCGGCCGGACACACTTTTCTGGGTCATGCCCGGCCTTGGCTAAGCAACACGCCGCAACCCGACCAAATACTTAACAGAAAGGTCAGCACGCCGGACTAACCTATGCCCCCAGGGGTCTTGGGCCTTCGCCCCGGGAACTCCTGCATGTTACGTGCACCGCCGGTGAGCAGACCTAGCAACCCCTTATACAAGTGCAGTTGCGTTCCCAGTCCAACCCAGCGTGTGCCGCTTAGTTGCTGACGTCCATTAAGCTCCGGCTGAAGTATACGACGCAGAACGCCCATACTATGCCCACGTGATGGTTAGTGCTATCAGGCCAGAGGCCCCTCGGATCAAATATCCAAACCGTTTAGTGGTTTAGGAGCGCGCGGAAATGAGCAGAGACTCACGATCGATGTGACCCCGTCGCCCCGTCTCGAGGACTTGCGGCAAGGGCGAGGAATGCCCGGCCACGCCTCGTGTTCAACCCTCGGGCACCATCCAGGTCCACCCGATTCCACATCACTCGCTAATAAGCTCGCGCGGGTACCCCTCAGGGCCGACCCGTCTTCAGTATCATGGTTCAGTGTTCAGTCATAGTAACCAAAGTATCTGTGTGTCTGACACCAAGGGGAACCCTGAGGAATCACCCTCGATGGAATTCCCTCTGATGTTACCGTCAAGGTGAACAGAGGAGGAATCACCCTCGAGGTCCACACTTGAGGAGTTGCGCGACGACGTCGTTATCGGGGGTGGTGTAGGAGGAATCACCCTCGCTTACCACGACCAAATAACTAACCTAGAAGGTTATCATCAGAATTGCTGACGAGGTATCACCCTCGGCACTCGATAGTAACCCAGTAGTGTCGGAACTAAGGGGAAGTGACGTGCGGTGTCGGGGCCTGGTCTTCAATTCCCGTTGTTCGGGTCTTCTGATAGTCCAGCGGGGCAGTCGGGATAAAGCGGGGGTCTCTGTCGGGTCTCTACCCAGCCTATACTAAGCAGTTTAGGATAACAGGTAAGTATTAAAAGCAGGTTACAAGTAACAGGCTATGCAGCAGATATAGGATACAGTAACAGCAGCAGATTCTAATGCAAGCATAAGAGAGAAGAGAGTGGGCGATATCGGAATGCTCAAAAGGGGGTGCTTGCCTGCAAGCTCTGGGGCAAGTGGCTGGTCGTCGGGGACGTAGTCGTACTCCGGAGCGGCGTCTGCCTCAGGAGCTACGTCAACATCGGGGTCTAATCGAGAGAGAAAAGGGGGAAGAAATAGGTAAACATAATGCAGTCAAATGCAACACGGGGCATGCTATGCTACAATGCAGTGCAGGGTTGCCTAAAGATGCATCTAGGTCATTTTAGTTATTATAGGATTAAGGTGGGATTTATTTACCGGTGATTATGCACTATTCATCTACCGGAATCGGGCTAAAAGTTATGGGTTCTCCTACATAGGGGGTTCCGGCATCGAAACAGACGACACGATCAAATTCGTCTAGTCGTTCTGAGCAACTTTCATGTTTTAAGTTTTTCAATCCGAGCTACGGTTTAAAAGTTGTTAATTTTTAAAGATTAAATGATTTTCTAAAATTATTTTTATTCGTAGAAAATGATATATGACATCAGCATGATGTCATGCTGACATCAGCAGGTCAACAGGCCAGCTGACCAGTCAAACCTGACATGTGGGTCCAGTGGGACCCACATGTCAGCCTCTATTGAGACTAACAATAAGTTAATCTAATTAACAGGGTTAATTAGGGGGCGGGCCCCACATGTCATTGAGAGATTAGTCTAACTAATTAGTCTTTGTTTATTTAATTCATTATTAGATTAATTATCTGCGAGGGCCCACATGTCAGTGGCTGGGGTGAACAGTAACAGGCGTTGACCCCGGTCAACGAAGTAAACCATAGGCCAGGGCCCACTGGCAGCGACCGTGGGCGGGCCCCATGCCTTGCCACGCTGACGAGGCCGCTGGAATCGCTCAGGCGAACTCTCCGCGGTGGCGCGCTCGCCGGAGATCGTCAGAAAGTCGCTGTGGTGCGCCGTTTCGCACATTTTCAGGTGCGTTCGAATGCGGAGACTGAGCCGCATCCAACTGGGCTAGTGTGGCAACTCGGGGATGGCCGGAGATGCACCGGCGATGAGCCAGAGCGGCGGTGAGCTACGGGCGCCGGCGTAATCGACGAAACGGCGCGGTTTAGCTCGAACTAAACACATGGGAGTGATCTACGCGGGCGTGCGAGCTCGATGGGCTCTTGCCCGTGACCAAACGTTCATCGGACGGCTGCCGGCGACGAGCTCATGCGGAGGCATGTTCGGGCGCTGGTGAAAGTAGAGCTAGGGGGCTCAAACGACGGCGGGGAGAGAAGGAGAAGAAGGCGGAGCTCACCTAGCAGGCTCACGATGGCCCGGTGAAAGGTTAGTAGCAGCGGAGGGCTCGGGATCGACGGGGATCGCCGGCGACCGAAGCGGAAGGAGACGGCTGGCTCCACTCGTTGTGGAGCTCTCCGGCTCCAACGAGGAGCACCAGACGACGCGGCTCTTCGCGGCGGAGCGCTACGGCATGATGGCTCGGCTCGGAGACGAAGGGGACCACGGGGGCGACGGCGCGCGGCGGCAGGTGCGTTCGGTCGGCGGATCTGAGAGGAAAAGGAGTGGCGGGGCGAGCGAGGGAGAAGAGGGAGGAGTGACGGAGGGAGCCAGGGGGAGTGCTCGGCTCGGCCTTATCCCCTC
This sequence comes from Thinopyrum elongatum, assembly GCA_011799875.1. Classification (NCBI taxonomy): domain Eukaryota; kingdom Viridiplantae; phylum Streptophyta; class Magnoliopsida; order Poales; family Poaceae; genus Thinopyrum; species Thinopyrum elongatum. The sequence goes on along the minus strand of CM022298.1, from coordinate 451,957,163 downwards.
CGCCTCCCTGTTTCGTCGGTGGGCGCCGGCGTGTCGCGCGCCCGCCGGTGCGCGCGCGCTCGGTCATGGGGGAGGTGACACGCGGAGGAGGGAGAAGGAAATGGGCCTGGTGGGCTGATCCAGGGGCACTGTGCACTTAGGTCTAGTGCACAGTGCCTCATTTCATTTTTCTTATTTCTGTTTCCTATTTTCTTTATTTATTTTCTGTTTGGTAATTGTTTAGGCCACTTTGCACTTTTACAAAATATGAAAGTTGACCCAAATATTACTGTGCAATGTTAGCTTTCACTAAAAATTGGTTTGGGCAAAGTTGGGTTTCATTTGAATTTGATTTTAATATAAATGGATTAAATAATTCTGTTTTAGTGCTGTTTCATATTGTTGGAGTCATTTAACTTGTTCCAATTCCATTGTTTATATTTTTATGAGTGCTTCTGGAATATTTGCTATTTAGTGAACATTTTTCCCATAGTGTTTGAGCAAGTTGATTTTGTATTTTTGAATTTGAGTTGATTTTCAGGTTAGGATTTGAATTGTTGGGATTAATCACTATGACTAGGCACTGCAAATGATATGACTTGGCATTATTAGCAGTTAATCACAGTGACTAATACACAGGGGTGTTACAAGTTCTCCTCCTCTAAAAGAAATTCTCGTCCCGAGAATTTAGGAGGTGGAAGGAAAGAGGTCGGGATATTCTTCCCGAAGATGATCCTCGTGTTCCCAAGTGGCTTCATCTTCAGTGTGATTTGACCACTACACTTTCAGGAACTTGGTCGTCTTCTGACGAGTTCGACGTTCAGCTTCATCAAGGATGCGGATCGGATGCTCCTTATAAGATAAGTCATCTTGCAATTCAAGCATCTCATGATCCACTGCGCGGTGCGGAGATTCCTTGAAGCATTTACGAAGTTGGGACACGTGGAAGACATCATGGATATGAGACAATTGTGGTGGCAACTCCAATTTATATGCCACCTGTCCACGTCTAGCCACGATGCGAAAAGGACCAACATAGCGGGGAGCTAGCTTGCCCTTGATTCCAAATCGACGGGTGCCCTTCATAGGAGTGAGACGAAGATAAGCTTGATCACCTGGTTGATAAGTCAGTCCCCATCGCTTGCGATCATAATTGCTCTTCTGGCGGTCCTGAGCCACCTTGAGATTTTCTCGGACAATTCGAACTTGTTCTTCGGCATGTTGAATAATGTCCGGTCCCACGAGAGGTCGTTCCCCAGTTTCTGACAAATTCAGAGGGGTTCGACACTTACGTCCATACAGAACTTCGAAGGGGGCCATTTTCAAGCTAGCTTGATAACTGTTGTTATAAGAGAATTCGGCATACAGGAGAGATTCCTCCCATTTCTTACCGAATGATATAACACAAGCCTGAAGCAAGTCTTCAAGCACTTGATTAACTCGCTCAACTTGGCCTTGGGATTGCGGATGATATGCTGAACTCCAGGTAATGTGAGTTCCCATAGCTTGTTGGAAACTTTCCCAGAACTTGGACGTGAAAAGACCGCCACGGTCCGAACTGATCTCCTTCGGAATACCGTGGAGTGAGACAATTCTGGAGATGTAAAGTTCTGCTAACTGGCTAGCAGTGATAGTCTCCTTGACAGGCAGAAAATGAGCAACCTTGGAAAGTTGGTCGACGATGACAAGAATAGCATCGTGACCTTTCTGAGACTTGGGAAGACCAGTAATGAAATCCATTTGCACTTTATCCCACTTCCATAAAGGAATAGGGAGTGGTTGAAGAATTCCAGCAGGCTTCTGATGTTCTGCTTTTACGCGACGACAAACATCACATTCAGCAACATAGCGAGCAATGTCCTGCTTCATTTTAGACCACCAGTACCTCTGTCGAAGATCCCGATACATCTTGGTACTACCCGGATGGATAGACAGCGGGGTATCATGAGCCTCCTTCATGACTTTGTCTGTCATAAGCTCGAATCGAGGTACCACGATGCGGTCTCTGAAATACAAGGTTCCATCTTCTGCAATTGAGAAATCCCTGTACTTCTTGAGGTGAAGTTCTTTCTTCATCAGATCTACTTCAGCATCTTTGGCTTGCGTAATCTTTACAGCCTTCTCAAGATCTAGCTGTACCACAAGGTTATTAAGAGAACCCTGGGGAACAATTCGCAGATTCAGCTGAGTCAGTTCTGCATAAAGACGAGGTTGAGCTCGCCTAACCATGAGGTTATTGCAATAGGACTTGCGGCTCAAGGCATCAGCCATTACATTAGCCTTGCCAGAGGTATATGAAATACCACAGTCATAGTCCGTAATTGTTTCCAACCATCGTTGTTGACGAAGATTAAGATCCGGTTGAGTGAACAAGTATTTCAGACTCTGATGATCGGTAAAAATCTCACACCAGTTACCAAGAAGGTAATGTCGCCATAACTTTAATGCATATATCACTGCAGCAAGCTCAAGATCATGCACTGGATAATTTTCTTCATGTGGACGCAATTGACGTGAAGCATATGCAATTACTCTTTGTTCTTGCATTAGGACACAGCCTAATCCCTAACGAGAGGCGTCACAATATATCACAAAATCTTTGCGTGAATCGGGAGGAGCAAGCACTGGAGCAGAAGTAAGCTTGTCCTTGAGGGTCTGGAAACTCTCCTGACATTTGTCTGTCCACTCAAACTTAATGCCTTTGTGGAGCAGATTAGTCAGGGGCTTGGCAATCTTGGAAAAGTTCTCGACGAATCGATGGCAATAACTTGCAAGGCCGAGAAAACTTCGGACTTGCTTGGCATTCTTCAGAGGGGTCCAGTCAAGAATAGCCTGAACACGCTCCGGGTTAACGGCAATACTGTCCTTGGAAATCACATGTCCAAGGTAGGTCACTTTAGAAAGCCAGAATTCACATTTGGAGTACTTGGCATACAACTTGTGTTCTCGAAGTCTCTCCAGAACAAGACGAAGATGTTCGGCATGTTCTTCTTTATTCTTCGAATATACTAGAATATCATCCAGATACACCACGACGAACTTGTCGAGGTAATCCATGAATATATAATTCATCAGACGGGAGAACGTAGTGGAAGCATTCGTTAGGCCAAATGACATGACGGTGTATTCATAGGAGCCATAACGAGTGACGAATGCAGTCTTCGGTATATCCTCTTCACGGACACGGATCTAGTGATAACCCAACCTCAAGTCGAGTTTAGAGAACACCGATGATCCAGCAAGTTGATCATATAAGTCATTGATCCGTGGAAGCGGATATTTATTCTGAATGGTTGCCTGGTTGATAGGACGGTAATCTTGAACCAACCTATTCGTACCATCTTTCTTCTTAACAAAGAGAGAAGGTGCTCCCCAGGCAGAGGAACTAGGACGGATGAAGCCCATCTTAAGTGATTTATCGATTTCTTCCTTAAGCTCAATAAGGTGGTGCGGTGGCATCTTGTAAGGACACTTCGCAATAGGAGTGGTGCCAGGCTTCAAGTCGATGACGAACTCGACAGCTCTAGCAGGGGGTATTCCTGGAAGTTCTTCTGGGAAAACATCCTGGAAGTCACAGACGACTGGGATGTTCTCGATCCCCTCCAGCGGAGAAACATTCAACGCATTTAAGACATAAATCTGAGCCTCGGCGTTCTGAGTGAGGTGAGCATGATAATTTACTATCTCATTCGATGGGTGCAGGAGATGTACAACTTTAGTGGCACAATTGATTGAGGCGTAATGAGCCTTCAACCAATCCATTCCCAGAATAAGATCAATATCAAAGGAGTTGAGAATAATGGGGGATGCTCGGAACTCCAACCCTTCGATATTAATCACGACATCGGGGCTAACCAAGGAGGTGTGACAGTGTCCCGCGGGAGTATTTACTCGTATCTTTTGGGGTGGCATATCACATTTAACTTCATGCATGAGTGCGAATCTATCTGACATAAATGAATGCGATGCTCCTGAATCAAATAAAACGGATGCTGGTACTGAATTAACGAGAAGTGTACCCATCACAGTATCTACTTGATCCGGAGCTTCAGACATGTTAACGTGGTAGTACTGCCCACGACCATAAGAAGGTCTGGCATTGTTGTTGCGCTGCTGAGGAGTACCACGGCCATTACCACGGCCAGCAAGAGGAAGAACCAACTGATTCTGCTTCTGAGAACAATCCCTAGCACGGTGACCTGGCTGGCCACACTTGAAGCATAGTCCACTGTCCGGACGAGGTGCAGGAGCTCGAGGTGCTGGAGCTTGCAGAGGCTACCTCGGTGGTGGAGGAGGCAGACGAGGTGCAGCATAAGAAGGCCTGTTCACAGGAGCTGCTGGACGGTACATGCTCTAAGGTATCCAGATGCGGCGCTGCTGGGAAGACGAGCCCGAAGATGAGACCGCCTCACGGGTGTATCTGGTTGCTTCCTGGTGCTTCTTCAGACCAGTTTCAACCATGATAGCCTTATTCACCAAGGTGGCGAAATCAGGATAGTCTTGAACGAGCAGAGCTAACTGAATATCATGATGCAGCCCTTCACAAAACTTCTCCTGCCTTCGGTCATCTGTAGGAATGTCTTCTTCAGCGTAGCGAGACAAGTCAAGAAACTCGCGCTGATAAACTTCCACAGTCTTGTTTCCTTGAACGAGACTACGAAACTCGGCCTTCTTCCGGGCTATGATAGCTTGAGGAATGTAGCGGGCACGGAAAGCAATCTTGAATTCTGCCCAAGTGACGACGGTACCAGGTGGTAGGGTCTGTCGGTGAGTAGCCCACCATTGTGATGCGGGACCCTTCAGTAGGTAAGTCGCAAAGGTGACATAATTGGCCGGGGCGACTGTCAGTGTCAAAACCGGCGGATCTTGGGTAGGGGGTCCCGAACTGTGCATCTAAGGTCGATCGTAACAGGAGACGGGGGACACGATGTTTACCCAGGTTCGAGCCCTCTCTATGGAGGTAATACTCTACATCCTGCTTGATTGATCTTGATGAATATGAGTATTACAAGAGTTGATCTACCACGAGATCATAATGGCTAAAACCCTAAAAGTCTAGCCTGTCTGATTATGATTGCCCCTACGGACTAAAACCCTCCGGTTTATATAGACACCGGAGGGGACTAGGGTTGTACAAAGTCGGTTACAGAGGAAGGAATCTTCATATCGAACGCCAAGCTTGCCATCCATGCCAAGGAGAGTCCCATCTGGACACGGGAGAGAGTCTTCTGTCTTGTATCTTCATGGCCCATCAGTCCGGCCCACATCACGTAGCCCGGACGCTCGAGGACCCCTAAATCCAGGACTCCCTCAGTAGCCCCCGAACTAGGCTTTCAATGACGATGTGTCCGGAGCGCATATTGTCTTCGGCATTGCAAGGCGGGTTCCACCTCCGATTACTTCGAAGTACCTGACTTAAGGAGTTGTATTCGGCCTTCCATTTAATGTTGCGCTCATCGACTTCCACGCCTTCATGACTTCAGTTTCCACGTGTTCGAGCGAATACGAGAGGTCGGGGTATCTTTGCACATAACTCCCTGACCATATAAGAAAGGCGTCTATTCAAAGAGATTGGATCTTCAGATCCATTCCATGCCAAGCGGGAAATCCTCAAAGCTTGCTAGGAGAAACCATTCCAACATGGCTAGTGCTCCCAGTTCTTCCACCCGCCCCCATGGCTCCAAAAAAGGCGATTGGGAAAGATGTTCTGTATCCCATGATCAGCTGGTGAAGCTCCAAACACAGGGATTTCTTCCCCCCGTGGACCTGGTCCCTGTTCGAGCAGGTTTGACCTCCTTCTCAGGCGAAGCTTTGGCGGAAAATTTCCCCAACCCAACCAGGGGGGAACGGGTGTGCTTCATTTCTTATTTGCCAAGAGGCGTCGGGTTTCCAATCCACCCTTTCCTCCGAGGACTCCTGGAGTATTATGGCCTCCAACTGCACAACCTCACGCCGGCCTCTATCTTGCACATCGCGGGTTTTGGTGCCCTTTGCGAGCTTTTCCTAGGCTGTGAAGCCCACTTTGATTTATGGAGAAAATTATTCTGCCTCGTCCCTCGTACCCAAGAGGGATCCATATTCGAGGTGGGCGGCGCCGAAGTATGGTGCATAGCCGGGACCGGATACCTATCCGGCACACCGAAGAAGCCATCCGAGGAGTGGCCCTCAGAGTGGTTTTATATTGAGGACGTCGCTCTCCCTGACCCAATCCGAATGGGTCTCCCTGAATTTTCCAGCGCTCCTTTGAAGAAACGCCACAGCTGGCGCCCTAGGAGCCTCGAGGAGGAAGATAGTGCGGAAATCCATCAATTAATGAGCAAGATAAAGACGCTCGCCCAGTCCGGATTATCAATAATCGAGGTAATGGCGATCTCCATAGTGCGGGGTGTCCAGCCACTCCAATTTAGAGGGCTCCCTATGTGGCACTACAATGGGGAAGATGACGCCTCACACTGTGGCCGGAAAGGTCCGGACACCCCCGCCGTTCTGGCCAAAATATTGGTCGATCTGTATGAAGGGGAGAAAGAGGATTTTATTCGTCTCAAACGCCGAGAGGGATTTTCCATGTACAATCCTCCCAGCTGGGTGAGTTTTAATCCCACCACCATACTCAATCCTTTCCATGAGTCACTTTTGACTGATACTAACCCGTCCATTTGTAACAGGAATGGCGAAAGGTCGTCACGGGGATCTACAGCCCCGCTCCACAGCCGGAGTACCATAATCGGGATCTTGACCCCGGATTCGAGGAGGATCCGGACATATTCGTGGAGCTAGAGGAGGGAGTATTTTACCAGGCGAGCTACGATGGCACAGAAGTGGCCATTATAGCAGACTATCCCGGCCTCCTTCCCGCCTCACACGTAAGTAATCAGGAGACCTCTCCTCTGAAAGAGCTTCCTCATTCTGCCTCACCCACCGCACTGTCTCGTGTTCCAAAGGGGAGGCGCGCCATGTTACACCAGAGGCGACTCAAAAGAGAGCAGCGCCTACATCGGGCAAGCCTTCGAAGAGGAAGGCAAACGAAGTCACGACCGAGTTGTCGTCAAAAAGGTATGGCTTCGTAAATATGCCCCTTGGCAGTCACATCCAACTGTGACATTGTCTGTTTGTGTCCCATCAGGAAGAGCGTTCGCCGGACTATGTCCGGGGGTCCTGCAGGTCACGCTCCCAACAGCCAGGCTCCAGAACCTGCCATAAAGACGAGGGCCGGTACGGAGGTGATGCCGGATTGTCCTTCGGCAGAGGATTCGGATGACGTATCCATCACAAACTCAGAAGTGGAGAGCGCCATGAATCATCGGCGCCGGAGGGCCGCTCTTCGCGACCCCGGCTTTACAGAAGAGGCATTCAATGCCTTCAGCTCGGCTGATGCATACATCCGAGCTGCTCGAGACGGGCTTACCAGAGCCACATACCAGCATTTGAAAGATATGCGGGTAAGTTCACATCGTACAAACCTGATAATTATGTACCAGTAGCCCCCGAGACTTGAAGCAGTTGATACAACTGATTTAAGGATCATTGTATAACTAGGTGCTTACAGAGAAGAACAACCTGCTGTCTCAAGAACTGGAAAAATGTCGGACTCAGCTAACTGCTGCCACCGCCGAATTGGAGAAATCCAAGAAGGTGTCGCCTGGTAATGTTCCCCTCCATCGAGAAAACATAATCATATACCAGCAATGCTAACAGTGTTGCATATCTCATGGCAGGATTGTCAGATCAGCTGAAGGAGGCACTTGAAATCACGCAAGCGGATAAACAAGAAGCCAAAAGGCTACTGGCCGTGGGTGAACATGTGCTGACATGGGTCAGGGAGGATAAAAACAAGCTGCAGGATTCCAACACCCTGTTGGGCGAAGAACTGAAAGATGTGCGAGCCCAGCTAGCTGACTCCGTGAAGGAAAATAAGAGACTTCGAGGCGGCATATTCAGTATGCTTTCAAAGTTACCTCGGTGTAATTCGGCGAGGAAAGGAACTGACAGATTTATGTCTGCAGGTATGCTGACCGGCCGTCCCGAAGAGGAAATGTCCGGATCTTCAGGCGATCTGCTACAAGAGCTATTGCAAATGCACGGGCGAGCTCGGCAGGCAATGCGGAGTGTTGCCAAGGCCTTGTGGCCATCCGCCTCTCCTCCAGAAAGTATGGAGGAACTTGTGCAGCTATTCAAAGGAGCATGGAGGCGTTTCCGATTATGGAAGATATCGGCCTGCCGAGAAGGTGCGCGAGAGGCCTGGGCCATGGTGAAGACACGGTATACCAAGCTTGATCCGAATCATATGGCTCGGGTTGGACCTCGAGGATCAGACGGAAAAGAAGTTCCAGTTAGTTTAGTATATGACCAAGTAAAGGTAGCCGCCGAATTGTCCCAACAGGATTGTAGGCTAGACAGCCTGTTGGACGACATAGAGGAAGACGTTTTTGAGTCTAAGTGACTATGTGCTTCGATTGACAAATTTGTCCCTAGCCGGATTGTAAAACGATTGTCATGGCGGACCTTTTCGCTTCGACCTCCGGACCCGAAGGTGCGGAGTGTTTCCGAATACCCGCACGGTAATATAAACCGGGGTATGCGTGGAAACCAGGCGTAGGGGTCATAGTTGCTTGAACAGACAAGTTGTATCCGGCTAGCTATGTTATATTACGTGTAATTGTAAGAAACATCTTCCAGAGAGAATAGTTCCGTTAAGGGTTCCTTTCCCTAGGTGAACATGCGTTAATGTTCATGTCCGAACTGTGATTAAAAAATCACAGTATATATAGCATCTGGGGGTTCATAGTGTAATGAGTGAAAAAACATCTTTAGTCCGCCGACCGAATATTCCCTTAAGAACGCTAGCTTTCGGTTTCACCCAGTCTGAGGTACACATCCGGATGACCCGGCAGTAACAATCGTAGAGGTGCTCCCTTTATGCCCTAGCCGAACTAACGGGAACGTAGGGCATAAGCACAGGAGCCAGGCAACCCAGCTTGGCCAAAACTTAAGTCATAACGATGCATATAATGGCGAAGAAAAGGTACATATGAGGAAAAGACACATATGTGGTGAGCTTGATGCTCGGAAAATAATAATAATAAGCTTATGTACAAGAAGCCCCCAGGTATTATGGACGTACATATTTAAGGATGTGTACATCATAGGTGTGCGGTTTAGCCGCTCAAGAGCTTAAAGCTAGGAAAAAAACGAAAGAGAGGAAAAAAGGTAATTGACAAAAAGGGAGAAGAAGACAAACAAAGAGTCCGGCTCTAGGCGTAGAATCTTCGGAGTCTGGCGGCGTTCCATGGGTTCGGCTCCAAGCGATTGTTTGATGCATCACGCAGTCGGTACGCTCCTCCAGTGAGAACTTCGTCAATGATGAAGGGACCCTTCCATTTGGGCTTGAGTTTGTCCTTTTTCTTCTCTGGCAAGCGTAGAACGAGTTCGCCAACATTATAAGTCTTGGCCCGCACTTCTCTACTTTGATATCTGCGAGCCTGTTGTTGATACAATGCGGAACGGGCCTTTGCGACGTCGCGCTCCTCCTCCAGAGCGTCTAAGCTGTCCTGCCGATCAAGCTCGGCCTCTCTCTCTTCATACATGCGCACTCGTGGTGAGTCATGCATAATGTCGCAGGGCAACATGGCCTCTGCGCCGTACACCATGAAGAACGGTGTGTATCCGGTAGTGCGATTGGGCGTGGTCCGCAGCCCCCAGAGTACGGAGTCGAGCTCCTCAACCCAGTGCTTGTCTGATTCTTTCAAAGACCGCACTAGTCTGGGCTTAATGCCGCTCATAATAAGACCATTGGCTCGTTCGACTTGACCATTTGTTTGCGGGTGATAGACGGAGGCACAATCGAGCTTGATGCCCAGGTTAGCGCACCAGGTTTTCACCTCGTCGGCTGTAAAGTTAGAGCCGTTGTCTGTGATAATGCTGTGTGGAACACCATAACGGTGTACGACACCGGATATAAAGTCTATCACTGGTCCGGCTTCGGTCGTTTTAATCGGTTTGGCCTCAATCCACTTAGTGAATTTATCTACCATGACCAGCAGATATTTTTTCTCGTGGCTTCCCCCTTTAAGGGGTCCGACCATATCAAGCCCCCAGACCGCGAAAGGCCATGTAATGGGGATTGTTTGTAGCGCAGTAGGCGGCATATGGCTTTGATTAGCGAAGAGCTGGCATCCGACACAACGTTGGACAAGGTCCTGTGCATCTGCTCGGGCCGTAGGCCAAAAGAAACCTGTACGGAAGGCTTTACCCACAAGGGCCCAAGCCACGGTGTGGTGACCGCCAAGGCCAGCATGGATTTCGGCCAGGAGCTGCCGCCCCTCTTCTTCGGAGATACATCTTTGAAGGACTCCGGTAGCGCTTTTCTTGTAGAGCTCACTGTCATGGACCTTGTAGGCTTTCGAGCGCCGGACAATGCAGCGAGCCTCGTTAGGATCCTCAGGGAGCTCTCGCCTATTAAGGTAGGCCAAGAAGGGTTTGGTCCATGGGGCAATTACTGCCATTATGAGATGGGCCGATGGTGTTACTTCGGTGGCTGAGCCCCCGATGATATTGGTATTGTGCTCGGACTCAGGGGGTATGATCGGGTCCGGGCTAGTGTTGCCGCTTTCATCCTGCCACACCACGGATGGCTTGAAGAGCTGTTCCAGAAAGATGTTAGGAGGGACGGGGTCGCGCTTGGCTCCCATGCGAGCAAGGACATCCGCCGCTTGATTACTTTCTCGAGTCACATGATGAAACTCGAGTCCCTCGAACCGGGCTGATATTTTGAGTACGGTGTTACGATAGGCCGCCATTTTCAGATCTTTTGCGTCAAAGTCTCCGTTTATTTGGGATATTGCGAGATTTGAATCCCCGCGCACCTCCAGACGTTGTATGCCCATGGAGACGGTCATCCGAAGACCATGCATTAAGGCCTCGTATTCGGCTGCATTATTGGAGTCTGTATATAAGATTTGGAGTACGTACTGGACTGTGTCTCCCGTTGGGGATGTTAAGACGACGCCCGCTCCCAAACCGGCCAGCATCTTAGAGCCATCGAAGTACATGACCCAGTTGGAATATGTGTCGTATTCTTTAGGGAGTTTGGCCTCTGTCCATTCGGCGATGAAGTCAGCCAACACTTGGGATTTAATGGCTCGGCGCGGTTTATACGTTATGTCGAAGGGCGGGAGCTCAATGGCCCATTTGGCAATCCGGCCCGTAGCGTCGCGGTTGTTTATTATGTCATTGAGTGGTACTTCGGAAGCCACCGTGATCGAGCATTCTTGGAAGTAGTGTCGTAGCTTCCGGGATGCCATGAAGACCGCGTATGCTATCTTTTGGTAATGAGGGTACCGGGATTTGCATGGTGTGAGGACAGTGGATACATAGTATACCGGCTTCTGAAGCGGGAGTTTGTGTCCGTCCTCCTCTCGTTCAACGACGAGCACTGCGCTCAGCACCTGGTGAGTCGCAGAGATGTATAACAACATTGGTTCACCGATGTTTGGCGCGGCCAGGATTGGTTTGCTTGCTAAAAGAGCCTTTATTTCTTCCAGTCCGGCCGTTGCTGCATTCGTCCACTCGAAGTGGTCGGTGTGTCGGAGAAGGCGATAGAGTGGCAATGCTTTTTCTCCAAGTTTGGAGATAAAGCGGCTTAAAGCCGCCACGCATCCGGCTAGTTTTTGGACCTGTTTAAGGTCAGTTGGTGTAGCCAATTATGACAAAGCTAGAATTTTGGCTGGATTTGCCTCAATTCCTCTACTGGAAACAATGAAGCCCAGCAGCTTTCCAGCGGGAACGCCGAAAACGCACTTTTCCGGATTGAGCTTGATGTCATATGCACGGAGGTTGTCGAATGTGAGACGTAAGTCGTCTATTAATGACTTGACGTGTCTAGTCTTGATGACAACATCATCCACGTATGCTTCAAGTGTCTTGCCGATTTGCTTCTCCAGGCATGTTTGAATCATGCGTTGGTAGGTAGCGCCGGCGTTTTTAAGCCCAAAGGGCATAGTGTTGAAGCAGAAAGGCCCGTATGGGGTAATGAATGCCGTTGCGGCTTGATCAGACTCCTTCATTTTGATTAGATGGTATCCGGAGCATGCATCGAGGAAACACAGTGAGTCGTGTCCTGCAGTAGCATCAATGATCTGATCGATGCGGGGGAGGGGGAAGGGATCCTTGGGGCAGGCTTTGTTGAGGTCTTTGAAATCGACGCATAGGCGCCAGGATTTATCCTTCTTTGGTACCATCACCAGGTTTGCTAGCCAGTCCGGATGTTTTATTTCTCTGATGAATCCGGCCTCGATTAACTTGGCCAGCTCCTCCCCCATAGCTTGTCGTTTGGGTTCGGAAAAGCGCCACAGTGTTTGTTTGACCGGCTTGTATCCCTTCGATATATTGAGGCTATGTTTGGCCAACCTGCGTGGGATTCCTGGCATATCAGATGGGTGCCAGGCAAATATGTCTCAATTTTCGCGTAGGAACGCTCGTAATGCGGCGTCAACCGTTGGGTCCAGTTGTGCCCCGATAGAGGCTGTCTTCTTGGGGTCAGTTGGGTGGACCTGGAATTTGACGATTTTGTCTGCTGGTTTGAAGGAGGTGGATTTGGGTCGCTTGTCCAGGATTACGTCGTCCCTATCCACCGTGGAGCGTAGTGCGGCTAATTCTTCGGCTGCGAGGGCTTCGGACAATGCCTCGAGGGCCAGGGATGCGGTTTTGTTTTCGGCGCGGAGTGCTATGTCCGGATCACTGGAAAGAGTGATAATACCATTGGGCCCGGGCATCTTGAGCTTCATGTACCCGTAATGAGGTATAGCTTGGAAGCGTGTAAATGCATCTCGCCCCAATAGGGCGTGATATCCACTGTTGAAAGTGGCCACTTGGAAGGTCATCTCTTCGGACCGATAATTCTCTGGCATGCCGAATACCACGTCGAATGTGATTTTTCCCGCACACCGCGCCTCCCGACTGGGAATGATTCCTCGGGAGGTCGTGCTACTTTGCTCGATGCGGCTCCTGTCTATTTCCATTTTGTTGAGCGTGTCCTCATAGATGAGGTTTAGTCCGCTGCCGCCGTCCATGGGTACTTTGGTGAGCCGAAAGCCGTCCACGATTGGACTGAGGACCAAGGCAGCTGGTGCCCGGACTGTCCTGGATTTTGGTTCGTCACTGGCATTGAAAGTTATGGTCGTGTCGTTCCAGGGGTTTATTGTTGCGACTTGGCAGACTTCGGCGAGGTCGCGGAGTGCCCTTTTGCGCCTATTGTTTGAAGCGAAGGTCTCGAAGACCGTCAATACTCTGAGGTCGTCGTCTTCCGGGGGGTGTTGTTCTGAGGTGTTTTTGGTGAGGATATCCTTGCCACTCTTGGCCACTTGTCGGAGTATCCAACATGCTCTAAGGCTATGAGTTGGTACGGTATCCAGTGTTGTGTGTATTTTGCATGGCCTATCGAGCCATCCCTCCAGAACGGTTTCGCGCCCCGTAATGGGCTTAGATTTCTTTACTATTGGGTCGGGCACCCCATGGGGGTGCATCCTTTTTGCTTGGACTAGGGGTTGAGTGGAAACCAGTGGTTCCCGACGAGCTGCCTGAGTTTTCTAGGCGATTTCCATTGCGCAGTACTTCTGTACTATGGTTGCCAAGTCAGCGAAGTGTGATACGCGACGGCGGTTGATGGCGTTGAGGATTCCTTCGGTCATGCAATTGTTGCAGAATGCTGAGATCACGTCTTCGTCGCGGCAATCTTCAATATTGTCTTTGACAAGGAGGAATCTGGCCCAAAAGTGATGGACTGTTTCCTGAGACTGCTGTCGTACGTACATGAGATCGCGTATATCTGGGTGGGTGGGTGGCTTTAAATCCGAACCCTGACCCAGTTTAGGATCCGGAGTTTGAGAAACTTCCGAGCTTAATAATTCGGGCTCCGGGATATCGACTGATTTTTCAGGCCCATTGTCCGATTCTAGGTTCGGAGGACAGGGCGTGCCGTTCCGCAGACAGGTATTCGGCTATACGAGCTCGAAAATCCGAACATAGTTCGTCCTCAACACAGGGGAAGAGTTGTTGTTTTGCTCTTCTACCACCGCTATCTGATGGGTGATCGGTGGAGATTTGATTTCTCTCTGATTGGGTTTAAGCCCAATCCGATCGTAGTCTGTAACGACCCCCAAGGCGGCGATGCGATCCAGGAGTTCGTTTAAAGATGACAACTCCGTCGGATCCATCCGTTTGGAGTATTCGGAGTCAACGCGGAGGCGATTTTCGATGACCCGAGAGGTCATCATCGGCTTAACGGCCGGACGGGCGTTCATGATAAAGCCGCCCACCCGGAGGGTTTGGCCTGAGGCCAAGGCTCCTGCGGAGGTGATATTGTCCTTGATAACAAGGCGAGCCATCAACCCTGTCTTCGACGTCACAGCGGAACTCTCAATGAAAGCACCAATGTCGGTGTCAAAACCGGCGGATCTCGGGTAGGGGGTCCCGAACTATGCGTCTAAGGTCGATGGTAACAGGAGACGGGGGACACGATGTTTACCCAGGTTCAGGCCCTCTCTATGGAGGTAATACCCTACGTCCTGCTTGATTGATCTTGATGAATATGAGTATTACAATAGTTGATCTACCACGAGATCATAATGGCTAAAACCCTAAAAGTCTAGCCTGTCTGATTATGATTGCCCCTACGGACTAAAACCCTCCGGTTTATATAGACACCGGAGGGGACTAGGGTTGTACAAAGTCGGTAACAGAGGAAGGAATCTTCATATCGAACGCCAAGCTTGCCATCCACGCCAAGGAGAGTCCCATCTGGACACGAGAGAGAGTCTTTTGTCTTGTATCTTCATGGCCCATCAGTCCGGCCCACGTCACGTAGCCCGGACGCCCGAGGACCCCTAAATCCAGGACTCCCTCAGCGACATCAGCAGACTCCATCTCATAGGAGATGTCACGCAGCCAATCATCAGCATCCAGTGGATTCACTGTGTTGCGGAAGAACGACGGGTTGAGTCGCATAAACTCTGGCAGTGTGATTGAAGGTGGCGGCTGGTCGGCATTGGGACGAGGGAACTGTTGCATAATCCCCATCATGAACTGATGGTTGAGTTCAAATTGTTGCATCATCGCAGCCATATAGTCAGGCGGTGGCGGCGGTGGTGGAATGTTATCTGCCATCCTGCTAAATCAACAGGGGTAGTTTAGCATAAGCCAATGCGAGTGTTTAGCGACATGCATGATGTAACGCGATGAAATGTAAGTAGTACAACAAATGCTTAATAGCAGTCATTAAGTCATACAAATCCATACAGAGTCGGTTACATTCGGGCAGCATAATGGAGCAAATTTAAAAGCTAGACATACTAGGCGGCGCGCAGGCACGTGGTAAGGAAGTACACAACGAGACATAGCAAAGGCTACATCAACGTCGGAGATAACCACGGAAACGGGGTAGCTACAAGTGCGGACGACGGACGTTCGTCGCAGAAGGATCCTGTGCTCCATGTGCACTCTGGTGCAGAACCCGGTCTCGAGCTGAAAGAAGAGGTCCACGTGCAGGTGTGTGACCTCCCACCGCAGGCCAATCGATCCCTGGTGGCATCTCGGTCCTGCGCAGGTA
Organism: Thinopyrum elongatum; assembly: GCA_011799875.1. NCBI lineage: Eukaryota > Viridiplantae > Streptophyta > Magnoliopsida > Poales > Poaceae > Thinopyrum > Thinopyrum elongatum. The sequence goes on along the minus strand of CM022298.1, from coordinate 451,941,583 downwards.
AAGAATGTGCTTTGGATGTATCCCTGCACAAACAGCTGGTAGCAACTGCGTCATAGCCTCGTAGAGTCGCACTCGAGTGGCAAACAACTCGACAGCAAGAGCGCGAATAGTGCGATCCAGAGCCTGAGTACACTGAATCAGAACTCGCTGATCGTAGCGACGAGGCTCGTACGGGGCACAGATAGCTGTGTAGTAACCAGTAGCATCTCCAACAGGGGCATATGGAATGTATCGATACTCAGAAGTATCCAAGCTGGTGTTGTGCTCTCCTCGGAGACGTGCGACAGCAGAGTAGGCGGCATCATGGACTGCCATCTCAATCGTCACGCCGATACCGTGGAAAAGGTACAGCTCGGTGTCTGAGTTATCCTGCTGATCATAGATGCGAACATCAGCATAGTACTGCTCCTGGTTGAACTCGCGGTAAACCTCGTAGACCATGTACTCAGGGTACCAGCGGTAGCCTAGTCTGGTCAAGAGAGCGATCAGAACATCTGGAAACCCAGGGGCATCACGAGCCCAAGTGCGAAGCACGAGCTGGGTCGTAGGATGCGGCGGGAACAGACGATCCATCTGAAACAAAGGAGTTCAGGGTTGTCATATGACGATGAGAAATATAACAAATCTCAGAAGGAAAGGTTAAACAAAACAATGGAAAGGAAAATGATTATCAGACTAATCAGATCAATGACAGGGAAATCGCACAGATATCCAGCTCTCCGGGTGGACGGAATTTACGAGATCCTAAGTGTCGGTGTTAGTAAATTCATTAACCCGAATAGAAGAGTGATTAGAGTCCCAGAGTAAAGACGAGGAATAAAAGATCCTAATACCACCCAATTGGCGACGTGGGCCCGTAAGCCACACAGCCAAGTTAGTAAAACAGTTTTCGGTTTCTAGACTCAACTTCGGCAAAGGAATTGGAAAGGGGGACTCCTAGAGGCAGTCGGCTCTGATACCAACCTGTGACGACCCCAGCTTAATCGTGCACTGACCATACACGCAAATGCACACGATCAAGCCTAAGGACTCACTTGAAGATATCACAACACAACTCTAAAACATAAATAAATTCATACAAGCTTTATATTACAAGCCAGGGCCTCGAGGGCTCGAATACATAGCTCGATGGCATACAAGTGTCAGCGGAAGCATCAGATATCTGGGTACAGATATATTACAGAAATGAAGATAAGCCTTTAGAAGGCGGGGCAAAATAAAATACTACGATCGAAAGGCGTAGGCCTCCTGCCTAGGATCCTCCGAATCCTACTCCTGGTCATCAGTTGGCTCCTCGTAGTAGTACTCGCCGGGAGGGTAGTAGTAGTAGCCGTAGTCGTCGACGGGGGCTGCTATCTCAGGGGCTCCGTCATATGGCGGCGTCAATTGGATATGGGGAGAAAAAGAAAATAAAGCAAACGTGAGTACTCATCCGAAGTACTCAGCAAGCAAGGATCTACACTACATATGCAACATTTTCAAAGGGGCTGTATATGTGGACTGGGCTGCAGAAATGCCAGAATAGAGGGGGGAAAGCCTAGTCCTATCAAAGACTAGCATCTTCAACCATCTTCATCGGTCTTTTAGCATTAGAAGAGGACAGATTACATAATGTAAAGTAGTAGTAGTAGTATCATCAACCTCGGCCAGAGATTCTTCCTCGACTCCCTGCGAGAAAGCAATCCCAGAGCCATACTATCTAGTTCATCTCAAGTTCTAGTTGTACCGATCGGGATACAACTCCGAGTGTCCGTTACCGTAGGACAGGCTATCGATAGATTAGTTCTTCCCTGCAGGGGTGCACCAACTTACCCACCACGCTCGGTTAACTCCGGCCGGACACACTTTTCTGGGTCATGCCCGGCCTCGGCTAAGCAACACACCGCAACTCGACCAAATACTTAACAGAGAGGTCAGCACGCCGGACTAACCTATGCCCCCAGGGGTCTTGGGCCTTCGCCCCGGGAACTCCTGCACGTTACGTGCACCGCCAGTGAGCAGACCTACCAACCCCTTATACAAGTGCGGTTGCGTTCCGAGTCCAACCCAGCGTGTGCCGCTCAGTTGCTGACGTCCATTAAGCTTCGGCTGAAGTATACGACGCAGAACGCCCATACTATGCCCACGTGATGGTTAGTGCTATCAGGCCAGAGGCCCCTTGGATCAAATATCCAAACCGTTTAGTGGTTTAGGAGCGCGCGGAAACGAGCAGAGACTCACGATCGATGTGACCCCGTCGCCCCGTCTCGAGGACTTGCGGCAAGGGCAAGGAATGCCCGGCCACGCCTCGTGTTCAACCCTCGGGCACCATCCAGGTCCACCTGATTCCACATCACTCGCTAATAAGCTCGCGCGGGTACCCCTCAGGGCCGACCCGTCTTCAGTATCATGGTTCAGTGTTCAGTCATAGTAACCAAAGTATCTATGTGTCTGACACCAAGGGGAACCCTGAGGAATCACCCTCGATGGAATTCCCTCTGATGTTACCGTCAAGGTGAACGGAGGTGGAATCACCCTCGAGGTCCACACTTGAGGAGTTGCGCGACGACGTCGTTATCGGGGGTGGTGTAGGAGGAATCACCCTCGCTTACCACGATCGAATAACTAACCTACAAGGTTATCATCAGAAGTGCTGACGAGGTATCACCCTCGGCACTCGATAGTAACCCAGTAGTGTCGGCAACTAAGGGGAAGTGACGTGTGGTGTCGGGGCCTGGTCTTCAATTCCCGTTGTTCGAGTCTTCTGATAATCCAGCGGGGCAGTCGGGATAAAGCGGGGGTCTCTGTCGGGTCTCTACCCAGCCTATACTAAGCAGTTTAGGATAACAGGTAAGTATCAAAAGCAGGTTACAAGTAACAGGCTATGCAGCAGATATAGGATACAGTAACAACAGCAGATTCTAATGCAAGCATAAGAGAGAAGAGAGTGGGCGATATCGGAATACTCAAAAGGGGGTGCTTGCCTGCAAGCTCTAGGGCAAGTGGCTGGTCGTCGGGGACGTAGTCGTACTCCGGAGCGGCGTCTGCCTCAGGAGCTACGTCAACATCGGGGTCTAATCGAGAGAGAAAAGGGGGAGGAAACAGGTAAACATAATGCAGTCAAATGCAACACGGGGCATGCTATGCTACAATGCAGTGCAGGGTTGCCTAAAGATGCATCTAGGTCATTTTAGTTATTATAGGATTAAGGTGGGATTTATTTACCGGTGATTATGCACTACTCATCTACCGGAATCGGGCTAAAAGTTACGGGTTCTCCTACATAGGAGGTTCTGGCGTCGAAACAGACGACACGATCAGATTCGTCTCGTCGTTCTGAGCAACTTTTATGTTTTAAGTTTTTCAATCCGAGCTACAGTTTAAAAGTTGTTAATTTTTAAAGATTAAATGATTTTCTAGAATTATTTTTATTCACAGAAAATGATATATGATGTCAGCATGATGTCATGCTGACATCAGCAGGTCAATAGGTCGGCTGACCAGTCAAACTTGACATGTGGGTCCAGTGAGACCCACATGTCAGCCTCTGTTGAGACTAACAATAAGTTAATCTAATTAACAGGGTTAATTAGGGGGCACGCCCCACAGGTCAGTGAGAGATTAGTCTAACTAATTAGTCTTTGTTTATTTAATTTGTTATTAGATTAATTATCCGCGGGGGCCCACATGTCAGTGGCTGGGGTGAACAGTAATAGGCGTTGACCCCGGTCAACGAAGTCAACCACAGGCCAGGGCCCACTGGAAGCGACCGTGGGCGGGCCCCACACCTTGCCACGCTGACGGGGCCGCCGGAATCGCTCAGGCGAACTCTCCGCGGCGGCGCGCTCGCCGGAGATCGTCGGAAAGTCACTGCGGTGCGCCGTTTCGCACGTTTTCAGGTGCGTTCGAATGCGGAGACTGAGCCGCATCCAACTGGGCTAGTGTGGCGACTCGGGGATGGCTGGAGATGCGCCGGCGATGAGCCGGAGCGGCAGTGAGCTACGGGCGCCGGCGTAATCGACGAAACGGCGCGTGTTAGCTCGAACTAAACACGTGGGAGTGATCTACGCGGGCGTGCGAGCTCGATGGGCTCGCGCCCGTGACCAAACATTCACCAGACGGCTGCCGGCGACGAGCTCATGCGGAGGCGCGTTCGGGCGCTGGTGAAACTAGAGCTAGGGGGCTCAAACGACGGCGGGGAGAGAAGGAGAAGAAGGCGGAGCTCACCTAGCAGGCTCACGGTGGCCCGGTGAAAGGTTAGTAGCAGCGGAGGGCTCGGGGTCGACGGGGATCACCGGCGACCGAAGCAGAAGGAGACGGCTGGCTCCGCTCGTTGTGGAGCTCTCCGGCTCCAACGAGGAGCACCAGACGACGCGGCTCTTCGCGGCGGAGCGCTACGGCATGATGGCTCGGCTCGGAGACGACGGGGACCACGGGGGCGACGGCGCGCGGCGGCAGATGCGTTCGGCCGGCGGATCTGAGAGGAAAAGGAGTGGCGGGGCGAGCGAGGGAGAAGAGGGAGGAGTGACGGAGGGAGCCAGGGGGAGTGCTCGGCTCGGCCTTATCCCCTCCGCCTCCCTGTTTCGTCGGTGGGCGCCGGCGTGTCGCGCGCCCGCCGGTGCGCGCGCGCTCGGCCATGGGGGAGGTGACACGCGGAGGAGGTAGAAGGAAATGGGCCTGGTGGGCTAGTCCAGGGGCACTGTGCACTGGACCTAAGTGCACAGTGCCTCGTTTCATTTTTCTTATTTCTGTTTCCTATTTTCTTTATTTGTTTTCTGTTTGGTAATTGTTTAGACCACTTTGCACTTTTACAAAATATGAAAGTTGACCCAAATATTACTGTGCAATGTTAGCTTTCACTAAAAATTGGTTTGGGCAAAGTTGGGTTTCATTTGAATTTGATTTTAATATAAATGGATTAAATAATTCTGTTTTAGTGTTGTTTCATATTGTTGGAGTCATTTAACTAGTTCCAATTCCATTGTTTATATTTTTATGAGTGCTTCTGAAATATTTGCTATTTAGTGAACATTTTTCCCATAGTGTTTGAGCAAGTTGATTTTGTATTTTTGAATTTGAGTTGATTTTCAGGTTAGGATTTGAATTGTTGGGATTAATCACTATGACTAGGCACTGCAAATGATATGACTTGGCATTATTAGCAGTTGATCACAGTGACTAATACACAGGGGTGTTACAAATATATTGCCTAATATTAATGTGAACTGCACGCACGGGATTATCAATCTAAATCTATGCTAGCGGTTAGGACTAAGTTGGGTGATGTCAGCAGCGTAATTACATTACCTGTTTTCTGGGCGCTCGTGAGAAACACATCTTTTTTTCCTTTTTCTATACGCGTTTTATTTTTTTGGATTGTGCTTGGTTTTTTCTAGATTTTCATGATATTTTTTGCTTTTTTCTTTTCCCAATGTGAAGCACACTGTGTGGAAAAAAAAACACAGCTAAGTTTTGAAGAAACCCAACGGTGAAAATAGTTCGTGATTTGGATGTACGGTTCAAGAGACAAAACATCTTAAAAAAACAAATATACGGAAAAAACACAAATGTGATATAATGACTTAATAGTAATGATAGACTACTCATATCAATAAGGAATTTTTTCTTTTCCGGGAGCTCATTCGCAAATAACTCCAAAGTTAAGCGTTCTTGACTTGGTGCGGTTTGTGGAGTGACTGGCCGAAAGTTGATCCTGAGTGCACACGAGTGAGAATAAAGTGCACAAAAAAGACTAGTTGATCTGTGGGGCTAGTCTAAATCATGACAGACGTAACGGCCTTGAACCGGTGGTTGTGACCGGGTCATTATAGCAAAACTCTCAGGCTGCGAAATGTATCACACATGCACTACGACACTAGTCGCCACGAGAGAAGGTGAAAGTGACCTTTACAAGAGATACGTTTTAACTAATGATTTCTCCCGTACTAATACATCGCCTTGTTTACAATTACAAGCAAAACGCAAATACGAACGGCAAAACACATACACCTTCAGGAGGAAAGCACAAAATAGGCACATCGCGCACCACTGCCCAAAACAAGCAAACACGAGCCCTCAGAATCATCACTAAACAGACGGCAACGTCGCGAGACAGAAGCACGTAGCAGCTCTCCATGTGCGCTTGCGTGAATCTTGAAGCAACATGGGTCCAAGGCTAAACGTGTGATTGAGACTTCGCTTTAGCAAGCCCAATGATTTATACCTGAGTTTGGCTAAAACATCATCGATAAATAACAGCAAGAAATAGGGTTTTTTAAGAATCCCCTCTCGTTAGGGTTTTAGTTTCCTCTCGGCGGCGGCGAGTCCACCACCGTAGAGACATCATGTCCCCTTGCTCTCTCCCTCTCCGATCCGGTGCCGGGGGGCCTGGACCCCTGGCCTGCACGGGGGGCTCCGGGAAGGTAGGGAACCACCGCCCGCGGAAACTCTCTCTCGGGCAAGAGATCTAATGGATAAAGGCGCTTCAGGATCGGGCTCTGCCACTTCCGATCTGGAGGTGATGATGGAAGAATTGGGACTCGATGAAGATAACCTTCAAGATGTGGTGGTCGAGGAGGATGAACTGCCGAAGGAAGCAACAAGATGGATGGCCCTCGCACGGGTGCACACAAGATCTGGCGCAAGATGGATGGCCAGTACTGGTTCTATAGGAACATGAGGGTTGCCTGGGACCTGGCGCAAGAGGTGAAGATCCGACCCCTAGAGGAAAATCTTTACACTATGCAGTTCTCATGCCTTGGCGACTGGGAACGAGTAATGCAGGAGGGGCCATGGGAGCACAAGGGGAAGGCTGTCGTGCTTGCACACTATGATGGCTTCACCCGGCCGTCCACTATCGCTCTCAATAAGATAGACATCTGGATGCAGATTCATGACTTGCCAGACGGGTATTTTTCAAAAATCAAAGCTTTGTCGGCAACGGTGGGCGAGTTCATATATGCAGAACCAAAATCTCCTGATTTCGAAGGAAACTTCTGTAGGGTGCGGGTCAGAATTGATGTCACAAAACCCCTCAAGAATGCTGTTTCACTTGTGGTTAAGAGGAAGCAAGAGGTCGTCCGCGAGATCTTCCGAGTGAAATTTGAAAGGTTACCTGACTGGTGTGCTGTTTGTGGCCATCTCGGTCACATGTTTAAGGAGTGCGGGGACGGGGTTCACCACCCAAAGGCTCTAGTTTTCAAGGATCTCAAGGCTACTTGGTTCAGAGGTGCAGGAAGAGGACCGGGGGAAGGAAGAGGAACACGAGGTGGAAGAGGCAGGGGACGTTCCGGAAGAGGTCAGGGAAGGGGATCACCAACTGAACAGCATGATGGATCAGATGAGTATGAGAACCCTGAATACAACAATGATATTGTAATGCAGGACATGGAAAAGAATAGGAAGCGAGGGGCAGCACCGGCGGTTGTTACGAAGACCCTGCTGAACAATACTGCATCCATGCCTCCTGCAGACCAGACCCTTCTACTCACGGCCCCAGAGATACCACAGAGCCCTTCCTCGAAGCAGGACTTGAAAAGAAACAAGCCCACACCATCAGCTGCAGATAAAGTGAACGGGAAGAATTCATCAGTCAACAAACCTATTGATGCACATTTGGCGGGCCCCCACGGAGGGCCGTGCCTAGCGCAATGAGTCTCCTAGTGTGGAACTGTCGTGGGGCTGGCAACCACACGACAGTTAGAGAGCTTCGGGATATGTCGAAGCAATATGCCCCCTCTATCTTATGCATTTTGGAAACTCAAATAGAGGGTTCCCGTGTTGAAAATTTATCTAGCACTTTAGGTTTTGATAGAAGTTTCGCTGTTAGTAGTAATGGAAGGAGTGGAGGCCTTGGAATATTTTGGAATGATGCAATAAAAGTTGATATTGTTGGCTACTCTGAGTATCATATAGATGTTCAGGTTGATGATTTAATGGAATCACAGATGAGGTTTACCTTTGTATATGGAGAAGCCCAGGTAGCTGAGAGATATAAGACCTGGAACATGCTTAGAGGAATAGTTGGGATGGGTAATGGCCCATGGGCAGTCATCGGTGATTTTAATGAAGTCCTTCAAGCTCATGAACACGATGGCGTGAACAATCGTAGCCAGGCGCAGATGGATGCATTTCGAGATGCCCTATACACCTGCGGGCTATTGGATATTGGCTACAAGAGATTAAACTGGACGTTTGAGAAGAAAGTCGGGCACATATACTAGGGTTCGGTTGGATAGATGTGTGGCAAATGCAGAATTCACAATGTCTTATCCTGATGCTGTTCTGGAGCACAAAACAGCCGCTACATCCGATCATGTTCCATTGCTTCTCAAGATCAATGATGTACGTACATGTAGAAGGGGCCCCAAGCAATTTAAATATGAGCTTGCATGGGAGCGAGACCCAGCGCTGGATGGTCTAGTGGAGGCAAGCTGGAGCAATTCACAAGGAGACACAGCAGAATCTGTATCGGGGAAACTGAAAAGTCTGGGAGCTGATTTGTCTCAGTGGGACCGGGACCATTTTGGTAATGTGAGAAGGGAGATCAGCCAATTAAAAAATCAGCTACAGGTATGGCATGCGATCCCAGGTCGGATTGGACCTTCCCATGCAGAAATCAAGGCTACCGACCGCCTGGTGGAATTGTATCACCATGAAGAGATACTTTGGCGGCAGCGCGCTCGCATCGAGTGGCTTAGGCACGGGGATAAAAATACGTACTTCTTCCATCTCCGTGCTAGTCGACGCCGCAGGAAAAACCAAATTAAGTCCTTGCTGAAGGAGAATGGTCAAGTCACGGAAGATAGAGAAGAGATGGAGATGATGGCAACAGCCTTCTACAAAAACTTGTATACTTCTGAGGGTGTACAGGACATGAACAGGGTCTTGGACACAGTTCCATGCAAGGTGACACAGGCGATGAATGAGCTTCTGAATTCACCTTATAGCCAGGATGAGGTCAAGGTGGCCTTGTTCCAGATGTTTCCCACCAAAGCACCGGGGCCGAACGGTTTCCCCGCACATTTTTTCCAACGCCACTGGGAAGTATGCAGGGATGATATTACCAAGGTGGTGCTGAGAATAGTGGAAGGGACCGAGTCTGCAGAGTGCATTAACAAAACTATATTGGTTCTAATTCCGAAGGTAAAAAATCCTACTTTACTTTCACAGTTTCGACCCATTAGCTTGTGCAATGTACTTTATAAAATCGCCTCAAAAGTGATATCCAATCGATTGAAGCAAGTACTCCCAGATATCATCTCAGAGGAACAGTCAGCATTTGTCCCGGGCAGGCTCATCACTGACAACATCATTACTGCTTACGAATGTTTGCATTTCATGAAAAGAAACAGGGCAAAGAAGCACCAATCTTGTGCACTGAAACTTGACATGATGAAGGCATATGACAGGGTGGAATGGGAGTACCTTCGAGCTATTATGTTGAAGTTGGGCTTTACAGAGCGATGGGTTGGCATTGTGATGGGTTTGGTAAGTTTCGTCAAATTCCCAGTCTTATTTAATGGACGGAAACTTGAGGAATTCACACCTTCAAGAGGGATCCGACAGGGGGACCCGTTATCACCATAATTGTTCTTGTTGGCAACAGAGGGCCTTTCGTGCCTTTTAAAATCTAAAAGTGAGTCATCAAACATGAGTGGTCTCCAGGTGGCACCCAGTGCGCCACAGGTGAACCATCTCTTATTCGCAGATGACAGCCTGCTGTTCTTTAAGGCAAATAGTATGGGTGCTACCGAGGTGCACCAGGTGTTGGACTACTACTGTCAAGCTACAGGTCAGCGCATTAATTACAGCAAATCATCAATCTTTCTCAGTAAAGGTGTTCCAGACAATGTTCGCAATGACATAAAAGGCATTCTGAATATCCCGAATGAAACCCTCAACGAGAAGTACCTGGGTATGCCCTCTGATATTGGGAATTTGAAGAATGGAGCCTTTAAGTATCTAAAAGATCGCCTTTGGAGCAAGATACAAGGGTGGATAGCCAGCACCATGTCCACTGCGGGAAAGGAGGTCCTCGTCAAAGCAGTCGCCCAGGCTGTTCCGGTCTACTCTATGTCATGCTTCAGACTACCCAGGGGACTATGTGAACACCTAGACATGCTGATCAGGAGATTCTGGTGGGGAAGCAAACAGGGGCAACGCAAACCGCATTGGGTTTCATGGAAAGCTATGACCCAACCGAAGTGTATGGGAGGACTAGGGTTCAAGGACTTTGAGCTTTTTAACTTGGCCATGCTTGCTCGTCAAGCCTGGCGCCTTCTTCAGAACCCCAACACATTGAGTGCTCGGCTTTTGAAAAGCATCTATTTCCCTAACACCGATATCCTCAATGCTAACCTGGGAAATCACCCTAGCCAGATATGGAGAGCCATAGTGGATGGGCGCGACATCCTGCGGCAAGGTATTATAAAGAGGATAGGCAATGGCCTCACAACTAATATATGGAACGAAAATTGGTTACCCAGATCCGAGATGATGCGCCCATATGGATTGAGCGCGTGCGGGAAATATTCTTGCCTATGGATGTCCCAGTCATCTTGGGTATCCCACTGTGCACGCGCAATGTTGATGATTTCTGGAGCTGGAACCATGAGAGGAATGGATCCTTCTCTGTTAAATCTGCATATAACATGCTTGTCTCGACCCGGAACAGGAGGGAAGCTTGGCTTCATGGCACGGCGAGTTCATCAGGTGCTAGAGCCGAGGGAGCATGGAAATCGTTATGGAGGACGCAGGTTCCTGGTAAAATCCGTATGTTCTTATGGAGGCTAGCCAAGTAGTCTTTGCCGACTGAGGATGTACGAAGCCACCACCATATGACGAACGACAACGCATGTGGGCTATGCGGAGCTACAGATTCATGGCGTCATTCATTACTAGAATGCACCTCCTCTAGATGCACGTGGGCATTGGTGGATGAGGATATGGCGATGAGCTTATTGGCGACGTCCAAACCGTTAGCCAAAAATTGGCTATTCACTCAGCTGGATTCATTATCTCATGAGATGTTTGTAAAATTGGCAGTCACTCTGTGGGCGATATGGTCATCACGTAGGAAGGCTATCCATGAAGGAATTTTTCAGAGCCCACATTCCATCTTCTCTTTCGTAAATAGATTCTTGGAAGAGTTATCTATGACAGGGGACAGCCGGCAAGACCAACCCGCTGCTGCGCAGCTACCTTCAGCAGGAAGTTCACCAAGGCGCCCTAGAGCTCCACCTCCCCAATATGCAAAGATTAATGTTGATGCTGGAATTAGGCAGGGAAGAAGAGGATCGGCGGCTGCAGTGTGCCGAGACAATGAAGATAATTACCTGGGCAGTTCTGTCATCGTGATAGCTGGAGTGGACGATCCAGCGACGATGGAGACGATTGCATGCCGTGAGGCACTTTGCCTTGCTGAAGATCTCCACGTTAATCAATTTGTAGTAGCTTCCGATTCCAAGCAAGTGATCCAAGATATCAACCAAGGTACTCTAGGCAGCTATGCAGCCATCACCAGCGAGATCAAGTCTAGAGCTCTATCCTTTTCGTGTAAATTTACTTTTGAAGGTCGTGCCAACAATTATGAGGCACATAGATTAGCTAGATTTTCTCTTAATCTTGCTTTGGGTCGTCATGTGTGGCTAGGCCAGCCCCATGACACAACTTGTATCCCACTCTCTGTGGTGTTCGATGAATAAAATTTGACCTACCCCTAAAAAAAAGCAAGAAATAGGGACAGAAGCATTAATAAAGCACAAAGAACAACAAAATATGGAGATGTAGTAGCTTCCGATTCCAAGAAAATATGGAGATGAACAACAAAATATGGAGATGAACAACAAAACACGTTAATCAATTTGTAGTAGCTTCCGATTCCAAGTAAGTGATTCAAGATATCAACCAAGGTACTCTAGGCAGCTATGCAGCCATCATCAGCGAGATTAAGTCTAGAGCTCTATCATTTTCGTGTAAATTTACTTTTGAAGGTCGTGCCAACAATTATGAGGCACATAGATTAGCTAGATTTTCTCTTAATCTTGCTTTGGGTCGTCATGTGTGGCTAGGTCAACCCCATGACACAACTTGTATCCCACTTTCTGTGGTCTTCGATGAATAAAATTTGGCTTACCCCTAAAAAAAAGCAAGAAATAGGGACAGAAGCATTAATAAAGCACAAAGAACAACAAAATATGGAGATGCGGGGAATCGAACCCCGTGCCTCTCGCATGCGAAGCGAGCGCTCTACCATATGAGCTACATCCCCTTGGCGAACGTATCTGATTTGTCCTACAATTAATCTGGAGTAGAAGAGATGCAAGATGTCCTCTGTCAACTGGTTAATTCAGGCGCTGGATGCGCTTCACTTTCCTCGTCTGAGAAGATGATCACGTGAATCAAGCATTTCTTTTTTTTTTGCCGGCCATTCAAATTAACACTAGCTAAACCCACCTAGGTGGCTGGGTTCGCAAGTTCGACAAACTTCACAGTACTATTTCGAGATTGACGGAATGCAGAGTGCCATACTCCTTTCTCTTCTATCTATCTTCTACTAATAAACAATCCAACATTATCTTCTCTAAACGTACCCATAAAACATACACGGATCCATTACCACCGCATGATTAGACCCATCAAACTTGATCTAACAGCTAGGCTTAATCTAATCTATTTTCTGGCATGCGTTTAGTAATTTAGGTTGACTGACCGTGCTCCACCGAGGAAAATACGACGCGCTCACGTTCGCAGCCCCTACAATCACGCGCGAGGCATGCAAAAAGGAAGCTGATCGCAATCCCCTCAATTTGTGTGATTCTTCTTCTACTAATAAACAATCCAACATTATCTTCTCTAAACGTACCCCATAAAATATATACGGATCCATTACCACCGCATGATTAGACCCATCAAACTTGATCTAACAGTTAGGCTTAATCTAATCTATTTTCTGACGTGCGTTTAGTAATTTAGGTTGACTCACCATGCTCCACCGAGGAAAATACGACGCGCTCACGTCCGCAGCCCCTACAATCACGCGTGAGGCATGCGAAAAGGAAGCTGATCGCAATCCCCTCAATTTGTGTGATGCCTTGCTCAAAACAACTCCCCCCACTACCCACGCCGCCTGCCTTACGCCCTAGAGCGCTGCCACCTGATCCTCATCTTCCGCCGCCACCGACGCCACTGAAGGATCGACCAGTGCGCCGCCCTCTTCCACAACGATCCCTGACACCAACAGCACCTCCCACCCGTCCTATCATCTTCCCCACGCAGCGGACGCCCAGAGGAGGTAGAGCTGCGATGGCGCCGTCTCGCCGTGCACGCCCCTGATCTGGACGGCACCGCCGACCCCATGGCCCTCCTCCCCTGGTTATCGGATCCAGCCAAGATTCGTCCCGTCCGTTCTACCACAGGGGCGCATCATCTTCTCGCGCCTCCCACATCGGCCTCCATGGTTGTCCTCTTCTGCACTCAAACTCTGTCTATAAGCTTCATGTGCATCAGCAGGTTTGAGCCGACGATCTGGATCGAGTAGGTCGCAGGAGCTTGCCGGCAACACCCGATCTTTGTTCTGGTTTGAAGTTCGTCTGAGGTGATTTCTTCTCTGGAATTTTTTTTGAAACATTAAAAAGTACATTTTGAAATCGTTCATGCTAACTGAATTTTATTGATCCTACATTCATGAAAATTTATGGATAAGACAATCGTGGGTGTTTGCTTTCAGACGTTCTGGTGTATCAAATCCCTCTGAAGATCCATACATTGAGGTTGAAGCGATGCCAAGATAGTTGGCATTCACGCTGGGGAGGAATGAGATCAGCTCAACCATCTCCAATAAGTCTTCTTTCTTGCTATCCATGTCTTAAATGAGCAGACAGTCTTTGAACAAGGGGTGGATGGGAGTACACAGTTTGGACCCCTCTGCAGAATGAAACAATTTTGTGATACATAGTTTACAATTTTCGGAACTTAAACACAGGAAGGTTCCAGTTGCGATTCCAATGTACAATTCTGATTAGTATTTTCTCATGTTACTTCATCATCCCCTTTTGTTTGCGCTTAGACTTGGAACGTTTATTCCCACCGGTTGTATATACTGCTATTGTGAATGTACCTATTTTGTGAAATTTTGGTTAAATTTGTAATGCATGGCCTGTCAGCTTATATTGTCTATCTTGTCCAGTTGTAAACCCAGCTACACTAATTATGCCAGATGTATTTGATTGAAAAATAGCATGAGCTTACAATTCGCAAGCATGTGATTTGATTTCGCATGTTTATTTGACAAGTCCGACTGTATTTGGTAACCTATTTTTAATTTTTAGTTTCTTTTAGGGGAGCGACCTATTGTTCATTATGTCTGATAGTTTACGGACACGGACGGTCGCGGCCATCTTTCACTACCCGACATCGGCCTCCATGGTTGTCCTCCTCTACACTCAAACTCTGTCTATAAGCTTCATGTGCATCAGCAGGTTTGAGCCGACGATCTGGATCGAGTAGGTCGCAGGAGCTTGCCGGCAACACCCGATCTTTGTTCTGGTTTGAAGTTCGTCTGAGGTGATTTCTTCTCTGGAAATTTTTTTTAAACATTAAAAAGTACATTTTGAAATCGTTCATGCTAACTGAATTTTATTGATCCTACATTCATGAAAATTTATGGATAAGACAATCGTGGGTGTTTGCTTTCAGACGTTCTGGTGTATCAAATCCCTCTGAAGATCCATACATTGAGGTTGAAGCGATGCCAAGATAGTTGGCATTCACGCTGGGGAGGAATGAGATCAGCTCAATCATCTCCAATAAGTCTTCTTTCTTGCTATCCATGTCTTAAATGAGCAGACAGTCTTTGAACAAGGGGTGGATGGGAGTACACGGTTTGGACCCCTCTGCAGAATGAAACAATTTTGTGATACATAGTTTACAATTTTCAGAACTTAAACACAGGAAGGTTCCAGTTACGATTCCAATGTACAATTCTGATTAGTATTTTCTCATGTTACTTCATCATCCCCTTTTGTTTGCGCTTAGACTTGGAACGTTTATTCCCACCGGCTGTATATACTGCTATTGTGAACGTACCTATTTTGTGAAATTTTGGTTAAATTTGTAATGCATGGCCTGTCAGCTTATATTGTCTATCTTGTCCAGTTGTAAACCCAGCTACACTAATTATGCCAGATGTATTTGATTGAAAAATAGCATGAGCTTACAATTCGCAAGCATGTGATTTGATTTCGCATGTTTATTTGACAAGTCTGACTGTATTTGGTAACCTATTTTTAATTTTCAGTTTCTTTTAGGGGAGCGACCTATTGTTCATTATGTCTGATAGTTTATGGACACGGACGGTCGCGACCATCTTTCACTACCCGACATCGCCTTGGCCAGCTGCAGAAACCTAGCACCGCTGCCGATTCGTCTTGGTTCGTCTCTCTTCCTTGCACTTTTAGAGGATATATCTTGCTTGCAAGGATGATTGTTCTAGCCACCACGAACCAGAACTGGAGTGCAACCCTGTGTGTCGTCCCCTTCTACTTAAGTGAGATTGGTTTCCTTAGGGGTTGCCTTTTGCCATTTGGAAAACTTGTGATTCTGAACCTGTGACTCTGCTCTTCTCCCCTGCCCTGAAACTCTGAACCTGCTGCCCTCTTTCTTCTCTGAATTCTACTCTCTGTCATCTGAATTCTCTATCCTGTGAAGATAGAAATACCAATTGGGTGGGTGTGGATGCTGATTCTGAACATAACTGTATCGAATTACTCCGCTGCACTGGCACCTCAAGGTACTACGATTTTGGATTCAAAGAATAATAATGACTCTGCGGGACATGTATATACATCTCTGCCTGCCATAAGTAAGCATGCAAATAAATTTCGGTAAGCAGCAGCAGACATATTCTTCTTTGAATTTTGTACCTAATTGAACGAACAAAATTTGAGCCACTGTATTCTTTCCTACAGTACCTATATGTTATTGTGCTTATCTGGTAGATGTTTATTAGGTATTGCTATAAATATGATGAACTCAGTTAGAAGGTTCTCGAAAGAGCAGTAACTAATTATAATGGCTTTGCTAAAGAGTTAAACAACACTGTGTTGGTTGATGAGTTGAATAACATTATATTATTTCATGCAGCTCCATTACTGCTGTCAAAGTTTTATCGTATTTATCTCATGGAATAGTCTACATCTCTAGAGCCTTAGCCTATTTTCTCATTTGTAAAGATACATGATTCCATTGTAAGGAGCACCCATTTTAGAGACTTAAATCACAACTTTTCTTTAATTTGGTTAAGTTAAACTAATGATTATCATTTAGTATGCCCTGTTACACACCATGATTGAAGCATGGAGCTCGCTGGAACTGCATGAAAGTTGTAATGCTATTTTATTTATTGAATTTACTTATTTTGGTAATGGCACCCTCTCATGTTTATTTTAGATCAAACATGTACAACTCAATGCGCACACACAAAGGTAAGGCTCTTCAGATCCTGTGGTAGCAGTCTTGTCAATAACTCCATGATATCTTCAAGTAGGAGGGATTTTTGAGTTCTTGTGAGGATTTCTTGGCTCCAAGACTGGGCGTGAGGATCTCTGAGATTGAAGATATGCAACCACACACTATGTGACAATCGGTTTAGAATGCTTGTTGTTCATGTGTACATTTGAATTTACATAGTTGTTGTAAGTATGGAGAGTGGACTATTGCACTGTGGTGTCTCAACAATAACTCAGTATGGCAGGACCATAGGAGAGCATCCTGGCTCCTAACTTGTAAGGAACCAAACTGTTACTTGCTTCTATGTGATTGAACCGTGTGCTTACACCATTTTTCTTGTACTCTCACATGACCAACAATTTGACTGTGGCCTGAGAGTCAGCCACCAATACGAATTCATAAAAGTTTGAGGTATTTGTATTTTTGGCCGGGAATAATTGTTCGATTGAGCAGCTCGAAGATGGGATCGATGTTCTTTTTGACGGAAAGATATTCTAAGCAGGAAGACACTCTGCATCCTATACACTCCTTGGAGCACAGAACATATTGAGCTTATATGTATTTACTTAGGGTGGGCCTTTATTATGTTGGTTTTTACCAAATTGTATAACTAGATGATACCCCGCGCGTTGCTGCGGGAATTTGTAGTATTGCATATAAGATTTGTAGTGAGAAATAATGATATGGAACCTTTTATGGAATGATATGAGAAGTCTGTTTCCTAAAAACTCCAAAGATAAATTGGTTATTACTGTCTCATTAGAATACATCGCTAAAACGGAATAGAAGGAACGTATAGTTGAGATGCAACCTAATACCCATTTGAGCAATCATATAATGATATTGTAACCACATAGAAGAATTATTCTTACATTTGTCAAGATATGCTATAGGTTTGAAGACATAATCCCAAGTGCTTAGCCTTGCAGAAGATCGTTTGATGGTAATTATACGGCACATGCTTGAAACTGAACATCAGTTAATATTCCAGCATCTATCTTCGAACATAAAACACATCAGATAAACAATAATTAGAGCTCCTTGCCTTCTTTTGGATGAAATGCAAGTGCCTCCGGATGCCTAGCAACCATCAGACAAAACCTTCTGTTTTGAACACCTGCAGTAGAAGAGCGACAATGGTACCACTCAGGTATTAGATCGATCTCATGCCACTGTGGAATAACACTGCCGTGAAAGAACATATTGAACATGAACTGCACTATGTCATATTCTCTGATTCTACAAATCATAGGAAAGCAACAAAAATACCAATATGATTTTTCATACTAATGCGTGTGTGAGAGAGAGATGCAGTACTGTAGTTGCAGGTAGTACATAATAAGTTTCATATGTTTATTCCTTCAAGAAGAATACAAAAACTAAAAAGTTTTTTCACCATCAAGTGCTTCTAATCAAAACGAACCAGATCGGAGAGATGAGCGTGATCCATCGTATCTCGACAACGTAAGTGACAAAGGCAAACCGGACATGCTGACGTGGAGGAGGTGGCTACGGAACAAAGCTTCATTTTTCTAAAAAAAATTAGGCTTCATAGTACCACACACAAACAGAGCTTCTAACTGAAGCTAACTCGAAAAATTCGCTCAGATCTAAGGATGCAGAGGGGAAGGACTGCCCCCACCTTTGTCCTTTGGTGTAGTTGATGTTGGAGGAGGACGCCGACGGTGGCACGTGTTTCCCACCGGGAGCTCTGGACGACGCCGGGGTGCGTGCCTTGGGGCAACGGAGCCTACGGGGCTTGATTCATCGGCGACGGCGTGCAAGGCTCGATGAAACGGCGAAGATTACAGGGGCCTGGGTAGGCAGCAACGCGCAGGTGTCTCCGGTGGCAATGACTACGAAGGCTTGGCCGCAGCGGCACCTCGCCATCAACGTCACCATCGCTCTTGAGGGAGTATTGTTGAACGGAGTCCAAACATAAGACCAAAGGATTGATTTATTTGTGCCATTGGAACCGGACATAGAAGACGAAGAGAAAGAGAAACAGAGGAGACGGAGTGAAAGGAAAGTACGATGGAGATGATAACGCGCCCGAAAATAAATGTTACGGCTGGGACTGCGAAGGGAGTAAAATCCTCCGTCAATTCAGCCATGATTAATTGCATGCATGGATTTAGGCAATGTAATTAACTGCCCCTAAAGTGGAGACATGCATGCGCTTGGATGTAACGGGTTGCGTGCTTGCTTGTGGCACTAATTCTCCTTGGGGTTTGTTCGCCCATTTGCTGGCCTCACATGTGCATGCATGCAGTTCTCGCTGGCGCAGATCACGGCTGCGTGGACAGCGGCTGGACTTAACGCTGATGTGGCATGGAGATGATGTGGACAATGTGTATGTTGAGAGAATTGGTAGAAGTGGGGAGTAACTTCTTAAGAATGTAAGATTTCATATTAGTAAACAACCTTTATAGTTAGGGTAATATTTCTAAAAGCATGCACAATTAGGTGGATATATGGATAAGAATTTTAAACTTATTGATCTATAAGATCGTGCGTTGCACGTGCACGCTTACTAGTCGTCCAGAAATACACGATGCACACAACTTTCTAAATCCACAATATATCCAATTAAATGTGGATCATCTATGAAAGTCGATAGCATTGAGATGTGATCTTTTCTATATCAACCGTCGAAGCCAATGATATATATCTGCATCGCACAATCCTAACATGGTTACACAAATTGTTGGTCAAAGAAAAATAAATCAAGAAGTGCCTCTACCTTACGTTAATTATGGACAGAAGAAAATAAATGAATGAACCATATATTGAAACAAACAGAGCACATGATATTTCATTTATATTTTACATATCACACGTCAATATATGATGATCACATTATTTCAACATGATTTTAAACAATACAGGTGAGCAACATCAAGTAAAAGTGACAAAAACATCCAACAAAAAAAACAGGGCAAACATTACATTTTACACATCGTACACTGCTGTTATAAGGGAGATTTGGCTTCTCAAACTAAAAGTGAGTGAAATGCCAGTGCAGGAAATCAAATCCAGATCGACAACAGAGCTGAGCTAGTATATTTGCCAAGATATGAATAACAGGATACCATACAACTAGGTCATTTGAAGCAACTGGGAAAGTTGCATTCTTCCCATTGGTGGGCGGTTACCTTGCACAACAGCCTACAAATGCAATTGCTGCTAATGTACAATGACTACAATCTGCAGGTACCAGGCCCTAAATCATTTTCCAAAGCTTGTCGCAGATCTCAGCTGGTGACATTGTCTTCTCAAATTCGAACTTATCTACCTTCTTCCTGTTCTTGTCAACAATATCTGATAAAAAGCTAAGGATTGCACACAAGTTTTGTTTGCTGTAGATAAAAACAATATAGTGACAAAAGGCAGAATGGTAGTTTATTTGACGTCCATAGGCAGAAACTGATGTCCTTGAGTACAAGAAAAGAAGCCAAAACAGTAACATATTGAAAGGATACATCCAGAAATCTTCTCCTGATCTTCGAAATCTGGCATGATATTGGTAACTGACACACACATGGAGAGCATACTTCTGCACAAAAATGTAGTTGGTCAATTTAACTGCGAAATAGGATAACCAGTACAAGCAACAGTCCTGAAACTCATCTCATACTGAATTAGGAGGAACCATTCATTTACATTCCAACCAGTGTTTAGAAAAATCACCAAACATTGCTCGACAATCTTGTGTGCAATAAAATGAAATGAAATGAAATGGCAAAATATGTCAGGGGGAAGATAAGGCAGCGGTAGCATTATCTAAATTCATAATTTAGTAATGAACTACTGTCGGTGTACTAAGTATTGGGCCACTAGTACCCCTTACTTGTGCACGGGCAGTTGTAGCCGTCCTCGCGGCAAGGCTTGCCGGGATCAGCTCGAGGTCGATTTAAGTCATCAAGGAAATTATCAAGTCAGAGATCTGAGAATCAGCAAATAAGCAAAGCTGGTAATCGAAGGCCAGCCTCCCCGGCAAGATCCTTGCCGGGATGGCCCGTGGAGCTCGGCAAGGGTTGGTGCCCGGCAAGGCTCGGCGTCCGGCAAGGCTTGGCGCCCGGCAAGGCTTGGCGCCCAGCAAGTTTCGGCGCCTGGCGGGATTTTGCCACTATGCCACCGCTCCAGCACCGCGACAAAGCCTGACATTCTGGGTCCTTCTCTGGATGCGTGGCAACGCGCCAGTGGAGGAGAGCTTAAGCGGTACTGATGGGATGGCCCCTTTTTCCATCCCCAAGAAAGTGAGGACACCTAAACGGACACCTCACGGTGCATTAAATGCGCTCGTCCTAATCCGTCAGGGGTTAGGTATGATACCCTGTAGCTACTTTCCACCTCAATGTATGTACATTTTGCCACTGTGGAGACCCCTTTGAGCATATAAAAGGAGGCCCAAGGCAACTGCGACAAAGGAGAACTTCTGGCCCATTCTGCATGCGTAGCTGCTCTTTGAACGTACTGTTCATTGCGAGCGCTCCTGAAGGCTGGGCTCAAGAACATCAATAAGAACACAAAGCAGGAATAGGGTTTTACGCTGATCAGCGGCCCGAACCTGGGTAAAAACTTCCCGCGTCGATCACCGGTTCTGCTCTTTGCGTGTACCTCTCCCCCCGCCGAATCGTAAAGGGATCTCTCGGGATCCCATAGGTGTCGTGCCCCGACATCTTTGGCGCGCTAGGTAGGGGGATTGAGGTTTGCGTGAACCTGATCTGGTGGTCGACGCCCTAGTTTCTTCATCATCTTCATCATCATGCCGCCCAAGAAGAAGAACATCGCGACAGCACAACCGTCCGGGTCTGTTTTGCCCGCGCCTTCGCAGACAGGCGATGGTGTGGGTGCGGAAGGAAGAGGACTGGAACCCCCGCGGCGTTCTGGTGACTCAAGCCAAGCGAGCGGTATCGTTCGCAGTGGCAGTGGTAACTTGCGCGCCGCTGGATCTAGAGATGGCGTTGTGTTGCCTACGGGTGGCACAACAAACTCTAGGGATCGAAGAGCGCCTGCTGGAGCTCCCGCGCCGGCGCGAGCCTCGCAACCTGCCCAGGTCGTGCGAGACGAGCGACGTCATGGCGCTGGTGGTTCGGGGCGTCCCTACGAAAAGGTTCCTGCGCATAGATCCCAAGATGCGCGGGACCAACATGCACACCGAGCTGCCGGCGAAGGTGGCGCGCGGTCGCGTGACCGTGGCGGTGCTCCTTCTAACTTGGTTAGGAGTCAGAGCACCTCACGCACCTCGCACCTGTCGCCGCCACCTACGCCAGCGGAAGCCTTGGCACGTGCGCAGCTGCTCCTCGATTTTCCTCCCGCCCCGGAGAAGATGGAGGAGTGGCGAGCTACTATCCAAAGCCTTATCGGCTTCGCTAATAAGGATGGACCACAAGAGGCAGGGCCCTCTCAGCGGAAGCCCATCGATCCGATGCGAGCCGGTGGAGAGAAAACCGGAGGTGGTGCAACTACAGTGCACTCTCCTCCACAACATCAGCGGCGGCCGATGACTCAGCAAGTCGACCGCCATGAAGAAGTTTCCACGGCGTCGTCCGATCCACGGATGCGCAGTGATCAGCGTCTGGTTCTCCAGGAACGAGGCAAGGAGGACGCTCGAACAACCATCGAGCGGCGACGGGAAGCGCGCTATCAGTCTGATAAGCGCGCGGGGCCGGTTGTCGACGAGCCCGCGCCAGGAAACGTAGGAGACTTGCCTTACGAGGTAGGACCTCCAGCGTTTACCCGTGAGCTGCGGCAAGTCCAGTGGCCCAATCTCTGAACCTTCAAGCCAGAGGTCCCGGAGAAATATGACGGCAAGACCCATCCCTCGGAGTTCCTAAGCATCTACACCATTGCGGTGCAAGCTGCCGGAGGCCGAGATGACAAGATACTCGCCAACTACTTCCCGTTGGTGCTCAAACCCAACGTCAGGTCGTGGTTGATGCATCTGCCGGAGGATTCTATTTCTTGCTGGTCAGATCTGTGCCATCAGTTTGTTGGCGCCTTTGTTGGAGGCCACCAAGCTCCTGGCCAAGAAAGTGATTTGCACATCATCCCTCAGAAGGAGGGCGAGTCCCTGCGCAAGTTTATGCAGAGGTTCAGCCGGGTGCAGTACAATATTCCTGATGTTCATCCTGCCGCTGTCATTAGCGCGTTCCATCAGAACGTGCGTAACCGCAGGATGCGGGAAGAGCTGGCAATGAACAAAGTCAGGAGTATTGCCGAGCTTTACACTTTGGCCGACAAGTGCGCTCGAGCTGAAGAGGGGAGGAAACTCCCCGGTGAGGCTGTTGGTGCGGCAGGCGACTCAGAAGAAGAAGATGCCGCGGCCCCGCCAAGGAAAGGCCGACGGCGGAATAGGAAGCGCGGAGGCAAGGCCGTGCTTGCCGTCGAGGAATCCGGCAACCCTGGCGCCGCCAAGAAGGCCAAGGTTGGCGCCCCCGGCAAGGATCTTGCCGGGTGCCCTTCCTGTCAGGCCTTGGCGACTGCCGACAAGTCAGAGAACTCCGGCAAGCAGTACTGCAAGATCCATCGCACTAAGGGCCACGATCTCCAGGACTGCCGGCAAGTTGAGCAGCTTGCCGAAAAGCAGAAGGCCGAATACGAGAGGCGAGACAAGGAGAAGGCCCAAGATGGTGCTGAGGGGTCCGGCAAGAAACGCGGTGGCCGAGGGGGTCGCCGCGGCAAGGCCAAGCAGCAGAAGGATCGGCCCGCTCGGGGCCGAGATAAAGAAGGAGATGATGATGAAGAAGATGACGAGTCCAGTGAGCAGGAATTCCAGAAGGCTACGGAGGCTATGTGCATTGATGGGGGTGCCTCGCTGCATTCTTCCCACCGCCAACTTAAACAGTGGATGCGGGAGGTTAATGCGGCAGAGCCATCCCCCGATGCATGTAGGCCTCTGAAGTGGTCCAGCAAGCCTATCATCTTTGACGCCGAGGATCACCCTGATCGCACAACTGCGGTCGGGTGCTTGCCATTGTTGGTTTCCCCAACAATTCGCAACCTCAAGGTGACGAAGATGTTAGTTGACGGCGGGGCCGGCCTAAACTTAATCTCACCAGATGTGCTAACAAAGCTTCAGATTCCCGACGAAGACCTCGAGGAAACGGGTACGTTTCAAGGGGTCAACCCGGGAAGAACCCAGCCTAAGGGCAAAATCACGCTGCCGGTAACATTTGGCAGCGAGCTTAACTTCAGGACCGAAAAAGTGGTGTTTGATGTCGCCAAGATCCCCATGTCATACAATGGGATCCTTGGTCGGCCAGCGCTGGCTAAGTTTATGGCGGCATCACACTACGCATACAACGTCTTGAAGATGCCTGGGCCGTTGAGCGTCATCACTATCCATTCCGACAAGAAGGATGCGCTCATCTGTGCCGACCAACTTTACCGGGAAGCAGTTGCAGCACCTGCCATCAAGGCATCTGCTCCTGCCGCTGGAACTCCCGGGGGGAAGAAGAAGACCGGCAGGAACCTTGGCGCGAACTCCGGCAAGCGCACCTCCTCGGAGTGCTGCGCTTCCGTCGAGGATGCACCAGAGAGTTCCACCGGCAAGAACAAGAAGTCCAAGGCTGCCCCGCCGGAAACCAAGAAGGTGCCTGCCAGGGGGGGACGGAACGGGGGGAACTCTCACCATAAGTTCCACCCTAGATGACAAATAGGAAAGCGCGCTCGTTGCTTTCCTGCGGGCGAATGTTGACGTGTTTGCATGGCAACCGTCTGACATCCCCGGTGTTCCCAGGAAAGTGATTGAGCACCACCTTGCTGTCTGCCCTCATGCGCGGCCCGTCAAGCAAAGGGTGAGGAAACAGGCTTTGGAGCGGCAAGAATTCATTGCCGAAGAGATTAAAAAGCTGGAGGCGGCAGGACTGGTCAAAGGAGTGCTTCATCCAACCTGGTTGGCCAATCCGGTTGTAGTGCGGAAAGCGAACGGGAAATGGAGGCTTTGTATCGATTATACAGATATCAATAAAGCTTGTCCAAAAGATCCTTTTCCCTTGCCGCGCATCGACCAGATTGTGGATGCCACCGCTGGTTGTGATCTCCTGTCCTTCCTTGATGCCTATTCAGGGTATCATCAGATTTTTATGGCAAAGGAAGATGAAGAGAAGACCGCCTTTATCACCCCATGTGGTACGTATTGTTTTATACGAATGCCTTTCGAGTTGAAAAGTGCTGGTTCAACATTTGCCAGAGCAATCCAGATTGGTTTTGAGCCACAACTCCATAGAAATATGGAGGCGTATATGGATGATATAGTGGTCAAAACTAAGGATAAAGCAACGCTCATTCAAGACTTAGAAGAAACATTTGCGAACTTGCGCAAGATCAACTTGAAGCTCAATCCTGAGAAGTGCGTGTTCGGTGTTCCTTCCGGCAAGCTCCTCGGATTCTTTGTATCTTGCCGGGGAATCGAAGCTAACCCCGACAAGATCAAAACCATTGAGCAAATTGAAGCGCCGAGACGCGTCAAGGATGTGCGTCGTCTTGCCGGCTGTGTTGCTGCTCTAAGCAGGTTTATTTCCAAATCTGCTGAGCGCGCCCTGCCCTTCTTCAAAATTTTGAAGAAGGCAGGTCCAATGAAATGGACTCCGGAAGCGGAGGCGGCGCTGCAAGATTTGAAGAAATACCTTTCTTCTCCGCCGACGCTAGTCGCACCTAAACCACAAGAGTCGTTGCTGCTGTATCTGGCGGCAACAAATCAAGTGGTTAGTGCTGCGCTGGTGGCGCAGAGAGAAGCTGATGAGGAAGCAACACCAGCGGCAAGACCGCCAAGTGACGCGGCAAGATCTTCCCCGGCAAGGGTTGATCCCGGCAAGACAGGATCTGCGCAAACAGAAGAGCCCGTGCAGAAGAAAAAGGTGGTGCAGCGCCCAGTTTATTTTGTTAGCTCCCTCTTACAAGGGGCTAGGTCAAGATATTCTGGTGTGCAGAAGTTGCTTTTCGGCCTCCTTATGGCCTCGAGAAAGCTGCGCCATTATTTTCAAGCACATGAGATCACCGTCGTCACTCGCTTTCCGTTGCAACGGATTTTGCAAAATCCGGAGGCAACCGGCAGGATCGTGGAGTGGGCGTTGGAGTTGTCCAGCTTTGGCCTTAAGTTTGAAAGTACTTCCACAATTCAGAGCAGAGCCTTGGCGGAGTTCATTGCAGAATGGACCCCGACGCCAGACGAAGAAGTTCAAGAAACAAGTCTCCCCGGCAAGGAAATCGATCAGCAATGGGTTATGTACTTTGACGGGGCTTTTTCGCTGCAAGGCGCCGGTGCTGGCGTGCTGCTTGTCGCACCCACCGGAGAGCACCTCAAGTACGTAGTTCAAATGCACTTTCCCCGGGAGAGCTCAACCAACAACACTGCAGAGTATGAAGGTTTGCTTGCCGGTCTCAGGATCGCGGCAGACCTTGGTATCAAAAAGCTCATTATCAAAGGCCTACGTAGATGAAGTGAGGAAATTGGAAGAGCGCTTTGACGGTCTCCAAATGGAGCATGTTCCTCGTGCCGAGAACAGCGTTGCTGACGACCTGTCAAAGCGTGCTGCCCTCAAGTTGCCTGTGGAACCAGGAACTTTTGTGCTCCAATTGACTCAACCATCCGTGGCACCATCAATGCGGCAAGAAAAGAGAAGAAAGTTGAACTCTGGCCAGTACTTCCCGGCAGAGCACCCGGAGCCGCCGGCAAGGAAGTTGCCGGGATCGACACGCCTGCCGGGGAACAACAGGCTCCGGCAGGGCCTCAGGCCCTTGCTGTCGAGACAAATGTCCCCCCGGCAGAGGAGATGCCTTTAGTCCTAGCTGTCGAGCCTCAGGCTCCAGCATGGGCGCAGCCCATCGTCCATTTCCTTCAGACAGGTGAACTCCCTGAGGAACAAGAAGAAGCGGAGAGAGTAGCCCGTCGGTCTGTCATGTACAAGTTCGTCGATGACGTCCTGTACAGAAAGAGACCAAACGGTGTGAAATTGAAGTGCATTCCTCGGGAGGATGGACTAGAGCTGTTGGCGGAGATACATGAGGGCATGTGTGGCTCTCACATAGGGTCAAGAGCGCTTGCCGGGAAAGCATTCCGGCAAGGTTTCTTTTGGCCTACCGCCCTCCAGGATGCGACTGCACTAGTAACCAGGTGTGAAGCGTGCCAGTTTCATTCGAAGAAATTACATCAGCCAGCTCAAGCTCTTCAAACAATCCCTCTCTCCTGGCCATTTTTGGTCTGGGGGCTCGACATACTGGGCCCCTTCCCCCGTGCTGCCGGGGGCTTTGAGTACTTGTACGTTGCTATCGACAAGTTCACAAAGTGACCGGAGGTGGAGGCAGTGAGGAAGGTGATAGCGCAGTCGGCTGTCAAGTTCTTCAAAGGAATTGTTTGCCGTTTCGGTGTGCCTAACAGGATCATCACCGACAACGGCACGCAGTTCACAAGTCGCACCTTCATGCAGTACGTCCAAGACCTTGGCGGCAAGATTTGTTTTGCCTCTGTTGCTCACCCGAGAAGCAACGGCCAAGCGGAGAGGGCCAATGCTGAAGTGCTGCGCGGTCTCAGGACCAGAACTTTTGACAGGCTGAAAAAGTGCGGAAGGCGCTGGATTGATGAGTTGCCGACGATTCTTTGGTCAATCAGAACGACACCAAATCGAGCCACCGGCCAGACGCCCTTCGCTCTAGTGTATGGAGCGGAAGCAGTTCTCCCCACGGAACTCATATACGGATCTCCTCGAGTGCTCGCTTATGATGAGCTTGAGCAAGAGCAACTGCGGCAAGATAACGCTGTGCTCCTTGAGGAGAATCGTCTTCAGGCTGCTGTGCGAGCTGCACGCTACCAGCAAGCTTTGCGCAGCTATCATAGCCGCAAAGTTCATGCCCGAAGCCTTGAGGAAGGCGACCTTGTTCTTCGACGGATTCAGTCCGCCAAGAATTCAAACAAGTTGACGCCAAAGTGGGAAGGCCCTTATCGGGTAGTACGAGTCACCAGGCCTGGCGCTGTCCGCCTGGAGACCGAGGATGGCGTTCCAGTGAGTAATTCCTGGAATATTGAACATCTTCGCAAGTTCTATCCATAAGGCGCGGTTGCCTGGGGCTCCCGGCAACCATCTTTTTGTACAAGTCTTGCCGGCAAGGCATGTGATCCTTTGTACAAAGCCAGGCGCAGACCCTGAGCACAGATGAATAAATTTAAGTGTTGTACATTTCCTTATTGATTCTCATGTTCACATTCATATATGCATGTTTGTCTAAGATGATGTATAACACCTGATCCCGGTAAGTTCTAACGAACCGCCAAGGTTTCATCTCTTCATTTTCTCTTCTTTCTTTTTCTTAAAGACAGAAGGATTCCTCGCGTGCACATTTGCCGGGGGGGGGAGGGAAAGGAGACATGAATACCAGTTGGTGACGTTCGGAATCGTATGCTTGCCGGAGGAAGGACAAAGACAGAAAGCTAAGTCCTAAAAGCTCAGAGCAAGTTTTTCTTTTATTACCAAGTTATTTCCTTGGACGATTCCGACCCTTGTATGGAAAATCTGCACGTGAAGGAACCCTTGTTGTAATCAGTTGCGCCCTTATTTTGTTTCGAGTCCGCTCAACGACTTAAGTGGCTGCACTGAGAACGCCAAGGAGTCTTGCCGGCCGCTGCGCCTCCGGCAGGCTGCTGAAGTCCCGCACCCAGCGCTCGCAGCAGGTTGCGCGCCGGCAAGTTTTTCAGTAAGCGTAGGATGAACTCCATACATAAAGGAATCAGACAAGGAAAGTAGCTAGCATGAGCCTAAACATAGTTAAATTATATTACATCCATGAGTTGCCGCAGTCCTAACTCGAGACTTAACTGTCTTTTACATGAGATGATGGCGGCAAGAATAAAAGGGAAGCACTCAATCCCTGCGCTGGCCTTCGATCCTTTTGATGGAGTCCACCTTCTCAAGGATCGGCGCGATGCACTTCTCAAGCGCCTCGACATTTGCATCCTTGGGCAGGTGGCCAAGCGCGCTGGAGAGGTCGATGCCGGGATTGCTGTGCACCACCTTGAGGAGCACCTTGCGAAGGACGGCCCGGCAAAGCCGGCGAGTCTCGTTCGCCAGTTGGGTCGCCCGGCTGGACTGGAGCGCCCTCAACGCGTTGATGATGCTTTCAAAGAACATCGTCAACCTGGCGCTTGGAGATATTCTTTCCTCGGAAGAATATCTGAAGTTCGACAAGCCCATGGTTGACAGTTCTGCGGTAAGCTTCTCCGCGGCAGCGATGAGACGACCAGTCCAGATCTCCACTCCCTTCTCGTACTCGTTCTGGGCAGCGGCGGCGCTCTTGAGCAGGTTCCTCTCTCCTTGGAGATCCTTGAGTAGAGCCTTCTCACGGGCCCTGCCGGCCTCGAGAGATTTCTGCAGCGTGGTCAGCTTCAGCTCCAGAACCGCAATATCATCAGCCGCAGAGGAGAGCTGCTTGGTCTTGCCGGACAGGGCGATTTGCATCTCCGCCAAGGAGTGGAGGGTTTTTTCCCTGTCCCCCTTGAGCGTCGAGAGCTCCTTGCCATGCTCGTCGAGATCTGTCTGCAGCCTCTTCACTTTGTCGCTCAGCTCGTTCTTGGCGGCCTCTGCAGCTTCGGCAGCATCGACGGCCTCCTTGAGCTTGCCGGCGTGACTTGCAGTTAGAGCTTCGAGCGCCTCCTTGTGCTTCTGCTCCAGCTCCTGGGTCCGCCGCGCGACAAGATTTTCAATGTCTTCATCCTTGCTACGAAGCTTGGCGGCGAGCGCCTGCTCACGTGCGGTGAGATCTTCTTCGAAAGCGTCAAGAGCAACGCGGCGCCCCGTCAGGAGAGCATCTTCGGCAGCGATCCTTTGAACAGCTTCATCATGCGCCTTCTCCATGTCTGATTGCTTCAGGAGGATCTCATTCCATTGCTGGCTCACTTGTTCCCGACCGGCAACCAACTCTTGGAGGGCCTCGGTGTGCCAGATCTGCATTTGTGCGACGCGCCTTTGAAAATCCGCTTCGGCTGCCTCGACAACTGCCATTCTGGAGTCCGCCTTCTCTCTTCGGGCACGATGGAGAGCCTGGAGTTTGCGGAAGTTTTCGCCCATTGCCTGAAGGAGCCGATCCTCTTCAGATTTGCCGCTGCTAGTGCTGGGATTGTCGACAACTTCAAGCCCGGCAGCAGCGATGATTTCTTCGAAAACTTCTCCTTCGGCTGGTGCCCCAGCGCTTGCCGTCCCCGGCAAGTTGATGAACAGGTTCTCGCCAACCTTGAGGTACTTGCTGGATGAGGGGCCTTCAGATGCTGATGGCTGGTCTTCAGTGGCCGCCTCACCAGTGACAGGGGGCCCTGTGGCCGGTGTAGCGCCTGGTGCTCCTGTGGCAGGAATGCTATCAGTGCGGTCCTCAGCCTCCCTGTCGCCCCCTTCAGCAGGTTCTTGGGCGGTTTCCTCTTGTGCTGTCTTGGCGGCCTCCCCGTCAAGAGCATCACCGGCCCCGGCTACATCATCCTTGGTGGCCTCGCTGGCAGTGATCCTGTCCGCTTCGGCAACAGCATCCCTGGCGGTCTCCTCGATGACGGCGTCGACGTCCATATGTTCCATCTCAGGGAACTCTGAAGGGCGAAGGAAGAAAACAGAATAAGATCAAGGTTGAAATTTGAAGTGGTCAAAGATAAAGAAGTAAGGGGAAAAGAATAACTAGCACTCTGAGGCGATCGAGTACCTGCGTCGGGCTGTCGAGAGGTGGCTTCGCCTCTCCCGGCAACTCCGGTTGCCGGGGGTGGGTTGCCGGAGTCCGTGCTTGTCGGCTCCTCCTCAATCCGGACAGGCTCGTCGGCAGGATCTCTTGCCGGAGGTGTGCTTGTGGGCGGAGCGGTCGATGAAGGAGGCACGATGGGGCAATCTTCTCCTTGTTGCCGTTCTTCTCCTGCGAACCCGAAGATATCAGCGACAAGAATGGAAGCCTCGGCACCAGCCAACAGAAAAAGGGACGATGAACTTACGCTGGGGGCTGTGCTGGGGGCTGCGCTGGGGGCTGCGTTGAGGACTAGGCTCCGGGCTCACGATGACGGTCTCCGGCACGCTAGTGGAGCCTGCCGGGGGCTCGTCGCCCGTAGAAGTCCTTGACCTCTTCGCCGTCCTCTCCAGCAAGGTTTCTGTGTCACTGCAGAAGCAATACAAGCAAGTCAGTAAAGATTGATGCAAGATTGGAAGGTAAAAGCTATGGCAAAGTACTTACTCTTCTTCCTCTCGCTCCGGACTAAAGCCGGAGATGTCGAAGTCGACCTCCGTTGCGGTGTCTGAGTGGGGAGGCGGAGGAGGAGTCCTAGGCCGCTTGGCTGTGGCAGGCGCCGGGGCAGCTTCCGGTGCGGTGGTGCGAGACCCTCCTGCCGCCCCAGCAGTGGCCGCTGGTGCGGGCCTCGCACGCCGTGCGGGCTGTTGACGGGCCCCCTGCCGCGGTCCGGTCTTGCCGGCCACTTTCTTGCCGGGGGCTTCGCCGCTCGAAGAGGGCTGGCTTGCCGGGATGTCAGACGCAGCCTTCCGAAGAACACGCTTCGCCTTCTTCTTCGGGGGAGGGGGCTCTTCTCGCGTCTCTTCTTCTTCGACTGAGTCCTCGCCAGACGAGATTTCAGCGGCTGCGCTGCTCTCCTCCCCGGCAACCTCGTCCTCCCCGGCAGGCTTCACCTCCATTACCACCTCTGCCTCGCTGGCTTCACACTCTGTGAAGCCAACGCTGCCGGCCTCGGCGGCAAGATTCGCTTCCTCCACGACTTCTCCTTTTTTATGGGGAAGGAGCGGGGCCACCTTGTTTATCCCCCAATATGAATGCGCCTCTGTGGGCGCGAAACAGTTTGCAGCCTTTTTGGCACACTTCCCACATCGCGCGCTCCGTGCGCGTAGTGGGGGCACAGTAAAACAAAATCTTTACGAGCAGTTAATTCCCTGCCACGCATGCCCGTGCACTGTTTGGGCCTGGCCCAACAACGCCTCGCACTCGTGTATGGCCCAGGCCCGGGGGCTGCTGTCGGTGTACTAAGTATTGGGCCACTAGTACCCCTTACTTGTGCACGGGCAGTTGTAGCCGTCCTCGCGGCAAGGCTTGCCGGGATCAGCTCGAGGTCGATTTAAGTCATCAAGGAAATTATCAAGTCAGAGATCTGAGAATCAGCAAATAAGCAAAGCTGGTAATCGAAGGCCAGCCTCCCCGGCAAGATCCTTGCCGGGATGGCCCGTGGAGCTCGGCAAGGGTTGGTGCCCGGCAAGGCTCGGCGTCCGGCAAGGCTTGGCGCCCGGCAAGGCTTGGCGCCCAGCAAGTTTCGGCGCCTGGCGGGATTTTGCCACTATGCCACCGCTCCAGCACCGCGACAAAGCCTGACATTCTGGGTCCTTCTCTGGATGCGTGGCAACGCGCCAGTGGAGGAGAGCTTAAGCGGTACTGATGGGATGGCCCCTTTTTCCATCCCCAAGAAAGTGAGGACACCTAAACGGACACCTCACGGTGCATTAAATGCGCTCGTCCTAATCCGTCAGGGGTTAGGTATGATACCCTGTAGCTACTTTCCACCTCAATGTATGTACATTTTGCCACTGTGGAGACCCCTTTGAGCATATAAAAGGAGGCCCAAGGCAACTGCGACAGAGGAGGAGAACTTCTGGCCCATTCTGCATGCGTAGCTGCTCTTTGAACGTACTGTTCATTGCGAGCGCTCCTGAAGGCTGGGCTCAAGAACATCAATAAGAACACAAAGCAGGAATAGGGTTTTACGCTGATCAGCGGCCCGAACCTGGGTAAAAACTTCCCGCGTCGATCACCGGTTCTGCTCTTTGCGTGTACCTCTCCCCCCGCCGAATTGTAAAGGGATCTCTCGGGATCCCATAGGTGTCGTGCCCCGACAACTACAAATACCGATTTCAACTTCAATCCTAGTTCTTATATAACGGTGAATATCAAACAGGCCACTACATAGAACTTACTGTTGGGATGGACAACGTAATGGTGCTGCTAGTTATACAGCCCAGATGAGATTTTCTAGCTAGCTTGACCATCCAAATAGTTTCCCACTGATGACATGTGTGCAGTTACGAAAGCAAAATGTACATACATGTACTCGGTGATAGAGAGAACAAATCTGGACTTACTGTGCCTTCAGCATGTCTTTCTCCTTCTTGACAGCATCATTCCTTTCTTCTATAGAAGCCCTTTGACGGTCTAGGTTATCAAGCTCATCACTCACCGCTGTGTTGACAACATAAACTGTATCAGCAATCCAACTTAAGGTAGCAATTCAGATGATAATGATACAGATGTTGAAATAAGAACTTATCTTAAGTCTTGGCGAAGCTGTTGCTCCCCTTGGAGTTTCTCCTCCATCTCATTTTGTAGCGTGTTCAGTTCTTCATCAGTAACTGTTTCAGCTTTTGCCTTGTCTAACTTTTCCTTGAAGGAGTTTAATTTTTCCTGATACTCTGTTTCACAAAAGAAGCATGCCACTTTTATTGTCAAACTCTCAAATAGTCAACCATCACCACATCACTAATTATTTCGAAGGTAACCCACTGTTATTATTTTGTTTCCATAACAGGTGCTTGAATTAATGGATGTAAAGTGTTCCTTGAATCCTTTGGTATGCAAGTGCTGGAATGCTAAGTAAATTAGATATGCTAGTGTTTTATTCAAAATCAGGCCCTTTTAAGCAAGATTTTCAACCACAGGTACTCAAAAATTGCCAGTGACCCTAAATTTTCCCCACTGAACTTGAGTACCAAAATCGTCGTCACCACACGAGGAGTTCTAAACACGACATGAATCGAAATCTCAACAGAGCCGGAGAGAACGGACCTTTGACTTGGAGCTCGAGGTCCCCGGACTCGGAGCTGCAGGCGGAGCGCACCATCCGTGCCCCGTCGCAGGCCTGCGCAAGGGCTTCGCCGTCCTTGCTGCCCAGGAGCACCCCGACGAGGTCCTCGCCGAGGGAAAGGAGGTTAGCCACCTCAATCCGACTACCAGCATCTTCCGCCATCGGAGAGGCGCCGGCAAAACCCTAACAACCACTTTCGCTTTCCACAGGCCGCGAACCGGTGAAGAGAGATGGATTGGGCTCCGTGGGACACCGGCGTTTAGGCGCCGCCGGTGGCTTCCGGGAGGACGGCGCGATGGACTTTTGATCGATTTGGGCGGACTACTTTCTCTAACAATGGAGCGTAGGAAAAATGGCAGATCTGGGCTCCAATTTTCCTACTAGACCCAATTCGGTCTGTGTTAAGTCTGAAGTTCGGGAGCCAAACGGCCGTGCTTCGCGGGCCAGCCCAGAAGCACGCCTGCCGACACGTCCGTCATATACCCAGCCCGACACACAATAAATAAATAAATAGGCCTGTGAGGCGAGGCCCGCGTGTCGGTACCGCACGGTCTGCTTTTTTTTTTAAAGGTCAAAAATAGGCCCCAAAAAGCTCAAAAAGGCCGAATAGCCGTGGGGGCCGTGCCGGACGGCGCGTTTAAGGGTGGGTCTGACCGGTCCGGCCCAGATGACAAAATCTGGGAGCAACTAGTTAGAGCATCTACAACCGGACTCTTACTCTTTCGTGTTTGTGCGAGCGGACGAACTAGACGTTGTTTGGGCCGAAAAACCGCATTCAACCGGACCCCTCAAATATGGACCGAATATTCGAGTTGTCACTCCACAAAACCGACCCATATGAAGGCGGATATGAGGAGGTCTAGATACGCCCGGACATGACTGCCATCTCGTACTGGCCTATGCTGACCCATCCTAATCCAATATAAACCTCACTCATACACACCCGGATCATACGCTCTGCTACCATTCCACACTCCGCTCTGTTCCGTTTCATTCCCCTTCCCACGCCACCATGGTCAGCTCCGACAGCGAGGCTAATCCTATTCGACTGGGATGTGCTCTCTAGGTCGGATTCGAGCTCCGCCCCAGACTATGAGGAGCTCGCCCTAAGCATCACCCTTCACCAATCCCGCATGGACAGGGGCGGGAGTCCGAGCTCCGTGTCCTCCTGGTAGCCCGGAGGGGCAGCTCAAGCTCCGGGCCCGTCTGCCACGGTCCACGCCTTCCTAGTGAGGCGACGGGGTGAGTAGTGGCGCCCGACACTTCTAGCACCTAATCAAGCTCTTCATCCCATTAACAAGCTCTTTTCTAAGGCGCATCCGTGATCCATTGGGCCACTCATTCCCTTCTCGGAGTTTTAAGTAACTTGATTTGTCATCATATCCTCATCTTTTAATTCCCATTTTTAGGAATTATTTTTGTGTTCATCCTCCAAAAAAAACTTTGTACACAAATTGATTTTAAACATAAATTTTAGCTATTTCCTTGCATAACTAGACAACATTGTCACATTAACATTATACATAACGCAATTAAACAATCCATTACCTACTACATTAACACTACATCGACCGCCTGGCTTGCTGAAACACCAAGATAAACTAAATAGAACATGATCCTTGATATATAAAGAGGAGCTCTACTCCTCGTCGTCCTACGAGAAGTCTGGCTCGGAAGAGATGGGGTTCAACCCCTCTCCCCCTTGGTCGGACATCGAAGGGGTAGGCCTTTGAGTCTTTGGGGTGGGCCGAGTCCACGACATCGAGTCGCCCTCATCCCCTCCTTGTTGGTGACCTTGCTGAGCTCCTCGAACATCTCCTCATGCTCGACATCGAGGCATGCGATCTCACGGCGCTCGCGCTCGATCGTGCACGGCTGCACGCATTATCCACGGACTCGAAGAATGCATGATTCTCGATGGTGATACAATGATTCTTGAGGAGTGCAGTCATGAAGGCGGTATCGACACACTTGGCCTTCAGTTGTGCTTGGGCCACGGGTGCTCCTTCTCCTCGGCTCGGTAGGTGTACCTAATGAGAGGCATGATGGAGACTGCGGCCCGTGACATCGTATGAGAAGTTAAGCTTTGTGTGGACCCCAAAGAAGCGGAGAGCAACGGAGCCACATCGCGACACTTCGGCGGGGGCGGTTGTTGTGACATTCTCGGTGTCGGGGACATGAAAGAAGACTCGAGACGACACAATGAGAACAAGGGAGGCGCCGACGAGCCGCACGTGAAGCGATGGTGGCACGAGAGCTCATGGATGTTGCACGAGGGTTTGGGAGGCGACGATGCTCGACGATAGGGAAGACAGCTTGGGGCAGTGTCAGAAGACCAAGGGGGCGTTGAGGAGCCGCGTGAGGAGCTGTGGCGGCACCGAAGAGGCGGCGTGTGGGCTCGGGAGGTTGTGGCAACCTTGAGCTCGAGAAAAGCGGCGGTGACAGACTGAATCGGGGGCGGTGGAGGCCCGAATTTGGGGCACCGGCGATGAAAATGGATGGGCGCGGGATGGGCTAGGGTTGTTTGTTGTTGTTGTTGTTATTGTTGATGGTGGTGGTGGTGGTGGCCACACATGAATGCGGGAGGGGAGTGGCCTGTCCATTTTTTGCTCTTGTACAATAAATGGTCTAAAGGAAAAGGTTTTTGGGGATTAAAAGCTATTTTTGGGGAAATAAATAAAATTAGGATGAGGTAGACGAGCGTTAATTTTCGAAGCAAAAAATTCTGTCTCATATACGTACGTATAACTTTTGGGGGTGTGCCAGAGATCCTACTGGCTCTCTCCGCTCAACGAAAAAAAGAAATCTCTGAGTGAGGACAGAATGCCAAGCAGAAGATGATAAATTTTATAGTACTCCCTCCGATCCTATTTTCTCTGCGTATAACATCCATCACGCATACCAAGAAAAGGCTCGCTCGATTTTTTTGGACTAATTTGCCCCTGCTTTACCGCTGGATTGTTATTAATTTGCATGCAGCCGATTGGCTCAGAGTAAAACGAGAAAAAAGGAAGAAAGTTATGCGCAGAGTATAAAGGATCGGAGGGAGTACTACCAATTCGGCGTTGGAATTTAGCTTCACGAGATGTGCGTGACTGTGGACCGCTCTTCTGCCTCGATCAACTCATATGCTTGCGTTGCGTCCGTTGGAGCTTGCCAGTTTCAGAAGCCAGCGACCGGGCCCTCTCCTACTATTCTGCAGAATGCCGTCCACAACATCTCATTCACGGGCAGGCAGCATGGATGCGAAGGACAAAAACATAGGAGTATGAGCTAAGCAAATCCCAATAGCAAGCAAACAGGAATTTAACGGTACAAACAAGTCAAATCACACATTCAGTTATTTTCTTCTCCATCGACCGGTCTGCCTGACGCTGATCACGGCAAGATCTATGTATCATGTGCCCGCTACAGCGTGATCACGATTAGCATGGCCATGGTGGTCAGGTTTTCCGCGTCGTCGTTCACCTTGCGCAGAGGCGCCTCCTCCCGCTTCGCCGCGGCGTCGCCACCGCGTCCGCCGAACGCGTCGTCGCAGTCGGTGGCGGACCTCCTGACGGCGCCCATCTCGGCTACGTACGCCTGCTTCCGCCCGGTGGCCAGCGCGTGGACGGCGCTGTGCACCACGTTCAGCGCCTCGATGTACCGCCGGCGGCACGTGGCCAGCGCGGCCTGCTGCTTCTCCGACCAGCCCCCGCGCCGTTGCAGCTCTTTGATTGTGGCCACCGCCGCCGTGTAGTTGGCCAGCGTCAGGTTCGTGGCGATCACGGCCAGCCCTTTCGCGTCCGCGGTGGCGCTCCCCGGCGCCCCCTGGAGCGTCGTCACGCAGAAGGACTCAAGGTTCTTGTGCTCCGATCCCTGCATCGCCTTCGCGCACGTCTCCTGCACGGAGGCAAACGCCCCGTGGGAGCCAACGAGAAGGATGAGGAAGAAAGGGAAGAGGAGCCTCGCTGCCATGGTGTGCGCTCTTGCTTGGTTAGGATTGAGTTTTTGCTGGCTTCGGCTCGCGCACTCGCAAACCTTGAGGAATTTTATGGCTTTATGTAGTACATCTTGTAGGCAAAGGGAATAAATACGAGATCAAATCTTCTGTGTATTTTGCTTATAAATGGATCCTCTTAATGAATGGGCAATTTTTTATTCACATTTCTCATAACTAGTCATAAATGTACTACATAATGCTTGAAGGTGTTCGTTGTTTTCCAAATTTGGGTGGGATGATACACAAAAACAGTCGTTTAATACTCACAGAATGCGCAATGACACTTGAGACCGGAACTTCTGCGCCTTTTTACGGGCGGACAGGCACCGAGCAAAGAAGAAGATAAGAGACAGCTGACCCTAGTTTTCCTTATATGTTGTTTCCCTTTGGATTAGAGACAATTAGAGGCCAACAGGCGCTTCGTTGTGCCATTTTTCACTTGTGGAATTGTCTTTTTATCTAGCAGTGGTCGGTTATTTCTTTTTGATTTTATCTATGTTGGCTTGAGTTTTAATTATGTTCTAGTTGTGTTTTTATTCGTATACCATGTTGGGTGCTGCTAGAGACGGTATCTGTTCTGAGAAGAGAGTGGTGTTAGTCGGGCGTTGTCGTGGTTTCATTACACATTTCGGCCTTGGTGTCAGCCGGTGGTCATTGGGTGAGCCCCTTGGGAGCTCCTATTCACGTCGAAGCTATGCAATTGCTACCATAATGTTCACATTGGCGACCCCATCATAAGCTCTCACTCGCTCAACTCGGCTCCCTTCTCCACTCGCTCCGCTATATTTTTTTATTTTCCCGCCATTGATTATAAGATTTAGCTTGTATGAATCACTCCACTATATCTTACAAATAGTTGGTTGTCTCTTTTTTACAAAAAAGTTCCGTGAAATCAAAAGATGTCCACGGATTTAAAAAATAGATAAAAAAAGTTTAAAATTAAAAATAATAAATTATAAAAATTTGGAAATTTTACAAAAATCATGGATTTCAAAAAATATTTGCAAATTTGAAGTAAAGTTCATAGACTTTTATAAATGTTCATAAACTTTAAAGATATTCACGGATTAAAAAATGTTCATGAATTTTAAAAGATGTTCAGATTCTAGAAATTGTTCGCAAATTTTAATAAATTCTCAGGAATTAAATGTGAAAATAAAATAAAAATCATAAATAGAAAAGAGAAAGATAACAAATAGAAACCCTCAACAAACGACACACCCCATTATAGATGGCCCCCAACAAACCCATAGCCCCGCACGCACTAGGAGGATCCAAATCTGGGGAGCTTGGTATTCTATAATATTAATTATTATAGTTCATGAACTTTAAAAAAATTCATGAATTTTATTAATTTTCATGAATTCTAAAAATGATTGAGAATTCGAAAATGTTCACTAATTTTAATAAATGCTCATGAATTAAATATGAAAAAAAAATTGGAAAGAGAAGAAAAAAAAACCCTCAGCAAACGACATACACCCTTATAAGCGGTCCCCAACGACTCCATAGCCCCGGACGCACCAGGATGCTCCAATTCTAGGGACCTTATGATCTTAGTTTGTGAACTTTAAAAAATAAGAATTTGAAAAATATTCATGAATTTGAAAAAATGATATGGGATTTTAAAATGTTCAATTTTATATAATAAATGCGCATGAATTAAATGTGAAAAAGAAATATAAAAGAGAAAAGAGAAAAAGTAGAAACCCTCAGCAAACGACACACACTCTTATAGGTGGGCCCGAGTGACTCCATAGCCCCAAATGCACCAGGAGGCTCCAAATTTAGAGACCTTAGGATCTTCTAACATATGGGTTTGGCCTAGCTTTCTATACAAAATTAGGGCACTCAGTGAAATTTAGAGTCATAAACTTTTTCCCCAAGTTCAATCTTCTTACTCAAACACAGAATATCAACATAGAACCGACATTGTTATGCTAACCAAAAAAGATTTCATTATCACCCCTGACTCCTCCCGCCCCATCTCACTGCAAAATTGCCCTATAAAAGTAGTGGCAAAAGTTCTTGCTAACCATCGAACTAAGCCTAGCTTAAATGCTTAGATTCCTCATGGTGGAACCTCCACCCACACGTGATCACATATTTTCCAAAGATGTTTCGGGCTTTTCAATAGTATTCTTTCTGTGGTATGTCGTGCTCGTCGACTACGAGGTGCATGTGGTGACTTTGTTGATCTCAAGATTTTTTGGCCCTGTCTCTCGGAGGTGGTCATAGGGGTAGGGATTGCATGCATGCGTTCATATGAGTGAGTATGTGCATCTGTATTGTGATTCTACGAAAAAAAGTTCTCGCTAACCAACTAAAACCCTCGACTCCTCATCTAGTCCATGATGACCAAATCAGTGTCATCTCTGGAAGAGACGTCCATGCGACATATATTATAAGGACCCGCCACTTCAAATAAAGTACCAACATAGTTTTTAAGTCTAAGACTTCCAAAAATCCTTCGACTCGGTATCCTGGGCCTCCCTTATAAAATCCTAATGCACCTACCTGCAAAAATTCATAATGCACCGAGGTTTTCTTGACACTTTGTGCTCTTGGATAAACAATATACTCTCAACCATGAAAACAGTTATCCTACTAAATGGTGTTCACGGGAATTAGGTCAACTGCAATAATTCCCGAAGAAGTGCCAACAATAGCACGTAAGTTAGACTTCTGAAAGGTCTTGGATTTAGTACGCTCGACCTCCCTTATAAAAATCCTAATGCATCAACGTTTCCCCAACATTTTGTGCTCTTGGATAAACAATATACTCTCGATCAGGAAAAATGTCATCTTACTAAATGATGTTCCTGTGAATTGGATCAACTTAAAAAATAATCTTACCAAAGGGATCTCAACCCCCCATACTTTTTCATCATTGTAGAAGGCATCTGAAGGTGCACGTAGAATTGTTGTCTCCGACAGGGCTTGCACGCTGTGCCGATGCCGCCCTTGGTGAGAACCTCACCCCTCTAAATGTTTAGGGATTTGTTGAGGTCATGGACCTCGCCGACCAAAAATAGGCTTCCCAGCATTCCATCCATCTTCCCTTCCCCTCAATTGAGCTCTACGAGCACGCCTCCTTCCTCTCTGGTTAGTGTCGCAACCACGGGATTGTCGATTCCAGTAGCTCTTGGGACTCCCCTCTCGATTCTTGCATAGAGACTCCTTTGTTCCAAGTTGACATTTGGTGCACCTCCATTGTAGAAAATTCGTTGACGGTGCCTTGATGTACTTCCTCCCCTCCAACGCCGCCCTTTTGCTCCGTCTCATGTGACGCTCTAGCCACCTCTGTCTGAGCCCACACCATCACCCGGTGTGTCATCCTCCATTGACCTAAGTAGGAATCAATAGAAACCATTTGCAAGAACCATCATGGCCTCCCTCCCCCCCCGCACCCCCGTGTGCTGACATGTCAAGCGATCGGCCATCCGTTCCTATCCTGTGGCTATTCGCTAGTCATCATACATAGTTGACATGATTCACTCTCTAATCCTAGTCCTTTATCTTTTCTAAACTTCATTAGAGATAGTTAGTAAAACTGAACCAAAAGGAAAACTGGCATGCCACACAAAATTACATAGCACGCCACATAAGCACATAAGTTTAACTTTTGAGAACAGCAAAAAAAATAAAAAGAGATTAAAAGAAGGTAATTGTTTAGCTAAATTGAGTAACATGGAGGAATTTTCATTAAATAGGGTAAAACTTGTTACAAACGTGAAACTCATAAATAATGAAAGTAACCTTTTTATTTTAGGAATCATGCAACCTTTATTGACTCCCAGAGATGTTTAGGGGTATAGTTACATGATCATGAGGCACTCCAATCTAAAAAGAGAGCATGTCTAGCTAGATTTTACGAGTTTCCACATTACTCTGCCTGCCTTTCTTTCATATGGGTATAATATAACAGCACTCCTCAAAATCCTTCATTAACTTTTTTTTAGGAGGTCGCGCTGCCGAGTGGCGAAGATAAGAGACGAGTGGGCCTAGATTTTTGTATCAGTAGAGAAAAACCTGGGCCACTGATCGGTAATCGAGAACCTTCCCTTCGGCGCCTAATCTGCACTGCAGACCACACCGGCCCAGAGGACGCGCCGCCCAAGTTATTATTATTTTTTAATATACGCGCCGCCCAAGTGGCGAAGATAAGAAACGAGTGGGCATCAGTAGAGAAAAACCTGGGCCACTGATCGGCAATAGAATCGGGAACCTCCCCTTCGCTGCCTAAATCTGCACTACACCGGCCCAGAGGACTCCTGCAAACCCATCAGCATCACCCGTGCTCTGCAAAGGAATGGCGAGCCCAATGGTGGCGACTCCAATCCGCCTCAACAGCCTCAGATACGCCCCTCCTTCCCCAGCACCCAGAGGACGATTCGTGGCGGCGAGGGTGAGGGCGTCGGCGGAGGCGATGGCGACGGAGAAGCTCGGCGTCAGGGTGGAGCGCAACCCGGCCGAGTCCCGCCTCTCCGAGCTCGGCGTCCGCCAGTGGCCCAAGTAAGCCCCGCCCGATCTCTTCCGCTTAGTAGATCTCTCTTTCTTGTCTGGGCATCGATGGTGATGCGATGGCGCCTGCGTGCAGGTGGGGGTGCGAGAAGAGCAAGTTCCCGTGGACCTACTCGGCCAAGGAGACGTGCTACCTGCTGCAGGGGAAGGTGAAGGTGTACCCGGACGGCGAGGAGGGGTTCGTGGAGATCGCGGCGGGGGACCTGGTGGTGTTCCCCAAGGGGATGAGCTGCACCTGGGACGTCGCCGAGGCCGTCGACAAGCACTACAAGTTCGAGTAGCCTGCACCTACACCGCTGCACGGCCGGCCGCTGTGCTGCCTGCTGCCGCTACTAGCACTAGATTGAGGTATTTGTAGCCGGATTATGTTGTGCTCGAGTGGATCTCTTCTCTTGTGGTGGAATAAAAATGCCAGATTAGTGGATTGTGTTTGTCCAACCTTCTCTGTGGTGTGTTCATGGCCCGGGCTCTGGAAGCAAACCGTCCCTATTTTGTTTGCGTTGCAACGGGGGCACATAGACATGTCGCTAAAAAATTCAGTGCGTTCTTTACATAATAACTGTGATTTAACATAAAAAGGCTCTTTACCATCTATATCCTCCCAATATGCAAAACAATTAGAATTGATACATACCATGCCAATTCAATTAGTAAAGCTCATGTCTAATTTCAGAAGCTAATGGCCAAGGAGCTGGCAATTTTGTTTCTGAAAAGAAATGCATTGCATGTAGATCAGGGAAAAACCTTTGTCTAACTCTTCACCTGCTTCTCTCTTACACTTAGCTCTGAAGTCGCCACATCCTCCAACTATTCAGAAACCCGACTGTTATCTGAAAACATGGGATTCACCAAGAGTATTGGCAATGAACAACATGATAGTTTGAAGTATAAAGTATACAGGCATATAACTCGCATGTCTCACATAATTTGCAGTTCTCATCTGAGCCGGGGCACAACAAACTAGAATTACCTTTGGACAATGGCATAATACCATACTTTGTGGTAACAACTAACAACCTTATCGTTTTGGCCGAGATATTATGACCACTTTGGGTCATTGCCTCTTAACAAAAATGCTAGTGATTTTTCTCTGACTATAGTATCCTCACAAATTACTGTTTCAGTTTTGCTAAAGAACATCTAGATGTGTCATAAATATTGCACATCTAAGTCCTATGCCATTGATCTTACACGGAGATTCGTGTGGGTATTGTCTTTTTTCTTTTATGCTTGATTGAGTCACTTAGATGTGCAGTAATCAGGGCACATCTAGATGTGCTTTAGCAAAACTGTATTTTATTTCATATGCACTGAATCAACAGAAAAAAGAGTAACCATTTTTTGAATATGTACGCACACAGGACCATCAATTAGATTCAGATATTGTAGTATCCTCACAATAACTATTTTATTTCATATGCATTGAGTCAACAGAAAAAAAAATAGTCCCATTCAGTGGGTGTATGAGGTGGAGTATGGCTGATGTGGATAG
Source organism: Thinopyrum elongatum (assembly GCA_011799875.1). Classification (NCBI taxonomy): domain Eukaryota; kingdom Viridiplantae; phylum Streptophyta; class Magnoliopsida; order Poales; family Poaceae; genus Thinopyrum; species Thinopyrum elongatum. The sequence goes on along the minus strand of CM022298.1, from coordinate 451,898,281 downwards.
TGTGCATGTGAAGACAAATAAGATAGTGGGATGAACTATTTAGGTATTATAGATCACATGAATATTTTAACATTGTATAAACCTTCTCATAAAAACTCAGGAGCATCTTGTTGGAACACTTGTATATTTTTAAGTGTTAAATATATATTTTTAATCATATGAAACATTTTTTATGACTTACGCAAGCATTGTTATGTTATATTAAGATTTTACGAAAATATAACAAACATTTTTTCAATGCATGAATATTCTTTTGGATGGCACGAGTTTCCTTTTCTAAATTATGTGAACATTTTTTACATTGTGTAAACATTTTTGAAAAATGTGAAGAGCAGTTTTTCAAGTGCTATCAACATTTTCTAAAAGTTGCACGAACATCATTTTTACACTACATGAACAGTTTTTAAATATGTGAAGGACACTTTAAAAAACTTAAATAAAGTAATTTTGAAATATCTATATTTTTTGCAAATACAAAAAAATGTGGAATAAGAAGAAAAAAGGAAAGGAAAATAAATGAAAGAAACAGAACGAACTAACTTTTTTTAGGCAAACTCACCAAGCTTTTATTGCACCGTCATGTTTACAGGGACGAAGGAAAGATCTTCAGGATGACCTAATCAAACATGACGACTGGTTCCTAGAGTTAAAGTATGCTTTGTTAGCTTGTGGGCTTCGATATTTGAGGTTCTAAACTCATGACTAATGAAACAAGAAATAAAATTACTAAAGCGCTCCTTGATCTCATGCACCATTGCTCCATAAGATGATGAGGTCCCTTTCTGAATCGTATCAACCGCTAACTTGCAATCGGATGGCACAGAATTGTTTTGAATATAGAGATCATCTGCTAGGACCGGTATGGACCGGTCCAGTAGCGATCAGTCCCCATCAAGGGACTCTCGCACTCGCTGCGGGCGAGCTATAGACATGCCCCCATCACTGTGTGTTATGGCTGACTTTGCGCCGCACCAGGTCGTTGTGCATCAGTGCCGTCACGCTGTAACACATTGTAAATCCTAAGTTTTCAGATCAAACAAAAAGTATAACGAATTTGGTGTGTGAAGTCCAGAATTGTTGTAAATTTATACGTCGTGGTTCAGCTACCAAAGTATAATCTCACCTCTCAAACTCACAAGTACAATCAGTCACCTAGCGCCTTTGTGTAAACGCATCTACGCGCCTCAAACCAGCCTCAAACATTTGGGCGGGCCGCCCGATCATTGCCCGGTCACATTTTTTTATTCAGACGCCCCCCTCAAACGGCCAGGCTGACCGACATCCCCATATCCAGCCCAAATATGGGATGGATATGGGGGCGCTTGGGCACGCCCGCCACACCGGATCCATTTGCTCTCTCCTCTCTTCTTCCTTCTCCGTGTCGTCCGGCTCGCAGCTCCGCCATCGCGCGCGCTCTGCAGCCGTTCCTGGCCTCTGCGCCAGCAGCTCCGGCAGAGCAGTCCTCTCTCCCGTCCTCGCCGCGGGGGATGTCGTTTCCGGCCCGGACGCCACCGCGGTACGTCCAGCAACTCTCTGGCTCCGCCTTGCGCTTGATGTGTTCGACACATTGTTTGACCGGATTTTTTTGTAATTTCTTTAGGGAAAACGATGGATTCCGATGCTTCGTCGGACGAGGAGTATGGACTGATGGAGCTTGACCAAATCATTCAAGATGAGTCCTTCGATTCCTCAGATTCGGACAAAGAAGTGGACATGATTATGCTCATGAGCATGCAAGAGGAAATGGACCGCCAAGTGAAGCATATTCTCAACTTCAAGGGATCAATCAAAGGAAGAAGAGTGATCAATCGGGATAGGGTGTCCGGAGCAAAGCTACTGTACAGAGACTACTTTTCTCCCAAGCCTGCTTTCCTGGATGATCCATGGTTTCGTCGCTGTTTTCGCATGCGAAAACCATTGTTCTTGCGCATTGTGGAGGGAGTGGAGGCACACGACGACTACTTCAAGCACACAAGGGATTGCTGCGGACAACTCTCTTTCTCTCCCAAGCAGAAGTGCGCAGCTGCTCTGAGGATGCTTGCACTTGGTACTGCTGCAGATGCCGTTGGTGAGATGGTCAGGATGGGGGAGAGCATGTGCTTGAAGACTATTGTCAAGTTTGCCCGCGCCGTGGTGGAGGTGTTTGGACCTGAGTATCTCAGAGAACCAAATATGTAGGACACAGAGAAGTTATTGGCTATTGAACAGGCAAGGGGGTTTCCAGGAAATGTTCGAATCAATTGATTGCATGCATTGGCAATGAAAGAACTGCCCCAAAGGTTTGTGGGGAATGTATGAAGGTCACACCAGAGAGGCCACCATCATACTAGAAGCGGTGGCATCACATGACTTATCGATTTGGTATGCTTTCTTTGGAATGCCGGGTTCTCACAACGACATCAACGTGCTTCAACGATCTCCAATGTTCAGGAGGCTTTGCAATGGGGAATCACCGCCATGCAACTACACCGTCAACGGCCGAGACTATCTTGCCGATGGTATCTATCCTCAGTGGGCTGTGTTTGTGAAGACCATATCGGAGCCGCGTGGCAGGAAACAGAGCCACTTTGGAACAATTCAGGAAGCGGCTAGGAAGGATGTGGAGGGGGCATTTGGTGTGCTTCAAGCTTGTTGGGGAGTTGTGCGGAGCGCTGCAATGATGTGAAAATCAGAAATTTTGAGGCTGCTGATGACATGTTGTGTTATTCTGCACAATATGATTGTCGAGGATGAGGGTGATGGTGTAGCCCAAACCCATGATTTCGAAGCACCTGGAGAACAAGTTGAAATCCCGGAAGATCAAGATGCGGCTCAGCTGATGAACTTTCTGCAGATGCATCTGTTGGGAAACATTGCATGGAAAACAAAAAAAATTCTACGCACACGCAAGATCTATCAAGGAGATGCATAGCAATGAGAGGGGAGAGTGTGTCTACGTACCCTCGTAGACCGTGAGCGGAAGCGTTTGTTAACGCGGTTGATAGTCGAACTTCTTCGCGATCCAACCGATCGAGTACCGAACGTACGACACCTCCGTGTTCAGCACACGTTGTAACACCCCCTTGTAATAAACTCTGTGACACTCTGTTAAAACTGCCAAGTCATGATCATTTGCAGTGCCAAGTCATAAGGGTTAATGATCCAATTCAAATTCACATCTGAAAATCAACTCAAATTCAAAAGTGAAATATAAAGTTGTTCAAACTCTGTTGGGAAAATGTTCATTAAATGGCCAATAATCTAGGAACATTTCTAAAACCAATATCAAAATATTTGGAGTTGGACAAGTAACTCAAACAAGATGAAACAGCACCCAAAACAGCAATATTAATTCATTTAAAATCATTACTAAATCAGATGGCTTCCAAAACTGTTCAAACCACTTTTTGGTGAGAGCTAATATTGCATTGCAATATTTGGGACAACTCTCACATTTTTCAAAAGTGTAGAAATGCCCTAACTATTTCAAAACAGAAAAGATTAAAAGAAAAAGAGAAAACAAAACAGAAAAATAAAAATGAGGCACTGTGCACTGGGCCTTAGTGCACAGTGCCCCGAACCCCGGCCCAGCAGGCCCACTCACCTCTCTCCCTCGCGCTGTCGTTCTCCCGCTGGTCGAGCGCGCGCGCGCCGGCGCGGCGCCGACACGTCGCCGCCCACCGACGGAACAGGAGGCGGAGGGGATAAGGGCGAAGTCGAGCCGTCCTCCCTGGCCACCCCGTTCACTCTCCCCTCTCCTCCCTCGCTCGCTCCGCCCTCGCTCCCTCCTAGATCCGGCCACCGAGCGCCGTCGTCGCCGCACTTCGCCATTTGCCGTGGCCACCGGCGACCCCATGCTCGTCCACCGTGCCGGCCAGCTCCGCCGTCGTCTTCCTCATCTACTGGAGGCCTCAGCTGGAGCTGGGGAGCACGGAACCACCGGATCCCCTTCGTCCTCAACTACGGTCGCCGTCGTCTTCTTCGTCTCCGACGCCGGCCTTCTGCTGCTACAAAACTATCGAGGGCCTACGTGGGTGCCGCACGGTGAGCCTCTCCTCTCCCTGCTGCTCCTCGTTGGTCCCCTAGCGCCTTATAGCCAGCTGCCGTCGTTGCCGAGCTCTGCTCGCCGCTGTGCACTTCGCCGCCGCGGCCACAGACGCCGTCGTGCTCGTCCGGACCCAGCATCGAGCTCCTGGAGCTCGTGCGAGTCCAACGCGATCACTAGCGCGCCTCCCCGAGCGTTGTAGCCCTAAATCCACCGATGCCCGATTCCGGCGTCCGCCGACGACGACCTAGCGCTCGTTTCCGGCCGTTTTAGCTCGCGCTCATGCCTTAGATCGACGCGGCGCCTTTCCCTCGTTCGAACGCGACCAGCCCCGGCCGTTTTGGTGGCCTGTGGGCGAAACCCGACAGGCGTCCGAGCCGCGCCGCCGCGATTTTGGTCGCCGGCGCAACTCCGGCGCCGGCTGCCGACGTGGCCGCCACGTGGGACACCCCTGGGTCACTGCCAGTGGGTCCCACGGGCCCCGCTGACCACGCTGACGTGGCGGCGCAATGCCACTGACAGGTGGGCCCCGCGACTAATTAAGCTAATTAAAGATTTAATTAAATAGAAACTAATTAGATTAACCTAATGTCTCACTGACATGTGGGGTCCACCCCCTAATTAACCCTGATAATTAAATTAATCCACTGATTAGCCTAAACAGAGGCTGACATGTGGGTCCTATTTGACTGGTCAGCGGCGCTGTTGACCGCTGACGTCACAATGACGTCATGCTGACGTCATAATTCATTTTCTGTAAATAAATAAATTCCAGAAATTCATATAATCTTTGAAAATTAATAACTTTTAAACCGTAGCTCGGATCGAAAAAGTTAAAACATGAAAGTTGCTCAGAACGACGAGCCGAGTTTGATCGTGCCGTCTGTTTCTCCATCGGAACCCCCTACGTAGAAGAACTCGTAACTCCGGACCCGAATCCGGCAGATGAATAGTGCACACACGTCGGATATTAAATCCCAGATTAATTCTAAAAATAACTAAAATGACTTAGATGCATAATTAGGCAACCCTGCACTGCATCATAGCTTCACACGCACCGTATTGCATTTGTTTGCATTATGTTTACCTGTTTCTTCCCCCTCTTCTCTCTCGGTAGACCCCGACGTTGACGTAGCTCCCGAGGCAGACGCCACACAGGAGTACGACTACGTCCCCGACGATACCACTGAAGACCTTGTCCTTGCCCACGAGCAAACAGGCAAGCACCCCCATTTTGAGCATGCCTATATCGCCTATTCCCTTCTCTCTTATGCTTGCATTAGAACTGCTACTGCTACTGTTTTCCTATATCTGCTGCATAGCCTGTTTATTGTAACCTGCCTTGCTACCTTACTGGTTATCCTAGACTGCTTAGTATAGGCTGGGTAGAGACACGACAGAGACCCCCCTTGATCCCGACTGCCCTGCTGGACATCAGAAGACCCGACCATCGGGATTGAAGACTAGACCCTGGCACCGCACCTCACTTCCCCTTAGTTGCCGACACTGCTGGGTTACCATCGAGTGCCGAGGGTGATACCTCGTCAGCACTTCTGATGTTAACCTTGTAGGTTAGTTACTCGGTCGTGGTAAGCGAGGGTGATTCCTCCTACACCACCCCCGATAACGACGTCGTCGCGCAACTCCTCAAGGTGGATCTCGAGGGTGATTCCTCCTTTGTTCACCTTGATGATAACATCGAGCGGGAATTCCATCGAGGGTGATTCCTCAGGGTTCCCTTCGGTGTCAGACACACAGTTACCTTGGATATTATGACTTGCACTAAACTATGATACTAAAGACGGGTCGGCCCTGAGGGGTACCCGCGCGAGCTTAACGCGAAGTGATGTGGAGTCGGGTTGACCTGGATGGTGCCCGCGAGATAACTACGAGGCGTGGCCGGGCATTCTTAGCCCTTGCCGCAAGTCCTCGAGACGGGGCGACGGGGTCACATCGATCGTGAGTCTCTGCTCGTTTCCGCGCGCTCCTAATTCACTACGGTTTGGATATTTGATCCGAGGGGCCTGTGGCCCGATAGCACTAACCATCACGTGGGCATAGTATGGGCGTTCTGCGTCGTACACATCAGCCGAAGCTTGTTGGACGTCAGTAAGGAGTGGCGCACGCCGAGTTGGACTGGTAACGCAGCCGCGCTTTGTATAAGGGGTTGCTAGGTCTGCTCTCGGTGGCCCCGTAACGTGCAGGAGTTCCCGGGGCGATGGCCCAAGACCCCTGGGGGCATAGGTTTAGTCCGGCGTGCTGACCTCTCTTATAAGCCTAGGTCGGGTTGCGGCGTGTTGCTTAGCCGAGGCCGGGCATGACCCAGAAAAGTGTGTCCGGCCAGAGTTAAGCGAGCGTGGTGGGTAAGTTGGTGCACCCCTGCAGGGAAGAAACTTCTATCGATAGCCTGTCCTACGGTAACGGACACTCGGAGTTGTATCCCGATCGGTACAACTAGAACATATGATGAGAACTGAATAGTACGGCTCTGGGATTGCTTTCTCGCAGGGAGTCGAGAAAGGATCTCAGGTCGAGGTTGATGATACTACTACTACTACTTTACATTATGTTCATCTGCTCTTTCCTGATGCTGCAAGACTGTCGAAGAATGTTGAAGATGCTAGTCTTCGATAGGACTAGGCTTTCCCCCTCTATTCTGGCATTTCTGCAGCCCAGTCCACATATACAGCCCCCTTTGAAAATGATGCATATGTAGTGTAGATCCTTGCTTGCTGAGTACTTCGGATGAGTACTCACGTTTGCTTTATTTTCTTTTTTCCCCATTTTCCATTTGCTGCCACCAGACGACGGAGCCCCTGAGCCAGACGCTTCAGTCGACGACCAATACTACTACCCGCCTGGCGAGTACTACTACTACGAGGAGCCGACTGACGACCAGGAGTAGGATTGGAGGGTCCAGGGCAGGAGGCCTACGCCTTTCGATCATAGTATTTTATTTTACCCCGCCTCTGTGAAGGCTTATCTCTCTCTCTCTCTGTAATGTATCTGTACTCAGATATCTGATGCTTCCGCTGACGCTTGTATGCCATCGAGCTATGTATTCGAGCCCTCGAGGCCCTGGCTTGTAATATTAAGCTTGTATGACTTTATTTATGTTTTAGAGTTGTGTTGTGATATCTTCAAGTGAGTCCTTAGGCTTGATCGTGCGCATTTGCGTGTATGATTAGTGCACGATTAAGCCGGGGTCGTCACAGGTTGGTATCAGAGCCGACTGCCTCTAGGAGTCCCCCTTCCCAATTCCTTGGCCGAAGTTGAGTCTAGAAGTCAAAAACTGTTTTACTAACTTGGCTGCGTGGCTTACGGGCCCACGTCGCCAACTGGGTGGTATTAGGATCTTTTATTCCTCGTCTTTACTCTGGGATTCTAATCTCTCATCTATTCGGGTTTAATAAAATTTACTAACACCGACATTTAGGTTCTCGTTAATTCTATCCACCCGGAGAGCTGGATTCAGTGCGATTTCCCTGACGTTGATCTGATTAGTCTGATAATCATTTTCCTTTCCATTGTTTTGTTTAACCTTTCCTTCTGGGATCGGTTATACTTCTCATTGTCTTATGACAACCCTGAATCTCTCTGTTTTAGATGGATCGACTGTTTCCACCGCGGCCTACGACCCAGCTTGTGCGTCGCACTTGGGCTCGTGATGCCCCTGGATTTCCAGCTGTTCTGATCGCCCTCCTGAGTAGACTGGGTTACCGCTGGTATCCCGAGTACATGGTCTATGAGGTTTACCGCGAGTTCAACCAGGAACAGTACTATGCTGAAGTTCGGATTTATGATCAGCAGAACAACTCAGACACCGAGCTACACCTTTTTCATGGACTAGGCGTGACGATTGAGATGGCAGTACATGATGCCGCCTACTCTGCTGTCGCACGTCTCCGAGGAGAGCATAATGCTAACTTGGATGATACTGTGTTTCGGTACATTCCGTATGCACCTGTTGGAGATGCTACTGGATTTTACACAGCTATCTGTGCCCCGTACGAGTCTCGACGCTACGACCCGCAGGTTCTGATTCAGTGCACTCAGGCTCTGGATCGCACTGTTCGGGCTCTGGCCGTCGAGTTGTTCGCTACTCGAGCACGCTACTACGAGGCAATGACACAGTTGCTACCAGCTGTTCGTGCAGGGATACATCCGGAGGATATTCTTTACCCACGCAGGACCGAGAAGCCGTCAGGTATTGATTGGCCTGCAGTGGGAGGTCACACGCCTGCACGTGGACCTCTTCTTACAGTTCGAGACCGGATTCTGCATCAGAGTGCACACGGAGAGTAGGATCCAGCGAGTTGATGGATCTTCGGTGTTTTCTAAACTCGACTTGAGGTTGGGTTATCACCAGATCCGTGTTCGCGAAGAGGATATTCCGAAGACTGCATTCGTTACTCGTTGTGGCTCTTACGAGTACACAGTCATGTCGTTTGGTTTAACAAACGCTCCAGCTACATTCTCCCGCCTAATGAATTACATATTCATGGATTACCTCGACAAATTCGTCGTGGTATATCTGGATGATATTCTGGTTTATTCGAAGAACAAAGAAGAACATGCTGAGCATCTTCGCCTAGTTCTGGAGAGACTTCGAGAGCACCAATTATATGCCAAGTACTCTAAGTGCGAATTCTGGCTTTCTGAAGTAACCTACCTTGGACATGTCATCTCCAAGGATGGTATCGCAGTTAACCCGGAGCGAGTTCAGGCTATTCTTGACTGGACCCCTCCGAAGAATGTCAAGCAAGTCAGAAGTTTCCTCGGGCTTGCAAGTTATTGTCACCGATTCATCGAAAATTTCTCCAAGATTGCTAAGCCCCTGACTGATCTGCTCCACAAAGGCGTTAAGTTCGAGTGGACAGACAAGTGTCAAGAAAGCTTCCAGACCCTCAAGGACAAGCTGACTTCCGCTCCAGTGCTTGCTCCTCCAGATTCCCGCAAAGATTTTGTGATCTTTTGCGACGCCTCTCGCCAAGGACTAGGTTGTGTCCTAATGCAAGAGCGAAGAGTGATTGCATATGCTTCGCGACAATTGCGTCCACATGAAGAGAATTACCCAGTACATGATCTCGAACTTGCTGCTGTAATTTATGCATTGAAGCAATGGCGTCATTACCTCCTGGGTAATAGGTGTGAGATTTACACCGATCATCAGAGCTTGAAGTACTTATTCACTCAACCGGAACTTAATCTTCGTCAGCAGCGTTGGTTGGAAACAATCACCGACTATGACTGTGGTATTTCTTACACTCCTGGCAAAGCTAATGTGATGGCTGATGCCTTGAGCCGCAAGTCATATTGTAGTAACCTCATGGTAAAGCAAGCTCAACCCCAGCTATATGAAGAATTGTGCAAGCTGAATCTCTGCATCGTCCCGCAAGGTTCTCTTAATAACCTTGTGATACAACCAGATCTTGAGAAAGCTGTCAAGATTGCGCAAGCCAAGGATGCTGAAATTGATCTAATGAAGAAAGAGCTTCACCTTCAAAAGTACAGGGATTTCTCGATTGCTGAAGATGGAACTTGTACTTCCGAGACCGCATTGTAGTACCTCGCTTCGAGCTGATGACTGACAAAGTTATGAAGGAGGCCCATGATACACCGCTGTCTATCCATCCGGGCAGTACCAAGATGTATCGAGATCTTCGTCAAAGGTACTGGTGGTCTAGAATGAAGCAAGATATTGCTCGTTATGTTGCCGAGTGTGACGTTTGTCGTCGCGTGAAGGCAGAACATCAGAAACCTGCTGGAATTCTGCAACCGCTCCCTATTCCTCTATGGAAGTGGGATAAAGTGCAAATGGACTTCATTACTGGTCTTCCCAAGTCTCAGAAGGGTCACGATGCCATTCTTGTCGTCGTCGACCAACTCTCCAAGGTTGCACACTTTCTGCCAGTTAAGGAGACTATTACTGCTAGTCAGTTAGCAGAGCTATATATCTCCAGAATTGTTTCACTCCATGGTATTCCCAAAGAAATCAGTTCAGACCGTGGCAGCATTTTCACTGGCCATTTCTGGGAAAGTTTCCAGAAAGCAATGGGAACTCATATTACCTGGAGTTCAGCTTATCATCCACAATCCCAAGGTCAAGTTGAGCGCGTTAATCAAGTACTCGAAGATATGCTTCGAGCCTGTGTTATATCCTTCGGTAAGAAATGGGAGGAATCTCTTCCGTATGCCGAGTTCTCCTATAACAACAGCTATCAAGCCAGCTTAAAAATGGCCCCCTTTGAGGTTCTTTATGGACGTAAATGTCGAACCCCTCTGAATTGGTCAGAAACTGGGGAACGACCTCTTGTTGGACCGGACATCATTCAACATGCCGAAGAACAAGTCCGAATTGTCCGGGAGAATCTCAAAGCAGCTCAAGACCGTCAGAAGAGTAATTATGATCGCAAGCGATGGGGTGTGATCTATCAAGCTGGTGATCAAGCCTATCTTCGTGTCACTCCAATGAAGGGCACCCGTCATTTCGGAATTAAGGGCAAGCTTGCTCCTCGCTATATTGGTCCTTTCCGCATCGTGGCTAGACGTGGACAGGTGGCTTATAAATTGGCATTGCCACCGCAATTCTCCCATATTCATGATGTCTTCCACGTGTCGCAACTCCGAAAGTGCTTCAAGGAATCCCCGCACCGTGCAGTGGATCATGAGATGCTCGAGCTACAAGATGATCTTTCCTATAAGGAGCATCCGATTCGCATCCTCGACGAAACTGAACGTCGTACTCGTCAGAAGATGACCAAGTTCCTGAAAGTGCAGTGGTCGAATCACTCTGAAGATGAAGCCACTTGGGAACGCGAGGATCATCTTCGGGAAGAATATCCCGGACTTTTTCCTTCTACCTCCTAAATTCTGGAACGAGAATTTCTTTTAGAGGAGGAGAACTTGTAACACCCCCTTGTAATAAACTCTGTGACACTCTGTTAAAACTGCCAAGTCATGATCATTTGCAGTGCCAAGTCATAAGGGTTAATGATCCAATTCAAATTCACATCTGAAAATCAACTCAAATTCAAAAGTGAAATATAAAGTTGTTCAAACTCTGTTGGGAAAATGTTCATTAAATGGCCAATAATCTAGGAACATTTCTAAAACCAATATCAAAATATTTGGAGTTGGACAAGTAACTCAAACAAGATGAAACAGCACCCAAAACAGCAATATTAATTCATTTAAAATCATTACTAAATCAGATGGCTTCCAAAACTGTTCAAACCACTTTTTGGTGAGAGCTAATATTGCATTGCAATATTTGGGACAACTCTCACATTTTTCAAAAGTGTAGAAATGCCCTAACTATTTCAAAACAGAAAAGATTAAAAGAAAAAGAGAAAACAAAACAGAAAAATAAAAATGAGGCACTGTGCACTGGGCCTTAGTGCACAGTGCCCCGAACCCCGGCCCAGCAGGCCCACTCACCTCTCTCCCTCGCGCTGTCGTTCTCCCGCTGGTCGAGCGCGCGCGCGCCGGCGCGGCGCCGACACGTCGCCGCCCACCGACGGAACAGGAGGCGGAGGGGATAAGGGCGAAGTCGAGCCGTCCTCCCTGGCCACCCCGTTCACTCTCCCCTCTCCTCCCTCGCTCGCTCCGCCCCTCGCTCCCTCCTAGATCCGGCCACCGAGCGCCGTCGTCGCCGCACTTCGCCATTTGCCGTGGCCACCGGCGACCCCGTGCTCGTCCATCGTGCCGGCCAGCTCCGCCGTCGTCTTCCTCATCTACTAGAGGCCTCAGCTGGAGCTGGGGAGCACGGAACCACCGGATCCCCTTCGTCCTCAAGTACGGTCGCCATCGTCTTCTTCGTCTCCGACGCCGGCCTTCTGCTGCTACAAAACTAGCGAGGGCCTACGTGGGTGCCGCACGGTGAGCCTCTCCTCTCCCTGCTGCTCCTCGTTGGTCCCCTCGCGCCTTATAGCCAGCTGCCGTCGTTGCCGAGCTCTGCTCGCCGCTGTGCACTTCGCCGCCGCGGCCACAGACGCCGTCGTGCTCGTCCGGACCCAGCATCGAGCTCCTGGAGCTCGTGCGAGTCCAACGCGATCACTAGCGCGCCTCCCCGAGCGTTGTAGCCCTAAATCCACCGATGCCCGATTCCGGCGTCCGCCGGCGACGACCTAGCGCTCGTTTCCGGCCGTTTTAGCTCGCGCTCATGCCTTAGATCGACGCGGCGCCTTTCCCTCGTTCGAACGCGACCAGCCCCGGCCGTTTTGGTGGCCTGTGGGCGAAACCCGATGGGCGTCCGAGCCGCGCCGCCGCGATTTTGGTCGCCGGCGCAACTTCGGCGCCGGCCGCCGACGTGGCCGCCACGTGGGACACCCCTGGGTCACTGCCAGTGGGTCCCACGGGCCCCGCTAACCACGCTGACCGTGGTCAACGCGCTGACGTGGCGGCGCAATGCCACTGACAGGTGGGCCCCGTGACTAATTAACCTAATTAAAGATTTAATTAAATAGAAACTAATTAGATTAACCTAATGTCTCACTGACATGTGGGGTCCACCCCCTAATTAACCTTGATAATTAAATTAATCCACTGATTAGCCTAAACAGAGGCTGACATGTGGGTCCCACTGGACCCACATGTCATATTTGACTGGTCAGCGGCGCTGTTGACCGTTGACGTCACAATGACATCATGCTGACGTCATAATTCATTTTCTGTAAATAAATAAATTCCAGAAATTCATATAATCTTTGAAAATTAATAACTTTTAAACCGTAGCTCGGATCGAAAAATTTAAAACATGGAAGTTGCTCAGAACGACGAGCCGAGTCTGATCGTGCCGTCTGTTTCTCCATCGGAACCCCCTACATAGAAGAACTCGTAACTCCGGACCCGAAGCCGGCAGATGAATAGTGCACACACGTCAGATATTAAATCCCAGATTAATTCTAAAAATAACTAAAATGACTTAGATGCATAATTAGGCAACCCTGCACTGCATCATAGCTTCACACGCACCGTATTGCATTTGTTTGCATTATGTTTACCTGTTTCTTCCCCCTCTTCTCTCTCGGTAGACCCCGACGTTGACGTAGCTCCCGAGGCAGACGCCGCACAGGAGTACGACTACGTCCCCGACGATACCACTGAAGACCTTGTCCTTGCCCACGAGCAAACAGGCAAGCACCCCCATTTTGAGCATGCCTATATCGCCTATTCCCTTCTCTCTTATGCTTGCATTAGAACTGCTACTGCTACTGTTTTCCTATATCTGCTGCATAGCCTGTTTATTGTAACCTGCCTTGCTACCTTACTGGTTATCCTAGACTGCTTAGTATAGGCTGGGTAGAGACACGACAGAGACCCCCCTTGATCCCGACTGCCCTGCTGGACATCAGAAGACCCGACCATAGGGATTGAAGACTAGACCCTGGCACCGCACCTCACTTCCCCTTAGTTGCCGACACTGCTGGGTTACCATCGAGTGCCGAGGGTGATACCTCGTCAGCACTTCTGATGTTAACCTTGTAGGTTAGTTACTCGGTCGTGGTAAGCGAGGGTGATTCCTCCTACACCACCCCCGATAACGACGTCGTCGCGCAACTCCTCAAGGCGGATCTCGAGGGTGATTCCTCCTTCATTCACCTTGATGATAACATCGAGCGGGAATTCCATCGAGGGTGATTCCTCAGGGTTCCCTTCGGTGTCAGACACACAGTTACCTTGGATATTATGACTTGCACTAAACTACGATACTAAAGACGGGTCGGCCCTGAGGGGTACCCGCGCGAGCTTAACGCGAAGTGATGTGGAGTCGGGTTGACCTGGATGGTGCCCGCGAGATAACTACGAGGCGTGGCCGGGCATTCTTAGCCCTTGCCGCAAGTCCTCGAGACGGGGCGACGGGGTCACATCGATCGTGAGTCTCTGCTCGTTTCCGCGCGCTCCTAATTCACTACGGTTTGGATATTTGATCCGAGGGGCCTCTGGCCCGATAGCACTAACCATCACGTGGGCATAGTATGGGCGTTCTTCGTCGTACACATCAGCCGAAGCTTGTTGGACGTCAGTAAGGAGCGGCGCACGCCGAGTTGGACTGGTAACGCAGCCGCGCTTGTATAAGGGGTTGCTAGGTCTGCTCTCGGTGGCCCCGTAACGTGCAGGAGTTCCCGGGGCGATGGCCCAAGACCCCTGGGGGCATAGGTTTAGTCCGGCGTGCTGACCTCTCTTATAAGCCTAGGTCGGGTTGCGGCGTGTTGCTTAGCCGAGGCCGGGCATGACCCAGAAAAGTGTGTCCGGCCAGAGTTAAGCGAGCGTGGTGGGTAAGTTGGTGCACCCCTGCAGGGAAGAAACTTCTATCGATAGCCTGTCCTACGGTAACGGACACTCGGAGTTGTATCCCGATCGGTACAACTAGAACATATGATGAGAACTGGATAGTACGGCTCTGGGATTGCTTTCTCGCAGGGAGTCGAGAAAGGATCTCAGGTCGAGGTTGATGATACTACTACTACTACTTTACATTATGTTCATCTGCTCTTTCCTGATGCTGCAAGACTGTCGAAGAATGTTGAAGATGCTAGTCTTCGATAGGACTAGGCTTTCCCCCTCTATTCTGGCATTTCTGCAGCCCAGTCCACATATACAGCCCCCTTTGAAAATGATGCATATGTAGTGTAGATCCTTGCTTGCTGAGTACTTCGGATGAGTACTCACGTTTGCTTTATTTTCTTTTTTCCCCATTTTCCATTTGCTGCCACCAGACGACGGAGCCCCTGAGCCAGACGCTTCAGCCGACGACCAATACTACTACCCGCCTGGCGAGTACTACTACTACGAGGAGCCGACTGACGACCAGGAGTAGGATTGGAGGGTCCAGGGCAGGAGGCCTACGCCTTTCGATCATAGTATTTTATTTTACCCCGCCTCTGTGAAGGCTTATCTCTCTCTCTGTAATATATCTGTACTCAGATATCTGATGCTTCCGCTGACGCTTGTATGCCATCGAGCTATGTATTCGAGCCCTCGAGGCCCTGGCTTGTGATATTAAGCTTGTATGACTTTATTTATGTTTTAGAGTTGTGTTGTGATATCTTCAAGTGAGTCCTTAGGCTTGATCGTGCGCATTTGCGTGTATGATTAGTGCACGATTAAGCCGGGGTCGTCACACACGTTCAGCTCGGTGACGTCCTCGCCTTCTTGATCCAGCAAGACGGCGAAGTAGTGGACGATTTCCGGCAACACCACGGCGTGGTGATGGTGATGATGATGCTATCTCCGCAGGGCTTCGCCTAAGCACTACGAAAATATGGCCGAGGGACTAAACTGTGGAGGGGGGGCGCCGCACATGGCTAAGCAATTGTCGTGGTTATGTGTGGCGCCCCCCTCCCACATATATATAGGTGGGGGAGAGAGGAGAGGCCAAGGGGCACCCCAAGTAGGCCGAATCCTACTTGGGGGTCCTTCCCTAGCCGCGCCCCCTTACCATATTTGCCGGAGGAGGGAAGGAAAGGGGGGAGAGGAAAGGAAGGGGGAGGCCGACTCCCCCCCCTTTCCTTCTCTCCCCAAGGGCTGCGGCCTAGGAGGGGCGCGCCAGCCCCTTGTGGGCTGGTGTGTTCCCCCCTTTGGCCCATATGGCCTATTAACATCCCGGGGGTGTCCGGAACCCCTTCCGGTGACCCGATTTCTATCCGGTACATCCCGAAACTCTTCCGGTGTCCAAATATCATCGTCCTATATATCAATCTTTACCTCCGGACCATTCCGGAGGTCCTTGTCATGTCCGTGATCTCATCTGGGACTCCGAACAACATTCGGTCACCAAATCATATAACTCATATAACACTATATCGTCAACGAACGTTAAGCGTGCGGACCCTACGGGTTTGAGAACTATGTAGACATGACCGAGACACCTCTCCGGTCAATAACCAATAGCGAAACCTAGATGCCCATATTGGCTCCTACATATTCTACGAAGATCTTTATTGGTCAAACCTTATGACAACATACGTAATTCCCTTTGTCCATCGGTATGTTACTTGCCCGAGATTCGATCGTTGGTATCTTCATACCTAGTTTAATCTCGTTACCGACAAGTCTCTTTACTCGTTCTGTAATACATCATCTTGCAACTAACTCCTTAGTCACTTTGCTTGCAAGGCTTCTTATGATGTGTATTACCGAGAGGGCCCAGAGATACCTCTCCAATACTCGGAGTGACAAATCCTAATCTCAATCTATGCCAACTCAACAAACACCTTCGAAGATACCTGTAGAGCATCTTTATGATCACCCAGTTACGTTGGGACATTTGATAGCACACAAGATATTCCTCCTGCATCCGGGAGTTGCATAATCTCATAGTCAAAGGAATATGTATTTGACATTAAGAAAGCAATAGCAATAAACTGAACGATCAATATGCTAAGCTAACGGATGGGTCTTGTCCATCACATCATTCTCCTAATGATGTGATCCCGTTATCAAATGAAAACTCATGTCTATGGTTAGGTGTGATGCCCCCGACTCAATCGTACACTAATCATGCACGCAAACGTGTACGATCAAGATCAGGGGCTCACGGGAAGATATCACAACATAACTCTAAACACAAATAAACGGAGATCCACAAATATTACAGACCAGGGATCATGAAGATCCGAATATATAAGTCAGACATACAATAATATCTGAGTACAGACATAGTTAGCCAAGGTTTGCCTTAAGAAGGCTAGCACAAACAACGACTCTAGATCGAAAGGCGAAGGCCTCCTGCCTGGGACCTCCGATCCTACTCCTGGTCGGCTGGCTCGATTCAGTAGTAAGTACCGTCTGGACCCATCTGGTAGTAAGCTCCTGCAGTGGCATCTGGCTCCTGGGCTCCATCGTCTGTTGTATCATCAAGTAGGGGAATATAGGAAAAAAGAGGAAGCAAAGCAACCGTGAGTACTCATCCGAAGTACTCAGCAAGCAAGGATCTACACTAAATATGCAACATTATCAAAGGGAAAAGGCTGTATATGTGGACTGGGCTGCAGAAATGCCAGAATAGAGAGAAGGCCTAGTCCTATCGAAGACTAGCATCTTCAAACATCTTCATGAAGCCACCATCTTGCAGCAATAGAAGAGAGTAGAATAGCATTTTATTAATCAAACATGTTGAAGTAAAGCCTAGAGATCCTTCCTCGACTCCCAGCGAGAAAGCGATCCCGAAGCTTCAATTAAGTAACAAGTATCCAGTTCAAGTAGTAGATCGGGATACTAAACTGAGCGTCCTTTACCGTAGGACCGGCTATCGATAGATGTTTTCTTCCCTGCAGGGGTGCACTACTGTTACCCAACACGCTCGATCAACTCTGGCCGGACACACTTGCTGGGTAATGCCCGGCCTCGGAAGATCAACACGAAGCAGCGCCCTACCTAGGCTCAGCAGAGAGGTCAGCACGCCGGACTAACCTATGCACCCAGGGGTCTTGGGCCATCGCCCCGGGCACCCTGCGCGTTGCGTGACTGGCCGGGGTGCAGGCGCGACACTGAACTCGTCAGTGAAGTATCCAGCCCATTCCCGACAATCAGCCCGCACGGTGAACTATGACGTATGATGAGTTTTTGGGAGAAACGTACAACGCAGAGGGCCCCTGTAACATCCCCAGGTTACCCCACTCTGGATAAGCTACTTAACCTGCCATGTCATCATGATCATCTTCATAAAATGGCATTAGGAAATAATTCAACTTCAAATTCCAATTCCAAATGCAAGTCAAATTAATATTTCTTCAAATGGCAGAATTAAATTGTTCATAATGTTTCAAATATTCCCAAGGCAATTATAAAATTGTAACCAACATTTTTGGAAATCCCAACTTGCCCCTGGGAATTAATTCATTGCTATTCCAGCAATTTTAATTGCCAAATTATTTTTGAATAAATTCAAATGGCTTTCAAAAATGTCCAGACTTTTTGTGGCAGGGTTGGAAATTGCAATGCACATGTGGGACCAAGTTTCACACTTTTGCAAAATGTTTTACCCATCTTAAAATAATGCAAAGTAGCTGCTGTGAATTAAAACAGAAAATAAAAATGCAAAGAGGCACTGTGCACTGGGCCTGAGTGCACAGTGCCCCGTTCCAGCCCACCTGGCCTGTTTCTCCCTCCTCCCTCTCGCGCTCCTTCGCCGTGTCGACGCCACCGTGGTCGCAAGCGCTGCGCCGGCCAAACGGCGACACCGCGACACCGCGGCCACCCCGAGGAGATAAGGGCAAGGCCGAGCGTCCCCCCTGGTCCTTCCCCACCATTTGCCCCTCTCCCCTCGCTCTCTCCCCTTCGATCTCATCGGCCACCGAACGCCATCGCTGCCGTCCTCGCTCGTTATCGCGGCCATCGTCGTCCCCGAGCTCAGCCGACACGCCTGCGAGCTGCGCCGTCCTCCACTTCTTCGTCCTCGCCCTTCAGCTGGAGTCGGGAAGGCCGGTATCGTCGTCAACGGCCTCTTCCCCATCTCCGGCCACCGTGCGCCGCCGACGTTGAATCAACCCCCTGCTGCTACAAAACTTACACGGGCCAACTTGTGCCGCCCGGTGAGCTTTCCCCTCTCCCCTAACCTCCTTCGATTGCTTGCCTGCGCGCTAGAACACCGGCACCGCAGAGACCCGCACGCCGCCGCCGCCATTGCCGGTGATCTCCTCGCTCCCGAGCCGTTTTGCTCAAGTGCGTGGCTCCGGTGAGTTTCCGGGGACCCGTAGAGCTCGCCCGCGTTGCTAGTCCGCTCGAGCGCGCCGCGTAGCCGCACTTCCGGAGAAGCCTGAATTCCGACGAAGCTTGCCGCCATCGTAGAGCTCAACTCCGTCCCCTTCCGCCCCTGCCGTAGCTTCCGTTCGACGCGGCATCTCTCGCTCGTTCGAACGAGCCCGAGTAAGCGCGATTTGACGCGCCGTAGAAGAAACCCGACGCCGCCGGAGTTGCGCTGCCGTATTTGGAGCTCGCCGGAGCGGCTCGACGCCAGCATCCGACATGTCACCGCGTGGGGCCCGCCCACGGTCACTGCCAGTGGGTCCCGACGCGAGTTTGACCAGGTTGACCGAGTCAACGCTGATTACTGTTCACATGTAGACACCGACTTGTGGGCCCTCTTCGGTAATTAGTCTAAATAAATAGTTTTTAGTTAAAATCTAATTAGTTTAACCTCATTAGCCTCTGACATGTGGGCCCACTCTCTAATTAACCCTCTGTTAGACTAAATTAACTCTGTTAAAGTCACAGAGGCTGACATGTGGGTCCCACTGGACCCACATGTCAGGTTTGACTGGTCAGCCGTCCTGTTGACTTGCTGATGTCAGCATTACCTCATGCTGACGTCATAATTCATTTTCTGTAAATAAAAATAATTCCAGAAATTCTATTAAACTTTGAAAATTAATAACTTTTAAACCGTAGCTCAGATCGAAAAAGTTAAAACATGAAAGTTGCTCAGAACGACGAGACGAGTCTGATCGTGCTGTCCGTTTCTTTGTCGGAACCCCCTACGTAGAAGAACTCGTAACTCCGGACCCGTATCCGGCAGATGAATAGTGCACACACTTCGGTAAATAAATCCCAGATTAATTCTAAAAATAACTAAAATGACTTAGATGCATATTTAGGCAACCCTGCACTGCATCATAGCATCACACGCACCGTATTGCATTTGTTTGCATTATGTTTACCTGTTTCTTCCCCCTCTTCTCTCTCGGTAGACCCCAACATTGACGTAGCTCCCGAGGCAGACGCAGCTCAGGAGTACGACTACGTCCCTGACGACACCACAGGCGACCTTGCCCTTGCCCCAGAGCAAACAGGCAAGCACCCCCATTTTGAACATGCCTATATCGCCTATTCTCTTCTCTCTTATGCTTGCATTAGAACTGCTACTGCTATTGTTTTCCTATATCTGCTGCATAGCCTGATTATTGAAACCTGCCTTGCTACCTTGCTGGATATCCTAGACTGTTTAGAATAGGCTGGGTAGAGACCCGACAGAGAACCCCACTTGATCCCGACTGCCCCGCTGGATATCATAAGACCCGATCATCGGGACTGAAGACCAGACCCTGGCACCCCACATCGCTTCCCCCTTAGTTGCCGACACTACTGGGTTACCGTCGAGTGCCGAGGGTGATACCTCGTCAGCACTTCTGATGTTAACCTTGTATGTTAGTTACTCGGTTGTGGTAAGTGAGGGTAATTCCTCCTACACCACCCCCGATAACAGCGTCGTCGTGCAACTTCTCAAGTGTGGACCTCGAGGGTGATTCCTCCTTCGTTCACCTTGATGATAACATCGAGTGGGAATTCCATCGAGGGTGATTCCTCAGGGTTCCTTTCGGTGTCAGACACACAGTTACTTTGGATACTATGACTTGACTTTGAAACATGATACTAAAGACGGGTCGGCCCTGAGGGGTACCCGCGCGAGCTTAATGTGAAGTGATGTGGAGTCGGGTTGACCTAGATGGTGCCCCCGAGATAACTACGAGGCGTGGCCGGGCATTCTTAGCCCTTGCCGCAAGTCCTCGAGACGGGGCGACGGGGTCACATCGATCGTGAGTCTCTGCTCGTTTCCGCGCGCTCCTAATCCACTACGGTTTGGATATTTGATCCGAGGGGCCTCTGGCCTGATAGCACTAACCATCACGTGGGCATAGTATGGGCGTTCTGCATCGTATACATCAGCCGAAGCTTATTTGACGTCAGTAAGGAGCGGCGCACGCCGAGTTGGACTGAGAATGCAACCGCGCTTGTATAAGGGGTTGCTAGGTGTGCTCTCGGTGGCCCCGTAACGTGCAGGAGTTCCCGGGGCGATGGCCCAAGACCCCTGGGGGCATAGGATTAGTCCGGCGTGCTGACCTCTCTTATAAGCCTAGGTCGGGTTGCGGCGTGTTGCTTAGCCGAGGACGGGCATGACCCAGAAAAGTGTGTCCGGCCGGAGTTAAGCGAGCGTGGTGGGTAACTTGGTGCACCCCTGCAGGGAAGAAACTTCTATCGATAGCCTGTCCTACGGTAACGGACACTCGGAGTTGTATCCCGATCGGTACAACTAGAACATGAGATGAGAACTGGATAGTACGGCTCTGGGATTGCTTTCTCGCAGGGAGTCGAGAGAGGATCTCAGGTCGAGGTTGATGATACTACTACTACTTTACATTACGTTGATCTGCTCCCTTCTTTTGCTGCAAGACTATTGAAGAAGCTGAAGATGCTAGTCTTCGATAGGACTAGGTTTTCCCCCTCTATTCTGGCATTTCTGCAGCCCAGCCCACATATACAGCCATTCCTTTGACAATGTTGCATATGTAGTGTAGATCCTTGCTTGTTGAGTACTTCGGATGAGTACTCACGTTTGCTTTACTTTCTTTTTCCCCATATCCAATTGATGCCACCAGACGACGGAGCCCCTGAGCCAGATGCCCCAGTCGACGACCAGTACTACTACCCGCCTGGCGAGTACTACTACTACGAGGAGCCGTTTGACGACCATGAGTAGGATCGGAGGGTCCAGGGCAGGAGGCCTACGCCTTTCGATCATAGTATTTTATTTTACCCCGCCTTTGTGAAGGCTTATCTCTCTCTCTGTAATATATCTGTACTCAGATATCTGATGCTTCCGCTGACGCTTGTATGCCATCGAGCTATGTATTCGAGCCCTCGAGGCCCTGGCTTGTAATATTAAGCTTGTATGACTCTATTTATGTTTTAGAGTTGTGTTGTGATATCTTCAAGTGAGTCCTTAGGCTTGATCATGCGCATTTGCGTGTATGGTTAGTGCACGATTAAGCCGGGGTCGTCACAGGTTGGTATCAGAGCCGACTGCCTCTAGGAACCCCCCTTTACAACTCCTTGGCCGAAGTTGAGTCTAGTGGTCCAAAACTGTTTTACTAACTTGGCTGTGTGGCTTACGGGCCCACGTTGCCAACTGGGTGGTATTAGGATCTTTTATTCCTCGTCCATACTCTGGGACTCTGATCTCTCTTCTATTCGGGTTAAAATTTTACTAACTCTGACATTAGGATCTCGTAACCGCTTTCTCCCGGAGAGCCCCCTCATCCCAGAAGATGGTGTATCATCATCAGAAGACTCCGAAGATACTTCCCGAAGTTTTCCGAGACCCGTTACCCACTGCTTTTGCAGTTTGCTAACACCGATAATCCCCGTGGATATCTACACATCCTTGCCGTTGTATCATCATGGCCAGTCAATCATGTATGTGCGATGGTACTCCGTAGTACTCCTCGATAAACCGGGAATCCTTTGAACCTGCTACCGTGCAGCTTCTTTCGCACTGCGGGTAATTTCTTACATTACGAGGGATCCGTTCATCCCCAATTGTTCCTGTGATTCCCAAAGCACTTTGAAATATTGTCCGATCTCCCGAGAATCCTCTGCAGCTTACTGCTCCTAAAATTCTTGCTTGCTTGCATTATGGTTAGCTCCATATGTCAAGTAATTATTGTTAATATCCCTTGTCGTTATCATTCCGATCCCATTGATTCAACATGTGTGCGAATACTCGCAATCATCAGTTCTTCCCTACTAATTCATCCTTCTGGCTCAGACCTCATTTCGGATATGAGCTGGAACTCGGCCAGTCAAGTTGCAAATGATTGCCCATCTAGTTCTATCCAACTTACTCATCCATTGATTAAAGCCTCTGCCTCTGATCCTTCGTCTTGAGAATCGTAACCCCTTTGTGCTTAGGCGCCGAATTATTTTGATGTTTCTATAATCCGATGCTTTTGCATCCTTTCCTCATCTGATCGATTGCCAATAACCACAATCTTATCTTTTGCGGTCCGCCAGATCTTTTGGTGGAACATTATCTGATAGTGTCCTCCATATTCCATAACCTTGATAGTTATCCCCCGTTACCCAATACCTTCGATACATTGTATCACCCGCTTTGACTCCGATACCCTGCTTTAGTTTGCATCCCTTGCTTTGGCATCTGGTTATATAGATTCGTAAAATCATCCCGATGGGTTGTATCTATGCTTCTGCCATCTGCGAGAACGCAGAAACTTTTATGAGTCATCCTCTTCTGGTGCTTCACCAGATAAATCTTCAGCACTACAATTTCTTTGAAAACGAGAAGTGAATGAAAGATTATGCATTGAAGAAGTGGGAGTCGACCTTGAACCCTTGTGTTCATGCCCATGGACCCGATGCAGAACTTATCATGGAAGCTGCTCGTAAAAATAATTATTCCCTTGGTACAAGTTCTTCTTGTACCTAAGAATTGATCCTTTGCAAACGTGGTTCCGACCATATATTTTCTCCTTGATTCCATTTTCTGGACAAGTTAAAATACTTGCCCTCTGCAGATCATTTTAACTACCCAACCTCTATACTGAACTACGTCGAGCATCACCCCCCCTACTATCTCGAGGATATCATCCTATTTGTACCATGTCCTATGAGTTTTTTTTTTCCGATGGAGTGATATCTTTCCCTATCATAGTCACTCCATGGGTTCTGGGTTGATTTCAAACCGAGGCCACCGAATAATGAATCAATTCCGCTCGGTGATTCAGCACTCCTAGTACTTTGTTACTGGGACGTTTAATACCCCATTACATCATTCCTAGCCTGATCAGCTATATCCCTATCGTGTTAACCTTTAACTGTGCTACCTGGACCTTATGCCCGGAGCACAACTTCCGGCGATGAGCTAAGCTTACGTCGATCTTCTTTATCTTATCATTTCACCTCGAACAACAAGCTTGAATTTGAGCTTGTGTCGAATCCGTGGCTTCAATAACCTTTTGCTTCATTCCCCCTTTGGCTGAGATGTCATCGCCGATTGATTTCATCTTCTTTAAATCTTTCGACAAATGTGTCATGATCATCATCAACATTCTGAGCTCTTCCAGGATATCAATTGAGTTCATGGCTAGAAATACCATCCCTGCCCCTCGATGAATTGAGATATCATCGATGACATCCTTGACTTCCTGCCAACACAAACCTGATTGTGTTTGTTTATTCCCTACATCCCGAGATACCCTTCTAAATGTTTCTCGGTATCTCTTGAGATCTTCGAACCCAATCTTTACTTGACACCATGTCATTGCTGCCTCGAAGCATAACTGTGGACTTCCGAATATCAACAAGAACATTGGAGGCACATTACCAAAAGTTTCTTGATCTATTATTCAGACCCCCTAGAATGGGTAATATCATGAGTTATCCCTCGCCCCTTTACATAAAAGCTTTTGACCCTGCTGTCCCCTCATGTATGTCCTGTTCCGCTTTTTCTAGGATAGAATATACTCCCAATACTTGTGTGGAAACACATTTTCCTTTCCATTGTTTTGTTTAACCTTTCTTATGATCTCTATGATATAAGCAGAAATAATTCCCTGCATATAAAACACCCCGGTCTACAACTCTGTCAGTGAGACCCTGTTACTATTGCTGATAACCTTCCGGTAACCACCGATGGATGAGAACTTTGCCTATTGGTCCGCCTCGTTCAACGAGCAGGAAAATGGTTCTCGTCGTCCCTTGCCCTTGGTACCGATGTTGTTACCGATATAACTGACAGGCTACCTTCTGACATACCTAGTTGTCGTGACCGGTAAGATGTCACTGACTTTTGTTCGACCCTCGTCACAGTTCCACAGGATCGTATCCTGACTCTCCTGTATATCCTTGATTCCGAAATACCCCTTTGCTCTTGGCTTGGTGTGCTACCATGAGCCACCCTTCGAGAGATGATCTATTCCCGTTGCTATGAACTCCTCATCACACTCTGTTCAGGCATCGACCGGACGTCTATTCGCCCGAAATTTCTTATTGTACTTTCATACTTTGCTCTCGATGTTTCCCCAATTTTCAACTCGAGAGATTCTTCTGTCTCACTCCCTAAATTGTATCCCAGATAAACGACCCGATAAAGATCAGTTCTTCCGAAATTACTCTTGTCTTCCCCACTTAAATCTCGGGACGAGATTTCTTGTAGTGGAGGAGACTTGTAACATCCCCAGGTTACCCCACTCTGGATAAGCTACTTAACCTGCAATGTTATCATGATCATCTTCATAAAATGGCATTAGGAAATAATTCAACTTCAAATTCCAATTCCAAATGCAAGTCAAATTAATATTTCTTCAAATGGCAGAATTAAATTGTTCATAATGTTTCAAGTATTCCCAAGGCAATTATAAAATTGTAACCAACATTTTTGGAAATCCCAACTTGCCCCTGGGAATTAATTCATTGCTATTCCAGCAATTTTAATTGCCAAATTATTTTTGAATAAATTCAAATGGCTTTCAAAAATGTCTAGACTTTTTGTGGCAGGGTTGGAAATTGCAATGCACATGTGGGACCAAGTTTCACACTTTTGCAAAATGTTTTAGCCATCTTAAAATAATGCAAAGTAGCTGCTGTGAATTAAAACAGAAAATAAAAATGCAAAGAGGCACTGTGCACTGGGCCTGAGTGCACAGTGCCCCGTTCCAGCCCACCTGGCCTGTTTCTCCCTCCTCCCTCTCTCGCACCTTTGCCGTGTCGACGCCACCGTGGTCGCGCGCGCTACGCCGGCCAAACGGCGAGACCGCGACACCGCGGCCACCCCGAGGAGATAAGGGCAAGGCCGAGCGTCCCCCCTGGTCCTTCCCCACCATTTGCCCCTCTCCCCTCGCTCTCTCCCCTTCGATCTCATCGGCCATCGAACGCCATCGCTGCCGTCCTCTCTCGTTATCGCGTCCATCGTCGTCTCTGAGCTCAGCCGACACGCCTGCGAGCTGCGCCGTCCTCCACTTCTTCGTCCTTGCCCTTCAGCTGGAGTCGGGAAGGCCGGTATCGTCGTCAACGGCCTCTTCCCCATCTCCGGCCACCGTGCGCCGCCGACGACGAATCAACCCCCTGCTGCTACAAAACTTACACGGGCCAACTTGCGCCGCCCGGTGAGCTTTCCCCTCTCCCCTAACCTCCTTCGATTGCTTGCCTGCGCGCTAGAACGCCGGCACCGCTGAGACCCGCACGCCGCCGCCGCCATTGCCGGTGATCTCCTCGCTCCCGAGCCGTTTTGCTCAAGTGCGTGGCTCCGGTGAGTTTCCGGGGACCCGTAGAGCTCGCCCGCGTTGCTAGTCCGCTCGAGCGCGCCGCGTAGCCGCACTTCCGGAGAAGCCCGAATTCCGACGAAGCTTGCCGCCGTCGTAGAGCTCAACTCCGTCCCCTTCCGCCCCTGCCGTAGCTTCCGTTCGACGCGGCATCTCTCGCTCGTTCGAACGAGCCCGAGTAAGCGCGATTTGACGCGCCGTAGAAGAAACCCGACGCCGCCGGAGTTGCGCTGCCATATTTGGAGCTCGCCGGAGCGGCTCGACGCCAGCATCCAACATGTCACCGCGTGGGGCCCGCCCACGGTCACTGCCAGTGGGTCCCGACGCGAGTTTGACCAGGTTGACCGAGTCAACGCTGATTACTGTTCACCTGTAGACACCGACTTGTGGGCCCTCTTCGGTAATTAGTCTAAATAAATAGTTTTTAGTTAAAATCTAATTAGTTTAACCTCATTAGCCTCTGACATGTGGGCCCACTCTCTAATTAACCCTCTGTTAGACTAAATTAACTCTGTTAAAGTCACAGAGGCTGACATGTGGGTCCCACTGGACCCACATGTCAGGTTTGACTCGTCAGCCGTCCTGTTGACTTGCTGATGTCAGCATTACCTCATGCTGACATCATAATTCATTTTCTGTAAATAAAAATAATTCCAGAAATTCTATTAAACTTTGAAAATTAATAACTTTTAAACCGTAGCTTAGATCGAAAAAGTTAAAACATGAAAGTTGCTCAGAACGACGAGACGAGTCTGATCGTGCCGTCCGTTTCTTTGTCGGAACCCCCTACGTAGAAGAACTCGTAACTCTGGACCCGTATCCAGCAGATGAATATTGCACACACTTCGGTAAATAAATCCCAGATTAATTCTAAAAATAACTAAAATGACTTAGATGCATATTTAGGCAACCCTGCACTGCATCATAGCATCACACGCACCATATTGCATTTGTTTGCATTATGTTTACCTGTTTCTTCCCCCTCTTCTCTCTCGGTAGACCCCGACGTTGACGTAGCTCCCTAGGCAGACGCAGCTCAGGAGTACGACTACGTCCCCGACGACACCACAGGCGACCTTGCCATTGCCCCAGAGCAAACAGGCAACCACCCCCATTTTGAACATGCCTATATCGCCTATTCTCTTCTCTCTTATGCTTGCATTAGAACTGCTACTGCTACTGTTTTCCTATATCTGCTGCATAGCCTGATTATTGTATCCTGCCTTGCTACCTTGCTGGATATCCTAGACTGTTTAGAATAGGCCGGGTAGAGACCCGACAGAGAACCCCACTTGATCCCGACTGCCCCGTTGGATATCAGAAGACCCGATCATCGGGATTGAAGACCAGACCCTGGCACCGCACATCACTTCCCCCTTAGTTGCCGACACTACTGGGTTACCGTCGAGTGCCGAGGGTGATACCTCGTAGCACTTCTGATGTTAACCTTGTATGTTAGTTACTCGGTCGTGGTAAGCGAGGGTGATTCCTCCTACACCACCCCCGATAACAGCGTCATCGTGCAACTTCTCAAGTGTGGACCTCGAGGGTGATTCCTCCTTCGTTCACCTTGATGATAACATCGAGCGGGAATTCCATCGAGGGTGATTCCTCAGGGTTCCTTTCGGTGTCAGACACACAGTTACTTTGGATACTATGACTTGACTTTGAAACATGATACTAAAGATGGGTCGGCCCTGAGGGGTACCCGCGCGAGCTTAATGCGAAGTGATGTGGAGTCGGGTTGACCTGGATGGTGCCCATGAGATAACTACGAGGCGTGGCCGGGCATTCTTAGCCCTTGCTGCAAGTCCTCGAGACGGGGCGACGGGGTCACATCGATCGTGAGTCTCTGCTCGTTTCCGCGCGCTCCTAATCCACTACGGTTTGGATATTTGATCCGAGGGGCCTCTGGCCTGATGGCACTAACCATCACGTGGGCATAGTATGGGCGTTCTGCATCGTATACATCAGCCGAAGCGTATTTGACGTCAGTAAGGAGCGGCGCACGCCGAGTTGGACTGGGAACGCAACCGCGCTTGTATAAGGGGTTGCTAGGTCTGCTCTCGGTGGCCCCGTAACATGCAGGAGTTCCCGGGGCGATGGCCCAAGACCCCTGGGGGTATAGGATTAGTCCGGCGTGCTGACCTCTCTTATAAGCCTAGGTCGGGTTGCAGCGTGTTGCTTAGCCGAGGCCGGGCATGACCCAGAAAAGTGTGTCCGGCAGGAGTTAAGCGAGCGTGGTGGGTAACTTGGTGCACCCCTGCAGGGAAGAAACTTCTATCGATAGCCTGTCCTACGGTAACGGACACTCGGAGTTGTATCCCGATCGGTACAACTAGAACATGAGATGAGAATTGGATAGTATGGCTCTGGGATTGCTTTCTCGCAGGGAGTCGAGAGAGGATCTCAGGTCGAGGTTGATGATACTACTACTACTTTACATTACGTTGATCTGCTCCCTTCTTTTGCTGCAAGACTGTTGAAGAAGCTGAAGATGCTAGTCTTCGATAGGACTAGGTTTTCCCCCTCTATTCTGGCATTTCTGTAGCCCAGCCCACATATACAGCCATTCCTTTGACAATGTTGCATATGTAGTGTAGATCCTTGCTTGCTGAGTACTTTGGATGAGTACTCACGTTTGCTTTACTTTCTTTTTCCCCATATCCAATTGATGCCACCAGACGACGGAGCCCCTGAGCCAGATGCCCCAGTCGACGACCAGTACTACTACCCGCCTGGCGAGTACTACTACTACGAGGAGCCGTTTGACGACCAGGAGTAGGATCGGAGGGTCCAGGTCAGGAGGCCTACGCCTTTCGATCGTAGCTTTTATTTTACCCCGCCTCTGTGAAGGCCTATTTCTCTCCCTTTGTAATATATCTGTACCCAGATATCTGATGCTTCCACTGACGCTTGTATGCCATCGAGCTATGTATTCGAGCCCTCGAGGCCCTGGCTTGTAATATAAAGCTTGTATGACTTTATTTATGTTTTAGAGTTGTGTTGTGATATCTTCAAGTGAGTCCTTAGGCTTGATCGTGCGCATTTGCGTGTATGGTTAGTGCACGATTAAGCCGGGGTCGTCACAGCCCCATAAACCATTATCCCGCATGGTGGTAGTGCGTATAGGGCACGTCGACCCACTCAGATCAAATACCCAAATCCGATAGGCTGATTTAGTAACACGCGGAGACGATCAGAGTTTCTGAAGCTCCGCCACAATATCACACTCGAGTGCCCTTCTGGCACACCCGACATCATAGATCCCCTGCGGGTACCCATCAGGGTCGACCCGCCTGTAACAAAGGTCAAAGTAACTGTGTGGTCATAACATCAAGGGGGAAACCCCGACGAACCACCCTCGATGGATTCCACTGGATGAAATCATCAGGGTGAATGTATGAGGCATCACCCTCGAGGTTCACACTGAGGGGTTGCACGACAGAGTCGTATCGGAAGTGGAGAAGGAGGAATCACCCTCGATGACCATGACCGAACAGCTACACTGCAGAGTATTCATCAGGAGTGCGTTACGAGGTATCTCCCTCGGCACTCGATAGTAACTATGCAGAGTCATACAACTAAGGGGGTGAAGTGATGTGTCGGTCTCTGGTCGACGATCACATTGATCGAGTCGTCGATGATCAAGCAGGGGCAACAAGGGTAAGGTGGTGGGGGTCACTGATGGTTCACTACCAACTTATACTAAGCAGTTTAACATAGGCAGGTAAGGTAACAATAAACAGGTTACAAAAGCAGGTTATGCATCAGAATAGGAGCAAACATTAACAGTAGCAAAATCTAATGCAAGCAGGAGAAATGGAATGGGCGATATCTGGATGCTCAAGGGGGGGCTTGCCTGGTTGCTCTGGCAAGAAGGAGGGGTCGTCAACGGGCTGCTCGTCTGGAGCGTAGTCGTACTCAGCTGCAACGGCGTCGGTCTCGGCGTCTATCGAGAGAGAAGGAGGAGGGAAGAAACAATAAATTCACGGCAAAGATGCAAACAATATGCATGACATGCCTAAATGATATGCAGAGGTGTTCTAATGCCTAAATAAATGATTTACTTAAATTAGGAATTTACTTGGATTTATTTTATTAAAGCCGAGCACTATTCATTTATTGAAATCTGTCTAAAAGTTCCATGTTCAGGCAGCTAGGGGCATCTGACAGATGAACGGACCACGTATTTGGATTCGTCTCGTCGTTCTGATCAACTTTCATGTATAAAGTTTTTCGATCTGAGCTACGGTTTATTTTATACGATTTTCTAAAGTTTTAATTATTTTCTGTAATTTATTTAATCATTTAATACAACATTATCCAGAACAGTGTGAGATGACGCAAGCATGACGTCAGAGTGACGTCAGCAGCTCAATATGGGCTGACCGGAGTCAAACCTGACAGGTGGGTCCAGTGGAACCCACACGTCAGTGACTCAGCTAATTAAACAGAGTTAGATTAAACTAATTAGGTTAATTAGTGGGTGGGGCCTACTGTCAGTGGGAGATTAGTGTTTTAATTAACTAATTAATTAATCTACATATTATCTATTTATCTAAAATCATTTTAAACGGCGGGACCCACATGTCAGTGACACAGGCCAGCCCAGTCAGCAGTTGACCCAGTCAACTGGGTCAACTGGGGCCCGTGGGGCCCGCGGTCAGTGACATAGGGGCGAGGCCCACCGGCGACAGGTCAGCACGACGGCCGGAGCAATGCCGGCGACCTCTCCAGTGGCGGATCCGTGCCGGAGTTGGCCGGAAATCGTCTACGGTGCATCAAATCGCATGATTCTTCTTGCGTTCGAAAGCTGAGACCGAGCCGCGTTGATCTGTGGTAGTGGCCGGAGCTGGGGTGGCTGGAAACGAGCGGCACGACCACATCGGCGGAGATGGCGTTCGGGTGAACTGCGGGATCGGGGCTACGGCGGGCAAATGAACGAGGCGAGGCGCTGGGAAGGCTCTACGTGACGCGGTGAGTGCGATGGTGGCACGCACGGGGCCCTATGGTCGCCGTGGCCACGCCGGCGATGAGGCCAGGCGGCGGCGCATTCGGGTGTCGCCAAATGCGGTGGCTATGGGACGCGAGCGAGATAATGGAGAGGGAGAGGAGGACCAGGAGCTCACAGTGGTCCTGCAGGTGTGCAAAGCGGGCTCGGGGAGGACTCGATGGAGGCGTACGGCGGTGGCGATCGGCGACGGCCGAGGTTGGGGAATAGCTCGATCCCGAGGCTGTGGTGGCACCGAGCTCGATCCACAGGGCGGAGAGGAAGCAGAGGAAGCAGGCGGAGCGGACGGGCTCGACGGAGAGGCAATCGGGAGACAGTGGCTGCGCAGCTCAGCCGCGGCCATCCTTGGCGGCGTCGGGCGAGGAAGAAAAAGGCGAGGGGAGGGGAGTTGTGGCACTAGGGTTTGCCCACGGGGTCGGGGAGGGGTCCTTATCCAGCCAGCGACGGGCGTGAAGCCGCTGTCGAGCGAGGGAGGGGGGCCTGGCACGGCGAGCGCCCGCGCGGCGACAGCAGCGCGAGGAGGAGCAGTGCGAGGTGGGAGACGCTGCGGGGTGGGCTGGGCCGGTGCTGTAGTCACTTAGGCCCAGTCACTGCGGCCTTTTTCCTTTTCTTTCTTTTCTCTTCTCTGTTTTTCTTTTGTTTTACTGCTTTGCAAAATGTGTGGGCCCATCTATAGTTTTGTAAAATATGTGAACTAGCCACAATACTCCAGTGCAACATTTACTAATGCCATAAAATGGTTTTGAGTTCATATCATTTCATTTGGATTTTATTTAATTATAAATGGATTAAATACTTTTGTTTTGCTGCTGCTTTAGGATGTTAGGGTCATTTAAATATTCTAAACATTGTTGCTGTAAATTTTATAAATGCCTCTAGATTATTTGCAACATGATGGACAATTTAGTTTTCAATTTGGAACAATTTTTATTCTCCACTTTAAATTAACTTGAAGTTTGAATTTGGAGTTTGAAATGCAATATGATGCAAATGATGATTAGGCACTGATAAACTCGCTGACATGGCATTAACTAAGGGTGATCACTGTAGTTAATTACATGGGGTGTTACAATTCTCCTCATCTAACAAGAATTCTCGTCCCGAGAATTAAGAGGAAGATTGAAAGAAAGCGGGGTATTCTTCGCGAAGACGATCCTCGCGTTCCCAAGTGGCTTCATCTTCAGAATGATTCGACCACTGAACTTTCAGGAACTTGATTGACTTCTGATGAGTTCGACGTTCAGCTTGATCAAGAATACAGATGGGATATTCTGGATAAGACAGATCTTCCCGCAATTCAAGCATTTCATGATCCACAACTCGAATAGGATCCTTGAAGCAGCGACGAAGTTGGGATACATGAAAGACATCATGCACCTGAGAAAGATTTGGTGGCAATTGCAACTGGTATGCCACTTCTCCTCGACGGGCAAGAATACGGAACGGGCCAATGTAGCGAGGAGCTAACTTGCCCTTGATTCCGAACCGATGAGTAACTTTCAACGGGGTGACGCGGAGGTAAGTTTGCTCGCCAAGTTGGTAGACCATTACCTGGTGCTTTCGGTCATAGTTGCTCTTCTGACGAGACTGAGCAACTTTCAGATGTTCACGGACGATGCGAACTTTTTCTTCAGCTTGTTGGATAATGTCCGGTCCGACGAGTGAGCGTTCCCCAGTTTCTGACCAATTGAGGGGGGTTCGACACTTACATCCGTAAAGAACTTCAAACGGTGCCATCTTCAGACTAGCTTGATAGCTATTGTTGTAGGAGAATTCGGCATACGGGAGAGATTCCTCCCAGTTCTTAGCGAAAGAGATGATGCAAGCTTGAAGCATATCTTCGAGCACTTGATTAACTCATTCTACTTGACCCTGAGACTGAGGGTGAAAAGTGGTGCTGAAGGACAGATGAGTTCCCATAGCTTCTTGGAAACTTTGCCAGAATCTTGAGGTAAAGAGACTGCCATGATCCGAACTGATCTCCAACGAAACACCGTGGAGTGACACAATTCGGGAAACATACAAGTCTGCTAACTGACTAGCAGTGATTATCTCCTTGACTGGCAGAAAGTGAGCAACCGTTGAGAATCGGTCAATGACGACAAAGATAGCATCATGACCCTTCTGAGATCTGGGAAAACCAGTAATGAAATCCATTTGGACCTTGCCCCATTTCCATTCAGGAATATCAAGGGGTTGCAGAGTTCTAGCAGGCCTTTGATGTTCTGCTTTAATGCGGCGGCAAACGTCACACTCAGAAACATAACGAGCAATGTCTCGCTTCATATTAGGCCACCAGTATCTCTGACAAATGTCACGGTACATCTTTGTGCTACCAGGATGAATTGACAGAGCAGTGTCATGAGCTTCTTTCATAACATGTTCTCTCTCATCCTTGAATTTGGGTATGAAGAGACGGCGTTGGAAGAATAGGACCCCATCATTATCAAGATGGAATTCCGACGGCTTACCTTTTTTGAGGTATCGCTTGATCCTTTCAACTTCAGAGTCATACTTTTGTATAGTCTTAATGATGTGCTCTAAATCTGGTTCAACAACCAGGGTATTGAGATAACCCTGTGGAACAATATGGAGGTTCAATTTGCGAAGCTCTTTGTAAAGCATAGGTTGTGCTTCCTGAACCATAAGGTTGCTGCAATAAGCCTTGCGACTCAAAGCATCGGCCATTACATTGGCCTTGCCAGGGGTGTATGAGATATTCATATCATAATCGGCTATTGTCTCGAGCCATCTTTGTTGACGAAGGTTCAGATCGGGTTGAGTATATAGATACTTCAAACTCTGATGATCCGTGTATATCTCGCAACGGTTACCGAGAAGGTAATGTCGCCATAGTTTGAGAGCATAAATAACCGCAGAAAGTTCAAGATCATGCACTGGATAATTTTCTTCATGAGGACGCAATTGTCGAGAGCCATAAGCAATCACTTGGCGCTCTTGCATTAGGACACAGCTTAATCCTTGACGAGATGCATCGCAGTATATCACGAAATCCTTGCGAGTATCCGGGGGTGCTAGCACTGGGGCAGATGTCAACTTATCTTTTAGTGTCTGAAAGCTTTCTTGACATTTCTCTGTCTAATCAAACTTAACACCTTTGTGGAGCAGGTCAGTCAGTGGCTTTGCAATCTCGGAAAAGTTCTCAACGAATCGACGACAATAACTAGCGAGTTCGAGAAAACTCCTGACTTGCTTAACATTCTTCGGGGGAGTCCCGTCAAGAATAGCCTGTTCTCGCTCGAGGTTAACAGCAATGCCATTCTTGGAAATCACATGACCAAGGTAGGTCACTTCAGATAACCAGAATTCACACTTAGAGTACTTGGCGTAAAGCTGGTGTTCTCGAAGCTTCTCCAATACAAGCTGAAGATGTTCAGCATGTTCTTCTTCATTCTTGGAATATATAAGGATATCATCCAAATAAACCACGATGAATTTGTCGAGGTAATCCATGAAGATATAATTCATCAACCGGGAGAAGGTTGCTGGAGCATTTGTTAAGCCAAAAGACATAACGGTGTACTCATAAGAGCCATATCGAGTAACAAAGGCAGTCTTCGGGATATCCTCATCGCGAACACGGATCTGATGATAACCCAACCTCAAGTCGAGTTTCAAGAAGACAGAGGATCCAGCAAACTGATCATAAAGATCGTTGATCCGGGGCAGTGGGTATTTATTCTGGATTGTGGCTTGGTTAATGGGCCGGTAATCTTGAACCAATCGGTTAGTTCCATCCTTCTTCTTAACAAAGAGTGAAGGTGCTCCCCAAGCAGAGGAACTGGGGCAGATGAAACCTTTCTTAAGTGACTTGTCAATTTCTTCCTTAAGTTCAAGGAGTTCATGCGGCGGCATCTTATAAGGACGCTTCGCAATAGGGGTAGTGCCAGGCTTCAAGTCAATGACAAACTCGACAGCTCTAACCGGGGGTATTCCTGGAAGTTCTTCCGGGAAAACATCCAGAAAATCTCGAACGACAGGAACATTCTCGATTCCCTCCAGAGGTGAGGCGTTCAAAGCATTCAGTGCATATATCTGAGCTTCGGCGTTCCGAGTAATTCGGGCGGTGTAGTTCACTATCTCATCGGAGGGGTGAAGAAGTTGTACAACTTTTGTGGCACAATTGATCGAAGCAATATGAGCTTTCAACCAATCCATTCCGAGTATGAGGTCTATGGTGGAAGACTTCAGGATAATATATGAGGCCAGGAATTCAAATCCCTCGATTTCAACAGGGACATTGTGTGCCATCATGGAGGTGTGACAATGACCTCCAGGGGTACGAACAACTACTGGTAGATTCATCTTTTCGAATGCAATGTCATGAGCTAATGCAAATGTTTCTGCCATGAATGAATGCGATGCTCCTGAATCAAATAATACAGAAGCGGGTACTGAGTTAACGAGAAGGGTACCCATCACAGTAGCAGGTTGATCCTGGACTTCTTCAATATCAATGTTATAAGCGTGTCCACGACCATGAGCAGCAGACCCAGTATTATAGTTGCGGGCCTGATTGTTGCCATGACCATTGCCACGGCCAGTACGAGGGAAAGCCAACTGATTCTGAGTCTGGCGGCAGTCCTTAGCAAGGTGTCCTGGTTTGCGGCACTTGAAGCACAGACCATCTTCAGGACGAAGAGGAGCATTGGGTGGAGCAGCTTGAGCTCTTGGCTGCCTCGGTGGTGGAGGAGGCAGACGTGGTGCAGCATAGTTGTTCCTTGGCGCAGGGGGAGCTGGACGGAACACGTTGTTGGGAATCCAGACTCGACGCTTCTGTGCTGAGCCCGAAGATGAGCCAGCATCACGATAGCGCTTCTGTGAGTCCTTATGCTTCATCTGAGCGGTCTCAACCAGAATAACCTTTGTCGGTGTACTAAGTATTGGGCCACTAGTACCCCGTACTTGTGCACGGGCAGTTGTAGCCATACTCGCGGCAAGGCTTGTCGGGGAACAGTTCGAGGTTGACTCAAGCCACCAAAGAAATAATCTAGTCAGAGATCTGAGGATCAGCAGATAAGAAGAGCTGGAATTCGAAGGCCAGCTTCCCCGGCAAGATCTTGCCGGGGTGGCCTGCGGAGCCCGGCAAGGATCGGCACCCGGCAAGGCTTGGCGCCCGGCAAGCTTCGGTGCCCGGCAAGGTTTTGTTGCTGTGCCACCGCTCTAGCACAGCGACAAACCCGACATTCTGGGTCCTTCTTTGGATGCGTGGCGACGCGCCAGTGGAGGAGAGCTTAAGCGGTGCTGATGGGATGGCCCCTTTTTCCATCCCCAAGAAAGTAAGGACACCTAAACGGACACCTTACGGTGCATTAAATGCGTTCGTCCTAGTCCGTCAGAGGTTAGGTATGATGACCCTGTAGCTACTTTACACCTCAATGTATGTACATTTTGCCACTGTGGTGACCCCTTGGTGGTATAAAAGGAGGCCCACGGTAACTGCTACAGGGGAGGAGGATCTTCTGGCCCATTCTGCATGCGTAGCTGCTCTTGAACGTACTATTCACTGTGAGCGCTCCTGGAGCCTGGGCTCAAGAGCACTAATAATAACACAAGGCAGGAGTAGGGTTTTATGCTGATCAGCGGCCCGAACCTGGGTAAAATCGCCCCGCGTCGATCGTTGGTTCTGCTCTTTGCGCATACCTCTCCCCCTGCCGAATCATAAAGGGGTCTCTTGGGATCCCATAGGTGTCGCACGCCGACAGCCTTGTTCACAAGAGTAGAAAAGTCGTTGAAGTCTTGAGCAGCAAGTGCAAGCTCGATGTCTGGGTGGAGTCCATTACGAAATTTCTCTTATCTACGGGCATCCGTGGTGATGTCTTCTTCAGCATAGCGGGACAGGTCAAGGAATTCCCGCTGATAGGCTTTGATAGTCTTGTTGCCCTGCGTGAGGTTGCGGAACTGGGTTTTCATCCGGTCCATAATTCCTTGAGGAATATAACGGGCACGAAAGGCAGCCTGGAACTCAGGCCAGGTAACGACTGTTCCAGCAGGCAGCGTATGCTTGTGTGTGTCCCACCATTGAGCAGTGGGGCCCTTTAAGAAAAAGGATGCGAAGGTGACAAAGTTGGCAGGGGAGACATTTGCAGACTCCATCTCGTGAGTAATGTCGTGAATCCAGTCGTCAGCGTCCAGTGGCTTGTCAGAGTTGCGGAACTGAGTGGGGTTAAGACGCACAAATTCCGACAGAGTTATTGCAGCAGGGTTCTGGTTGTTCTGATGCGGAAACTGAGCGATAATCCCAGTCATGAACTGGCGGTTGAGCTCGAATTGTTGCATCATAGCTGCCATATAATCTGGCGGTGGTGGGTGTTCAGGGCCACGACCACCTGGTCTAACCATCCTGCTAAGTATCAACAAGGGGTAGTTTAGTAAAAGCAATTGTGAGTGTTTAGCGACAAGCATGATGTAACACGACAATAATTAAGCAGTGTAATAGATACTTAACAGTAGTCAAATTAAGACATACAGATCCATACACATACTCGGGTACATGCAGACAGCATAACGGCGCAAATTTAAAAGCTAGACATGCTAGGCGGCGCGCAGACACGCTGTAAGGAAGTACACAACGAGACATATCAAAGGCTACATCAACGTCGGGGAAAACCACTGAAACGGGGTAACTGCGAGTGCGGACGATGAATGTTCATCGCGGAAGGATCTTGCGCTCCATGTGCACTCTGATGCAGAACCCGGTCTCGAGCTGTAAGAAGAGGTCCACGTGCAGGTGTGTGACCTCCAACAGCAGGCCAATCAATACCAGCATACATCTGAGTCCTGCGCGGGTAAAGGATGTGCTCCGGATGTATCCCTACATGAACAGCTGGTAGCAACTGCATCATAGCATCGTATAGACGTGCTCGAGTGGCAAACAACTCGACGGCAAGAGCCCGAACAGTGTGATCCAGAGCCTGAGTGCACTGAACCAGAACGTGTGGGTCGTATCGACGACGCTCGTACGGGGCACAGATAGCTGTGTAGTATCCAGTAGCATCTCCAGCAGGGGCATACGGAATGTATCGGAACTCAGAGGCATCCAAGCTATCGCTGAACTCTCCTCGGAGACGTGCTACAGCAGAGTAGGCGGCATCATGGACTGCCATCTCAACCGTCACGCCGATACCATAGAAAAGGTGCAGCTCAGTGTCTGAGTCATCTTGCTGATCATAGATACGAACATTAGCATGGTACTGCTCCTGGTTGAACTCGCGGTAATCCTCGTAGACCATGTACTCGGGGTACCAGCGGTAGCCAAGTCTAGTCAGGAGGGCGATCAGAACAGCTGGAAAACCAAGGGCATCACGAGCCCAAGTGCGAAGCACAAGCTGCGTCGTAGGACGTGGTGGAAACAAACGATCCATCTGTAACAGAGGAAATTCAGGATTGTCAAATGACAATGAGAAGCATAATACGACTCGGAGAGAAAGGTTAAACATAACAATGGAAAGGAAAATGATTATCAGACTAATCAGATCAATGGTAAGGAAGTAAGCACAGATATCCAGCTCTCCGGGTAGACGAGATTTACGAGATCCTAAGTGTCGGCGTTAGTAAATTCATTTAACCCGAATAGAAGAGAGATCAGAGTCCCAGAGTATAGACGAGGAATAAAAGATCCTAATACCACCCAATGGTGACGTGGGCCCGTAAGCCACACAACCAAGTTAGTAAATTAAATTTTTTTGGATGTCTAGACTCAACTTCGGCCAAGGAATTGGAAGGGGGCTTACTACAGGCAGTCGGCTCTGATACCAACTTATGACGCCCCTGACTCAATCGTACACTAATCATACACGCAAACGTGTACGATCAAGATCAGGGACTCACGGGAAGATATCACAACACAACCCTAAACACAAATAAACGGAGATCCACAAATATTACAGACCAGGGATCACGAAGATCCGAATACATAAGTCAGACATACAATAATATCTGAGTACAGACATAGTTAGCCAAGGTTTGCCTTAAGAAGGCTAGCACAAACAACGAATCTAGATCGAAAGGCGAAGGCCTCCTACCTGGGACCTCCGATCCTACTCCTGGTCGGCTGGCTCGATCCAGTAGTAATTACCGTCTGGACCCATCTGGTAGTAAGCTCCTGCAGTGGCATCTGGCTCCTGGGCTCCATCGTCTGTTGTATCATCAAGTAGGGGAATATAGGGAAAAAAGGAAGCAAAGCAACCGTGAGTACTCATCCGAAGTACTCAGCAAGAAAGGATCTACACTACATATGCAACATTATCAAAGGGGAAAGGCTGTATATGTGGACTAGGCTGCAGAAATGCCAGAATAGAGAGAAGGCCTAGTCCTATCGAAGACTAGCATCTTCAAACATCTTCACGCAGCCACCATCTTGCAGCAATAGAAGAGAGTAGAATAGCATTTTATTAAGAAAACATGTTGAAGTAAAGCCTAGAGATCCTTCCTCGACTCCCAGCGAGAAAGCGATCCCGAAGCTTCAATTAAGTAACAAGTATCCAGTTCAAGTAGTAGATCGGGATACTAAACTAAGCGTCCTTTATCGTAGGACCGGCTATCGATAGATGTTTTCTTCCCTGCAGGGGTGCACTACTGTTACCCAACACGCTCGATCAACTCTGGCCGGACACACTTGCTGGGTAATGCCCGGCCTCGGAAGATCAACACGAAGCAGCGCCCTACCTAGGCTCAGCAGAGAGGTCAGCACGCCGGACTAACCTATGCACCCAAGGGTCTTGGGCCATCGCCCCGGGCACCCTGCGCGTTGCGTGACTGGCCGGGGTTCAGGCGCGATACTGAACTCGTCAGTGAAGTATCCAGCCCATTCCCGACAATCAGCCCGCACGGTGAACTGTGACGTCTGATGAGCTTTCGGGAGAAACGTACAACGCAGAGGGCCCCATAAAACCATTATCCCACGTGGTGGTAGTGCGTATAGGGCACGTCGACCCACTCAGATCAAATACCCAAATCCGATAGGCTGATTTAGTAACACGCGGAGACGATCAGAGTTTCTGAAGCTCCGCCACAATATCACATTCGAGTGCCCTTCCGGCACACCCGACATCATAGATCCCCTGCGGGTGCCCATCAGGGTCGACCCGCCTGTAACAAAGGCCAAAGTAACCGTGTGGTCATAACATCAAGGGTGAAACCCCGAGGAATCACCCTCGGTGGATTCCACTCAATGAAATCATCAGGATGAACATATGAGGCATCACCCTCAAGGTTCACACTGAGGGGTTACACGACAGAGTCGTATCGGAAGTGGAGAAGGAGGAATCACCCTCGATGACCACGACCGAACAGCTACACTGCAGAGTATTCATCAGGAGTGCGTTACGAGGTATCACCCTCGGCACTCAATAGTAACTATGTAGAGTCGTACAACTAAGGGGGTGAAGTGATGTGTCGGTCTCTGGTCGACGATCACATTGATCGAGTCGTCGATGATCAAGCAGGGGCAACAAGGGTAAGGTGGTGGGGGTCACTGATGGTTCACTACCAACTTATACTAAGCAGTTTAACATAGGCAGGTAAGGTAACAATAAACAGGTTACAAAAGCAGGTTATGCATCAGAATAGGAGCAAACATTAACAGTAGCAAAATCTAATGCAAGCAGGAGAAATGGAATGGGCGATATCTGGATGCTCAAGGGGGGCTTGCCTGGTTGCTCTGGCAAGAAGGAGGGGTCGTCAACGGGCTGCTCGTCTGGAGCGTAGTCGTACTCAGCTGCAACGGCGTCAGTCTCGACGTCTATCAAGAGAGAAGGAGGGGGGAAGAAACAATAAATTCATGGCAAAGATGCAAACAATATGCATGACATGCCTAAATGATATGCAGAGGTGTTCTAATGCCTAACTAAATGATTTAGTTAAATTAGGAATTTACTTGGATTTATTTTATTAAAGCTAAGCACTATTCATTTATTAAAATCGGTCTAAAAGTTCCATGTTCAGGTAGCTAGGGGCATCTGACAGATGAACGGACCACGTATTCGGATTCGTCTCGTCGTTCTGATCAACTTTCATGTATAAAGTTTTTCGATCTGAGCTACGGTTTATTTTATACGATTTTCTAAAGTTTTAATCATTTTCTATAATTTATTTAATCATTTATTACAACATTATCCAAAACAGTGTGAGATGACGCAAGCATGACGTCAGAGTGACGTTAGCAGGTCAACAGGGGCTGACCGGAGTCAAACCTGACAGGTGGGTCCAGTGGGACCCACACGTCAGTGACTCAGCTAATTAAACAGAGTTAGATTAAACTAATTAGGTTAATTAGTGGGTGGGGCCTACTATCAGTGGGAGATTAGTGTTTTAATTAAATAATTAATTAATCTACAGATTATCTATTTATCTAAAATCATTTTAAACGGTGGGACCCACATGTCAGTGACACGGGCCAGCCCAGTCAGCAGTTGACTCAGTCAACTGGGTCAAATGGGGCCCGCGGTTAGTGACACAGGGGCGAGGCCCACCGGTGACAGGTCAGCACGGTGGCCGGAGCAACGCCGGCGACCTCTCCAGCGGCGGATCTGCGCCGGAGTTGGCCGGAAATCGTCTATGGTGCATCAAATCGCATGATTCTTCTTGCGTTCGAAAGCTGAGACCGAGCCGCGTCGATCTGTGGTAGTGGACGGAGCTAGGGTGGCCGGAAACGAGTGGCATGACCACATCGGCGGCGACGACGTTCGGGTGAACTGCGGGATCGGGGCTACGGCGGGCAAACGAATGAGGCGAGGCGCTGGGAAGGCTCTACGTGACGTGGTGAGTGCGATGGTGGCACGCACGGGGCCCTATGGTCGCCATGGCCACGCCAGCGACGAGGCTAGGCGGCGGCGCGTTCGGGTGTCGCCAAATGCGGCGGCTACGGGACGCGAGCGAGATAATGGAGAGGGAGAGGAGGACCAGGAGCTGACAGTGGTCCTGCAGGTGTGCAAAGCGGGCTCGGGGAGGGCTCGACGGAGGCGTACGGCAGCTGCGATCGGCGACGGTCGAGGTCGGGGAAGAGCTCGATCCCGAGGCTGTGGTGGCGCCGAGCTCGATCCACAGGGTGGAGAGGAAGCAGAGGAAGCAGGCGGAGCGGACGGGCTCGACGGAGAGGCAATCGGGAGATGGTGGCCGCGCATCTCAGCCGTGGCCATCCATGGCGGCGTCGCGTGAGGAAGAAGAAGGCGAGGGGAGGGGAGTTGTGGCGCTAGGGTTCGCCCACGGGGTCGGGGAGGGGTCCTTATCCAGCCAGCGACGGGCGCGAAGCCGCTGTCGAGCGAGGGAGAGGGGGGGCCTGGCGCGGCGAGCGCGCGCGCAGCGACAGCGGCGCGAGGAGGAGCAGTGCGAGGTGGGAGACGCTGCGGGGTGGGCTGGGCCGGTGCTGTAGTCACTTAGGCCCAGTCGCTGCGGCCTTTTTCCTTTTCTTTCTTTTCTCTTCTCTGTTTTTCTTTTGTTTTACTGCTTTGCAAAATGTGTGGGCCCATCTATAGTTTTGTAAAATATGTGATCTAGCCACAATACTCCAGTGCAACATTTACTAATGCCATAAAATGGTTTTGAGTTCATATCATTTCATTTGGATTTTATTTAATTATAAATGGATTAAATACTTTTGTTTTGCTGCTGCTTTAGGATGTTAGGGTCATTTAAATATTCTAAACATTGTTTCTGTAAATTTTATAAATGCCTCTCGATTATTTGCAACATGATGGACAATTTAGTTTTCAATTTGGAACAATTTTTATTCTTCACTTTAAATTAACTTGAAGTTTGAATTTGGAGTTTGAAATGCAATATGATGCAAATGATGATTAGGCACTGATAAACTCGCTAACATGGCATTAACTAAGGGTGATTACTGTAGTTAATTACATGGGGTATTACATTAGGAAACCTTAACCATCTTTGATCAACGAGCTAGTCTAGTAGAGGCTTACTAGGGAGACTGTATTTGTTTATGTATTCACACATGTATTTAAGTTTCCGATCAATACAATTCTAGCATGAATAATAGACCTTTATCATGAATAAGGAAATATAAAATAACAACTTTATTATTGCCTCTAGGGCATATTTCCTTCAGTCTCCCACTTGCACTAGAGTCAATAATCTAGATTACATTATAATGACTCTAACACCCATGGAGTCTTGGTGCTGATCATGTTTTGCTCGCGGAAGAGGCTTAGTCAACGGGTCTGCCACATTCAGATCCGTATGTATTTTGCAAATCTCTATGTCTCCATCCTTGACCTTTTCACGTATGAAGTTGAAGCGTCTCTTGATGTGTTTGGTTCTCTAGTGAAACCTGGGTGAAACCTGGATTCCTTCGCCAAGGCAATTGCTCCAGTGTTGTCACAAAAAGATTTTTATTGGACCCGATGCACTGGGTATTACACCCAGATCGGATATGAACTCCTTCATCCAGACTCCTTCATGTGCTGCTTCCGAAGCAGCTATGTACTCCGCTTCACACGTAGATCCGTCCACGAAGCTCTGCTTGGAACTGCACCAACTAACAGCTCCACCATTTAATTTAAATACGTATCCGGTTTGTGACTTAGAGTCATCCGGATCAGTGTCGAAGCTAGCATCGATGTAACCATTTACGACGAGCTCTTCGTCACCTTCATAAACAAGAAACATATCCTTGGTCCTTTTCAGGTACTTTAGGATGTTCTTGACCGCTGTCCAGTGATCCACTCCTGGATTACTTTGGTACCTCCCTGCCAAACTTATGGAAAGGCACACATCAGGTCTGGTACACAGCATAGCATACATGATAGAACCTATGGCTGAGGCATAAGGAATGATTTTCATTTTCTCTCTATCTTCTGCAGTGGTCGGGCTTTGAGTCTGACGAAACTTCACACCTTGAAACACATGCAAGAACCCTTTCTTTGATTGATCCATTTTGAACTTCTTCAAAACTTTGTCAATGTATGTGCTTCATGAAAGTCCTATTAAGCGTCTCGATCTATCCCTATAGATCTTGATACCCAATATATAAGCAGCTTCACCGAGGTCTTTCATTGAAAAATTCTTATTCAAGTATCCTTTTATGCTATCCGG
This sequence comes from Thinopyrum elongatum, assembly GCA_011799875.1. Classification (NCBI taxonomy): domain Eukaryota; kingdom Viridiplantae; phylum Streptophyta; class Magnoliopsida; order Poales; family Poaceae; genus Thinopyrum; species Thinopyrum elongatum. The sequence goes on along the minus strand of CM022298.1, from coordinate 451,854,111 downwards.
AAATTCTATATCATTTCCAATCAATAATATGTCATCCACATATAATATCAGAAATGCTACAGAGCTCCCACTCACTTTCTTGTAAATATAGGCTTCACCGTAAGTCTGTATAAAACCATATGCTTTGATCACCTCATCAAAGCATATATTCCAACTCTGAGATGCTTGCACCAGTCCATAGATGGATCGCTGGAGCTTGCACACTTTGTTAGCACATTTAGGATCGACAAAACCTTCTGGTTGCATCATATACAACTCTTCTTTAAGAAATACATTAAGGAATGCAGTTTTGACGTTCATTTGCCAGATTTCATAATCATAAAATGCGGCAATTGCTAACATGATTCGGACAGACTTAAGCACCGCTACGGGTGAGAAAGTCTCATCGTAGTCAACCCTTTGAAATTGTCAAAAACCTTTCGCAACAAGTCGAGCTTTGTAGACTGCAACATTACCATCAGCGTCAGTCTTCTTCTTGAAGATCCATTTATTTTCTATGGCTTGCCGATCATCGGGCAAGTCCACCAAAGTCCACACTTTGTTCTCATACATGGATCCTATCTCAGATTTCATGGCCTCCAGCCATCTGTCGGAATCTGGGCTCATCATAGCTTCTTCATAGTTCGTAGGTTCGGCTTGGTCTAGTAGCATGACTTCCAGGACAGGATTACCGTACCACTCTAGTGCGGATCGTGCTCTGGTTGACCTACGAGGTTCAGTAGCAGCTTGATCTAAAGTTTCATGATCATTATCATTTGCTTCCTCTCTAGTTGGTGTAGGCATCACGGGAACGGTTTTCTCTGATGTGCTACTTTCCAATTCGAGAGAAGGTACAATTACCTCATCAAGTTCTACTTTCCTCCCACTCACTTCTTTTGAGAGAAACTCCTTCTCTAGAAAGGATCCATTCTTGGCAACAAAGATCTTGCCTTCAGATCTGTGATAGAAGGTGTACCCAATTGTTTCCTTAGGGTATCCTAAGAAGACGCACTTCTCTGATTTGGGTTCGAACTTATCAGGCTGAAGCCTTTTGACATAAGTGTCGCAACCCCAAACTTTAAGAAACGACAGCTTAGGTTTCTTGCCAAACCATAGTTCAAACGGTGTCGTCTCAACGGATTTAGACGGTGCCCTATTTAATGTGAATGCGGCTGTCTCTAATGCATAACCCCAAAATGATAGTGGTAAATTGGTAAGAGACATCATAGAATGCACCATATCCAATAAAGTACGGTTACGACATTCGGACACACCATTACGCTGTGGTGTTCCAGGTGGCGTGAGTTGTGTAACAATTCCACATTGTTTTAAATGAAGGCCAAACTCGTAACTCAAATATTCGCCTCCGCGATCAGATCGTACAAACTTTATTTTCTTGTTACGATGATTCTCCACTTCACTCTGAAATTCTTTGAACTTTTCAAATGTCTCAGACTTGTGTTTCATCAAGTAGATATACCCATACCTACTCAAATCATCTGTGAAGGTCAGAAAATAACGATACCCGCCGCGTGCTTCAACACTCATCGGACCGCATACATCAGTATGTATTATTTCCAATAAGTCATTAGCTCTCTCCATTGTTCCGGAGAATGGAGTTTTAGTCATATTGCCCATGAGTCATGGTTCGCAAGTATCAAATGATTCATAATCAAGTAATTCCAAAAGTCCATCTGCATGGAGCTTCTTCATGCGCTTTACACCAATATGACCTAAATGGCAGTGCCACAAGTATGTTGCACTATCATTACCAACTTTGCATCTTTTAGCATCAATATTATGAATATGTGTATCACTACGATCGAGATTCAACAAGAATAGACCATTCATCAAGGGTGCATGACCATAAAAGATATTACTCATATAAATAGAACAACCATTATTCTCTGATTTAAATGAATAACCGTCTCGCAATAAACAAGATCCAGATATAATGTTCATGCTCAACGCGGGCACCAAATAACAATTATTGAGGTCTAAAACTAATCCCGAAGGTAGATGTAGAGGTAGCGTGCCGACGGCGATCACATCGACCTTGGAACCATTCCCGACGCACATCGTCACCTCGTCCTTAGCCAATCTTCGTTTATTCCGCAGCTCCTGTTTCGAGTTACAAATATGAGCAACCAAACCAGTATCAAATACCCAGGCGCTGCTACGAGCATTAGTAAGGTACACATCAATAACATGTATATCAAATATACCTTTGTTCACTTTGCCATCCTTCTTACCTGCCAAGTATTTGGGGCAGTTCCGCTTCCAGTGACCATTCCCTTTGAAGTAGAAGCACTCTGTTTCAGGCTTGGGTCTAGCTTTCGGCTTCTTCCCGGGAGTGGCAACTTGCTTGCCATTCTTCTTGAAGTTCCCTTTCTTACCCTTGCCCTTTTTCTTGAAACTAGTGGTCTTGTTAACCATCAACACTTGATGCTCCTTCTTCATTTCTACCTCCGCGGCCTTAAGCATCGCGAAGAGCTCAGGAATCATTTTATTCATCCCTTGCATATTGTAGTTCGTCACGAAGCTTTTGTAGCTTGGTGGCAGTGACTGAAGAACTCTGTCAATAACACTATCAACTGGAAGATCAACTCCCAGCTGAGTCAAGTGGTTATGATACCCAGACATTTTGAGTATGTGTTCACTGACAGAACTATTCTCCTCCATCTTGCAGCTATAGAACTTGTTGGAGACTTCATATCTCTCAACCCGGGCATTTGATTGAAATATTAGCTTCAACTCTTGGAACATCTCATATGCTCCATGACATTCAAAACGTCTTTGAAGTCCCGGTTCTAAGCCGTAAAGCATGGCACACTGAACTATCGAGTAGTCATCAGATCGAGCCTGCCAGATGTTCATAACATCTGCAGTAGCTCCTGTAGCAGGTCTGTCACCTAGCGGTGCATCAAGGACATAATTCTTCAGTGCAGCAATGAGGATAATCCTGAAGTTAAGGACCCAGTCCGTGTAGTTGCTACCATCATCTTCCAACTTAGCTTTCTCTAGGAACGCATTAAAATTCAGGGGAACGGTAGCTCGGGCCATTGATCTACAACATAGATATGCAAAACTATAAGACTAAATTCATGATAAATTAAGTTCAATTAATCAAATTACTAATGAACTCCCACTTAAATAAACATCCCTCAAGTTTATCTAAGTGATACATGATCAAAATCAACTAACCCATGTCCGATCACCACGTGAGATGGGGTAGTCATCAATGGTGAACATCTCTATGTTGATCATATCTACTATATGACTCACATTCGACCTTTTGGTCTCCAGTGTTCCGAGACCATGTCTGTACATGCTAGGCTCGTCAAGTTTAACCCAAGTATTCTGCATGTGCGAAACTGTCTTACACCCATTGTATGTGAACATAGAGTCTATCACACCCGATCATCACGAGGTGCTTCAAAACGATGAACTTTGGCAACGGTGCATACTCGGGGAGAACACTTTTATCTTGAAATTTAGTGAAGGGATCATCTTATAATGCTACCATCGTTCTAAGGAAAATAAGATGCATAAAAGATAAACATCACATGCAATCAAAATATGTGACATGATATGGCCATCATCATCTTGTGCTTTTGATCTCCATCTCCAAAGCATCGTCATGATCTCCATCATCACCGGCTCGACACCTTGATCTCCAGCATTGCGTCGGGGTCGTCTCACCAACTATTGCTTCTACAACTATTGCTAACGCATAGCGATAAAGTAAAGCAATTACATGGCGTTTGCATTTCATACAATAAAGAGACAACCCTAAGGCTCCTGCCGGTTGTCGATATTACAAAACATGATCATCTCATACATCAACATATATCACATCACGTCTTGACCATATCACATCACAATATGCCCTGCACAAACAAGTTAGACGTCCTCTACTTTGTTGTTGCAAGTTTTACGTGGCTGCTACGGGCTTCTAGCAAGAACCGTTCTTACCTACGCAAAAACCACAACGGTGATTCATCAAGTTTGCTGTTTTAACATTCTTCAAGGACTGGCCATAGTCAAATTCGATTCAACTAAAGTAGGAGAAACAGACACCCGCCAGCCACCTTTATGCAAAACAAGTTGCATGTCAGTCGGTGAAACTGGTCTCATGTGCGTGGACATGTAAGGTTTGTCCGGGCCGCTTCATCCCACAATACCGCCGAATCAAAATAAGACGTTGGTGGTAAGCAGTATGACTATCACCGCCCACAACTCTTTGCGTTCTACTCGTGCATATCATCTACGCATAGACCTGGCTCGGATGCCATTGTTGGGAAACGTTGCATGGAAAAAAAAATCTACGCACATGCAAGATCTGTCAAGGAGATGCATAGCAAACGAGAGGGGAGATTGTGTCTACGTACCCTCGTAGACCGTAAGCGGAAGTGTTTGTTAACGCGGTTGATGTAGTCGAACTTCTTCGCGATCCAACCGATCGAGTACCGAACGTACGACACCTCCGCGTTCAGCACATGTTCAGCTCGGTGACGTCCTCGCCTTCTTGATCCAGCAAGACGGCGAAGTAGTGGATGAGTTCCGGCAGCACGACGGCGTGGTGATGGTGATGGTGATGCTATCTCCGCAGGGCTTCGCCTAAGCACTACGAAAATATGACCGAGGGACTAAACTGTGGAGGGGGGCACCGCACACGGCTAAGCAATTATAGTGGTTATGTGTGGCGCCCCCCTCCCACATATATATATAGGTGGGGGGAGAGGGGAGAGGCCAAGGGGCGCCCCAAGTAGGCCGAATCCTACTTGGGGTCCTTCCCTAGCCGCGCCTCCTTACCATATTTGCCAGAGGGGGGAAGGAAAGGGGGGAGAGGAAAGGAAGGGGGAGGCCGACTCCCCCCTTTCCTTCTCTCCCCAAGGGCTGCGGCCTAGGAGGGGCGCGCCATCCCCTTGTGGGCTGGTGTGTTCCCCCCTTTGGCCCATGTGGCCCATTAACCTCCCGGGGGTGTCCGGAACCCCTTCCGGTGACCCGATTTCTATCCGGTACATCCCGAAACTCTTCCGGTGTCCAAATACCATCGTACTATATATCAATATTTACCTCCAGACCATTCCGAAGCTCCTTGTCATGTCCATGATCTCATCCGGGACTCCGAACAACATTCGGTCACCAAATCATATAACTCATATAACACTATATCATCAACGAATGTTAAGCGTGCGGACCCTACGGGTTCGAGAACTATGTAGACATGACCGAGACACCTCTCTGGTCAATAACCAATAGCAGAACTTGGATTCCCATATTGGCTCCTACATATTCTACGAAGATCTTTATCGGACGAACCTTATGACAACATATGTAATTCCCATTGTCCATCGGTATGTTACTTGCCCGAGATTCGATCGTCGGTATCTTCATACCTAGTTCAATCTCGTTACCGGCAAGTCTCTTTACTCGTTCCGTAATATATCATCTTGCAATTAACTCCTTAGTCACTTTGCTTGCAAGGCTTCTTATGATGTGTATTACCGAGAGGGCCCAGAGATACCTCTCCGATACTCGGAGTGACAAATCATAATCTCGATCTATGCCAACTCAACAAACACCTTCGGAGATACCTGTAGAGCATCTTTATGATCACCCAGTTACATTGTGACGTTTGATAGCAGACAAGGTATTCCTCCGGCATCCGGGAGTTGCATAATCTCATAGTCGAAGGAATATGTATTTGACACTAAGAAAGCAATAGCAATAAACTGAACGATCAATATGCTAAGCTAACGGATGGGTCTTGTCCATTGATACGTCTCCAACGTATCTATAATTTTTTATTATTCCATGCTGTTATATTATCATTCTTGGATGTTTTATAATAATTTTATAGAAACTTTATATCATTTTTTGGGACTAACCTATTGACATAGTGCCCAGTGCCAGTTGCTGTTTTTTGCTTGTTTTTTACGTCGCAGAAAATCAATACCAAACGGAGTCCAAACGCAGCGAAACTTTTTGGTGATTTTTTCTGGACCAGAAGACACATGATGGGCCAATAAAGTATCTCAGGGGGGCTCCGAGGGGAGCACAACCCACCAGGGCGTGCCTGGGGGCCCAGGCATGCCCAGGTGGGTTGTGCCCACCTCGGCCGCCTCCCGCACCGCCTCTTTGCTCTATAAATACCCTGGACGTCCAAAAACCCTAGGGGAGTCGACGAAAAACAATTCCAACCGCCGCAAGTTCCAGAAACCACAGATCCAATCTAGACACCATCACGGAGGGGTTCATCATCCTCATTGGTGCCTCTCCGATGATGCGTGAGTAGTTCATTGTAGACCTTCGGGTCCGTAGTTAGTAGCTAGATAGCTTCCTCTCTCTCTTTTGATTCTCAATACAATGGTCTCTTGGAGATCTATTTGATGTAACTATTTTTGCGGTGTGTTTGTTGGGATCCGATGAACTTTAAGTTTATGATCAGATCTATCTTTTTATCCATGAAAGTTATTTGAGTCTTTTGATCTCTTATATGCATGATTACTTATAGCCTCGTATTTCTTCTTCAAATCTTTGGTTTAGTTAGGCCAACTAGATCGATTTTTCTTGCCATGGGAAGAGGTGCTTTGTGATGGGTTCGGTCATACGGTGCTCGATCCCAGTGACAGAAGGGGAAACGACACGTATGTATCGTTGCCATTAAGGATAACAAGATGGGGTCTAATTCCTACATGAATAGATCTTGTCTACATCATGTCATTGTTCTTATTGCATTACTACGTTTTTCCATGAACTTAATACACTAGATGCATGCTGGATAGTGATCGATGTGTGGAGTAATAGTAGTAGATGCGGGCAGGAGTCGGTCTACTAATCTTGGACGTGATGCCTATATAATGATTATTGTCTGGATATCGTCATGATTATTTGAAGTTCTATCAATTTCCCAACAGTAATTTGTTTACCCACCGTATGCTATTTTTCTCGAGAGAAGCCACTAGTGAAATCTACGGCCCCCGGGTCTATTTTCCCATCATATACTTTCAGATCTATATTGCTATTTGCCTTTTTATTTATTTGCATCTTTTATTTTCAGATCTATATTATCAAAAACCCAAAAATACCTCGCTGAATTTTATTTGCTTTTATTCGCATCTATCAATCTATTACAACTTTCTCATGTCCGTTTGCCAATTTCTGGCGCCGTTACCCGAAAGGGATTGACAACCCCTTTAACACATCGGGTTGCAAGTATTTGTTCTTTATGTGCAGGTACTGTTTACGTAGTGTTGCGTGGTTCTCCTACTGGTTCGATAACCTTGGTCTCATCACTGAGGGAAATACCTACCGTTGCTGTGCTGCATCATCCCTTCCTCTTTGGGGAAATACCGATGTAGTTCCAGCCGCAATCATCCATCACATCATTCTCCTAATGATGTGATCCCGTTATCAAATGACAACTCATGTCTATGGTTAGGAAACCTTAACCATCTTTGATCAACGAGCTAGTTCTAGCGGCAATCAAAAGGAATTTCTGGCGCCGTTGCCGGGGAGACATCATCAACATCTATCAGGTTCCTAATCACAAATCTCATCTCCTTGCAATTTACATTATTTGCCATTTGCCTCTCGTTTTCATCTCCCCCACTTCACAAAAATTTGCCATTTTATTCGCCCTCTTTTTTGCTCGCCTTTTTCTCGTCAGATCTCATGTTTGCTTGTGTTGCCATGTGCCGTCTATTTGCTTGCTAAAAATTTATTGATGTGGATCCTCATCCACTTGCTAATCTTTTCAAAAGATCCAATTATGATGAACCTATTGCTAGTGAATTGAGTTCACTAGATTACCTTTATGAAGTTTTGCTTGAGATTTATGAATCTGAAAATTATGATGAAGTGTTAAACGAAGGAATTTATAAAGTGATTCATGATAGCTCCTTGAATAAAAAAGCATGATTGCAATGATGTTATCATAAATTCTATTAATGTCAATTGTGCTAATAATATGCAAAACCCCAAGCTTGGGGATGCTAATATTGCTAGGTCCACTACTTATTGCAATGATCATGATTGGGGTGATAATGATTCTTATGATCTTGAAAATTTATTTAAATCTCATGATGATTATGTGTGCGATAATATTAAAAGTGGGTTTGGAAGAGTGTCAACTTTAGCTAAAAATAATCCCATGTAACACCCCATGTATTAAGCTACAATGATCATCCGTTTGATAATGCCATGTCATCATGATCAACAGTGCCTAAACATCATTTGGATCATATCCCTTTTCAAATTCAAATTCAAATGGAAAATTCAAACTAAAAGTGAAAATAAAGGTTGTTCAAATCTAGAAACTAAAATGTTCATAATATTGTAAATATTCCAGAGACAATTCTAAAATTATAACCGATATTCACTAAATTAATTAAGTGACTCTAACAGCAACAAAACAGCAGTATTTAATCCTTTTGCAATTAAATAAAATACAAATAAAATGATTTATGCCCCAAACCATTTTCTAACAGTGGTAAATATTGCATAGCATTTGTTTTGGCAAGTCTCATACTTTGCAAAAGTCTTTTGGTTTAAAAAGAAAATACAAAATAGAAAAGAAAACAGAAAAACAAAATTAAGAAAAAGAAAAGGGCCACGGTGCCTGGGCCTCGAGTGCACAGGGAGGCCCAGCCCGCCTGGCGCCGTCCCCTACCCCCACTGCTCACTCCTGGCCGCTGTCAAACACGCAGAGCGAGCACGCGCGCACGCTCCCCCGCCCCCCTACTCGCTGCTCGACAGCGTCGCTGCGCTCGCGCCGTGGTTAAGGGCCACACCCCACACCCCCCTGACCTCTCTGGCCTCTCCCTCGTCGCTCGCTCTCCCCACTTCTTCCTCTCCTGAGCGCCACCGCCGACGCGCCGTCGTCACCACTGCGGCCACCGGCGGACCCGAACGCCGCTACCTTGTCCAGGAGATTCGCCGAGCTCCGCCACATCGTCGGTGTCTTCGAATCAGAGCCGGGAGCCGCTCCACCCTCGCCTACGTCTTCTTCTTCTACCTCGGGCCGACGAGATCGCCACGAGCGCTCCGTCGCCTCCGGTGCCTCCTCTTCTCTACTAAGCTCCCACGGGCCCTCGTGAGCTGCACAGTGAGCATCCGCGTCGTCCTTCCCCTCCTTTCTTGCTCTGCCTACCGCCCTTTTAGCCACTCCTCATTTGCCCGAGCTCGGTGGCGCCATTGCCAGCGTGCGGCTCGAAGCACCGTCGTCCGAGCCGCCACACGATGCCCGTCGTGCTCCCGGCGCGCCCAGAAGGCCGCCCAGCCACTTAGCTCGCTCGAAAACCCCCAGGAGCCGCGTTCCCGTTCGCACCCGAAAACCGCCGCCGCCTCCACACGACGCCGGCGACTATTCCGGCCGCTCCACGGGCAACCACCCCCACCATTGGATGCGCGCGAGTCTCACGAGGCCGTAGGTGCAAACCACGTCGCAAATGATGCACCGTACGCAAATCCCGAGCTCGCCGGAGCTCTCGGCCGCGTCCGGCGCTCGCCGGAGCACTCCGGTGCTGGCGTCCGACATGGCGCCGCGGGCCCCACCCCCTGTGTCGCTGACAGCGGGCCCCGCGGGCCCGGTTGACCTGGTCAACACGGGTTACTGTTCACCATGGCCCACTGACGTGTGGGTCCCGCGCCTAATTAACCCTGTTTAAATTTAAATAGGAATTAATTAGTTTAATCTAAGACTGACAATGCGGGCCCACCAGTTAATTAAGATAGTCAGATTAATTAAACCCTGTTTAGCTAGTTCATTCACTGACGAGTGGGACCCACTAGTCAGGTTTGACTCTGGTCAACCGACCAGTTGACTGCTGACATCACCATTACGTCATGCTGACATCACCCTGCACTATTCTGGATAATGTTGATTTAATTAATTTAAATAATTCCAGAAAATGCTAAATTCTTTAGAAATTCATAGAAAATAATCCGTAGCTCAGATCGAAAAACTTTGTACATGAAAGTTGCACAGAACGACGAGACGAATCCGAATACGCGGTACGTTCGTCCGCCACACGTCCCTAACTATCTGAACATGGAACCGTTCCCCTCCGGTCATCTGTCTGACAAATGTCCGGAACCGGGAAAACATTCCCGGATGGTTTCCCCCTTCCTAGGTGACGTGCGACCATACGTTAAGACACACCCGGCACTGCGTATTGTCATGTCATGCTCTTGTTTGCTTTATATTTACTGTTTCTTCCCCCTCTTCTCTCTCGGTAGACCCCGACACCGACGTCGCCCCCGAGACCGACGCAGCTCAGGAGCCCGACGACACCGTTGACGACCTTGCCTTTGCCGTCGAGCAACCAGGCAAGCACCCCCCCTTGAACATACCAATATCGCCTATTCTTTCTCTCTCATGCTTGCATTAGAATTGGTGCTGCTACTGCTTTACCTATTCTGATGCATAACTTGTTTATTGTAACCTGCTATTGAAACCTTACCTGCTTATCCTAAACTGTCTAGTATAGGCTGGGTAGAGACCTATCAGTGACCCCACTTGTCCCGACTGCCCTGCTGGATTATCAGAAGACCCGATCGACGGGATCGAAGACAGGCCCCGGCACCGCACTTCACCCCCTTAGTTGTAACGACACTGCAGCGTTACTATCGAGTGCCGAGGGTGATACCTTGTGTAGCACTTCAGATGTTAACTCTGTAGAGTAGCTATTTGGTCATGGTCATTGAGGGTGATTCCTCCTTCTCCACTTCCGATACGACCCTATCGTGCAACACATCAAGTGTGAACCCATCGAGGGTGATTCCTCCTACGTTCACCTTGACAGTTACATCGAGTGGGTATCCATCAAGGGTGATACCTCGGATTCCCTTGATGTTATGGACACACGGATACTTGGACTTTACACTGTTACTTGGAAAGGCGGGTCGACCCTGAGGGGTACCCGCGTGTGATGTGAAGACGGGTTGCCTGGATGGTGCCCGAGTGATGAATACGAGGTGTGGCCGGGCATTCTTGGACCTTGCCGCAAGTCCTCGAGACGGGGCGACGGGGTCACATCGATCGTGAATCTCTGCTCGTTACCGCACCCGCAAGGTACTAACGATTTGGATATTTGATTCGAGCGGGCCTCTGGCCCGATAGCACTAACCATCACGCGGGAATGAATATGGGTACTCTACATCATATGCATCAGCAGAAAGCTCTGTCAGACGTCCAGTTCAGCATTGCGGCCGGGACGGACCGGCGCCCTCCTGGTGCCTGGCTTCACCCTGCTCGCAATGACTCGGAGTGCACAGGGCGATGGCCCAAGACCCCTGAGCGCTTAGGATGTAGACCGGCGGGGACCTCTCTGCTGAGCTGTAGGTAGGGCTGCGGTGTGTCGTTTGGCCGAGGCCGGGCATGACCCAGAAAGTGTGACCGACCGGAGTTAAGCGAGCGTGGTGGGTAAGTTGGTGCACCCCTGCAGGGAAGAACTAATCTATGCATAGCCAGATCCTCGGTAACGGACACTCGGAGTTGTATCCCGATCGATACATTTAGTATTGGATACTATGGCTCTGGGATTGCTTCTCGCAGGGAGTCGAGAAGGGATCTCAGGACGAGGTTGATGACCGTATGGCTCTGGGATTGCTTTCTCGCAGGGAGTCGAGAAAGGATCTCTGGGTGAGGTTGAGACTTAATGATACTGCTACATTATATTGTACTGTTCTACTCTCTTCTATTGCTACAAGACCGCTAAAGATGCTAGTCTTCGATAGGACTAGGCTTTCCTCTCTATTCTGGCATTTCTGCAGCCCAGTCCACATATACAGCCACTCTTTGATAATGTTACATATGTAGTGTAGATCCTTGCTTGCGGAGTACTTCGGATGAGTACTCACGGTTGCTTTGCTTTCTTTTTCCCCCATATCCTTTTGGTGCAACCAGATGACGGAGCCCCTGAGACCGCTGCCCCGGTTGACGACTTCAGCTACCACTTCTACCCCGAGGGTGGCTACTACTACGAGCTGGTCGACGACCACGAGTAGGTTCGGAGGGTCCCAGGCAGGAGGCATGCGCCTTTCGATCGTAGTGTTTTATTTGGCCCCGCCTATCTAAAGGCATTTCTGTTTCTCTTTTAATATCTTTACTCAGATATCTGATGCTTCCGCTGACGCTTGTATGCCATCGAGCTATGTATTCGAGCCCTCGAGGCCCTGGCTTGTAATATAAAGCTTGTATAACTTTATTTATATTTTAGAGTTGTGTTGTGATATCTTCCCGTGAGTCCTTAGGCTTGATCGTGTGCATTTGCGTGTATGATTAGTGCACGATTGAGCCGGCGGCGTCACATCCCACATATTTGGAGAGTGTACAATCTTATGAAATTTTTGATGAAAGTGGGCTTGTAGAGGTCATGACTTTATTTGATGATAATCCCACTATTTTGGAAGAGTGTCAACTTTGCATGCATGTGGATCATGAAGAGAATATTTTATGTGATAGTTATATTGTTGAATTTGATTATGATCCTACATGTAATTATTATGAGAGAGGGAAATATGGTTGTAGAAATTTTCATGTTACTAAATTACCTCTCTTCATGATGAGATTGTCAATGTTTTATTCTTCTTCCTTGCATTTGCTAGCTATTTCTTGTCTTGATAATTTGTTTGCTTATAAAATTCCTATGCATAGGAAGTATGTTAGACTTAAGTGTGTTTGTCACATGTTTTATGATGCTCTGTTTGTGCTTCAATCCTTGTCTTTTATGTGAGCATCAATAAAATCTCAAGCCTATTTTAATGGCTATAAAGAAAGAGCTTGTTGGGAGGCAACCCAATGAATAAAATTTATTTTTTACCTTTTTCTTTCTGTTCTTGAGTGTTTGCACAATTATGCTACTGTTATAATTGTGTTTTTATGTTTTAATTAGTGTTTGTGCCAAGCAAAGCCTATGGGATAGCTTTGGTGATAGTTGATTTGATCTTGTTGGAAAACAGAAACTTTTGTGTCCAGTAAAATAATTTTAAAAATTCACAGAATTGACTAAAAATTCTGAATTTTTCTACACAAGATTGATATACAACTTGCCTATGTTTTCCTAATTTTTCAGAATTTTTGGAGTTACAAAATTATGATAAACATTCGTATCTTTGTAGAGTGTTCTGTTTTTGACAGATTCTGTTTTCTTTGCATTGTGTGCTTATTTTGATGAATCTATGGTTTGTATTGGAGGTTATAAGCCATGGTAAAGTTAGAATACATTAGATATAATGCAATAACAAAATTTGAATGGGTTTTCTACAGTACTTAAAGTAAAGATTAGTTTTCTTATACTGACGGATCTCACGAAGGTTTTGTTGAGTTTTGTGTGATTGAAGTTTTCAAGTTTTGGGTGAGATCACGATGGATGAAGGAATAAGGAGTAAGAAGAGACTAAGCTTGGGGATGCCCCATGGCACCCCAAGTTATTATCCAAAATAGGAACAAGCAACTAAGCTTGGGGATGCCTCGAGTGGCATCCCCTCTTTCTTCTAACGACCATCGGTATTTTACTTGGAGCTATATTTTTATTCGTCACATATCATGAGTTTTGCTTGGAGCGTCTTGTATGATATGAGTCTTTGCTTGTTTTGCTTTTCTTTTTAAGTCAAGAATCATTGCTGGACACACCTATTTGAGAGAGCTAAAATTATGCCATGATTTGTTAGAATTGCTCTCTATGCTTCACTTAAATCTTTATGAGCTTTGGAATTGCTCTAGTGCTTCACTTATATCTTTTTTTTAGCACGGTGTGCTTTAGTATTTTTGAAGAAATGCTCTCATGCTTCACTTAGATTTATTTAAGAGTTAGTAATTTTTTTAAGAAACTCTCTCATGCTTCACTTAAATTATTTTGAGAGAAAAAAAAATTATGCTCATGTTCTTCACTTAGATTTGTTTGAGCTATCAAAAGCAACATATAAAATTAGTCCCAAAGTGATAGATATTCAAGAGGGATATAATAAAAACTTTCATGAAGATAATTGGACAAAATAAACTTGATTCCTTGTAAAAGTTTTGCGATATGATGATATAATATGTGAGTCATGTTAATGAGTAATTATGGCTTAGTAAGAATATTGATGTTAAGGTTTTGTAACACCCCTCTGTAACTACCACTATGATCAGCTGCTAATAATGCCAAGTCATATCATTTGCAGTGCCTAAACATAGTGGTTAACCAAAATAATTCAAACCCTATTCTGGAAATCAACTCAAATTCAAAAGTGCAAAATCAACTTGCTCAAACATCTTTGAAAAAATGTTCACTAAATAGCAAATATTCTAGAAGCACTCATAAAAATATAACCAATGATATTTGGATTGGTTAAATGACTCAAACCACATGAAACAGCACCAAAACAGAATTATTTGATCTAATTAAATTCATTTCAAATTCAAATGAAATTCAAATTCACCCAAACCAATTTTTGGTGAAAGGTAAAATTGCATTGCAATGATTGGGCCAAGTCCCACATTTTACAAAAGAGCTAAAGTGACCTAACTATTTCAAAACAGAAAAGAATAAAATAAAAATAGGAAACAAAAAACAGAAAAATAAAACAAGGCACTGTGCACTGGGCCTAAGTGCACAGTGCCCTGACCACGGCCCACCTGGCCCATTACCTTCTCTTCCTCTTGCGTGTCGCCGCGCCCCTGGCCGAGCGCCCGCGCGCCGGTGAGGCGTCGACACGCCGCCGCCCCACCGACGCTACAGGGCAGCGGAGGGGATAAGCCCGAGCTTATCCACTCCCCCTGGCCTTTCCCCGTCATTCTCCCCACTCTCCTCGCTCGCTCCTCCCTTCTCTCCCTCTCGATCTACCTCAACCGAGCGCTGCCGTCGCCGCGCTTCGCCACCGCCTTGGCCAGCGGCCTCCCGCGTCGCCTGGAGGTGCCTGGGAGAAGTGCTGTGGTCGGCCACGTCTACTGGCGCAGTTGGAAGGAGCCGGGGAGCCCTGCAGCGCCTGGATCGAGCTCGTCTTCTTCCACGGGTCGCCGGCGTTCCTCCGACGAACATCGTCGTTCTACTGCTCCTAACCTGTCAAAGGTCTTTCTTGACCGCGCGGTGAGCTCTCCTCTCCCCTCTGTCCCTCTCCTGAGCCGCTCCGCTCCATCTAGCTAGTTCGCCACCGCACCGAGCTCTGACCTCCGCCGTCGCTGCCATTGGCGAGCTCCCGAGCCACTACGGTTCGAGCCAGTGGCTCTGGTGAGCTCCTGGAGTGCTACTGCTGCTGCCTAGATAACCAGCTCGAGCTCTTGCGCTGTTTTTCGCCGAATCCGCGAGGTCCCGAACTCCGGCGTCCGCCTCCACTCGTCGCCGGCCTAGTTCCGGTCGCCCGAGTCCTCTAGCTTTCGAACGCACCTAACCACGGCTCGAACTGAGCCCCGTAGCGCGAATCCGCCCATCTCCGGCGAGCTCTGCCGCGTATTTGGTCGTGGGAGTTGTCTCCGGCGACCCAGCCGACGTGGCCAGGCGTGGGGTCCACCCTGGGTCGCTGCCAGTGGCCCCGGTGGGTCCCGTTGACCCCGTTGACTCGGGTCACCGTGCTGACTGGGCCGAGTCCAGTCGCTGACATGTGGGACCCCCTCTACTAATTAAACTAATAAATGATTAAATAAATAAAAACAAATTAGTTATACTAATGACTCACTGACATATGGGGCCCACCCCACTAATCACTCTGTTAGTTCAAATGATCCACTGTTAAAATAACAGAGGCTGACATGTGGGTCCCACTGGACCCACATGTCAGGTTTGACCCTGGTCAGCCGCTTATGACCTGCTGACATCACTGTGACATCATGCTAACGTCATAATTCAATTCTGTTAATAAAATAATTTCAGAAAATCATTTAAACTTTGAAAATTAATAACTTTTAAACCGTAGCTCAGATCGAAAAAGTTAAAACATGAAACTTGCTTAGAACGACGAGACGAATCTAATCATGTCGTCTATTTCTTTGTCAGAACCCCCTGCGTAAGGGAACTCGTAACTCCGAGCCCGATTTCGGTTGATGAATAGTGCACACACACCGGGTAATAAATCCCACGATAATCCTAAAAATAACTAAAATGACCTAGATGCATATTTAGGCAACCCTGCACTGCATCATAGCATAGCACACACTGTGTTGCATCTGATTGCATTATATTTACCTGTGTCCTCCCCATCTTCTCTCTCGGTTAGACCCCGACGTCGACGTAGCTCCCGAGGCAGACGCCGCTCCGGAGAACGACTACGTCCCTGACGACCAGCCACTTGCCCCAGAGCTTGCAGGCAAGCACCCCCTTTTTGAGCATTCCGATATCACCCATTCTCTTCTCTCTTATGCTTGCATTAGAATCTGCTGCTGTTACTGTATCCTATATCTACTGCATAGCCTGTTTACTTGTAACCTATTTTTGATACTTATCTGTTATCCTAAACTGCTTAGAATAGGTTGGGTAGAGACCGACAGAGACCCCCACTTTATCCCGACTGCCCCGCTAGATGATCAGAAGACCCGTGCAACGGGATTGAAGACCAGACCCCGACACCGCACGTCACACACCCCCTTAGTTGCCGACACTGCTGGGTTACTATCGAGTGCCAAGGGTGATACCTCGTCAGCACTTCTGAAGATAACCTTGTAGGTTAGTTATTCGGTTGTGGTAAGCGAGGGTGATTCCTCCTACACCACCCCCGATAACGACGTCGTCGCGCAACTCCTCAAGTGTGGACCTCGAGGGTGGTTCCTCCTCCGTTCACCTTGATGATAACATCAGAGGGAATTCCATCGAGGGTGATTCCTCAGGGTTCCCCTTGGTGTCAGACACACTGATACTTTGGTTACTATGACTGAATACTGAACCATGATACTAAAGACGGGTCGGCCCTGAGGGGTACCAGCGCGAGCTTATTAGCGGAGTGATGTGGAATCGGGTGGACCTGGATGGTGCCCGAGGGTTGAACACGAGGCGTGGCTGGGCATTCCTCGCCCTTGCCGCAAGTCCTCGAGACGGGGCGACGGGGTCACATCTTTCGTGAGTCTCTGCTCGTTTCCGCACTATCAACACACTAACGGTTTGGATATTTGATCCGAGGGGCCACTGGCCTGATAGCACTAACCATCACGTGGGCATAGTATGGGCGTTCTGCGTCGTATACTTCAGCCGAAGCTTAATAGACGTCAGCGACTGAGCGGCGCGCGCTGGATTGGACTGGTTACGCAACCGCGCTTGTATTAAGGGGTTGCTAGGTCTGCTTCCGGCCGCCCTCGCAACATGCAGGAGTTCCCGGGGCGATGGCCCAAGACCCTTGGGGGCATAGGTTTAGTCCGGCGTGTTGACCTCTCTGTTAAGTTTTTGGTCGGGTTGCGGCGTATCGTTTGGCCGAGGCCGAGCATGACCCAGAAAAGTGTGTCCGGCCGGAGTTAAGCGAGCGTGGTGGGTAACTTGGTGCACCCCTGCAGGGAAGAACTAATCTATCGATAGCCTGTCCTGCGGTAACGGACACTCGGAGTTGTATCCCGATCGGTACAACTAGAACTTGAGATGATAATTGGATAGTATGGCTCTGGGATTACTTTCTCGCAGGGAGTCGAGGAAGAATCTCTGGTCGAGGTTGATAACATTACTACTACTTTTACATTATGTTCATCTGCACTCTTCTAATGCTGCAAGAACGATGAAGATGCTAGTCTTCGATAGGGCTAGGCTTTCCCCCTCTACTCTGGCATTTCTGCAGCCCAGTCCACATATATAGCCCCCTTTGAAAATGTTGCATAAGTAGTGTAGATCCTTGCTTGCTGAGTACTTCGGATGAGTACTCATGTTTGCTTTATTTTCTTTTTCTCCCCATATCCATTTGACGCCGCCAGATGATGGAGCCCCTGAGTTAGCTGCCCCCGTTGACGACTACGGCTACTACTACTACCCTCCCAGCGAGTACTACTACGAGGAGCCGACAGACGACCAGGAGTAGGATTCGGAGGGTCCAGGGCAGGAGGCCTACGCCTTTCGATCGTAGTATTTTATTTTGCCCTGCCTTCTAAAGGCTTATCTTTATTTCTGTAATATATCTGTACCCAGATATCTGATGCTTCCGCTGACACTTGTATGCCATCGAGCTATGTATTCGAGCCCTCGAGGCCCTGGCTTGTAATATACAGCTTGTATGAATTTATTTATGTTTTAGAGTTGTGTTGTGATATCTTCAAGTGAGTCCTTAGGCTTGATCGTGTGCATTTGCGTGTATGGTTAGTGCACGATTAAGCCGGGGTCATCACAGGTTTGTGATCCCCTATGCAAGCACGAAAGTCAATAGTTATGCAATAAAATTATATCCTACTTGTGGTGCATTATTCGGTGTTAGTTATGCTTAATGCTCGCTTATGAGATTTTTCGTTTCTTGGTTGGATGCTTCTCAATCTTTTGCTAGCCTTCATTTGCACTAAGTATGATCACTACTTGTGCATCCAAAATCCTTAAACCCAGTTTTGCCATATGAGTCCACTATACCTACCTATATGCGGTATTCTTTTGCCATTCTAAGCAAATTTGTATGTGTCATCTCTAAATTTCAAAATAAATTTCTCTTTTGTGTGCTCGTACCGCTCATGAAGCGGCAGGGGGTGGCCAATATTTTCCATGCTAGATGTGTTATTCTCAAGATGAGTGTTTATTCAGTTGTCATTGCACGAGAGTACGGCAAAGGTATTAGGGATGCCCAGTCCTGAAATGAAAAATGAATTTACTTTATGTTGTCAAATAATAAATTCCTTGGAAAGTGTTGGTATGGACGGCACCCGTGGAATCGGTTAGCCGTGGAATGTGAAAGTATGGTGGAAAAAGGAATAAACTTTATTTTCTGTTTGAGAACCGCCTATGATATATCTAGCATGGAAAGTGTTGGGAATTACTCGGTCGTTTTCGTTGACAGGAAAAGCATGCCATCCAAAATGTTTTTTATCTCTATCTTTTTCGCTTTGAGCTCTGGTACCTCTATAAATCCCTACTTCCCTCTACGAAGGGCCTTTCTATTTACTTTATGTAATTTTTATTTTTTTTACTTGAGTCTCCATCTTCTCTTATAAAGCACCAACTAAGGGGCACTATGATCATACTTGAGCATTGGTTGTAGCTAATATGCGAGTGTGTTTCATGAATGGATCAATGATTGAGCATAATGGGCTAGGGATAACTTGCTTTAGTGTTGATATTTTGAAAGACATGGTTGTTTGTTGATATGCTTAAGTATTGAAATCTTCATGTCAAAACTAGACTATTGCTTTGAATCATATAAAAGTCCAAATGTCCATGCTATAAAGAAAAGAATATGTGATGAACATGTTAGGCAGCATTCCACATCAAAAATTCTGTTTTTATCATTTACCTACTCGAGGACGAGAGGAATTAAGCTTGAGGATGCTGATACGTCTCCAACGTATCTATAATTTTTTATTGTTCCATGCTGTTATATTATCATTCTTGGATGTTTTACAATCATTTTATAGCAACTTTATATCATTTTTTGGGACTAACCTATTGACATAGTGCCCAGTGCCAGTTGCTGTTTTTGCTTGTTTTTTACTTCGCAGAAAATCAATACCAAACGGAGTCCAAACGCAGCGAAACTTTTTGGTGATTTTTTCTGGACCAGAAGACACACGATGGGCCAAGAGAGTACCTGAGGGGGGCTCCGAGGGGAGCACAACCCACCAGGGCGCGCCTGGGGGCCCAGGCGCGCCCAGGCGGGTTGTGCCCACCTCGGCCGCCTCCTGCACCTCCTCTTTGCTCTATAAATACCCTGGACGTCCAAAACCCCTAGGGGAGTCGACGAAAAACAATTCCAGCCGCCGCAAGTTCCAGAAACCACAGATCCAATCTAGACACCATCACGGAGGGGGTTCATCATCCTCATTGGTGCCTCTCCGATGATGCGTGAGTAGTTCATTGTAGACCTTCAGGTCCGTAGTCAGGGGCGGACCCACGTAGACACACCGGGTGTCACAGGACACCGGGTAAGTTCTCCGATTACCTTAAGCGATAGGTGATATATCACGTGGGACACCGGTAAAATTTGTATGTGGACACCGGCTGAAGCGACGGTGCACAGGCCTAGCCCATCTATTGGCCATTGAGGTACCCAGCTAGCCTTAAAAAAACCCAGCTAGCCACGACCCAGGCTATCGATCAATTCTGTTAAACTGTACGCGTTCCGTAAAAGTCATGTATAGAAAGTCCTAGTCTTTAGGATCTGGGGCACTCTCCATGGTCTGCGTGCCTCTGATTCAGGAACTACGGTTAGCGGCAACAACGTTGCCATATACTGAATTGAAGAGATAAGGAAGGACAAGATTCTCTCCAACTAATTTGATCGCTTTTATTTACACCTGCAACCCTAAAAAAACCTGTGCCTACACATGGCTTCTTGCCTCCCCCTGCACAGATTTGTCATGGCGCGTTGCCTCACCCACCCGCCCAATCGCCATCGAAGCGTCCGTGTTGCCATGACCTATTCGCCTAATCGTTGGAGAATTGATGAAAAAAGAACCGCAAGTCGCTACCATCGAGTGCAAGTGCATACCTATATAACTTCCTTCTAATTTTTTTGTAGGTCTAGAGCTTTTAGTTTCAAGGATGTTACACTTAAGAATTGAATTACTGCGATTTGCTAGTGTTGGTAAGTAAGAATCGAGTCCAAGTGGTTCTCATTTATGTGGATCATTCCTTGCCCTTTGAATGCACAACTCAGAACAACACAATGTAAGTAAGTACATCTTCATAATTATAAATTCAACCAATATGTTTTATCTTTTGTTTCGATGCTAGCATGTTCAAACTTTAAATAGTGTAGCCTTAGCAAATTAAACTTGTGTTCATAATTTTTATGCTTTATTGTTCAACTTGGGCGAAAGATTTCATATAATCAACTACAAATTCAAGTAGAGCACTATTTTGATAAGGATATTTAATATTGGTTATATAGAATTGTTGAGTATGTTAGTTTTACATGCATAACATAGCTTGGCGTCCACACATGTAATTTAGGTGTGGACACCGGGACATTTTCGTCCTGGGTCCGCCCCTGTCCGTAGTTAGTTGTTAGATGGCTTCCTCTCTCTCTTTTGATTCTCAATACAATGATCTCTTGGAGATCTATTTGATGTAACTCTTTTTGCGGTGTGTTTGTTGGGATCCGATGAACTTTGAGTTTATGATCAGATCTATCTTTTTATCCATGAAAGTTATTTGAGTCTTTTGATCTCTTATTGCATGATTACTTATAGCCTCGTATTTCTTCTTCGAATCTTTGGTTTAGTTAGGCCAACTAGATCGGTTTTTCTTGCCATGGGAAGAGGTGCTTTGTGATGGGTTCGGTCTTACGGTGCTCGATCCCAGTGACAGAAAGGGAAACGACACGTATGTATCGTTGCCATTAAGGATAACAAGATGGGGTCTAATTCCTACATGAATAGATCTTGTCTACATCATGTCATCGTTCTTATTGCATTACTCCGTTTTTCCATGAACTTAATACACTAGATGCATGCTGGATAGCGGTTGATGTGTGGAGTAATAGTAGTAGATGCAGGCAGGAGTCGGTCTACTAATCTTGGACGTGATGCCTATATAATGATCATTACCTGGATATCGTCATGATTATTTGAAGTTCTATCAATTGCCCAATAGTAATTTGTTTACCCACCGTATGCTATTTTTCTCAAGAGAAGCCACTAGTGAAATCTACGGCCCCCGGGTCTATTTTCCTATCATATACTTTCAGATCTATATTGCTATTTGCCTTTTTATTTATTTGCATCTTTTATTTTCAGATCTATATTATCAAAAACCCAAAAATACCTTGCTGAATTTTATTTGCTTTTATTCGCATCTATCAATCTATTACAACTTTCTCACGTCCGTTTGCCAATTTCTAGCGCCGTTACCCGAAAGGGATTGACAACCCCTTTAACACGTCGGGTTGCAAGTATTTGTTATTTGTGTGCAGGTACTGTTTACGTAGTGTTGCGTGGTTCTCCTACTGGTTCGATAATCTCGGTCTCATCACTGAGGAAAATACCTACCGTTGATGTGCTGCATCATCCCTTCCTCTTTGAGGAAATACCGACGTAGTTCTAGCCGCAATCATCCATCACATCATTCTCCTAATGATGTGATCCCGTTATCAAATGACAACTCATGTCTATGGTTAGGAAACCTTAACCATCTTTGATCAACGAGCTAGTCTAGTAAATGCTTACTTGGGACACAATATTTGTTTATGTATTCACACATGTATTTAAGTTTTCGATCAATACAATTCTAGCATGAATAACAAACATTTATCATGAGTAAGGAAATATAAAATAACAACTTTATTATTGCCTCTAGGGTATATTTCCTTCAGCATCAGAATCTTCGAGATCAGCAGGTGCACACGCAACTACTCAATGATCTTATGGAGCACATGTGGACCCACAATGGCAACCAAGAAGCCAATGCTTGAGTTTGGCACTTAAAATAAATTTATGTAAACACTATCTATGCTTCGTACCAACATTTCTATTTGCGTGCAACATTGGCTTGTATGATCGACGTGCATGTATTTGCATGGATTTGAGAGTCTGGATTTGAGATATGTGAATGCCGGGACGGAAATATGAGGGTCCGTCCGGATGCGCCCGCGGGCGCGTCCGCGGACGTATAGGGGTTCGGATTTACCAAGTCCGGTTGTAGATGTTCTAAGGGCATCTCCACCGTGCCCGCCTAAATATGCCCTCTATCTTTTATCGATCGGTTTGAATATTTTTAGGCCTTCAACACATGTGTCCACATTGAACTAGACCGATCGGACATTTGAAATCTCCAATCCGGCCTCAAATCAAGGCACGCTTTAAGAGAGTTCAGACGTTCGTCACCTTGGACACACCTAAATCCTCACCCGGTGCCCGCTGTTTTCACATTGATGGAAGCTTACCGGCCTCCCACCTGCCCGCATTCATGCCCGACAAGCAGTGCGCTACCCGAGGATCCTATCTCGGCTATTAGAAGCAGGCCGACGAGCCCCCAAACCCTAGCTGCCTCCAGTTTCTCTCATTTCAACCCATCCGTGCCACCGCCCTCCACCTCCACATTCACCTTACCACTGTTCGCCGCCGCCATGATTCATTCGAAGATAATGTGGTTCAAGATGTTGACGTCGAAGCACCGCACCGAAATCACGGTGGAGACATGCGCCAGACCCAAATTGCAGCAGAACAACCTCCAAACTCTCCAGAGCTGAGATTGGAGAAGGAGGAAGGGGAGCGACCCCATGGTACTAGAGAAGGTCCAGGAGGAGGAACAGCCCACGGAAAAGGAGGATGCAATGGTCAGTGATGCCTCGGCCGGTGGGGCAGACGTCCTCTTCTCCATGTTGGATACGGAGGATCAGTTCCACCTCGCGCTACTCGAGGAGCACCATGTGGCGGAGGCGCAACAAGCGCGAGGATGACATAGGTGTGGCATTGCTTCTTGTGGACTAGGAAGTCGTCGGCAAGAACCAGGTGATGTACGCGTACGCACAGAGCTACTGCATGGTCGAGCGTGAGCACCGCCATATCCGCATCAATGACGTGCAGTGTGTCGTCCTCTTCTCGCCGCTCATCCGCTCTCTCCCGGCTTCGTCGGGATGTTATGGATACTTTCCGCCGCCAACAATGACGAGGCCGGCGGCTCGTGGGTGATCGATCTCACTTTCGACAGAGAGGAGTAGGATTTAGAGTAGTTTTTGGTGACCTGTTTTGCATTCTAAAAGTTAAGAACTGTTATCCATCAGCGTTGCAAGGATCAATGTCCGCCTTGTCTAAGGCCAACTCTAATGTATGACCCCAAATGGCCGGCGGCGTTTGTTTGGGGGTAAATGGACATAAAACGCGGCTCAACGCGTGGGAGCAAACTGACAAACGTCCGCTTTTTGTCAGCTTTTGACCCATTCACAACCCAAATTTGGGCCGTGTTTGCGTTGAAACGGACATGCGCAGACGGGCAAGACACGTGCCCTTGTCGTCCCCTGGCCCGTCCGTCGGGGGCACAAACGCCCCTTTTTCTCTTTCCCTCCCCTCCCCCTCCCCCTTCCCCCTCCCCATTTTCTCGGCCGCCCCTCTGTCCAGCCCGCCCGCCCTCTCAAGCAGGACCACCGAATCTGTGCCTCTCTCACCCCGGCGCCGGCGGCCGATCGCTAGATCTTCAGCGGCGGGATTTGGCGCAGCCGGCAGCCGGCAACTGCAACTTGCCATGGATTGGCCGGGTACCGGAGCGCACAACCCCGGCAACACCTCCGCGCCGCATGCAGGTATTGACTCCGCCTCTAGCTGCTCGGATCTATCCTGTCGGCGATTCGCCGACAAAGACGAGCCCGGTCGTCGCCCAGGCTTGGCACTGGCCCAACGGCTCGTCGGCTCACCGTTGCCGGGCATAAAGGGCTATGGATGCCCGCGGAAGGTCGTGCACCGCATTCCTACCACATTGGAATATCCCGGATGGGTGTTCTTCAAATGCAAAAAATGGGGTATGTGCTTATTTTGATTCGGTTGTTCACCAGATTGAGCGCAATTTCGGTAGCTCATTGTTTGCTCAAATTTGTGTGTAGGATGGATGCAAGTTTTGGTATTGGGAAGAAGAATACATCGATCTATTGATAGAACGAAATTTGATAGATGTTCTTGCACTCATTGCTAGAATAGAGGTTACAAATGAGATTAGATGTGAAGCAACGTATACTTCTTTAGAACCGAAGAAGAAAGAAGTGTGCAAGCTCGAGAATCCGCGGATCACCAATGAAGACATAGAGAAGATATTAATCCAACTAGTGGGAGCAGTTACAGAAGTTGGATATCTTTTAAAATGTCTAATTATGATTTTTGTTTTCTTTGGTCTTGCTATCCTAGCGAAGAATTGATGAATGGTGTACTACAATGTATCAAAATATCGTTCATGAAATAAAAAAAGTGTTTTTAATGGTAAAAAAAATGTACACACAGAGACTTTGGCCGGCCATGACGGACCAGATGCGTTCGCGCGTTGGACGCACGGCCAGCGCATCCAGTAAAACGGCCTGACCTCTCCCCATTACCCTACCCAAACGGACAAAATCCGGATAAAACAAACATCAGTTTGGGATCGTGTGTTAGAGTTAGCCTAAAGGATTGCATTGAACCGGCCGAATGTCGGCAGACACGCACGAACACTCTGCGGACATTTTTTAAGGCGTCCGATCGGTGATCACCGTCAAAGATGCCCTAAAATCAATGCGTTTATTTAAATGAAAACGAGCATCGTTTCTGACGTGATCAGTGCATTTGTCTGTTAGTCCCGTGTAAGATTCTTGTACGAGATGCCTCGAAACAAAACATATATGTTCTTGTAGATTACTAAATTCGGGGTTGACAAGCTTGATGAGGATGCATGAGAAACAAGCGGTACCATGGAGCTATCAAAGATTTCCTATTCCTTAAGATAGCGACAAGCCAACATCCAGAAAGGTTGCCTAAAAGGAGGCGGGGGCCGGACCGCCGGAGAGTCGAAGGATATGGCGACGTTTACCGCTGCAGTCCGACATGTTCTGGTGCTCAACCAGCCGACGGCCGAGCAATGGCAACAACTTTCCCTGCACCTACACTCTCAGCGTCGACGATGTGGTAATCATGATCTATCAAAACAATAATACATATTCCGTTCCTTAACTTGTTGTTGATTAGTGTGGATTTGATCCTTCAATTTTAAAACCAGACAAGCCCCCTAAGGTTTGGACTTTGGAGTGATGTTGAACTAGAAATTTAGGCCGGAAATTTCTTTATGCGTACCACATCTAGTAGTGATAATGTGCTTATGTTCATCATTTTAACTTGACTAGTAAGCATGCACGTGGAAGTGCAACGCACGTCTCTCAAATATAATAGAAGTCTTATGAATTTTATTTATGTTTAATCGAGTAAATGTGTTCGTGCCGGGAGAAACAAAATTCTTGCACCCCCTTGTGACTAATATTTGTTCTACTTATCCTCTTTCAAAGCTCGCACTATCATGAGTCGTTCGTCACCTTGTCATCAGGTACGCGGACACATGCTTGGGGGTTGTCGCGGTCGAACATGTACTTTGTGAACTCTACCTCCGTGCCGGCTCTTGTCGTGTGGCTGTCATGGGCGTGCTCGAAGCAAAACTTGGCTTTATGATGAAGTTGATTACACAAAAGAAAATTTGAAAAAAGATAACTGAAAGGGTAACAAAATATGTTGTTTAGCGTAAACGGGGAGTCATGAACCGGAGTCAGAGAAACTCTCATAGGTCCCCTAAAACATTTCCCATCAATCAATGCATAGGGACTCGCCTATAAAGATCCTCACTTACAATTTGTTTTACTCCAGCAGACATCTAAACCTCAACCCCTACATTTCAATGTCCTATATTTTATTAATTTTATGGAAATACCAAAATCATACGTTCATCATTGTAGTACCTTGCATTTTCATTTGAATGAACATTAGTATAATACAGAACTAATACATGAAACAAACAACCAAATAAAACTTAGAAATTCGAAGGCATTGCGCCTCATTCCAAGGAAAATCCCACTCATTGTGTATCGCGTTGCGGAACACACCCAATAGTTATTAATTATTACACTTAATAGTGAAAATACATCTCCGTTAAGTCAAAAAGGAACACAAATCAGAACAATTGAATTACCGTGGACCTAAACAGCCGGTAAGGGCACTCTCAAATCATCTCAAACACATATGTTTCTCCAAATTCACATAGATAGATATCTAATTAGTTCACATACATGGATTAAACTCCAGTGCATATAGCCAGAATCATTGGACCTCCGCATGGCAAAAATCTACCGGATCACAAATCATAAAATTGCGAAGTTTATACTGCCATCTTGTATCCATATTATTTGTTATCCCATATTTTGTCATGGCCGATGACCCACATATGTGGAGTAATAAAACCGATGCCAGTGCATGATCTTGCTTTCACAGCGTAATACACTGTTCTAGTGAAAGCAAGTAGGAGTGGATAACTGCACCTGAGTCTACCTTCAGTTCTGCCCCTCAACTCCCTGCTTATGTACAGAGCATGCTGAAGTCTCACACCCCTGCAATTGAAAACTTAAACAGTATAAACGTGCATGTGCAACACATGTCTTACAAATATAAATGTTGATAATCACTATAAATGCTAATACCTACTATATTATTGGATGTTGTACATTTTCGCTAAAATTTTAAATATTTCGTTAACTACAATAACAATCAAGCAGACAATATGGTATTTTACATCAAGAGTTCACACACGTATAGTTTTTGTATGTCAAGAACACAGAGATATTGAGTGCTAATGTGTACATGAATTTAACCCATTTGCCAGCTAAAATGTACCACACCACATTAAAGCAGTACTACTATCTAAAAAAATATATCACATGCACTAAAATATTAGAAATATCTTTCAACAAATTTGTTTGAAACAAATGCTGCAATAAATATTTTCAGCCATTGTTTAGATCATACATGTGGAAACCCTACCGTTGCAAGGTTCAAATCATCAAATATCATCTATTCCAACACATGGATAAAATCGGGCAGTCCATTTGTAGTTGGTTGGCTGTCCGGCCCTTTGAAATATAGTATTAGTTTACTCCAACCAAATAAATTGTTCTTAAGCCCTGCAAAGACACCTCTTATGTAGCACTCAAGGGAATAAAATAAGTCAAAAATAACAGAGAAAACAAATATACGGGTATAGAAGCGAGCAGGAATTTGGAGGATCACGACGCTCTCATGCTCTGCTGCTTGCTCTTCAAAAGAGAACAAGTCATTGAAGAGCGCCACATGCCGAGCACTTTTTATCAAGTACCTCGTGGGAAACAGCAACAACATTAAATCGTGAAAAATTAACCGTGTGTAACGCAAGTCTCAAGTGCTAACCAAGGGAGATTCACATGGTATAAAAACAAAGCAACTGTTGAAAAAAATGTGTACTAAATGTTGTGATGCTATTCAAATAGTATTTTCAAAACCAAGACACCATTGTGGTCATGATGCTGCATAGAGTAACATGCCCTGGGTCCCTCACGGGCCTAAATGGCCGGAGACCTTGGCGGGCGTGTATCCCGGCAACGCCATCCGCGGCCTGATGACTACGACAAAGAATTTGCTCCAGAACTATAGCTAGCAGTTACTGTATGGTGGGTATGTGACTAATCCGCCACCCCGTCCGCTGTTGAGGCTGTCTCTTTTGATAGCGGGTGCTGGCCCTAGCTGTGTTAGTGAAAACTAAAGTGATTATTGAATTTTCAGGTTCAGACAAATAGGCAGTGCCTAGCTGGCCAGACATCTGAACCTCTCTATATGCAAATTGGAGCGCACAAACCAGCATGATTCTCGGATAGGTTTTCAATTGTCCAACTTTTTCACCGTAAAAAAATCTAGTCTATGTGACCAATGCTGAATATAAGGTAATCCAGGCCTCCTTTTGAAATAAGTTATCTTCTAAAAAATAAGACGAAGAGGTTGGCCGGGATACAAGCTCGCCAATGTAGGATTCAGTCAATGCCAAGCAAGGATCAGTGCCATCAAATAATTTGTGGAGGATTCCGTCAATACCAAGCAAGGATCATTTTGAGTGACATCGGCATCTCACTTTTCCGATGACCCCTTGCTCCCGGCATCGCCGCCGTGCAATCCACCCGGCAACAGACAAACAAGCAACACACACACACGCCAGCAGAGAAATCATGCCATACGCCCATACCTCCTGGAACTGGAACCACATTTTGATTTTTATGTATGAATCGAAAGATTATTCATGCCCATAGAAAATTGGGTTTTCTCAATATTTATGTTCAAGCACTCAAAGAAGTAACAAGCATGCACTGCAGATGTTTGAGTGAATGGAAGAGCAGATAAGATGAGAATAAAGTGTTGGTGATTCAGTGTTAAACAACCAGTCCATCCATTGGATAGATTCACTGAGCATTTGAATTTGGTAATGAGAAAGAAGTACCTGATTATTTATAGCAGATGTCCACCTGCGAGTCTTTTTTATGGGGTTAACATCAGTACAAGAAACACTTGCAAGTTGTTAAACCAAAGACATTGTGTTAGAATATAACTTGCAAGTAATAATCAGAATATTCAGAATATAATTCAGCTTGCACTTCCATGAATCAATCAGAGATAAAGTTGATCTTTATTTGACATTCAATCAAATTAAATTTGAAGCAAGGTAGAAAGATGCAAGTCACAGCAGGGAGAAAAGCTATCCGTTGATGAATTACCTACTCAAGGATGTGGTGACTGCATCCTCATGCAGCATGGAGTGACGGGAACGAACAGAGGAGATGCAGGTGACGACACTTGTACATGGCTGCATGCGGCAAATACCTCGGTGGGAAAGCAGTGGCCGTGATGAAATTCTTGACAACACCCTGTAATCAGGAATATAAATGTTGATATAACCTTAAAATTTAGGACTGCTTGATGACTATAAACTTGACAGTAAAGATGTGCATCGCTGAAAAATGACAAATGAAGTTCTGAACGACGGGTAGATGGCAATAAACTTCAGAATCTAAAATGGTGATCCACGACATACTCTCGGTTACATCAATTTGGGGAGCACTGGAAGAAAAGTTGAAGCATCACATCACTGAGGAAATACCGTAAAGAAAACAAATCTGAGATGAAAGACCTCCGGCGCGGCGGCCTCATGACTGAAGCTTCTTGGTGTGTCCCCTAGCTGCGGATTGGGGAGATGGCGGATACGATGCGGGGACGGCGGGGAGGGCCGGCCACTGGGAGGGCGCTGGCATGTCCCTGGCTGCAGATTGAGGAGATGGCGGGTACGACGCGGGGCCGGCGGGGAAGGCCGGCGAGCGCCACCGGCAGGGCGCTGGTGCAGCCGACCGGGCAACCGGGTGGGCGCTCTTGAGGCAGGCGGAGGAGGAAGGGAGCGGTAGCTTCACGTGGGTAGGGGAGGCAGGCGGCGAGGAGCGCCGGTTCTTTTGGGCATGTGGCGTAGCGAGTACAGCCGCAGCCGCGGGGATGCGCCCCGATCCAACTCCGCGCGCCAGGCGGCCGCCGGAGCCCGCTCGCCGGCGAGCACCTCCTTAGCCGCCACCAGGCCTCTCCTTCTCCCCCCTTGTCCTCTTATCCTCCCCCGACGATGCGCCGTCGCCCCGATCGTGTTGTTTCATGTACTCCCTCCGTTCCCAAATACAAGTCTTCTTAGATTTCAATAAAAACTACATACGAAGCAAAATAAGTGAATCTACGCTCTAAAATATGTCTATATATATCCGTATGTTTAGTCCATTTAAAACATCTAAAAAGACTTATATTTAGGAACGGAGGAAGTATATCATATCATGCCTTTTTTTCCTCGTATAGCTTTTTTTTTGCGGGGTTTCCTCGTATAGCTGAACAAATGCGGGCGGCAGAGTTTTCGTCCGCCCACGAAAATTGCTAAACACAGTTTCGGATGAGGCTTAGTCTAATATTAACGGTTAGATTAAATTAAATAATCCTAATCTGAGGCTGCAATTGGTCTGTACTGTTCTGTGTAGGTTAGGCTGGGTGCATTTAGCAATGAATATGTTTACTTGTTTAATAGTAGTAGAGATATTCTATATGACTTGATGTTCTTTTCCACTTGTCATGCCTGATATTCAGGGCTCGTGCTAAGTAGCAAATCTCCATCATATCCTGAGGCGGAAGTGCATGAATGGAAATGTGGTGGATACATACGACAGACGGTGATCTTATATACATATAAAGTAACTCATTTTGAGCTGAATAATCACTATTACGCACAAGCTGACAAACATACATATTGAACGAACCCTGAACAAAACTTCCTACAGGATGAACCAAGCGAGGTGCAACAGATGATCAATGACATAAGAATGGCACTGGGGTCATTGGGCGATGCTGAGACGTCAATGAATGTTTCAGCCTACGACACGGCGTTGGTCGCCCTTGTTAAGAATCTTGACGGAGATGGACCGCAATTCCCCTCGTGCATCGACTGGATTGTTCAAAATCAACTACCAGATGGTTCGTGGGGTGATCCTGCTTTCTTTATGGTCCAAGATCGGATGATCAGCACCCTAGCTTGTGTGGTGGCAGTCAAGTCTTGGAACATTGACAGCGACAGCTGTGAAAGAGGTTCGTTTTGATCAAACTTCTCCGTTTACCTACATGGTTTCTTCTTCTTTTTCATTAACCAAATAAAGGAAAAATATTTACACAAGCAAAAGAGAGAGAAAACTGAGAACTAAGCCTAACTTAACCAACTCCTGTTCGTGGTATCATCAGATTACCAAAGGAGAGCCACTGATACAACACTCATACTAGATACAGGGCTTCTTCTTCAAGAACATATATATCGTCTTGGTAAATCTTAGTCGATTGAGACTTTGTTATGTCTCAGATTGAGACTTTGTTATGTCTCAGTCGTTGTTATACTCGTGAGATTTTCCATGCAAAAATTTCTTTTCAGTTTTTTTTCTTTTTACATGTTATATCACTTGACTGAAACTTGGTTAAGTTTTAGTCTGACTAAGATCTAGCCACACCCCTTGTATTATAGTCTGTATTTTGAAGGTGTTGTCTGGCTTTCACCCCATAGTATAATTTTGGATTGTGACGTGTATAGGTTCTCTAATAGTGTTTGAACTCTCTCTCCCCTTTCTCCTTTCTTGACTGTCAAACTATTGTTGTATTTTCGTTATGCTTAGTAAAAGAAAGGGGCATGCATTGCTCGATGCAGAGACTGGGGTCATCCTCCTTTTCGGAAACAAAAGTAAAGGAAAGGGGCATTTGCCCGCTTAAAAAAAACATCAAGCCCTCAACATCTTTTATTCATTTATTTACAAAGGAAAGACCAAATGTGTAATTTAGAGATGACCATTTCTGTTGTAGGTGTGTCATTTATCCAAGAAAATATGAGCAGGTTGGTAGAAGAGGAACAAGACTGGATGCCATGCGGCTTCGAGATTAACTTCCCAGCCCTCCTAGAGAAGGCCAAGGACCTGGATTTGGACATCCCGTATAATCACCCTGTTTTGGAAGAGATATACACCAAGAGGAATCTAAAGCTCTCTAAGTATGCATACCTACACGCATAAACCTGGATTTCATTTGTACATTGATATGTAACTAAGCAATCATCTGACTCAAATTGTAGGATACCTCTGGATGTATTACACGCCGTACCAACGACACTACTTTTCAGCGTGGAAGGAATGGCAGACTTGCAACTGGACTGTGAAAAGCTACTCAAGTTGCGTTTTCCGGACGGCTCCTTTCATTCCTCGCCTGCTGCCACAGCTGCTGCACTCAGTCACACCGGCGACAAGGAATGTCTTGCATTCCTGGAACATCTCGTCAGAAAGTTCAAGGGGGGAGGTAAAATCAGGAAACTACTTCTTGCACAACCAGCACGAATGCACACTTTTCCCTTGCATTGGCCCATACTAATATTGCCATTCAAATAAATTCCTTTTCTTTCAGTGCCCTGTTGCCACTCTATGGATAATTTTGAACAACTATGGGTGGTCGATCGGCTGATGCGTCTGGGGATATCAACGCACTTCACAACTGAAATTGAGCAATGCTTAGATTTTATTTACAGGTAACGTGAACTGGGTCCTAAAATACATCCAGTCAAGATTTTTTAACCTAACTACTAGTCCGGCCTATATAAAACTAGTTACTCCCTACCTATCCAAATTAGTTGACGCAGCCTCTATACAATACTTACATTGTATAGAGGCTGCCTCAATTAATTTGGACTGGAGGGAATAATTAGCCTGGCCAAACCATCAAAGTATCATAAGATATTTTCAAATATATATATGACCCAACCATACATCTTCTTAAAACCTAGTAATTATGTCATTGCCTACCACAAATGTCCATTTGTAAAAGAATTCATTTCTCGACTCCCATGATACCTTTCCAGAAGGATGAATTGGCTGATTCAGCGTGAACCTCAGCGAGAGTTTAGATTATAGGTATTTATTCGTAGCAATTCCTATCAAACTCTGTTCTTAGTAAGTACTCTCTTCGTTCACTATTATAAGATGTTTTAGATATTTTAATATGAGATACATACAGACCGAGACGATTGAACAAACACACTAAACGTGTTTACTTACATCCAATGTTTGTGGTAGACATTGGGTCGCTCAAGGTTTACCTACACACTAAAACGACATTCCTCTTCTCAAAACGAGTGAACAAAATATGTTTTTGGTCTCTCAAGTTCCCCAAAAGTATAGATTTGGTCCCTCAAGGTGTTTTGGTAGACATTTGGTCCTTCAAGTCTCAAAACCAGATAAGTTTCGTCCAAAACGAGATTTTGACCATGTTGACCGGGTTTGACCGATGAATAGTAAATTAAAAAAATAGCAAAAAAATGAAAAAAAAACTGAAATTTTGTGGTAACCAAGAAGCTTGGGTGCGCTAGGTGCGTGAAAGTTTGTGTGGTATTTTGACATTCAAGGAGCCCGTGGCAAAAAAAAAATTATGGCTTAAAAAGCCAAAATTTGTGTTTTTTTGCTAGAGCTCCTCGGGTGTTATTTGACCACAAAAATTTACATGCACCTAGCGCACCCAAGCATCTTGGTTGTCATAGAATTTCAGTTTTTTTTAAAATTGTTTCCTATTTTTTTTTGAATTTACTGTTCATCCATCAAACCCGGTCAACGTGCTCAAAATCTGGTTTTGGACCAAACTTATTTGGTATTGAGACTTTTGAAGGACCAAATGTCTATCAAAAAATCTTAAGGGACCAAATCTATACTTTTGGGGAACTTGAGGGACCAAAACCATACTTTTCTCTTAGAAAAAAGATAGAACATCTTATAATAGTGAACGGAGGGATTATCTTATATACATTTTCTTAACAGACACTTATTTCTAATCTCTATATCCTCCACCCCTAGACCTCCTTGCTCCTTACTCCTTAGGACGACTTATCACATCCCACCTAGTCAAGCGGAATTTACGCTTATGTTCAACTTAAAAAATAGAACTTCAAATAATTTGGAAGGCATGGATGCTAGTTTGAGAGGAGCTATATGTTTACACTCTGAACAGCCGCTGGACTCAGAAGGGACTAGCTCATACCATGCACTGCCCAATCACGGATATTGATGACACGGCCATGGGTTTCCGTCTGCTCCGTCTGCATGGCTACGACGTCACTCCATGTAACTACTCCATCTAAATGGTGCTTTGGCATGCAACTATGTTATGTTGGATCTACTTTGACTAATGTGCATCTACAATAATGCAGCCGTGTTTAAGCACTTCGAGCAGGACGACAAGTTCTTCTGCTTCTCCATGGAGATGGAGACCAACAACGCATCTGTCACCCCAATGTACAACACATATCGTGCTTCTCAGCTCATGTTCCCAGGTGATGACGACTTTTTGGCACGGGCTGGGTGCTATTGTCGAGCATTTCTCAAAGAGACATGCCTCCAACAAGTTGTATGACAAGTGGATCATCACCAAGGACCTGCCAGGTGAGGTATGTGCCAACCAACTCTAGTTATTTGTGAGCAATTCAGCTAGACCATTGACAATAAAAATTGCCCAAGCCATTGCCATGGATATCATCACTCTTGGCTGCCGGAACATTGGTTGCAAAGAAATGAAAAAATCTTCAGAAATACAAATCCAAACTTTGTTTCGTTCAAGGAAGATTTGAGCATTCTCAGTCACATAATTAGGAAGAAGCATAATACTTGCTTCCAACCTTGAATAGCATCCAAATTCTGATTTTCTGTCATTACGTTGCCTAGAGCTGGTATTGGTTGACCCATTTTTTTCATTAGTTAAGTTTCTTATTATTTATCCCCCCCCCCCCCAAGCCCCCATATTTTCTACCATACTTATTCTGAAAATACCATAGAATATTTTTTCTACTGTTTAGAGCTTCAGAAAACAACAGAGTAATATGCAATTCTATGGTGCCTTGTACTACTTGTAAAAACAGGTCGAGTACACATTGGACTTCCCCTGGAAAGCAAGTTTGCCCTGAATTGAAACAAGGATGTATCTTGATCACTATGGAGGCAGCACCGATGTTTGGATCGCCAAGGTCCTCTACAGGTAATTACCATCCTATATATGTACTATCTCTGTCTCGAAAAGCTTGTCTCTAGATACGGATCTATCTACACATTTTGGGACGGAGGTATTAGTATTCAGCTAACTTGTGATACTAGACCAATTGTTAATAGAAATTTCTGGTGGCCAAATATTGGTCACACCCTTGGTTCTAACACTTCGATTTTTCAGAATGGATCTTGTGAGCAATGACCTGTACCTTAAAATGGCAAAAGCTGATTTCAGAGAATACCAAAGGCTCTCCCGACTTGAGTGGAATGGTCTCAGAAAGTTAGTCACAGGCACTTTTGCCACCTCTATCCTCAAGTTCAACTAATTAGCTAGCACATATATGCATGACAACTATTCTTATTCCACGAGTGCTTGCCTGTATGCGCAGGTGGTATTTCAGGAACCACCTGCAGAGGTATGGTGGGACTCCAAAGAGCGCGCTGACGACCTACTTCTTAGCCGCAGCAAACATCTTCGAACCAAGCCGAGCATCAGAACGTCTAGCATGGGCTCGCACGGCGGTGCTTGCCGAGGCGGTGACCTCTCACTTTCGACACACAGGGTATGCAGCTTCGCTGTTTTCCTTCTCCGGAATCTCATTTTATGGAACATGTCTAGATTTGGCGGTACGAGTTGGGGATGCCACAATCACGAGGTGTTCTACGTGGATGGCCTCAAGTTTTTCTTTCTTTTTCCTCTTTATTACTCCATAAGCTAATTTATTCGGTATTATTTATAATTAATAATATACGGCTAGGTGCATCACTCGATTAAGAGGCCGAGGATCTTTCCCTTTTTTTCAAAAAAATAAAATGTAACATGTGCCTGGCTTTGTGCACGCATTGCAGTTGCAGGGGACCAAAGGATTCAACGGAGAACCTTGAAGAGCTTATTGACCTTGTTTCCTTTAACGACGCTTCCGGCAGCCTTTGTGAAGCTGTAAAATTCGTCAAACCCTACGCTTAGAGACATATACAGCTGGTATTATGATGCTGAGTCTTCACCGGATATGATGTTAGAAATTTAGAATTTGTGGTCTACCCCCTATTCCTCTGCGCTTATCCGTGGTGCCGCTTATAATTCGCATATGTGAGGCTAGAGGGTAGGGACCTTCTTATACTGTTTTTTCAAAAAGTCCACCTCTTATACAGATATAAAATTTCTAATCTTTTCCACTAGTTTCCGGGATAGAGTCCAGATTAAATTACCAACCACGATCATATTTGTTTGTTAACGGATTCTACCCGTTATGTCCCCAGAGCACGCGCTTGTGAGCAACGCGCCATAACAGAGTGTAAATTCCTCTAATTACATAGATCAACATCAAGGCTGTAACCTAACTATATGATCTAGCTCCTTCCAATCATCAGCGTACCCAGGTAGTCTTTCCAATATAAATAGTATATTGTATTTCACTGATAATCGAACAGCTTCCTTAAGCATATATATTACTTAAGTACATTCCAACAAGTGATAATTCCATGATAATCATGTAAAATAATTCCATGTATAAATACATGTATAATTCCATAATAAGGTATTCCGAATATTAACAATTCCAAGTAATTTGAATATAGTTGTAGGACACAATTCCAACATCTCCCACTTGTCCAAAACGATTATTCAAATATTCGTAAACCCATAACCTTAACATGCTTACCAGATACCTCGTGACTAATAGGCTAGTCAAGGGGTCAGCAACCAAGTTAACACTATGTTGAAAATCCAAAGAAATATATAGTGATACCTTCCCTCAGTATGTTTCCTTGCTGTGACACTTAAGATCACTGGAGAACTTTAGTTTCCGCCTAATTATTCCAGCATAGCTGTCCTCAGCGCCTCGAGTATTATTTCCTCGAGTGTAATTCCACCTTTATAGGCACCTTGAGTATTTTGTTTCCTCAAGTGAAATTCCGCATCAATTATTTTCCATCACATATATAATAATATCATTAATTCCACATCGAGTCAAGTATAAGATAACCATGTTGAATAAATTTTAAAACCACTTAAATATCAAATCCAATCAGTAAATGAAGTTCCATTAATAACCATGTTTTGAAAGAAATTCCTGACTTTGGTCAGTGATACTGCACCATATTAGTACTAAAAATAATAATTGAATATGCGTACATGGACTTATTTCTCATCTCGTAGATACAGTAATAGCTTCCTCAATGTGTTTAACATCAATATAAATTACAAAACAAGTGACAGGTTGTGATGCATTTTCCACAATCTTATATGATGTGTGAGATTCCCTTAGCTGCTCGTCTTTCCTTCCACTGGTTGAATGCAGCATAAATTCCGATAGCTAAGGTATGATAATATAATGAAGATACCTAAGAATTCCAGTACCATTTATTATTCTATTTTTCCTCAGGAGTTCAAATATAATTCCTCACTGAGTATGATTCCCTTTATCAAAGGTATTTTAACATATTTGCAATTTTTCATAGAGAAACACTTCAAAATATTTTCTATGTATTTCCACTCTCGAAACATTGGAAGCTCCACAAATTCCTTTCATATGAAAGTTAGAAAATGACCAAGCTTACACTTCCATCAATGTGACTTATCAATGCACAAACAACCAAAGAATGTTAATATATACAATAATAATGTAAACTATTTTACACTTACATTTGTAGATGACCGCCTTGCTTCATTTAGAAAACCATATGACCTGCTATTCCATTGATGTGAAGCTTGTTATAAGACCATACATTAATATATTCAATTAGCAAACCATGTCTTTAGTTCCTCTTTCCCAAAATTCCAGGAGAGAGAGTTTCCACAAAGTATATGTTCCTTTTGTGTAAAGAACTGAATAGCAAGAGTGATATTATAATATTCCAATGAGCCAAATTTCCTTACAAAAAAAACGCTTACAAATAATGGGCTTGCGGTTGTTTGGTATGATAATAACTTCCCAAACTATATATTTCCTCATCGAGTTTATTCCTCCCCGCATTTCTTCCACTTATAGTTGACATTGATGAAAAATTTAAGCCTTCTTAGGAGTTTTCCTCTAGTATTTAGAGTGACTTCCCCTAAAAATCACATAACAATTATCCAGAGATTACATTCCAAGTTAATTCCTCCCACTTATCCTAAGCATGTCATGTTGGGAGTGTCACTTGTAGTTTCCTTGGGGTCAAGATTATATTCCAGTATGATTATCAATAATTCCACCCTTGATCATAAAAATGATTGTGTTCCTACTTTACACCAGTATTCCTTTTCCAGATAACTAAGGAAACAACCTTTGATCCACTATAATAACCATGAAAAATTCCTGGTGCGCGCTTTGTAATAACTGAGAATTTCATGCCAAAATGGAAGATTTCCTTCCAGTCAAGTGACTATGCTAGATGGATAATTGTGACGCCCCCGACTCAATCGTACACTAATCATACACGCAAACGTGTACGATCAAGATCAGGGACTCACGGTAAGATATCACAACACAACTCTAAAAGTAAAATAAGTCATACAAGCATCATAATACAAGTCAGGGGCCTCGAGGGCTCGAATACAAGTGCTCAATCATAGACGAGTCAGCGGAAGCAACAATATCTGAGTACAGACATAAAGTTAAATAAGGTGCCATAAGATGGCTAGCACAAACTGGGATACATATCGAAAGAGGCGCAGGCCTCCTGCCTGGGATCCTCCTAAACTACTCCTGGTCGTCGTCGACAGACTGCACGTAGTAGTAGGCACCTCCAGAGTAGTAGGGGTCATCGTCGACGGTGGCGTCTGGCTCCTGAACTCCAGCATCTGGTTGTGACAACCAGAAAGAAAAGAAAGGGGGAAAAGGGGGGAGCAAAGCAACCGTGAGTACTCATCCAAAGTACTCGCAAGCAAGGAGCTACACTACATATGCATGGGTATATGTGCAAAGGGCCATATCAGTGGACTGAACTGCAGAAAGCCAGAATAAGAGGGGGGATATCTAATCCTGTCGAAGACTACACTTCTGGCAGCCTCCATCTTGCAGCATGTAGAAGAGAGTAGCAAGTGCAGCATCAAGTAACATCGCATAGCATAATCCTACCCGACGATCCTCTCCTCGTCGCCCTGTGAGAGAGCGATCATCGGGTTGTATCTGGCACTTGAAAGGGTGTGTTTTATTAAGTATCCGGTTCTAGTTGTCATAAGGTCGAGGTACAACTCCGGGTCGTCCTTTTACCGAGGGACACGGCTATTCGAATAGATAAACTTCCCTGCAGGGGTGCACCACATTACCCAACACGCTCGATCCCTCTGGCCGGGCACACTTTCCTGGGTCATACCCGGCCTCGGAAGATCAACACGTCGCAGCCCTACCTAGGCCTAACAGAGAGGTCAGCACGCCGGTCTAAATCCTATGCGCGCAGGGGTCTGGGCCCATCGCCCATTGCACACCTGCATGTTGCGTGGGCGGCCGGAGAGCAGACCTAGCAACCTCCATTACAAAGGAAGTTGCGTTACGCGGTCCAACCCGGCGCGCGCCGCTCAGTCGCTGACGTCTAGGAGGCTTCGGCTGATACCACGATGTCGAGTACCCATAACTGTTCCCGCGTGGTGGTTAGCGCGTATAGGCTCATAGCCAGACTCAGATCAAATACCCAATCTCGTTAAGCGTGTTAATTGAAGTAACCGCGGACGCCGACCAGGACCAGGCCCACCTGTCTCCTAGGTGGTCACAACCTGCCCTGTCGCTCCGCCACAAAGTAACACTCGGGGGCCGTCGGGAACCTAGGCCCACCTCTGCCTGGATGGAACCACCTGCCCCTTCAGCCCCCATCTCCGAACAGTAACATAGGTAATGTAAAAGTATATAGTATATGTACCCGTGATCACCTCCCGAAGTGATCACGGCCCAGTAGTATAGCATGGCAGACGGACAAGAGTGTAGGGCCACTGATGTAATTCTAGCAACCTATACTAAGCATTTAGGATTGCAGGTAAGGTATCAACAGTAGTAGCAAAGACAGGCTATGCAGCAGAATAGGATTAACCGAAAGCAGTAACATGCTACACTACTCTAATGCAAGCAGTAGAGAGAAGGAATAGGCGATATCGGGTTGATCAAGGGGGGAGCTTGCCTGGAAGCTGTGTCGAGAGAGAAGGGTCGTCGACGTAGTAGTCGTTCACGGCAGCGTCGTCAGCGGTCTCAACGTCTATCGAGAGAGAAGGAGGGGGGGAGGAAACAGTAAATACAAAGCAAACAATGCTAAACAAAGTATGACATGACAATATGTAGTGCCGGGGTGTTCTACTGCCTAACTAAATGATTTAGTTAATTTAGGAATTTATTCGGATTTATTTAATTAAAGTTGGGCACTATTCATTTATTGAAATCGGTCTAAAAGTTTGATGTTTTTATAGCTAGAGGCATCTGACGGGAATACGGAGGGCGTATTCGGGTTCGTATCGAAATTCTGAGCAAGTTTCATGTATAAAGTATTTTCATCGGAGTTACGGATTATTTAATATGATTTTCTAAAGTTTTTATTAATTTCTGGAATTTAATTAATTATTTAAATTAACATTATCCGAAACAGTGTTATGCTGATGTCAGCATGACATCAGCAGGCGTCCTGACACGTGGGTCCCACATGTCATAGACTGGTTAGGTTAATTAGGGTTAACTAATTAATTAACATTTAATTAAACTAATTAATTAAATTAGATTAACCTAATCAGGATTAATTAACTAATTAATTATTTAGTTTTAATTATTTTTATTTATTTATTTATTTTCTTTTTAAAATTTTCTATTTTCGTTTTTCTCTGGGCGTGGGCCCCTCGTGTCAATGGCCCATGGCCTAACGGGCGCACGGGCTAACGGGTGTGGGCGTGCGGGCGTGGGTGCCGGCGCCCGTGTGGAACCGAGCGTGCCGGCGCGGCGATGCGGACCGCGGCGAGCGGCCAGCGTGGGGAGGCGGAGCGCGGCGAGGGAGGCCAGAGCGGGGCGGCGGTGTGTGCAGGGCGGCCCGCCGGGGGCAGCGGCGGACGCGGCCGGCACGGCGGGACGGAGCCGGCGGGGATGTAGGCCGCAGCGAGCAAGGGGGCGCCAGGCGCGGCGGGCGATGAACGGCGGACGCGGGCGGGCGAGGCGCGCTTGAGCGGGACGGCGCAAGGGGCTGAGCGGGGCCGCGCGAGCGGCGTGGTGGAGCGGGCGGCGAGCGAGCGGAGCAAGCGGCGGCAGCGACGTGCGCGGTGAGCGAGGAGGAGAGGGGGAGCTCACGGGGGGGGGGGGGCATGATATCCTCGAGATACCACGGGGTATTCATGAGGCAAGGTCTGCAAGGTAGTAAGCTCAAAGGATTGTCGGAACAATAAAGAGCAGTTCGGGGCATCTTGTAATAACAAGATCAACGGGACTGAATGCATGAATGGCAAGTGTATGTAGTTATCCATAAGTATATAACAGCGGTAGGGAATTTGCAAAGGCGGTGGACATAGGTGTCTTGGGAAATCATCGAATAGCATCTTTGGAACCTACTGGTGAAGCAGGCGATCATCTGTAATAAGGGGCTCTCCGGGTGGATGTAATCACGAGATCCTAATGTTTGAGTTAGTAAATTCATTTTAACCCGAATAGAAGAGAGATCAGAGTCCTAGAGTATAGACGAGGAATAAAAGATCCTAATACCACCCAATGGCAACGTGGGCCCGTAAGACACACAACCATGTTAGTAAAAGTTTTGTAATGTCTAGACTCGACTTCGGCCAAGGAGTGTGGAAGGGGGGGTTCCTACAGGCAGTTGGCTCTGATACCAACTTGTGACGCCCCCGACTCAATCGTACACTAATCATACACGCAAACGTGTACGATCATACGTGTACGATCGTATCGAAATTCTGAGCAAGTTTCATGTATAAAGTATTTTCATCGGAGTTACGGATTATTTAATATGATTTTCTAAAGTTTTTATTAATTTCTGGAATTTAATTAATTATTTAAATTAACATTATCCAAAACAGTGTTATGCTGACGTCAGCATGATGTCAGCATGACGTCAGCAGGCGTCCTGACACGTGGGTCCCACATGTCATAGACTGGTTAGGTTGATTAGGGTTAACTAATTAATTAACATTTAATTAAACTAATTAATTAAATTAGATTAACCTAATCAGGATTAATTAACTAATTAATTATTTAATTTTAATTATTTTTATTTATTTATTTAGGGTCCTGACACGTGCCGGAGTGGAGAAGAGGACGACGGGGCGACGGGCGATCCGAAGAAGTCGGTGAGGGGCTCCGGCGGCGCGGTCCTCGTGCGGCGGCGGTGGGCGGCGGCGTCGGGGTCGAACGCCCCCGATCCCGACTGGATCGAGGAGGGAGGCAGTGGAGGGGAGAGGCGGATCGAGGGAGCGGGGGAGAGTGGGGTGGTGTCGGTTAGGGTTTGGGGGGATAAGGGAGTGAGGGGTGGGCCGGCCTAGTCGGCCTGGTGGCCAGCTGGGCCGACAGGCCCGGGGGGGGGGGGGGGTTTCCTTTTCTTTTCTTTTTGTTTTTTTGTTTGTTTTAGTTTTTCTTTCATTTATTTTATTTCTTTTCTGTTTTCTCTTAGTTTCTTTTTATTATAGATTCACCTAATATTTAAAATGATCCCTAAATTAGTAATACCATTTAACTCACCGCCACAAAAAGTTTTACCCCAGAATAAAATAGTTAAAGATTTTATAAAACACAAAAGGCATTTAATTATTTGTTTTTGCTACTGTTTTATTCATCTTATAGTATTTAAATATTTTATAAAGGTGTGACTTCTCCACCATAATTACCTATGCATTATCTGGTTCACTCCGAACATTTTAGTTCCAATATTCGAAAACTTTTATTGTTTGCTTGAATTTGGATTTGAATTTGAATCGGTTTCGAACTAACGCGAGATTAGCAACAGTAATCAAAGTGGCATGGCATCATTAGCAGAGAATTACTGTAGCTTAACTATCCGGGCGTCACAATAATGATATCAACAAATGACAGTATGCAATGCTTCCTTCCAAAGAAACAATGGAGTATATAAGACATTCAATTCCTCCATTCAATTGTGGAGTGTACTGTATATTACAATGGTGAATAGTTCCATGATCTTTACATACAAATGATATATTCCTGAAGTGTACTTCCCCCACCAATCAGTTGTTAAAACTATGATATTCTTTAATAAACTGATTTTCCACTTCAGTATAACCTGTGACCAGCACAATAAAACCTTCCGACTTGTCTAATAAAAGATAAACATAACCATATAAAAGTGTAATCATCAAAGAGTGAGATGAAATAAATAATCTGACCTCTAGTGGGGATGTCCAAAGAAATACCATAAGTATAAAAAAACGATGTGAAGCCCTTTCATCTTCTTCCACCTTAATAAACAAGGTGTATAAAAAAAACATATATGCTTCACATGTACCATAGTCCTCCCACTAAAGTTTAGAATTTCAGAATTAATGAACCACTTAATCATATTCCATGATATGTGTCCAAGTCGTACATGGCATAAATATTGAGATTCCAAGCATGTATTCCCATTGTAGGTATTCCTCCATGTGGAGTTATCTTCCCCAAATAAACAGTTTGGGTTGCCAACATTCTTTGGACCATCAACAAATAAGAGATCATTGTACAAAATTCCATAATGCACTAA
Source organism: Thinopyrum elongatum (assembly GCA_011799875.1). Taxonomy (NCBI): domain Eukaryota; kingdom Viridiplantae; phylum Streptophyta; class Magnoliopsida; order Poales; family Poaceae; genus Thinopyrum; species Thinopyrum elongatum. The sequence continues at coordinate 451,810,305 of CM022298.1, read as the reverse complement.
TTTTACCATTGAGCAATATTTTCACTCTTCCTTTTCCAAATAGAATGACATAGTCAATAGACTCCAAGATAGAACAATAAATCAAATACTTTCTCACTGAAGTTGCATAGAGTGTTCTATAACAATAATACTTTTCCTCCACAAGGGAGTTTCATGACTTAATTTTCAATCCAAAGTACATCAATTTTCCTTTGAAATTGTTGCATGCCGATAAAGTTGCTATAGTGTTCCAACAATGAATGATGTATATAAACCAACACCATAATCCAACTATTTGAAAAAGTACCCACAAATAAATATATATAGTGCAAATATTATCATTAGACATACCGACAAATGAAGAGCAAATTTCCTTGTCCTCGGAGTGACTCCCATCTTCCTCCATAAACAAGTGATGCTCAATAATAACACTTCTCCGAAATCCCTTTCCAGGTTATGTGTAATTTTCCGGACAATATTTCCACCATAGCAATTTTCAATGTAATCATTTGCTCCGTGCAGTGCATCCACACATTTAATCCAGAGTCCTCCTTAAGTTCTTCCAAGGAGTGGACTTTTTTTCCTTGTATGACGTACATGCAGTAGATTAGCAATCAAAACAAGTTAGTCTGTTAATCAACAATGTAATAAAATAAATAAATAAATAGATACTAGTTGGGATTCGTAATTAGCATCCCTTCCCTTGTAGCACGCGTGCACAGGTGCAAGTGGATTTTCCGGCCGTCCGGTTGGCCGTGCAGTTGGCTAGATGGTAGGCCTAATAAACAACAACAACAAATTCCTTCTCCTTCCTTCAACTAATGTCTTGAAATTCCTGTAATTTCCAGAGATATACACTGTTCCCGATGATGTAGCCAGCAGCGGCAAGGCGCGGGCAAGTTTCCGAGCCACTAGCTCGTTCGGCTGGGCAAGTCGTCAAGTGCAGATTTTGGAGCAGCGGCAACCTCATCAAAGCGGAGGATTTGGCGATTATACGGACTATGCACGCTGTCGGAGGCGCCGAGTTCCGCCGTGGGCTAGATTCCGAGGCAAGGCATCCGCAGCGATGCGCATGTATATAGGCCTGATTGATTTTTGTAGCAGTACAACTCGTACTTCACCAACGCATGTACGCACCAGCATGGATAGATCTGAATTTTTCTCCGATTCGAACTCGAGGTCCGTTCAACCCGTGTTTCTGTGGAGCTAGACCACGTGAAGCCTGCAAAGCTACACATAGATTCCTCTTCCTCGATCAGCGTGTAGATGCTTCCAGCGTCGAATTAATTAGGTGCAACCTTCAACCGTGAACAGAACAAACGTGCTTGCTTATGATCCACAACACACGCTTCGATGTTAGGGCGGCAGCCATCATCGCAGCACGGAGGCATGCGATTTGAATAGCAGGCGGCGAGGGCTGCAGTGCATGTGCGTGGCAATCTTGCGGCGGCAGATCGACGCGCGACCGGCGGCAGGGTACGCAACAACGATGACCACGTCGGCAGAGTTACACAGCGGATTAGGATCGTGGCGAAGACGGTCTAACCTTAGCTCAGATGCCAATGTTAGAAATTTAGTGTTTGTGGTCTACCCCCTATTCCTTTGCGCTTATCCGTGGTGCCGCTCATAATTCGCATATATGAGGCTATGGGGTAGGGACCTTCTTATACTGTTTTTCCAAAGAGTTCACCTCTTATACAGATATAAGATTCTTAGTCTTTTCCACTAGTTTTCGGGATAGAGTCCAGATCAAATTACCAACCACGATCATATTTGTCTGTTAACGGATTCTACCCGTTATGTCCCCGGAGCACGTTCTTGTGAGCAACGTGCCATAACAGAGTGTAAATTCCTCTAATTACGTAAATCAACATCAGGGCTGTAACCTTTTTTTTTTGGAGAGAACCACGTGTGTCATTCAACCATACAGAACAGATATAACACACACGCAGCCAACGCCTAGAAACATCCAGACTAGCTGTCCCACATCATTTGCATAAAACACCCTAGAAAACAGAAAATTACACAGAAGCCCTTGAGGATCCATATGCACGGAGGCCATCATCTTCGACGCCGGCAGCGCCTCCGTCGAGCCCTTCCTCTTCTTCTCTACCGCAAAGCTTGATGGAAAACTGCCTGCATACGCCATCGCCATCTGAGGCTTTGAGTACCGCATATGTGCTCGCCACAAAGGACGAGAACTAAGTTCGGGTTCCCGCACATCGGCCGGGAAAGCTTCCCGGGCACTGCAGGCCACACCATCACCACCGCAAGGAGAGGGGAATAGAGAAGGGCATCGACGAAAATGGGGACGAGGAAGAAAAGGCCACCTTCCAGATCGGGAACAGCAGCCCAAAATCAGCAAGATTAAGCTCAAACCCCACCTGCAAAAATCAGATCTCCACCTTACCCATCCTCCGCCCCCCTCTCCACGATGGCAGCATAAAAAAAGGCCAAGATGCAGCTGATTCTCCAGATCAGGGACCGCAGCAAGCAGCCCATAAACAGGGCCTCAGATCTCGCCCTTCTGCCCACCTCCAAGAACTCTGCTTCGACCACCACGGCCGCCATGGAGCTCACAAGGAAGAGGAAGAAAGAGCTCTGACCTGGTTTATTTAAAGCAAAAGAGCAACCTAGTACACACACTACAAGGACCGGCCCCCTCTCTCCCTCCTCTCCATCGGCCGGAGCCACCGGAGAGAGGGGAGAAAGAGGCCGGAAGAGGTGGAGACGGGGTACGCTCAGAGGAGGGGGAAAGGAGCGGCACCAGGCACGACCGAAAGAAACGTATCACGGCTGTAACCTAACTATACGATCTAGCTCCTTTCAATCATCAGTGTACTCAGATAGTCTTTCCAATATAAATAGTATATTGTATTCCACTGATAATCGACCAGCTTCCTTAAGCATATATATTACTTAAGTACATTCCAACAAGTGATAATTCCATGATAATCATGTAAAGTAATTCCATGTATAAATACATGTATAATTCCATAATAAGGTATTCCGAATATTAACAATTCCAAATAATTTGAATATAGTCGTAGGACACAATTCCAACATATGAAGCAGCCGAGTTTTTTTTTGGTAACTGCAGTGAAAGCAGTGGCTCATCTCATGGACTGCAAATGGTAGCTATAGATCCATTGACGGGGATACGACACTGTTGTTGGTTCGCACAATCGAGATCTGCTCGGGAAGGCATGTTTCCGCCGAGCAGAAACTAAACCTTTGGGAGTACTCCCAGCTCGAGCAGCTCACCTCTTCCATCTGCCGCAAGCTTGCCGCAAAAGTTCATGCTCAGGTGCGTATGTACACGCATCGTATACCCTGAATCAATGTATACATGTACGCGTCCGCTTGAGTTGCAGCATACTTGTATGTGATCTGTCAAACTATAACGAAAAAATGTTCAATGAATAAAACAGAATGGAGGAAGTGCGGGTACAGAGGACTTGGACTGGCAAGTGGATTGGGAGATGCAAGAGCTATCTTGACGTGTTCATCAGGGTGGCCATGGCATCAACAGAGAGACCAGGCAGACATTTCTCCACGTGGTGAAAAGCTTCTATTACTCGGCTCATTGCTCACCTAAAATGGTTGATGGCCACATCGCGAAGGTCATATTCCAGGATGTCATCTAGGGTGAACCACCTTCTGTCCTATCTATGTTCCTGTTGGTGAAGAAATAAATTGTGCTTGTAGAAACAAACCTCACCGTTTCTCAGACGTCCGGGGATGGGACGGTACCACCCTCCTCGGTGCCTACGACTACTCTGAGATTTGGGTCCTTCGAGCCGGCTTCTGCGCCTCCGAGGCTTTGGAGTGAGCGGGTGGAGTCTGATGAGGTGTTTGAGCACACGTTACCTGTTTTGGATTTTGAGGAAGCTGTGAGTCCGCCAGTACTAGGGGCTTCGCCGATCCCGGTCAGGGGTGAGGAGGAGGAGGTTCCCTCCCATCTGCTCGTTGATTCTCCTCGGGTTGAGGGCCCAGCGGTGGAGGTCTTTTACTCAGGAGGGGGTCCGGGGCTGGTGGTCTCGGTTCCCTCTCCTTCTGTCGCGATGCCGGAGCTGCAGGTGGCGGTTCCGTCTTTTGAAGGGGGCTTGGGGCAGGTGGCCTCGGCGCCCTCTTCTCCTCTCGCGGTGGACGCGGTCTCGGTGGTGGAGGTTTTATCTTCGGGAGGGGGTCTGGGGCAGGTGGCCTCGTCACCTTCTTCTCCTCTCGCGAGGCCAGAGCTGCAGGCGGCGGCTCCGCTTTCCGGAGGGGGCTCGGGGCAGGTGACCTCGGGGCCCTCTTCTCCTGGGGCGCCCAGGGTGGCCGGCCCTCCTGGGGCGCCGGTGGCCCCTTCTGGCCGAAGTGCCGGGGTGGATGGGGAGCTCGGGCAGGTGGCCCTGGCTCAACCTTCCCCCGGCGTGGTGCAGTCTCTCTGTGGTGGGGCGCGACAGACGTCGCCGGTGCCGTTGAGCGCCCCTTCACTTTTCGGCGGTCCAGTTGGTTCGTCATTGGAGGATGACCGGCTGCGTGTTCGGGGTGGGGCAGGAGTCCCCACAACGAACAGGGTCACTCGGGAGGAGATTATTGCGTTCGGTGGTATTCCAGATCTGGTTTCTGAGGGGCGACGGTTGAGCTGCCGTCTCCAGGATCATCCGGAGGTGGACGACATACAGCAGCGGTGCGCCATGAGGGCGGCCAAGCTTCATGACGTTGAGGTCACTACTGGTATGTCGGTTAATACCTCTAATTCCATCTTGCATTTTTCTAATGATGAGATTATTAATAGTGCAAACCAGCTAGGAATTTCACTAGGTAGTAATGATAGTGAAATTTCAAGTTCTGTTAATGATATCCTGGATTTAGAGGCAGAGCGGGCTTTAGAGATGATTCGCAACTTAGCAGCGGTTAAACCCATGAATGATTCCGATATTCATGCTTTGGGGGTCAGGGTGCTCGATAATTTTTGTGCGGATCTTGGTCCTCCTCTTCCTGAGCCTGAGGAGGAGGATGAGGGTGTTGAGAATGTACTAGTTCGAACTTCTGAGCCTGGTTGTGAGGACCGGCCGGAGAGTAAGAACATTCCTAAACGCAAATGGAAGCGGAAGATCTACCCGGATTCCGCAGTGCGTAGGAGTGCTCGGATCCGAACGGCTAAAAAATTCCATGACGAGATATGAAAGGAATCTTTTGGAATAGCAGAGGTCTAAAAGACTTGGCTAAAAGAAGGTTTCTTGCAGAGGCTTCTATTGAGCATAGGTTGGACTTTATCGCATTGTCGGAAACTGGTAGAGATAACTTTTCGCCACAATTTCTGAATACTTTATCGGGCGGTATTGATTTTGACTGGCATTGTCTGCCACCGCGAGGAAGATCGGGTGGGATCTTACCCGGAGTTAGATGCGATTCGCTAGAAGTCCGAAGTGTGGTCATGGGAGATTTTGCTGTTAAGTTTAGGGTGTGGTCGAAGGCTGATGGGTTTAACTGGGCTTTGGTGGCGGTATATGGTGCCGCACAGCCCGAACTAAAACCGGATTTCTTGGCTGATCTGGTTAGGATTTGCGGTTCTGAGCAACTTCCTATCCTGATGGGGGGTGATTTCAACATCATTAGAAGGCGTGATGAGAAGAATAATGATAATTTTGACGACAGATGGTCGTTCATGTTTAATTCTATCATTGAAAGCTTGGATCTGAGAGAGATAGAGCTTTCGGGAAGAAAGTTTACCTGGGCTAACGCGATGCCAAATCCGACGTTTGAAAAGTTGGATCGAGTTCTGGCTAGTGTCGAATGGGAACAGAAATTCCCCTTTGTAACAGTTCAGGCACTTTCTCGTGGTATTTCTGACCACACGCCTTTATTTCTTGACTCTGGTGAGGCCACCCACTTGGGAAACAAAAACTCATTTTCGTTCGAGCTAGCTTGGTTTGAGAGAGAAGGCTTCTTTGATCTCGTAGCCAGAGAGTGGGCTAAGGATGCAGGTGGTAGGACTGCGCTTGAGCGTTGGCAGAATAAGATTAGGCACTTGAGAAGTTTCCTACGTGGGTGGGCTAAGCATCTTAGCGGGATTTATAAGGTTGAAAAGGAACAGCTCATTACCCTTATTCAGTCCCTAGATGTGAAAGCAGAAACCACGGTTCTGCCAGCCTCGGAGCTTCACGCCAAGCTTGACGCGGAGATGAGGCTGAAAGAGCTTCTTCGTGAGGAAGAATTAAAGTGGGCGCTGCGGGCCAAGGTCCAAAGAGTAGTCCAGGGGACGCGAACACTCAATTCTTCCACATGATCGCTAATGGCAAGCACAGAAAGAAGAGGATCTTTCAGCTTGAACAAGATGAAGGAACGATTCTTGGTCAGGAGAACCTAAAATTATACATTACTGAGTATTACAAGCAGTTGTTTGGGCCTCCAGAGGATAACTGTGTGTCGCTGGATGAGTCTAGGATTGAGGATGTGCCTCAACTTACTGCTGTTGAGAATGATATTTTAGCTGCTCCTTTTTCTGAGAAAGAGGTGTTTGAGGCCATATCGCAGATGAAAAATAATAAGGCTCCTGGCCCGGATGGATTCCCGGCTGAGTTTTATAAGAAGTGCTGGCATATTATTAAAGGGGATCTGTTGCCGTTGTTCCATGATTTATTCTCTGGCCAGCTTCACCTTTTTCAGCTGAATTTTGGAACGATAACCCTGCTTCCTAAGAAGACAGAGGCTGTGAGAATCGAGTAATTCAGGCCCATCTGTCTTCTTAATGTTAGTTTCAAAAATTTTACCAAGGTCGGGACGAATAGGCTCACACAGATCGCGCATGATGTGGTGCAGCCTACTCAAACTGCTTTCATGCCGGACAGGAACATCCTCGAAGGGGTTGTGGTCCTTCATGAAACGCTCCATGAGATTCACACGAAAAAACTTGATGGAGTTGTTTTCAAGGTGGATTTCGAGAAAGCGTACGATAAAGTCAAATGGCCTTTCCTTCAACAGGCCTTATGCATGAAGGGTTTTGATGAAGCTTGGCGACGCCAGGTAGAATCTTTCACGCAAAAAGAGAGTGTTGGAATTAAAGTGAATGACGACATAGGTCATTATTTCCAGACACACAAGGGCCTGAGACAAGGTGATCCAATGTCTCCTATTCTGTTCAACATCGTCGTTGACATGTTGGCAATCTTGGTAGGTAGGGCAAAGGAGGCCGGTCAGGTGGGTGGCTTGGTGCCTCATCTAGTTGATGGTGGTGTGTCCATCCTGCAGTACGCTGATGATACAATCATCTTTATGGAGCACGACTTGGCAAAGGCGAGAAATTTGAAGCTGGTGTTATGCTTATTTGAACAATTGACCGGATTGAAGATTAACTTTCATAAAAGCGAGTTGTTCTGTTTTGGTAGAGCCAATGAGGAACAAGAGGCTTATAGGCAATTGTTTGGATGCGAATTGGGAGCATTACCTTTCACGTACCTAGGTATACCCATTCACCATCGTAAGCTGACAAACAGAGAATGGAAGTGCATCGAGGATCGGTTCGAGAAGAAACTGAGTTGCTGAAAGGGCAAACTCATGTCATATGGAGGCCGATTGATTCTTATTAATTCGGTGCTCACGAGTATGCCTATGTTTCTCTTACCTTTCTTTGAAGTCCCAGTTGGGGTTAGGAAAAGGCTGGACTTCTATCGATCCCGATTCTTCTGGAAGAGTGATGAACTAAAGAGAAAATACCGACTCGCCAAATGGGATATCATCTGTCGACCAAAGGACCAGGGGGGCCTTGGTATTGAGAATCTTGAAATCAAGAACAGATGTCTTCTCAGTAAGTGGTTGTATAAGTTATCCGTTGAGACTGAGGCAACTTGGGCGCAGATTCTCCGTAGCAATTATTTGCAGTCCAAGACTTTGTCCCAGGCGACAGTGAGACCGACTGACTCGCCGTTTTGGAAGGGGCTTATGAGAGTCAAAGCTGCCTTCTTTAATAGAACAAAGTTTATTGTCGGTAATGGCAACACCACCCGCTTCTGGGAGGATACTTGGCTTGGTGAAACGCCGTTGGCGCGTCAGTATCAGTCCCTGTATCGTATTGTTCGGAGACGTGATGCTCTTGTTGCAACGATTATGCAGTCCATTCCCCTTAATATTCAGTTTAGGAGGGTGCTTGTTGGCGACCGGTGGGAAGCTTGGCTTCATCTGGTGAGTAGACTGATGGAGGTTCAGCTAGCTCATCAGCCCGATCAGTTGTGTTGGAAGCTTACTAGGTCTGGAGAGTTCACAGTCAAGTCGATGTCATTAACTCTAGTGTTATTCCTAGTTCCAAACATGTTTGGAAAGTCAAGGTTCCTTTGAAAATTAAAGTGTTTATGTGGTTTGTACATAAACAAGTCATTTTAACAAAGGATAATTTGGCTAAGCGCAACTGGACAGGATCTACTAGGTGTAGTTTTTGTGATCGGGACGAAACTATCAAGCACCTCTTCTTTGATTGCCCGTTGGCGAGAGTTTTGTGGCGCACGGTGCAAATTGCCTTTAACATTACTCCTCCGAATTCGGTCAGTTCGTTATTTGGAACGTGGCTTGTTGGGATAGAGTCCGAAACAGCTAGACACATTCGCGTAGGAGTTTGTGCGTTGTTATGGGCAATTTGGAACTGCAGAAATGATTTGGCTTTTAACAGAACAACAACTATTCATTTTTTGCAGGTTTTATTCTGAGCTACTGCGCTGATTCGTATGTGGTCCTTACTCACTCCGACGGCGGCCAGGGAGCGTTTGGTTACTGGATCTGTCCGGTGGGAGATGATAGCGCGGGATATCTTCAATCGGTTTGGATGGCGGTCATGTAATAGGATAGGCGATTAGTTTACATATCTTGTGTTATGCCAGCCGGTTGTGGCTTTTGGGCCTTTTGTTTTTGGCGTTGTGGCTCTTTGTGAGCTAGCCGCTTTTTTGTTTTCAGACTTTAAGACCTTGTTAAACCTCTTTATTTATCTATAAATGTGGACGTATGCATCGTTCTGATGCAGAGGCCGGGGTGTCCCCCTTTTCGGAAAAAAAAATCTGCCACTCTATCCAGACAATGTCTAGACGTAGTTATGTATAGATCTGGTCCATCTGGATGATTCATAGTATATCTCAGTGTGAATTTTATCTCAGTGTGAATGAATGTATTGATGAGAGAAAAATCAATCAATAAAGTGTGAATGTTCTCAACACGGGCAAAACAAAGTGATCTGTTGTTTCTTATTTCCTCAGTGAACTTCTCTTACATGAAAGAGTTTTTTTTATGAAAGAGTTTTTTTTGAAAATCACCTGAGAAGTTCCTCCATCTTAATATATTACTTAAAGTGGTCATAACGACGCCACGAGAGTGATCCAGTTTATAAGAAAAACCGGATAAAAAACATTAATAAATTAAAAATCAGGCCGAAAACCGTACAAGTAGAAAGGGTAAAAGAAAAAGAGAAAAAAAATGACTAGGACAAAGCTCAATCTAGGTACCAGACAAATGACCATCACCATAAGAGACGCAATGATACGAATCTAGAGGTCTCTCTCGATTATATACACAAGTACCCGATTAGAGGTACAATTTGGTAGCTAGGGTTTGTAGCAGCAAGAAGGGGAAAGGGGATCGAGAGCCGGGAGGTGGGAAGAAAGGTCTCGCCCAACGGCGCCAGTACAGAGTGATCCAACCATCTCCCTCCGCTACACACACACACACGCTAAGTAGCTGCTCATTTCGCCCATTCCGGGCCGGTGATTCGAGGGTTGGGTTTTGGGCTTCTCTTGGTCCGGTTGGACTGGGCCGCACCTTGGTCTTCGGGGGGCCGTGTAGATGTTCCCGTGACATTCCTCCTCCCTTGAAACTTGGCTTGTCCCCAAGCCAGGGCTCGAGGAAAACGTGCCCGGAGCGGCACTTCGTCTTGCCAGGTAGCCAAAGAGGAAGGGAAACCAGACCAATGTACGAGTACCTGCTGCACTTGTCTGGTCCCCCGCTGCGCCATCCGTCGTTGCAGGATTTCCGCAGGTACTTGGAAGGGTAAGAGGTCTTCATCCAGTACTGGCAGCTCTGGCATAATGGGAGTGTCCGGAGCCACGCCTGCTCGAAGTTGCGAGACATGAATGACGGGGTGAATCTTCGCCTGCTGGGGCAAGTCCAATCTGTAAGCTACTTCTCCGATGCGCTCCAAGACCTGAAATGGACCAAAATAGCGAAACGCCAGCTTATGATTAGCACGGACGGCTACTGACGATTGAGCATACGGTTGCAGCTTCAAGTACACCCAGTCGCCAACAGCAAACACTCGATCGGATCGCTTCTGATCTGCTTTTGCCTTCATGACCTGCCGAGCGCGGTGCAAATGCTGTTTCAGAGACTACATCACCGCTGCTCTATCTCGAGTCCATGTTGCCAAGTCCGCCACTGCTTCATCCGCAATATTGGTAATCCCAAAGAATCTTGGCTTGTGACCATAGAGGACCTCAAACGGAGAAGACTTGAGTGTAGAGTGGTAAGAAGTATTGTACCAGAATTCCGCGAGCGCCAACCAGTCCGCCCATTTGCTGGGGCAATTGTGCACAAAACAGCGCAAGTACAGTTCCATGCATTGGTTAACTCTCTCCGTTGTACCGTCAGTCTGGGGGTGTCTAGCCGAGGATATATTCAATGTGGTGAGAGTCAGTTTTGCAAGCTCTTGCCAAACCCGACTGGTGAAAATTCGGTCACGATCCGACACCATCCTGTCCGGAGGTCCATGCAGCTTGAAGACATTGTCCATGTACGCTTTTGCCACCTGAAGTGCCGAGAAGGGGTGTCGCAGAGCAATGAAATGAGCGTACCGTGTAAGTTTGTCCACCACCACCAGAATTGAGTTGTAACCTCTGGACATTGGTAGTCCTTCCACGAAATCAAGGGTCACCATCTCCCAAGCTTGCTCAGGAACCGGAAGGGGCTGGAGCAGCCCCGGGTACTTGACGTGCTCAGGCTTCGCTCGCTTGCAGGTGGCGCACCCGGCCACATATCTCTTGACAGATAACTTAAGTTTCGGCCATGCAAACAAGCGCATGATTCTGCTATATGTTGCTTGCACACCCGAATGGCCTCCCATAGCTCCAGCATGCAGTTCCCGAAGCACTCGCTGTTGCGCGGCTTCATTGTTACCCAGCCATACTCTCCCTTTGTATCTAATCAGCCCATCTGTGACCTGAAATGGCCCTGGAAGTGTCTCTCCTGCTGCGGCTTGTGCCAACTTTTCAGTGCAGCTCGGATCCTGTTGGTATCCTTGCTTGACCTCCTTCAGCCATGTGGGTATGCACACTGTAACAGCACATGCAGTCGCCACTGGTTGCCGAGACAAGGCATCTGCTGCGAGATTGGAAGCCCCTTTGCGATACTCGATCTTGTATTGCAACCCCAGAAGTTTTGCCATCGCCTTGTGTTGCCACGGAGTTGTCAGTCTCTGTTCATCCAAGCATGACAGGCTTCGATGGTCAGTACGAATGGTAAACTCAGACAGAATCAAATAAGATCGCCATTTCTCCACCGCCAACAGAATAGCTAGGCATTCTTTCTCATATGTAGAAAGTGCACGATGGCGCGGACCAAGTGCTTGACTCAAGAAAGCGATTGGGTGCTGTTTTTGCATCAGGACTACTCCGATTCCCACATCCGAGGCATCAGTCTCCACCGTGAACGGTTTAGAAAAGTCAGGCAAGGCAAGGACAGGAGCTGTTGTGAGGGCTGTTTTCAATGCCTGAAAAGCCTGTTCGCACGTATCAGTCCAGCGAAACACCACACCTTTCTTCAGTAGGTCTGTCAATGACCTGCTCATAACCCCGTAGTGCCGGATGAATCGGCGGTAATACCCTGCCAGCCCCAAAAATTGTCGCAGCTCTTTCACTGAGGTAGGTTGTGCCCAAGCCTGCACCTTTTCAATATTTTTAGGGTCTGTTCGGACCCCTTCAGCGCTGATCACGTGGCCCAGATATCAGAGTTGTGGCTGTCCAAAGGCACATTTCTTCAGCTTTAACTTGAAGGAGTACTTAGCGAGCTGCCGAAAAACTGAGCGGAGCAGAGCCACATGCTCCTCGAGGGTGGTGCTGTAGACAAGGATGTCGTCAATGAAAACGAGCACTCCTTTCCGTAACCATGGCCGGAGCATGATGTGCATTCCTTTCTGGAACATAAACGGTCCCCCGGTCACTCCATTCGGCATCACCTTGAACTCAAAATGTCCATGATGGGTTTGGAATACTGTCTTGGCTTCGTCTTCAGGGCACATACAGATCTGATGGTATCCGGCTCTCATGTCAAGACTGGTGAACATGGTCGCCCCATGTAATTCGTCCAGTAACTCTTCAACAACCGGGATAGGGTACCAGTTTTTGACAGTAATCGCATTCACATGCCTGAAGTCGATGCAAAACCTCCATTCGCCGTCTTTTTTCTGAACTAGGAGCACAGGAGATGAAAAGGGGCTTTGGCTGTGTTGAATAATACCTTGACGCAGCATCTCATTAACCTGCGCCTCGATCTCGTCCTTCTGTGCAGGATTGTAACGGTATGGCCGGACGTTCACGGGTTGCGCACCTGGAATCAGCTCAATACTATGATCAAACTCTCGCTGGGGTGGCAGTCCTTTAGGCTCCTCAAATAGCTCTTGAAATTCCCCTAGCAGCGCCTGAATAGGTGCTGGCACCTCCGTCATCTCCACCTCTGGTTTCACCGGGGCCACAATCAATAGATGAGATATAGCTGTCCTGGCTTGTACTCCCTCCGTTCGGAATTACTTGTCGCAGAAATGGATGTATCTAGACGTATTTTAGTTCTAGATACATCCATTTCCGAAACAAGTAATTCCGAACGGAGGGAGTAATAGGTTAAGTTGCGTTGAGGAAATGGCCATGCATAGGTTGCTGGGGCGCGCCACACCTCGTAATAACACAGGTTTCCCCTTGTGGTTAAACGCCATTGTCTTGTCAGTCCAATTCACTGTCATGAGCCCTCTTGACTCCAACCAGTCCATGCCCAGTATGATATCATAACAACCAAGTGGGAACAACTTGAATGTGGATCTGAACAGCACCCCCTGGATCTTGTATTCGCACACTGGCAGTTCCTTGTCACAAACAGTCACAGCTCCATCAGCCACCTTCACCTTCAGTGGCTGTTTCATGAGTTGCACCCCTGCCCAGTTCTGAGCCATCTCAGTATTCACAAAGCTGTGTGAGCTTCCCGAGTCCACAAGCATCAACAGCATTTTGTCCCCAACTTGTCCATTCATGCGAAACGCTTTTGGTGCCTCTGTACCAGTAACAGCCGCCGTTGACAGTAAACAGAGATCATCTTCCGAACACTCCGTCTGCACATTTGTTGCTGGATCAGGGGATGTCGGTGGCGAAAGCAAGCCCACCAACTCCTCCACTACATGCAGTTGGACAGTGGAGGCACAAATATGTCCTGGCCCCCACCGTTCACCGCACGTGAAGCAGAGCCCTCGCGCCTTCCTGAAGTTGCGCAAGGCCTTGAGTTTGTCGTCCACTGAAGAAGACGAGGAGGTGGATGCCTTGGCGATGTCGAGCCCACGCCTCGTCTCCAAGGGTGATGGTGTTGAGGACGAGTTGGCTGTACGCCCCACTCCTGCGGCCACGGGAAGGGTGATTGCCAGCGGGGGCCGTGAGGCGAACCTCCCAGAGCGAGTCTGCGAGCTCCCAGCTCGCTGCGCCGCGTTAGCCTCCTGCTCCTGCCGCACCATTTCGACCACTTCTTCCTGCAGTTCAGCAAGAGAAACAGCAGTCTCCAAATCTTGTGGTCGATGTAGCATGACTGCCACCTTAATATCATGAGTTAAACCTTCAACAAATTGAGTAGTGAAAAACAGGGGATCCCATGAACCATGATGCGCTAACAAACTATGCATAGCTAGGTTGAACTGCTCAGCATACTCAAGTACCGAACCTACTTGCTTAAGTTTGGAAAAATTTCGCAGTAGCAGCTGAAATTCAGAGCGCCCAAATTTGTCCAGCACAGCACTACAGAATCCCTCCCAGTTGGAATTTTTCAGATGCATTTTTGACCATTCCAGCCACAACGCAGCTGCCCCAGTGAAATGGACCACAGCAGTGTCCACCCACACCTGGGAATCGAGCCCACTCACGCGAAAATAAGCCTCACAACGGAGACGCCATCCCGTAGGATTGTCCCCATCGAACTCTGGACACTCCAGGTGTTTGTTGGTGTTGAACCTGCCTCCACCATATCCAGAACTGCTACTAGTGCCCAACTCGAATGGTGGTGGAGGTGGTAATGGCACAGATGGAAATGGAGTTCGGAACATACCATTGGCCGGGACCGGCGTCACAAGGAGAGATCCCTCGTTAGCCGAAACCCGTGGAATTGGTGCTCCGTGGTGGCCAATTTGCCCGTGGCCGTCGCCACTCCCTTTCGCCTGGTGATGCGGCGCGTCCACTTGGGCTGGACCCGTGGATCCCATAGCGATTTTCTCCAGTTGTGCCCGGATGTCTCCGATATCCGCCTGGAGTTTTCCCACCGCCGTGTCCATGCCGGGACGCCATGCCGCGAGGTTCTGGACCACCGGCTCGAGGGCGACCAGTGTCGGCTCCATCTTGGCTACCGACGGCTCCATCTTCGCGACTGCAGGCGCCATCCGATCCAGCGTGTTCTGGATCGAGAGCAGGGCCTTGGCGATGCCACTGCGCTCCGTCATGATCTCCTTCAGACTGCGCGTATGTGGCGCCAGATCGATTGCCCGCGGAAGGAAAAATTGGTGGCGGAATTGATGGCTCTAAGTACCAGATGATACGAATCTAGAGGTCTCTCTCGATTATATACACAAGTACCCGATTAGAGGTACAATTTGGTAGCTAGGGTTTGTAGCAGCAAGAAGGGGAAAGGGGATCGAGAGCCGGGAGGTGGGAAGAAAGGTCTCACCCAACGGCGCCAGTACAGAGTGATCCAACCATCTCCCTCCGCTACACACACACACACGCTAAGTAGCTGCTCATTTCGCCCATTCCGGGCCGGTGATTCGAGGGTTGGGTTTTGGGCTTCTCTTGGTCCGGTTAGACTGGGCCGCACCTTGGTCTTCGGGAGGGCCGTGTAGATGTTCCCGTGACAGGCAAGTAGATGTGGGATGTCAATCAGCCTAACGCACCACACCGACGTGCGCATCAAACTCCACAACGCAACAGAGGAGCATCAACGGTAAAGAGTGAATCTATTACTCAGTGTCGCTTACGTTCAAAATAGCACATCATATTTTTCTACACACTATTGAAAAGTGGAACCGGCAAAAGCATAGAAAAGCGGAACCGGCAAAAGCATACTGAGTGTAAAGTTTATAATTCAGAGCTCAACTTTCTTGGCCTGGCGCTCTTCGCCTCCAGCGGCACCGGCGTCGCCATCGCCTCCAGCGGCACCGGCAGATGCCGGCCAATGGTGCTCTTCGCTCTGTCGACCGGCATCGCTGTTCGCTCTGTCGATCGGCGTCGCCCTACTCCACTCAACTTTATACTCCCTCCGTCCGAAAATATTTGTCGGAGAAATGGATGTATCTAGACGCATTTTAGTTCTAAATACATTTATTTTTATGCATTTCTACGACAAGTATTTCCGGACGAAGGGAGTACTAATTTTATGAAAGAAAGACTAACATGTATTGATGAGAGAAAATCAGTATATATAAGTGCGAATGTTCTCAGCACAGGTACAAAGGGATTTGTTGTTTTATTTCCTCACTGAACTTCTTTCATGCGACAGTGATCCGAATCGAGTACATCACTTCGTCCAAAAAGAGGTACATCACATTGTTCTACCCACTGTACTGAGAAGCGAAACTGATAAGCGTACACGTACCGGCGAGTGGCAAGAACATTGGCACTCCACGTAGTGCAGAGTTCAGAATTCAGAGCTCAACTTTCTTGGCCTGGCGCTCTCCGCCTCCAGCGGCACCGGCGTCGCCGATGGTCTTCTTGGCAGCGGCGCCGTCGTCGCCCCCGGCGATGCCTACCACGCGCGGGCCCTTGATCTGTTCGGGCGCCAGCTTCCGGAAGCGCACGGTGAGGACGCCGGCGTCAAGGCTCGCGGCGATGGAATCGAGGTCCGCGTTGTCGGGGAGGCGCATCTGGCGCCAGAACTTGCCGTAGGAGCGCTCCTCCCGGTGCCAGTGGTCGCCCTTCCGTTCTTCCACCTCCCTCCGCCGCTCGCCGCTGATCCGCAGCACCCGGTTCTCCTCGATCTCCACCTTCAGGTCCTCCTTCCTCATCCCTGGCACGTCGACGACGATCTCGTGGGAGTCGGCGGTCTCGCGCCAGTCCACGCGGGCCATGGACACCATGGCCACGTCGTCGCGGTCGAAGCCGAAGGGGACGTGCTCCAGGATCCGAAACGGGTCGGCGATCAGGGCCACGTCCTGGAGCGGCGACGCCACCGCGTCATCGCGCGCGCCGCGACTGCCGCCGCCGCTCCCGAACCAAGGGAGGATCGCGCCGTCCACCGGCGCCATGGCGAGCGACATTACCGCCACGGCAATGCAGCCAAGCGCCAAGAAGCATCGAGTCGACATTGCTACCGAGCTCGAGGACGCACTTCCCTGAGATGTTTCTCTGATCGTGTGTGCGCAAGCGCTCTGTGTCGGCGTGTATTCTTCGATCTCGTGGGTCGTGATTTGTTGCCTTGTGGAATGTGACAATGCGAGTGGCTGACTTGATGACGACGGACGGCGAGGGTGTCTTCCATTTATAAGGGCTGGGAGAGCTGGGAAGCGGCGGAAGGTGGAGAGGTGGCGAGCGAGCGAGAAGGTTCGTCAGACAAGGGGCGGTCGAGAGGTTTCGAGCGTGTTCAGAGGTTGGCGATGGCGGGAGAGAGTTCCCGAAGTCTCCGCTCCCAGTGGGCCAATCGACGTTCCTGCTAGTGCAGAGGGAGTCTGGGCTTATACTTTTTTTTTTGACGAAAGAGATTTCACTCCGATTTCATTAATGAAACTATAAAAGGACACGACCAAGGCCACCCCCGTCCATCAATCGGGTTCGAACGACGATATAACTAAGCTAAAGACTACGAGCAGCAAGGGTACAAAAGACATGCATCGCTTACATCAGTTCAGTTATTCTCCCACAAGTTTCAAGATTACATAGCATAAACGGAAAGGAGACAGGATCCTTTGAAGCTGGAGTCAACCTCCCAGCCGCCGCACTCCAAGCCTCGATCCCTGCGCCGCCTTGTAAATCTCACTTGCTACCCGCTCGATTAGTTTTGCTCCCAGCTACAGTAGTTTTTGCTCTGGCTTTTTTTTCTACAAAACCGACCAGTCAGCAATCCAGTTGCACATGATTCGGACGAATATGTCTGGGCTTATACGTAATTTTTCTTTAAGAGTCTGGGCTTAAATGTAAGAGCAGACCAGTCCTATTCGGCCTAGGTCGCCGAATATCTTCTGTTTGGGCCAGCCCATTCCGGATTGCTTTGAGAGCAACTAACGAAGAAGTACTTCTTTGGGAACCCCGCAAGGGTCACCTGAGGTGAATGAGAGCACATCACTTGGCACCCTCTTAGCCTCGTCACCTGTCGCGCTCTCGGCACTTCCTTCGATTTTTTTTTAATTATTTTTTCGCACGTGTTTTTGGACTTTTTAGATGTTTTTTTTTATTTTTTTCGGCCTTTTGATTTTTCATCAGTCTTTCTTAGCTTTTGAAAAAAAATTGAAAAAAGAAATTTGCGCGAAAAAACGTGATTTATTATTATTTTTCTTTCACGAGAGGCACAGTCGTGCCTCACCGAAACAGAAAAAAAACATATTTTCATTTTTTTCTTCCGCAAGTGGCACGGACCTTTCGGGCTGTGCCTCTCGGAAACGAAAAAAAACATGTTTTTCTTCTTTTTTTTTTCTTCCGCGAGAGGCACGGACATGTTCTCAGAAACACAAAAAAAATGTGTTTTCTTCTTTTTTCTTCCGTGAGAGGTACGGATTTAATTCTCATGGAAGCACGGATTTGCTTCTGCGTAAGGCACGGTCGTGCCTCTCGAAAAATAAAAAAAACATGTTTTCTTTTTTTTACTTCCACAAGAGGCACGGGGTTACTTCTCGTGGAGGCATGGATTTGCTTCACCGAGAGGCACAGTCGTACCAAGAAAAAATAACGTGCTTCCGGTTCGGTTTTTTCGTTCGCCTTTCGTCTATTTTTCATGAAAAAAGTTCGTCAAAACCATATCAACATGGGGTTCAGTTTTGAAGATCTCGACGCGAGAAATCCAACGGTGAAAACGGTTCGAGATTTGAACGCACGGTTTAAGAGATAAAACATTTTGAATAAACAGATCTACGGAAAAAGGAAAAACTCCCAGGTTGCGACAAATGGCGCATCACTTGTCGCAGCCCGAGGAGGTGAGAGTGATGGCGCATCACTTGTCGCAGCCCGAGGAGGTGAGAGTGACCTTTGCAAAGGGTGCTCCAGATTTGGGAAAGTTCTAAAACTCCCCTAGCACAGAGGTCAGGGTGTGCAAAACCGAACCGAAAACCAAAAACCGAACCGAAAAAACCAAACCGAACCGAGATTTCGGTTTTTTCATTTTACGGTTTCAGTTTCAGTTTTCAATTCTTGAAACCATTTAACATTCGGTTTTTTTCGGTTAGAAACCGAAAACCGTTCGGTTAAACCGAAAGAACCGAAGTTCGCTTCAGCGTGCGGCAATATGAGTTGAGCTCTTCGCCCCCCTTTCTTTTATAGGCGTCCGCTCACCCCGCTGCATCTCGATAAGCGAGGTGGTACTAAATCGCTGCAGCTCGACCAGCCAGGGCACATGCGGTGCTTGTTTGGGCTCAAAGTATCAAGCCCATATGGCCGCTTTTGTCTAGCGATCCATGCGTTGTGCCATCCCAGGCAGCTGATCGCTAAAAAAGGGGAGCCGATTGCTAAAAAAAAGGAGGATCGGCCTGGGTCGTGGCCTCGTGGCCACGTGAATGCATGTGATTCTTCTCTCATTCCTTTTTCTGCTTCCTCCCTCATTTAATCAATCATATATGCTGCCCTTTAATCAAGACGATATCATATGGTGATATGGACCTCTGGAACCTACCTAATCTCTCATATCTGCTGCATTCTAATGCATATGACTAAATCATGCGACCAAAAAATTATTTGTTGTCTACAAATTCGCGTCAACTTTGGTTATTTTGGTTATTACCGAAACCGAACCGAAATTAAATGGTTATTACCGAAACCGAACCGTATATATGTATAAAACCGTATAAACCGAAGTATAAAAACCGTATAAATCAAAAACCGTATAAACCGAACCGAATCAAACCGAAAAAACCGAATGCACACCCTGACACAGAGGGAGTCGGGGCTTACAAGTTTTTCTTTAGAGAGTGTGGGCTTAAAAGTAAGAGCAGGCCAGTCCCCCCTCAAAAGAAAGAGCAGGCTAGTCCTATTTGATACGTAGGTCACTGAATAGCCACCTAGCGTGTACCCTCTCGCTCGTCTGGTCCTCTGTTTGGACGACCCATTCTGGGTTTCTTCCCCTACCTGTTTGGGGAAGAATTTCTCAAAAAAAAACTGCTTGGAGATGGTTCTAGAACCTTGCTGAACCTGTTTATTATTATTTTTATTCCTTTTTTCTTCCCTTTTTTATTTTTATTTTGTTTCTATTTTCATTTCTGTTTCTTTTCTCTTCATCGTTTATTTCTTCCTTTTTCTTTTTTTTCCTTTTTCTTTTTCATTTTAGGAACAACTCCAAATTCATGATTTCTTTAAATCATGAACACTTTTGAAATCACAAACAATTTCCAAATTCACGATTTAAAAAAATGAATATTTGAATATTTATTATTCATGAAAAAAATATTAAATCATGATTTTTTTATTTGAGAACACTATTTTGATTTGTTTTGAAATTGGGAACCTTTTTAAAATCCAAAATTATTAAAAAACAGAAAAGGCAAAAAAGAAATAAAAAAATAGGGGGCATCCCAGTCGGCCCAAAAGGGCACCCGGAGGAGCGGGTGGTGCGTGTTCTGCGTCTTCACGGCACGCACTGCTCGAAATAAGAGGTCCTATAAGTATTTCTCAAAAAAGGTCTTATAAGAGCAGGCTAGAACGAAGCAGTGGCTAGGCTCATGGAACGAGTTCTTAGTTGGGCTTACAATAGGCCGAGCTGAGTTTAAAGCAAACACATGACCTGATTTGCGAACTGCTTAAGGTAAGCCAACGAATCTCCAAAATGAAAAGAAATAGAAAGCAAATCTGAAACAGAAATACACATTCTATTAAAGTCATCCGTATTCGTTGCCGCTAGCACCATCCTTTGAACATCGAATTTCTTTGGTAAAGAAGTTGCAACATGCTATTGCTTCATGGGTCGGGCTAACCTCAAAGGATTTGAAGAGTTGCATAAGTCGTCACCATTATAGGTGAGCACATAATGCCATTGTGAACACAGTGGCACGAAGACACCTCTTGTAACATAGTATGTTGAACCGCCGCTTCTTTCTTCGATAGTCAGGGAAGGTGGCCAAGAGCATGAAAGGATGAAACCCAAGAACCATATCCGCCTTCAACCTCAACCATTGACGGAAGCCACTCGAGCTAGACTATTATGTGTAACACCCCCAGTGGTTGGCCACAGTAATCTCCCTTTTGATTATGCCAAGTCATCATGATCAACAGTGCTTAATCATCATTAGTAACATATCCCTTTTCAAATTCAAATTCAAATGGAAATTCAAACTTAAAGTGAAAATAAAATTTGTTCAAATGGGAAAACTAAAATGTTAATTAAATAGCAAATAATCCAGGAGCATTTGTAAATTATAATCAACTTTTACTAAATTAATTATGTGCCTCAAACAGCAACAAAACAGAGATATTTAATCCAATTTTATTTAATTGGAATTCAAATGAAATAATTTTGGCTCCAAACCATTTTCTGATAGTGGTAGATATGGCACTGGAATTATTGAGCTAAGTCACATATTTTTACAAAAGTCATTAAGTGGCCTAACAGTTTTGCAAACAGAAAAGAATTAAATAAAAAGAAAAAGGACCCCCCCCCCGACTGGGCCTCGACCCAGCAGGCCAAGCGGCCCACCAGGCCGGCCCAGCCGGCCACCTTCGCTATAATCCCCCCCACCCCGCACTCCGAAACCCTATCCTAACCCCAACCCCACTCGCTCCTCTCCCCCCCCCCATCCCGATCCAGATCGGGGCGCTGCCCCGCGCCCGACCCCATCGCCCCCGACGCCGCCGCCGCCGCACACCGTCGCCGCCTCGTCCCGCCACTGCTTCGCCGGAGCCGCCCATCGTCGTCGTCGCCCCCTCGTCCTCCTCCTCGAGCACGCTGTCGTTCCCCTGCACCACAAGTGAGGCCCGGCCTCCCCTCCTCTCTCCCCCGCTGTCGCCCGAGCTCTCTGGAGCTCGTAACCCACTCCGTCGCGCCACCGCGCGCTGCCCTTCCGCCCGACCGTGCCCGAGTCGACGCCCGCCTCGGCCGGCCTCTGCCGCGCGCGAGCGCTCGTGTCCCCCCTGCGCCACGTCCGCTCGCCGCCGGCCCCGCAGTCGCCGTCCTCGCCGCGCTCGCCGCCGACTCGCGCACGCGCTCGCGCCGCCCGCTCACCTCCCGCGCCACTGCGCCTACCCCCGCGCGTTGGCCCTGCCGCTTCCCTGCCGCTGGCCCGGCCCCGCACTGGCCGCGCCACCCCCTCGCTTCGCCCCTCACCGCCGGCCCCAGGCCACCGCCCCCTGCTCTGGCGCCCTGCCGGGTCCGCCGCCCCGCGCGCCCCTGGGCGTGCGCCTGCTCGGGCTGCGCCCAGCGCCCGTGCCCGTTAGGCCATGGGCCAATGACACAGGGGCCCCACGCCCAGAACATTTAATAATAAAAGAAAATGAATAAAAATAAACAAAATAAATATTAATTACTAATTAACCTAATTAACTCTTATTAATTAAGACTAATTAAGTTTAATTAAGCTAATTAACTACTATTAATTAACTAACAGAGGCTGACATGTGGGCCCCACACGTCAGGTTTGACCTGGTCAGCCTCTGTTGACCGCTGACGTCACCTTTACGTCATGCTGACGTCACCCCCGTACTGTTCTGGATAATGTTGTTTTAATAATTTAAATAATTCCAGAAATTAGTTTAAACTTTAGAAAATCATAAAAAATAATCCGTAACTCCGATGGAAAAACTTTGTACATGAAAGTTGCTCAGAATTTCGAGACGAATTCGAATACACTGTCCGTTCATCCGTCACGCGTCCCTAAATATCCGAACATGGAACCGTTTCCCCCGATCATCTGTCTGACAAATGTCCGAAACCGGGAAAACATTCCCGGATGGATTCCCCCTTCCTCGGTGACGTGCAACCAGACGTTAGGACACACCCGGCACTGCATAATGTCATGTCGTACATTGTGTTGCTCATGTTTGCTGTGTATTTATACTGTTTCCTCCCCCTCTTCTCTCTCGTTAGACCCCGACGCAGTTCCCGGTACCGACGCAGCTCCGGAGACCGACGACACCGTTGACGACCTTGCCTTTGCCGCCGAGCAACCAGGCAAGCACCCCCCTTTGAGCATACCGATATCGCCTATTCTTTCTCTCTCATGCTTGCATTAGAATTGCTGCTACTACTGCTTTACCTATTCTGATGCATAGCATGTTTATTGTAACCTGCTGTTGATAATTATCTGCATATCCTAAACTGCTTAGTATAGGCTGGGTAGAGACCTATCAGTGACCCCACTAGACCCGACTGCCCCGCTGGATTATCAGAAGACCCGATCTTCGGGATTGAAGACCAGGCCCCGGCACCGCACATCACCCCCCTTAGTTGTAACGACACTGCAGCGTTTACTATCGAGTGCCGAGGGTGAAATCTCTTGTAGCACCTCTGATGTTAACTCTGTAGAGTAGCTATTCGGTCGTGGTCATCGAGGGTGATTCCTCCTTCACCGCTTCCGATAACGACGCCGTCGTACAACACCTCAAGTGTGAACCCAGCAAGGGTGATTCCTCCGAGTTCACCTTGACAGATACATCGAGTAGGAATCCAACGAGGGTGATACCTCGGATTCCCCTGATGTTATGGACACACGGAAACTTGGACTGTACTATTGTTACTTGGAAAGGCGGGTCGACTCTGAGGGGTACCCGCGTGTGATATGAAGATGGGTTGCCTGTATGGTGCCCGAGTGATGAATACGAGGCGTGGCCGGGCATTCATAGCCCTTGCCGCAAGTCCTCGAGACGGGGCGACGGGGTCACATCGATCGTGAGTCTCTGCTCGTTACCGCACCCCCAAGGTACTAACGATTTGGATATTTGATTCGAGTGGGCCTCTGGCCCGATAGCACTAACCATCATGTGGGAAAAGTTATGGGCACTCTGCATCGTATGCATCAGCCGAAAGCTTTGTCAGACGTCCAGTTCAGCATTGCGGCCGGGACGGACCGGCGCCCCCCTGGTGCCTGGCTTCCCCCTGCACGCAACGACTCGAAGTGCACAGGGCGATGGCCCAAGACCTCTCAGTGCTTAGGATGTAGACCGACGGGGACCTCTTTGCTAAGCTCTAGGCAGGGTTGCGGTGTGTCGTTTGGCCGAGGCCGGGCATGACCCGGAAAAGTGTGTCTGGCCGGAGTTAAGTGAGCGTGGTGGGTAAGTTGGTGCACCCCTGCAGGGAAGAACTAATCTATGCATAGTCGGATCCTCGGTAACGGACACTCGGAGTTGTATCCCGATTGATATAACTAGAATTGAATACTATGGCTCTGGGATTGCTTCTCGCAGGGAGTCGAGAAGGGATCTCAGGACGAGGTTGATGACTGTATAGCTCTGGGATTGCTTTCTCGCAGGGAGTCGAGAAAGGATCTCTGGGTGAGGTCGAGACTTAATGATACTACTATTTTATACTGTACTAATCTACACTCTTCTAATGCTGCAAGACCGCTGAAGATGCTAGTCTTCAATAGGACTAGGCCTTCTCTCTATTCTGGCATTTCTGCAGCCCAGTCCACATATATAGCCTCCCTTTGATAATGTTGCATATGTAGTGTAGATCCTTGCTTGCTGAGTACTTCAGATGAGTACTCACGGTTGCTTTGCTTTCTTTTTCCTCCATATCCTTTTTGATGCAACCAGATGACGGAGCCCCGGATACAGCTGCCCACGCCGAGGATTGCTACTACTACCCCGAGGGTGGATACTTCTACGAGTTGGCCGACGACCAGGAGTAGGATCGGAGGGTCCCAGGCAGGAGGCCTGCGCCTTTCGATCGTAGCTTTTGTTTTGCCCCGCCTTTCTAGAGGCTTATCTGTTTCTGTTTCATATATGTACTCAGATATCTAATGCTTCCGCTGACGCTTGTACGCAAGCTTATGTATTCGAGCCCTCGAGGCCCCTGACTTGTAATATAAAGCTTGTATGACCTTATTTATGTTTTAGAGTTGTGTTGTGATATCTTCCCGTGAGTCCTTAGGCTTGATCGTGTCCATTTGCGTGTATGATTAGTGCACGATTGAGCCGGGGGCGTCACATTATGTTCTTGAATAGCTTATCGTTTGCCATCAACTGATCACCAATGTTGCGTAACAGTCACTCGAACTCTAGTGAATTTCGAGCATGTTATCTAGATAAAAGAATCATTATTGGTTGGGCCATCTTTCCAAGTTGTAAAACTTCAGCTAGATGCTTGCTTTTCGCCTTGTGCCACTAGAGTTGTTGCAATGGTGTAGTCTCAAATTGCCGAGGATATCAAGGGATCTATGTATAACCTTCGTTCAATGTCTGCCTTATGTGCAGACGAGCATCATGGCTGGTCGCTGGAACACTTCGTTATTGTTTTATTACTGTCTTTGGTCTCCCAACCGTATTCATGGCAACCTTCTGGTCGTCCGATGACCTATAATGCTACACAAACTCTCTTAAAACTTTCTTCGAATAAGTCTTTCACTTGATTTGGCTCAAAAACAATTTAGTGTTCCAGCACACCATAAACTAAAAACAGAATACAACTTATAAATAAGTAAAAATGACGCTCGCCATGCACAATTTGCTAGGAAGGCCGACTTGTACATAAAGGTAAGCAAGCACTTGCCTTGTGAGCAAGCTACCGCATTCACGCCTTCATTTGACTGCCGCTGGGAATGTAAGCTTACAAAAAGCCTTAGCAGTATGTTTGCATGTCATGTTTTTGGCCTCTAATCCCACACCATATTCTTCCAAGATTGAGGAATAAGATGAGATCCAATAAAAGAAACCTTTCTTAGAGAGAAAATCTAAGCCGCTAATGTTCGGTTTGGATAAGTAAACCTTTCTTATAGTCGATTCGTGGGACCCAAACACCCTAGCTTCGTGGCCAAGACCACAATGGGGATGAAGCGGGATGAAATTTATATTACATGGTCTCTACCATTGAGATGCCGCCATCATCGCCACACAACCCTAAGATAGAAGAAACTTAGTCCTACTCTTCAAACAATGATGCATGGTTAACATTGCATCCGTGCACTGATACGTCTCCGTCGTATCTACTTTTCCTAACGCTTTTCCTCTTCTTTTGGACTCTAATTTGCATGATTTGAATGAAACTAGCCCGGACTGACGCTGTTTTCAGCAGAACTACCATGGTGTTGTTTTTTGTGCAGAAATAAAAGTTCTCGGATTGGAACGAAACTTTGCGAGGATTTTTTATACAATAAAAGAGAATTTCTGGAGCCAAGAACCACCGGAGGGGGGCACCTGGGTGGGCACAACCCACCAGGGCGCCCCCCCTCCTGGCGCGCCCAGGTGGATTGTCCCCACCTGGTGGCCCCGCAGACCTCAACCCTGAAAACTATAAAATCACATTTTCGGAGAGAAAAATCAGGAAGAAAGAATTATCACGTTTTGCGAGACGGAGCCGCCGCCACCTCCTGTTCTTCATCGGGAGGCCAGATCTGGAGTCCGTTTGGGGCTCCAGAGAGGGGGATCTTCGATCTTCGTCATCACCAACCCTTCTTCATCGCCAATTCCATGATGCTCCCCATCGGGAGTGAGTAATTCCTTCGTAGGCTCGCTGATCGAAAACGAATTGGATGAGATTCATCATGTAATCGGGTTAGTTTTGTTAGGGCTTGATCCCTAGTATCCATTATGTTCTGAGGTTGATGTTGCTATGACTTTGCCATGCTTAATGCTCGTCACTTTGGGCCCGGGTGCCATGATTTCATATCTGAACCATTTATGTTATCACCATTATATCTATGTTCTAAATCCGATCTTGCAAGTTTTAGTCACCTACTACGTGTTATGGTCCGGCAACCCCGGAGTGACAGAAGTCGGGACACTTCCCGGTGATGACCGTAATTTGAGGTGTTCATGTATTCACTATGTGTTAATGTTTTGTTCCGGTTCTCTATTACAAAGAGGCCTTAATATCCCTTAGTTTCCATATGGACCCCGCTGCCACGGGAGGGTAGGACAAAAGATGTCATGCAATTTCTTTCCATAAGCACGTATGACTATTTACGGAATACATGCCTACATTATATTTATGAACTGGAGCTAGTGCCGTATCACCCTAGGTTATGACTGTTATATGATGAATATCATCCAACGAATTCACTGATCCAATGCCTATGAATTTCTCTCATATTGTTCTTGCTAAGTTACTACTGATATCGTTACTGTTACACTTGCTACAAAATCATTGCTATCACTGTTACTGTTACTATTGTTGTTGCTGCTACTATCAAAACTATCATATTACTTTGCTACTGATCACTTTGCTGTAGATAATTAATCTCCATGTGTGGTTGAATTGACAACTCAACTGCTAATACTTGCAAATATTCTTTAACTCCCCTTGTGTCGAATCAATAAATTTTGGTTGAATACTCTACCCTCGAAAACTGTTGCGATCCTCTATACTTGTGGGTTATCAAGACATTTTTCTGGCGCCGTTGCCGGGGACCATAGCTATATTTGTTGAGTCACTTGGGATTATTATCAAATTATCACTATGAAGAATCTGAAGGACGCTAAGACTAAGATTTTTCCCTCTAAGACGAGGGGAGGTAAGGAACTGCCATCTAGCTCTACACTTGATTCACCTTCTGTTATAAGTAGACTTGCAACGCCACCACATGCTATTAATTCTAATATGTCGCATGTTATTAATGATGCTACTTCTGCTATGAATGATACTCATGATGATGCTAGTACCCTGCTTGATGATAATGTGCCACTAGGTGAATTTCTTGATGAACAACTTGCTAGAACTAAAGCTTTTGAGAATGCTGAAACTGATGAAATTGTTGAAACTGATGAAGAGCTTGAAACTGAAAATCTTGAAACACCTATTAGATCTAGTTCTCCTAGATATGAATTGCCTAAGATACCAGAAGGCTATGTTATGGATGAGGAGACAACTAGATACTTTCTTGCTTGCAATGATAGGGATGATCTTAAGAAATTATTATGCAAACTGAAAGAAAAATCTTTGAATGCTAGAATGAAATATGATCCTAAGTTTGCTACTTCACCTATCTTTGTTGATGATAAGGATTATGAATTCTTTGTCGACCCAGAGTTAATTACTTTGGTTGAATTTGATCCTTTCCATGGTTATGAAACTGAAACTGTTGTGGCACACCTTACTAAGTTGAATGACATAGCCACCCTTTTTGCTCATGATGAGAAAATTCGCTATTATTATATTCTCAAATTATTTCTGTTCTCATTAAAGGGTGATGCTAAGACTTGGTATAATACTCTTGCCCCTGGTTGTGTGCAAAGTCCCTAGGATATGATTTATTACTTCTCTGAAAAATATTTTCTTGCTCATAAGAAACAAGCTGCCTTACAGGAAATATTTAACTTTGTGCAAATTGAAGAAGAGAGTCTCCCACAAGCTTGGGGGAGGCTTCTCCAATTGCTTAATGCTTTGCCTGATCATCCTCTTAAGAAAAATGAAATACTTGATATCTTCTATAATGGACTAACCGATGCTTCTAGGGACTTCCTAGATAGTTGTGCTGGTTGTGTTTTCAGGGAACGAACTGTTGAACAAGCTGAAGAATTATTGAATAACATATTGAAAAATTATGATGATTGGATCCTTCCTGAACCACCACTTAGACCTACTCCAAAGAAGAGGGGTATCTTATATCTCAGTCCTGAAGATATGTAAGAGGCAAAGAAATCTATGAAGGAAAAAGGTATTAAAGAAGAGGATGTTAAAAATTTACCTCCTATTAAAGAAATACATGGGCTTGAAACACCACCACCACCTAAGGTGGTAGAGGTAAATTCTTTACTAAAGTTTGATGAAGGTGATATTCCTTATAACAAACATCCTAGTCAATGGTTATATGAGTTTGATAATTACATTAGAAAGCAAGATCGCTTCAATGCAAATGTTATGAAACAATTGAAATACAATTCTGATATGATAGCTCGCTTGAGTGATTTGCTATTTAGAATTACCAATGATGTTAGAGGTGTAGGAAAACATGCCTCTATGGTTCAAACTCAATTAGAACAAGTTGCTAAATCTCAAAGAGAGTTGTTAGATGAAATGAATAATAATAGCAATGATCATGCTGTTAGAGTGATGACTAGAGGAGGTAGAATGAATCAGGAACCACTTTATCCTGAGGGACACCCTAAAAGAATTGAACAAGACTCTCAAAGAGTCAACACTGATGCACCTAGTCCTTCTAAAAAGAAACAGAAGAAAGACGGTAGGACTTTCCATGACTCTAGTGAACTTGAAGTAGAAAAACCTCCTGTTAATGATAATGAAGTCTCTATTTCTGATGCTGAAACTCAATCTGGTAATGAACACTCACCTTCTGATAATGAAAAAGATAATGATGAGGTTCATGAAGACACTCCAACAAATGATAAAGAACCAGACAATGATGTTGAAATAGAACCAGCTGTTGATCTTGATAACCCACAAGTCAAGAATAAAAGATATGATAAAAGAGACTTTGTTGCTAGAAAACATGGTAAGGAAAGAGAACCTTGGGTTCAAAAACCTATGCCCTTTCCACCTAAATCAACTAAGAAGAAAGATGATGAAGAATTTGAATGCTTTGCTGAAATACTTAGGCCAGTCTTTTTGCGTACACGCTTGACTGATATCTTAAAAATGCCTCCTTATGCAAAATACATGAAAGACATCATCACCAACAAGAGAAAAATACTGGAAGCTGAAATCTCCACCATGCTTGCTAATTATACTTTTAAGAATGGAGTACCTAAAAAACTTGGAGATCCGGGAATACCAACTGTACCTTGCTCCATCAAAAGAAATTATGTGAAAACCGCTTTGTGTGATTTAGGAGCTGGTGTTAGTGTTATGCCTTTCTCTCTATATAAAAGACTTGACTTGAATAAACGCACACCTACTGAAATATCTTTGCAAATGGCTGACAAATCAACTGCCATACCTATCGGTATTTGAGAGGATGTGCCCGTTGTTGTTGCTAATGTTACTATCTTAACTGACTTTGTTATACTTGAGATGCCCGAGGACGACAATATGTCGATTATCCTTGGTAGACCCTTCTTGAATACTGCAGGGGCTGTTATTGACTGCAATAAAAGCAAGGTCACTTTTCATATCAATGGTAATGAGCATACGGTGCACTTTCTGAAGAAACAATTCCAAGTGAATGGTATTAATGTTATTGAAAATCTCCGACAATCACTATTGGAAGTTTTCAACTACCTCTACCTACTACCAAAAGAAATATGAAATGCTTATTGTTGGGGACGTTCATATCCCCGTTGAGGTAACTTAGTGTTTTACGAAAGTTCTTCGGTTTCATGCTAATCGAAGGTGGTTGTTAATAAGACTTGATCAACCTTATTAATGAATCATTTTTGAGAGGTATGAAGTTGATGAATTTAGTGAGCACTACCTTCTGTCCTTTACTTTTACTTCCTATTTTTCTTAGTTAAATAAAATAAAATGCCATGCTTAGTCTGTTTTCTGAATTTTCCATGCAATAAAAAAATGACCCGAAAATAAAAGATCTCATAATGCTCTGAAAATTTAATACAATTTTTTTCTGAATAATTAAGAATTTTTGGTGCAAATAACTTTAGAGGGGGGCGCACCAGGTGGGCACAACCCACCTGGGCGCGCCAGCACCCCCAGGCGCGCCCTGGTGGGTTGTGGTCCCCACGTGGGCCCCCTCACTTATCTTTTTAGCCCATGTCACCACCTACCTCCAGAAAAAAAATCACCATTGCTCTCTCTCTCGTGTTCTTGCTCTCAAACCCGCGGATTTCGATCTCTTTGCTCGAAGCTCCGTTTTCGAAACTGTTTTGGGGGATTGTTACTTGGTATGTGACTCCTCCATTGGTCCAATTAGTTTTTGCTTTAGTGGTTTATATTCTGAATAAATAGATACTCTTGGTGCTGCTGTAGATGAGCTTACATGTTGAATTCTTAGAGTTCTAAGTAGTTTGAATGCTTGATTTGGCCTCTATGCATCCTTATAAGTAGCTGCTATCAATCTTGTAAAGTTTTGTCAACAAAATTTTGTGACCCAATTTTTTTCCAGAAATTATACGCAAATATGATGAACCTTTTTGGAAGGAGTTCTTCGAGGAGGAGGTCCTCGGAGGCATCCTCTAGTAGCAGCTCTGTTCGTCGGTCCTATGTTGAACCAAGTGAAAATTCCATACGAGATGCATCCATCAAATCATGTTTATGGCCTTGCAACGATTTTATGGTGCGCATTGGTATTAAAGAGGAATTTGAGCAATATGTTCACAATGCCGAGCTCAGTCCCTACATTGCAGATAAGTGCAACCAATACCTCAGCCTCACTGAATCATTTACTAAAGAATTTAAATTCCATCCTCGTGAGGCTAGAGTGTCGTTTAAACTGTACGACTATCCTTTCACCCTACCCTTAGAGACATTTTCTAATTACTGCAAAATTCCATTTTGGGGTTCGTTAGACGAACCACCAAGATCGGAGTTTGAGATATTCTTGACTAGCCTTTGCTATGGTGAGACTAGAGGAGTGACGCAAGGTAGAATAAAGAGCATTCATTTTCCCTCAATTCAATAGTTTGCACTACTTAATGGAAAATGCATTGTAGGCAAACAAGATTGTAGTACACTTTGTGCTCCTAACTTGAGCCTCATATGCACCGCTCTCACCGGTGACAAAAGTTATAACCTTGGAGCGATTGTTGCACGCAGGTTGCAACATAACGCTGGTAGTGGATATTTTTATGGTGGAATTTATGCCACACGTTTAGCAAGGGAGCTGAGTGTTTCACCTTGGCCTTATGACCCCATCCTACCCACGCAGTACTTGGACTTTGATGCTATGAAACGTCATAAGATCCTTAGTGGCGAAGCCCATAATTTTACATATAACCTGTTGTTTAATAAAAAGTCCGTTGTGGATACCTTTTTGCCTGCGCCTGCTCTCTTTGATGTTCATAGCAAGAGAAGATATTTTGTTCTTGAGAGTGAGGCCCGTGCACACAACGCATGGGTGGTGGCTGCTCGGCAGGCTGAGGAGGCTGCACCAAGAGCCTCCGTGAGCTACCACTCTGACTACTACGCAGGCTCCAAGCAGTGATTACCAATCTAGGCCAAAAGCCTAAGCTTGGGGAGTACGTATGCCCACCGACATTACATTCATGTTCACACATTTCATTCCAGTTGTCGGTGTCCACACTTTTTCATTGTATTATCCATGCTAGATTCATTTTCTCGCTTTCTTCTTGTGCGTTTGAAAAACTTTGAGAAAATCCAAAAAAAACATTTCCTGCTTCTTTTTGGTTTTTCTTTCTAGTTTAATTAGTTGTAGTATTAAAATAAAATCCAAAAAGATTTCATTGTTCTTATTTTGCTTGTTGGGAGCTTTCCCGTGTAAATAGTTTTTCTCGTTTTTGTTTTTCTTTGTCTTTGATTTGCTCTCTTCAAGAAAAAACTAAAAAATCCAAAAACATTTCAGTATGTTTCTCTAAAATTCTTTTTCTTTTATTGAGTCATACCGAGGAGAAGACCACGATGAAAATGTTGAGTGGCTCTCATATGCATTAGTGATGATCTAATAAAGAGCCCAAATTACCTTGTCTTCTCCTTTTGAATAAAATGTTTGCAGATTCCAGCTTGGTCCACGGTACTCTTGCACTATTATCATTTTCATATCATTCGGTCGTGCAAGTGAAAGGCAATAATGACGATATTTGGTGAACTGGCTGTGGCAGAGAGAAACCAGTATGAACTCGACTTGTTCTGTTTTGTAAATATGTTTAACCTAGTATCCATGATTCAGCCTATTATGACCAAACATGTTTGTAATGACAATTAGAGATTATAGTTTCTCATGCCATGCTTAAGTAGCTAGGAGTGGATAATGATTTATCTTGGATGCCAACATTGCGTTAAAATGATTGTGATGTAGTATGATGATATGGTATCCTCCTCTGAATGTTCGAGTGGCTTGACTTGGCACATGTTCATGCATGTAGTTGAATCAAAACCAACATAGCCTATATGATATTTATGTTCATGGTGTTCATATCCTACTCATGCTAGTATCCAATGTTACTTATGCATTACGCATGTTCATGACCGTTTTCGCTCTCTAGCAGGCCGCTTCTCAACCTAATTGCTAGCTTTTGCCTCTACTAAGCGGGAACACCGCTTGTGCATCAAAATCCTGAAACCCAAGTTATCCCAGATGAGTCCACCATAACTACCTATATGCGGTATTACCCTACTGTCCTAAGTAAATTGGCATGTGCCACCTCTAAAAACTTCAAATAAATATCCTTTTTTGTGTGCCTGGATTGTTCATAGAGCGACAGGAGGTAGTCAGTATCTTCCATGCTAAGCGGGTTATTCTCATGATGAGTGTTTATTACTCGTCCTTGCACGAGAGGAGCGGTAATAGGGATTCCCAGTTCCGAATTCAAAATTGCAAATAATTAAACAAAACTCCCCCAGGACTGTTGTTGGTATGGACGGTACCCGTTGTTTCGGACCAGCCGTGGAGTGTGATTGTTGGTGGAGGGGGAGTAAACCTTTACTTTTATCGCTTGGGAACTGCCACTAATGTGTTTAGCATGGAAGATATCGATAACTAATGGTCGCGAAGTAAACAAGAAGGGTGCATTTCTCAAAATTTCATTTACCTCTGTTTTAAAAACTTGAGCTCTGGCACCGCTGCAAATCACTGCTTCCCTCTGCGAAGGGACTATCTATTTACTTTTATGTTGTGTCATCACCTTCTCAAATAAGCGCCAGATGCTGAGAGCACTATTGTCATCCTCATGCATTGTGTGTAGCTAATGTTGGGTGCATCATGACTGGATCTTTTCTGCCATGAATTACAATGTTTAGTCGTTGCTTGAACTTTGGAGGTGCTCTCCATTTATGTTTTGCGGTCTCAGAAAGGGCTAGCGAGATACCACTATTGTCATATTATATCATGGTTGCTTTGACAAAGTGTTGTCATTTGAGATATCTTATTATTGCTCGCTAGTTGATTATGCCATTGATATGAGTTAATATAATTTTTAAGAGTTATTGTCGACACGGTTAGTCATGATCTTGGCTGAAAACCTGGGTGCAACTTAAGCTTATTTATGTAAACAAGAGCAAAAGAGTTCGTAAAAGTTTTTTCTTTTCCACTTTCAGTTTATCAACTAAATTGCTTGAGGACAAGCAAAGGTTTAAGCTTGGGGGAGTTGATACGTCTCCATCGTATCTACTTTTCCTAACGCTTTTCCTCTTGTTTTGGACTCTAATTTGCATGATTTGAATGAAACTAGCCCGGACTGACGCTGTTTTCAGCAGAACTACCATGGTGTTGTTTTTTGTGCAGAAATAAAAGTTCTCGGATTGGAACGAAACTTTGCGAGGATTTTTTATACAATAAAAGAGAATTTCTGGAGCCAAGAACCACCGGAGGGGGGCACCTGGGTGGGCACAACCCACCAGGGCGCCCCCCTCCTGGCGCGCCCAGGTGGGTTGTCCCCACCTGGTGGCCCCGCAGACCTCAACCCTGAAACTATAAAATCACATTTTCGGAGAGAAAGATCAGGGAGAAAAAATTATCGCGTTTCGCGAGACGGAGCTGCCGCCACCTCCTGTTCTTCATCGGGAGGCCAGATCTGGAGTCCGTTTGGGGCTCCGGAGAGGGGGATCTTCGATCTTCGTCATCACCAACCCTTCTTCATCACCAATTCCATGATGCTCCCCACCGGGAGTGAGTAATTCCTTCGTAGGCTCGCTGGTCAGTGAGGAGTTGGATGAGATTCATCATGTAATTGAGTTAGTTTTGTTAGGGCTTGATCCCTAGTATCCATTATGTTCTGAGATTGATGTTGCTATGACTTTGCCATGCTTAATGCTTGTCACTTTGGGCCCGGGTGCCATGATTTCATATCTGAACCGTTTATGTTATCACCATTATATCTATGTTCTAGATCCGATCTTGCAAGTTATAGTTATCTACTACGTGTTATGATCCGGCAACCCCAGAGTGACAGAAGTCGGGACACTTCCGGTGATGACCGTAGTTTGAGGAGTTCATGTATTCACTATGTGTTAATGCTTTGTTCCGGTTCTCTATTAAAAGGAGGCCTTAATATCCCTTAGTTTCCATATGGACCCCGCTGCCATGGGAGGGTAGGACAAAAGATGTCATGCAAGTTCTTTCCATAAGCACATATGACTATTTACGGAATACATGCCTACATTATATTTATGAACTGGAGCTAGTGCCGTATCGCCCTAGGTTATAACTGTCTCATGATGAATATCATCCAACAATATTTCAGTGTGTTTTTCTGAACTTCTTTTCTTTTATTGAGTCATACCGAGGAGAAGACCACGATGAAAATGTTGAGTGGCTCCCATATGCATTATTTTTAATCTAACAAAGAGCCCAATTTACCTTGTCTTCTCCTGTTGAATAAATGTTTGCAGATTCCATCTTAGTCTATGGCACTCTTGCACTATTATTATTTTTATATCGTTCGGTCGTGCAAGTGAAAGGCAATAATGACGATATTCGATGAACTGGCCGTGGCAGAGAGAAACGGGTATGAACTCGACTTGTTCTGTTTTTGTAAATATGTTTAACCTAGTATCCATGATTCAGCCCATTATGGTTAAACATGTTTGCAATGAAAATTAGAGATTATAGTTTCTCATGCCATGCATAAGTAGCTAGGAGTGGATAATGATTTATCTTGGATATCAACATTGCGTTAAAATGATTGTGATGAAGTATGATGATATGGTATCCTCCTCTGAATGTTCGAGTGGCTTGACTTGGCACATGTTCATGCATGTAGTTGAATCAAAACCAACATAGCCTCTATGATATTTATGTTCATGGTGTTCATATCCTACTCATGCTAGTGTCCAATGTTACTTATGCATAATGCATGTTCATGACCGTTGTTGCTCTCTAGCTGGCCGCTTCTCAACCTATTTGCTAGCCTTCACCTGTACTAAGTGGGAATTCTGCTTGTACATCCAAAACCTGAAACCCAAGTTATTCCAGATGAGTCCACCATACCTACCTATATGCGGTATTACCCTGCCGCCCTAAGTAAATTTGCATGTGCCATCTCTAATTTTCAAAATAAATTTCTCTTTTGTGTGCTCGTACCGCTCGCGAGGCGGTGAGGGGTGGCCGATATTTTTCCATGCTAGATGTGTTATTCTCACGATGAGTGTTTATTCACTTGTCATTGCACGAGAGTACGGCAAAGGTATTAGGGATGCCCTGTCCCGAAATGAAAAATGAATTTACTTTATGTTGTCAAATAATAAATTCCTTGGAAAGTGTTGGTATGGAGGGCACCCGTGGATACGGCTAGCCATGGAAAGTGAAAGAAATGGTGGAAAAAGGAATAAACTTTATTTTCTGTTTGGGAACCGCCTATAATATATCTAGCATGGAAAGTATTGGAAACTCTAAGTCGTTTTCGTTGGTGGGAAAAGTATGCCTCTCAAAATAGTTTTATCTCTCAATTTAAGCTTCGAGCTCTGGCACCTCTGCAAATCACTGCTTCCCTCTGCGAAGGGACTATCTATTTACTTTTATGTTGAGTCATCACCTTCTTAAATAAGCGCCAGAACCTGAGAGCACTACTGTCATGCTTATGCATTGTGTGTAGCTCATGTTGGGTGCATCATGACTGGATCTTTTCTACCATGAATTACAATGTTTAGTCGCTGCTTGAACTTTGGAGGTGCTCTGCATTTATGTTTTGCGGTTTCAGAAAGGGCTAGCGAGATACCACTATTGTCATATTATATCGTGGTTGTTTTAATAACGTGTTGCCATTTGAGATATCTTATTATTGCTCGCTAGTTGATTATGTCATTGATATGAGTTAATATAATTTTTAAGAGTTATTGTCGATATGGTTAGTTATAATATTGGCTGAAAACCTGGGTGCTGTTTAAGCTTATTTATGCAAACAAGAGCAAAAGAGTTTGTAAAAGTTTTTCTTTTTCACTTTCAGTTTATCAACTGAATTGCTTGAGGACAAGCAAAGGTTTAAGCTTGGGGGAGTTGATACATCTCCAACGTATCTACTTTTCCTAATGCTTTCCTTTTGTTTTTTACTCTAATTTGCATGATTTGAATGAAACTAACCCCGGACTGACGTTGTTTTCAGCAGAACTACCATGGTGTTGTTTTTGTGCAGAAATAAAAGTTCTCGGAATGGAACGAAACTTTGCGAGGAATTTTTATACAAAATAAGAGAATTTTCGGAGCCGAGAGCCACCTGAGGGAGGCACCTGGGTGGGCACAACCCACCAGGGCGCGTCTGCCCCCCAGGCGCGCCCAGGTGGGTTGTCCCCACCTGGTGGCCCCGCAGACCCTGAAACCGACGCTATAAAATCCTATTTTTCCATTAGAAAATCAGGGAGAAAGAATTATCGTGTTTCGCAAGACGAAGCCGCCGCCGTCTCCTGTTCTTCATCGGGAGGCCAGATCTGGAGTCCGTTTGGGGCTCCGGAGAGGGGGATCTTCGATCTTCGTCATCACCAACCCTTCTCCATCGCCAATTCCATGATGCTCCCCACCGGGAGTGAGTAATTCCTTCGTAGGCTCGCTGGTCGGTGAGGAGTTGGATGAGATTCATCATGTAATCGAGTTAGTTTTGTTAGGGCTTGATCCCTAGTATCCATTATGTTTTGAGATTGATGTTGCTATGACTTTGCCATGCTTAATGCTTGTCACTTTGGGCCCGGGTGCCATGATTTCAGATCTGAACCGTTTATGTTATCACCATTATATCTATGTTCTAGATCCGATCTTGCAAGTTATAGTCACCTACTACGTGTTATGATCCGGCAACCCCGGAGTGACAATAGTCGGGACCACTCCCGGTGATGACCGTAGTTTGAGGAGTTCATGTATTCACCGTGTGTTAATACTTTGTTCCGGTTCTCTATTAAAAGGAGGCCTTAATATCCCTTAGTTTCCAATATGGACCCCGCTGCCACGGGAGGGTAGGACAAAAGATGTCATGCAAGTTCTTTCCATAAGCACGTATGACTATTTACGGAATACATGCCTACATTATATTTATGAACTGGAGCTAGTGCCGTATCGCCCTAGGTTATAACTGTCTCATGATGAATATCATCCAACAAATTACCGATCCAATGCCTACGATTTTCCTACATATTGATCTTGCTAAGTTACTACTGCTGCTGTTACTATTGCACTTGCTACAATATCACTGCTATCACTGTTACCGTTACTATTGCTACTGTTATCAAAACTATCATACTACTTTGTTACTGATCACTTTGCTGCAGATAATTAATCTCCAAGTGTGGTTGAATTGACAACTCAGCTGCTAATACTTACAAATATTCTTTGGCTCCCCTTGTGTCGAATCTATAAATTTGGGTTGAATACTCTACCCTCGAAAACTGTTGCGATCCCCTATACTTGTGGGTTATCAAGACCTTTTTCTGGCGCCGTTGCCGGGAGCATAGCTATATTTGTTGAGTCACTTGGGATTATTATCAAATTATTCACTATGAAGAATCTGAAGGATGCTAAGACTAAGATTTTTCCCTCTAAGACGAGGGGAGGTAAGGAACTGCCATCCAGCTCCGCTTTAGATTCACCTTCTGTTATAAGTAAACTTGCAACACCACCACATTCTATTAATTCTGATATGTCGCAAGTTATTGATGATGCTACTTCTGCTATGAATGCTTATGATGATGCTAGTACCTTGCTTGATGATGATGTGCCATTAGGTGAATTTCTTGATGAACAAATTGCTAGAGTAAGACAACATGATGTTGTTGAATCTGATGATGAGCTTGAAACTGAAAATCTTGAAACACCCACTAGAACTAGCCCTCCTAGATATGAATTGCCTAAGGTACCGGTAGGTTATGTTATGAATGAGGAGACAACTAGAGATATTCTTGCTTGTAAGGATAGAGATGATCTAGAGAAATTATTATGCAAGTATAAAGAAAAATCTCTGAATGCTAGAATGCAATATGATCCTAAGTTTGCTACCTCACCTATCTTTATTAATGATAAGGATTATGAATTCTCTGTCGACCCAGAGTTAATTACTTTGGTTGAATCTAATCCTTTCCATGGTTATGAAACTGAGACTGTTGTGGCACATCTTACTAAGTTGAATGACATAGCCACCATCTTTACTCATGATGAGAAAACTCGCTATTACTATATTCTCAAATTATTTCTATTCTCATTAAAGGGTGATGCTAAAGCTTGGTACAATACTCTTGCTCCTGGTTGTGTGCGTAGTCCCCAGGATATGATTTATTACTTCTCTGAAAAATATTTTCCTACTCATAAGAAACAAGCTGCCTTACAGGAAATATTTAACTTTGTGCAAATTGAAGAATAGAGTCTCCCACAAGCTTGGGGGAGGCTTTGCCAATTACTTAATGCTTTGCCTGATCATCCTCTTAAGAAAAATAAAATACTTGATATCTTCTATAATGGACTAACCGATGCTTCTAGGGATTTCCTAGATAGTTGTGCTGGTTGTGTTTTCAGGGAACGAACTATTGGACAAGCTGAAGAATTATTGAATAACATATTGAAAAACTATGATGATTGGACTCTTCCTGAACCACCATCTAAACCCACTCCGAAGAAGAGGGGTATTTTATATCTCAGTCCCGAAGATATGCAAGAGGCAAAGAAATCTATGAAGGAAAAAGGTATTAAAGCTGAGGATGTCAAAAAATTACCTCCTATTGAAGAAATACATGGGCTTGATACACCACCACCACCTACTTGCCCTTTTGGAACTTATGCTTATAGATGTATGCCTTTTGGTTTATGCAATGCACCTGCTACCTTTCAAAGATGTATGACTGCTATATTCTTTGATTTTTGTGAAAAGATTGTTGAGGTTTTCATTGATGATTTTTCTGTATATGGAACTTATTTTGATGATTGCTTGAGCAACCTTGATCGAGTTTTGCAGAGACATGAGCAAACTAATCTTGTCTTGAATTGAGAGAAGTGCCACTTTATGGTTAATGAAGATATTGTTTTGGGGCATAAAATTTCTGAACGAGGTATTGATGTGGACCAAGCTAAAGTTGATGCAATTGAGAAAATGCCATGCCCTAAAGATATTAAAGGTATTCGTAGTTTTCTCGGTCATGCTGGTTTCTATAGGAGGTTTATTAAAGATTTCTCTAAAATTTCTAGGCCTCTTACAAATCTTTTACAAAAGGATGTTCCATTTGTTTTTGATGATGATTGTGTAGAAGCCTTTGAAACACTTAAGAAAGCCTTAACTTCTGCACCTATTGTTCAACCGCCTGATTGGAACTTGCCTTTTGAAATTATGTGTGATGCTAGTGATTATGTTGTTGGTGTTGTTCTAGGACAAAGAGTTGATAAGAAATTAAATGTCATTCATTATGCTAGCAAAACTCTAGACAATGCCCAAAGAAATTATGCTACTATTGAAAAAGAATTTTTAGTAGTTGTGTTTGCTTGTGATAAATTCAGATCTTACATTTTTTATTCTAAAGTCACTGTTCACACTGATCATGCTGCTATTAAATATCTTATGGAAAAGAAAGATGCTAAACCTAGACTTATTAGGTAGGTTCTCTTGCTACAAGAATTTGATTTACATATCACTGATAGAAAAGGAGTCGAGAACCCCATAGCTGATAACTTGTCTAGGTTGGAGAATATCCTTGATGACCCACTACCTATTGATGATAGCTTTCCTGATGAGCAACTGGCTGCAATAAATGTTTCTCATAAAACTCCTTGGTATGCTGACTATGCTAATTATATTGTTGCTAAATACATACCACCTAGTTTCACATACCAACAAAAGAAAAAAATATTTTATGATTTAAGACATTACTTTTGGGATGACCCACATCTTTATAAAGAAGGAGTAGATGGTATTATTAGACATTGTGTACCTGAGCATGAACAGGAACAAATCCTACGGAAATGTCACTCCGAAGCTTATGGAGGGCATCACGCGGGAGATAGAACTGCTCACAAGGTATTGCAATCTGGTTTTTATTGGTCTACTCTCTTCAAGAATGCCCGTAAGTTCATTTTATCCCGTGATGAATGTCAACGAATTGGTAATATTGGTAAGCGTCAAGAAATGCCTATGAATTATTCACTTGCTATTGAACCATTTGATGTTTGGGGTTTTGATTATATGGGAACTTTTCCTTCCTCTAATGGGTATACACATATTTTGGTTGCTGTTGATTATGTTACTAAGTGGGTAGAAGCTATTTCAACTAGTAGTGCTGATCATAACACTTCCATTAAAATGCTTAAAGAAGTTATTTTCCCGAGGTTTGGAGTCCCTAAATATTTAATGACTGATGGTGGTTCACACTTTATTCATGGTGCTTTTCGTAAAATTCTTGCTAAATATGATGTTAACCATAGAATTGCATCACCGTATCATCCTCAATCTAGTGATCAAGTTGAACTTAGAAATAGAGAAATAAAACTAATATTACAGAAAACTGTTAATAGGCCCCGAAAGAATTGGTCTAAGAAATTAGATGATGCACTTTGGGCCTACAGAACAGCATATAAAAATCCTATGGGTATGTCTCCCTATAAAATGGTTTATGGAAAAGCTTGTTATTTGCCTCCTGAGTTAGAACATAAAGTATATTGGTCAATTAAAGAACTCAACTATGATTTCAAACTTGCCGGTGAAAAGAGATTATTTGATATTAGCTCATTAGATGAATGGAGAACCCAAGCTTATGAAAATGCCAAGTTATTTAAAGAAAAATTTAAAAGATGGCATGATAAAAGAATCCAAAAGCGGGAATTCAAAGTTGGAGAATATGTTCTTTTATACAACTCTCTTTTTAGATTCTCTGCAGGAAAACTTCTCTCTAAATGGGAAGGACCATATATCATCGAGGAGGTTTATCGCTCTGGAGCTATCAAAATAAATAATCCGAAGGTACTAACCCGAAGGTGGTCAATGGGCAAAGAATTAAACACTATATCTCAGGTACGCCTATTAATGTTGAAAGCAATATTATTCAAACCATGACACCGGAGGAACACATAAAAGAGACCTTCCGGAACACTCCAGAATACTAAAAAAGAGGAGGTACGTGATACGGTAAGTAAACGGACTCCGAAAAATCCGCAAAAATATTTTCTGTCAGTTTTGCAATATTACAAAAATTAGGAAAATAAGAAACAACCAGGAAGGCACCCGAGGGGGCACAAGACACCAGGGCGCGCCTGGGCTCCCTGGCGCGCCCAGGTGGGTTGTGCCCACCTCGGGAACCTTCCCGACCCCGTTTTCCTCCCGTTTGCTTGTTTCCCAAGATAAAAAATCTTCATATACCCCCCGGACGTATTGACCACCGTATCATGGAGAAATCTTCTGTTATTCTTTCTTGTTGTTTTCCTGGTAGATCTGAAATATGTCATCTTAAGATTCGGAAGAGGATTGCCCAGTTTCTTATCAGCCTTTGGATAAAAATATCTTCAAGGGCACCTATCCCTATATATGGTTCATCGATGAGGAAGATGAAGATGAACCAGTCCCTCCTCGTTTCAAGCAAGAAAGCAAGGAGGCATTATGCAAGAGGATAATAAAACTTGAGATGGAGAACGATGAGTTGAGGATAGATAATTTTACCCTCCGATGCAAGCTAGAGAAAAAGGATAAGCCCGCTACTACATCACCACCACCACCTTCTTCATCACCCAAGGAGACTTGAGTTCATGGTATGGGCACTCCCCTTGACTTGTGCTAAGCTTGGGGGAGGTGTCTCGGTATCGTATCACCACCACTATCTTTGTTTTTATCTATTTTAGTTCAATCTTTAGTTACCCTTTGATCTAGTTGAATAAAAGTTTAGTTTGATCCTTTCTTTTTGAGTGTTTGCTTAGTGATCTATCTATCGATGTAATCATGTGCGAGATATATAATAAAGAGTAGCATTGTACGAACTTTTATGCATTTACTTTTATGTAAGAGTCAAAAGTTTTCTTCGCTATTCCTTTTTATTTTCTCTTTTTGCAAGCATCATGTGGTGAGGAAAGATCTAGGCACATATATCCAGTTGGATATAAGTAGGCATGAGTTATTATTGTTGACATCACCCTTGAGGTGAATACGTTGGGAGGCGAAACTATAAGCCCCTATCTTTCTATGTGTCCGGTTGAAACTTTTTGTTCATGGGTATGCTGTGAGTGTTAGCAATCATAGAAGATTAAATGATGGTTGAGTATGTGGACTTGCCTAAAGGCTCCGATACGTGACCCTTCCTGAAAATATGATGAATTGTAGTTGCAAAGTGGACTG
Organism: Thinopyrum elongatum; assembly: GCA_011799875.1. NCBI lineage: Eukaryota > Viridiplantae > Streptophyta > Magnoliopsida > Poales > Poaceae > Thinopyrum > Thinopyrum elongatum. The sequence continues at coordinate 451,767,484 of CM022298.1, read as the reverse complement.
AGAACATAGTTTGTTGGTTTTCAATAAGCTTTATGCTTTATACTTCAATGTTGTGATGAATTGTTACTTGTTCATGAGAAGTTATATGATAAAAGTTGTTTCATAAAGTTTTATATTAAAAGTTCTTTGCTGTTATAATAATATGCATGATGCTTCTATGTCCGTATTTTGTTTTTATCGACACCTCTCTCTCAAAGCATGTGGACATGTTTTTCGATTTCGGTTTTCGCTTGAGGACAAGCGAGGTCTAATCTTGGAGGAGTTGATACGTCCATTTTTCATCATGTTTTCCTACTGTTATTTATAATGTTTTTATGCATAATAATGCTTTTTGGAGTAATTCTAATGTCTTTTCTCTCATAATATGCAAGGTTTACACAAAGAGGGAGAATACCGGCAGCTAGAATTCTGGACCTGAAAAAGCTACGTCAGAGTTACCTATTCTGCACATCTCCAAATAAGCTGAAAATTTACAGAGAATTATTTTGCAATATATAAAAATAGTGGAGCAAATAACTACCGGAGGAGGCCCACCAGGTAGGCACAACCCACCTGGGCACGCAGGCCCCCCAGGCGCGCCCTGGTGGGTTATGCCCTCCTCGGCCCATCTCCGGTGCCCATCTTCTGGTATATAGGTCATTTTGACCTAGAAAAAATCAGGAGGGGATTTTCGGGACGAAGCGCCGCCGTCTCGAGGTGGAACTTGGGCAGGAGCACTTTTGCCCTACGGCTGAGCGATTCCGCCGGGGGAACTTCCCTCCCGGAGGGGGAAATCATCGCCATCGTCATCACCAAAAACTCTCCCGTCTTTGGGAGGGCCATCTCCATCAACATCTTCAACAACACCATCTCCTCTCAAACCCTAATTCATCTCCTGTGTTCAATCTTTGTACCGGAACCTTAGATTGGTACTTGTGGGTGACTAGTAGTGTTGATTACATCTTGTAGTTGATTACTATATGGTTTATTTGGTGGAAAATTATATGTTCAGATCCATTATGCTATTTAATACCCGTCTGATCTTGAGCATGATTATTATTTGTGAGTAGTTACTTTTGTTCTTGAGGTCACAGGAGAAATCACGTTGCAAGTAATCATGTGAACTTGATATGTGTTTGATATTTTGATGATATGTATGTTGTGATTCCCTTAGTGGTGTCATGTGAATGTCGACTATATGTCACTTCACCATATTTTGGCCTAAGAGAATGCATTGTGGAGTAGTTATTAGATGATGGGTTGTTAGAGTGACAGAAGCTTAAACCCTAGTTTATGCGCTACTTCGTAAGTGACTGATTTGGATCCAAAAGTTTAATGCTATGCTTAGATTTTATCTTAATACTTTTCTCGTAGTTGCGGATGCTTGCGAGGGGGTTAATCATAAATAGGAGGTTTGTTCAAGTAAGAACAACACCTAAGCATCGGTCCACCCACATATCAAATTATCAAAGTAGCGAACACGAATCAAACCAACATGATAAAAGTGATATGATGAAATTCACGTGTACCCTCAAGAACGCTTTGCTTATCATAAGAGACTGTTTTGGTCTGTCCTTTGCCACAAAAGGATTGGGCTACCTTACTGCACTTTATTTACCATTACCGTTACTTGCTTATTACAAATTATCTTGCTATCAAACTACTTGTTACCGACTATTTCAGTGCTTGCAGAAAATACCTTGCTGAAAACCACTTGTCATTTCCTTCTGCTCCTCGTTAGGTTCGACACTCTTACTTATCGAAAGGACTACGATTGATCCCCTATACTTATGGGTCATCAAGGCCTCATATGATCAGCGCGCCAGTACAGCAAACGCCGCTGATGAAGAGAAGCGTAGATCGAAAGGATTCAACCTGAAGACACAGTTATATGTCATTTGTACTGTAACACATGATTTTTTGTAGTTTCCCGCACAATAATCATCTAAATAAAGGATGGTCACCCTCCAATTTTTCCATCAAAGATAATCTCATTTTGACCTTTAGCATCATGCGCTAGTTCGTGTTAGTGCAAGCAAAACATTTTCATCATCATGCACGCATATACATCTCCTAAAACTCTAAGCTCCCTTGATGGGCAACGTCCTGGTTGATCGATGGGTGTGGGCTACGGGGTGGGCCCTCTTTATAAGCGTATCGTTCGCAGGTCTCCCTCCATCGGTTCGCTCCTGTGTATCCCTGTCGCCCTGTGTGCGCATCCGCCTGTACGTGGCGTTATTTTCTGAGATAACTACGGTACCTATACTATCCGGCATGTAACAGCATGGTCCTGGTACTTGTCGACTGCTCCATTACAGTCCTCGAATACGCAGATACGCTCCAAAACGGTCCTCTGTACGTATCAAGCTACGAACCAGGCCGGGACGGGCGCCACGCTGGCTGGTCGAGCTGCACCGCTTCGGTTGGTAATTTTGCAGTCGCCCCCTGGATGTTGAGTGCGTCCACTTTGAGCCCAGTTGCCCCGTTCGTGTTCATCTCATCCTCCAAGGCGACGACGACGTAAGGCCGCGCAACTGGTGATCGGCGACATCGAGGCGACGAGAGACGCTTGTACCGGTGGGAGCTCGCACGGCGGCGACGACATCGTCGTCGCTCGCCGTGAATGGCGGCGTGCGATCCTGTACAGCGGCACGGCAGTGCTCCCGTACCCACGTATGGTAAGATTCAACCAACACAGCTGCATTGGGCATGTTACTACGTCGATTCTCATCTATTCCATCGTTTTGGTGTGTTCTGCGATACAATTTAGGCGATCTAGGTGCGCATTTGCTTAGGGTTTGCGCAGATGGTTAGGGTTTGATGTTGAATGGCTAAAATTTGGTTTTCTTTTTTTGGTTTAACAGATGGAGGCACTGATTTCTGTACAATTGAGTTCATCCATGGTGGATTTTTCATGGGCACTGGTGGCAATCGTTCATATCTCAATGGTCGCAAGGTCTGTTATGATTACTATGACAGTACTGTTGCTTGTATGGAAATGTTGTATGGATTAGTAGAGAAGGTGGGTTATGAGACTGCAGGAAGAATTCAAATGTATTTGCTGCTGCCTGGGATGCAAATAAATGAAGATGGGCTCAGGTTGATTGCAAGTAATAATGACGCGAAATGCATCAGCAAGCTGGTTAGAGAAGGGCACAAATACCTGATGATGTATCTTGTTCATGATGCTGCTTATGGTGGAGGAGGATGGGATGATGTGTTAGCAAATCCATGTACACATGCACCTGATGTGATCAGTCCTATGAAGAGCAAGATAAATGACAGTGCCGCAGAGGAGCAAAGCATTGTACTTGTTGGGGATAGCAGTGCTTCCATGTTGTTTGCATGTGAGGGCAATGCAGAAGGCACAAGTAGGAGGAGCAGAAGTGGGGCAATAGAGGTAGAGGAGGACTTATGTAGTGAAACTGATAGTGAGGACTCCGATTATATTCCAGAAATAATTGACAGTGACTATGACCTCAATGATGGTGACGATGATTTGATCAATGAGGATGCAAAAGCTGTCGGTGATGAGAAGAAAGGGACAAGGACAGGCAAGGAGCTAGCAGAAGATCCAAACTCCGAGGATGATAGTCTTGATCTGCCAGAATCAGATGATGATGACATTAAGTTCAATTTCAAACATTTCAATGAAGTTGATTTGAAGGAGCCCAAGTTCTATGTGGGGCAGGTTTTCCCATCCATTGCAATGATCAGACAGGCCATTAGGGAGTATAGTTGCAAGGAGAGGCTGCAAATAACATTTCCCAAGAATGACAAGACAAGGATTGGAGCTGTGTGCAATGGTGGTTGCCCTTGGTATTTATATGCTTCATTTGACAATAGAACCAAGGGAATTCAGGTTAAAACATTTAAAGATGAGCATACATGTGTGGCGCCCCCGACTCAATCGTGCACTAATCATACACGCAAACATGCACGATCAAGCACAGGGACTCACGGGAAGATATCACAACACAACTCTAACACAATTTAAATGGAGATCCACAATATTACAGACCAGGGATCCGAAGATCCGAATACATAAGTCAGTCATACAAATATTATCTGAGTACAGACATAGTTAGACAAGTTTTGCCTTAAGAAGGCTAGCACAAACAACGACTCTAGATCGAAAGGCGTTGGCCTCCTGCCTGGGAGCCTCCGATCCTACTCCTGGTCGGCTGGCTCGATCCAGTAGTACGTGCCCTCAGGACCCTCCTGATAGTAAGCTCCTGAGGTGGCATCTGGCTCCTGGACTCCATCGTCTGATGTATCATCAAGTAGGAGAATATGGGGAAAAAGAGAAAATAAAGCAACCGTGAGTACTCATCCGAAGTACTCAGCAAGCAAGGATCTATACTACATATGCAACATTATCAATGGAGAAAGGCTGTATATGTGGACTGGGCTGCAGAAATGCCAGAATAGAGAGAAGGCCTAGTCCTATCGAAGACTAGCATCTTCACGGAGTCATCATCTTGCAGCAGTAGAAGAGAGTAGAATAGCATTTTATTTAACAAACATGTTGAAGCAAGCCTAGAGATCCTTCCTCGACTCCCAGCGAGAAAGCGATCCCGAAGCTTCAATTATGTAACAAGTATCCAGTTCAAGTAGTAGATCGGGATACACAAACTGAGCGTCCTTTACCGTAGGACCGGCTATCGATAGATCATTCATCCCTACAGGGGTGCACTACTATTACCCAACACGCTCGATCAACTCTGGCCGGACACACTTGCTGGGTAATGCCTGTCCTCGGAAGATCAACACGAAGCAACGCTCTACCTAGGCTCGGCAGAGAGGTCAGCACGCCAGACTAACCTATGCACCTAGAGGTCTTGGGCCATCGCCCTGGGCACCCTGCGCGTTGCGAGACTGGCCGGGGTGCAGGCGCGACACTGAACTCGTCAGTGAAGTATCCAGCCCAATCCCGACAATCAGCCCGCACGGTGAATCGTGACGTCTGACGAGTTGTCGGGAGAAACGTACATCGCAGCGGGCCCCATAACCATAATCCCGCGTGGTGGTAGTGCGTATAGGGCACGTCGACCCACTCAGATCACACACCCAAATCCAATAGGCTCATTTAGTATCACGCAGAGACAATCAGAGTCTCTGAAACTCCGCCACAATATCACACTCGAGTGCCCTTCCGGCACACTCGACATCACAGATCCCCAGCAGGTACCCACCAGGGTGGACCCGCCTGTAACAAGGTCAAGGTAACCGTGTGGTCATATCATCAAAGGGGAAACCCGAGGAATCACCCTCGGAGGACTCCACTCGATGAAATCATCAGGGTGAACGTGTAAGGCATCACCCTCGAGGTTCAGACTGAGGGGTTGCACGACAGAGTCGTATCGGAAGTGGAGAAGGAGGAATCACCCTCGATGACCACGACCGAACAGCTACACTGCAGAGTGTTCATCGTGAGTGCGTTACAAGGTATCACCCTCGGCACTCGATAGTAACTATGCAGAGTCGTACAACTAGGGGGGTGTGAAGTGAGGTGTCGGTCTCTGGTCGACGATCACATTGATCGAGTCGTCGGCGATCAAGCAGGGGCAACAAGGGTAAGGTGGTGGGGTCACTGATGGTTCATAACCAATCTATATTAAACAATTTATCATAGGCAGGTAAGGTAACAATGAACAGGTTACAACAGCAGGCTATGCATCAGAATAGGAGCATACATTAACAGTAGCAAAAACTAATGCAAGCAGGAGAAATGGAATGGGCGATATCTGGATGCTCAAGGGTGGGGCTTGCCTGGTTGCTTTGGCAAGAGAGAGAGGTCGTCAACGGGCTGCTCGTCGGTAGTATAGTCGTACCCAGGTGCAGCGTTGTCGGTCTCGGCGTCTAGGATGAGAGAGAAGGAGGGGGAGAGAAACAATAAATTTCACGGCAATAATGCAAACAATATGTATGACATGCCTAAATGATATGCCGGGGTGTTCTGCTGCCTAACTAAATGATTTAGTTAATTTAGGAATTTATTTGGATTTATTTATTCAATGTTGGGCACTATTCATTTATCGAAATCGGTCTAAAATTTCAATGTTCATATAGCTAGGGGCATCTGACAAGAATACGGAGGGCGTATTCAGGTTCGTATCGAAATTCTGAGCAAGTTTCATATATAAATTATTTTCATCGGAGTTACGGTTTATTTAATATGATTTTCTAAAGTTTTAAACATTTTCTAAATTTAATTAATTATTTAAATTCGAATTATCCAGAATAGTGAATGATGATGTCAGCATGAGGTTAGTGTGACGTCGGCAGGTCAACTCTGGCTGACCAGAGTCAAACCTGACAAGTGGGGCCCACATGTCATACACTGTGACATTAACAGAGAGGTTAAATTAACTAATTGGGCTAATTAGAGGGTGGGCCCCAGCAGTCAGTGAATGATTAGTGTTTAAATTAACTAATTAACTAAATAACTAATTATCTATTTATTTAAATTCATTTAAATGGGGTGGGGCCCATATGTCAGTGACTGGGCCTGCCCAGTCAGCAGGGTTGACCCAGTTAACGGGTCAAAGTGGGGCCAGGAGGCCCACTGGTCAGTGACCCTGGGGGTGCGACCCACCGGCCACGTCGGACGCCGGCCGGAGAGCGCTCCGGCGAGCTCCAACGCGGTGGAGCAAGCCGGCGAGGTTCGGGATTCGCCCACAGGGCGTCTCCGGGGGCGTGGTTGGGCTCTATCGAACGGGCGCGGCGAGTCGCATCGCGTGGTGGTGGTGGTTGGTATCGGGGGTGGCCGGAACGGCGGCGGCATCGACCGCGGCGGGCGCCGGTGTTCGGCCCCATTTGGAAACGAGGCGGGAGTGGGCTAGGGGGTTAGCTGGGGGCCGGGTTCGACGCAACTCGCGCTTTGGAGCACGCCAGTGGCTCGCGCGGGGGCTCGGGAGCACGTTCGGCGCGCGGGCAGCGGCAATGGCGGTGGTTGGAGCACGGCAACGCGGCAGCTAGCTACGGCTACGGGGAAGGACAAGAAGGGGGGGTTCCGGTGCGGCTGCTCACCGCGGTACTATAGGGAACTGGCAGAGGGCTCAGGGAAGCTCGGGACGGCGCGAATCGACGGCGGCGTGCGGTGGTGATCCGAGGAAGAAGATGGTGGCGTGGGGCGATGTAGAGGCGTTCAGCTTCGGTTCGTCGGCGCAATCGAAGGAGGGGACGACGGCGAGCACGCTGGACATGTCGGGGGGGGGGGGGCGAACGGGGCACGGTGGCCGTGGCTACGCCGGAGCCATGGTGGCGGTGGCGCTCGGCTGCGACGGGGGAGCGAGGGAGAGGATGAGTGGAGTGGCTAGGGTTCGTCCGCGGGGTTGGGGATGTGCGCATAAAGGTGTCCGCGACGCGCGGGTGGCCGTTGTCGATCGGAGACGAGGGGTGGGCCGGCGCGCGCGCGCGTGCGCGTTCGACAGCGGGGCGAGGAGCAGTTCTGGAGGTGGAGGACGGCGCGGGGTGGGCTGGGCCGCGCTGTAGCAGTAGGCTTAAGTGCACAATAGCGCGTTTAGGCCTTTTCCTTTTTCTCTTTTTCTGTCTCTTTCCTTTTCTGTTTGCAAAATGTTTGGGCACCAAATGAGTTTTGTAAAAAGTGTGACCTAGCCCATAAATAGCAGTGCATTATACCTTAACACCAAAAACTAGTTTGGGCAAAATATCATTTCATATTTGATTTAGAATAATTAAAAGGTTATCAAATATTATTTTCAGCCACTGTTAGAGGAGGTTTGGGTTATCTAATTAATTTATTATATGTTGGTTACAATTTTAGAATGATCTCTATAATATTTATTATTTAATGAACATTTTAGTTTCTATGTTGTACAACTTTTATTTTCCACTTTCATTTAAATTTGAATTTTGACTTAGGAGTTGAAATGCAATATGATGCTAATGATGATTATGCACTATTAAACATGCTGACATGTCATTATCAAAAGTGATTACTGTGGCTAATGACATGGGGTGTTACAATTCTCCTCATCTATCAAGAATTCTCGTCCCGAGAATTAAGAGGAAGACTGAAAGAAAGCGGGGTATTCTTCGCGAAGACGATCCTCGCGTTCCCAAGTGGCTTCATCTTCAGAATGATTTGACCACTGAACCTTGAGGAATTTGATTGACTTCTGACGAGTTCGACGCTCAGCTTGATCAAGAATATGGATGGGATATTCTGGATAAGACAGATCTTCCCGTAATTCAAGCATTTCGTGATCCACAGCTCGAATAGGATCCTTAAAGCAGCGACGGAGTTGGGATACATGAAAGACATCATGTACTTGTGAAAGATTTGGCGGCAATTGCAGCTGATATGCCACTTCTCCTCGACGGGCAAGAATACGGAACGGGCCAATGTAGCGAGGAGCTAACTTGCCTTTGATTCCGAACCGATGAGTGCCTTTCAACGGAGTGACGCGGAGGTAAGCTTGTTCGCCAGGTTGATAGACCATTTCCTGGTGCTTTCGGTCATAGTTGCTCTTCTGACGAGACTGAGCAGTTTTCAGATGTTCACGGACAATGCGGACTTGTTCTTCAGCTTGCTGAACAATGTCTGGTCCGACGAGTGAACGTTCCCCAGTTTCTGACCAATTCAGAGGGGTTCGACACTTACGTCCGTAAAGAACTTCAAACGGTGCCGTCTTCAGACTAGCTTGATAGCTATTGTTGTAAGAGAATTCGGCATACGGGAGTGATTCCTCCCATTTCTTACCGAAGGAGATGACGCAAGCTCGAAGCATATCTTCGAGCACTTGATTAATTCGTTCGACTTGACCCTGTGACTGAGGGTGAAAAGCGGTGCTGAAAGACAGATGAGTTCCCATAGCTTCTTGGAAACTATTCCAGAATCTTGAGGTGAAGAGGCTGCCACGATCCGAACTGATCTCCAACGGAACACCGTGGAGTGACACAATTCGGGAAACATACAAGTCTGCTAACTGACTAGCAGTGATTGTCTCCTTAACTGGCAGAAAGTGAGCAACCTTGGAGAATCGGTCAATGACAACAAAAATAGCATCATGACCCTTCTGAGATCTGGGAAAACCAGTAATGAAATCCATTTGGACCTTTTCCCATTTCCATTCAGGAATTTCAAGGGGTTGCAGAGTTCCAGCAGGCCTTTGATGTTCTGCTTTAATGCGGCGGCAAACGTCACACTCAGAAACATAACGAGCAATATCTCGCTTCATATTAGGCCACCAGTATCTCTGACAAATGTCACGGTACATCTTTTTTCTACCAGGATGAATTGACAGAGGAGTGTCGTGAGCTTCCTTCATAACGTGTTCTCTCTCATCCTTGAACTTGGGTACGAAGAGACGGTGTTGGAAAAATAGGATCCCATCCTTATCAAGATGGAATTCCGACGGCTTTCCTTTCTTGAGGTACCGCTTAATCCTTTCAACTTCAGAGTCATACTTTTGTATAATCTTAATGCTGTGCTCTAAATCTGGTTCGACCACCAGGGTATTGAGATAACCCTGTGGAACAATATGGAGGTTCAACTTGCGAAGCTCTTCATAAAGGAGAGGTTGTGCTTCCTGAACCATAAGGTTGCTGCAATAAGCCTTGTGACTCAAAGCATCGGCCATTACATTAGCCTTGCCAGGGGTGTATGAGATATTCATATCATAATCGGCAATTGTTTTGAGCCATCTTTGCTGACGAAGGTTCAGATCCGGTTGAGTATATAAATACTTCAAACTTTGATGATCCGTGTATATCTCGCAACGATTACCGAGAAGGTAATGTCGCCATAGCTTCAGGGCATAAATAACCGCAGAAAGTTCGAGATCGTGCACTGGGTAATTTTCTTCGTGAGGACGTAATTGTCAAGAGGCATAAGCAATCACTTTACGCTCTTGCATTAGGACACAGCCTAATCCTTGACGAGATGCATCACAGTATATCACGAAATCCTTTTGAGAATCCGGGGGCGCTAGCACTGGGGCAGATGTTAACTTATCTTTCAGTGTCTGAAAGCTTTCTTGACATTTTTCTGTCCACTCAAATTTAACACCTTTGTGGAGCAGATTCGTCAATGGTTTTGCAATCTTGGAAAAGTTCTCAACGAATCGACGGCAATAACTAGCGAGTCCGAGAAAACTTCTGACTTGCTTGACATTCTTCGGGGGAGTCCAGTCAAGAATAGCCTGAACTCGTTCGGGGTTAACAGCAATTCCATCCTTGGAAATCACATGACCAAGATAGGTCACTTCAGATAACCAGAATTCGCATTTGGAGTACTTGGCATACAACTTGTGTTCTCGAAGCCTCTCCAGAACAAGGCGAAGATGTTCGGCATGTTCCTCTTTATTCTTCGAATATATAAGGATATCATCCAGATAAACCACGACGAATTTGTCGAGGTAATCCATGAATATATAATTCATCAGACGGGAGAACGTAGCTGGAGCATTCGTTAGGCCAAATGACATGACAGTGTATTCATAGGAGCCATAACGAGTGACGAATGCAGTCTTGGGAATATCCTCTTCACTAACACGGATCTGGTGATAACCCAACCTCAAGTCGAGTTTAGAGAACACCGATGATCCAGCAAGTTGATCATAAAGATCATTGATCCGGGGCAGTGGGTATTTATTCTGGATTGTGGCTTGGTTAATGGGCCGATAATCTTGAACCAATCGGTTAGTTCCATCCTTCTTCTTAACGAAGAGTGAAGGTGCTCCCCAAGCAGAGGAACTGGTGCGGATGAAACCACTCTTAAGTGACTTGTCGATTTCTTCCTTAAGCTCAAGAAGGTGGTGCGGAGGCATCTTATAAGGACGCTTGGCAATAGGGATAGTGCCAGGCTTCAAGTCAATGACAAACTCGACAGCCCTAACCGGGGGTATTCCTGGGAGTTCTTCCGGAAAGACGTCCGGAAAATCTCGAACGACAGGAACGTTCTCGATTCCTTCCAGAGGTGAGGCATTCAAAGCATTCAAAGCATATATCTGAGCTTCAGCATCTTGAGTAATTCGGGCGGTGTTGTTCACTATCTCATCAAAGGGGTGAAGAAGTTGGACGACTTTAGTGGCACAATTGATCGAAGCAATGTGAGCTTTCAACCAATCCATTCCGAGAATGAGGTCTATGGTGGAAGACTTCAAGACGATGGGTGAGGCAAGGAATTCCAACCCTTTAATTTCGACGGTAACGTTGGGTGCTATCACATCAGCATGACAGTGAGAAGTATAATACAACTCGAAGAGAAAGGTTAAACAAAACAATGGAAAGGAAAATGATTATCAGACTAATCAGATCAATGACAGGGAAATTGCACAGATATCCAGCTCTTCGGGTAGACGGAATTTATGAGATCCTAAGTGTCGGTGTTAGTAAAATTTATTTAAACCGAATAGAAGAGAAATCAGAGTCCCAGAGTATAGACGAGGAATAAAAGATCCTAATACCACCCAATTGGCGACGTGGGCCCGTAAGCCACACAGCCAAGTTAGTAAATTAATTTTTCGGTTTCTAGACTCAACTTCGGCCAAGGAATTGGAAGGGGGCTTCCAACTGGCAGTCGGCTCTGATACCAACTTGTGCCGCCCCGACTCAATCGTGCACTAATCATACACGCAAACATGCATGATCAAGCACAGGGACTCACGGGAAGATATCACAACACAACTCTAACACAATTTAAACGGAGATCCACAATATTACAGACCAGGGATCCGAAGATCCGAATACATAAGTCAGTCATACAAATATTATCTGAGTACAGACATAGTTAAACAAGTTTTGCCTTAAGAAGGCTAGCACAAACAACGACTCTAGATCGAAAGGCGTTGGCCTCCTGCCTGGGAGCCTCCGATCCTACTCCTGGTCGGCTGGCTCGATCCAGTAGTACGTGCCCTCAGGACCCTCCTGATAGTAAGCTCCTGAGGTGGCATCTGGCTCCTGGACTCCATCGTCTGATGTATCATCAAGTAGGAGAATATGGGGAAAAAGAGAAAATAAAGCAACCGTGAGTACTCATCCGAAGTACTCAGCAAGCAAGGATCTATACTACATATGCAACATTATCAATGGAGAAAGGCTGTATATGTGGACTGGGCTGCAGAAATGCCAGAATAGAGAGAAGGCCTAGTCCTATCGAAGACTAGCATCTTCACGAAGTCATCATCTTGCAGCAGTAGAAGAGAGTAGAATAGCATTTTATTTAACAAACATGTTGAAGCAAGCCTAGAGATCCTTCCTCGACTCCCAGCGAGAAAGCGATCCCGAAGCTTCAATTATGTAACAAGTATCCAGTTCAAGTAGTAGATCGGGATACACAAATTGAGCGTCCTTTACCGTAGGACCGGCTATCGATAGATCATTCATCCCTGCAGGGATGCACTACTGTTACCCAACACGCTCGATCAACTCTGGCCGGACACACTTGCTGGGTAATGCCCGTCCTCGGAAGATCAACACGAAGCAACGCTCTACCTAGGCTCGGCAGAGAGGTTAGCACGCGCGGACTAACCTATGCACCTAGAGGTCTTGGGCCATCGCCCTGGGCACCCTGCGCGTTGCGAGACTGGCCGGGGTGCAGGCGCGACACTGAACTCGTCAGTGAAGTATCCAGCCCAATCCCGACAATCAGCCCGCACGGTGAATCGTGACGTCTGATGAGTTGTCGGGAGAAACGTACATCGCAGAGGGCCCCATAACCATAATCCCGCGTGGTGGTAGTGCGTATAAGGCACGTCGACCCACTCAGATCACACAGCTAAATCCAATAGGCTCATTTAGTATCACGCGGAGACAATCAGAGTCTCTGAAACTCCGCCACAATATCACACTCGAGTGCCCTTCCGGCACACTCGACATCACAGATCCCCAGCGGGTACCCACCAGGGTGGACCCGCCTGTAACAAGGTCAAGGTAACCGTGTGGTCATATCATCAAAGGGGAAACCCGAGGAATCACCCTCGGAGGACTCCACTCGATGAAATCATCAGGGTGAACGTGTGAGGCATCACCCTCGAGGTTCACACTGAGGGGTTGCACGACAGAGTCGTATCGGAAGTGGAGAAGGAGGAATCACCCTCGATGATCACGACCGAACAGCTACACTGCAGAGTGTTCATCGGGAGTGCGTTGCAAGGTATCACCCTCGGCACTCGATAGTAACTATGCAGAGTCGTACAACTAAGGGGGTGTGAAGTGAGGTGTCGGTCTCTGGTCGACTATCACATTGATCGAGTCGTCGGCGATCAAGCAGGGGCAACAAGGGTAAGGTGGTGGGGTCACTGATGGTTCATAACCAATCTATACTAAACAGTTTATCATAGGCAGGTAAGGTAACAATGAACAGGTTACAACAGCAGGCTATGCATCAGAATAGGAGCATACATTAACAGTAGCAAAAACTAATGCAAGCAGGAGAAATGGAATGGGCGATATCTGGATGCTCAGGGGGGGGGGGGGGGGGGCTGCCTGGTTGCTCTTGCAAGAGAGAGAGGTCGTCAACGGGCTGCTCGTCGGTAGTGTAGTCGTACCCAGGTGCAGCGTCGTCGGTCTCGGCGTCTAGGATGAGAGAGAAGGAGGGGGAGAGAAACAATAAATTTCACGGCAATAATGCAAACAATATGTATGACATGCCTAAATGATATGCCGGGGTGTTCTACTGCCTAACTAAATGATTTAGTTAATTTAGGAATTTATTTGGATTTATTTATTCAATGTTGGGCACTATTCATTTATCGAAATTGGTCTAAAAGTTCAATGTTCATATAGCTAGGGGCATCTGACAAGAATACGGAGGGCGTATTCGGGTTCGTATCAAAATTCTGAGCAAGTTTCATATATAAATTATTTTCATCGGAGTTACGGTTTATTTAATATGATTTTCTAAAGTTTTAAACATTTTCTGAATTTAATTAATTATTTAAATTCGAATTATCCAGAATAGTGAATGATGATGTCAGCATGAGGTCAGTGTGACATCAGCAGGTCAACTCTGGCTGACCAGAGTCAAACCTGACAAGTGGGGCCCACATGTCATACACTGTGACATTAACAGAGAGGTTAAATTAACTAATTGGGCTAATTAGAGGGTGGGCCCCAGAAGTCAGTGACTGATTAGTGTTTAAATTAACTAATTATCTATTTATTTAAATTCGTTTAAATGGGGTGGGGCCCATATGTCAGTGACTGGGCCTGCCCAGTCAGCAGGGTTGACCCAGTCAACGGGTCAAAGTGGGGCCAGGAGACCCACTGGTCAGTGACCCTGGGGGTGGGACCCACCGGCCACGTCGGATGCCGGCCGGAGAGCGCTCCGGCGAGCTCCAACGCGGCGGAGCGAACCGGCGAGGTTCGGGATTCGCCCACAGGGCGTCTCCGGGGGCGTGGTTGCGCTCTATCGAACGGGCGCGGCGAGTCGCATCGCATGGTGGTGGTGGTTGGTCTCGGGGGTGGCCGGAATGGCGGCGGCATCGACCGCGGCGGGCGCCGGCGTTCGGCCCCATTTGGAAACGAGGCGGGAGCGGGCTAGGGGGTTAGTTGGGGGCCGGGTTCGACGCAACTCGCACTCTGGAGCACGCCAGTGGCTCGCGCGGGGGCTCGGGAGCACGTTCGGCGCGCGGGCAGCGGCAATGGCGGTGGTCGGAGCACGGCAAACCGGTACTAGCTCGGCTACGGGGAAAGACAGAAGGGGGGGGGGGGGGTTCCTGTGCGGCTCTCACCGCGGTACTGTAGGGAACTGGCAGAGGGCTCGGGGAAGCTCGGGGCGGCGCGAATCGACGGCGGCGTGCGGCGGCTATCCGAGGAAGAAGACGATGGCGTGGGACGATGTAGAGGCGTTCAGCTTCGGTTCGTCGGCGCAGTCGAAGGAGGGGACGACGGCGAGCACGTTGGACACGTCGGGGGGGGGGGCGAACGGGGCACGGTGGCCGTGGCTACGCCGGAGCCATGGCGGCGGTGGCGCTCGGCTGCGACGGGGGAGCGAGGGAGAGGATGAGTGATGTGGCTAGGGTTCGTCCGCGGGGTTGGGGATGTGCGCATAAAGGTGTCCACGACGCGCGGGTGGCTGTTGCCGATCGAAGACGAGGGGGGGCCGGCGCGCGCGCGCGTGCACGTTCGACAGCGGGGCGAGGAGCAGTGCGGGAGGTGGGGGACGGCGCGGGGTGGGCTGGGCCGCGCTGTAGCAGTAGGCTTAAGTGCACAGTAGCGCGTTTAGGCCTTTTCCTTTTTCTCTTTTTCTGTCTCTTTTCTTTTCTGTTTGCAAAATGTTTGGGCACCAAATGAGTTTTGTAAAAAGTGTGACCTAGCCCATAAATAGCAGTGCATTATACCTTAACACCAAAAACTAGTTTGGGCAAAACATCATTTCATATTTGATTTAGACTAATTAAAAGGTTATCAAATATTATTTTCAGCCACTGTTAGAGGAGGTTTGGGTTACCTAATTAATTTATTATATGTTGGTTACAATTTTAGAATGATCTCTACAATATTTATTATTTAATGAACATTTTAGTTTCTATGTTGTACAACTTTTATTTTCCACTTTCATTTAAATTTGAATTTTGACTTAGGAGTTGAAATGCAATATGATGCTAATGATGATTATGCACTGTTAAACATGCTGACATGTCATTATCAAAAGTGATTACTGTGGCTAATGACATGGGGTGTTACAACATGCACAAAGAAGTGGAGTGTTAAAGCGTTCACTGCCAGGTACATTGCTGCAAAGTATGTTGACAAGGTCAGAGCGGATGAGAAGATTTCTTTGAAGGGTTTAGGAGCAATGGTGCAGGAAGAGTGGAACATGAAGGTTCATAGGCAGAAGCTTTGGAGAGTAAGGAAAATAGCATTTGACATTATTTATGGCGATGATATTGCTCAGTACAACATGTTGTGGGATTATGCAGCTGAGTTAAGGAGGTCAAATCCTGGTAGTACTTTTTTGTTGCAAGTAGCCGATGATGGCCAATTCCAGAAGTGCTACTTCTCTTTTGACGCATGCAAGAGGGGATTCCTTGCATCTTGTAGGCCTGTAATTTTCTTCGATGGTTGTCATTTGAAAACTCAATTTGGTGGAGTTTTGTTAACCGCAATAGGAATGGATCCCAATGACTGCATTTATCCCGTGGCCTTTGCTGTTGTGCAAGTTAAAAACACAGAAGCTTGGAGATGGTTCTTGACTGTTCTTAAGGAAGATCTTGGCATTGTGGACACCTCACTTTGGACAGTCATGTCTGACAAGCAGAAAGTAAGTCACTTGTAGTTGTAATATATGCTTTGGTTGCATTACTTCATATTGTACTATATGTTTTGTAATTAGTACTTATTTAGCACTAAATTATTTTGCTGACAACCAGGGTTTAATTAAGGCGGTGAGAGAACTGTTTAAAGATTCAGAGCATAGATATTGCGTGAGACATATCTGGCAGAATTTCACAAAAAACTTTAAAGGAGATGTACTAAAGAATCAATTGTGGAGATGTGCTAGAAGTACTACTCATGGCCAGTTTAGAGAGAACATGGACAGAATGCTAGTTCTTAGTAAGGAAGCTCATGATTGGTTAGAGGAGTTAGACCCAAAAACATGGGTAAGGGCATTTCAAAAAGATTTCCCCAAGTGTGATGTCCTATTGAACAACAATTGCGAAGTGTTCAATAGGTATATTTTGGATGCAAGAGAACTCCCCATATTAACCATGATACAGAGGATTAAAGGACAAATGATGGGTAGACATTTTGGTAAGCAACTAGAGGCGCTGAAGTGGCATGGTACCATCTGTCCCAAAGTGAGAAAAAGGTTGCAAAGACATATTGATGCTGCAGCCACATGTCATGCTGATCCTGCTGGATTAGGCATTTTTGAAGTGCAAGACAAAAATAGGCAGTTCAGTGTGGATATAACATTGAGCAAATGCACTTGCAGGAGGTGGGATTTAACTGGGATTCCTTGTTGTCATGCAGTTGCGGCTGCAAGATATGACAAAATTCCACCTAAAACATTGGTCCACCCATGTTACTCCATTGAGACTTACTGCAAGGCTTACGAGCACATAATCTTGCCATGTAAAGATGTGAGTGAGTGGGAAAAAATGTATGGCAGACAAGTGCTTCCTCCCAAAATTAAGAAAAAGAAAGGTAGAAAGGCGAAGAACAGACGACAACAACCAGAAGAGACTGAGGGTAGGGCAGGGAGGAAAGTTGGCAGTGGTGGATCTATTATGCATTGTAGCTACTGTGGAGCTACAGGACATAATATAGGTGGGTGCAACGATTTCAAATTAGGCCTAAAACCCAAGAGGAAGTTAAGAAAAAAGAAAGTAAGAGCAGAACCTGAAGTTTCCTCCTCAGATGAAGAATATGAGGCCATGACACAGGTAATATAATGGACCACAACCTCCTTTATGATAAATTGTTGTTTACATAACCAGAACCTTACTAATTTACATGGTTTATGTAATCAGGAGCAGAACATGCAAACAGAGGGTTTATTACAACAACAACCACCTACTTATGAGGCTGAGGTCATAACAACATTAATGCAAGAGGTATATGATTATTTTCATTATTTTCATTACTGCCATCTAATTCATTACTGCCATCTAATTACTTTTCCTAAATTGTTATAGACAAATGTTGCAAGCCAGATCATTGATCCACCTGATTCAGGCCCTTTACCTCCATCTTCATTTATTAACAAAATGTCCCAAGCCAACCCCCTGTTCAGCCAATAACTGCTACTAGACAGGAAAATGTTCATAGAAAAAGAGAGGTCATTGCACTAGCTAAACTTAGACTTGCAGCTGAAAAAAGAGAGATTGCAGACCAGACAAAGTTTGATGCAGCATTAAACAAGCTCAGAGAGGAAGAGCAAAAGATTTTGCAAGCTGCAGAGAGAAGGAAGGAAGAGTTTGCAGCAAAAAAATTAGAGATTGAGGAGAAAAAGAAAGCTGTGCTGAGAGAAAAACAGTTGGCAGTTGAAGAAAAAAGAAAAGAAATTGAAGAAAGGAAGAGAAAAAAGTTGGCTGAGCAGCAGGAGAAGAAGGCACTTGCAGAGGCCAAAAGGAGTGCACTGCAAGTGAAAAAGATGCAAGCAGAGGAAGCAAAAAAGATGAAGGCTGCAGAAAAGAAAAGAATTGCAGATGAAAAGAGAAAGCAAGCTGAAAATGTACAAACGGCACAAGAAATGGAATTTCTTATGAGGCAAGAGGATGAGCGAGATAGAATTAGAGTCTGCAAAGAGTATCTTGCTCAAGGGGAGAATTCAAGGCAGCAGGCCTGGGAGAAGCAAAATCTGCAGCAAGATGCATCCAGGACACAACATTGGGCAGAGAGAAAGAAACAAGCTGAAGAATGGAATATGGCACAAGCTGAGCAAGCAAAAAAGCAAGCCATGGATGAAAATTTCATGTTGGCAAGTGAAAAGCAAAGGCATGATCAATTTCAAGCTAATCAGAGCCATTTGCAAAGGCATGATCAATTTCAAGCTAATCAGAGCCATTTGGAGCAGCTACATCAACCAAACAGACCCTACTTCACTCAGGCCAGGACAGGTTTTAAGAAACCAAGAAAAAGTAGCATGTTTGATACATTTAGGGAGGAGAGGAAATAAGCATGTGAGCAATTAAGTGGTTTGTGCTTTCATTTGAACTATAGCAGAACTCCTTTATTTACTTTCATGAACATGTTAAATGTTGGTCATGAACATGGACTGATCAGGCCAAGGGACTGATCATGTTATGTTCAAGATCGTGTACTGAACCTTGATAACCTTAATGGTTAATGCTTTTATGGCGATGCTCCTTCTATGTTCATCTGATGCTAGCAATGCACCTGTTATGTCCAATATTTTTTTTCATTCCTCCTCTTTGTAATGCACCTGTTATGTATGAATTTAACTGAAGTAGATGCACAAGATGATGCACCATAGTGCACTCATACTGCTGGACTGAAATAAGCACATATTTTGCACAACACACACCATACCAAACATCATTCAGAAGCTGCCAAACAGCTGAAGGAGAGGATTTTGCACAACATTTAGAAACTCACAAACTGGTTGCAGAACAACATAGGTAATTAAGTAACATCACAAACATCACAGCATAAGCATACACCCTGATTTGGCAAATGGACACACAATTGCCACTAGCATAAGTAACATCCCAGCACATCATCTGCTGCATCGTCGTCGTCCGAGCGCGGCAGCTTCATCCCCGGCGTGCAATGGAGGACCACATGTCCGGTCTCCGGCCGGAGGCACGGCTCACCACGGAGCCACACCTCCTCGTGCTGCTGATTGGAGCGCCAGCGCCGCGTGTGCGACGCCCAACCTCGCCGCGGCTCACAGGGGAGCGGACGCTTCCACCGACTGGAGCGCCGGCGTCGCGGGTGCCACGGAGTGACACCTCCTGCTGCTGCCAATTGAAGCGCCGGCGGCGCGGCTGCGACGCCCAACCTCGCCGCAGGTGCAACGCTACCACCGAGCTTCCGCCTGCGCCGGCAACGGAGCTCTCCGTCATGCTATCCCCGGCCATTGAGAGGAGAGGATTTGGGACTGGGGAGGTCGCCGCCAGCCGTGGGTTAGGGATTCAGGGGAGGGAATGGGGAATTATTTTGGTCGCTCCTCCCGTGCGGAGCCCCACTTGCTGACATAACTGGTGCCGCTCAACCAGCTCGCGTGGGTCGAGCAGCCCATGTGGCGCCTGGTTCGTAGCTTGATACGTACAGAGGACCGTTTTGGAGCGTATCTGCGTATTCGAGGATCGTAATGGAGCAGTCGACTAGTACCAGGACCATGCTGTTACGTGCCGGATAGTATAGGTGCCGTAGTTGTAATTATCTCTTATTTTTCTTTTGCCGCTGGGGTCTCGGCCTTTTCTTTTCTCCTTCTGTTTGGGGTGAGGTGGGTGGTGGCGCTTGTTCCTTCCTGAGAAAGCGTGGCGGCGTTGGTCTTTGTGGTGGGCGGGGTGTGGTCTTCGGCTGCGTCTTGAGAAAGCGTGGCGGCGTTGGTCTTTGTGGTGGGCGGGGTGTGGTCTTCGGCTGCGTCTTCCCATCTTCGGTGGCTAGGTGTTCAGCGGGGGCTTCGGTGCCTGCTTCTTCGACGGGGGCGGCTCTGTTGCTGCCGTTTTCTTCTTCCTCTGGATCAGCTCTTGGGAGTGAGGCTGTGAGGCGCTGCTTGAAGGTTTGCCGTTTCTGCGATTCTTTTTACTGTTGTTGTATTGTTCTGGTGGATCTATGATGTGTTTTGATTTGAGTTCTGGTGGATCTATGATGTGTGTTGGACTGTCCGGCATTGGTTGTTTGTGTGCTGGATGCGGCTATTGTGTAGCTGTTTTCTGTTATTTCTGTTATATATGGTGTTGATGGGTTTCTGTATGTGTTCATTTGTTTCTGTCTGTTCATGGGTTTGTATGAAACTAATTTGTTCTTTGTATCTGTCCATTAAAGTCAATCTCTTTCTCCTTACACAATGTTGTATGTACCGATTCATCATCATTCACTTCAATCCAATACTTTCTGGTCTTCCCAAATTAAGAATGATTCTGCATTCTTTTACATTGCTATACTGAAGTATCCCCTGATGAAAAGTATATTTTGTTGCTCTCTGTTGCTGCCAGCACTGAATTGATTATACCGAATGAGAACTATTTTCTAGCTGCAAAATCATGTCACACATTACTCTTTGTTCTTCTCCATTAACTACTAAAAAGATGCACTCTGAATACGGGTGGAGCTATGCAGCGATTAGCCGCGACCTCTCACACTCAAGAAGCCATGCACCGAATGAGAACTATCTTGAGCAATAAATCCTATTTTGCATGTTGTTACCATCCCAGAACTTATGATGTACTCTCTAGAATATTTTCGTACAAAATTCAGAATGTGCAAAGATCAGTACTATGAAAAAAATAAGTTTACATCCAATTTGCCTTTGTATGCCAATATTGTGAATTTATTTCCATGCACTCTACCACTATTAATTTGTTCCTATGAATAGCAACTTATTATTCTGCATGTAAAACAACAGCAAAGCAATGATCAGTTAATTGAGAAACCACTGTGTATTCAGTACAGCAAATTACACGCATCCTTACCATGATAAAAGAATACTTGCCATCTCACATGGCTAACTACTTATTAGAAACATGCTTGCATAAAGGCCATCTTATCGACATCCCTCGACAGTACTTGCTGCGCCATACCACCAACATCATATGCCTGCCAATCGACACGGCGCACACTGTAAAAGAAGAGGAGGCTGGCCGCTATTACATACATTCTCCATATATCTTTAGAACCCCCTCCCCCCAGTACTAAGTAAATTAGTATCCCTTGTGTATGTATGTAATGAAGAGCACAAGCTTCCCGAATAAAGAGCTACAGCTTCCCCAGTTAGTAAGCAGGTGTCACTGAATTATAATGTAAATTAAGTGTTAATGTGAAATATGTTCGTCCCAACAGTGCCTCAGATCACGGGCATCTTATGGCTATCATGAAAACCCACTTGAGGTATTATCAAAAACAACTCTGATTTCATTCACACATGCCTGAAAGGCTGAAACATAGAACTTGTGAGAAAACAGAGCAAAACAAAATAGCACCGCTATAAGAGCACACCTCAGAACTCCTATACACAGGAACCCAAACAAAAAAAAACAAGGCAAACAAGTTGAAACATCAAACAAAGGCCGAACAAACAAGTGATCAAAAAAAGAAATTACCAAAATGCACACACTTTAAAAGCAACAAAACAAAGTTTTAGATAAAAATCATCAATCAAATTCATTCATAACAATAGATGCCCCCACACTGGCCGGGGGCTCTTTCTGCCTGCCCGGTTCCTCCGCCCCTTCTCCTCTCTTCTATGGTCACAAGATAACAGTTTCATATGGTTCCTCAACATTTCTGCTTGTGCGTGTATTTACTGTTTGGGCGATCTGGCCTCTTGCAGACAATAGGGCTTGCTCGCCAGTTCCTCCCTGCTCTTGCCCAATATAATTCATGTGTGTCTTGGCATTAGCCACTCACTTCTTTTACCTTAGAAGAATATCTCGCAATGTGCTTGTAAAAAGTGAGCTAGAAATAAGAACAAACTAACATAGATCAAAGGAGTACTGACATATAGGTACTTCCTATTTAAGCTCAGCTTTTAAGGACACCAACCGCTACCAGTAAAATAAACATGTATGGCCTCTATTAACTCATGGTCTAAGAAAAGAAACATCTATTAAAATCGTAAAGAAGTCCAATTATTATCTCCTGAAGAATTAAAAATGGGCATGCATGTTTCGGCTTCAGCAAAATCTTTGAAAAAAGATAGTTTGGTGGAGAAACAACCAAGCGATTTCTAACACATACCCTCAATTCTACACTTGCAGGAAAGAACAAACCTTCCCAATCACTGCAGCACTAAAATACGCGTCGATATTTAACAATTAAGATCATTTTTTATAGACAGGAGCGCCAGGAGGCAGCACCAAATGGCAACAAGAAGGGCACACACGTCCGCTCAGCCTCTCTAATCCTCCACACGGCTGGACAACACAACGACGGCGTGTAGGCTCCCTAGAAAAGGCACAGATTGAATACACAGAGCCGCCGTAAAACTATGACCGACTATCATAACCGAAAAAACTTGGCCCATACCCACCCAACACAAATAAAACCTGAGAAACCAACTAGAAATAACAACAAAAAATAAAAGGAAGAAAAATGTCGGCGTTCTGAGAACCAGGGTACCCAGACTTACCTGTCTGCGGCCCACGGCGTGGCTCTATCGACGGCCTGGTACGGCCCAGTTTCAACGCCAGCAAGACAAGACCCTCGCAAGGGGCCACGCCTCGCAAGACAGACAGCGCCGAGACCTCCTGAGGGAGCGGCCTCCCCAGGCTGCCTTCTGAGGAGCGGAGATTTCTATGCAAGTATCCAACCTCACGAGGTTGCGGTGACGCAAGCCATGACGACCGAGGCCAGGCGGGCGCCAGCAGGCGCAGAAGAGCATGTTTCCTCTTTGGTGTTAAGGGGGCAAGCGCAGGCGTGGGTTCCCGAGGAATCAGGCAAAGATTGCCATTCCAGTGCAATGAGACCAAGACCGCCAGGACGGCAGGACGAACGTCATCGCCGAGCCCACTACGGTGTCACGACCAGAAACTTTGCAGGCGAAGACCACCTTTCGTCAGGATAAGATGTATTACTTGTCCCCTTTCAAATTGGCCACTATGGGATCCCTTCCCGCCTTCGATTTGGGGGAAGAGGACCGAGGCCGCTATAGGTATAAGCTAGCCACCACCATAGAGGGGGACGAACCGACCGGCATCCGATCCTTCCACCCTCACCGGAGCAGACCTCGCGAGGTTGTTCATCCCTTGTACTTGTTCATCCTCAGTCCCTCGTGAGGCAAATCCACCACAAAGCAGGAGTAGGGTCTTACACCGCAAGGTGGCCCGAACCTGGGTAAACTGCCGTGTCCATCTCCTTCCTTGATCCATCGAGCTAGGTTGTAGGGCGACGGTTTGGTTGGTTGGATAGGTTGAGTTCTTCGCACACGCCCCAGAGTTCGAACCTTCTTTGGGTCTGCAGAGCCCTGAATCTGACATTTGGCGCGCCAGGTAGGGGCGTGTCGAAGGTTCTCTCCCACCACTCGCTCCACCGCCGTTTCGCCGTTCCAATGGCCGACGCTCGCCGTGTTCGAGCCGAGCGCCGGGCCGCTCGTGTCGCCCAGACGGCGCCCGCGGGCAACGGCGCCCCTCGCCGCTCTGCCTCCTCGGTGGCTAACGCCGCCACCGACCCTGCTGCCCGCGAACAGCAGGACTCGTCGCTGCCACCGTCCGTGCAGCGCGACAGCCGCACCGCGACTCCATCACCCACTCCAGCCACGGCGTCGTCTTCTCATGGCCGTCGTGGGCCGGTGAACGCGTAGTCTGCGCTGCTCATGGTGCGCGAGCTTCTGCGCTATCGTCCGGCCAACGACCTCTACGACGACTGGCTCGCCCGCATCGCCGAACTCGTCAACGCCGCCGGCGAGGCCCCTGCACCGTCTCGTTCGCTTTGCCCTCCGCCGTCCCTGGCAGGCGACGTGGCTCATGGCGCGCCTCCTCCCCCTCCTCTGCACGGCGTGGCCCCCGAGCCGAGGCGTGAAGCTCCCCAGCGCGACCCGCCGCGCAGAGTGCCGGCGCGCGATGAAGAAAGCTGCCAGGTGGTGCAGCGGCCACAAGGAGAAGCGCATGCGCTCCCAGCACCGCCACGTTAAGACTGCGTAATGCCAGAGGTAGCGACGCGCGAGCGTCGAGATCAGGCTCCTCCCCTGCGGCTGGCCCCTGTGAGTGCGGCAGGGTGCCGTGCTTTCACCCCGGAGCTGCGCCGCGTCGTCTGGCCCGGCAAGTTCAAGCCGGATCAGCCTCCGCGCTACGACGACAGCCCTGACCCCTTTGAGTTCCTCCAGCTCTACGAGCCGAGCATTGAGGCGGCGAACGACGATGAGAAGGTCATGGCGAACTGGTTCCCTATGGCCCTCAAGGACGACGCGCGCTCTTGGCTCCTGAACCTTCCGGTGGGGTCGAGCTCCTCCTGGGACGAACTCCGCGAGCGCTTCATCGCCAACTTCCAAGGCACTCGCGACCGCGCTCCAGCGGCAGGCGATCTGCGGCACATCAAGCAGCAGCCAGGCGAAACCTTGCACAAGTACATACAGCGCTTCACCAACATCCGCCTCAAGGTCCCGAAGGTGTCGGACGAGGCCATCATTTCGGCATTCTCTGAGGGTGCCAGGGATGTCAAGATGAAGGAAGAGCTCGCCATGCACGAGGACTTGTGCTCGGCTCTGGAGATGTTCAACATGGCCGCCAGGTGCGTGAGTGCAGAGGAAGTTCGCCTCTCCCTTCTGGAGCTTCCGGAGGTCGATCCTGAAGACAAGAAGGCCAATGCTAAGGACGCGAAGCGCAAGGGCCCAGCTGTGCTCGCGGCTGAACCTGAGATGAAGCGCGGCTGCAACCACCCCGAATCCTCCAAGGGCAGCCGCCCGTTCTGCGTCTTCCATAATGTCCACAGCCACAACACCAACGACTGCCAGGAGCTCAGGGCAATCCGCGACGGGCGCATCGGCCGCCGTCCCGAGCGCAACTACCGTGGCTACGACCGCGGAGGAGGCCGCGGCAGAGGCCGCTGGGACAACCGCGACCCCCGCCAGGACTGGCGTGATCAACCTCGTGAGGACCGCTGGCAAGGCCAGCCTCGCGACGGCCCCTGGCGTGACCAGCCCCGCGAGGACCGTCCTCAGGGCAACGCCGGCCTTCCTCCGCTGCCTTCGCCGCCAAGAAGGAACGACGATCATCACCAAGATGATGGGACCGGGGGCTTCCAAGAGCCTCGTGCCATTGCCTGCATCCTGGGCGGTGCTCAGGCTCCCGCCTCTCATCGCATCTTCAAGCAGTTTGCTCGTGAGGTGAACGCGGTCCTCCCCAAGCTTGAGGCGTCGCGCCCCCTCAGATGGTCCAAGTACGCCATCACCTTTGACTCCATGGACCAGCTCAAATGTTCAGCCGCCGCTGGCGCGCTTCCGATGCTCTGCTCGCCGACCATCAGCAACGTCCTCGTCACCAAGACACTCATCGATGGCGGCGCGGGGCTCAACGTTCTCTCCGTCGAGACGTTCGAGACGCTCCAGGTGTCGTACGACCAGCTCCTCCCCACCAAGCCTTTCTCAGGAGTGCACGATGGCTCCACCGTCCCCATATGGAAGATCCGCCTCCCTGTCACCTTCGGCCAGCGCGACAACTACCACACCGAGCTCATCGACTTCGACGTCGCCCACATTCGCCTCCCGTACAACGCCATCCTCGGGTATCCGGCCCTCGCCAAGTTCATGGCAGCAACGCACCATGGCTACAATGTCCTCAAGATGCCAGGGAGTAGCGGCATCATCACGGTCGCCTGCGACAAGAAGGCTGCAGTGTGCTCCCTTGAGCGCGCCTACCAGGCTGCGGCGGTCGAGAACTCTGATGACGAGGGGGCCGTCCGGCCTCCTGAGGCTATCCCCAAGAAGAAGAAGCAGGTCCTCCCCAAGGGCCATCAGGAGGCTGGCGCGCCCAACGATCATGCCTCAGGCCCCGCGCCCACTGCTGGGGCGCCCTTCCCTCTCGCATAGGAAGGCGCGCCCGGCGCCCCTCTCAGGACGGGCTCGGGGGCTCTCGTCTGGAGGGCCTCCGACCTGACCAGCATCACGAGGGAGGCGTTCGGGCACCACGTGGGGGCGTGCTTCAACGCGTGCCTCCGTGAGCAAGGCGCGAGGCGCCAGGCGCCAGGCGCTCAGGAGTTCATCACCAAGGCGATCGAGGAGCTTCAGGAGGCGCGAGCCATGCGTGGCGAGCGTCGTCCCGCATCATCCAGTGCAGCTGCCGCCCTTGACATGGGTAGCGAGTTGCGCGTCTGCGTCAACATCCCAGGTCTCAACAGGGTTGCTTCTCAGGAGCTCTTCTGGCCGTCCCGCGTTGGACGGAGTGGGGGCTGCCCCGCAGCTACGTCCGCATGACGTTCGGCCTGCTGAACATGGCTGCCTCGCACCAGCGCTACATGCAGGACGTCCTGGTGGCTCACGAGGCCTGGCGCCAGGCGGTCCTGAGAGAGGAGGTGCCGGACCCTCACGAGCCTCCCGAGCCTCAGGAGCCAGCCGGCTCGTGAGGAGCGATCCCCGCAGCACGTGTCTTCAGCTACTCCAACGCTTCTACAACAACGGTGCTAGGTGACTTTTTGGTTTGTTCAATTGAGGGCACCCCTCGGGCTGCATTATCCTCAAGCTGTCAGGGCCCGCCCCTGTAGCATGTATCGTTTTGCGCATGTATCAGAACTGGTTTCTCCCTTTTATGAATTACTTGATATTGCAATCTGCATGTCCGGTGCTTTGCCGCCATGAATGTCGTGCGCCCTCACAAACCCCCCCGCAATCGCCTCATGATTAAGGACTGGCACTGCGTTTGTGCTCGGGTCCGTCCCTGCAGCGTCGCTAAACCCAAGTGGCTGAGCTCTGTCTCGCGGGCTAGCTCCCGTGCACGTCACCTCCCGTGGTCCTTGGTGCCTTGTTCTCGCATGAGCTAACCAAGAGTGGACGAGTCAGGGCACGCGACCCGGTGCCTCGCCACCATGGGAGCCGCGCGCCGGTTATCTTTCCTTGGGATTGTTGCATGAGAAGACTGGGCACGGTGTCTGTGCTCGGGTCCGTCCCTGCAGCGTCGATAAACCCAACGGCTGAGCTCTGTCTGTCGGGCCGGCCCCGTTCACGTCACCTCCTGGGGTCGTTGGTGTTTGGCCTTCTCATGCGATGTCCTCCAGAGATTCACTCGGCGCAGGCCACCCCAACATCTCGCAGGGTTCCTACAAATGCTCCGCACCAAAAATCCAGGCGCAACCCGCCTTGAGGTAGGGCCTCATGAGTCCCGTGCTGGCTCACGGGTGCCCATATACACCTCCTCCAGTCCTGCCGTGCTAGCCACGCGTACAGACGGGGCTGTACACGCGCCGGAGTCTCCCCCCGAGGAAACTCCCACCCACGCACCAGTGGAAGCCCCATGCTCCGCGCTGGCGGACGACACGGTCGAGGAGCGACTATGCCCACGTACCAGTGGAAGCCCCATGCTCCGCGCTGGCGGATGACACGGTCGAGGAGCGGCTATGCCCACGGAAGAGTGGAAGCACCATGCTCTGCGATGGTGAATAAACAACTGAGGGTGGCCTCCGTGGCCGCATCAACCTCAGGACAGCCTTTGGCTCTTCGTCCGGCAACACCTCACGGCTTTCCCCTAGAGAGGCCCGCTCAAGGGGGCTGGGCACGGGGGCTACGCCCAGGCCACGCCTGGCGCACGCCACCTTACCTGGTTTTCTCACGTCCCTCCTAGGCAAAAGCTGGCGAGCAAAGGTATGGAGGACTCCGGATTACCTTGTACGACTGCTCGTCTTTCCTTCATGAGGGTCGTTCGTACGTCAAGGGGGACCCTGAGCATCGCGCCTCAGGGGCCTCACCGGTCAAGTAGCCCCTCGCCCCTTGGTCTCGTCCTAGTGATCCGGACGCCCCAACAGCGGTCGAGGTATGCGCGGGGCTGGGCCCTGCCGACGCAGAACATCGAGGCTATTCGTACGTCAAGGGGGACCCCTGAGCATCGCGCCTCAGGGGCCTCACTAGTCACGTAGCCCCTCGCCCCTTGGTCTCGTCCTGGTGATCCAGACGCCCCAACGGCGGACGAGGTACGCACGGGGCTGGGCCCTGCCAACGCAGAACGCTGAGGCAAACACGAAGGAAACCAAGCACGAAAGAGAAATCGCGGAGTCCTAGCAAGTTATTACAAAACATAATGTTCCACGAGTTCAAACAGAAGTTCTCACGCCTCCGCGAGGCAGGATGAATGTTGCAGGGTCAACTAGGAAGAAGCACCGCCATCGCTCGCCTTGGGAATCCCGTCGTCGATAACGCTCCCACCATCTTCGCCGCCGGCTTCTGCCGCCGCAGCTGTAGGGTCAGGGACGCAGAGGAACTTCCCCAGAAGGGCCTCCACCTACTTCTTCACAACCTCGGAAGCAGCGGTGCGAGATTCAAGGGCCACCAGCTCGATCAGCGCGCTGAGGTCGAGACCTGGGTCTCGGAGGAGGAGGTGGCTGAAGACGCGTGTTGCGGCCGAAGTAAAGAGCGCGCGGCACTCCTCCTCCACCGCGGAGTCCACCCCAGCGGCGACGCCCTCAAGCGCCTCAGCAAGCTTGGGGAGAAGCCCAGCAGGGCCATCCTCCTGAGTCGCCAGCGGCTCCTCATACCCTCCTCCGTAAAGGGAGCGCAGCGCCTTGCGAGACCTAAGTTCGGAGGAGACCAAGGCTTCGCGTTCCACGGCCGCCGTTTTCTCGGCGGCGGCGAGGGTCTTCTCCCTAGCCTCCAGTTGGGTCGTCGCCTTAGAGACGAACTGGGCATGGGACGCCTGCGCCTTGTCCTCCTCCTCCTTCAGCTTGCCCAGGCGGTCCCACTCCGCGGCTTGGTCCTTGGTTGCCTGGGCCAGCTTGGTGTCGCGGTCGGTGAGCGTCGCTTCGCGGGCCTTGAGCTCCTCCTCCTGTTGATGGAGCCGTTGGGTGTGGGCAGCCTGCGCCTCACGGAGAGCTTTCAGCTCAGTCTCCGCCTTGCCGCAATGCTCCTTGGCGGACGCCGCGTTGGCCAGCGCCGTGTCACGAGCCCTCGCGGCTCCATTGGCCTCCCTCCTGCTCTCCGCGGTGGCGGCCTCGGCTCGGCTCCAGGCTGTCCGGGCGGACGCGTCGGCCTGGAGCCACCCTAAGATAAGCCCCATGCGCACCCTCACCATGCACCTGTCGGCGTCATGGAGATTGGCCCGGAGTTGGTCCAGCGCGTTGAAGGCTTCCTCCAGAGCACCGGGCCTGACAAGGGGGCCGCAATCCGCCAGCACAAAGTGAAGGAAATATGCCCTAGAGGCAATAATAAAGTTGTTATTTTATATTTCCTTATATCATGATAAATGTTTATTATTCATGCTAGAATTGTATTAACCGGAAACTTGATACATGTGTGGATACATAGACAAAACACCGTGTCCCTAGTAAGCCTCTACTAGACTAGCTCGTTAATCAAAGATGGTTAAGTTTCCTAACCATAGACATGTGTTGTCATTTGATGAACGAGATCACATCATTAGGAGAATGATGTGATGGAAAAGACCCATCCATTAGCTTAGCATAATGATCGTTCAGTTTTATTGCTACTGCTTTCTTCATGTCAAATACATATTCCTTCGACTATGAGATTATGCAACTCCCGGATACCGGAGGAATGCCTTGTGTGCTATCAAACATCACATCGTAACTGGGTGATTATAAAGATGCTCTACAGGTATCTCCGAAGGTGTTTGTTGGGTTGGCATAGATCGAGATTAGGATTTGTCACTCCGAGTATCGGAGAGGTATCTCTGGGCCCTCTCGGTAATGCACATCATAAGCAGCCTTGCAAGCAAAGTGATTTAGTCACAGGATGATGTATTACAGAATGAGTAAAGAGACTTGCCGGTAACGAAATTGAACTAGGTATGAAGATACTGACGATCGAATCTCGGGCAAGTAACATACCGATGGACAAAGGAAATAACGTATGTTGTCATAACGGTTCGACCGATAAAGATCTTCGTAGAATATGTGGAAGCCAATATGAGCATCCAGGTCCCGCTATTGGTTATTGACCGGAGAAGTGTCTCGGTCATGTCTACATAGTTCTCGAACCCGTAGGGTCCGCACGCTTAACGTTCGATGACGATTTAGTATTATACGAGTTATGTGATTTGGTGACCGAATGTTGTTCAGAGTCCCGGATGAGATCACGGACATGACGAGGAGTCTCGAAATGGTCGAGAGGTAAAGATTGATATATAGGACGATAGTATTCATTTAAATCAGAGAACAATGGTTGTTCTATTTATATGAGTAATATCTTTTATGGTCATGCACCCTTGAAGAGTGGTCTATTTTTGTTAAATCTCGATCGTGGTGATACACATATTCATAATATTGATGCCAAAAGATACAAAGTTGATAATGATAGTGCAACATATTTATGGCACTGCCGTTTAGGTCATATTGGTGTAAAGCGCACGGAGAAACTCCATACAGATGGGCTTTTGGAATCACTTGATTATGAATCATTTGATACTTGCGAACCATGCCTCATGGGTAAGATGACTAAAACTCCGTTCTTCGGAACAATGGAGCGAGCTAATGACTTATTGGAAATAATACATACCGATGTATGCGGTCCGATGAGTGTTGAAGCATGTGGCGGGTATCGTTATTTTCTGACCTTCACAGATGATTTGAGAAGATATGGGTATATCTACTTGATGAAACACAAGTATGAAACATTTGAAAAGTTCAAAGAATTTCAGAGTGAAGTAGAGAATCATCGTAACAAGAAAATAAAGTTTCTACGATCTGATCGCGGAGGCGAATATTTGAGTTACGAGTTTGGCCTTCATTTAAAACAATGTGGAATAGTTTCACAACTCGCGCCACCTAGAACACCACAGTGTAATGGTGTGTCCGAACATCGTAACCGTACTTTATTAGATATGGTGCGATCTATGATGTCTCTTACCGATTTACCACTATCGTTTTGGGGTTATGCATTAGAGACAGCTGCATTCACGTTAAATAGGGCACCGACTAAATCCGTTGAGACGACACCGTATGAACTGTGGTTTGGCAAGAAACCTAATCTGTTGTTTCTTAAAGTCTGGGGTTGCGACACTTATGTCAAAAGGCTTCAGCCTGATAAACTCGAACCCAAATCGGAGAAGTGCGTCTTCATAGGATACCCAAAGGAAACAATTGGGTACACCTTCTATCACAGATCCGAAGGCAAGATCTTTGTTGCCAAGAATGGAACCTTTCTAGAGAAGGAGTTTCTCTCGAAAGAAGTGAGTGGGAGGAAAGTAGAACTTGATGAGGTAATTGTACCTTCTCTCGAATTGGAAAGTAGCTGATCACAGAAAACCGTTCCCGTGATGCCTACACCAACTAGAGAGGATGCTAATGATGATGATCATGAAACTTCAGATCAAGTTACTACAGAACTTCGTAGGTCAACCAGAACACGATCCGCACCAGAATGGTATAGGAATCCTGTACTGGAAGTCATGTTACTAGACCAAGGCGAACCTACGAACTATGAAGAAGCTATGATGAGCCCAGATTCCGATAGATGGCTTGAGGCCATGAAATCTGAGATAGGATCCATGTATGAGAACAAAGCGTGGACTTTGGTGGACTTGCCCGATGATCGGCGAGCCATAGAGAACAAATGGATCTTCAAGAAGAAGACTGACGCCGATGGTAATGTTACTATCTACAAAGCTTGACTTGTCGCAAAAGGTTTTCGACAAGTTCAAGGAGTTGACTATGATGAGACTTTCTCACCCGTAGCGATGCTTAAGTCCGTCCGAATCATGTTAGCAACTGCCGCATTTTATGATTATGAAATCTGGCAAATGGACGTCAAAACTGGATTCCTTAATGGATTTCTTAAAGAAGAGTTGTATATGATGCAACCAAAAGGTTTTGTCAATCCTAAAGGTGCTGATAAAGTGTGCAAACTCCAGCGATCCATCTATGGACTGGTGCAAGCATCTCGGAGTTGGAATATATGCTTTGATAAGGTGATCAAAGCATATGGTTTTATACAGACTTATGGTGAAGCCTGTATTTACAAGAAAGTGAGTGGGAGCTCTGTAGCATTTCTGATATTATATGTGGATGACATATTGCTGATTGGAAATGATATAGAATTTCTGGATAGCATAAAAGGATACTTGAGTAAGAATTTTTCAATGAAAGACCTCGGTGAAGCTGCTTACATATTGGGCATCAAGATCTATAGAGATAGATCAAGACGCTTGATAAGATTTTCAATGAGTACATACCTTGACAAGATTTTGAAGGAGTTCAAAATGGATCAGTCAAAGAAGGAGTTCTAGCCTGTATTGTAAGGTGTGAAGTTGAGTAAGACTCAAAGCCCGACCACGGCAGAAGATAGAGAGAGAATGAAAGTCATTCCCTATGCCTCAGCCATAGGTTCTATCAAGTATGCCATGCTGTGTACCAAATCTGTTGTGTACCTTGCCATGAGTTTGTCAAGGGGGTACAATAGTGATCCAGGAGTAGATCACTAGACAGCGGTCAAAATTATCCTTAGAGGACTAAGGAAATGTTTCTCGGTTATGGAGGTGATAAAGAGTTCGTCGTAAAGAGTTACGTCAATGCAAGCTTTGACACTGATCTAGATGACTCTAAGTCTCAATCTAGATACGTATTGAACGTGGGAGCAATTAGCTAGAGTAGCTCCATGCAGAGCAATGTAGACATGGAAATTTGCAAAATACATACGGGTCTGAATGTGGCAGACCCGTTGACTAAACTTCTCTCACAAGCAAAACATGATCACACCTTAGTACTCTTTGGGTGTTAATCACATAGCGATGTGAACTAGATTATTGACTCTAGTAAACCCTTTGGGTGTTGGTCACATGGCGATGTGAACTATGGGTGTTAATCACATAAAGATGTGAACTATTGGTGTTAAATCACATGGCGATGCGAACTAGATTATTGACTCTAGTGCAAGTGGGAGACTGAAGGAAATATGCCCTAGAGGCAATAATAAAGTTGTTATTTTGTATTTCCTTATGTCATGATAAATGTTTATTATTCATGCTAGAATTGTATTAACCGGAAACTTGATACATGTGTGGATACATAGACAAAACACCGTGTCCCTAGTAAGCCTCTACTAGACTAGCTCGTTAATCAAAGATGGTTAAGTTTCCTAACCATAGACATGTGTTGTCATTTGATTAATGGGATCACATCATTAGGAGAATGATGTGATGGAAAAGACCCATCCGTTAGCTTAGCATAATGATCGTTCAGTTTTATTGCTACTGCTTTCTTCATGTCAAATACATATTCCTTCGACTATGAGATTATGCAACTCCCGGATACCGGAGGAATGCCTTGTGTGCTATCAAACGTCACAACGTAACTGGGTGATTATAAAGATGCTCTACAGGTATCTCCGAAGGTGTTTGTTGGGTTGGCATAGATCGAGATTAGGATTTGTCACTCCGAGTATCGGAGAGGTATCTCTGGGCCCTCTCGGTAATGCACATCATAAGAAGCCTTGCAAGCAAAGTGATTTAGTCACAGGATGATGTATTACAGAACGAGTAAAGAGACTTGCCGGTAACAAGATTGAACTAGGTATGAAGATACCGACGATCGAATCTTGGGCAAGTAACATACCGATGGACAAAGGGAATAACGTATGTTGTCATAACGGTTCGACCGATAAAGATCTTCGTAGAATATGTGGGAGCCAATATGAGCATCCAGGTCCCGCTATTGGTTATTGACCGGAGAAGTGTCTCGGTCATGTCTACATAGTTCTCGAACCCGTAGGGTCCGCACGCTTAACGTTCGATGACGATTTAGTATTATATGAGTTATGTGATTTGGTGACCGAATGTTGTTCGGAGTCCCGGATGAGATCATGGACATGACTAGGAGTCTCGAAATGGTCGATAGGTAAAGATTGATATATAGGACGATAGTATTCGGACACCAGAAGTGTTCCGGAGGGTACCGGGTACATATCGGGTCACGGGAACGGGTTCCGGGCACCCCCGACAAAAGATATGGGCCTAATGGGCCAAGAGGGGAAACGCAGCAGCTAGCAGGGGCTGCTGCACCCCCCATATGGGCCACACCAGAGGAGAAGGAAATAGGGGAAGAGAGAAGGAAGGGGAGGGATTCGGCCTCCCCCTTCCTTCCCTCCTCCCTCCTCTTTCCTCCCCCCTCCGATAAATAAGGAAGGGGGGGGGGCGAATTGGGATAGGACCCCAAGTAGGATTCCTCCTACTTGGGGCGCCCCATGGCTGTTCCCTTCCCCCTCCAACCTATATATACATGGGGAGGGGGCGCCTAGAACACACACCAATAACTGTTAGCCGTGTGCGGCGCCCCCCTCCACAGATTACACCCTCGGTCATATCTTCGTAGTGCTTAGGCGAAGCCCTGCGCGGATCACTTCACCATCACCGTCACCACGCCGTTGTGCTGATGGAACTCATCTACTTCCTCGACACTTTGCTGGATAAAGAGTTCGAGGGACGTCATCGAGCTGAACGTGTGCAGAACTCGGAGGTGCCGTACGTTCGGTGCTTGATCGGTCGGAACGAGAAGAAGTTCGACTACATCAACCGCGTTGTCAAACGCTTCCGCTTTCGGTCTACGAGGGTACGTAGACACACTCTCCCCCTCTTGTTGCTATGCATCTCCTAGATAGATCTTGTGTGAGCGTAGGAATTTTTTTGAAATTGCATGCTACGTTTCCCAACACAAAGGCCTGGGGAAGAGGCGGCACCAGCGCGAGGACTGGCGTCGCCACAGCAGCAAGGCCAGCTTGGGGCTCTGGAGCCCCCGAACCCCCCGCGGGCACGACGGGGACGGGCGGCTCCGGAGCCTGTTGGCCCACGGAGGCAGACTCCTCCCGAGGCTCCCCCGCCGTACCCTTGGGGGCCCGCTCCATCGTAGGGAAGCGCGAGGCGACCTCCTCCGCCCGAGCCAGGGCTACCCCAGCCATGGCGAGCGGTGGCGCCTCCGAGGTCCCGGCTCCCTCCTTCCTCTTCTTCACCGCGATGTCCGTCCTGGTCGCCAAGAAGGGAGCACTGTGAGCACAGGTATCAAGGGTGACAAACAAAGACAAGGCAAGATGCTTACTCGTCAGAAGCAATGTACGCCCTTTTCCGCACCAGGGCCAGGGCTCCCCCAACCCTCTTGGGCGCGGACCTCGCCGCGTCCTGAGGATTGGCAGGGCGCACGACGGCTGGCCTCGGTGGGGCGTCGACAGTCGGCAAGGCGGAGGCGTCACCTCGAGGAGGTGGCACCGCCCCGCCCTTCTTCAGGGTCGCTCGGCCTAGCCCCCGCAGGGGAGTGGCCCCAGACCTCGTGACGACCCCGGTGGAGCGCGGGGATTCCGCGACCAGGGGCTCGGCGGCGGCGTCATCGTCGGAGAGGCCGCGGAGAAGCTCACTCTGCGACGGAGGAGAGGTCTCCGCCTCGTCGTCCATGGTCGCCTCCGAGTCCTCCTCCCCCTTTCCCTTGGCGTCGTCACCGGAAGACACCAGCACCGGGGAGTTGGGGAGCTCGGGCGGCATGAGCCCCAGCTCGTTGAAGACGGGCATGGCGGCGACCAGCGCACCCTGTCAGCATGATGGTACAGCGGGATGGAGGCCGCCGGGAGGTTGCCTGGGTCCCCCTCGAGCAAGGTGTTCAGGGCCTTGCCCAGCTCCTCGCTTGTTAAACTCCCCGGGCGCAGCCGGATGTCGCCTGCTGCGCCCTCGAGCTCCCACATGGGGCGCATGTGCGCTTGAAGCGGGCCAGGCGCTGCGTCAGGAACTCCTTGACAAGCATGGCCCCCGTCAGCGCCCCGACCTTCAGATCTGCCGTCATCTTCCTCAAGGCCGGCGCCGCCCGGGGATCGGAGAGCTTCTCATGACCCCACCTCTCAAGCTTCTCCGGGAGCTCGGTAGGCAACTCCAGCCGCGCGTGGAGGCCCTTGGCATCCATGAAGACCCACTTGCGCCGGAAGTTCTCCACCTTCTTCCCGGCCCTCATAAGCGCGTTGCCCCTGTGGACCGCGGCGAAGGATACGCAGCCGGAACGCTGGGTTGGATCGTGCATCCAAAGGTAGAAGAAATGGCGGAGAAGCGCGACGGAGGGCCTCACGCCCACGAACGCCTCGCAGTAAAATGCGAAGATGGACAGGACGAGGATGGAGTTGGGCTGAAGATGCAGAGCATGGACCTGGTAGTGGTCGAGGACGGCGGTGAAGAACCCGGAGAAAGGCGGGACGAGGCCCGCGAAGACACTGTGGAGGAAGAAGGGATAAGTCGTCCGCGTCAAGGTCCCCTGCTCGGCGGAGCCGGCTAGGAGGATGGTCTCGCCCCATTCGTTATCGTCGCCCGCCGTCACCGGGATCGCGGCAGCAAGGTGCCTCTCCTCGGTAATGGTGGATGTGCCAAGGGCCGGCGCAGGAGAGAAGGAGGAGCTCGCGACCGGCGCGGCAGATTTTGCCTTCCCGGACGCCATTCGCGGGATCTCGGAGGAAGAGCTTAGCTAGATCTGGAGGTGTTCTCGGTAGGAAGAAAGGGGATCTGGAGCAATGCGAAGAGAAGGCAATGATGGCCGATCTGCACGCACCAGTCTTTTGTCAAGTCGCGCGGTTGCCGAGGCGACGTGGAGAGGTGGAGACGCCCACGTCCCATCAAGCGCCACGCGTCAGCTCGGTTTGCAGGCAACTGGGGCCCGCGGCGCTTCGCCTCGAAGCCAAGTCCGAGCGCGCCTTGGGCCCAGGGGCTACTGTCGACGTTCTGGGAACCAGGGTACCCAGACTTGCCTGCCTGCGGCCCACGGCGTGGCTCTATCGACGGCCTGGTACGGCCCAGTTTCAACACCAGCAAGACAAGACCCTCGCGAGGGGCCACGCCTCGCGAGGCAGACAGCGCCAAGACCTCCTGAGGGAGCGGCCTCCCTAGGCTGCCTCCTGAGGAGCGGAGATTTCTATGCAAGTATCCAACCTCACGAGGTTACGGTGACGCAAGCCATGACGACCAAGGCCAGGCGGGCGCCAGCAGGCGCAGAAGAGCAGGTTTCCTCTTTGGTGTTAAGGGGGCAAGCGCAGGCGTGGGTTCCCGAGGAATCAGGCAAAGGTTGCCATTCCAGTGCAACGAGACCAAGACCGCCAGTACGGCAGGACGAACGTCATCGCCGAGCCCACCACGGCGTCACGACCAGAAGCTTTGTAGGCGAAGACCACCTTTCGTCAGGATAAGATGTACTACTTGTCCCCTTTCAAATTGGCCACTGTGGATTCCCTCCCGCCTTTAATTTGGGGGAAGAGGACCGATGCCGCTATAAGTATAAGCTAGCCACCACCGTATAGGGGGACGAACCGACCGGCATCCGATCCTTCCACCCTCACCAGAGTAGACCTCGCGAGGTTGTTCATCCCTTGTACTTGTTCATCATCAGCCCCTCGTGAGGCAAATTCACCACAAAGCAGGAGTAGGGTCTCACACCGCAAGGTGGCCCGAACCTAGGTAAACTGCCGTGTCCATCTCCTTCCTTGATCCATCGAGCTAGGCTGTAGGGCGACGGTTTGGTTGGTTTGATAGGTTGAGTTCTTCGCAAATGTCTCAGAGTTCGAACCTTTTTTGGGTCTGCGGAGCCCTGAATCCGACAAAAAAACTCCAAAAAACAAGACTTGCGCAGCAAGGCGCGCGTACCCACTAATATACGTGAAGCTAAATAAAAGGAAAGAGACCAAAGCATCTCGACGTGAGTGTCCGGACCACTTCACCGTCGTCCATCCTAATCTGCACGTACAGAAACCACAAACTTAATTCTCGAAATAGGCTTTCGTCTCGCTTTATATATAAAGTAACAAACCACAAACTTAATTAATTAGTAGCCAAACCTCCATCACAAACCTCCCATGCATGGCTCGCGCAGGTCCATGTATTATCTAAATCTAATCCGAATGCCACTCATTAGTGGAACAATCGCCCATGGCCATCCGTCTCCTTCCACTACCTTGTTATTTCCTTAATCTCTTTCGCGGCGTTCTTCCTTTAGTTTGTCCAGCTCTTCAGCATAATGCGGCTAGTTTAAGCTAGCAGATGAGATGGGGTTTAGAAGGACTCCAAATTGCACTAGAATAGTTTGTGTCCGTGCGATCTCAATTCGGTCAGAGCATACCTCGATCAAAAGATTTGCATATCCTCTGTTACAAAATATTTTGGAGATATATACCAAAAAGTAAATTATCTTTGCACCCCTTCTTGGGGAGCTACTTTGCTTTAGAAGGAAAATGCTGACCAACTGGATTTAGCACTTTTTATATCTCATACAGTATATGTTTAATCATACCAACTGTTGATTTTCTACATATTCACAGCATGTTTAGTCATGCAAATGGCTGCGATTTGTTTACATACTCATAGCATGTCCAGTCATGCAAATCGTACCAGTTGCGCTGGGTTTCTAACTTTTTATGCACCATTCGGCTCACTTGAAAAACTGAAATAAGAAAATATCTATACAATCCCAATGGTCTATTTGTACTCTTGTTGATAGTGTACAGAGAAGAATAAAAAG
Organism: Thinopyrum elongatum; assembly: GCA_011799875.1. Classification (NCBI taxonomy): domain Eukaryota; kingdom Viridiplantae; phylum Streptophyta; class Magnoliopsida; order Poales; family Poaceae; genus Thinopyrum; species Thinopyrum elongatum. Next base: position 451,728,784 of record CM022298.1, on the reverse strand, counting down.
TTGCATAATCGACATAGGTAGTACAATAGCACTCATATGGCCATGAGCTTTTCATATTTGTTTGTATTGACCCCGGCCTCTGTATCATTGTGATGCACAACCATATTTATTAGAGTAACATAAGTTTTACTTCAAAGTAGCCAAAATTCAAGTTCAAGAGCCTTTTCATATATTTTAACACTTAATACCAATTGTTTGTAATGCAGTTAAATATGTTGCGCCTCCACCACTTTCCTGACTTGCATAAGCCACATGCCTATCCGAAGTCCACTCACCAGTGAAGGACAACCAGAGCCATTCAAAACAGAGCAGAACAAGGGGCGGTGAGATAAAATGGCTGTGTTTGTTTGGGTTTCAGTTTCAACAGTTTCAGCTGTGGACTTGCTGTGCTGGCAAAACTGCTGTGCTGAGGAAACAGCTGTAGTGAAGGTTAGCTGTTTGGCAACGCAGCTGTGGAAACGACTGTGAGCAGATGAAAAGCCTGAAATGCCCTTAGAGTACGGAGATCAGTGTAACTTGTTGATTCAGTGTTAATAGATTGTTTAAATGGTATTTTGACTGACAGAGAATGATTTGTTCTATGGTAATGCATAAAATCTTTCATAATAATAATTTTCTCACTTTCTTGCTCATATATACATAGAATAATAGTGAGCAAAAGAATTATGTTGTCACATCGCTAGTCCATGTAAGTCACAATTGCCCGTACAATACAAAAGATAGTCCATATAACTAATAATCCATACAAAAGAGAGCTAAAGGATTAGACCGTTCATATAATTCATAATCCGTACATATAAGTAGATGTCCGTACAAATCTGGCGGAACCGGAGCTCTCGCAGGGGAATAGGACGGATGGCAATTTGGTTGTAAATCTGGACAAACGGCAGGGTTAGCGCTGGGAAAACTGCCTGTTGCGAGCAGCTTCGCAGCGAAAGTACGCGACGAGGTGCTTTGGGCTATACCACGTAAAACTGGCCGAAACTGATATGGGCTTTGCACACAAAACTGCTTTATTTTAGCTGTTTGGTACAGATTTAGTTTTTTCTCATAGAAACTGTCTACGAAAGCCGAAACAAACACAGCCAATGACTTCGTGTTTATTATCTTATTCTTATCCATCCAATTCTTTTTCGCATCCCTCGAAAGGGAAACTCCCAGTCAGCTTCTGGTTTTATAATCATGTCAACGCAAAAGCTTGGCCGGGCCAAAGGATTGCCCTAATTGGCACATTTAAGGTCGTATAAATCACCATCAAGTTTGATGGCCTGTTTGATTTTTCTTCGGCCAGAGGACTCGGCAGCAGTGAGCTATGAAGACGACACGCACGTACGCACTAGGGATACGGATACCCAACTCTGCAGACCTGCTCGGGCAGTCTTCAGCTTTTCTTTTGCGGCCGGTTTTGCACAGGCTACCGTCTCACTTTTCAATCCTCTAATTGAGAACCTCCAGGCCGAAATTTGATTGGCCGGATTCTGCCGGATTATTTGATGCTGACGATGAATTTCGCCCGAGTCCCAAAATAATTGATGCTGACAATGAATTTCGCCTGTGTTGAGATCGTCTGGATCGGATCCCACCAAACACATACCTTCCATAGTGGTACCCAAATTTAAACCAGAGGATATGAACCTGGTATTGCACCTTCCCTCGCCCACTCAATTGTTGTCATCTCGGGATGTGTTTGGTAGCATTCCCAACTTAGCATGGTTGTTCTCCTCTCATACATGTTCACTGTAAACATGCTGAATACATGTATTTGTTTGTTCTTTGATAGTGGTGTATGTGCTGAGACATGCTAAGCTGAGACTCTGTTTGGCAGTTTGCATCTGTTTAGACATGTCGGTCGGCCTGTAGCAACCAGTATTTTCAAATAAGTGAACAAAACATTTCAAAAATATGATCAATTTTTTAAAACATGGAAAAAATAACATTTTTGAAAATTTAAACATTTTTAAAATTCTAATTTTTTTAAAGAATTAAACAAATTTGAAATTTTGATCTTTTAAAAAATTTAAACATCTGAAATTATTTTTGAAAAATCAATGTTTTTTAAAAAACGAAATTTTTAAAAAATTGTAACAAAATTTAAAATTCTGAATATTTTTTGAAAATCTTAACAAATTTTGAAAATTTGGATATTTTCCAAAAAAAATTAACAAAATTTTCAAATCTGGAAATTTTCAAAATTTTGAACAATTTTTTGTATTCTCAACATTTTCTGAAAATTAAATTATTTTTTACAAATTCTGAACATTTTTGAAACACATTGTCGCTCACTTCGCTCATGCATGCTGAACTCGGCCAAAACTCAGCCAAACACGACAAATATTCGGCCAAACTAGGCGATTATTATTGATATTTGTTCATAAAAACTTAAAAACTTAAAAACATTAAAACTACTGCGCCGCCGCCCGCCGCCCCTCCTACAGGCCGAAGAGTGCGCCCAAGGCGCTGTAGTCGCCGCCGTCGTCGCCGCCGCCGTCCTCCTCCTTCTTCACGCCGCCGCCGTCCTTGATGCACCCCTGTCCCTGGGTCGCCTTGGCGGACGGGTTTGGTTGGCGGCGGTGGTGTGTCGTCGTCACTGTCCTTGAGGACGATGACGCTGCCCTCGTCGCGGCCGCGGCGCCGAGCGGCGATCTCCTCGAGGGCACGGCGCTGGCGCTCCGTCTCCAGCCGGACGTAGTCCTCGCGCGCCCACTTGATGGCGGCCTCGACGTCGGCGGCCATGTCGTCGTACTTGCTCTTCACGGCGACGAGCCCCGGCTCCGTCTTCGGCTTGACGAGGCGGGAGGAGGAGGAGCCACGCCGCCCTCGTTGATGACGAGGGCGCCGTCGCGTGTGCGCCGCCCGAGCGGCGTCTCCACGGGCTCGGCCTTGACGCTGGCGAGCGCCGGTGTACCGGAGGAGCGGGAGGAGGAGGAGGACCCACCCGCCATGCGCCTCGGCAGCCAAATGCCGCCGCCCCGGCGGGGGACACGCGCTGGGTGTTGGGAAACGCTGCATGAAAAACAAAAAAAATTCTACGCACACGCAAGATCTATCCATGGAGATGCATAGCAACGAGAGGGGAGAGTGTGTCTATATACCCTCGTAGACCGTAAGCGGAAGCGTTTGATAACGCGGTTGATGTAGTCAAACTTCTTTGTGTTTCAACCGATCAAGCACCGAACGTACTGTAACACCCCTGTGTAATAAGCACTGTGACATAATGATAATCATGCCAAGTCATACCCATTTGCAATGCTAGATCACAGTGGTTAAACACTTCATTTCAAATTCCTCTCTAAAATAAATTCAAACTCAAAGTGAAAATAAAATCTGTTCAAATTTAGAAAACTAAAATGTTCATTAAATAGCAAATAATCCCAAGGCAATTGTAAAATTGGAACCAACCTTACCAAAATTTTCAAAATGCCCCTGGATTTTATTTTGGAGGTCCAGCAGCATTTAACTTGACCTATTCAATTTCTAAAATTACCTAGCCACTTCCCTTTGCCTTGGAACTTTTTGTGGCAGTGCCTAAAAGTGTATTGGATTTACTGGACTTAAACCCATATTTTTCAAAATCATTTGGATGCCTACATAAATCTTTTCCCTTCTCTGTTAATTAAATAAAAGTAAAACAGTAAAAGAAAAAGGCCAATAGGCCACTTACCTGGCTACCGGGCCAAGCCGGCCCAGCCCACCCCCTCACCTGTTCCTCCCTCCGTGTCGTCGTCCCCGTGGCTGGGCGCGCGCGCACCGGCCGTTCGCCGACACGGCGGCACCCACCGACAGCCGAGGAGGGGATAAGGACCCCTCGGCCTCACCCCTTCGTCCTCTTCCACTCACCGCACCTCTCTCTCTCTACCTTGCTCGCGCTCGCTCCTCGCCCCTCAGATCAGCCGCGGCCGACGCGCCATCGCCATTGTCGCTGTCGCCCTCACGCTCCCCGTCGCTCCCGAGCCCCTCTAGCGCGTCTACGAGCTCCGTCCGAGTCCTCTACGTCGACTACAACCAGTGGTTCGAGCCGGGACGGCATCAACCGCTGCCATCGCCGTCTTCCCCAACTCCGGCCGACGCGTCTGCTCCGACGAACACCGCCGCGCTGCTGCTACAAAACTGTCGCCAGGCCCCCTTGTGCCTGCCAGGTGAGCCACCGCGCGATTTTCCCCTCTCCCCGGAGCATTTCCGCCCCCGTAGTTGCTGCTCCGCGTTCGCCGTGCTCCGGCCGCCACTCGAGCCGAAACCGCCGTGGCAACCGGCCGTCCGAGGGCCAGCTGAACACCTGGAAGTGCTCAGGGCTTCTCCGTGAAGCCGCCTGACCTTTTCCCTGGTTGAACCTGAGCCCCACCATGCGTTTTGATCGACGACCGAACTCCGGCGACCGCCTAGCTCGTCGTCGGCGTCGATTTAGCTCACCCCCGCTCACGTAGATTGCATCAACGGACGCGGCACGATGCAGCCGTTCCAAAATGCTCAACCCCGCGTCAAATGATGCACCGAGGTGATTTTCCGAACTCGTCGGAGTGCACCGCCGCTCTCGGGCTCGCCGGCGTAACTCCGGCAGCCACCGATGGCGTGGCGCCCACGTGGCACCACCTGGGCCACTGACTGGTGGGCCCAGGGGCCCCGCTTTGACCTGTTGACCGAAGTCAACTGCTGACTGGACTAGGTCCAGCCACTGACCTGTGGGCCACCACCTCCCCTAATTAACTAAAACGTTTTAAAATTAATTAATTAACTTAATGTGACACTGACAGGTGGGCCCAGTAGCTTAATTAGTTAATTAGTTAAATTTAACTCTGTTTAACACTGACAGAGGCTGACATGTGGGTCCCACTGGACCCACAGGTCAGATTTGACCACGGTCAGCCGACCGTTGACTGCTGACGTCACCATTGCGTCATGCTGACGTCGATGCTACTGTTTTGGATAATGTTGATTTAATAAATAAAATAAATTTCAGAAAATGATTAAAACTTTAGAAAATCACAGAAAATAAACTGTAGCTCGGATCGAAAAACTTTCTACATGAAAGTTGCTCAGAACGACAAGACGAATCCGAATACGCAGTCCGTTCGTCTGCCACACGTCCCTAACTAACCGAACATGGAACCGTTCCCCTCCGGTCATCTGTCTGACAAATGTTTGAAACCGGGAAAACACTCCCGGATGGTTTCCCCCTTCCTCGGTGACGTGCAACCATACGTTAGGACACACCCGGCACTGCATATTGTCATGTCATACATTATGTAGCACTTGTTTGCTTTGTATTTACTGTTCTTCCCCCTCTTCTCTCTAGTTAGATCTCGGTACCGACGTAGCCTCCGAGACCGACGCAGATCCGGTGATTGGCTACACCACCGACGACCTTGCCTTTGCCGCCGAGCAACCAGGCAAGCCCCCCCTTTGATCATCCCGATATCGCCTATTCTATTTTCTCATGCTTGCATTAGATTTTGCTACTGTAATTGATTGCTCCTATTCTGCTGCATAGCCTGCTTATTGTAACCTGCTGTTGATACCGCCTGATATCCAAACTGCTTAGTATAGACTGGGTAGAGCCCTATCAGTGACCCCACTTATCCCTACTGCCCCGCTGGAGTATCAGAAGACCCGATCAACGGGATCGAAGACCAGACCCCGGCACCGCACCTCACTTTCCCCTTAGTTGCTCGACACTACTGGGTTACCATCGAGTGCCGAGGGTGGTACCTCGTTAGCACTTCTGATGATAACCTTGTAGGTTAGTTAACCGGTCGTGGTAAGCGAGGGTGATTCCTCCTACACCACCCCCGATAATGACGAAGTCATGCAACACCCCACGTGTGGACCTCGAGGGTGATGCCTCCTACGTCCATCTTGATGTTACATCAGGTGGGAGTCCAACGAGGGTGATGCCTCGGATTCCCCTTGATACGGTGACCACATGGATGCCTTGCATTACTGTTGATACTAATACTTGAAAAGGCGGGTCGACCCTGAGGGGTACCTGCGAATGATGGATAGTTACCCGTGAGTTATTTTACGAGGCGCGGTCGGGCATTCTTAGCCCTTGCAGCAAGTCCTCGAGACGGGGCGACGGGGTCACATCGATCGTGAGTCTCTGCTCGTTACCGCAAGCCCCTAGACCTCTAACGATTTGGATATTTGATCCGAGCCGGCCTATGGTCGGATAGCACTAACCATCACGTGGGAAGAGTTATGGGCACTCTGCATCGTAGCATCAGCCGAAAGCTCTGTCAGACATCCAGTTCAGCATCGCGGCACGGCTGGGCCGGCGCCATCCTGAGGGGTGGTACCTGGATCCGCGTGTGCGCAACGACCCAGAGGGCGAGGGGCGATGGCCCAAGACCCCCTTGCGCTTAGGAGGTAGACCGGCAGGGACCTCTCTGCTGAGCTATAGGTAGGGTTGCGGTGTGTCGTTTGGCCGAGGCCGGGCATGACCCAGGAAAGTGTGTCCGGCCGGAGTTAAGCGAGCGTGGTGGGTAAGTTGGTGCACCCCTGCAGGGAAGAACACATCTATCGATAGCCGGTCCTACGGTAAAGGACACTCGGATTGTATCCCGATCGATACAACTAGAACTTGAGATGATAACTGGATATGATGGCTCCGGGATCGCTTTCTCGCAGGGAGACGAGGAAGGATCTCTGTGCGAGACTGTTACTTGATACTACTACTACTACTACTTTACATTATGCTATACTGGACTCTTCTAATGCTGCAAGATCGTTGAAGATGATTGAAGTTGCTGAAGATGCTAGTCTTCGATAGGACTAGACCTTCCTCTCTATTCTGGCATTTCTGCAGCCCAGTCCACATATACAGCCTTCCTTTGATAATGTTGCATATGTAGTGTAGATCCTTGCTTGTTGAGTACTTCGGAGTACTCACGGGTTCTTTGCTTTCTTTTTCTCCCCATATCAGTTTGTCGTGATCAGAGGACGGAGCCCCTGAGAGAGTTGTTCCTGCCGACAACTAATACTACTATCCCGAGGATGGCTATTACTTCGAGATGGCTGACGACCTGGAGTAGGTTCGGAGGGTCCTAGGCAGGAGGCCTACGCCTTTCAATCGTAGTGTTTATTTTGTCCCGCCTTCTTAAGGCCTTTCTGTTTCTCTTTTATATCTATACTCAGATATCTGATGCTTCCGCTGACGCTTGTATGCCATCGAGCTATGTATTCAAGCCCTCGAGGCCCTGGCTTGTAATATAAAGCTTGTATGATTTTATTTATGTTTTAGAGTTGTGTTGTGATATCTTCAAGTGAGTCCTTAGGCTTGATCGTGTGCATTTGCGTGTATGGTTAGTGCACGATTAAGCCGGGGCGTCACACGTACGGCACCTCCGCGTTCAGCACACGTTCAACTCGATGACGTCCTCCGCCTTCTTGATCCAGCAAGACGGCGAGGTAGTGGAAGAGTTCCGGCAGCACGACGGCGTGGTTATGGTGATGTGATCTCCGCAGGGCTTCGCCTAAGCACTACGAAAATATGACCGGGGGTGTAAACGGTGGAGGGGGGCGCCGCACACGGCTAAGACAATGTTGTGTTGTGCTAGGCGCCCCCCATATATATATAGGTGGGAGGGAGGGAGGAGCAGCCAAGGAGGCGCCCCAAGTAGGCCGAATCCTACTTGGGGTCCTCCCCTAGCGGCGCCCCCCCTCCATATATAGGTGGCGGGGAAAGGCAAGGGAGGGAGGCGCCCCCCTTTCCTTTCCTTCCCTCAGGCTGGCCGGCCAGGGAGAGGGGCGCATCAGCCCCCTGTGGGCTGGTCTGTCCCTCCCTTGGCCCATTAAGCCCATATACCTACAGGGGGGAGGGGGGTGTCCGGAACCCCTTCCGGTGACCCGATGGCTACCCGGTGCATCCCGAAACTCTTCCGGTGTCCGAATACCATCGTCCTATATATCAATCCTTACCTCTCGACCATTTCGAGACTCCTCGTCATGTCCGTGATCTCATCCGGGACTCCAAACAACCTTCGGTCACCAAATCATATAACTCATATAATACTATACCGTCAACGAACGTTAAGCGTGCGGACCCTACGGGTTCGAGAACTATGTAGACATGACCGAGACACCTCTCCGGTCAATAACCAATAGCGGAATCTGGATGCCCATATTGGCTCCTACATATTCTACGAAGATCTTTATCGGTCGAACCGTAATGACAACATACGTAATTCCCTTTGTCCATCGGTATGTTACTTGCCCGAGATTCGATCATCGGTATCTTCATACCTAGTTCAATCTCGTTACCGGCAAGTCTCTTTACTCGTTCCGTAATACATCATCCTGTAACTAACTCATTAGTCACTTTGCTTGCAAGGCTTCTTATGATGTGTATTACCGAGAGGGCCCAGAGATACCTCTTCGATTCTCGGAGTGACAAATCCTAATCTCGATCTATGCCAACTCAACAAACACCTTCGGACATACCTGTAGAGCATCTTTATGATCACCCAGTTATGTTGGGACGTTTGATAGCACACAAGGTATTCCTCCGGAATCAGGGAGTTGCATAATCTCATAGTCGAAGGAATATGTGTTTGACATGAAGAAAGCAATAGCAATAAACTGAACGATCATTATGCTAAGCTAACGTATGGGTCTTGTACATCACATCATTCTCCTAATGATGTGATCCCGTTATCAAATGACAACTCATGTATATGGTTAGGAAACCTTAACCATCTTTTGATCAACAAGCTAGTCTAGTAGAGGCTCACTAGGGACACGGTATTTGTTTATGTATCCACACATGTATTTAAGTTTCCGATCAATACAATTCTAGCATGAATAATAAACTTTTATCATGAATAAGGAAATATAAAATAACAACTTTATTATTGCCTCTAAGGCATATTTCATTCACCGGGACCGCCGGGTACTTGAGCGGCGTCTGGTTGCCACCCTCGAGGTGCTCGAGGACGTAGTGCAGCGTCCGCCCGGGGATGCCCCACCACAGGCGGCGGCCGTCGGCGTTGTGGCGCCCCATCACCGGCGCGTTGTTGATGGAGGCGACCTGCTCCTCGTGGCAGCGTTGGAAGTACACCGCCCAGCTGGCGTGGTTGTTAGCGGCGTACTCTGGGAGGCCGCACACCTCCTCCGGCAGTGAGGCCCGAACGCGCGCGATCTCGTCGTGGAAGCGGTCGGCGTCGGGCTGCGGGGGGACGGGGACGCCTCCGGCGCAGAGCCTCCACCCCCCCGGCACGCGCATGTCAGGCGCGCGCCGGGTAGTTTGCCTCGTGGAGGAGGTACGCCTCCCACTCGTGCAGGGTGCGGCGGCCGAAGCCGTTGGTCGCCGCATCGTCACCGGGGAAAGGCTCTCCCATCGGCGGATGTGACGCAGTGGCTGGAGGCGGGGGAGAGATAGACGGGATGGGGCGCCGGCGACGAGAGAGGAACTGCGGGCGAAGGAGAGTGCGTTCACCGGCGAGGGAGGGGGTGGCTTTTTATAGCCGCCGGGGGGACGGCGGACATGTGTGTACGCGTGGCGGGAGGGGGACGGCGCGTCGCCGTGTCATCACTGCGCCGCCCGTGAGGAATCAATGGAAGGTTGACCGGCGGCAGCCTTGGCATTTATTCCCCGCGGGAAAACGAGGCGATGAGGAAGACGAGACGCGGCTGGTCGCTGACTCGGCGGGCCCGCCAGGTTTTCGCGCCAAAAACGATTTCCCCAGCGCCCCCAGCGCGCCGGGATCGGCCTGGGTCCGCCGGCGCCAATTTCGGCCGTAACGGCGAAAATTGGGCTTCTGGGGACGCGACTGGGACGATTTTTAGACGCCGGCGATAAAAAAAGGGCCTTGGGGGCCTGTTTGGGGGGGGGGGTGAAGATGCTCTAAGAGTTTATTTGAGTTGAGCTCGTGCATGCTGAGAAGGCCCCGTGCAGGCTACCAAACACTCAAAAGTGGGTCAGGGAGGGAATTGTTGAGCTCATGCACCCTCCATGCACTCTATCAAACACACCCTCGGTTCCGCCGCTCGCTTACAATTTGCATCACATAGTTGGCGTCAAATTTGATCAAACATTTCCGAGAGCATCGGGTGAAACACTCATGCGGTTACCATGAGCAGCAAGGGATCCGAACCCGATCAGACAGGATCCTCAATGCCGCTGGTGGGTGGTGGCAACATGAGCTACCCATGTCCAGCTGATGCCAGCAGCAGGATCTTTGACTGGCACAAGTGATTGACCAGCACTTGAAGCTAAGATGACTAGACTGCAATGATGTACTCTCTCCGTTCCTAAATATAAGTCTTTATGGAGATTTCACTATGAACCACATACGGATGTATATAGATGCATTTTAGAGTGTAGATTCATTCGTTTTGCTCCGTATGTAGTCTACAGTGAAATCTCTACAAAGACTTATATTTAGAAACGGTGGAAGTAGCACTTTGCTGCATGATTGCTACACACCACTCATGCATGCAGTCAGTGCACGAGAAACGCACTTGCAATGCTGCACGGATTTAGACGGACGGAGCACCCCGTTTCGAACCCCCCTGGCGTGATGGCTCTCCCACCTCCACCCCCACCCACCACCTCCACCACGACGATCCCACCTCTCCCAACCTTCCATGGCGATCTCTAGGCGCCCTGGATCTCCATGGCCAAGTTCCTGCATTGGGATCTCAACCCCGGCCGCAAGGTGGCCGAACAGGTTCGTGCAAAATTTGGATCTACGGTCCATTTCTCTTCCTCCTTGGGTACCAAGGAATTTTTCTTGGTGGTCACTTTTTCCTCTTCCACCTTCTCCCTCTCGGTGGAATCAGTTGGTTTGGTTTTGCAATGCTGTATTGGTGGATCGGCTGAAGGCTTCCATGTGCAACAGCTCGGACAAAGATCATTTCGGTTTTCAGTTGCCTCTAATCGAGTTGGCCATTTTATTTATGGTTTGAAAGATCGAGTATGGCCTGACTTTGTGTGTCATTTCCAATTGTTCAAAGACACGATTGATTACTCTGGTTTAGAATTGGGATGGCAATGGAATGAAGAATTATATGAAATATCTGCACGCACACCCATGGCGGTCAAGACAAATCTGAATTTTCTTAAAGCGGGTGCGCAACATGATCATTCTGCTTCAAAAGAATTGGCAAAGTTTGGTTTCTCTAGAAAGAACTTCTTCATGCAAGAGACTTCCAGTCGTGATCCGACGACAAACACACCGGATTCCTCACCGCCGACAGCAGAGGATCGTGGACAGCTGATTTTTGGGAGTTTCCCTCCAACGGTATTAATGAGGGACCCTATTTTTTCTAACCTGCCATGCATGTTGCCCAAAATAAATATCAATCATGAGGATATCACGGGATCACACAGTCAATGCCATTCTATGGAAAATCATCCCGCGCAAAAAGACTGGGAAACTATCCCCCCGTTTATGTTATACCATATATTGGATTACAGAGTTTATGGTTTCTCTGACGCGGACATAATGAGAATTTGGTCTCTACCATCCATTCCACCCCAGGATTTTATATGGACACGATTAAATTTGTGCTCAAATTGCCACCAAGCGGGCCATCTGGCAGCAGCATGCACGGAATCAGAAGAAAACGTAGAAAACAGCCCAACTACGCTCATCTCAGGCCATGATGAAGCCATACCATGCAATATCTGTGCCTCAACGGAACATTTTTTCTTCGACTGTCCGGCCCATCTACGGTGCTCTAAATGCCTCTTTCTGGGTCACAATAAGGCGAATTGTTGGAAGAAAAATGCCCAAAGATTTTTCTGGAATAAAAAAGGAGATATCTCTTCATCAACCCCTCCTGAGGTTAAAAATGATCCGCCCAATTTGTCACATGATAGACGCTGCACGCTTAACACTGGTACCCAGGTAAGTATTATGGATAGAAATCAACAAAAAAAATTATGGGTACCAAAAAATGGCAACCACATATCAGCGTCTTTTAAACCAACACATGGAACGCTTAGACCCTCTGTCTCCATAAAGACAACAAAACAGGTGTGCAGGAAAAGAAATATCCCCGCTACAGCCCGGGACACATGCTCTTACCTCAACCTGGCAGTCGGGTCGGGTTTGGTCGGGTCGACCTCTACCAGACCCATGCCCTATAAGTAAATGGGTCTACCCCTTCGCCCACGACCCTACCCATGGGCATAGGAGCAGACTCACACCCATACCCATCGGGTAACCCGACCCAATGGGTTACCCATCGGGCATAGCTTTTCTTTAATAGATTTATTAATTATGCCAGCACGTAGCGCTTGTAGCTTCTGTACTGGCTATAGCTTGAGTGTCCCTGGTTATATAGGCAGAGCTGCACCTCCCTCCTGCCCAACTAGGCGAGGTGGTACTAAACAAGCTGGCAACCTGTGTAGCTTCATGTGCTACCGTGCATGCAAAGCAGGATATGGGCTGGCTTCATAGGCCCAACAAGAAGCCAACATGTTACTCCGTGGAGGCTGCTAGCTACTCAAAAGCAGTACGTGGAGGCTGCTGCTTAGCTGCCCAGCTAATGGGCCAGTGCCATGAATGCAAAGTACTAACATCTAGTTCGTTTATGGACTGGATCATTGGTTGATGGTTGTGATTTTAGTACTCAGGGCCCACATGTCGGCTAATCGGGCGACCCATCGGGCAACCCATGGGCAGGACCTTATGCCCAGACCCTACCCATGACTAATCGGGTTACCCATCGGGCTTACCCATGGGTGAAGATGACGACCCATACCCTACCCATTCGGGTCAGGTGCCCATGGGCGCGGTCGCCCATGGGTCGGATTGCCGGGTTGACTCTTACCTTACTGGAGGAGATGCTCAGGTCGCATTGGCTGCCGAAGACATTGTGCTAGACACCAGCCGCAGCTCTTTTTGTTTCGACAAAGGAGATGCACCAACATTGAATATTCGAGTTCTACCCTTCAGGAACATGGTGGCTTTCCTCCGAGCCCACATCTACAAGCCCATGCCTCTCATGCTCACATATAGTCCGACACATACTCCTGGCCATGTAAGTGAAATCATGGACACTAGCGCCATGATAGAAACGGCACATACCCCTGGCCACGTAAGTGAAATCATGGACACTAGCGCCATGATACCGCGCAACACCGCAACTGACGATGAGATGAGGCCAGTACATGAGGAAAGCATCGAAGGGGCAGTTCAGGGTCTGGAAACCACTGATCAAGAAACAGCAAGCTGTGTGATCGTAAATCAGAAACACAAGGACCGTAAGAAGAAAGTGCCAATGGAGATTGACACTACCCTCTTGCGTCGTAGCACGCGCGCCAACAAATATGATGGGTTTAAAGCGCCATCGATGGCTGAGGGAAGAGTTCAGAAAAGCAAGGTGAAACCCAGACAGATCCCGGCCGCACCCAATCAGGCCACCACTACCTCAACTGCTGCCCCGACACCCCCACTGACTCCGATCCAGATGCTGCAACAAATCGGTACTATCAAGTGTGGTGTCCCAGCAGAAGATCTGACGGCGTCCAAGCTCATGGCTGAACTGGAAGACGCCCCAGCCTCTTCCACCTAAGCTATTATATGGCGCACAATAAAAATTGGAATATCCTAGTTTGGAATATTAGGGGAATAAACTCCGATGATAAACTCTTAGCTATCAGGAACGCGATCATTCAATCTGGTTGTAATGCTATTTGCCTTCAGGAGACTAAGCGTATGCACTTTGATATGTCTTTTATACGCTCCTTCTGCCCCAAGCGATTTGATAAGTTCCTGTTCGTCCCATCCCGTGGTGCTTCGGGCGGCATCATTACGATTTGGAGCAGCTCAGTTCTTGAGGGCACGCTGGTTTTCTCAGACATTTTTGCTCTCGGTGTATCCTTCACACCCAAGCTCTCGGGGCAAGTCTGGTCTTTATACAACATCTACGGCCCGTGCTGTGGCGACGACAGGCAAAAATTTATTGATTGGCTATATGATCTTGATATCCCGGACGATGACGACTGGCTCCTTGTTGGCGATTACAACTTTATTCGTTCAACGCAAAACCGTAATAAACCTGGTGGAGACAACAATGATATCCTCTTATTCAATGACATTATTAGAAGCCAGGAACTAATTGAGATTCCCCTGAAAGGGCGTTCGTTCACGTGGAGTAACATGCAAGATGATCCACTGCTCGAGCAACTTGACTGGTTCCTCTCGTCAAACCACTGGACACAATCATTCCCCAATACCACAGTAACTTCACTTGGGAAACCAGTTTCTGATCACTGTCCGTGTGTGGTGAACATTGCAACTTCAATTCCCAAGAGCAAAAAATTTCGCTTTGAAAGTTTCTGGACTAATCACCCTGGCTTTATTGATACTGTCGCTGCCTCATGGAACAAATCATGCCATGCAAAAAATAGTGCTGCTCTCATTTGCAGGATATTGAAAAAACTCAGATACGACCTCAAAGCATGGAGCAAAGGTATTTCCCGCCTCTCGGTGCTAATTCAAAACTGTAATTGGGCCTTAACTGAGCTCGATGGACTAGAGGACCAAAGGCCTCTCTCAATCCCTGAAGCGAATTTCCGTCGAATTGTTAAAGCCCACTTACTGAAGCTGTTGGACTACCAGAACCAATACTGGCGCAAACGCTGCACTATTCGATATATCAAGTTTGGTGAGGAAAATACCAAACTGTTTCACGCCTTGGCCACAGAACGATACAGAAAAAACTCCATCACGGTACTCAAAAAACCTGATGGTATAGCGGTCCAGGACCATAAGGCCAAAGAAGCAATTCTATTTGAAACGTTTAAACAGCGTTTGGGTGAATCTTCCCCGCCAACCATGAAGTTTGATCTCTCTGAAATCATTAAAAAGATTGATGGCTTGGAGGCCCTCTCTGCTCCTTTTACACACCAAGAAATCGATGAGGTGGTCAGGACCATGCCGGCTGATCGTGCCCCGGGTCCGGACGGATTTAATGGAGTATTTCTAAAAACGTGTTGGCATATCATAAAGGATGATTTTTATAAACTCTGTGAGGATTTTTACCATGGAAACCTGGACCTGGAGAGCATAAACTCAGGATACATCACTCTCATTCCGAAGATTGCATCGCCTGAGACAGCGAATGATTATAGGCCGATTACGCTATTGAACTGTTGCCTCAAAATCATCACGAAAGTACTGGCCAACAGACTGCAACGCTTTATCCTCAAGGTGATACACAAAAATCAGTACGGCTTCATCCGTAAATGCACGATCCAAGACTGCTTGGCATGGGCTTTCGAGTACATCTACCAATGTCAATCATCAGGGAGAGAAATAATCCTGCTTAAACTGGACTTCGCCAAGGCGTTTGACACAATTGAACACTCCTCCATGCTTGAGATAATGAGACATATGGGCTTTGATAACCGATGGCTAGGGTGGATTCAGAGTATCTTCGGCTCGGGTACTTCATCGGTTCTCCTAAACGGGGTGCCTGGGAGACAATTCTACTGCCGCCGCGGTGTCCGTCAGGGCGACCCACTGTCTCCCCTGATTTTCGTGCTTGCAGCAGATTTATTACAAGCCGCCATCAATGAGGCCCATCGGAAACAACTTATCCACCTGCCAATCCCCGCAAGAGGAACTAGCGACTACCCGGTAATACAATACGCGGACGACACGATACTGATTATGCCCGCATGCCCGACACAGGCACAGATTATGAAGCAACTTCTCTTGGACTACGCCGACTCAATCGGCCTCAAAATAAACTTTCAGAAGTCGATCCTGGTTCCACTAAACATCGACACTACACTGGTACAGGAACTGGCTGGCATCTTCCAGTGCATGGTGGGGACGATGCCGTTTACTTACCTTGGCTTACCCATGGGCACGACCAGTCCATCGGTTTCTGACCTCATGCCGGTCGTGGACAGAGTGGAGCGGAAGCTTTCGTCATCGCTCTGCATGCTGAACCAAGGGAGTAAGCTGACACTTCTTAATTCGTTGCTCACGTCCATTGCCATCTACCCTATGTGCACCATCCGATTCCCCCCAAAACTAATCGAGCACTTGGACAAAATTAGAAGACGCTGTCTCTGGCGTAAGAAAACGGAAAATGGAGAGACCAATAACTCGCTGGCAGCATGGAGCCTAGTCTGCAGACCCAAAAAACGTGGAGGTCTCGGCATAATAGACATCAACGTTCAAAACATTGGCCTTCTCCTCAAATTTCTTCATAACTTCTACAACAGAAAAGACGTGCCATGGATCAATCTAGTTTGGTCGTCGTACTATGAAAATGAAGTACCACATGCAGCAGCTCCTTGTGGGTCGTTTTGGTGGAAGGACGTCATGCAATTGAGTGACATTTATCGGGGCATCACAAGTGTTTCTGTTGGGGACGGTAGAACAACCCTCTTTTGGAAGGATTTATGACAAGACCAACTGCTGATGGAATCGCACCCCCACGCTTACTCCTTTACAAAGCTCGAAGATGCTTCTGTGGCTGCGCTCCTCGGGATAACCACGGCCCATGATGGCTTCCATCTGCCGCTGTCACCGCAAGCTAGGAATGAAGTACGAGACCTCCAGCTTCTGACAGCGGGGATGAACACTGATAATGAATGCATCGATGTTTGGACTTGTGTTTGGGGAGGAGAATACACGTCTGCAAAGTTCTACCGCTACTACTTCAAGGATGTAAACACCGACGAAGTGTTCCCATGGATATGGTGATCCAAATGCACAATGAAACTTAAAGTTTTTGCTTGGCTGGTGTTTGCGGATAGGATTAACACCAAAAACATGCTGCATCGAAGACACTATCGCATAGATGATGATGCTGAGTGCGTACTCTGCAATGGTCGGATCGAGGAAACGGTGGAACATCTTTTCTTCCTATGCCCCTTTAGTAAACAGTGCTGGGAGACGGTGGGCATTAGAATCGAAGACTGTGGCAACCGCCTCAACATAATCCACTCGGCCAAGAGGAACTAGAGGTGTCCGATGTTCATGGAGATCTTTGTGACTGCTGCATGGTCCATCTGGAAGGAACGCAATGGTAAAATCTTTAGAAGGATCACGCCCAGTTTTGCCTCCTGGCGCCAAAGGTTCAAGCAAGACTTTGGACTCCTGGTCCATAGGGTTAACCCCCAACTTAGTCAATTTGTAAAAGACTTTGTTAGTGCTGTAACGTAGCTTGATCAACCCATATGCCCCGCTGAGAGGGCCAACACTCCCATGTTTGGTGTGTTGTGGCTACCTTTAAGGCTTAGCGGCAGATGGCCAAAATGTATGTAATATCCCTGTAATTGATCTGGTTGGTAAATATATAAGTCAGTGGGAGCCTTTCCCACTGTCAGTTGATCCTCAAAAAAAAAAAAAAAATTTTTACTGCGGGCGACGCCCCAAAAATAAAATGAACCGATGGTTATATATGCCGAACAAACTAAAACCACATGTACCCCTCAAAAAAAAAAAAAAACTAAAACCACATGTAGAGGGGAAAAAGGCGTAACAGATTGGGCGGCAGATTAGTTTGTTTGTTTAGGCACAGTGGTACGTACTAGTATTAGCTAGCTAGTGCTTGCACCATGCTGCAGCATGGAACACCAGCAGCTTTGCAAGTGGTTTCCTTGAGCATTTAAAAGGTGATAGGTGGTGACACCATGCGTAACCAGAACTGAACCGGATCGCCCCTAGTTGGGCAAAGCCCCCAACAACCACCTGCATCGGCCGAATGCTAGTGCCGTCCGTTCGTGCGGTGCGGTGCCCAATCACCCCTTGCGCAACCAAAAGCTAGTGGCGTCTGTGCGGGGCCACATGTCCGATCATATATGTGTATATATGTGCAGCGTCCTGTGCCTGCATTGGACTGCTCAGAGCGACACATTTAACACTCGCAAACTATAGAGAGAAGGCATGGAGAGGGAGATTGGTGCAGAGTATGAGCTGAACGAGATAGACGGTGGCACGTTGCATGGCTCTGTGGGGAGCAGGCTCTCCCTGTTCGCCAGGGAGTTCAAGTGGAGAAGCAGCAGCTGGCATAGCAGCAGCGCCTTGAGGCTCCCCAACAATTGCTATGGCAGCAGCTTCGTCATCGACCCCAATGGAAGGTACGTAAGATAGAGCCTTAGAAGCCAGATAGTGCTGAAAAAGGTTATCCAAATGTTGCATTCCAAACCAATGACTATTACACTACCGAGTGCTGGCCAATTAGACAAATTCTGCATGAGAATGATGAGAGATGCATACCATGCGAAGGCATGTAAGCATATGAAGCTAGGCAGCCATGGTTCTTGATGTTGATTGTGCGCTGCTCTGCTCTGCTCTCCTGCAGATGGTACAGGGTGTGGTCGAACATGATGTTCCTCTGGTCCATCTACTCCGTTTTCTACACCCCCTTCGCATTCTGCTTCTTCCGGGGCATCCCCGAGCACCTCCTGGACCTCGAGTGCGTGCAGCTCATCTTCCTCGCCGACGTCGCCGTCCACTTCTTCCTCGCCTACCGGGATCCTCACACCCACCGGGTGGTCTACGACCAGCAGAGGATCGCGCTACGGTCAGAGCTCACTTCTCACAATCAACTCAAGACGGAATAATTAATGTTTCTGAATTTCTGAAAGTGTTCTTGCCTTTTCAGCTACATCAAGGGCAGCTTCGCTCTCGATATGCTCGGATGCTTCCCTTGGGACGCCGTCTACAAGGTAAATCTGCATCAGAAATAACGAAAAAGAAATCCATACACACACCATGACAAACACCATTGGTGTTCATTGTGTGGTCAGTTTACGGGGAGGATGGAGGTGGTGAGGTACCTGGTGTGGCTCCGGCTGTACAGGGCGAGGAAGATCCAGGGCTTCTTCAAGAAGATGGAGAAGGACATCCGCATCAGCTACCTCTTCACGCGGATCGCGAAGCTGGCCACCGTGGAGCTCTACTGCACACACACCGCCGCCTGCGTCTTCTACTACCTCGCCACCACGCTGCCTCCGGCGCGCGAGGGGGGCACCTGGATCGGGAGCCTCACCATGGGCGACCAGAGCTACATCAACTTCAGGAAGGTCGACCTGCTCACCCGCTACATCACCTCCCTCTACCTCGCCATCGTCACCATGGCCACAGTCGGTAAGCATTCTCGGCGCCATGCATGTCGATCCCATGTGTGACATAACATCAAGGCTGCATGCCGTTCTTGATCTGACAGAAGAAAAAAAAAGTGCAGGTTATGGTGATGTCCATGCGGTGAACCCGAGGGAGATGGTGTTCATCGTGGTGTACGTCTCCTTCAGCATGCTGCTCGGCGCCTACCTCATCGGGAACATGACGGCGCTCATCGTCAAGGGGTCCAGGACCGAGCGGTTCCGGGACAAGATGACGGAGCTCATCAGGTACATGAACAGGAACCGGCTGGGCAGCGACATCAGCTCCCAGGTGAAGGCGCACCTGCTGCTGCAGTACGAGAGCAGCTACAAGAGAGACAGGATCGTCCACGACATACCGGCCGCGGTCCGATCCAAGGTACTGTTCAGGGCTCAGGCTAATTTTTCTCTGAACAAATAATACAGATGAGAAAGAGTGGCTTTAGATTATTTTTTCGGGTGCAATTTCAATTAGTTTGAGCATTTTATTTTGCACTTCTCCCAGACACTGTACCTGGACACGGTCTCAAAAGTCCACATGTTCAAAGGATGCTCAGAAGACTTCCTGAGCCAGATTGTAAGAACTTGAGTAGATTCATGCTTGTCTGATAACAGTTTATCTCAGGTAGACAATTCATCTAACTCTTCAATTGATGGTTTCAGGTGGTTAAAATACAGGAAGAATTCTTCCTCCCTGGGGAAGTTATTTTGGACCAAGGCACTGTAGTGGATCAGATATACATTGTGGCACATGGATGTCTGGTACTACTACTTTTCACTGAATTTAACTACCTCCATAAACCAAGAGAAAACATAACTCTATAACTGACCTCCACCTATCTTGTTCCATGTGCTCTTACAGGAAGAGATCGGCGCCGGAGAAGGCAGATCAGAAGAGATCGTCTCAGAGCTTCTGCCTTACGACATAGTCGGCGATGTGGCCGTGATCTGCAACACTCGACAGCCATACACAGTTAGAGTCAGTGAACTCTGCAGCCTCTTGAGAATTGACAAGCAGTCCCTGACTGGCATCTTGCAAATGTACCTCAAGGACAGCCGTCAGATACTGAGCAACCTACTCAAGGAACATCCTAATTTAGCAGTAGAATCATAGTAAATGTTACTGCTTCGACGCAAAATATTGGCGGTGCTGAAGCATTTCTTCTGCAGGGGAAACGAACTGAGTCAAAGGGGAAGCAACTGGAATCAGATATCACATACCTGATAGCAAAGCAAGAAGCTGACCTGGTCCTTGGAGTCAACAATGCTGCCTACCATGGAGACTTGTTTCGGTTGAAAGGCTTGATCGGTGCAGGAGCAGATCCGAGTAAACCGGATTACGACGGGAGGACCTCATTGGTACGTGAACCCTTGCAGATCAATCGTCAGTCAAATTATTACAGGAGTTCCACACACTAACTAGTACTAAAAGTTGACTGCAAAAATCATCAGTCAAGATTCTATTTAGACAGTAACAATTCTTCAACCTTTCCCACATCTTTGCCTTGCAGCATGTGGCTGCATCAAGAGGATACGAAGATATCGTCAGGTTCCTTATCAAGCGAGGAGCAAACGTCAACAGCATAGGTACGAGTTCTTTTTTCCATTTTAAGAAGAAAGAGTTCAAATCACTAACACACACACACACACACACATCTGGTAAATGCAGATAAGTCTGGGAAGTCGCCGCTGCTGCAAGCGGTGAAATCAGGGCACGAGAGGATCATCTCGCTCCTGGTGGCGCACGGCGCGGCGCTGAACCTGGAGGACGCAGAAGGGTACCTGTGCAGGGTGGTCGCCCAGGGCAAGATCGACCTGCTGAGGAGGCTGCTCAGGTTCGGCATCGACCCCAACTGCAGGAACTACGACCGGAGGACGCCGCTCCACGTCGCCGCCAGCGAGGGCCTGCACCTCGTCGCCGGGATGCTGGTGGAGTTTGGTGCTGACCTTGCGGCCGCAGACAGGTGGGGCAACACCCCGCTCGACGAAGCACGACGGTGCGGCTGCAAGCCGCTGGTGAGGATCCTGGAGCAGGCTAGAGCTGCTGCTGCTCCAGCCGATCAGTGATTAGGTTTATCAGTCCATTTGGTTGGGAGGCCGGACATCTGTAGACTGTAGTTCATGTAGGCTAGGGGTAGGAACTATTATTGGCAATGCAATATTCTTTCTGAGAGCATCTATCACGGATTTCATTTCAAAGAGAAGTAGCACCCCAGATACCATCGCAAAGATGTGTATGTAACAATGGCAGGCAAAGCAAACGGAGGGCATGTCAATTCACTAACCAACCATTTCATTACTATAGAGGTGGGTTTTCACGCTCAACGATCCATCAAAACTAGAAGGCAGCAGATCGCCTACTCATACTACTACCAACATAGTACAGTATTACCTGTACTATGTCCCCTCAGATGATTTTGATTTGAAACGGTGTCAAAATTCAAAAAAAGGAGCAACACATTCGGATGTTTGAACCCGAGCCAACGGCCCTGTACAAATCCACCTCCTGTCCCCATCACCAGCCAAAATCCTAACATGTCACCAAGCTAACGCAACAGCGGAGCAAACAGCATCGTTGGGAAATGAGAGATTTCCCATGGTTCAAGCATCACCAGTCACCACCATCACGAGCCGGAAGCTTTCATCGTCACCGCTATATCGAGTCAGAAGCTTTCGTCGTGGCTTTGTAGCTGCAACCAGGGCACATGTAGTCCTCGATTCGGTTCGCCATCTCAGCAGTCACGCCGACACACTTGCCATGGAACCACCTCTGACAGTGGTCGCAGCCAATCCATAGGTGCCCATCGTTAGCGCTGTAGATCTCCTCGCAACCGGCACACTTGGTTATAGCTTGATCCTCGCCGCCTCCACCCTCTTTGCCACCATCCTCTTCCTTGAGCATTGGCCGGTCCTCCATTACCGTCCAGCTGTTAAAATCGGCGTAGTTATCTTCCTTCGGCATCGGCAGGGCCGGTGTCACCGGCTTGCAGTTAGAAGTGAATTGGTTTGGTGGCTGGAAAGGGATGCAGAATGAGTGATAATTGATAAAGCCTGTGTTTGATATGGACAACAAATAAGGAATGTCGTGTGGTCAGCGCATGTTTACCTGGGAGCTGGACTTATTTTTCCTGCTGCCGTTGGGGGTCTGTGCTTGCCTCTCATAGCTTCCTGTCACAGCTTCATAGACAGTGGGAAGACGATTGATCAACCTGAAGAGCTGTTCCCTGCAACCAAAATACAAGTGCCACTTCAGCACCATTATCAAACTCCATGATAGCAATCAGTACTTTGTACCAAACAAAACACCGTACTCCGGATACACCTATCTAGGCTGGCATAGAAATGACATGCATCACAAAACAAGCTCCGTTCAGAAGCAAGAACGTAAAGGAGAACCATGCCACATAGGTCCAGAACCCAGCACTATCATTGCAACTTTAGAAGACAGCAGCAGTTCATTAAGTAGGTATGATGGTTTATCTCAAGAAGTTGCACAAATCTGTCAGCATGAGTTGAAGTGAAAAGCAAATTGGTCCTCCAAGTTTTTGGTTCTTAGACAAGAACAAGCAGGAGGAATGTTGCCCATCTTACCCAAAGAAGGCCAAGTTTAAAAAACACATTACATCTGGCCCATTTTTGCCAAAGACAAAATGAATGGCTGGAAATGATAATGACAATAATGCAATCTATGCACCATAAAAAAAAAGTGAAACTGTTGCAAAATTATCCAACAATCATGACATATACTACCTCCGTTCCTAAATATAAGACATTTTAGAGACTTGTACAGAGGGAGTAGAAGATACTTTAGGGGATATAAAATACAATTGAAAATGTAAACGATGAAGCATTCGTCGATTGAAGTTAGAACATCACTATAGACAGTAAGAAATGCTTAAATACTGATGATTTCTTGAAATATACAGCAAGCTAGATAAGAATGTCAGTACTGATACTTTCCACCAAATATACATCCTCAGTACTGCTCCACTTACCATTTTGATCAGCTTTTTTCTTCGTTCAGACTGTTAGGAATGAGCAACTGTATTCTCAGGAGGGCCAAGGGCCAGTACATATACATGTGTACAATGGGGATAAACCGAAAAGAGAGACTATACACACACATCTAATACATCTAACACCCCCCCCTCAAACTCATGGTGGATCAACAACACTGAGTTTGGAGAGAAAGATCTCATGCTGCGCTCGAGTCTGTGCCTTCGTGAAGAAGTCCGCCAGCTGTAACTCAGAGGGCACATAGTGAAGAGCGAGAACCTCATCCTGCACAGCAGCACGTACAAAGTGGGCATCCACACCGATGTGCTTGGTGAGCTCATGCTTCACCGGGTCACGCGCAATACTGATAGCACCGGTACTGTCTGACAGTAAGGGAGTCGAGGTGGTAGCAGACACACCAAAATCCTCAAGTAACCACCGTAACCAGATCACCTCAGCCGTCAACATAGCCATGGCTCGTAACTCAGCCTCTGTACTCGAGCGGGAAACAGCAGTCTGCTTCTTTGTCTTCCAGGCAATAAGAGAGACACCAAGAAAGACACAGTAAGCAGACAGCGAGCGTCGATCAGAGGGATCACTAGCCCAGGTAGCATCAGAGTAGGCCTGGAGCTCAAGAGAGCTGGAGCGGGGAAAGAAAAGGCGCTGAGAGATCGTGCCACGAAGATATCGTAGAACACGGAGGAGATGACTATAGTGGACAGAGGTGGGGGCTGAAACAAACTGACTCAGGATGTGCACAGGATAGGAGATGTCAGGACGCGTAACAGCAAGATAGACAAGACTGCCAACGAGGTGACGATAGCGAGTGGGATTAGGAAGAGGGTCACCATCAGAGGCACGAAGCTGAACGTTGAGCTCCATAGGAGTCACAACTGTGCGCTCATCACCGAGAGCAGCGCGAGAGAGAAGGTCCTGAATATATTTTTCTTGGGAGATGTAGAAGCCATCAGAGGTCGAGGAGATCTCAATCCCAAGAAAATAGCGAAGTGGACCAAGATCAGTCATGAGGAACTGGTCGCGAAGGCGAGCCTTAACAAAGGCAATGTAGTCAGAGTCATCACCAGTGATGATCATGTCATCAACATAGAGAAGGAGAAGAGTCCGACCACGAGGAGACGTGTGAACGAACAAAGCGGGATCATGGTCACTGGGTGAGAAGCCCGTGGCAGTCACGACAGAGGCGAACCGCTCGAACCAGGCACGAGGGGCCTGTTTAAGACCATAGAGAGAGCGGCGAAGGCGGCAGACCAGACCATCAGGAACAGAGTACCCTGGGGGTGGCTGCATATAAACCTCCTCACGCAACTCATCATTGAGAAAGGCGTTCTGAACGTCAAGCTGAGAGACAGACCAATGACGAACAGAAGCGACAGCAAGGAGAGTGCGGACAGTGGTCATGTGGGCCACAGGAGCGAATGTCTCATCATAATCGCGTCCCTGTTCCTGCTGAAAACCACGAGCCACAAGACGAGCTTTGTAGCGCTCAAGAGAACCATCGGAGCGAGTCTTAATCTTATAGACCCACTTGTAAGTGATGGGACG
This sequence comes from Thinopyrum elongatum, assembly GCA_011799875.1. NCBI lineage: Eukaryota > Viridiplantae > Streptophyta > Magnoliopsida > Poales > Poaceae > Thinopyrum > Thinopyrum elongatum. The sequence goes on along the minus strand of CM022298.1, from coordinate 451,704,156 downwards.
AACACCAGAAGGAAGAGAAACTAGATCCCACGTGCCAGAACGCTCAAGGGCAGCAAGTTCCTGGGCCATCGCAAGCTGCCATTCAGGCTGAGTCAGGGCAGCCTGATAGGAAGTCGGCTCAGCAACAACAGAGAGGCCATACGTGGTAGGAGAGTAGCGATCAAGGGGAGGGCGAGGTCGAGCACGAAGGTTATGAACTGGTGGAGGCGTGGAAGGAGGAACATCGGAAGTGGAAGATGTGTCAGGAGAGTCATCCTCAACACGAGGGCGGCGAGTGTAGTGGAGAGAAAAAGGAGAGAGAGGCTGACGGATCGGAGAGGATGGTGGAGAGGAGGATGGAGGGGATTGAGGTGTCGGTGGCATGTGAGGAAGAGCGAGACGGGTCGGAGGAAGGGGAGAGACCTGAGGCACAGAGGAGGATGTATCAGGAAGGAGAAGGAAAGAAATATCGTCCACAGAGAAACTCGAGGAGGAAGGGCGGGGGTAGTAAGAGCGAGACTCATCAAAGGTCACATCACGCGAGATGCGCAAGCGACGACCAACAGGGTCCCAACAGCGATAGCCCTTGTGCTCATCACTGTAGCCAAGGAAAACACACTCAACCGACTGAGCAGTCAGTTTGGTGTGTTCTCGCGGGGCAAGCAGGACAAAGCACACACATCCAAACATACGAAGAGCGGAATAGTCAGGAGATCGACCAGTGAGACACTCCATAGGAATACCACCCTGCAGAGCAGTCGAGGGCTGAATGTTGATGACATAGGTGGATGCAGAAACAGCCTCAGCCCAAAAGTGGGGTGGAAGAGAAGCGGCAATCATCAGCGCACGAGCCGTCTCAAGCAGATGACGGTGCTTACGTTCAGCAACGCCATTCTGAGCATGAGCACCAGGACATGAGAACTGGGCAAGAGCACCCTGTTCCGCGAGAAAACCACGCAACAGCTGGGATATATACTCTCCAGCGGAGTCAGCACGAAAAGTACGAATGGGCGTGGAAAACTGGGTGTGAACCATGGCAGCAAATCGTTTGTATATAGAGAGAACCTCGCTACGAGATTTCATGAAGTAGAGCCAAGTGTAGCGAGAAATCATCAATAAACAAAACATAGTAACGATGACCACCTTTCGAATCAAAGGGAGCAGGACCCCAGACATCAGAATGAACTAAGTCAAAAGGATGCTGAGATACGGACTCACTGGTAGGATAAGGTAACTGGGTCTGTTTGCCAAGTCTACAACCATTACAATGTAAGGAGACATCTCCAGATACAGACCCTAAGAGGCCCTGACGAACTAAAGAAGACAAGCGAGAGCCACAGATGTGACCAAGGCGATGATGCCACTGCTGGAAGGACGCAGACGAAGAGGCAGCAAGAGCATGAGAGCTGGCAGAAGTGGTGGCAGCGGAAGGAACACAAAGCCAGTCAACCTCCCAAAGGCCCTCTGACTCACGGCGCCGGGGGCCAGCACCAACCAAAGCCTTGGTGCGACGATCCTGAATGGAGCAAGAGTCGGTATCAAGAATGACACGACAACCAGAATCAGTAAGTTGGGCAGCGGAAAAAAGATTCATGGTAAGATGAGGAACATGAGAAACACTAGGAACAGAGAAAGATGGAGTAGAAAGAATGCCACGACTAGCAACAGGAAGAGGTGTGCCATCGGCAGTGAGAACATTAAGAGGAAAAGCAAGAGGTCGAAGGGAGGATAAAGCAGAAGAATCAGAGGACATATGAAAGGAAGCTCCAGAATCCAGAACCCACGAGGATGTACCTGATTGAGTAGGCTCCGGCGGGGGCGGAGTGGTGGTGGCAGTCACAGCAGCAACAGAACCCGTCGAGGAAGAACCAGAGGAAGCCAGCATGCGCTTGAGTCGCATAATATCCTGGTCAGTGAGTGACGGAGTCGAGGAAGACGCATGAGTCCCACTGGAAGAAGAGCGCCTCTGGTCTCGCTGTTTCTGGCGGCAATCAGACTCTGGGTGACCTTGCCGAGAGCAGTAGCCACAGAAAGTGTCACGGCGCGACCGGCCCTTCTCAGCAGAAGGAGGGCGACCCACCCCCCCTGAAGGTGTGGGCAGAAGCGGTGGAGCGGTGAGACGAGCAGATGACACAGGAGCTCGAGCAGCCAACACAGAGGGAACAGCAAGCAACCCAGCAGAACGGAGGCGGGTCTCCTCAGCACGAAGCTCAGCAAGCACCTCCAAGATAGGAACACGACCACGAGCAAGCAAGTGAGCGCGTCTAGGCTCAAACTCGGAACGGAGGCGAGATAAGAACTCATGGACATGCTGAAACTCCAAGTCGGACCTCATAGTCTGGCAGCAACGGCAAGTTCCACAAACAACTGTCCGAAGAGAGTCAAGCTGGCGCCAGATGGCAGAACTCTGTGTGTAGAACTCATCAACAGAAGAGTCACCCTGCTGAAGAGCGTGCTCCTGACGCACCACAAATAAGTAGAGCGCATCACCAGAGGGCTGATAGCGCTGACAGATGTAAGACCACATCGCTGCAACAGTACCGAGGCTCATGAACTCCGAAGCAAACTGAGGTAGGACACTAGCAGTGAGAACAGCAGCAGCCCGAGCATCATCATTGCACCACTGAGTGTAAGCAGACAGATCATCCCGATAGAGAGAAAGAGCATCGGAATAGGCTGATACCTGTTGATCATAAGCATCCACCGCAGCATCATCGAGAGCCTTGGCTGCATCCCGATCAGCCTGGGAAGCACCAGCAGCAAGAACAGGCGGCACCGGTGGGGTAGGAGCCACGGGAGCGACAGGGCAAGGCGGACAGGGGACCTCGCCAGAGAGAACGCCCCACAGGAGAAGACCACGCATGTGGATCCGCATGAAGCCCGCAAACTCAGCATAGTTGGTGCCATCAAAGATCACCGAGCACCGAGGAACAGCAACGTAGCCTGAAGCAGACATGAGGAGCTCTTTGTTTTTTTTTTCAACTGCTACAGTAGACCCCGATCCAGATCGGGATCGGGCTCGCGCTGGCTCGATCCAGCCCCGATGGAGGAATCGGGGGGGGGGGGGGTGGGGAGGGGCGAGCGTAGGAGGGCCGGCCCTGGGCACCACGGCTGCAGCAGGCGGCCAGGGGCGGCAGGGCGCGGGGAGGCGGCAGCCGGCCGCGGCCGAGCACGGGAAGGCGCGGGGCGGCGGCAACCGGGCGCGGGGCGGCGCGGGGCAGCGGCGGCCGGGGGCGGGGCGGCGCGGGGAGGCGCGAGGCGGCGACGGCAGGCCGCGGCCGCTCTCGGGGCGGCGCGGGACAGCGACGGCAGGGGGGGCCGCGGCCGAGCTCGGGGCGGGACTGCGCGGCCGAGCGCAGGCCGGGGTGACGCGGCTTGGCGGCGGGGAAGGAGAGGGCCAGCGGCGAGGGAGGAGGTGGCCGGCGCCGGCGACGAGGGAGAGGGAGGCCGGCGACGGGGGAGCGAGGCACGGAGCTGCGAGCGTGCGGGAGCGGGAGAGGAACCTAAGCATCTGATACCATGTTAGGAATGAGCAACTGTATTCTCAGGAGGGCCAAGGTCCAGTACATATACATGTGTACAATGGGGATAAACCGAAAAGAGAGACTATACACACACACATCTAATACATCTAACACAGACATCATTCAATTAGTAGAGGTTTATATTCAACTAGTGAAAAGATTCAAATATTTATCAGAACACTCTACACTTGTTGGGTTACAAGAATTGTAAAGAGGTGTATGCACCTAACAACTAATTCTAGGCTCTATGAGAAATAAGAGGGTAAAAGGGAGAAAAGGCATTTTAAAAAGTAAGGTCCATTATCTGAGTGAATTATGACAAAGATTAGCAAAAGGACCTAAGACTCACAGATTTACATACATTACATATTCTCATTGAGATATTTCCAAATGAAAATGAAATGAAATATATGACACGTGCTGAACGTCTTTGTGCATAGTAAGTTGTAGCAAGCAAAGTATGGACTGTATCATGCAATACATTGAACGCATAGAATGTCCTGCTTGAAAAAGAAAGAGATTGTAAAAGAAAAGAAATATAGCGTTTGCAGTAAAGAAAAGCAGCATACCTGCCAACTCTGTCAAATGAGACACGACCCGCGTGGTAAAATGCTATGGACATTAACCATGCATCACTATGAATAGCTATCATAGATAGCCAAACTTTCTTGGGTGTAACATCACGAGCAAAGTTTATCCCACATACTGGCTCAGGAAGTTGAACAGGAACCTCCTCAGGTAGTTGACTCACTTCCCAGGTCCCATCAGGCAGTCCAACGAGGCACAAGGCCTTCTCGTCTGGCAAATAAAGGGTCATCACAAGTCAGAGTTGTGCCAACGAAGATGACAACCTTGTTCATTCCACAAGTAACCCAGAAAACGACATAACACAAAATGAACATGCTAGTGCATGCAGTATCATTAATTTAATGAAAACCCACAAGCACATACAAGCTGATGCCGACACAGAGTACGGCAACACTACGCATTTTGCAGTGACACCCAACTACTGACAGAGGCAATTGGGAATTTGGGACTTCCAATTCTGCAGCTCAATCCCCCAAGCTCGACAGGCCATTCCAATTTACCCACATTGTTAGTATTCATGGCAGTTTCTCCAATTTATTTTTGAAAGATCCAGCAAAATGCTGGCTTGATTCAGATTTAGCAGAAAGCAGCGGAAGAACAACATGGTGAAGATCTGAAGATCAAAAGAGAAAGGAAAAACTGCGGCCCTAATAGCAGCAGAGAGCTACACCCACCACAAACAACACGACTACACAACCGAAGCACCTGTCCTAAGCTAAGCATCACCACCGCGTCTCGAACAACGCCGATCACCTCCGAAGACAGCAGCAGCTCCAATTAAAACTTCCCTCGCCAACGCACCATCCACCCTGGAAGCAGGGGGTAGATGGCGGGACTTGGTCGATCCCAAGAAGAGCTTCGTCTTGGACTCAACGATGATTTCGTACATTGCGCCTGGAGCTTCACCTTGAACAGCGGCGAGCACCGGAGGAGCGCCGCAAGGAGCTTCCAGGAAATGTCTCCAAACGTGATGCTCCCAACAGAGGAACGACGTCAAACACGCCGCCATCACGCCGATCCAACACCGGACCTAGGATTTCGCCCGGAGACAAACCACCATCCGAGCACGAGGAAGATGCCGACACACCTCAGGTGACGCCTCCAAGGAGGAAAATGACACCCACAGGCGCCATCGCCACCGGCCTCTTGTCGTGCAGGACTTTCGTCCGTATCGCCGCACACCTTCGCTCGTGCCCACAGAAGCTCGTCCATGCAGTCTCGCACCGCCACCGCCGCAGAACCTAGTTGTAGAAGCCATGGACTCGTGGTCCACCCCGCCCACGGCGAGCCTACAGTGACCAGATCAGTCCCTGCATCCTGCATCTATCACGGCCGGAGCCGCCTGCTCCAGCATCACAGGACCAACGCGCAGGGCCGGCGCGCGTCCAACACACCACGGATCTGGCCAGGTTCGTCCAGATCCGGCCGCCACACGCCGGAGGGGCGCCGCCCCGCCAGCCCGCGCCGAATCCGAGGCAACCACCAGCACGCCATCCTCGGATCCGGCCAGGCCCGGCCGCCACTCACCCGGAGGGGCAAGCCACGCCGGCCCCGCGACAACGCGCGCTCCCTAGCCCCCCGCGACGAGCGACCCACGCCTGGACCACGGACCTCCACGCGCCCTCGCCTGGCCGCCACCGCGCCAGGCCGCGCCCACCCCGGGCCGCGTCCGCGCGCGCCCTCGCCTGGCCGCCACCGGGCCAGGCCGCGCACCACGCCCGCTCGCCCCTGGACGCGCGCGCACCACGCCCGCTCGCCCCTGGACGCGCGCGCTCGCCGGCGCTAGATCCGCTCGCCTGGCCGCCTCCGCGGCAGGCCGCGCCCGCCATGGACGCGCCGCGCCCTCTCCGACGCCAGATCCGCCCTCTCCTGGCCGCCCCCACGCCAGAACCACTCGACTGCACGCCGTTCCTGGCCACGCGTGCCACCACGGAAGCCGGATGTCCCGCGCCGCCTTCGCCTCGTGGGGAGGGAAGGACCCCGCCGCCGCCGCCGACGCACGCACGGGCTTTGCCCGGCGCCGTCCCCTGGCGGCGGCGAGGGAGGGGGAGGCGAAGGTGTGGGAGGCGGCGGCGGCGGACTAGGGTTTCGCCCGGCCGCTCGCGGGAGCGGCGCGAGCGAATTCTCTCGTAACTTTTTTTATGAACGGGTGACTGGAAAGTCGAGTCGACCTCAGGGTACTTCGATCGCGATGCATGCACCTGTCGTTTCTCCAATTTACAGCTGAATGTAAGCAGAAGTGATGGTTAAATGTTCTGGTAGCGCAATCAGACGAGGCATACAGAATTTCCGTTGCACCATACTATCACCAAGCTCGCAATTCTGCCATGATTCGACTCCCCGACTTTTAAATTTGACTCATCACTCATTAGCAAATTCGTTCCATCACAGACTAACGGAATTAGTTCATCAATCATTCCACTGGTAACGCAATGAAAACTACCAATATTACGGAATCAGCAACTACATCGAGCATCACGAAGCAATCAAATAACGTCAGTGAAACTACATATTATTAACCTTGGGGTTGCCTCTGTACATATTTCTACCTGCTAATACATGAAAACCACCGGTTGCTGGGGATAAAAAGGCGTCAGGAAACTACAGAAGGTACCACAGAAATACGTTTCTGCACGCAAATTCTATGTCCCCCAAAATCAACATCGGAAGAAGTAAGGAAACTCACCGGGGTCGCACTGCTCGTAGAACTCCTCCACATCTGCGGACCAATAAACAGATAAAACCAACCATCAGCGTGAGAAAACCCCGGACCAAAATCCACACCAGAGAGGGGGGGGGGACCTTCGGTGAGGGCCTTCACAATGCCGGCGCGGCGGCCGCGGTACTGCCGGAAGACGAACTCCGGGGAGTGCCCGTTCGGGTGGACGGCAGGCGAGAGGACGCCGTCGGCCATCGCCAGCACCCAGTACGAGGCCCGCCGGAAATAGGGTTTTGATGGTGGAGGGGTAGGGGATTCCACTACTTGACCAATCAGAAGGAGCAGGGAAGCCGGGTGATTTATGCTAGTGGCTTCGCGAGAAAGCCGCAATTTGAGATTTTGAAGGTTGGCGAAGTGGGGCCGGGTGGAGTTCATGAGTCCGCCATCTTTACGCCTGACTGTGAAGCCACACCCGAGGCTGTATTTTTTTTCCTTATAACATAGTAAAGACGTAAGCGCTCATATATGTGCGCATATACTCATCCGAGCTATATATTCGTTTAAATGCAACAAAGTTTTTCGTTACGTGCACATACAACAAAGCAGTCTATGAGAACGCAAGATCAGATGTGAAAGAAGTCGGGCAGTAATGTTATTAAAATTAATATAGATGTGACGTTCCAATATGAAACACTTTCGGATGCAACAGGTGCGATTGCTCGTGACGGAAAAGGTAACTTTATAGCTGCAGCTAATAGGTTTCATGCACATATCAGTTGTGTTCATGCGGCAGAGATAACAACAATCAGAAACGGAATATACTTAGCAGGACGAATCAGGTGTAATAAGTTGATGATAGAATCTGATAGCAGTTTGGCAGTGGAGGCAGTTCAGCAGGGAGGCGACCATGTGGATTCTGCCGTGGCTATAGTGCTCGAATGCAAGGAGCTAGCCCTGGATTTTGCAAAGATATCATATGCTCACTGTTATCAAGAAGCAAATGAAGTTGCTGATATGTTAGCGAAGAATTCTTTTAGCGAAAAGATGTTCTGCGTTCTTGGACTCTATGATCCCTGATTTTATTTCTCAAACTCTTGTAAATGACCTATCGATCATCTGAGAAATAAAGTCTTTTTGCTTCCAGAAAAAGTTTTCTGTTACGTGCAACAAGTGCGTATGCAAGTGTCTGGTTTTCTGACTTTTTTAGAGAAGGTGGATTACCCCGGCTTCTACATCATTTCAATGCGGACAACCATAGTCTTGTTTTTTTATGGATTATACCGTTCAGGGCATCTCTAAGGGATTCAAAAGAAAAGAAAAAGGCATCACGAAGAGCAAAGCCCTAATTATTCTACCAACTTGTTCACTGATAGATCGATAAACAGGGGTAGACACCATTTTACCATACATTTTCTCAAGCACGTCGTGTGCGGAGCAATGGTGAACTTGTTGCCATCATCCTGGTCTCCAACCATGTGTGGCACCCGACGGCTTCGCCTCGGTCCTCAGCCCTACAACGTAGTGGAGCATATCTCCTACCCGGCGGCTTCTAGGTTAGTCTTTAGAGATACACTTACCAACACGCTACAAAGATTAATATATCGAAAGAAAGTAACTTTCTAGAAATTAAGAGTTGAGTAATGCAAACACAAGGGGCTCGATGATGCCTCCATGATTCAAATAGTCGGTACTGTTCTACTATATCTTGATGTGGGCTTCGAGCCAAATGGTTCTAAAATCACAAGCATCCCGATTTCACCCACCAAGCAAAAACAACCAATCCACCATGGCTTGAACCAAAAAGCCTTGCTAAGGGGTAGATCTTCACAATTTAGGCGCTCTCTGAGCTCTCACAAACTCTTGATTCCTTCAAAATACAATGATTGAAGGTTATCAAGTGAATCCCAGCCGTCTGGGAGACGCAAAACCTTCAAGAGTAATAAGGAAAACTAAATCATTTGGTAAAATTTGTCAAAAGATACTCAATCAAAGTACTTCTCAATAACACATGAGATCTCTCTCTCTCTCTCACACACACAAGGATATTTAGTGTTGTGAGAAGAGAGGAAGTAGGGGTTCGAGAAGAAGAGAGGAGCTTGGTCTTCAAAGAACCATGGGAGTGTTCTTCGAATCACCCAACACTTAAATTCTTTTCTTCCTCCTTGAAACTCTCTAGACTTGAACTTGTGGCATTTGAAGACTTAGAATATGCTTGGCATGATTGCAACGGCTTCCCACAATGAAGGGATTTGCAAGTACTTATTTGACCATTACTTAAAAGGTAAATTGCCTGGAAGTGGAAAATGGAATGGTAGTACCGGTACTTACCCTACGTTCCTCTCTGCACCAAGATCGGTGTAATGACATGTGGTATAAAGGTTCCAAACATTTTTGCTACATGTATACATTGCAATACACACTCATAGGGGTCAACGATGACAACCTTTTGTCATGTAAGAGAGTGAAAGAGAAGAGAATAACGGCTGTGCATTCAGACAATATTCTCTTTCTCAAACTTGCATTTTATTTTTTTACTAGTAGAATGCCCGTGCGTTGCAACGGGCTTTTTATTTTTACATAATGTTGTATAAAACTGGATGAATTTTTATCCCCTTTCAATGCTTCGCCTCGGGGTCCTTGTCGATGTTTTTGAACATTGACATAATCCATCTTCATCTCTCTCCTACTGTAAAAAATAAACATACATAGAAGTACATCTTCTATATTATCACATGCAAAATATATACAAAGAACAATTATTTGTATGCACCTCATTTGATTGCGTAAAACTCGATGAGGTTTCTGTCCGGTTCATCATAGTTACGTCAGGCCAATCGACATTTTCAAAGCATCATTCCAAAAGATCAGTTTTTATCTTTGGTCCATAAAAGTGAACATATAAACATAAACTCTGGTATTACAAAAATAAGCCCGTATACAATATATATATATATCCATTGGTCAGCTGCTAGATGCAAGCATGTGACATTTTTAGTCAGAGTTAGTGACATTGTACTTTTTTTGTAGAGTGCGTCACATCCCAATTTGAATAAACTATAGTCTCGCGTGCAAATCAGTTGTTGGTAAATTATTTTCGAGAAATGACTTGTTAGGGTATGTGATATTATTCACTATATAAAAAAATATGTGACATTTCTCTCATAGCAAACAACTACTTTTTCCAAAAAAAACAATCATCTAAGCATAGAATTATGAATGGAATAAAACCCACATCAACATGCAACCATGCATGGAGAAAGAACCACCACAACATTCAACCATGCATTGAAAAATGTTTTTCATTCAACTATTCTACTTATATTCAATAAATATTTTCCTCTACAAAATCAAAGATAAGTCCAGTAGATTTCATCTCAAAAAAGAACTCCAGTAAGTCTTGCTCCAACTCTATTTGCAAGGCATCTTTCTTCTTCTACAAGGACAAAAACATGATCAAGGCATGCAAGATTGAGTTCATTTATACAAACAAATATGAGGCCTAGTCGTATTGTTTCATGATGTACTTTCTATAGTCTGAGGAAGTACTCAATTAACTCTAAGACTGACAACCATCTGATATGTTACTCAAATACAATGGTGTGCACTATTGTTCAGGCGACCAGATATTGAAGTACCAATCATAGATGAAAAGTCATGATGTCACTAAATCAAGCAATGAAGTGATGGCCAGTTAGCACATACTATCATATCGATTTACCCTTGTTAAAATAATTACAGTCTAAGTGGCGGACAAAGAAACAAGCATATATACTTAGCCTGTAGTTGATTTTGCAGCAGCTGCCCCGAAAGAAGAAAACAGAGCGGCCACATCTATCTCCTGTAAACCACGCTTGTCAATCGAGACACCGTAGCCTCTGTGATGGAAATATGCCCTAGAGACAATAATAAAGTTGTAATTATTATATTTCCTTATTCATGATAAAGGTTTATTATTCATGCTAGAATTGTATTGACCAGAAACTTAAATACATGTGTGAATACATAAACAAATACCGTGTCCCTAGTGAGCCTCTACTTGACTAGCTCGTTGATCAAAAGATGATTAAGGTTTCCTAACCATAGACATGAGTTGTCATTTGATAATGGGATCACATCATTAGGAGAATGATGTGATGGACAAGACCCATCCGTTAGCTTAGCATATGATCGTTCAGTTTATTGCTACTGCTTTCTTAATGTCAAATACATGTTCCTTCGACCATGAGATCATGCAACTCCCGGATATCGGAGGAATGCCTTGTGTGCTATCAAACGTCACAACGTAACTGGGTGATCATAAAGATGCTCTACAGGTATCTCCGAAGGTGTCTGTTGAGTTAGCGTGAATCGAGATTGAGATTTGTCACTCCGTGTATCGGAGAGGTATCTCTGGGCCCTCTCGGTAATACACATCACAAGAAGCTTGCAAGCAAAATGACTAAGGAGTTAGTTACGAGATGATGTATTACGGAACGAGTAAAGAGACTTGTCAGTAACGAGATTGAACTAGGTATGGAGATACCGACGATCGAATCTAAGGCAAGTAACATACCGACAGACAAAGGGAATTACGTATGTTGTCATAAAGGTTCGACCGATAAAGATGTTCGTAGAATATGTAGGAACCAATATGGGCATCCAGGTCCCGCTATTGGTTATTGACCGGAGAGGCGTCTCGGTCATGTCTACATCATTCTCGAACCCGTAGGGTCCGCACGCTTAACGTTCGTTGACGATATAGTATTATATGAGTTATGTGAATTGGTGACCGAATGTTGTTTGGAGTCCTGGATGAGATCATGGACATGACGAGGAGCTCCGAAATGGTCCAAAGGTAAAGATTGATATATAGGACGATGCTATTTGGTCACCGAGAAGGTTTCGGAGTTTACCGGGTGTTCATCGGATCACCGGAAGGGGTTACGGAAGGCCCCGAGAGGTATATGGGCCTAATGGGCCAAGGGGAGGAACACACCAGCCCACAAGGGGCTGGCGCGCCCTCTCCCTGGCCGCCGGCCCTATAGAGAAGGAAAGGGGGGAGGGCTAGCCCCTCCTGCCTTCCCCTCCTCATGGGAGAAAGGAAAGGGGGGGCGCCACCCCTCCTGCATTCCCCCCGCGTGCCTAAGAAGGAAGGGGGGTGCGGCTAGGGCAGAGGCCAAGGGTGGCCGCCGGCCCCCTTGGGGGCGCCCTAGGCTGCCTCCCCTCCTCCCCCCCACCTATATATATGTGAGGAGGGAGAGGGGCAACAAACACCACGATCCCCAAGCCGTGTGCGGCGCCCCTCTCCCTCTAGTTCGTCCTCGGTCATATTTTCGTAGTGCTCGGCGAAGCCCTGCGGAGATAGTTGCATCACCACCGTCACCACGCCGTCGTGCTACCGGAACTCATCTACTACTTCGGCCGTCTTGATGGATCAAGAAGGCGAGGACATCATCGAGCAGAACGTGTGTTGAACGCAGAGGTGCCATACGTTCGGTACTTGATCGGGTGGATCGTGAAGGTGTACGACTACATCAACTGTTGGGGATATAACCCCATGGTGTAACCCGCCCAGGAGGGGCTGGGTTACGTTGTTGGCAACTCAGCTATGAGGTTTAGAAAGGACCAAGAAGCCAACACATGAAGGCCTGGAGGCGGCTTACGACGCGGGCCAACTGAAGGCCCAAAACCTGGAGACAGAGCGTAATCCGGAGGTGTAAGCTGCCCAATGGCGACTTAGAACCAGGGTCGGTTACGTTGTATAACTTGACTCGGACTCTTGTAGTTGGGAAACGTTGCATGGAAAACAAAAAAAAAATGCTACGCACACGCAAGATCTATCCATGGAGATGCATAGCAAAGAGGGGGAGAGTGTGTCTACGTACCCTCGTAGACCGTAAGCGGAAGCGTTTAGCAACACGGTTGATGTAGTCAAACTTCTTCGCGATCCAACCGATCGAGTACCAAACGTACGGCACCTCCGCGTTCAACACATGTTCAGCTCGGTGACGTCCTCGCCTTCTTGATCCAGCAAGACGGCGAAGTAGTGGATGAGTTCCGGCAGCACGACGGCGTGGTGACGGTGATGGTGAAGCTAAATATGACCGAGGGTGTAAACGGTGGAGGGGGGCGCCGCACACGGCTAAGAGATTGTCTTGGTTATGTGTGGCACCCCCTTCCCACATATATATAGGTGGGGGGAGAGGGGAGAGGGGAGCAGCCAGGAGGTGCCCCAAGTAGGGTCGAATCCTACTTGGGCGCCTGCCCTGGCCGCGCCCCCCTTTCCATATTTGCCGGAGGGGGGAAGGAAGGGGGGAAGAGGAAAGGAAGGGGGAGGCCGACTCCCACCTTTCCTTCTCTCCCCAAGGGCTGCAGCCTAGGAGGGGCGCGCCAGCCCCTTGTGGGCTGGTGTGTTCCCCCCTTTGGCCCATATGGCCCATTAACCTCCCGGGGTGTCCGGAACCCCTTCCGGTGACCCGATTTCTACCTGGTACATCCCGAAACTCTTCCGGTGTCCAAATATCATCGTCCTATATATCAATCTTTACCTCCGGACCATTCCGGAGCTCCTCGTCATGTCTGTGATCTCATCCGGGACTCCGAACAACATTCGGTCACCAAATCATATAACTCATATAACACTATATCGTCAACGAACGTTAAGCGTGCGGACCCTACGGGTTCGAGAACTATGTAGACATGACCGAGACACCTCTCCGGTCAATAACCAATAGCGAAACCTGGATGCTCATATTGGCTCCTACATATTCGACGAAGATCTTTATCGGTCGAACCTTATGAACACATACGTAATTCCCTTTGTCCATCGGTATGTTACTTGCCCGAGATTCGATCGTCGGTATCTCTATACCTAGTTCAATCTCATTACCGGCAAGTCTCTTTACTCGTTCCGTAATACATCATCTTGTAACTAACTCCTTAGTCACTGTGCTTGCAAGGCTTCTTATGATGTGTATTACCGAGAGGGCCCAGAGATACCTCTCCGATACTCGGAGTGACAAATCCTAATCTTGATCTATGCCAACTCAACAAACACCTTCGGAGATACCTGTAGAGCATCTTTATGATCACCCAGTTACGTTGTGACGTTTGATAGCACACAAGGTATTCCTCCGGTATCCGGGAGTTGCATAATCTCATAGTCGAAGGAATATGTATTTGTCATGAAGAAAGCAATAGCAATAAACTGAATGATCAATATGCTAAGCTGACGGATGGGTCTTGTCCATCACATCATTCTCCTAATGATGTGATCCCGTTATCAAATGACAACTCATGTATATGGTTAGGAAACCTTAACCATCTTTTGATCAACAAGCTAGTCTAGTAGAGGCTCACTAGGGACACGGTATTTGTTTATGTATCCACACATGTATTTAAGTTTCCGGTCAATACAATTCTAGCATGAACAATAAACCTTTATCGTGATTAGGGAAATATAATAATAACCATTTTATTATTGCCTCTAGGGCATGTTTCCATCACTTGTAAGCCCAGGGCCTCGACCTGTGTATATAAAGGTGAGACCCTGCGGTGGATAAACTTAAGTTACAATCTATCGAGAGTTAGGTCAAGCGATTCCGCTCCCTTGTAATCGAGACGAAGCTATAATCAATGAGAGCAGGAGTAGGCTTTTACCTCCACCATGAGGGGCCGAACCTGGGTAAAACCTTGTGTCTTTCGTCCCGCTCAACCCCTTCAAGCTAATCACCATTGCGATGGTTCCACACCTAAGTCCTTTCACAAGGGCATCTGCCGTGACAAAACCACGACAGTTGGCATCCACTGTGGGGCCACCGCACGGTGGTTTCGAGTTCTTGAAGGGCTCTTTCCCAGGGATCAAAGGATACGCTGTGGGCAGGATGACTAAGTGTCGCCGCGGCAAGCTCTACATCGACGACGCTGGCTGGGGCCCCGAGGCCGACTCAATCGAGTATGGGTACCGGGTACCCTTCGGCGGGATTCACGTCTTCATCGGCAAGATCGGCGGATTAGAGCCGGAGCCGGACATCTCCATCAACCTCATCGAGTCGGCACGGCACACACAACACGCCCGGGTTCAACCTGGCCGGAAGCGTGTCTTCTTCAGTTTCACGCATGGCACAGATCTTGCGGAGGATTATGTATCTGGAGGAGAGACTCTCATCCACTCAGGTGATGAGTCCTCGACCGGAGAGACGGAGTCAATTTACCATCTTCAAGACGGCGGGCTTGGGGGCTATTCCAATGGCAATAGTATTCCGGACCCCTATGAGCCGCCGAGCAGGGCTGCTATCTTCATGGTTGGCACAGTGCCGGCTCTCAATTCATCAATAGCAGCAGCTATGACATCTGGCTCGACCGCGGCTGCGACAGCTGGTGCTGGCGGCTTAGATAGGCCGTCGACTCAGGTCTTGACAGATCTCTTGGGCACTTTGACAACTTTGTTAGCGACAGAGGTTACTCCGGCGAATCAGGTGGAACGCAATGCAGAGATTGCGAAGGTTCGGGATGATATAACCAAAGCCCAAGAGGATATTGTAGCTGAGAACATACAGGCGGCGGCGTTGAGGGCCCATATTGACGCAGAGGCGGAGCGTGTGAAAGTTGATGCCTGGCGTCTAAGTTTGAATCAGGATGCATCCAATGCAGTATTCCAGAGAAGGTATCAGAGTCGCCTGCCACCGTCATTTGACCCAAGGCGTTTGTTTAACACTCCTGGAGTAGGTCCAAGTACTCTGGATGCCCGGGTGAATCCCCAATTAAACCTGGTCATGCCTGGAAGTCAGGCGGCGGCTCAACCTCGTCAACCTGAGACAGCACGGAGGGAGGAGCCGGGCCCTAACCCGCCCCCAATAAAACACCGCCGCAATGTTATTTGACACAACCACCAGGGCATTTTTCTAACTCGGTGGATAACATGTTGGCAGCGGCAACTCGGCTGGCGGCGATTCCAATCGATGGTGAGTCATCGGTTGTGGTGGAGACCCGGAACGCAGTTCAGCTCCTTCAAACTGTTGTGGCACAACAGGCGGCTTACTCGTACGACCGTGATAATCTTCATTCCACCCCTCACCAAAGTCAAAGCTACAGCCGACGTTTTGAGTCACCTGCATTTTCCAACAGTGAACGGCGATGTCGACCGCTTCAGGATAACCCACCTCGTGATGATAACCCGCCTCGCGATGATAACTTACTGGTCAATGCTCAGGCGATTGTGGATGAAGCCAGAGCTTGTCGTGAGGCGGCAGCAGTGGCTCAACTGGGGGCTTATCAGCAGCCCCCGACGACCCCCTCAACCTCGATGGGAGCTGGGACAATTTCTAGGTTAGTTGGTGTACCTTGTTTAGTACCATCTTTGCGTAATGAGCGTCTGCCCAAAGACTTTAAGGGGCCTCGCAAGGTGCCCAATTATACCGCTGATCTCCCTCCTGAGGCTTGGATTGAGAGTTATGAGTTAGCCATGGAGATGTTGGATGTTAATGATGCTATACGTGCCAAATACTTTACCATGATGTTGGATGGACCCGCTCATACATGGTTAAAAGGGCTACCTCCTAATTCTATCAACTCATGGGCAGAGCTGAAGGCACATTTCATAAAAAAATTCAAGGAACATGCAAGCAGCCCCTGATGATTATCGATCTGGATAACTGTGTACAGCGTGAAGATGAGTCGGCCCATCATTGGGTCCAGCGGGTCTCCGCTATTATACACTCGTCGGATAGTATTACGGCGGGTCAGGCGGTTCTGGTCTTAGAGAAAAACTGTCACTTTACCCCCCTTAAGCAGAAGCTTGGGCGGCTTAAGCATCATTGCACTGACATGGGCGAGCTCATGGCGGCTCTCATTAAGTATGCAGACTCTGATAGCACAAAGGACCCGGGATCTGATGATGAGAAATCCAATAAGGGCAAGAAGAATGGCAATGGTAAGGGTCAGCAACAGAATGCGGCAGGGCATAATGGAAATAACCAAGGTAACAGTGGTAAGCGACGAAACCTCGATGGTGGTTCAGATCTTGTAGCTAACACCAACACTGGGTACAAAAACCAGCGCCGCAACGGTAATGGTAAGCCGCCTTTTGGCGGACCAAAGCCTTTTAACCTGGAGGCAGTGCTTAATGACCCATGCTCGAAGCATAGTCTTCCTAACAAGCCGTCTACTCATGCTTGGAAGGATTGTTGGGTTATGCGAGAGTTCAGGAATTACAACCTCAATCAGAATCATGGCAATAACAATGGGCTGCCCTGCGGGTCATGTTCCAGCTCTCAGGGGTCAGGCTTTGGAGGTGGCGGCTCAAACTCTGGCTATCCGGGTCAAGGTAACCATGGTGGTCATAATCAGCAGTCTGGTCAGGGTAACCAGCAGCAAAATATCAATCAGGATATCAGAGTAATCCAAAGCAGCTTAACGGGGGTCAATACCATGTTTTCACTACGAGTCTCTGCAAGCGAGATCAGAAGGTTCATAAGCGCGTGGTCAGTACGGTTGAGCCGGCAATACCTCAATACTTACGATGGTCATAGCATCCAATCACAAGGAGTCGGGAGGATCACCCGCCCCGGGTTGAGAATCCGGGTCATCTGGCACTGGTGGTAGCCCCACAAGTTGGTGGTTATAAATTCACTAAGGTGCTTATGGATGGTGGCAGCAGTATCAACATCTTGTATTATGATACTTTTCGCCAGATGAATCTAACTGATAAGGATCTTAAGCCATCTTCCACAGTTTTTCCATGGTGTGGTGCCTGGTAAGTTGGCATATCCTGTGGGAAATTTGCCCTGGAAGTAGCCTTCAGTGATGACTATGACTACAGAGCAGAGACCCTGTGGTTCGAAGTGGTTAAAATCAAGAGTCCATATCATGCTTTATTCGGGACGGCCAGCTTATGCCAAGTTTATGGCTCGCCCTTGCTATGTCTATTTAAAGCTCAAGATGCCAGGGCAAAAGGGAACAATTACGGTCCATGGTGATCGGAAAATCGCTTTGGAATGCGAGGAAGGAGATGCAACTTATGCAGAGTCAGCTTGTGCTACTGAGGAGTTAAAGTTCTACAAAGATAATGTTGATCCGGCTGATATGACCCCTCTGAAGAAGCCCACTACTAAACAGGACCCGTTGTTGAAATTTAAGTCGGCTGATGATACCAAGCAAGTTGATTTTGTCCCTGGTGACTCATCTAAGGAGTTCACTGTGGGGGCTAATATGGATCCTAAATAGGAAAGCGCGCTCATCGAGTTCATCCGTGAGAATCGGGACATCTTTTCATGGAAACCTTCTGACATGCCGGGTGTACCAAGAGAATTCGCTGAGCACACTCTTAATGTGGATCCTAAGTTTAAGCCGATCAAACAGTTCCTTCGTTGTTTCAATGAAGAACGACGTAAGGCTATTGGAGAAGAGGTAGCCCGGCTCTTAGCGGCTGGGTTTATCATGGAAGTTTTTCACCCTGAGTGGTTGGCTAACCCTGTGCTTGTACTCAAGAAGAACGGCACATGGCGTATGTGTGTTGATTACACAGATCTTAACAAGGCTTGTCCAGCTGATCCATTTGCCCTACCCCGTATTGATCAAATCATTGATGCAACGGCGGGTTGTGAGAGCTTATGCTTCCTGGATGCTTATTCTGGTTATCATCATGTCGGTGCAACAAAGCCCAGGTATGTTGCCCAGACTGTACACAAGCTCAAGGACAAGATTGCAGCATACATGACAAGGCCAAGCAGAAGAGATCAGCTCTTTGAGGAATCAAAGGGCGGATCAAGAAGACCAAGATCAACCCAAGGAGTAAAATACCACAATGGAAAAACCTCCCCTACCGGGCAGGCAAGCCTGGCGGGGACGAGGTTGCCCCAAAGACAAGTCTCAAGATTGCCCCGACAGGCTTGCCTGGGACGCTGAGGGCGGATTACCCCGCCAAGGCTCCACCGCTCCACCTCACAGCAACGCAAGTCACCAATCGGTGCGGTGTCGAGCCCTCAAGATGCTAAAATGGCCGTTATTTGGCATGTGGCAGCCATCTCCAGAGGAAATCACCTCCAAACGACACTCGTCTAGTGACGTGTCACGCAGGCAGGCGAGAAGGTGGCAAAACAGCACGGCAAGGCTTGCCGGGCTAGACTACGATGTGACACTAAACGACGCATTTAATGCGCTTTGTCCAGTCTGCAGAGTTTGGTACGATGGCACGGTTTGCTATCTAATCAGTACACAATGACTGATTTGCCATTGTGGTGACCCCTTGATCTATAAAAGGAGGGCCAAGACAACCTTAGAAAGGATTCGGACCCCTGTTCACTCGTACGCGCGTAGCTGCTCTCGCCCAGAGGCGACCTTGCCGGGCTAGAGCGCTACGTCTCCACCACGGTCCTCTCATCAATCCACCAAAGCAGGAGTAGGGTTTTATGCCTCACGGTGGCCTGAACCTGGGTAAAAACTGCCCGTGTGATCGCTGTCGCGCTGCCCCGCGCCCTCCGCTCTTTGTGCAATGCGTCCTTCCCCCTGCCGAACCACAAGGGGCCGATGGCCCCATAGGTGGCCGTGTTTTCCCACGATATCTTTGGCGCGCCGGGTAGGGGGAAGCGCTCGCGCGAATCCGAGAGCGTACGCAGAGCGTCATCTTCATCATCGTTTTCTTCATCGACGGCTTCATCATCCATGGTGACCAAGAAGAAAACCAGTGTAGCTATTTATTCAAAGTATAAACCACTAAAGCAAAAACTAATTGGACCAATGGAGGAGTCACATACCAAGTAGCAATCCCCCCAAAACAGTTTCAGAAACGGAGCTTCGAGCAAAGAGATCGAAATCCGCGGGTTTGAGAGCAAGAACACGAGAGAGAGAGAGAGAGCAATGGTGAATTTTTTCTGGAGGTAGGTGGTGACATGGGCTAAAGAGATAAGTGAGGGGCCCCACGTGGGGACCACAACCCACCAGGGCGCGCCTGGGGGTGCTGGCGTGCCCAGGTGGGTTGTGCCCACCTGGTGCACCCCCCTCTGGTGTTATTTGCATAAAAAATTCAGAAACAATCGTATTAAATTTTCAGAGCATTCTGAGAACTTTTATTTTTGGGTCATTTTTTTATTATTGCACGGGAAATTTAGAAAACAGATAAAACATGGCATTTTATTTTATTTAACTAATAAAAACAGAAAACAAAAGGTAGGGACAGAAGGTAGTGCTTATTAAATTCATCAACTTCATACCTCTCAAAAATGATCCATTAATAAGGTTGATCAAGTCTTATTAACAACCACTTCCGATTAGCATGAAACTGAAGAACTTTCGTAAAACACTAAGTTACCTCAACGGGGATATGAATGTCCCCAACAATAAGCATTTCATATTTCTTTTTGGCAGTTGGTAGAGGTAGTTGAAAACTTCCAATAGTGATTGTCGGAGATTTTTCAATAACATTAATACCATTCACTTGGAATTGTTTCTTCGAAAAGTGCACCGTGTGCTCATTACCATTGATATGAAAAGTGACCTTGCTTTTATTGCAATCAATAACAGCCCTTGCAGTATTCAAAAAGGGTCTACCAAGGATAATCGACATGTTGTCGTCCTCGGGCATCTCAAGTATAACAAAGTCAGTCAAGATAGTAACGTTTGCAACAACAACAGGCACATCCTCACAAATACCGATAGCTATGGCAGTTGATTTGTCAGCCATTTGCAAAGATATTTCAGTAGGTGTGAGTTTATTCAAATCGAGTCTTTTATATAAAGAGAAAGGCATAACACTAACACCAACTCCTAAATCACATAAAGCAGTTTTGACATAATTTCTTTTGATGGAGCAAGGTATAGTTGGTATTCCCGGATGTCCAAGTTTTTTAGGTACTCCGTCCTTAAAATTATAATTAGCAAGCATGGTGGAGATTTCAGCTTCCGGTATTTTTCTCTTATTGGTGATGATGTCTTTCATATATTTTGCATAAGGAGGCATTTTTAAGATATCAGTCAAGCGGGTACGCAAAAATACTGGCCTAATCATTTTAGCAAAGCGTTCAAATTCTTCATCATCTTTCTTCTTAGTTGACTTAGGTGGAAAGGGCATAGGTTTTTGAACCCACGGTTCTCTTTCCTTACCATGTTTTCTAGCAACGAAGTCTCTTTTATCATATCTTTTATTCTTGGCTTGTGAGTTATCAACATCAACAGCTGGTTCTATTTCAACATCATTGTCTGGTTCTTTATTATTTGTTTGAGTGTCTTCATGAACCTCATCATTATCTTTTTCATTGTCAGAAGGTGAGTGTTCATTACCATATTGAGTTTCAGCATCAGAGATAGAAACATTATTATCATTATCAGGAGGTTTTTCTATTTCAGGTTCACTAGAGGCATGCAAAGTCCTATCATTCTTCTTCTTCTTTTTCTTTTTAGAAGGACTAGGTGCATCAGTGTTAATTCCTTGAGAGTCTTGTTCAATTCTCTTTGGGTGTCCCTTAGGATAAAGTGGTTACTGAGTCATTCTACCTCCTCTAGTCATTACTCTAACAGCATGATCATTGATATTATTATTCATTTCATCAAGCAATTCTCTTTGAGATTTAGTAACTTGTTCTAATTGAGTTTGAACCATAGAGGCATGCTTTCCTACACCTCTAACATCATTGGTAATTCTAAATAACAAGTCACTCAAGCGAGCAATCATATCGGAATTGTATTTCAACTGTTTCATAACATTTGCATTGAAGTGATCTTGCTTCCTAATGTAATTATCAAACTCATAAAGGCATTGACTAGGATGCATATTATAAGGATTATCATTATCATTGAATTTCATTAAGGAATTTACCTCTACAACCTTAGGTAGTGGTGGTGTTTCAAGCCCATGTATTTCTTCAATAGGAGGTAAATTTTTGACATCCTCAGCTTTAATACCTTTTTCCTTCATTGATTTCTTTGCCTCTTGCATATCCTCAGTACTGAGATATAAGATACCCCTCTTCTTCGGAGTAGGTTTAAGTGGTGGTTCAGGAAGAGTCCAATCATCATAATTTTTCAATATGTTATTCAATAGTTCCTCAGCTTGTCCAATAGTTTGTTCCCTGAAAACACAACCAGCACAACTATCTAGGAAGTCCTTAGAAGCATTGGTTAGTCCATTATAGAAGATATCAAGTATTTCATTTTTCTTAAGAGGATGATCAGGCAAAGCATTAAGCAATTGGAGAAGCCTCCCCCAAGCTTGTGGGAGACTCTTTTCTTCAATTTGCGCAAAGTTAAATATTTCCTGTAAAGCAGCTTGTTTCTTATGAGCAGGAAAATATTTTTCAGAGAAGTAATAAATCATATCCTGGGGACTACGCACACAACCAGGAGCAAGAGTATTATACCAAGTCTTAGCCTCACCCTTTAATGAGAACGGAAATAATTTGAGAATATAATAATAGCGAATCTTCTCATCATCAGCAAAAAGGGTGGCTATGTCATTCAACTTAGTAAGATGTGCCACAACAGTTTCAGTTTCATAACCATGGAAAGGATCAGATTCAACCAAAGTAATTAACTCTGGGTCGACAGAGAATTCATAATCCTTATCCTCGACAAAGATAGGTGAAGTAGCAAACTTAGGATCATATTTCATCCTAGCATTCAGAGATTTTTCTTTCAGTTTGCTTAATAATTTCTTAAGATCATCCCTATCATTGCAAGCAAGAAAGTCTCTAGTTGTCTCCTCATCCATAACATAACCTTCCGGTATCTTAGGCAATTCATATCTAGGAGAACTAGATCTAATAGGTATTTCAAGATTTTTAGTTTCAAGCTCTTCATCAGTCTCAACAATTTCATCAGTTTCAGCATTCTCTAAAGCTTTAGTTCTAGCAAGTTGTTCATCAAGAAATTCACCTTGTGGCACATTATCATCAAGCAAGGTACTAACATCATCATGAGTATCATTCATATCAGAAGCAGCATCATCAATAACTTGTGACATATCAGGATTAATAGCATGTGGTGGTGTTGCAAGTCTACTTATAACAGAAGGTGAATCAAGTGCAGAGCTAGATGACAGTTCCTTACCTCCCCTCGTTTTAGAGGAAAAAATCTTAGTCTTAGCATCCTTCAGATTCTTCATAATGATAATTTGATAATAATCCCAAGTAACTCAACAAATATAGCTATGCTCCCCGGCAACGGCGCCAGAAAAAGGTCTTGATAACCCACAAGTATAGGGGATCGCAACAGTTTTCGAGGGTAGAGTATTCAACCCAAATTTATTGATTCGACACAAGGGGAGCCAAAGAATATTTGCAAGTATTAGCAGCTGAGTTGTCAATTCAACCACACCTGGAGATTAATTATCTGCAGCAAAGTGATCAGTAGCAAAGTAGTATGATAGTTTTGATAGTAGTAGCAACAACAATAGTAACGGTAACAGTGATAGCAATGATTTTGTAGCAAGTGCAACAGTAACAATAGAAGTAGTAACTTAGCAAGAACAATATGAGAGAAATTCTTAGGCATTGGATCAGTGAATTCGTTGGATGATATTCATCATATAACAGTCATAACCTAGGGCGATACGACACTAGCTCCAGTTCATAAATATAATGTAGGCATGTATTCCGTAAATAGTCATACGTGCTTATGGAAAGAACTTGCATGCCATCTTTTGTCCTACCCTCCCGTGGCAGCGGGGTCCTATTGGAAACTAAGGGATATTAAGGCCTCCTTTTAATAGAGAACCGGAACAAAGCATTAACACATTGTGAATACATGAACTCCTCAAACTACGGTCATCACCAAGAAGTGTCCCGACTTCTGTCACTCCGGGGTTGCCGGATCATAACACGCAGTAGGTGACTATAACTTGCAAGATCGGATCTAGAACATAGATATAATGGTGATAACATAAACGGTTCAGATCTGAAATCATGGCACCCGGGCCCAAAGTGACAAGCATTAAGCATGGCACGGTCATAGCAACATCAATCTCAGAACATAATGGATACTAGGGATCAAGCCCTAACAAAACTAACTCGATTACATGATGAATCTCATCCAACTCCTCACCGACCAATGAGCCTATGAAGGAATTACTCACTCCCGGTGGGGAGCATCATGGAATTGGCGATGGAGAAGGGTTGGTGATGACGAAGATCGAAGATCCCCCTCTCCGGAGCCCCAAACGGACTCCATATCTGGCCTCCCAATAAAGAACAGGAGGTGGCGGCGGCTCCGTCTCGTGAAACATGATAATTCTTTCTCCCTAATTTTTTCTCCGAAAATGTGATTTTATAGTATCAGGGGTGAGGTCTGCGGGGCCACCAGGTGGGGACAACCCACCTGGGCGCGCCTGGAGGGGTGCGCCCTGGTGGGTTGTGCCCTCCCAGGTGCCCTCTCCGGTGCTTCTTGGCTCCAGAAATTATCTTTTATTGTATAAAAATTCCTCGCAAAGTTTCGTTCCAATCCGAGAACTTTTATTTCTACACAAAAACAACACCATGGTAGTTCTGCTGAAAACAACATCAGTCCGGGTTAGTTTCATTCAAATCATGCAAATTAGAGTCCAAAACAAGAGGAAAGGCATTAGGAAAAGTAGATACGACGGAGACGTATCAGTCACCACCTCCCCCGTGGCCGAAACGAGAGCAGGAGGCTCCGGAGAAGGACAACGCCAACAACATCCCGACGGCCACGTTCCGCAAGGTGCGGGAGGAGAGATCATTCCATCCGTGCCTCTCCACCCCGCCAAAGGACGCGGCCACAGTGGTGATGCTCGCCCTGGGGCGAACCGCAATCTTCCGACCGCCCCCGCTGCGGGTGTGGCCGCAAGGCATGCGTCACCCCCAGGACG
The DNA here is from genome assembly GCA_011799875.1 of Thinopyrum elongatum. NCBI lineage: Eukaryota > Viridiplantae > Streptophyta > Magnoliopsida > Poales > Poaceae > Thinopyrum > Thinopyrum elongatum. The sequence goes on along the minus strand of CM022298.1, from coordinate 451,679,612 downwards.
GGCTGGCCAAGCTGATGCGCCTAACAGAGCCGTCGATCCCCAAGCACATCCACCTCGCCTCCATGCCGCCTTGGCGACTGGCTCACGGTGACAGGAGCACGGCGCTGCTACTACTGGCACTGTCAGAAGCCAGGCGACGCTACGGTCTACGTCATCATCCATGCCGAGCACTGCTTCGGAGGCCATGGTGCGGGCCCAACTCCTATTGAGGTTTCCGTCGGCGGCTGATCAGATGGATGAGTGGAGAGCCACCATTCAGAGCTTGATTGGTTCTGCCGAGGCAGGAGGATCGCGGTGAGCATGCCCGTCAGAGCCTCCACAGGCAGCGGCAACGGCCCGAGCTACTGGTCGTACCGAAGGGGCCACCCCCACGGTGCAATCCCCTCCGGGCAGCCAGTGCAGGGGCCACGGCCAGAGCAACGCAACCAAGAACCCGATGACATATGGATGGCCTCGTTCGATTCTCGAGCACGACGAGAACAGTGGCGAGTCCTAGAAGACGGGCGGGGGGAAGACGCGCGCGTCACCATCGAACGACGCCGCGAAACCCAACGCCAGTCTGATAGGCGCTACGGCTCCGATGTTGACGAGCCTACGCCCTATGAGGGTGGGTGCCTACCTTTCAGGGTCGGGTGCCCCGCCTTCACTCGTGAGCTGCGGCAAGTCCGTTGGCCATCTGCCCACATGTTCAAGCCAGAAATACCAGAGAAGTACGATGGAAGACTGAACCCGGCAGAGTTCTTGAGCATCTACACCATCGCTGTTCAAGCTGCCGGGGGAAGGGATGAGAAGGTGTTCGCCAACTACTTCCCCTTGGCACTCAAGCCAAATGTGAGGTCTTGGTTGATGCACTTGCCAGAGAATTCCATTTCAACCTAGGCTGACTGGTGCCATGAGTTTGTTGGCGCCTTCACGGGCGGCCACCAAGAACTAGGACGGCCCAGCGATTTATAGTTACTTCCGCAAAAGGAAGGAGAGAGCCTGCGGAAGTACATGCAGAGGTTCAGCCGGGTGCACAGGAACATCCCAGACATACACCCGGCTGCTGTGATAGTCGCGTTCCAGTCCAACATGCGCAACCGCCGGATACGTTCTAAAATGAACGTTCATTTGCCCAAGACTGTGAATGAGCTATACACTCTGGTGGATAAGTGTGCCCGAGTAGAAGAGGGAAGATGACTCCCAGGTGAAGAAGATGGCATCGACATCGACTCAGAAGACGATGACGATGCCACCAGTCGGAAGAAGAAGAGCAAGAAGCGCAACAAGAAGCACCATGATAAAGTGGTGATGACCGTTGAAGGGTCGAGTGCACCTGGTACCGGCAAGAAGGCCAAGACCGAGGTCCCCGGCAAGGAAGCTGCCGCGTGCACTGATTGCTGGGAAGCCGCGGCTGCCGAGAAAGCTAGAAAGAGTGATGGGCCATACTGCAAGATCCATCAGACCAAGGGCCACGATCTCCAGGAGTGTCATCGGGTTGAGCAGCTCATCAAGAAACAGAGGGCTGAGTACAAGAAGCGTGATAAGGAGAAAAACCAAGATGGCGATGGCGGGAAGGGCCGAGGTGGCAGAACAGGTCGCCCCGGCAAGGCTCCTCAGTATCAAGGGAACCCGCCAAGGGCCGTGAGATGAAGGATTGCGAGGACGGAAGTCATGAAGGAGATGAAGAGGAAACCAGTGAGCAGGAATTCCAGAAAGCCACTGACGCCCTATACATTGACGGGGGTGCATCTATGCACTCCTCTCACCGCCAACTTAAAAGGTGGGCGCGTGAGGTCTATGCCGTGGAGCCAACGACAGATTCTCGGAAGCTGCTCAAGTGATCCCACACGCCCATCGTCTTTGATGAGGAGGATCACCCTGACCGCACTACCGCGGTGGGGTGTTTGCCGTTGTTGGTTTCACCAACAATCCGCAACTTCAAGGTCACAAAGATGTTGGTTGACGGCGGGGCCGGGTTGAATCTGATCTCTCCAAAGGTCATCAGCAAACTCCAGATAGCAAATGAAGAGCTCAAGGTTACTGGTACATTCCAAGGGATCAACCCCGGCAGGAGTCATCCAAAGGGGAAGAACACATTGCCGGTAACATTCGGGGGGAGTTGAACTACCGGACTGAGAAGATCATGTTTGATGTGGTTGACCTCCCCCTACCGTACAACGGAATCCTTGGTCGTCCTGCCCTGGCCAAATTCATGGCGGCATCCCACTATGCTTACAACACTTTGAAGATGCCAGGACCAATCGGCGTTATTTCTATCCCATCAGACAAGAAAGACGCAATCATATGCGTGGACAAGATGTACCGGGAGGCAGTTGATGTAGAAGCTGCGGAAGCCGCTGCTCCCGCCAAGGAAAGCAAGAAAAAGAAGAAAGGAAGCAAGGATGCCAGCGAGGAATCCGGGAAGCGTGCCTCTCCGGAGTGCGCTGCGCCTGTTGATGACTTGCCGGAGAGTTCCAATTGCAAGAGATCCAAGGCTGCTGCACCGTCTGTGAAAAAGGTCCCGGCAGGGCTGGCTGGCGCTGGTGGTACATTTACCATCAGTGCCACCCTCGATGACAAATAGGAAAGCGTGCTTGTTGCCTTCCTGCGGGCGAATGTCGATGTGTTTGCTTGGCAACCATCTGACATCCCCGGTGTTCCCAGGGAGGTAATCGAGCACCACCTTGCTGTCTGCCCACATGCCCGGCCCGTCAAGCAGGAGGTTCGAAAGCAAGCTTTGGAGCGGCAGTAGTTTGTTGCCGAGGAGATCAAGAAACTTGAGGTAGCTGGATTGGTCAGAGGAGTATTGCATCCAACGTGGTTAGCAAACCCAGTGGTGGTGCGCAAGGCAAATGGGAAATGGAGGCTTTGCATAGATTTCACTGATCTTAACAAAGCATGCCCGAAGGACCCATTCCCCTTGCCGCACATCGACCATATTGTGGATTCCACCTCCAGATGCGACTTGCTCTCCTTCCTAGATGCCTACTCTGGATACCATCAGATCTTCATGTCCAAGGAGGACGAAGAAAAAACCGCGTTCATAACTCCATGTGGCACATACTGTTTTGTACGGATGCCCTTCGGGTTGAAGAGCGCTGGATCCACTTTTGCAAGAGCAGTACAGATTGGCTTTGAGTCCCAGTTGCACAGAAATGTTGAAGCCTACATGGATGATATTGTGGTCAAAACCAACGACAGAACGACTCTCATTCAGGATTTGGAAGAGACATTTGCAAATCTGCGCAGGCTCAATTTGAAGTTGAACCCGGAGAAGTGTGTGTTTGGCGTTCCTTCTGGCAAGCTACTTGGCTTTTTTGTGCCCCACCTGGGGATAGAGGTCAACCCCGACAAAATCAAGGCTATCGAGTAGATTCAAACACCAAAGACAGTCAAGGACGTGAGGTGTTTGACTGGATGTGTTGCCGCGCTGAGCAGGTTCATTTCCAAGTCCGCTGAACATGCCTTGCCGTTTTTCAAAATCATGAAAAAGGCAGGGCCCGTGGCATGGACCCCAGAGGCACACGCTGTGCTACAAGATTTGAAGACCTACCTTTCCTCTGTTCCCACATTAGTCGCTCCTAAACCACAAGAGCCGTTGCTGCTATACTTAGCAGCGACCAATCAAGTGGTTAGCGCAGCACTGGTGGCACAGCGGGAGGTAGATGAAGCAGCAACCGCCGCCACCATCCCCTCTGGAGAGGAAAGTGAACCAGTCCCGGCAAGATCAGATGCAGTTCAAGACAAAGAAGAGCAAGGCAGCGGAGACAGTGCCAAGATCACGACAAGGAAGAAGGTGTTGCAGTGCCCAGTGTACTTCGTTAGCTCCCTACTGCAGGGGGCTAGGTCGAGGTACTCTGGCGTGCAAAAGTTGATTTTTGGCCTCATCATGGCCTCAAGGAAACTGCGTCACTACTTCCAAGCCCACGAGATCACGGTTGTCACCCGCTTCCCCTTGCAACGCATACTCCGAAACCCCGAGGCTACTGGCAGGATCGTGGAATGGGCTTTGGAGTTATGCAGCTTTGGTTTGAGGTTTGAAAGCATGCCAACTATTCAAAGCAGAGCACTGGCAGAGTTCATTGTGGAGTGGACGCCAACCCCTGATGAGGAAGTACTGGGAACAGTTATCCCCGGCAAGGAAGCGCCCCAAGAATGGATTATGTATTTTGATGGTGCCTTCTCCCTATAGGGTGCAGGAGCTGGCGTGCTTCTCGTTGCTCCCACTGGGGAGCACCTTAAGTACGTCGTTCAAATGCATTTCCCCTTGGAGGAGGCTACCAACAATACTGCAGAGTATGAAGGGCTCCTTGTCGGGCTTAGGATTGCGACAGAGTTGGGAATCAAGAAGCTAATCATCTGTGGAGACTCACAACTGGTGGTGAGACAAATCAACAAGGACTACCAAAGCCCATTGATGGAGGCATATGTCAAGGAAGTGAGAAAGTTGGAGGAGCGCTTTGACAGATTGTAAATAGAGCACGTACCACGTGCGGAAAACAACATTGCTGATCATCTATCAAAGTGCGCTGCGCAAAAACTCCATGTGGAACCAGGGACTTTTGTTCTCCATCTGACTCAACCCTCCGTATCCCCGGCAACAATGGCCAGCAAAAGGAGGAAATTGAACTCCGGCAAGCCTCTCCCGGCAGAGCTTCCCGAAGCCCCCGGCAGAAGGCTTGGCGGGAACAACTCCCCTTCGATCAGTGAGCTGCACCCTCCCGCCGAATTACCAGTCTTTGCGGTCGAGGCGTGTGCTCCTGATGACGAGGAGGTGCCGCTAGTCCTTGTTGCCGAGCCCCGGGCTCCAACTTGGGCACGGCACATTGTTCGTTTCCTCCAAACAAGAGAACTTCCCGAAGAACAAGAAGAAGCTGAAAGGGTAGCCCGGAGGGCCAGTATGTATCAGTTTGTTGACGACACGCTATACAGAAGAAGGCCCAACAGTGTGAAATTGAAATGCATTTGTCGGGAAGAAGGAAAGGAACTGGTGGCAGAAATACACAAGGGTATGTGTGGCTCCCACATCGGATCAAGGGCCTTGGTTGGGAAAGCTTTCCGGCAAGGTTTCTACTGGCCCACTGCCCTCCAAGATGCAATTGAGCTAGTCACCAAGTGTGAAGCCTGCCAGTTCCACTCCAAGAATATCCACCAGTCTGCTCAAGCTCTCCAAACAATCCCTTTGTCATGGCCATTTTCGGTCTGCGGGCTCGACATCTTGGGTCTCTTCCCCCGTGCTACCGGGGGCTTTGAATTCTTGTTCATCGCAATCGACAAGTTTACAAAGTGTCCGGAGGTGGAGCCCGTGAGAAAGGTGACCGCACAGTCAGCTATCAAGTTCTTGAAAGGATTGGTGTGCCGCTTCGGGGTACCTGCCCGAATCATCACCGACAATGGCACCCAATTCACAAGCCGCGCCTTCATGCAATACGTTCATGCCCTTGGAAGCAAGATTTCATTTGCCTCTGTGGCCCATCCCAGAAGCAATGGACAAGCTGAGAGGGCGAACGCTGAAGTACTGCTGCGAGGTCTCAAGATAAGAACTTTTGATAGACTGCAAAAGTGTGGTAGGCGATGGATTGACGAGCTGCCGGTGGTTCTTTGGTCACTCCGCATGACACCAAATCGAGCTACCGGGCAGACTCCCTTCTCCCTAGTCTATGGGGCAGAAGCAGTTATCCCCACGGAACTCATATACGGGTCTCCTCGAGTGCTTGCCTACGATGAAGTAGCGCAGGAACAACACCGACGTGACGACGCTGTGCTACTTGAGGAGAACCGTCTCTGGGCTGCTACGTGTGCTGCACGCTACCAGCAAGCCCTGCGTCGCTATCACAGCCGCAGGGTTCATGCCCGGGGTTTTGAGGAAGGCGACCTTGTCCTTAGGCGCGTTCAGTCCGCCAAGGGTGCAAACAACTTGACGTCGAAGTGGGAAGGCCCTTACCAGGTAGTACGAGTCACCAGACCTGGCGCAATCCGTCTAGAGACCGGAGATGGCATTCAATTGCAAAACTCATGGAATATTGAGCATCTCCGTAAGTTCTACCCGTAAGGCGCGGCTGTCGGGCCCTGCCCGGCAGCCACCCTTTTGTACAAGCTTTGCCGAAGTTGCATGTAACCCTTGTACAAAGCCAGGCGCAGACCCTGAGCAACAGAGAAATAAACGAAGCGCTGGGGGCCCCCCGAAACTTGCATGCATGCATAAGCATATCATGAGCATAGCATGATCATATAGAAGAGGGCGCATGTGGCATTGTTTTCATCTGCATTAAGTTGCAGGATTCTTGCCGTGGACTTGGTCCCAAAGAAAAGGAATGAAGACGAGCCCATGTGATGATCCCCGGCAAGCCAAACAGATAAGTCCCTTCTTATCCATATTTGTTCTGTAATTAGCAGACTTGTGCATATGAAAACCCCGCCACCTTCGAAACATAGGTGCTCCTACCCATTGACTTGAACGCTGCTTCGGTCAGGGTGGTCACAGTGGCCTTTGACGGAAAGGGCTCGGCGGGGGGCTGGTCCCTTTTTTTATAGTTGTGCCCGGCAGGCCTAGCCCCGCGGCAACAAACTAAGGGTACCGGCAGGATAGCTTGTCGGAGAAACTTGTTTACTTAAATGTATAGAGGCATTTCGCCTCTGCATGGATATAGTACATGCACAAGTGCCCGGCGAAGTTTGTCTTTTTCATTAATATGCTGATAATCAAGTACAGATCTTACATAACACACACATGGATAAGGAAATTTACATTATTTAGGCTAAAGTTTGGCCCAGGCCTACATATTTTAAACTGAAAAAAGGTAAGTGCCCCGTAATCCCTTTCTTGTCCTTCTCCTCCTAGGCACTACGGCAGGAGGCGAAGAGGGCAAAAGGGGTGCCTGGGCAGAAGCCCAGCCCGACCCCGTCGGGCCCCATGACAGGGAGCTCAACAAGGTCGGGAAGGCACGGACGAAGGTGATAGTGAAGAGGGCGGCGGAAGGGCCCCCCTGACCACCGCCACCAGGGCCAGCAGGACACGGCAGGGCGAACGAAGCTGCAGCCCGTGTGGAAGCCTGCCGAGGTCCAGCTGGGAGACTGCTGGAGGAGCCCGGGGCACCATCCCCACCCCTGCATCCAACTCCCTAGCAAATCGCCTTGCCGGGAATGAGATGCAGGTGCAGATGATGGTGCCGACGCCTGACGGTGATGGTACGGCTGGCGTTCAGCCGGAGCTGGAGCTGTCGCCCTCCCCGTCGATGCCGTCGTCATCACCGTCACTGTCCTCCTTGTCGCTATCGCTCGAGGAGGAGCTTTCATCGTCAGTCGAGCTCTCTGCACAACACCCTAAGCGAGCTCCCGAGCATCCAAAGACCTTGACGGAGAGCAGCTTGATGTCCATTAATTTAAAATGAAGGACGTGCCCCTCCGACAAGCTGTGAGCACGGGCAAAAGTCTTCCAGCCGCGTCGGAAGAGCATGACATGAGGGGCGGGGTAATCCACATCCACCCGCATACTGCCATTGCAGCAACCCCTCATGTGCAGTTTCAGTGCGCGCGATCGTTCAAGCTCCATCACCCTCGCAAATGGAGTAGGGAGGCGGAGGCGGCCTTCCAGCCGCGTCGGAAGAGCATGACATGAGGGGCGGGGTAATCCACATCCACCCGCATACTGCCATTGCAGCAACCCCTCATGTGCAGTTTCAGTGCGCGCGATCGTTCAAGCTCCATCACCCTCGCAAATGGAGTAGGGAGGCGGAGGCGGCCGCGCGGGGGCTTATACAACCTGATGATGAACTCCAGCGGTTGATCTCCGATGCGGCCTTCCATTGGGGGATGAGCGGCCGGCGGAGGTGCGACCAGAGCACCATCCCGTCCTCCTCGGCCCTGGGCACCACGGCGGTCGTGACCTCACCCCGCCCCACCTCCTCTCACGGCGGGCTCCGTCCCCGCGTTCCCAATAGGAGGAGGGAGGCGCTGTCGAGAAAAAGCCCTCGTTGCCACCACCGGAGAGCCGCCACGACACCTGCCCCTCACCATAGTGGGCAGGAACTGCTAAAGGGAAAGGAAGGAGTTAGATGTGTGGAGAAGCACCGTGCCCTGCGCCCCTTTTTATAGGCAGACAGGGCAGGGGGCTGGCTCCTCCCCCCAAAGGCAGCCGCCCTACTCCTCCAATCCGGCTTCCCCGCACCACCAACGGCTCGTGGAATCAAGGCCGGCCCTCAGCACCAATCCTTGGCGTCTGGGTTTCTGCCATGGCACGCATTTCCATGCCCTTTGCATCCGCCAAACAACCCCGCACGACGCATGCGGTGCACGTGGCGGAAACGCTGCAAATGGGAAAGTTAATGGAATGGCAGTTACCACCCCATGAACACGGGACGTGGGTAGCCCAGGGATCGTGGCTCATAATCTCCCCATGATGTCTTGCACGTCGCGCGGGAAAACCGAAAACTGACTCAAGCTCAGATTAATGAAGAAGCAAAGAAGATCTCAAAAGATGAGCTACTACGGCCTCCCCGCCTGTGTACTAGATAGGGCCTACCTCGACGACGCTCGGCAGCGCGTTCAGGCCAGGCTAGGGGGCTCCTGTCGGTGCAACAAACCCCAGGTATGTTGCCCAGATTGTACACAGGCTCAAGAACGAGATTGCAGCATACAGGACAAGGTCAAGCATAAGAGATCAGCTCTTTGAGGAATCAAGGGGCGGATCAAGGAAACCAAGACCAACCCAAGGAGTAAAATACCACAATGGAAAAACCTCCCCTACCGGGCAGGCGAGCCTGGTGGGGACGAAGTTGCCCCGAAGACAAGTCTCAAGATTGCCCCGGCAGGCTTGCCGGGGACGCTGAGGGCGGATTACCACACCAAGGCTCCATCGCTCCACCTCACAGCAACGCAAGTCACCAATTGGTGCGGTGTCGAGCCCTCAAGATGCTAAATGGCCGTTATTTGGCACGTGGCAGCCATCTTCAGAGGAAATCACCTCCAAACAACACTCGTTGTAACACCCCAAAAATCGGGTTATCGATTTTTGTGCTGTTATTCCTTCCTAGCTTTTCTTTCCCGAATTTTTCCTCTGGAATCTGGTGAATGACCAGGTGAATTCAGACAATCCTCAGCCTCTCCATGAATTTTCCATGCTCTTGTGCCAGTCAAGTTCCCGTCAGTAAACCCCGAACCTCATTTAAACCCTAATTCCAAAATATCGGAATTGGAAATCCTGCCTTTGTGTTTACAAAGGAACTATCATTTTCTTGCTCAGTTGATCCTCCCAAAATTTCTGGAGATCATCCTTCACTCATAAACCCTTGATGTGCAAAAATATTGCTAAGTTATATGCAATATTTCTCATCTAGAATTAATTCCTTTCTCTGCCTTTCGGAGGAATTAAATCCAGAATAATATCTATCCATCTCCAAAGTTCATGAAAACTTGTGGAGATATTCTTTGTGATCATATTGAGCTCTCATAAAAATATTGGCCATAATAAAATAGGGGAAATTGCATTTTCCTATTTTAAGCCAATATATCAATTTGGGGCCTTTCCAAAGGAACTACCATTTTGGTAGTTGGGAAAAATCCCAAATAATTTGTGGAGCTTGTCCTACCCCTATATTCACCATTTCCATCAAGATCTCAAGTTCCACCCATTAAATTTTGAGCACAACACCACTTTGCAAATTCTGTTCAGATTTTCAGTTTGCAAAGGAAGTGCTTGATTCCTTGATCTCCTTGGGCTGAAATTTTGCAGGGTGATTCATTATGATATATTACCCTTGTATACCAAAAATGAGCTCATTCCATCAAGTCAATCTTCCTCAGTAAATTATCTAAGTTTATGTCCAGATTGCATCTCTGTGAAGGAAGTACCCTCATAGATGATCAATTTGAGCTGAAACTTTTCCAGACAGTTCCTATGACCATATCATCACTCTACACCAAGAATCATTCAAATCCATATAGCCATTTGACCCCAGCATCATCATTTGCATTTCTGGTCAGTGGGCAAGGTTACAAAGGAAGTACCAGCTAGCATTGTCCATTTGTGCCCAAATTTTGCCAGCATGACTACCTTAGTGGATGACTTACCCCTGCCTAAGATCATACCAATGGGTGCACTGTGGTGGCCACACCACATGACAAACACCTTGCTGCCATTTCCTATTTGACCATCGTTCGGTCACACCAGAGCTTCCTGTTCCTGTCTGAAGACTCACATCAGCTATTTGAGGTCTGACCCACGCGGCAGACATGGTTTTATGGCGTTTTGGTGCCAAGTGCACGTGGTGCTGGTGGTGACCACGGACGTTGTCGGCAGAACCAGAGCCCTGTGCATTGGACGCTTCGGAAGGCCGTCTCTAGCGAGCTCCGGCTTGTCCGGGAGCACCGGAGAGCTCCCCACCGCTCGTCTACGCCGTCCGGTCACATCTCCCCCTCGTCTTTTAGCTTTTGGACGGCCGTGCCGACCTCGGTGCTCCACCGGAAGGCCACCACCTCGCCGTGCGTCTCGAAGCTCCGGTCGCCGTCGCGAGACCTCCTCCCCGAGCCTATTTAAGGCGTGCCCGAGCCCTCCTCCACACCAACAACTCCCCAGCCCTATCCCTCGAGCTCCCCTAGCTCTCCTTCTCGCCCTTGGCCACACTCTGCCGCCAACCTCCCTCGGTCGTCCCCGCGCCTTGGCCCTTCCCCCTCCTCCTCTTCTCTGCCCTCAGCCTCTACGGAGCCACCGCAAGCCGCCGCCGCTCTCCATTTCGCCGGGGAAGTGCTGCCGCCCTGGGTCCCCCTGAAGCTCTCGGGTCGCCCGCCATGAGTGGTGGGGGCGGCGCTACGAGCCGCCGGGCGCGGCCCCGCGAGCATCTCCAGGCGCGGCGAGGAGCGACGGTTCCAGGAAGCTCGTCGGCTGGTCCTCCCGCGTTCCCCTGCTGCGGCTACGCCGGCAGCCGGCCCGCCTCTGCTCTGCTCGGTCGGGGGGAAAGAGAAGACCAGAGGAGGAGAGAGAGAGTAGGAGAGAAAGAGAAGGGATTAGGTGGGCCCTGCTAGAAAGTCAACACGGGCCCGCGCGTCAGTTTAAGTGGAGGCGCATTTCACAAAAGGCGTTTTCGATTTGTCGAAGACGTATTTCCGAAAAGGCGCTGTCACTTTCTCAGCCACCGGCCGAACCTATTATATAGTGAACGTTCACTCGTTAAGCGCCAGAATGGACAGGTTTTGTCTGTTTTATCGCTTAACGAACGAACGGCCCTAACTTTGCGACCGTAACTCCGATTGAGGTAAAACCAACGCCCACGTCTTCAGTTCGTCAAGCCCGTTCCGATGGCGTCATTTTCATAATGTTTTCACACTATGAAAATGACCATTTTACCCTTGCCCTTCGATCAGCCTCTCCGAAAGGAAACGTTTCCGGCAAATCTTTCCGGAGTTTTATCGCACTTCCTCCAGGCGTATTCATCTACCCCAGGCAAGCCAACCTCTTCCATGAGCTCCGGACTTGCATGATGACTTTGCTTGCACCCTGTGTGTTCATTGTAGTACATCTGTATCACCTGTTAGCCTGCACTTGCATACACCTGTTATGTCATCTGTTTTAGATGTTAGCATTACGTTTCATCTAATATCATGCCTTGTTTCCATGCCATGCCCTGCCATGCTAGTAACAATATTTTGGATACCGTTATCATGTGAGTACCATGATCTGATATCTTGCCATGTTTGTCAACGTTGTAATGATTCTGCTATGCTAATGTTAAGTGGCTGTTCACACTTATAATTGTTAAGGTAATGGTGGGATGATGGAGATATATTGATAAACCTAGTCGGTTGATCAGAGTCACCTGTCCGGGCTTATCCGTGCAGCCACATTTGCCGGTATGGGACGGCCTTGACTTGGGCTGGCTGCGTGCTCTTTCACCGGTACCTCCAAAGAGGGAGGGTTATGCGTGCGTGCTACCCTGATCAGGTAGACGACGATAACTCTATGAGCCCAGTTGAGTTATTTGCCGGCGTCCCCGTTTGGGACAGTTAGTTTGGCCACGACGGTGGCAGGTGTCTTGAGGACACGGGGCCACCCAGGGCTTGACTCCAAGAGGGAGTGTGATGGCCGGTGGTACGATGGAAGAGTCACGGGTCAGACAGGTTTCGTCGGAACGTCGTTGGTCCACCCGAATGGGAGTACGAGGCCATGAGTTCCGTGGTGTGGGTAAAGTGTACAACCTCTGCAGAGTGTAAAATCTATTCGAATAGCCGTGTCCACGGTATTGGACAGCCCGTCCGGACCTCGTTAGGCGATCAACCGTAATGATGGTGGAAGAACCTGTCCTGCATTTACAGTAGATGTTGTCAGGAGTATGGTATGTTAGCCATGAGATGGCTATGGAAGAGATGGTCAGATGACCGAAAGACTTGGATTTGGATCAGGTTCAGACTGGATCATGAGATTATTCGGAATATGGATTATTTACTTGATGCATGCTTTACTTCACTATACTTTACTTCAGTAGTTATTTTGCTAGATAACACCGTTATATCGTGATGATTAATGCTGCTGGATGTTTAAACATGCCAGATAATTTTGCTACGACATGATGATTATAATGCTAGATAGGTATGCTATGCTATGCTTGATTCGTGTTTTCCTGTTAATTCCATGCCATGTTTAGAATAAATTCTTGCATAGCATAGGGTTGGCTTTGTCATCTGCTTGTTTGGATGCTATGTATTTGGTTGTCTTGCGAGTACACTCACCTGGCCTTGCACGTGGCCAGTTGCAGGAGAAGATTCATCGTGCTAGGTCGTAACCTAGCCAGTCCTGTGAGTTATGGAGCCCAGCCAGAGACGATGTCACCGCTGAGCCAAGACCTTCGCTGCCATCTTAGTTAGCCTTGGAGCTATGAAATATTGTTGTAAGCAACAGTATTGTAATACTCCATTTAATATAATAAAGCCATTTTGTGCCTGGAATTGCTGTATCATGTCTTTGACGTGCGTCAGGTCTTATCCTGTGGCTGGTGTACGTCGGCCCTCTATCGGGGAGCCACAAGACTTGGTATCAGAGCCAGGCTGGCTATAGGTTACCCTAGCACCAAACCACCCCTATCTTTTACCCGGTAGTGAGCCCAATAGATTTGACCCATCCCTGGCATCCGACATGGCCACTGTTGATCAACCGGCGGCGCAGTCGGAATGGACGTGTCCCTGCTCAGCTGTCCATCCACCCAGCCGTCCCTGGATTAGACCGCGACCCTACCCAGCTGTCGGCCATGCCGGCATATCTTCTGCCCGGCACGAGAAAGATCCAGGCCATGCTGGTGTGTTCCAGCCGACTGCCTATTAAACCTCCACCTGCGAGTCGCAACTCTCTCCATTCAGCAAGCCAGATCCTCGTAGGAGAACCCAGGCCATTATCCGCAAACCAACAGCCATGGCTAGTTCCTCCAAAATGCATAAGTTCCATAGCCAAACCATGGCCAAAGGGTATGACGGATTTCCACCTATCCTTTCCAATATGCTCACCCAAGCCTTTGGCTGTAATACTACCCCAGTGTATTTGGTGTTCCAATCGGAACCCGTCCCTCACCTTTGCCGATATGAGGCAAAGGTGCTTCTCCGCCCAAGTCCAGCAAAGGATGGGAAGCCCTTGGTTTTTAAGGGCAAACCCATGCCCACCACTGCTTTGGCCGTCCAGACAGCTGCTGCGGAAGCCATCACCCGTCTTCGCTTCCAGTTTCCGCAAGTAGCGGAGATGAGGGAGTTTCGCTATTTTCCCGCTTCGTCCAATACAGGTTGCGAGTTCTTCAGCGCAGTTGGTGAAGCCGACCCGGCAGTAGCTCGCCTGGCTCAGTTCATTGATGCCCAGGGACTACTAATTGCCGGCATTATTCGAGAGTTCCAATCCATTGACCGTGACACCACCCGGGTTGTTACGGAAGCATACCGTGATGCCCGTCAAGCTGCATCCCAAACCACCCTTCCCCTGCTGCCAAACTCAGTGCCACCTTCTCAACTAGTGCCACCCTCTCAGCCAGTGCTACCCTCGCAGCCCGTGAACCCATGGCAACTAGGCATCATCCACCCAAGTTATGTTGCCAGAGCTATTCATCGTCTTCGTCGTCAAGATGTGTTCCGCCAAGTTCCAGCCGCAACCCAAGCAGTTGTGCCCCAACCCATTGTGGTGTCCGACGATGAAGATGGGAGTTGGCTCAGCCTTCGTCCCCCAGGAGAGCCCCAGCAAGAGTAGGCCCATTTGTGGCTCTGCAGTGAGTGTAGCCAGTTGAGGCCGCAAGTATGTGTGTTGCGAAGACTGTTTCTTCGTCCTCGTCTAGGATTAGGATCCTGTAGTTCGGAGTGAGTTGTTGCTGTTAGCTGTCTAGTAAGGTTGTGCTTTGTTGTAATGCTTGTATTGCTGTGCCTGTGTGCTGGTGTAATATTATGTATGCTTGTTTGCTCTGTGTGTTTAGTTCATCTGTCTCTCTGTTAAGCATAAATGTTTAACAGAGCAGGCAATGGATTTTAACAAGACTTTAGTCAGTAGAGCACTTACACCTAATAACATTGGACTCGCCCAGAGTCCCTAATAAAATGCGAGCTGGTGTAGGTGTATGTATACCAGGAGTACATACACTCACTAGCATTAAAACACCCTAGTGTAGTCTGCTCGATATGTTTCTTTCATCTGTCTGTATTCTGCTACTGTATGCCTTCTGCATTTGCTTGCATATGAATTTGAATAGATTGCTTGTGCATCGTATGAACAATGTCTGCACGCCAAGTTCTTTCTCCTGAGTACAGCCGCCGTGGTACTCGGGTAGAATGCAAAGCTGCCCACCCCCACCCATCTATGCATACTCCATTTGTCAGTTTTCCTGAACTCAGTGTTCTGGAAAACCATCTCTATCCAATATTTTTTTTCCCGGTCCCAAAATCTTTTCCCCGAACCCAGCTGCAATCTCGGAGAAATTCTGAGAAATTTTATTGCAGCACAAACCATTACATCCCCTCTAGTTCAAGATCTAAATCCTGATTCTACCTCAACCCTCACTCGTTGTGGATGTCGATCAGCGAGGAGCAACCCGCAGTGTGGCTTCCACACTGGTACAGCTCCGCTAACCACACTGCACTAACCCTAGACTCAGCGACGCTTCTGGCACCGTCCTGTGTGATGCTGACCAGCCATCCCCTTCGCCCCACCGCAGCCCGCGCTCATTCCACCGGCCTAAGACGGCGTGGATGATCACCAGCTACCGCTCGGTTAGCAGCATCTCGACGATCATCGAGGATCATCGCACACAGCAGCAGCGAGGAGCCAACCAATGCCGCCAGCAGACCCACTAGGAGGATGAAGATCAGCTCCGAACCCATGTCCGCCATTAAAGCCTCGCCTCGCGCCCCTGCAACCCGAAGGAAAAGGAGAAGAGGAGAAGAAGTGAGGTAAGATGCGAGGTGTAAGGAAGAGGAAGACTGCCGTCGTTTTTATAGCCCAAGCCCGGTGTACGGTGAGCGAGGTCCAGGAGAACCGCTCGTCGCTCAATCACCGGCATCCAGGAGGCGAATCCGCGAGCAGTGCCGACCGGCGTTGACCCGCGATGGGAGTGCTCTCTGCATTGGCCTCGTGCATGCCGCGCACTGTTGTTGTAGGGTGCTCAGTACCCTAGGAGCCAGGCGTGCGCAGTGCCTAGCCGCACTCAGGACAGCGCGGGACCGAGAGAGAGCCGTTGGCCGGAGGAAGAAGAAGCTGCCAGTGGGCCCTAGGCCCACCTGCCAGCGAGAGAGGCCACAGTTCACTGTGGTGTCCCGAGCATTTTTGGAAGAAGGAAATTCTGCTTTTTCTAAAAATGTTAGGGCAACCCAGCGGCCCCTACCCGTGAAGTAAATCCCGCGATATCCGTACCTCGATCTGGGTGTACCAATTTTCGGTACTTTTAACTTGGTTGTTTGCATGCTCTTGTGCCAGTCAAGTTCCCCTAGCTCTCCTTCTCGCCCTTGGCCACACTCTGCCGCCAACCTCCCTCGGTCGTCCCCGCGCCTTGGCCCTTCCCCCTCCTCCTCTTCTCTGCCCTCAGCCTCTACGGAGCCACCGCAAGCCGCCGCCGCTCTCCATTTCGCCAGGGAAGTGCTGCCGCCCTGGGTCCCCCTGAAGCTCTCGGGTCGCCCGCCATGAGTGGTGGGGGCGGCGCTACGAGCCACTGGGCGCGGCCCCGCGAGCATCTCCAGGCGCGGCGAGGAGCGACGGTTCCAGGAAGCTCGTCGGCTGGTCCTCCCGCGTTCCCCTGCCGTAGCTACGCCGGCAGCCGGCCCGCCTCTGCTCTGCTCGGTCGGGGGGAAAGAGAAGACCAGAGGAGGAGAGAGAGAGAGTAGGAGAGAAAGAGAAGGGATTAGGTGGGCCCTGCTAGAAAGTCAACCCGGGCCCGTGCGTCAGTTTAAGTGGAGGCGCATTTCACAAAAGGCGTTTTCGATTTGTCGAAGACGTATTTCCGAAAAGGCGCTTTCACTTTCTCAGCCACCGGCCGAACCTATTATATAGTGAACGTTCACTCGTTAAGCGCCAGAATGGA
Source organism: Thinopyrum elongatum (assembly GCA_011799875.1). NCBI lineage: Eukaryota > Viridiplantae > Streptophyta > Magnoliopsida > Poales > Poaceae > Thinopyrum > Thinopyrum elongatum. The sequence continues at coordinate 451,663,104 of CM022298.1, read as the reverse complement.
CAGGTTTTGTCTGTTTTATCGCTTAATGAACGAACGGCCCTAACTTTGCGACCGTAACTCCGATTGAGGTAAAACCAACGCCCACGTCTTCAGTTCGTCAAGCCCGTTCCGATGGCGTCATTTTCATAATGTTTTCACATTGTGAAAATGACCATTTTACCCTTGCCCTTCGATCAGCCTCTCCGAAAGGAAACGTTTCCGGCAAATCTTTCCGGAGTTTTATCGCACTTCCTCCAGGCATATTCATCTACCCCAGGCAAGCCAACCTCTTCCATGAGCTCCGGACTTGCATGATGACTTTGCTTGCACCCTGTGTGTTCATTGTAGTACATCTGTATCACCTGTTAGCCTGCACTTGCATACACCTGTTATGTCATCTGTTTTAGATGTTAGCATTACGTTTCATCTAATATCATGCCTTGTTTCCATGCCATGCCCTGCCATGCTAGTAACAATATTTTGGATACCGTTATCATGTGAGTACCATGATCTGATATCTTGCCATGTTTGTCAACGTTGTAATGATTCTGCTATGCTAATGTTAAGTGGCTGTTCACACTTATAATTGTTAAGGTAATGGTGGGATGATGGAGATATATTGATAAACCTAGTCGGTTGATCAGAGTCACCTGTCCGGGCTTATCCGTGCAGCCACATTTGCCGGTATGGGACGGCCTTGACTTGGGCTGGCTGCGTGCTCTTTCACCGGTACCTCCAAAGAGGGAGGGTTATGCGTGCGTGCTACCCTGATCAGGTAGACGATGATAACTCTGTGAGCCCAGTTGAGTTATTTGCCGGCGTCCCCGTTTGGGACAATTAGTTTGGCCACGATGGTGGCAGGTGTCTTGAGGACACGGGGCCACCCAGGGCTTGACTCCAAGAGGGAGTGTGATGGCCGGTGGTACGATGGAAGAGTCACGGGTCAGACAGGTTTCGTCGGAACGTCGTTGGTCCACCCGAATGGGAGTACGAGGCCATGAGTTCCGTGGTGTGGGTAAAGTGTACAACCTCTGCAGAGTGTAAAATCTATTCGAATAGCCGTGTCCACGGTATTGGATAGCCCGTCCAGACCTCGTTAGGCGATCAACCGTAATGATGGTGGAAGAACCTGTCCTGCATTGACAGTAGATGTTGTCAGGAGTATGGTATGTTAGCCATGAGATGGCTATGGAAGAGATGGTCAGATGACCGAAAGACTTGGATTTGGATCAGGTTCAGACTGGATCATGAGATTATTCGGAATATGGATTATTTACTTGATGCATGCTTTACTTCACTATACTTTACTTCAGTAGTTATTTTGCTAGATAACCCCGTTATATCGTGATGATTAATGCTGCTGGATGTTTAAACATGACAGATAATTTTGCTACGACATGATGATTATAATGCTAGATAGGTATGCTATGCTATGCTTGATTCGTGTTTTCCTGTTAATTCCATGCCATGTTTAGAATAAATTCTTGCATAGCATAGGGTTGGCTTTGTCATCTGCTTGTTTGGATGCTATGTATTTGGTTGTCTTGCGAGTACATTCAAAGTACTCACCTGGCCTTGCACGTGGCCAGTTGCAGGAGAAGATTCGTCGTGATAGGTCGTAACCCAGCCAGTCCTGTGAGTTATGGAGCCCAGCCAGAGACGATGTCACCGCTGAGCCAAGACCTTCGCTGCCATCTTAGTTAGCCTTGGAGCTATGAAATATTGTTGTAAGCAACAGTATTGTAATACTCCATTTAATATAATAAAGCCATTTTGTGCCTGGAATTGCTGTATCATGTCTTTGATGTGCGTCAGGTCTTATCCTGGGGCTGGCGTACGTCGGCCCTCTATCGGGGTGCCACACTCGTCCAGCGACGTGTCACGCAGGCAGGCGAGAAGGTGGCAAAACAGCACGGCAAGGCTTGCCGGGCTAGACTATGATGTGACACTAAGCGGCGCATTTAATGCGCTCTGTCTAGTCTGCAGAGTTAGGTATGATGGCACTGTTTGCTATCTAATCAGTACACAATGACTAATTTGCCATTGTGGTGACCCCTTGATCTATAAAAGGAGGGCCATGGCAACCTTAGAAAGGATTCGGACCCCTGTACACTCATACGCGCGTAGCTGCTCTCGCCCCGAGGTGACCTTGCCAGGCTAGAGCGCTGCGTCTCCACCACGGTCCTCTCATCAATCCACCAAAGTAGGAGTAGGGTTTTACGCCTCACGGCAGCCCGAACCTGGGTAAAAACTGCCTGTGTGATCGCTGCAGCACTGCCCCGCGCCCTCCGCTCTTTGTGCAATGCGTCCTTCCCCCCTGCCGAACCACAAGGGGCCGATGGCCCCATAGGTGGCCATGTTTTCCCATGACACATCAGATCAAGATGGTAGTCAACGACCAAGAGAATACGGCTTTTATCACGCCTTTTGGAGCTTTCTGCTATGTTTCTATGCCTTTTGGGCTCAAGAGTGCTCAGGCGACTTATCAGCGCTGTGTTCATAATTGTTTTCACAGTCAGATTGGGCGCAACGTTCATGCTTATCTGGATGATATTGTGGTTAAGTCTAGGAAGAAGGAGACTCTCCTAGATGATCTGAAGGAAACTTTTGACAATCTCCGGGTCTATAAAATGATGCTTAACCTGGCCAAGTGTGGCTTTGGTGTGCCTGCAAGTAAACTATTGGGGTTTCTGGTTTCAGAATGGGGCATTGAAGCTAACCCGGAGAAGATAAAGGCTATCACTTCGCTTTCTAAGCCGGCGTGCATCAATGATGTTCAGCGTTTGGCAAGTCGCATTGCAGCTCTAAGCTGGTTCATAAGCCGCCTAGGAGAGAAGGCGATTCCTTTATATCAGATGTTGAAGAAAACATATCACTTTGTATGGAGTGATGCTGCCAATGAGGCATTTGAGGCGCTCAAGAAACATTTGGCTGAGCAGCCCATCCTCGCTGCTCCCATTGAAAAAGAGCCTTTGCTCCTGTACGTGGCAGCTAATAATAAAGCAGTCAGCATAGCAGTCATTGTGGAGCGCAAGGAGGCGGGTAAAGAGTACCCAGTTCAGCGGCCGGCTTATTATGTCAGTGAGGTATTAACTGAGTCCAAGCAACGATATCCACATTGGCAGAAACTGGTGTTTGGGGTGTTCATGGTGAGTCACAAGTTGAAGCATTATTTTCTTGGACATTCTATTACTGTGGTCAGCTCTGCTCCTTTGGGAGATATCATTCAAAACAGAGAAGCTTCAGCCAGATTGCTAAGTGGGCAATTGAGCTTGGACCTCATAATCTGAAGTATGTGCCAAGAACAGCTATCAAGTCTCAAGCCCTGGTAGATTTCATCAATGATTGGACAGAGTTGCAGACACCTGAGGAGAAGCCTGACAACACATATTGGACAATCCACTTTGATGGGTTCAGGCAGTTGGAAGGCTCAGGGGCTGGAGTTATTTTGACTTCCCCACGAGGTGATAAATTTTGTTATGTTTTGAGACTAATCTTTCCCTATACTAACAATGCAACTGAGTATGAAGCTTTGCTCCATGGCCTTCGTATGGCTAAGGAGATGAATTTGAGCTAGGTCAGGTGCCTGGGTGACTCAGATCTCGTGGCCCAGCAAGTCTCAGGCAAGTGGGACTCTAAAGATCCACTCATGGCGGCTTATCGCCGGGCGGTTGAGAATATTGCTGGTCACTTTAAAGGTTATCAGGTGGACCACCTTGATCGACGGAAGAATGAGGCGGCTGATGCACTGTCTCGGCTTGGTTCTCAATGTAAGCCGATGCCCCCTAATATATTCCTTGATGTGTTACACAATCCTTCGGTCAAGTTGCCGTCTGAGGAAGACCTTCCTTGCTATCCCTGACCCGAAGGCGCAGTTGGTGGCGGCTCTTCACACTATTCCTGATTGGATGTTGCCTTATTTGGCTTATATGACTCGGGGCGAGTTACCCGAGGATGAAACTCTGGCACGACAGATCACCAGGAGGTCTAAGTCCATGACTATTGTCAATGGCGAGTTACACCGATGCAGTGTGATAGGCATGTTCCAATGCTGTGTTTCTCCTGAGGAGGGCTGTGAAATTTTATGAGAGATTCATGAAGGCGATTGTGGTCATCATGCAGGCTCAAAATCTTTGGTGGCTAAGGCTTTTCATCATGGGTTTTACTGCTTAACAGCTCATGCTGATGCAGAGGACATTGTTAGCAAGTGTGATGGATGTCAGAAATTTTCCAGACAAGTTCATGTGCCGGCTCAGGAATTGCGGATGATCCCAATAACTTGGCCATTTGTGGTCTGGGGGCTTGATGTGGTTGGACCGTTTAAGAGGTCTAAGGATAAGAAGACCCACCTTCTGGTGGTGGTTGATAAGTTTACCAAGTGGGTTGAGGCAGAGCCAGTCAGCAATTGTGAGGCAGCGATTGCAGTTCAGTTTGTCAAGAAGCTGATCTTTCATTTTGGATATCCTCATAGTATCATCACGGATAATGGCACAAATTTGTCTAAGGGAGCTATGAAGGAGTTCTGTCAAAGAGAGCACATCCGGCTTGATGTATCATCAGTGGCTCATCCACAATCTAATGGTCAAGCAGAACGGGCTAACCAGGAAATTTTGAGAGGTATCAAGCCTCGGCTTATGGTTCCTTTAGAGCACACACCAGGTTGTTGGGTTGAGGAGCTACCTTCAGTACTTTGGAGTATCAGAACCACCCCCAACAGGTCCATAGGCTATACGCCTTTCTTCATGGTCTATGGTGCAGAGGCGGTTATCCCAAGCGACATCCGTCATGACTCGCCCAGGGTGGCGGCTTACGTTGAAGCTGATAATGAGAAGGCGCGTTAGGACGCACTTGATGCTTTGGATGAGGAACATGATCTAGCAGCAGCTCGATCAGCAATTTATCAACAAGACATGCGTCGCTATCATAGCCGCAGAGTTAAAACTCGGGCGTTTCAAGAGGGCGACTTAGTGCTCTGGTTGATTTAAGATCAGACAGGCATGCATAAGCTATCCCCGCCTTGGGAAGGACCTTTTGTGGTCAGCAAAAACCTCAACAATGGGTCATATTATCTCATTGATATCTGTGAGCACAACAAGTCACATAAATCTGAGGAGGAGACCAACCGGCCGTGGAACATTGCTCATCTTCGGCCTTATTACACTTGAGTCATCGACTCTCATCATTGTACATACCTTCTGTCAATGTATATATTTTATGATCACTTTAATAAAGCTGGCATCCCCAAATTCGGGGCCTCTGTCATTTTCATCTTACAAGAAGTCTTTACTGGTTGATCATAAGGTCATTTGGGGGCTTCCTGCTCTATGAGCATAGCTTCATAACCCTCTTGATCAGCTTTACATGCCATCTTTGGTCATTTGGGGGCTTCCTGCTCTATGAGCATAGCTTCATAACCCTCTTGATTGGCTTTACATGCCATCTTTGGTCATTTGGGGGCTTCCTGCTCTATGAGCATAGCTTCATAACCCTCTTGATCGGCTTTACATGCCATCTTTGGTCATTTCGGGGCTTCCTGCTCTATGAGCATAGCTCTATAACCCTCTTGATCGGCTTTACATGCCATCTTTGGTCATTTGGGGGCTTCCTGCTCAATGAGCATAGCTTTATAACCCTCTTGATCGGCTCTTATGACATATTCTAGGTCACTTGGGGGCTTCCTGCTCTATGAGCATAGCTTTATAACCCTCTTGATCGGCTTTCATGCCATTGGTCGCTTGGGGGCTTCCTACTCAATGAGTATAGCTTTATAACCCACTTTGACCAGCTTTTATGCCATATCTGAGTTCAACCTGCCTGTTTGCAACTTGCTACTCCACAAGGTGACCCGCCGTACTATTGACAGTTAATCTTTTAAAGACCCTGAACTTGTAAAGGTTTAACCGGCGGTTTATGTCACGTGAGAGCCGGCTTACGGGATGAACGGCTTTCATGCCAAGCTTCTTTGAGGCACAACAATTGAGTTAAAAAAAACAGAGCTAGTCTCTTTTGGTCGTGCCTTTAAAGTCGCTTATAACTATTCGAGATATGTATGTATATATTCTCCATTTCTTGTTTTTACAGGAATTTTTTGTTATATGAAGACTAAGTCCTTGGATCACATAAGATCCGGGTTATGCTACTCTACATTGAGATATTGAGGCTATAAGCCGCCAAGGAGATTTTTTATCAAGACTGGGTTATATATCAAGTTTTCAACAAATTTTGGCAAGATCAAATATGCATACATAAAGGCAAGATCAAAAGATTAAGTCGCTGAAGCATAGTTGGCATAACATGCTCGAAGGCATGGCAATGCAAGTAAAGTTTCCACTATGCTATTACATGGTTGCAACAGAGCCCAAGCATTCCTCAAAGTTTTTTCCAATAACTGAGTTAACCCTCTAAGCCGGCCTCTGTGCCGTCCGGGTTAGACTCCGCCGGGTTACTGTCATCATGGCGCCTTGAGTTGGAGACCTCCGGGTCACCTCATGCAGGCTCTTCGTTGTCTGCCATCTAGAGATCATCCGACGTCCAGTCGATGCCGGTTAGTGCCTCAAAGGTGGCTTCATTGTTAAGAAAAACAAAAGGATCAATATCAGGAGTGAAGATATGCTTACGCCTTTGAGGGGTCAAGTCCACAATGTCATGTGTTGGCGGCTTCATACGAACGTTATTACTGTCATAATCCGCCTGGTACTTGGACCGATCTGCCTCTTGTGCAAGTTGACAGGCTAAAGGCCTCATTTCTCTGACACATTTAGCAAAGTCTTCTTCTTCAAAGACAGACCCATCATCTTTCAACTCTGGACACCCATCAGCCATCTCGGTTGGATCCAATTCTGATTGCCATGCTTTTGCCCGGCTTAGTGCCACAATGGCTCCTACACGGGCGGCTGACAGTTTTAACTCTTCAGTTTGGCTTGGTACTGTTGAAAGATGATCCAGTATAGTCTTCATGAAAGTTGGAGGTTCTTTGCCGTTTGAAACGGCCACAAGAGTTTGCAGGGTGCCAGCATATAGCTTCTCAGTCAAAGAATAAACCGCCTTCAGCTTCAACAACATATTTTGGCCAAGGTTTGAGCTTCTGGTACTTGTGAAGTATTTGGTTCATAAATCGCCAGGCGGGTTAGCAATTACATATTTTTGAGTCGCTAGGTGAGTTAAAACATTCTACAACAGGTTATGAGTTTCTTCAATTGAATACAAGGTTACACTTACCAAAGATGGCGGCTGTCATGTGAGATATATGTTGTTTTAAGCCAGCAAGCTCTTCACTGACTGGCTTAAGTTGCTTTTCAGCATCCTCTGCTCTTTGCAGTAATGCAGCCTTGTCAGTCTCCCAGGCGGCTTTTTCAGCGTCAAAGCCTTCCTTGATTTTTTCCATTTCCTCCAATGAAGTCTTTAACTTGGACTCAGCCTTGGTGGTTTCAGCCTGTTGAAGTTCTATATTCTTCTTTAGGTCACCAAGCTGTGACTCTTTCACGTTCAAAGCTTCCTGAAATAAGAGATTGAGACAGTGGTTACCACACAATGAACAGTGTTACTATCATACAATTATTTAAGTTCCAAGCACATTGCAAGCAATATACTTGGCACTTGGAGGCTAATGTAGGTCATTTTCAGTATACATTATGACCCAGATTAAGATAAGCCGGCTCTTGGGGACTAGACACGTTTCTTTTCAAAGAGTTTTGGAAGACCCGGCTCATCTTATTAGCTTAAGCCGGCCCTTGGGGGCTATGCGCGGTTCTTCTAAAGTGCATATTTTGACGACCCGGCTCATCTTTGTAAAGATAAACCGGCCCTTGGGGGCTACAAGTGTTTTTCTCCAAGTTTTATCATTGTTAAAGATCCGGCTCATCTTACAAAGATAAGCCGGCCCATGGGGGCTACACTTTGGAAATTTTCACAGGTCTCAAGCATATTCAATATTATGCCTATACTTAAGACTTGGGGTCTAGTATGGATATATAAATACAAAGCTAAAGTGGAGTTTGATATATTCATACCTCATATTTCTGCTTCATAAGCTGGACTAACCCAGCCTCCATGTCCCGGCTTGTGTGAAGGCGGCTCAAATAGCCCGCATACACGTCGCCTGCACTGATATGAGGAGTAGCTTTCCAGATCCAATTTGGACTTGCCTTTCTCCAATGAAGGTGATTCTTCTTTGGTACTATGTTTGGTTAGCACAGTGGAGGCTCATGGCGCTGTATAAGTCGTCCCAGTGATAGTAATATCATCAGAGTTTTTCTCAGGAGGGATCTCTTCAGTTGATTGGGCAGGAGAGGTAGGCTTAGGACTTGGCGGGTCATGGATGGTTGCCGGGTTAACCTCAGTGTCCATAGGCTCAAAGGTTGCAGTGTCAGTCTGAGGAGGCGGGTCGTTTTGCTGGTTGATATGATCTTCAGGATTTTGGATTGGGGCCTCAGGGGCCTCCAGCACCTGTTTTTTCCGGCTCAGAAGCTTTAGGATCCTTGGAAGAGCCTCCCACTTTCTGTTTTTTGCCAGCCTTTGCCTTAGCCCTATAACAAAGATGTCACAATTTATGAGTATATAAACAATAAGTTTTTGTCAATAAACGTAAAGTACTTACCCTTGGGCGACAACAAAGGTAGGAAGCTGGGTTCCGGTTGAGTCGCCGGATGACGGAGGTGTTCCCTGATAATTTGAGTCAGAAGGATTAAGAGGTTGACGCATGAGACCGGCCTTTGGAAGGGATAAAGTCGGGCTATGAGGCACCTTATTACGATGCTTTTGGGGAACCGGCGTGTTCGATAAGCCGGCCACAAGATCTTCAGAGCTGCCGCTCCGGGTTAGGCGCTTTGACTCATGCTGCTGCTTCTTCAAAAGAAAATTGGGGTCCAAATGAGCAAGAGGATGAGAAAATCTTACTTTCTGGATGACCCGCCGTGTTTTCTTTCTTGGCAAAGGTTCTGAGTCGGATGATATAGGGATTACCTCTGCTGCATCGGCGTGGCTCGTTTCCACTTCTTCCTCACAGGAATCAGCATCAATAAGTTGCATAAAGAAAAGACCAAGGGAGTCAAGTTCTACCTCCGACTCATCTAGCTCAAGAAGTTCTTCTACCGTTTGCTTCTTACGGAAGCCCATAGCATGAGTCTTTGCTCTAGGCTTCTTAGTGGGCGGGGCGGCTTGCAATTTCTTCTTCCAGAAGGGAGATTCGGCATGTATATACATGAGCAATAAGTTAAAATGATGTGAAATGCAAGAGATAGACAAACATGATGAAGATTTATTCAAAATGCTTACAGGAGGAGCCGGGTTAAGAGTGTAGAAAGGGTTCAGTCCCACTTAGCTGCGGTTTTCTAGAGACTCCCCAAGCAGTGTCTTCACTGAGTCATTGATTTCTTTGTCACTCAGGCGTGTTGGGTTGAAACGCTGTGAGTCCTTTCATGTCACCAGTGTATTGGCACATTAAGCCGGGGCGCCGGCTCAGTGGTAAAATTCTCCATGCAACCCAGCAGCGGACCAGATCAACTCCAGTTAAGCCGTTAGCCATCAAAGCTCTTATCTTTGAAAAGGTGGGACCGTACTGGGCGCACTCTGCAGCGGTCAGTCGACCCGAAAGATCGGTGTTTGTGCTGAGTCGGTAGGGGTGATAACCCGGCAATGGATTTTCTCCAGCTGGAGAGGTGTCTTTGCAATAGAACCAGGTGAAGTTCCAGTCCTTAGGATGGCTGGGCAGTGTGGCTGAGGGAAAGGTTACGTCCCTTCACCTCTGAATTGAAACACCTCCAAGCTCAAGACTGGGTCAGTCTAACATCTCAGTGTGGCGGTTGATATAAAAGTAATCTCTGAAGAAGTCAACAGTGGGTTCTTCCCCAAGGTACACTTCACAGAATACTTGAAAGTTGCACAGGTTGGAGACAGAATTGGGACTGATGTCTTGAGGATGAAGATTGTAGAAGTGCAGAGCATCCCGGAAGAACTTTGACCCGGGTGATGAAAAACCACGGAGAAGGTGATCTGTGAAAACTACAACTTCACCCTCTCCGGGTTGCGGAGTAGTTTCAGGTCCGGGAACCCGCCAGTGGATAACCTCTTTAGCAGGCAAAACCCCCATGGTCACATAATCATTGAGTGTGTCCTCTGTGACTTTGGAGGCGATACAATCACAAGAGGTGGGTGCTTTAGTCATGATGAGCCGGATTAACAAGCTGCGACCAAGGAATAAGGATGTGGCGGGTTAAAATTGCTATGGTAAGCCGCCCAAATGATTATATGATGATTCAGCGATAATGAGCCAGCTACAGTTAAAAAACTGTATATTATGATTTATGAGCCGCCCTAGCCACGGAGTGGAGTAATTATCAGGCTATGAGAATATGGCGGGTTAAGTGATGACAGTGTAAGCCGACAGTATATTGACGGGTTATTTAAAACAAGCAGCTCTGGAATTCTTGGCGGGTTACAAATTCATTATTAAGCCGCCCGAACATTGACGGGCGGGTCAATTATCTACAGATCCAAGGTTGTGGAAATTTTGCTAAGTATAGGACAAACAGATTTAACAGGTTGCGGCTATGTCCACGGATCTACAGCAGTTCAGAAAAGATGAATAAATTGCTAAACCTAAAACGCAGCAGTAGAAGAACTAGCAGGCTATGTGTTGATTCTGAAAAAGAGGGGATCTATCCAAGATTTGAAATAAGGATTAAAACTGCTACCGCCCTAGTCCAACCCTGTTTTTGGATGGAAATAGGACTTCTAAACAAAGGATGGATGAACTTGGATGGGCTTGGATGAACGCCGATGAACTATATGAACGCAAGTGCCCTAATGTGGATCTAAGAAAGGAGAAGAGTGATACCTAACGGGGTCGGTGAAGAGCGGCCGGGCGCCGCGGATCTCTGGTCCAAACAGGTTGATGCAGCGGCCTTTGACGGAGTTGTGGCCGAAGCTCGGCTAGGGTGGCGGAGCTCCGGTTGCGACGGATGATGCGAGGAAGAAGAAGAGGAGACAGGGGTAAAAATAGAAAAGGCAACCCCCTATTCCTATTTATAAGGAAAAGGTGAAACAGCATGCGTGAGAATCGAGGAGGCATAATAATTACTATTGCGTGAGGGGCGCCTCGATTTTTGGAATGGCTGGTTAATGCAAAAATCTGTTGTGACGTCATGAGGTTTTTTTTTGAATTTAATAACATGACATCATCTTTTCTTATGGCGGGTGATGAAGATCTGGTCAAAGGTCAAGCTTTAGAAGGGTTAAAGATGACTCGCCAACTAGAGAGTGAAGAATTACATGAACAAGTTCAAATCAATCTGGGGCCTAATGTTAGGGATATAACCCCACGGTGTAACCCGCTCAGGAGGGGCTGGGTTACGGTATTGGCAACTCAGCTATGAGGTTTAGAAAGGCCCAAGAAGCCAAGACATGAAGGTCTGCAGGCGGCTTACGACGCGGGCCAACTGAAGGCCCAAAACCCGGAGATGGAGCGTAACCCAGAGGTGTAAGCCACCCAACGGCGACTTGCCTGGGAAGGCAAGGCGACTTAGAACCAGGGTCAGTTACGTTGTATAACTCGACTCGGACTCTTGTAAGCCTAGGGCCTTGACCTGTGTATATAAAGGTGAGACCCTGCGGCGGATAAACTTAAGTTACAATCAATCGAGAGTTAGGTCAAGCGATTCCGCTCCCTTGTAATTGAGACGCAAGCTATAATCAACGAGAGCAGGAGTAGGCTTTTACCTCCACCGTGAGGGGCCGAACCTGGGTAAAACCTTGTGTCTTTCGTCCCGCTCAACCCCTTCAAGCTAATCACCATTGTGATGGCTCCACACCTAAGTCCTTTCACAAGTTCATCTGCCGTGACAAAACCACGACATCAACCACGTTGATAAACACTTCTGCTTAACGGTCTACAAGGGTACATAGACACACTCTCCCCTCTCGTAGCTATGCATCTCCATGCATAGATCTTGTGTGTGCGTAGAATTTTTTTTGTTTTCCATGCAACTTTCCCCAACAGTGGCATCATGAGCCATGTCTATGTGTAGATGATATGCACGAGTAGAACACAAAGGAGTTGTGGGCGGTGATGTTCATACTGCTTACCACCAACGTCTTATTTTGATTCGGCGGCATTGTGGAATGAAGCGGCCCGGACCAACCTTACATGTACACATACATGAGACCGGTTCCACCGACTGACATGCAACTTGTTTTGCATAAAGGTGGATGGCGGGTGTCTGTTTCTTCTACTTTAGTTGAATCAAATTTGACTATGGTCGGTTCTTGAAGAAGGTTAAAAAAACAAACTTGATAATCGCCGTTGTGGTTTTGCGTAGGTAAGAACGGTTCTTGCTAGAAGCCCGTAGCAGCCACGTAAAACTTGCAACAACAAAGTAGAGGACATCTAACTTGTTTTTGCAGGGTGTGTTGTGATGTAATATGGTCAAGACGTGATGTGATATACATTGTTGTATGAGATGATCATGTTTTGTAATATCGACAACTGGCAGGAGCCTTTGGGTTGTATTTTAATTATTGTATGAAATGCAAGCGCCATGTAATTGCTTTACTTTATCGCTATGCGTTTGCAATAGTTGTAGAAGCAATAGTTGGCGATACGACCCCGACGCAACGATGGAGATCAAGGTGTCGAGCTGGTAACGATGGAGATCATGACGATGCTTTGGAGATGGAGATAAAAAGCACAAGATGATGATGGCCATATCATGTCACATATTTTGATTGCATGTGATGTTTATTCTTTATGCATCTTATTTTGCTTAGAACGACGGTAGAATTATAAGATGATCCCTTCACTAAATTTCAAGATAAAAGTGTTCTCCCCATGTATGCACCATTGCTAAAGTTTGTCGTTTCGAAGCACCTCATGATGATCGGGTGTGATAGACTCTACGTTCACATACAACGGGTGTAAGCTAGTTTTGCACAAACATAATACTTGGGTTAAACTTGACAAGCCTAGCATGTACAGACATGGTCTCGGAACACTGGAGACCGAAAGGTCGAACATGAGTCATATAGTAGATATGACCAACATAGAGATGTTCACCATTGATGACTACCCCATCTCACGTGATGATCGGACATGGGTTAGTTGATTTGGATCGTGTATCACTTAGATAACTTGAGGGATGTTAATTCAAGTGGGAGTTCATTAGTAATTTGATTAATTGAACTTAATTTATCATGAACTTAGCCTTAATAGTTTTTGCATGTCTATGTTGTAGATCAATGGCCCGTGCTACCGTTCCCCTGAATTTTAATGCGTTCCTAGAGAAAGCTAAGTTGAAAGATGATGGTAGCAACTACACGGACTGGGTCCGTAACTTGAGGATTATCCTCTTTGCTCAGAAGAATTATGTCCTTGATGCACCGCTAGGTAACCCACCCGCTCCCACTAATCTAGACGTTGTGAACGCCTGGCAAACGTGGAATGATGATTACTCGATAGTTCAGTGTGCCATGCTTTACAGCTTAGAACCGGGACTTCAAAAACGTTTTGAACGCCGCGGAGCATATGAGATGTTCCAAGAGCTGAAGTTGATATTTCAAGCTAATGCCCGGGTTGAGAGATATGAAGTCTCCAACAAGTTCTATAGCTGCAAGATGGAGGAGAACAGTTCTGTCAGTGAACACATACTCAAAATGTCTGGGTATCATAACCACTTGACTCAGCTGGGAATTGAGCTCCCAGATGAGTGTTTTATTGATAGAGTTCTTCAATCACTGCCACCAAGCTATAAAGGCTTCATGATGAACTATAATATGCAAGGGATGACGAAAACGATTCCCGAGCTCTTCGCGATGCTGAAATCGGCGGAGGTAGAAATCAAGAAGGAGCATCAAGTGTTGATGGTTAACAAGACCACTAGTTTCAAGAAAAAGGGCAAGGGAAAGAAAGGGAACTTCAAGAAGAATGGCAAGCAAGTTGCTACTCCCGTGAAGAATCCAAAGCTGGACCCAAGCTTGAAACTGAGTGCTTCTATTGCAAGGGAAATGGTCACTGGAAGCGGAACTGCCCCAAATATTTGGCGGATAAGAAGGATGGCAAAGTGAACAAAGGTATATTTGATATACATGTTATTGATGTGTTCCTTACTAATGCTCATAGTAGCGCCTGGGTATTTGATACTGGTTCGGTTGCTCATATTTGTAATTACGGAATAAGCGAAGAGTGGCTAAGGACGAGGTGACGATGCGCGTCGGGAATGGTTCCAAGGTCGATGTGATCGCCGGCGGCACGCTACCTCTACATCTACCTTCAGGATTAGTTTTAGACCTCAATAATTGTTATTTGGTGCCAGCGTTGGGCATGAACATTATATCCAGATCTTGTTTATTGCAAGACGGTTATTCATTTAAGTCAGAGAATAATGGTTGTTCTATTTATATGAATAATATCTTTTATGGTCATGCACCTTTGATGAATGGTCTGTTCTTGTTGAATCTCGATCGTAGTGATACACATATTCATAATATTGATGCCAAAAGATGCAAAGTTGATAATGGTAGTGCAACATACTGATACGTCCATTTTGCATCATGTTTTCCTACTAATATTTATAATGTTTTTATGCATAATAATGCTTTTGGGAGTAATTCTAATGCCTTTTCTCTCATAATTTGCAAGGATTACACAAAGAGGGAGAATACCGGCAGCTGGAATTCTGGACCTGAAAAAGCACGTCAGAGCTACCTATTCTGCACAACTCCAAATAAGCTGAAACTTCATGTAGATTTTTTATGGAATATATAAGAATTATTGGAGCAAATAACTACCAGAGGGGGCCCACCAGGTGGGCACAACCCACCTGGGCGCGCCAGGGAGCCCAGGCGCGCCCTGGTGGGTTTTGCCCTCCTCGGCCCACCTTCGGTGCCCCCCTTCTGGTATATAAGTCATTTTGAACTAGAAAAAATAAGGAGGGGACTTTTGGGATGAAGCGCCGCCGTCTCGAGGCGAAACTTGGGCAGGAGCACTTTTGCCCTCCGGCGGAGCGATTCCACCGGGGGAACTTCCCTCCCGGAGGGGGAAATCATTGTCATCGTCATCACCAACAACTCTCCCATCTTTGGGAGGGCCATCTCCATCAACATCTTCAACAGCACCAAGTCCTCTCAAACCCTAGTTCATCTCTTGTGTTCAATCTTTGTACCGGAACCTTAGATTGGTGCTTGTGGGTGACTAGTAGTGTTGATTACATCTTGTAGTTGATTACTATATGGTTTATTTGGTGGAAGATTATATGTTCAGATCCATTATGCTATTTAATACCCCTCTGATCTTGAGCATGATTATTATTTGTGAGTAGTCACTTTTGTTCTTGAGGTCACGGGAGAAGTCATGTTGCAAGTAATCATGTGAACTTGATATGTGTTCGATATTTTGATGATATGTATGTTGTCATTCCCTTAGTGGTGTCATGTGAACGTTGACTACATGACACTTCACCATATTCAGGCCTAAGGGAATGCATTGTAGAGTAGTTATTAGATGACGGGTTGCTAGAGTGACAGAAGCTTAAACCCTAGTTTATGCGCTACTTCGTAAGGGAACGATTTGGATCCAAAAGTTTAATGCTATGGTTAGATTTTTATCTTAATACTTTTCTCATAGTTGCAAATGCTTGCGAGGGGGTTAATCATAAGTAGGAGGTTTGTTCAAGTAAGAACTGCACCTAAGCACCGGTCCACCCACATATCCGATTATCAAAGTAGCGAACACGATTCAAGCCAACATGATGAAATTGATATGTTGAAATTCCCGTGTACCCTCAAGAACGCTTTGCTTATCATAAGAGACCGTTTTGGCCTGTCCTTTGCCTCAAAAGGATTGGGCTACCTTGCTGCACTTTTGTTACCATTACCGTTACTTGCTTATTACAAATTATCTTGCTATCAAACTATCTGTTACCGACAATTTCAGTGCTTGCAGACATTACCTTGCTGAAAACCACTTGTCATTTCCTTCTGCTCCTCGTTGGGTTCGACACTCTTACTTATCGAAAGGACTACGATTGATCCCCTATACTTTTGGGTCATCAAGGCTCTTTTCTGGCACCGTTGCCGGGGAGTGAAGCGCTCTTGGTAAGTGGAAATTGGTAAGGAAAAATTATTACTACGTGCTGAAATTTATTGTCACTTGTTACTATAGAGAATCATCCTTTGAGGGGGTTTGTTCAGAACCACAATTAGTTGCCCCTCAACCTACTGCACCTACTAAAAATATTGGTTATGAAATTCCTTCGGGTATGATAGAACAACTGCTAGCTAATCCTTATGCAGGAGATGGGACTGAGCATCCTGATATGCACTTGATATATGTGGATGAAATTTGTGGATTATTTAAGCTTGCAGGTTTGCCTGGAGATGAAGCTTAGAAGAAGGTCTTCCCTTTATCTTTGAAGGGAAAAGCATTGGCAGGGTATAGGCTATGTGATGATATTGGATCATGGAATTGGAATCGATTGAAATTGGAATTTCACCAAAAAAATTATCCCATGCATCTAGTTCATCGTGATCGGAATTATATATATAATTTTTGGCCTTGTGAAGGAGAATGCATCGCTCTAGCTTGGGGGAGGCTTAAGTCAATGTTATATTCATGCCCCAATCATGAGCTCTCAAGAGAAATTATTATTCAAAACTTTTATGCTCGGCTTTCTCGTAATGATCAATCCATGCTCGATACTTCTTGTGCTGGTTCTTTTATGAAGAAGTCTATT
Organism: Thinopyrum elongatum; assembly: GCA_011799875.1. Classification (NCBI taxonomy): domain Eukaryota; kingdom Viridiplantae; phylum Streptophyta; class Magnoliopsida; order Poales; family Poaceae; genus Thinopyrum; species Thinopyrum elongatum. The sequence goes on along the minus strand of CM022298.1, from coordinate 451,646,404 downwards.
GAATTCAGGTGTGATCTTTTAGAAAGAATTAAATGCAACTATGAAGATTGGGAACTCGACGAAGGTAAAGAGTCAGGTATTAAGCTTGAGTTTGATTGTGTTAAATCTTTTATGAATACCGAAGCTTTTCACAAGTTTAGCACCAAATATGGACTTGACTCTGAGATAGTAGCCTCTTTCTGTGAATCATTTGCTACTCATGTTGATCTCCCTAAGGAGAAGTGGTTTAAATATCACCCACCTATTAAAGAAGAAGTTAAAGAACTGGTCATAGCTAAAGATGAAACTATTATTTACAATGTTGACCCAGTTGTTCCTACTGCTTATATTGAAAAACCACCTTTCCCTGTTAGGATAAAGGAACATGCTAAAGTTTCAACTGTGGTTCACAAAAGTCATATTAGAGCACGTAAACTTGCTGAACAAATTAAAGTAGAACCTAGTGTTGCTATGGTTAAAGATCTCTTGGTAGAAAATATTGATGGGCATGTTATTTACTTCTGTGATGAAGCTGCTAGAATTGCTAAACCTGATGAAAAAGATAAACATAAACTTGTTGTTGGCATGCCTATTGTCTCAGTTAAAATAGGAGATTACTGTTATCATGGTTTATGTGATTTAGGTGCCAGCGTGAGTGCTATTCCTTTTACCTTATATCAAGAAATTATGAATGACATAGCACCTGCTGAAATAGAAGACATAGATGTCACTATTAAACTTGCTAATAGAGACACCATCACACCACTTGGGATTGTTAGAGATGTTGAAGTCTTGTGTGGGAAAATAAAATACCCTACTGATTTTCTAGTTCTTGGTTCCCCACAAGATGACTTCTGTCCCATTATCTTTGGTAGACCTTTCTTGAACATTGTCAATGCTACTATAGATTGTCATAAACAAACTATAAGTGTTAGCTTTGGTGATGAGTCACATGAATTTAATTTTTCCAAGTTTAATAGACAACCTCATAAGAAAGAATTACCTAGTAAGGATGAAATAATTGGTCTTGCTTCTATTGCTGTGCCTCCTACTGATCCACTAGAACAATATTTGCTAGACCATGAAAATGATATGCATATGCATGAAAGAAATGAGATAGATAAAATTTTCTTCGAACAACGACCTCTGCTCAAACATAATTTGCCTATTGAAACTCTAGGAGGACCTCCTCCACCTAATGATGATCCTGTGTTTGAATTAAAACAATTGCATGACACTTTGAAATATGCTTATCTTGATGAGAAAACGACATATCCTGTTATTATTAGTGCTAACCTTTCAGAACATGAAGAAGAAAGATTATTGAAAATTCTGAAGAAGCACCGTGCTGCTATTGGGTATACTCTTGATGATCTTAAGGGCATTAGTCCCACTCTCTGACAGCACAAGATTAATATGGAACCTGATGCTAAACCCGTTGTTGATCATCAACGATGTTTGAATCCTAAGATGAAAGAAGTGGTAAGAACTGAGATATTAAAACTTCTGGAAGCAGTTATAATCTATCCCATAGCTGATAGTAGGTGGGTAAGCCCCGTTCATTGTGTCCCTAAGAAAAGAGGTATTACTGTTGTTCCCAATGATAAAAATGAACTCATTCCACAAAGAATTGTTACTGGCTATAGAATGGTGATTGATTTTAGAAAATTAAATAAAGCTACTAGAAAAGATCATTACCCTTTGCCTTTTATTGATCAAATGCTAGAAATATTATCAAAGCACACACACTTTTGTTTCCTTGATGGATATTATGTTTTTTTTCAAATACATGTTTCACAACCTGATCAAGAGAAGACCACCTTTACTTGCCCTTTTGGAACTTATGCTTATAGACGTATGCCTTTTGGTTTATGCAATGCACCTGCTACCTTTCAAAGATGTATGACTGCTATATTCTTTGATTTTTGTGAAAAGATTGTTGACGTTTTCATGGATGATTTTTCTGTATATGGAACTTCTTTTGATGATTGCTTGAGCAACCTTGATCGAGTTTTGCAGAGATGTGAGCAAACTAATCTTGTCTTGAATTGCAAGAAGTGCCACTTTATGGTTAATGAAGGTATTGTCTTGGGGCATAAAATTTCTGAACGAGGTATTAACCCCAGGCGCGCCCTGGTGGGTTGTGCCCTCCTCGGCCCACCTCCAGTGCCCCCCTTCTGGTATATAAGTCATTTTGACCTAGAAAAAAATAAGGAGGGGACTTTCGGGACGAAGCGTCGTCGTCTCGAGGCGGAACTTGGGTTGGAGCACTTTTGCCCTCCGGCGGAGTGATTCCGCTGGGGGAACTTTGTCGTGGGAGTAAGTCTGACAGTAAGAATAGGGGGTACGTAGGAGGAGGCAGGATCCTAGCTACGGTGAGGTTGTGCATGCAAGATGTACGAGTTCAGGCCCTTCTCGGAGGAAGTAACAACCCTACGTCTTGGTGCCCGGAGGCTTGGTCGACTGGATTATGCGTGAGAGTTACAGGGGGTGCGAACCCTTGTGCCAGTGGAGGGGGGGTGGCTTATTTAGAATGCGCCAGGACCCCAGCCATCCCACGTTACACAGAGTTCAATATTCATTAAGACAGGGCGTTACTGGTAACGTTAGCTATAAAGAGCTATAAATGATCTTTAAGACTACAGGGTGAACGCCTGACCGTTGCCATCCTGAGTGACTTTAGGTCTTCCGTACTCCGAGTGGTTTTTTGTATGGTCGAGTGACTTCATCTTGGTCGAATGGAATTGGGGTATCCGAGTGACATAACTGGTCGAGTGGATTGCACTCCAAGGTGAACTCAGTCGGTTTCTTCTGTTGCATTTTGAATGTCTTTGACTCTAGGGCAGTGTCCTTGGGTAGGGTGTCTAGGTCGGGCCTATGACCCTACCCTAGGTACATGTCATCGTCATTAGCCCCCGAATGGATTGAGGACCGAGTGAAGAAAGAGTTGAAGTTGACTCCGACTCGATTCCATACTCCGGAGGTATTTCATCAGAGTCTGCGAATCATGTTGAAGCTTCAATCTGGTTTCAGTCGCCTTGGTCCATTCAGAGGCCGTCGTCGAGTGAACTATACTGACAATCTTCGAGTGTCGACATGGAACGAAATCTTCGGTGCGATTGGTTGCTCTGCACTCCCCGGACCTCACGGGATTCAAAATTTCGGGGAAGCGCGCGAGACGGAGCGTGCCGCAGTAATTGGAGTGGTCAGATAGGGACGCCTCGATTTTCATGCCGCCTTTTTCGCCACGTATCGGGTGCGCGACTGTTGAGGGATTTGACAGGATTGCTCGGGCCCACGAGTCAGTCACTCGGAAATAGGTCCATATAAGGCCGTCGAGGCCGATGCGTTTGCACAGTGTGCCTCATTCTCTCTCTTCTTCCTCTGTTTCTCCACTGCATCCTCCTCCACGCCGCCGTTCTGCCCGTGCGCCATCCGCCGCGATGGGAAAGGAGAAGACGGCTGCCCTGGAGCGCGCTAAGAAGGCGATGGCGGCGGCAAAGGGCAAGAAGACGAGTCGGGGATCGTCGTCGAGGTCCGGTCTGCCGCCTGGTTGGATCCAGGGAGATTGGATTCGATCTACGATCCAGAAGGAAGATTTGGAAGACCTGGCCGACGCGGGCTTGATTGCCCACGGATCTTGGAGGTTGCCGGGGAACGAGACCGAGCCTCAACCGTAGGAGGGTGAGTGCGTCCTCCTCGCAACTCATGTTGACCATGGTTTCACTCTGCCTCCGCATCCTTTTTTCCGGGGTTTCCTGAACTTTTTTGGTGCCCAACTTCATCATTTCTCTCCCAACACCATCACATATCTCGCTGCATATGTCTCTCTGTGTGAAAACTTCTTGGGTTGTCGACCGCACTGGGGCTTATTCAAACACATCTTTACTTGCCGTTCCCAAAGTGTGAAGAAGGCAAATCTGACTGATGCAAAAACGCACGTGATCCAAATGTGCGGGGGTTTAGGGATTCAGATGAGGGGTAGGAGTACTTTTCCTTCTATGACTCTTCCCAAGTCAGTTAGGGGGTGGCAGTCGACCTGGTTCTATTGCCGAGATATTCTGACCCCTGGTCAGTCGACTGGCCTTCCGACCTTCACCATGGAGCGAGTCCGCCAACCCTCTCCATTGACCGTGACTCCAGCAGAGAAAGTAGAGGTGTCCATGCTAGTCGACTGGGTAGTTCAATTAGTCCGTGATGGTGTGACCGGCATGGATTTGTTGGAGGTGTTTCTTAGTCGATGCATCCAGCCTCTCCAAGCCCGCGATCATCCAATGTGGATGTACTCGGGCGCTAACGACACCGCTTGGGTCCACCCAGAGGAGGTCACCGAGGAGACGGTGGCACCGTGGCTGCGGAGCATCACGGGAAACAAAGACAACCCCAGGGGGTCTAGAAGAGTTGTACCATTCGACGCTGATAAAGAGCCGGACAAGGTCTGACCCTTGTTACCGAGTGTCTTTTTATTCCGATTTGTAACTGCCCTTGGACCTGATTGATGCTTGTTTAATTCCTTGCCTTGCAGATTTTTACTGAGATGTACTCGATGCCAAATGGAGAGCAAGTCCCGGAGGGAACGGAGAGCGGAGGCGAGAGTGGTGACTGGCAATCCCCTGACGACAATGAAGACGACAGTGACGACTGGAACGACAGTGAGGAAGCTGACTCACCACCTCGCTTGGAACGCCGATCCAATCAGTCCCAAGATCCTGCAAGCGGTCGTGGCAAAGCAGCTCCCCCAAGCACACAAACGCAAAAACGCACTCGGACTTCGACTCCGGAGCCGTCTGAAAAGGCCGCCAAGCAGCCCAAGGTCATCCTTTCAAAGCCTCGGAAGGCTTTACCCAAGATCAAGGTGGATGTTCCCGTCACTTCTGCGTAAGTGTTTTGCTTTCTCTCTTCGCTTTGCTTGGGAACTTCTACGTTATTGTCGACTCGTTCTCTTGCTTGACCGAGTGAATTCTGAAACTTTCAGCGCTGCTACTTCTGGGACCTCCATGGACATTTACAAGGATCAAGATGACGAGGAGACCGAAGACGCGGCCACTTCCAAAGCGGGTACAACTCTACCATCTTGTCCTCATTTTTTCAATTATACTGTTGGTCGACTGAACTCTTACGGTCGAGTCTTTTGCAGCACCACCAAATGTCATTGAACTTCCAGATGACGAAGATCATGAAGATGTGCCTCAGAAGACCACGGGAAGAAAAGGCAGGACTTCGAGCAGGAGGGTGCCTGCCAGCAAGGCACCTCAGTCGACATCAGCGCCAGAACCAGTGATCCAGCAGTCCGGAGATCCAATTCGGGCTTCTGTTTCTTTTGCCGATCCTGTGTCGACTGATCGTCCTTCGGCGTCGACCGCCCAAGCTCCTGCTCTGTCTGTGCAACTCCATGCCTCAGATCCTTTGGTTGCTTTGACTGTTCCGCCAACTCCACTCTTTGTTACCCATCATGTCCCAGAGGACCAAGTGAGCGCTGCTAAGGAAGCTATACGCCAAGCAGGCCTTATGATGGAGCAAATGAAGGTGGTGCATGAAGCTAGCAAGGCTGCCTACGATGCCAGCTCTGCTCTTCAAACCAATGTCCAGGTGAGTTGATTCCCGACTGATTTTTCAGCTTGATCTTTGCTTTGTTAGGATATGGTACTTGAAAACTGCTGCTTTATTATTCGTAAGATGTCCGTGGATGAGCGTTTTGAAACCTTTAAAGTGCATCTATCATGAGTCTGCACCTTGCATCCGTTCACCCACTGGGTGTTTTAACTTTTGCTGTATAGTTCTTCCACTTGAGTCGACTAGGTCGCGTCGAGTGTATCCTTGAATCAGTGGGGGCACGCAGAGTGCACCCACTGGGTGTAGTCCCCGAGACCACCGTCGAATGTTTGATTCGGCGGGGTCTTTGTCAAATGACTCTTTATAGTTCTTCTGCTCGGTCCAGACAGGCTGTGCCGAGTGGCATCCAGACCAGTGGGGGCACACCAAGTGCACCCACTGGGTGTAGTCCCCGAGACCGCGGTCGACTGCGGGTAGTCGGCGGTGGTCTGAGAACAAATGTTGCCGCTTTTTTTTACTAGACGGACCATGTCAAGTGGAAAGTCGAACCAGTGGGGGCACGTCAAGTGCACCCACTGGGTGTAGTCCCCGAGACTACTGTCGAATGTTTGATTTGGCAGTGGTCTTAGAACTCTTTTTGCCATGATGACTTGAACTTGTATCTTATCGCTCGGAAGCAATCAATCTTTGTTCCTGTCGACTGATGTGTCTTATTCATTGATTGCAGAAATCTTGTGAGTTCGGGGCCCAGTTTGCTGAATTGAAGAAGAAACAGGTCCAGCTCAATCTCGACCTGGAGCTGGCCAAGGAGAACTTGCAAAAGGCTAAGGATGAAGCGGCTGCCATGGGAGGTAATAACTTGCCGACTGTTTGCCTTGCCATCTTTTCTTTTCGCCTTTTGAACCGAGTGACTCCACTCGAACAGATGTGCGTAGTGAAAACAGACAACTCCAAGCTCGTCTGAAGAATGTTATTTCTTTAGACAAAATGAAGCAGGCTCTGGAGCAGAAGGACCTCGACCTTGCAGCAGCACAGAAGACGGCGCGGGAGAAAACTGAACTTGCCGACAAGAAGCTGGCTTCAGTCGGCAAGTTAGAAGAAGAAAACACCAAACTGAAGACTGCCATTGACGAAGCCAACAAAGAAGTTGTGCAGCTGAAGAAGGACAAGGTGGCCTTGACCGACAAAGTTGGAGATCTCACTCGGAGGAGGGACGAATTGGAGACCTATCTGGGAGGACTTGCCAAGAAGATGTTCCTTATGCTTGAAGGTATTTTCCCTTTTCTGACTGATTTGCAACTGTCGACTCATCATGCAACTGTCGACTCATCATGCAACTATCGACTCATCATTTCTCTGTGTGTGCAGAGTTCTGTCAAAACTTTGAGGAAGAGACTGGGCGGATTGAGACGAATCTGGATCCCATTAACTCCCCTGTCAAGGACGAAGCTGCGATGAACGTGCTGCGACTGGAATCTCGCCTCGCCGGCATTATGGACTATCTTGCACGACTGAAGGTGGCGGCGTCGCGGATTGACACGGAGCTCTGGCCAAGTGTGACATTCCAGAATGACCTCGAGTCTCTGATGACTCGACTTAATGAAATCCCCGGTCGAGTACAGGCGTGGAAGAAGTCATCTGCTCGGTGCGGCGCTGATGTGGCTCTGTCTCTTGTCCGCGTTCATTGCAAGGAAGTTAAAGAAGAGAAGCTGGCAGCTCTCAAGGTCGCCAATACCAAGAAGCTTCAATTCCAGTCCTTCATGGAGACTTTCATCGACGCTGCTACTCGTATTGCTGATGGAATCGACCTGGACGAGTTCGTCGAGCCATCTAGCCCTCCTCCTGCGGAGTGAACAAACTTTATGCCTTGATTTTATTTGCCTCGGAATGCCGAGTGATTTTGTAACCATTAAACTATTTTGGGCCTGAGGCCTGAGCACTTCCGTTCGCGGTTCTGAACCTTGCTGGATTTATCCGAACTTGGTTTTTCTTTGAATATGGTTGCTTTGTCTTTACCACTTTCAAGTCTCTTGACTCCGAATGAAACTTGACTCTTCACTCGGAATAGACGTTGTACTTGTGGTGCAGCTCCGACGAGAGGGCCGTGCGTTGTATTTGTGGCGCAGCTCGGAGCGTGTGACCAAGTTTCCGAGTGAGGGGGTTACTCTTCACTCGGAATTTGTTTTGTAACTTAGTCGAGTACGGGGTCGCAGCTAAGCCCCCGAGTGGGAGGATTGCTCTCCACTCGGAGTATGTTTTAACTTAGGCGAGTACGGGGTCGCAGCTAAGCCCCCGAGTGGGAGGATTGCTCTCCACTCGGAGTATGTTTTAACTTAGGCGAGTACGGGGTCGCAGCTAAGCCCCTGAGTGGGAGGATTGCTCTCCACTTGGAGTGTTTTTTGAACTTAGGCGAATCGGGTTCGCAGCTAAGCCCCCGAGTGAGAGGGTTGCTCTTCACTCAGAGTGTTTTTGAAACTTAGGCGAGTACGGGATCGTAGCTAAGCCCCCGAGTGGGAGGATTGCTCTCCACTCGGAGTGTTTTTTGAACTTAGGCGAATCGGGTTTGCAGCTAAGCCCCCGAGTGAGAGGGTTGCTCTCACTCGGAGATTTTTTTTGAACTTAGGCGAATCGGGTTCGCAACTAAGCCCCGAGTGAAGGGTTCTCTTCACTCAGAGTGTTTTTTGAACTTGGCAGAATCGGCGTTCTCAAGCTACTACACGCTCCATGGAGCGGTATCATTCTTCACAGGGCATGCTGAACGGCGACATGGCTGAGGTTAGATAACGAGATAGGTAGAGTGTGAGAGAGGGGGCGACTAGCCCCACGTGGAAGGGGTGGGTGAGGGAACCGGCTTACGGTTGTGTTTTTGTTCTGTCTTCGCATCGTTCGCACTAAGCCCCTGGTGGAGGATTGCTCTCACTCAGAGTGTTTTTGAAACTTAGGCGAGTACGGGTCGCAGCTAAGTCCCCGAGTGAGAGGGTTGCTCTTCACTCGAAGTGTTTTTTGAACTTAGGCGAATCGGGTTCGCAGCTAAGCCCCCGATGAGAGGGTTGCTCTTCCACTCGTAGTGTTTTTTTTAAACTTAGGCGAATCGGGTTCACAGCTAAGCCCCCGAGTGAGAGGGTTGCTCTTCACTCGGTGTTTTTTTAAACTTAGGCGAATCGGGTTCGCGGCTAAGCCACCCACTGGGGGATTTGAACACATATGCTTAAGGGAACACAATCACTATACTGCAAAAATCTTGTCTTTGATAAGCAAACTGAAGGATTCTTATTAACACTCGTCAATCCGATGGCTTAGGTATAAAACGGCGGAGCAGGTCTGCATTCCACGAGCGTGGCTCATCTTCTTTCTTGGCTACGTTGTAGAGGTAATACGCCCCGTTGTGGATACCTTGGTGATGATGAAGGGGCCTTCCCAGGCCGAGCAAGCTTGTGAGGTCGCTTCTGGTGTACTCAGAAGCACAAGGTCTCCTTCTTGAAACGCTCGACCTCTAACGTTTCTTGGCGTGAATCGACGCAATCTGTTTGATAGATGGTCGACCATCAGAGCCATCTCTCGTTCTTCCTCTAGGAGGTCAACTGCGTCTTGGTGTGCTTGTTCCGCTTCAGCTTCTGAGAAGAGTTCCACTCGGGGCGTTGTGCAGTAAGTCACTCGGAAGCACAGCTTCAGCCCATACACCATGAAGAAGGGAGTTCGGTAAGTCGATCGGTTTGGGATTGTTCTCAGTCCCCATAGGACGGATGGCAATTCAGTCACCCAAGCTCCAGCGGCATGCTTGAGATCGTGCATCAGTCGGGGTTTCAGTCCTTGTAAGATCAAGCCATTCGCCCTCTTCTGCCTGCCATTCGACTGCGGGTGCGCAACAGATGCGTAATCGACCCGAGTGCCTTGGGAAGCACAAAACACTCTGAACTCGTCAGAATCAAAATTGGAGCCGTTATCTGTGATAATACTGTGAGGACTCCATATCTGAATATCACTCCCTGATAAAACTGATGGCAGTGCTTGAATCAAGATTCTTGATAGGCTTGGCCTCAATCCATTTGGTGAATTTGTCGACTGCCACAAGCAAATGGTGAAACCACTTCTGCCAGTCTTGAAAGGTCCAACCATATCCAACCCCCAGACTGCAAAGACGGCCAAACGAGTGGAATGGTCTTCAAGGCAGATGCAGGTTTGTGAGACATGTTTGAGTAAAACTGGCAGCCTTCGCACTTGTCGACTATATCTTTTCCATCTCATTTGCCCTCGCCAGTAGAATCCTGCTCGGTATGCTTTGGCCACAATGGTCCGAGAGGACGCATGGTAGCCACAGGTTCCCGAGTGGATCTCATTTAGAATCATTCGACCTTCTTCCGGAGAGATGCAACGCTGAGCAACTCCTGTGACCTTTCCCTGAAAAGTCGCCCTCCAATAACTGTGAAGGCTTTGGATCGATGAACAATCTGGCGGGCCTCATCCTCGTCTTCTGGGAGCTCTTGTCTAAGCAGGTACGCAATATATGGCACTGTCCACTGGGGATAATCACCAAAACCTCCATGATCAGGTCGCCACTGCTGGGACTTCACATCTCATTGTTGGATCGGTTGAGCTTATCGGTTGTGGGGGCTCCTCTGCAAAAGGATCTTCTTGAACTGACGGGGTGTGGAGATGCTCCAAGAACACATTACTGGGGATTGGTTTCTGGTGGAACCTATCTTCGCCAGATCATCAGCAGCTTGATTCTTGATTCGGGGTATGTGGTGGAGCTCTAACCCCTCAAACTTCTTCTCCAATTTTCTAACTGCATTGCAATAACTAGTCATAGCTAGGCTTCTGATATCCCACTCTTCATCACTTGATTGACCACTAAACCTGAGTCGCCGTAAACCATCAGGCGTCGGATGTCGAGTGAAATGGCCATACTCACCCATACAAAAGTGCCTCATACTTAGCTTCATTGTTTGAGAATCAAAGTGAATCTGAGGACATAGCTGAGCTTGTCACCTCTTGGGGATACTAAAACCACTCCAGCGCCAGAACCATTCAACATTTTTGACCCATCGAAGAACATAGTCCAATGTTCCGATTGACCTGAGTCGGTTGCTCCTGCTCAATCCACTCGGCGAGGAAATCTGCTATTGCCTAAGACTTGATTGCTTTCTTTGCCTCAAACTTGATATCCAAAGGAAGGAGTTCAATCGCCCACTTGGCCACTCACCGTTGCGTCCTGATGTTCAGAATTTCGATAATGGGGCATCGCTGACGACTGAAACGGAGTGGTCTGCAAAGTAATGTGCAACTTTCTTCGGGGTCAAGTAAATCCCATAGACAAGCTTCTGATAATGCGGGTATCTTTGCTTGGATGGAGTTAAAACTTTAGAAATATAGTATACTGGGCGTTGAACTTTGTAGGCTTTGCCTTCTTCTTCCCGCTCGACCGTGAGCATTGTGCTGACAACCTGTCCAGTGGCTGCAATATTAGCAAGAGAGGCTCTTTGCTGACGGAGCAGCAAGCACCGGATGGTGGAAAGCAGGGCTTTGAGCTCTTCAAACGCTGCTTCAGCTTTAGGATTCCACTCGAACTTTTCAGACTTCTTCATCAGTCGGTAAAGAGGTAATGCCTTTTCACCGAGATGTAATGAACGACTTAATGCAGCCAAACAACCAGTAAGCTTCTGAACATCGTGCACCGCACGGACGGTTCATTTGGAGATTGTGCCAACCTTTTCTGTTTGTTTGCGTCAATCCCTCGTTTGGAAACGAGGAAACCGAGTAACTTTCCACCTGGAACTCCGAATGTGCACTTTGACGGATTGAGCTTGATATCATATCTTCTTAAGTTGGCAAAGGTTTCACGCGAGGCAGTCAGTATGAGGTCGAACCTTTGCGTGACTTGACCACGAGGTCATCCATGTAAGCTTCCACGTTCTGACTGATTTGAGTGGCAGGCACTTCTGAATCATACGCATGAACGTGGACCAGCATTCTTAGGCCAAGGGCATGGTAATATAGCAAAAACACCCGAATGGGGTGATGAAAGTTGTCTTTATTTCGTCGGGTCCATACAGTCGGATCTGATGGTACCCGGAATATGCATCCAAGAAGGACAATCGCTCACACCCCACAGTCGAGTCAACTATCTGGTCGATCCAGGCAGAGGGAAGTGATCTTTCGGGCAGGCCCGATTGTATGTTTGAAATCGATACACATACGAAGTGATTTGTCTTTCTTGGGGACCATGACAACATTGGCGAGCCACTCGGAGTGGTATATCTCGCGGATGAACTCAGCTCCAGAAGCGAGCCACCTCTCGCCAATTACCTTCCTATTCTCCACGGCGGACCGACGAGAGGCTCTTTGACGGGCTTGCTTTTGGGTCGACTCGCAAACGGTGCTGCCAGTCCCCTGGGTACAGCCGGCAGTGTCAGATGGTTTCCATGCGAATGTCCCAGTTCTCACGGAGGAACTGGATGAGCGCTTCTTCCTATTTGCTGTCGAGTGTTGTTGAGATGAGAGTCGGAGCAGCATCGCGATCGGTCGATGGATAGGGACAGGCTTTGTTGCACCGGCCGACTGAAATGCGGACTCGGAAGTGGGCTTCTTTGCTCGCAACAAATCACTCGATCTGCGTTCTTTTTGTATTCTCCATTTCTACTATGCTGCCATTTGCTCATCAGCAATCTTTGAGCCCTTCTGGAGGCACTCTTCTGCCCTTTGCCGATTCCTGTGACTGTGATCACACCTCTGGGGCCAGGCATCTTCAGCTTGAGGTATACGTAACACAGTCGAGCCATGAAACGAGCATATGCAGGCCGACCCAGAATCGCATGATAAGCACTGTGGAAATCCACCCCCTCGAACGTTAACTTTTCCTTACGGTAATTCTTTGAATCACCGAAAACCACATCAAGAGTGATTTGACCGAGTAATCGGCTTTCTTTCCTGGGATGACTCCGTGGAATCTCATGTTGCTCTCGCTGAGCTTGGACATCGGAATCCCATCCCTCGGAGGGTCTCAGCGTACAAAATGTTCAAGCCACGCCACCATCCATCAAAACCTTGGTCAGTCGGGTGCCCCCAACGACTGGTTCGACCACCAACACTTGCCGCCCAGGGGTAGCAACATGCGCTGGTTGATCAGACTGGTCGTTGTAATGGGAGTCTGCGACCACTTTAAATATGTCGTAGTTGCCGGAGCAACCATATTCACTTCGCAATTGATAACCTTCAGTCGACTTTTGCTCTCAATGTCAGCAAAAACACTAAAGTGGCATTAACCTTGGGGTAACCATCATCCCCTTCCTTGTCTTCATCCTTACAGATTCCTTTTCCTTTTCACTGGGCTGACCCCTCGGAAGCTCTGAATCAGGAGTCGACACTGTCGAGTGGTATGCTTGGGGTAAATCAGGTTTCCCTCTTCATCTTTCTTGGTGTGTATGTGACACGGTAAATCAGCACATCATTTCCCGCTTGATCTTTCACTTTCTTGGGGATCCAAGGCCCCTTAGGCTTTCCTTTGAACTTCCCTTGGTTCAAAACTGCAGCTTCACCAGGACCTGCGGGTTCGGCTTTGTGCTTCTGCTTCCGACTAGATTTCCTCCTCCGGCGTCCTGGGCAACTGGTTTATTCTTGCCACTGTGGAGTCGGCCTTCTTCCTCTTCGTTAGCGTACCGAGTGGCTATTTCATCATCCGAGCCAGGGACATGTCTCCATCCGACCGAATTTCAGGTTAATTCTCGTTACCGAACGCCCTCCTTGAAGGCGCAAACTGCCTGATGCTCTGACACATTCTCCACGGTATGATGAAGAGTGGTCCATCTCTGGATATAATCTCTCAAAGTTCACTCGGTTTTTGGACACAATGCTGTAGTTCAGTCAACCCTGTAGGTCGTTTGCAAATGCCCTCAAACATCCTGACAAACACCTCGGGCCAAATCTTCCCAACAGAAAATACTACCAGGGGCCAACTGATTCAACCAAGCTCTGGCTGAGCCCTCCAGCATCAGGGGGAGGTGTCATGGCTACATAATCATTGCTGCCACCACCAATCTGTACAGCCACCCTAATCCTCTAGCCAAGTGTCTGGCTTCGACTCACCGGTGAACTTGCTTACTCTCCTGTCCAACCTGAAGTTGGGTGGAATCTCAGTAGCTCTGATGGCTCTGCTGAAACATTCAGCCCAGACATGTGAACTCTGCTTCACTCGGATGATCCTATCTTCTTCTGTCCTTCCCTGTGTGCTCGGCCTCTTGTCGACAAAACCTTGCTTGAGAAGTGATCTTGCATCAAACCCAGGCTCTCTTGGGTCGACCGGGGCTCTCCGCTCATCACCATACAAGCGCCTGTCATCATGACGCCGAGGCGCGTACGATCTGCCTCTCGGAGGGGCGTAAGCACTCGACGGTTGTCACCACAGCCGTACCAATGATCGTATGTCCGTGGCCTCACCCAGATACTGGTCCTGGCGGTGCCCACATCTTCACGCCGCTGAGGTGATCTTGGGCTGTGAGCCGACTGAACATTGTCTGCGACCACAGATCTGCTATGGATCCTGTTGCGCGACTAGAAACGGCAGAGTTTTGCTCACCCGCTGCCCGGAGCACGCTCGAATCTGCATCAAACCTCTTCCAGCCTCTGATTGGGACGGCTGAATCGACTCTGCTATACGGGCTGCAGCTGTAAGATTCTGGATGGGAGTGCGGTATACCTGGGGCTCAGGAGGAAACAACTGTCTTTGCCTCGACTGGATTCGGGGATCTGCCGACGAGCTCGCTCGTCGAGTGAATGTTGGAGATTTTCCAGTCGCGCGTGCTCACCAAGGTGGCTAGACGCGTAGCTTCCAAGGCCCGAGCCTCGGAGGTCTCCCCCATGATGGGTGTGGAGGGCCTCCATATGGCGATGATGCAGCTCGTCCCTCTGCTCCGAAGTGGCTTCAGACGATATTCTTCATGACCATGCACGAGCCACCGCCGCCACCCGCGACGAAACCAGCGGGCCGCGCGGCGTATCGACCATCAGACCTCCCGCCGCAGTTCACTGCTTCCGCACTCGACAGAGTCTTGGGGGAACAAGCCGACAGGTCGAATAGTCCATAGGGAGATTCGTCGGGCTCAATTGCCGCGATTTGTGGGGTGGCCGACTGGCGGGCCACCGCATGCTTCACCCCACCGCTGAAGCCGCGATCGACCAGATCGCTTGCGACGACGAACAACGGGGATTGAGGATGCCACAGGAGCCGACCAATACGGGTCGCCGGCTGCCGTAGAAGGACCCGCGAACACATGCGCGAAAGGCGTCGCCCCGCGGACGGGAAGCGTCTCGACGTCGAGGGGGGCCTCCTGGACCAGCGGAGTCGTCAGCGATGAAAAACGAGCGCGCCGAGACGGATCTCGCGCCCTTAGCCAAACCACCCCGCCAGAAACCATGTTGATGGAGATCGAAAAAACTGCAACACCTCACCGGAAGTCGCTAAGACGCTTGCCCCATGGTGGGCGCCAACTGCGTGGGAGTAAGTATGACAGTAAGGATAGGGGGTACGTAGGAGGGAGGCAGGATCCTAGCTACGGTGAGGTTGTGCATGCAAGATGTACGAGTTCAGGCCCTTCTCGGAGGAAGTAACAGCCCTACGTCTCGGTGCCCGGAGGCTTGGTCGATTGGATTATGCGTGAGAGTTACAGGGGTGCGAACCCTTGTGCCAGTGGAGGGGGGTGGCTTATATAGAGTGCGCCAGGACCCCAGCCATCCCACATTACACAGAGTTCAATATTCATTAAACAGGGCGTTACTGGTACGCTAGCTATAAAGAGCTATAAATGATCTTTAAGACTACAGGGTGAACGCCTGACCATTGCCATCCTGAGTGACTTTAGGTCTTCCGTACTCCGAGTGGTTTTTTGTATGGTCGAGTGACTTCATCTTGGTCGAATGAGTTGGGGTATCCGAGTGACATACACTGGTCGAGTGGATTGCACTCCAAGGTGAACTCAGTCAGTTTCTTCTGTTGCATTTGAATGTCTTTGACTCTAGGCAGTGTCCTTGGGTAGGTGTCTAGGTCGGGCCTATACCCTACCCTAGTACATGTCGTCATCAACTTCCCTCCCGAGGGGGAAATCATCGTCATCTCATCACCAACAACTCTCCCATCTTTGGGAGGGCCATCTCCATCAACATCTTCAACAGCACCAACTCCTCTTAAATCCTAGTTCTCTCTTGTGTTCAATCTTTGTACCGGAACCTTAGATTGGTGCTTGTGGTGACTAGTAGTGTTGATTACATCTTGTAGTTGATTACTATATGGTTTATTTGGTGAAAGATTATATGTTCAGATCCATTTGCTATTTAATACACCTATGATCTTGACATGATTATATTTTGTGAGTAGTCACTTTTGTTCTTAGGTCACGGGAGAAGTCAGTTGCAAGTATCATGTGACTTGATATGTGTTCGATATTTTGATGATATGTATGTTGTATTCCCTTAGTGGTGTCATGTGAACGTCGGCTACATGAAACTCCCCATATTTGGGCCTAGGGAATGCATTGTGGAGTAGTTTATTAGATGATGGGTTTCTAGAGTGACAGAAGCTTAAACTCTATTTTATGCGCTACTTCATAAGGGAACGTTTGGATCCAAAAGTTTAATGCTATGGTTGATTTTTATCTTAATACTTTTCTCTTAGTTGCGGATGCTTGCGAGGGGGTTAATCATAAGTAGGAGGTTTGTTCAAGTAAGAACAACACCTAAGCACCAGTCCACCCACAATCAATTAAAATTACGAACACGATCAAGCCAACATGATGAAGTGATATCATGAAATTCCCGTGTACCCTCAAGAACGCTTTGCTTATCATAAGAGACCGTTTTGGCCTGTCCTTTGCCTCAAAAGGATTGGCTCTACCTTGCAGCACTTTTGTTACCGTTACCATTACTTGCTTATTACAAATTATCTTGCTATCAAACTATCTGTTACCGACAATTTCAGTGCTTGCAGACATTACCTTGCTGAAAACCACTTGTCATTTCCTTCAGCTCCTTGTTGGGTTCGACACTCTTACTTATCGAAAGGGCTATGATTAATCCCCTATACTTGTGTGCATCACATACTTGCGGCATTGCCTTTTAGGTCATATTGGTATAAAGCGCATGAAGAAACTCCATGCAGTGGACTTTTGGAATCACTTGATTATGAATCATTTGATACTTGTGAACCATGCCTCATGGGCAAGATGACTAAAACTCCATTCTCCGGAACAATGGAGTGAGCTAATGACTTATTGGAATAATACATACCAATGTATGCGGTCCGATGAGTGTTGAGGCACACGGCGAGTATCGTTATTTTCTAACCTTTACAGATGATTTGGAGATATGGTATATCTACTTGATGAAACACAAACTGAAACATTTGAAAAGTTCAAAGAATTTCAAGTGAAGTAGAGAATCATTGTAACAAAAAATAAAGTTTCTATGATCTGATCGTGGAGGTGATATTTGAGTTACGAGTTTGGCCTTCATTTAAAACAATGGTGAATTGTTTCACAACTCACGCCACCTGGAGCAACCGCGCGTAATGTTTGTGTCCGAACGTCGTAACCATACCTTATTAGATATGGTGCGTTCTATGTGCTCTTACCAATTTGCCTTTATCATTTTGGGGATATACTTAAGAGCAGCCGCATTCACGTAAACAGTGTCGTGGAAACCACGGCCACCTATGGGCCGCATGAGCCCCTTTTGGTTCAGCAGGGGACTGAGCACATTGCACAAAAGAGAGGAAAGCGCAGCGCAGCACGACAGAGTTCACACGGGTAGTTTTAACCCAGGTTCGGGCCGCCGCGAGGCTTAAAACCCTACTCCTGCTTTGGTGGATTGATGGTGGATGGTGGTGGAAATGCAGCGCTCTTGCCCGAGGGTTGCCTCGGGGCAAGAGCAGCTACGTGTGTATGCTTGGTATAGGGTCCGAATCCTTCTCTAGGTTGCCATGGGCCTCCTTTTATAGTCAAGGGGTCACCACAGTGGCAAATCAGTCCATTGTGTACTAATTAGATAGCAAATAGTGCTATCATATCTACTCTGCAGACAGAGCAGAGTGCATTAAATGCGCCACTTAGTGTCACATCATGGCCTGCCGGCATGCCTTGCCAGGCTGTTTGGCCACCTTCCCTCCTGTCTGCATGACACGTCATTGGACGAGTGTATTTGGAGTGTTTCCTGTGGGAAATGGCTGCCATGTGGTGAAAGGCAGCCACTTAGTCACTTTGGGGCTTGACACCACCGCACCGATCGATGACTTGCGTCGCTATGAGGTGGAGCGGTGAAGCCTTGGCGGAGTGTTCTGCCTTCGTAGGACCTGGCAGGCCTGCCGGGGCGGTCTTGAGGCTTGCTTCCGGGGCAATCTTGACCTCGCCAGGCTCTCCTGCCCGGCAAGGAGGTTTTCCCTTAATGGGTTCTTGCTCTTGGCTTGACTTGGTCTTCTTGATCGCACTCTAGTTCTTCAAAGAGCTGATCTCTTGTGCTGGGCGGGTCTTGGATGCTGCAATCTTGATCTCGGGCCTGTGCATGGTCTGGGCAACAGACCCAGGTTTGTTGCCCCGACAGAGCCCCCGGGCCTGGCCCGAACGCGCTGCCGGGCGTCGTCGGGGTAGGCCCTAACTTGTGCACAGGCGAGAGGAAAATAGCTGCTTGTCCTTTGAGATCTTCTTTTGCTTCTTCATTAATCTGAGCCCAAGTCAGTTTTAGGTTCTCCCGTGCGGCGCGTAATGCTGACCCAGTGATGGGATAATGGCCTGATCCACGGAGTTACCCACGTCCTTGTTCACTGGGGCGGTTAACTGCCACCGACCCGCTATCCTCCCCTGCTCCAATGTTTTTCTCCCCACGTGTTATTGCATGCTTTGCGCAAGGTTTGGTGCGGATGCGGATGGTGCGGAATGAGTGCCATGGCAAAAATCCAGGCGTCTGTGGATTGGCGCAGGGGTCGGCCTTGATTCTTCGAGCCATTAATGGCGAGAGGAGTCGATTGGCCGAGCGGGGCGGCCACCTCCATAAAGAAAACCCAGGCCCCTGCCACGCCGCCTATAAAAAGGGGGCGCGGTGTGAGATGTTCCTCTCCACACCCTCCTTCCTCCATTTCTGCAGTAGCCCACGTCTGTCATGGTGAGAGGTCAAGGGTCCGGCCCTCCCCAAGTGGCGACGAGAACTTCTACTCGACAACGTCTCCTCCTCCTCTGAAGATGGGGGATGGAGCCTGCTATGAAAGAGGTGGGAGAGGATGGGTCGAGCATCGTGGTGCACGGGCTGAGGGGGACGGGGTGGCGCTCTGATTGGCGCCCCGCCGGCCGCCCTCCCCCATGGACGGCCACGTTGGAGACCAGCCTCTGGAGTTTGTCATTAGGCTGTATAAGCCCCCGCGCGGCCGCCTTCATCTCCCACCCCATTCGCAAGGGCGATGGAGCTCGAAACGCGCGTCGTTGAGACTACACATGAGGGTCTGCGGGAATGGCAGCATACGGGTGGATGTGGATTTCCCCGCCCCTCAGGTCATGTACTTCCACCGTGGCTGGAAGACCTTTGCCCGCACCCTATAGCTTGTCGGAAGGCACGTCCTGCATTTTAAGTTAATGGAGGCCGATTTCCTTTCCGTCAAGGTTTTTGGGGAGCTCGGGTGCTCACTTGGGTGCTGCGGCGGAGAGCTCGACGACCGACACGAAAGCTCCTCCTCGAGCGATAGTGACGAGGAGGATAGTGATGGCGATGATACGGCGTCGGATGGGAGGGCGAACACTCTGCTGCTCCTGAGCACCAGCTGCCCGTCACCGTCAGGCAGCGGCGCCATCATCTGCACCTGCATTCTCCTCTCCGGCAAGGCGATTTGCCGGGAGTTGGATGCAGGGTGGGGATGGTGCTCCTGGCTCCTCCAGCAGCCTTCTAGCTCCCCCCGGCAGGCTTCTCCTCGTGGGCTGCAGCTTCGTTCGCCCTGCCGCATCCTGCTGGCCCTGGTGGTGGCGGTTGAGGGTCGTCTCTCGCTGATCTCTTCACCATCACACCTTCGCCCCGCCCTCCCGCTCTCGCCAGGCTCCTCGTCAGGGGACCCGATGGGGTCAGGCTGGGCTTCTACCCAGGCGCTCCTTTTGCCCCTTCACCTCCTGCCGTAGTGCCTAGAAGGAGAGGGGCAAGAAAGGGCATCACGGGGCACTTATCTTTTTTCAATCTAAATATGTGGCACTTGCCAAACTTTAGTTCAAATCATGTAATCTCTTTTATCCATGTTTGTGTTTGGTAAGATCTGTACTTGTTGGTTCAGCATATTAATGAAAAAGATACCCTTGCCGGGTACTTGTGCATGTAACATGTCCCTGCAGAGGTTAAATGCCTCTATACGCTCAAGTAAACAAGTTTTTCCCGGTAGGCTATCTTGCCGGTACCCTCAGTTCACTGCGCGGGGCTAGGCCTGCCGGGCACAAATCATAAAAGAGGGCCCAGCCCCCGCCAACCTTCTCGCCAAAGGCCACTACAACCATCCTGACCGAAAACGTTCGAGTCGAGGAACGGGAGCACCTGAGTTTCGAAGGGCGAGGCTTTCTTATGCACAAGTTTTTACTTACAAGAACACGTATGGATAAAGAGAGAGAACTTATCTATTTGGGCTTGCTGGGGGATCGCAACGTAGGCTCGTCTTCTCTTCTCCTCTTCGGGACTGAATCCACGGCAGGAGCCTGCAGTTTGATGCAGATAAAATGATGCCTCATGTGATCTTATCTACATGAACATGCATGCTCATGATTGCTTATGCATGCATGCAATTTGTCGGGGGCCCCA